>CM074133.1:2332051-3731234 GCA_037178625.1 Skeletonema tropicum | reverse complement strand
AAAAAAAACTTGTAAGTAAAAAGGAAAAGACAGAATTTGTAAAACGGTACAATGAACAAAAATACCAAAAATCATTGAACCACACGAAGGTTAACCTTCTCTCTTACCAAAAATGCTCACAATTTGAAGTGTACGGCGCTTGGCTTGTACCTCCTTTCTGAGCAATAGCGGCAAACATTAAGAAGTTGACCGCTGCAGACACCAGATCATCTTTGTCAGTAGAATCAGTCTTACCAACTGGGACATTCGGGTAATGTTCAGACAGTTCATTCAGGATGTACTTGATTGACCCGACTTCAAAGACGGAAAGAGCAGAAAAGAGCAGTTGTTCCTTCTCCAACTTGGCAACGTCAAACCCATCGCCTAATGCAACAGACGCTAGCAGCGAGAAGATACGATCGTCGGTACGCACCAAACGCCAATTGATGTCTGTTACGCTCAATGCAATGACAGGAGCCGACGGTTTAGCGGCAGTCTTGACCCCTGACGAAGTAAGACGTGCATCGACATTGCTCCGATTCCGCACGGCACGGAAGCCCTTACCATTACTACCAACGGTGGATATAACTGGATTTGTGTTGCCAAACTTCATTATTTATTCGGACAATGTAGAAATGTGATGATGTAAATGATGCAATGCATAATTTATGAGAGCTGTTGAACGGCTCGACAACGTACAAAACTGCCTACATAACCGCCGCCAACGCACCAGCGCAATAATCAGCAGAGAACAATGCAATCAATAACCAACCACGTCATGAAGTAAACGAGTTCCTTCGTAAGCTACGTCGGCAACACAAGATCTTGTGGTTCAACACATCGACAACACGTCGACAAAAAGATTCAGCTCAACACAAGACGTCGACGTGGAGTTAAGAACTGACGTATTGATCAGTACGTGGCCAAAGATCGGCAGTTATTCAAATGCAAACACGTCGGCAACCAACGTCGGCGTCTATTTAGACTTGCATCAATAGACGACTCGGCAGATAATGTAATTGAGCCAATGTCGACCTGAGTACTTGCTGCATGAACTTAAATACTTTTTTGTTCATTGGATTTTGCCAACACCTGACTTCTGGTACTTTGTGACGTAAGACGATTGGAATCAAGTGTACTAATTCCTTAAGTAACGAAGTTTACCACGTCACTCAGAGAAAAAATGAAGAAAATAGATGGTGACGGGGATGCACACCGGAAAGAACGAAGAAGCTCATCGACAATCTGACTTAATTAGCCTGGAAAAGTCCTTTCTAGCACAAATCAAGCGATTTTTAGATCTAAATCATAAGATATAGCATCTAAATGACAATCAAAATGGGCATTTCAGCGGGGATAGGAGGGGGGAAAATCCCAACACTTCAAGTTTAAGTTCCGGAAGTAATTCAGAGCAAAGCACCGCACCCAACGAATCCGCCGCACAGATCTCGCATAAAACGCAACAGCGCTCCACCAAATCATGACCGACAAACAACATCCAACTGAACACGATAACGACGACACCATGAACTCACCTGAAGCTACAGATGCAACTGAATCTGCGGTTGAATCTGCAGCTGAAGCTGTGGACGCAAAAAGCACGTTAAAGGAGACAACGAGTCCGCCGGACAACCAGATGAACACCCCCGGAAAGAATAACACACCTACCATCATACTGCCGAGGCTGTCACCAGACCAACCACCAACAACGTTATCACCCCTGACAAACCAACAGCAGGTACAGAAACGACTACGCAGCAAGTCGAGGAAGATCGACCTGAGCATTACATCAAAGGCACAAATACGGGCCTGCCAACAAAAATTAGTGCTACGGTTTTCGTTTGCTTCACCCATTTGGATAAAGAAGGCAAATTGGTAGCGGAGAATGTAAATCAAGCGGTACCACAGCAAGAGAAGATACTCGGGCTATTGAAACTGGTGGCTACGGGTAAATCCGGCGACAACAAAGAAATGAACGGACAGTCAGATACACTTACACTTCAGCAAGAAAGCAGCGGAGGATGATTCCGCGGAAGATTGCGTGAGTTTACTTTTGTTGAATCTGCGCAACGAACCATTTGTAAAATTGATCACTGTACAAATTTGGAATGTTGATTCGTTGATCGATTGCGATGTTGCACAGAACGAATTTGTAAATTTGATCACTGTACAATTTTGGTAATATTGATTCGTCGATCGATTGCTGCAGCCAAACTACATCATGCTACTTGATTTGTATAATTGCTCACTGTGCGATTATACGAATATTGATTTATAGATCCGTTGCTGAACTCACAACTAACACTTGATTGATGCTACTCCACATTAATAACAGGAGAAGACAGAACCAGTCAATGCAACTCATATGTCATTGATTGCATCCAGTGAAGAAGCGAGGACTAGTGTGGCTTACGGATTGCCATTCACGTATGTTCCAGAGCTATCACACTTAATCGACGTACTCAACGGAGATGATGGTAGTGGCACAGATGAAACGAAAAGAGAAATATCAGAGGCATTAACTGCTAATGTGACAACAGTCGAAGGTCAACGAAAGCTTTTGAGCACTGCAAGAAAGCACCATTGGCTAGATGAAAGTCAAAATGAAGTCAATGTGGCAGTCCAAGATGGTATCGAGGGATTTGGTCATTTCTACACTTCCTTCACTGCTTCATTGAAATTCTATGTCACAGCTGTTGAAGGCAACCACCGCTTGATAGCATTATTGGCAGCTCTGCTGCGATGCAAAGTGAAGAGAGAGTCAGGCTACTTCTTCAAGCCAAGCAATCCCGGAGATCCGACGTTCTTGACCAATTCATTCGTAGGAATTGAAGATAACGAACATGACGCCATGGAGAATGCTCTTGAGAAATTGAAAAAATCGGACAGTGATGCAATATTGAGCCACCCCTTCGACGCTCACATTACAGTAGCATCAAGGACTGCTACCGAATCTTTCCCCGCGCCTCACCTCGCGGAAACTCTTCTAGCCGAGAAAAGCAAGAACGTGAGCAAAAGGAAGCTTGGATCAACAGTACTAAATATATACAGAGGCTTAACTAAGCATAATTCTGTGAGAAGAGACCATGAGGATTGGACTGAGAAGGAAGTTGGTACTAACGGTAAGATAGTCAGCAAAGGTAAAGTTTTGACCATAAAGGGGCTGAGAGCGCGAACGGCAAGGACACTTGAAGAGTTTGAAGATGACCCAAGTTTCACCGAAGAGCCGCTCACTCAATACTACGAGAATCCAATGCGTGAATACGAGACGTGCCAAAACGAAGTGCAGCTCAGAGTTGATGGTGGAGGACCAAATGATGTACTCAAATTGCCTGTCAAGTGTAATATGGACAACTTCGGTTCTACAGGGAACTACCCGATGACTGTTGAGCACAGCATGGCCAGATTTTTCCCACTCGCGGTAGCGGTACAGTCATTGCTTGAAACTGATGGAATGCAGCTATTTACCTCAAAGCAGATAAGCGCAATGTTGGCAGGCGGAATTATTATGCCAAGATCAGGAGTGAACACGATTGTGATACCCAAGGATGATACTGATGGAAAATACAATGACACGCCTAAACTATGGGACAGGTCAGTTGAAGGGATCATGGCGACAAGTACTGCAGCGTTGGTCTACACAGTCGAGTCTGCCAAACTGTTCAACGCAGATGCCTTGCTTGATCAAACTTTAAATGCCTTCAGCATCATGTCGCAAACCAAAGATATGGCGAATGATTTGAGATTGAGTATTGGTAAGAACAAGCTTGGTATCATTTCATTCGTAAACTTGTGCTCGTTGTACCTTGACTAACAAGTATCTATTCATTGAAATCAAGCGAAAAGTTTCGGATTGATTAGTATGGCAGCAAAAGAGATCGCAGTTGTCCTGAAGACGCTGAAGGAAGATGAAGGCACAGAGAGAGATGTGAATATCGCGGCACTAAACTTCATGGTGACAATGAATCTATTACACGAGTACATGCAACTCATTGCTTCTACCCCTGAAGACATCCAAGTTAGTGAAGACCTATTGAGAGAAGACAACCAGGATTTGGTCGGTGAAGCTATCAGAGAATTCTTGGTAAGAAAGAAAGACAAGGACAAGACTTCACGTCTCGATAAAGAGCAATTGGCAAGTAACGTCATTGAGGCGGTCAGAGTGACGAATGAGACAGGTGCAAGTTCAACCAAAAGACAAAGCAAGATACCGACTAAGGGTAGAGATGTGATGACCATCGTAACAGCTCCTGGTGATATGACACTAGTAGAGCTCATTTGCCACATCTTTTGTTGGAATGTGGTTCGATCCGCAGAGAAAGAGAGAGGCAATCCGAGAAAGCTCCAAGACCTCTTCTTCGGAAAAGACAAGCGATTCAAAACGACAAGCGACTCAGTGAAAACATCAAGTCAGTTGATGAAGGTTCTAAAGATTGGGAATGAAACGGTCACATCTAGAATCGAATCACCGAGTGACTTTCAAATGACAGGATCGTTGTTATCGCTAACGCAGCTGGGCGACTTGATCAGAGGGACTGCGCAACTTAAGGGCAAGCTCATCCGTACGTACACACTTCCAACGAAACCTGCTGCTACCAAGGAGGGAAAGCCAAGCAAAAGAAAGGAGAGTAAGAAGAGGAAGTCGGAGAAGCATCAAAGTAAAGACAAAAATGGATCAACAACTGATACAGAGGAGACAAATTCGAAAAAGCAACGCACCAATGATTGTGCCAGTAAAACGATCGTGTCGCAACAGTCAGGCAATACGACGCAGCACGAACTCCACGGACGAGAGAGCAAGGATGAATTGAGAGCTAGAGCCGTGAAAGCAGCACAGAATAAAGTTGGTAAAGATATCTTGGGAGAAGGATTAATGACAAACATTGCAAAAGCAATCATTGATGAATTGTTCCCTACACTTCCAGAAGCAGAAGCTGATATAGATGAGATGATTGAAAGTGACGATGTCGTGGCAAGAACCGAAACAACATTCGAAGCAGTAGAAGGATATGAGGTAGGAAAACAGTACGACCAAACTGGATTCTTTGACGTCATCAACCTCGCGTGGAGTAACATGAAATGGAGAGGAAGGAAGAAAAAGCACAAAACGAACAAACGTATTGGGTTGACTACGAAGGAGCAACAGATGGCTGAGAAGTGGGCAAAGAACTTGTTTGGCTTACCTTTGAAGACAGCTATTACGCAGATCGTGAAGGAAATGAACAAGTCAATCGTCTTTTTGCACAGAAAAAACGGAGAGGAATATAAGAGAGTGTTCAACGTGAGCGGCAAGAAAGGTGACACTGTCGTCGATCCTTACAACACAATTTACATCTACGGAGAACCATCAGTCGACGGCGCTAAGAGAACAACAAACAACGCAAATTACAGGTGGATGGTACCAAATGAGACAGAAGAATAGCTAACAACAGGGGAATGGGGAGCATAACAAGGAGAGACAACGAAAGCTTGACCGACGACCAACAACAGGCTATAACGACGGAAAGGGTTGATGAAACACGAGACAATTGGTCAGCCATAAAAAGTAACAAAACTAAGAACCATAACATAAGAACTTCGCCCAATTAGTAAAACTGTGCAATGCACAATTATAGAAATTGATACACGATACATCAGACTAGTCCACGACAATATCAGCGGATAACTGCTCGAAATTCAAACAATAAACCTTGAGAAGAACGCTGTTGAAGACTTCGTCAGCAAGAAGCTCTGACATATGAGACAAATTGAACACGTCAAAATCGCGGTCCAACAAACCACGCTTGGACACCAAAAGGGCGTTGATATCCATGCAAAACATAAAAGTCTCTGAAATGGGACGTCTGCATTCAATCATACGATTCAGGAGATCTAATTGGTACTGGAGTTGACCCAGTTCTCTAATAGAGAAATTGTCTGGCCCAGCGACGGATTTCATGACAAGAGCTTTCCGTGAAAGCAACAAGCTGATGTCGGAGCACAATCCATAAGCTACATCGACAGAGAACAGTCTCTCGCAGCGAATAGTGCACAAAGAAGATGTGCATGGGGAATGGCTTGAAACACATCGTTGGTTGCACAGCTGGGATGGAAGAAAACGAACTAACCCCAAATAAAGAACATCGGCGCAGCCGAGACAAGCGTTGAGCTCTGTGACGTCCAATAACGACCACCCTGATTGCATCACAACCAAATCCCAAAAATACCATATTGATAAGTCGAACAGAACATCACATTTGCTCAACAGCTTAGCAGCCAAAGACGATCGAAGCAAAACGCCGCCTACAAGCCGAAACGATGCAAGAGAGCGTTGATCGGAACCAAACAACTGTGAGACGATGGTTTCGTCCAACACATCAACCGATATGCAAGAGCTACTACTACAAGCATGCAACTCACAAAATGATGCACTGTAATTGTCAAACAAGGACAAGACCTTAGTCCTTGGTATAGGGCGATTCACAACGATACGAGATGAACGAACGTCCCTCGATCTAATATACACCATTGAAATGATGAAGCATCGACAAAACAAAGAGAGATGTCTAGAGAGAGACAGCTGAAAGCTGTCTATGTTATGGAGTATTTAGTTATGTGTAATAGAAAAGAATCTGTGGTCATGTGTATCAGTTCGGCGACGAACACAAGAAATATGTAATTACGAGAAAATAGCCACAAACACAATCGCTTGAGAAACCACTGATGAGAACCAAATTGGGGCAAGTTATTTCACTACGATACTCTCACTGAATATGATGGAACGATCAACTAAGCTATCAAACAGCGCGTTTAAAAACGATGTCGAAAGTTTACGGCAACAACTAAAGCTGCAAAACAATGACAGAGGAATTGGAATAGCAACAAGACTGCTGCAACTGAGCGAGGGAAGCATAGAGAGAGCGAAACTAGCAGTAGATAGAATCTTGGGAGGTGCACAAACAGAACAAGAGAAGGACACAATTGAATCCATCATAACAGACTACATAAAAGATATGGGGAGACATAGAACCAATTATGATGCTGCAATGATGGGACAAACTGAGACAGACAGGACGAACACTATGGTACCAGGCTCAATACTATATACAGAGGTGAACTATAACATGCCGGCACCAACATGGAAAAGAGGGAATAAAAAACTCGCACTGAAACGATAGAATCGAGTGGATGAGTTGAAAGTGAAAGAGATGCACAACAGTGAACACTAAGCGCAACTAAACAGCTGATCCGAAAACAAACAGTTGAGACGACGAATGACTGCCGGACAATGTACTAATTGGTATAAGTGTGCACAGCACAATTATATATAATTTGATCAGGCGCACTGCAATCTTCTCTCAAATCCCTACACAAATACTAGTGCCGATGGACAGATAGATGATTTTCACAATTCTAACACAATTAAAGACAACGTCATTGCAGAGCAACTTTATAGCCGTATTCTATTGTAAAGAGACTAATTGGTAAAATTGTGCACAGCACAATTATACCAATTAAGGCCAACGTCATTGCAGAGCAACTTTATAGCCGAATTCCGTTGTATAAAGACTACTGACAAGCCACACGGCAAATGGCCAACAGAGCAAGATGACGACACAATACTTTACAGGCCCCGAGGGCCCGCGCTGAACCCGCCACATACACCGCTGCACGCCACTACTATCGCACCATTCTGCGCGCCCCTGTTTATATTCGTCCTCAACCTCAAATGCAATATGATTTCGCTGAGTTGCTGCTAAAAAAATCTTCCCCGCTGTTTCCAGGTCGTGTTGGAGTTGTGGAAGAGTTTCTACTAATTCCTCATACTCGTCACTGTCTTCATAATTAAATGGTTCATACTGAGTAGATTGCTCAGAGTCGTCAAAGGTGTTAATAAGAGTATCCAAGTTGTGTAGCATGTTATCATGGGCTGCGTACACATCGTCGGCGTCCTCGACTGGTAAGTACCTAATTGATGTTGTTTGCTTTGTAGGAGGTGTGTCACTGATAAATGTTGGTGAATCTACACGTAGTGTTGTTGCTCCGTTAATAATATTGTCATGGCATGTACCTTGTGGAGGTGTGGCAATGACAATTTTGTTTAGTAGCGCATGAGTTGCGCCGCCAACAAATTCGTTGGTTGCCAAATTCACAAATGGAATTATGGCATAAATGAACTTCATTGTTGGTGATTGTATAGGCTCTATAACCTGTTAGTATCCTCGATCTCCCTACTTCCAATCGATGCTATTGATAGATTAGATAGGAGATAAAAGATAATGATTAGAGTATTTCCGTACTCTACTTGTATCTACGTACGTGTAATCTAACAATAAAAAAGATAGACAGCTGTTGTGTCAAAGCACAGGACTCGAAGAGTTATCCGCATCTCACCAAAAGCAAAAGCAGAAGCCCCGCAGCCAGCTGCCGCTGCAGAAGCATCATCGGCGGCGGTGGTAGCGGCGGTAGAGACAGCAACAAAGGAGAAACCTAAAGCACAGTTATGCAATCATGCCAGCTGTACAAGACGTGCACAACATCCCTCGCCTCTCTGTTGGAGGCAGGTGCACAAGACGTAGTTTGCAAATTTATCGGATGTAATAAAAGAGGCATCCTGTCGGGCTTGTGTCCCGATCATGGTGGATTGGTGCAGTTGTGTCGCTGGAGGGGATGCATAAACAATGCGAATTTAGAGAAGAGGGGAGGGCTATGTTGGTTGCACTCCCCCGATGACGATTCTTCCTCTTCAGAGGAGGAGGAGGAAGAGGAGGATATTCGGCTATGCCATTCCAGAGGCTGTATAAGCGTTGCTGTCACAGATGAAGGACTTTGCGATGGGCATTCTCGTTCGACTCGTGAAAATAATGAAATGGGACGAAACAAACGTGCTCATCCATCGGAGGATTCGATAAGTGACAACGACACGAGGAAGCGCCAGAGGCCGAATTTTGCTGTCGATCTGGAAGGAGTTCCGCCGCAGCCGCCTATTCCAAAACGAGGTGGGCAAATTGAGGACGGAGCATCGAAATACACTGGTGTCTGCTTCAATAAACAAACGAATAAATGGCAGTCACGCATCGGGGTCGATGGAAAGCTGCATTTCATCGGGTATTATGAGAATGAGGAGGAAGCCGCAGTGGACTATGCTCGTGCGTTATTTAAGTACGGAGAAAGGCGGCAGCGGCAGCAGAGAGAGTGTAACCTTGATCTGAGTAACGTCCCCCCACAGCCACCAATTCCAAAAAGTGCTGGGCGCATCAAGGACGGAGCATCGGAATATACTGGAGTCAGCTTCCATAAACCAACATATAAATGGGTAGCTGTAATAGTCAAGTAGCATACTACCTTTAGGTACGTATGTATCTGTGACCATACGGATACGTGCTCGCTAAGCTATCGCTTATCGAGATCTCTCTGCCTGACGCATGCCGCTCTGGATTCTGACTACGTGGAAGTAGTCAGCCTCGTGAATCGTTACTACGGTTCTACGTATTGGAATTAGTACGATTCTGTCCTGTAGCTCTGAGCCCCTCATCTTCCATGAGCAAGCTCAACCGCTAGCAGCAGCTCTCTCCTTCGAAGAGCTCACAACTACTCCAAATACGTAAATTAATACTGTATTCATCGTCGTTGTCATTACACATCTATTAGCCTGTGTCATTATTTTAAAATAACAAGTGCTCTCGTCGACAAGCACCGCAGAAAGCTACCAGATACCTCGAAACGAGAAGAATTTTCCATCCTGGTGAAATACCAGAAGGACTGATCATTATCATGTCGCAAAATGAATTAGCATCAATTTACTTGGCCTACAACACTCTCACCGAGGACAAACGGCCAAAAGAATCTCAGGTAACTCGTGGATACATCGAGGATAAAGACAAAGTCGTCTTTCCCATCTTCCCAGTTGCCAAGATTGCCAATGGTCGGAAATGGACTATCGATGGCGGATCAACTAATCATGCCAAAACTACGGTAACGTACTATTCCCTTCCACATAATGTTGGACAACACACCTACATGGTACTCAAACTCATCGAATATGAAAGTCTAATCTTCGAGCTTGGTTGGGACGACCACGAGAAGAAGCTCATGACTCAACTCATCTTCAATCAGCAAAAAGCGTCCGAGCTAGAAGCCGACATTGCAAACAAATTCAACGGTATCACCGGTGATCCTCTCGCTAAGAAGGACATCGACGAATTGAAAAAGACACTATCGCAGCATAAAAAGCAAATCACCCATCATGTGAACTGTCTGAACGATAATGCAGATCGTGCAGGAGGTATGCTTGGAAAGCTCATGGGTCATTTCGATAAAAAATTCGCTGTCATCATGGACAACTACTTCAATCAGGGTGCGCCGTACCAAGTGACGAAGTGGAGGGCAGTCAACCATGCGTTTTGCAAGGACGCCATGGACTCTTCCAAAATAATGATCCCTCTGATGTCTTACACAGGGACGGTCTTCGATGACAAAGACGAAACATCAGACTACTTGATGTGTCGTAAAGCGATGCTCTGCACTCAAACAGAAACAGGGCCTCGTTTGAAAACTCTTAAGGATATTCTCAAGTGCGCTAATTTATTGTTAGTCGAGCAACATGGTTACGGCCTCGCGGAAGCAACCAGAAGCTACTTGGAATCCAACATTAAATTCCATCGTGCATTCACATGCAAGCAGTGGGTAGGGATGATCACAGCAATCAATCAATATCTACGTCTCCTTACCACCTACAAAGATGATGAACAGTACGCGGACAACCCTAGTATTCCACGTGCCAACGTTCCCTACAACGAAGTGGAGCTGTGCAAGATTGTCTTGGCCAGCATGCCCAGAGAGGTTAGGGATTCTCTTCGAGTGACGTCCCCAACTCGTCTACTTGAAACAGAGCTGGAGCCTTTGGTCGCTCGCATTGACGCCATCTTGGTTCAGCAGAAGACCCAACGCGCTTCAAATGAAAAGGATAAGTCTACCAAGAACGGAGCTTCCAACCCCAACCCTAGAAACCAGAAGAAGAATGGTGGAGGTGGCGGTGGAGGCAGTGGTGGTGGCAATCCAAGTACTAAACCTACGCCTGAAAATCCCAAAGACGGTGGGTGTGGCAACTGTCAGAAGAATGGAGTCAAAGCTTGGTTTACCCATCCTACGGTTCAATGCCGCAACTACGAAGTCAATGGTCAAAAGAAGAGGCGTGATGGTGAAAACCGTCAACTACGCGATCACGAAAAAGAAGAAGGATCTGTGAAGGACCTCATCAAAAGCGAAATTGCAGCCGCACTCAGAGACATGCGTTCTAGTGGTGGTGGTCGTGATCATTACAGGCATGACCGACGTGAGCGCTCTCGTTCTCGCTCTAGGTCTCGCTCTCGTAGTCCTGAATACCATCGACGCAGCCGTAGCTATCGCCGTCGAGATGACTATTGAATCATTGGGTCCGACACTCGAATGGAAAATAGTAACTTAAAAGTAAATAATGAATCTGATTCTTATGAACGTTCAGTTAAACGAAGGAAACCTAATACTATCGATTTCGATTTGTATAACCTTGACCATTCGCCGATTAAAGGTGTCATACCCGATTGGAGCGGTGTAAAAGACATGCACGCATCGCTTCGTCAAAAAGTAATCAGGGGAAATGGACTTAAGACTGTTGTTGTCGCAGCGTCCCTGACCAAGAAGGGAAACCGTAACTCACGCCCCTTGGTTTTATTACTTGACTCCGGTGCAGATGATGACATCATCTTTCTGCCCGATGAAGAAGTAAAGGCTTTTGACCCTATACCTCTAGCTCATCCAAACGTGTGGACTACGTCCAATGGCCAGTTCAACACAGGTGAAGTCGCAGAACTATCTTTCTTGCTTCCGGAGTATTCTCAAAGTAAGATTATGTCTTGTACTGCTGACATCAGACGCATCCACAACAGGAGGAGCGTTCAATACGACGCCATTATTGGTGTTAAAACCCTTCATGCTTGGGGAGTTACTATGCATTTCAAAGAGAAAGTCCTTGAAATTGATGGCATCTCCCGTCCTATGAAAAACAAGGACGAATTCAAAGATGAAAACGTCTTGATGAACATCTATAATGAAGCCCTAGAGCCTCAGTCAACCAAAGAGGAGACTGACAGAGCCGTCAAGATTTTGGATGCCAAGTATGAAGCCGCCGATCTAGAAAAGATCGTCGATGAAAATTGCTCTCATCTCTCCCGAATGCAGAGACTTCAACTACTCAACTTACTCAAGAAACATGAGAAGATGTTTAGCGGATCTCTCGGTGAATGGAAGGGTGAGGAAGTCCATTTTGAGCTTAAGCCAGATGTGAAACCGTTCCGTGGTAGACCGTTTGATGTCCCACAGATACACAAAGCAACAATTATGAAAGAACTTCAACGCTTAATTGATATAGGAGTTCTGGAGCAGGTGCAACAAGCAGACTGGCTCAGTCCATCTTTTATTATTCCTAAGTCAGACGGCACAGTCCGCTTCCTCTCCGACTTCCGCCAGCTTAACAAAGCGCTAGTGCGACGCCCCTTCCCGCTTCCTAAGGTATCGGGTATGTTGCAACAGATGGAAGGCTTTACTTTTGCCTCAGCGATTGATCTCAATATGGGATATTACCATTTGAAGCTTGATCTCGAGACGATGAAGATTTGCGCCATTGTATTCCCTTGGGGAATTTACAGGTACAAAAGACTTCCAATGGGAGTTGCTTGTAGCCCGGACATCTTCCAAAGTAAAATGAGTTCACTCTTTGCTGAGTTGGACTATGTGCAGGCTTACATTGATGATTTGCTCTGCCTATCCAAAGGAACCTTTGAAGACCACCTGGAGAAACTCGACGTGGTATTACAAAAATTAAGCGACGCTGGTCTGCAAGTCAACGCAGCCAAAAGTAAATTCGCAGCCGTAGAGATTGATTACCTTGGGTATCATCTCACCAAACAAGGAATTGCACCACAACATTCCAAAGTCGCCGCTATCCTTGCTCTCAAACCACCTCGTAACGTGAAAGATCTTCGACGTTGCCTCGGTATTATTCAGTATTACCGTGACCTGTGGGTGTCAAGAACACAGCTCCTCGCTCCACTCACTGATCTAGTTGGAGAATGTGGAACCACTAAACGCTCTACCAAAAAGAAGCCGCCGTGGCGGTGGGAGCAGGTTCATCAGGATGCTTTTGATGAGATCAAGAAGGTAATCGCCCGAGATGTTATCCTGGCCTACCCGAACTTCGGTGAAGAGTTCACTATCTTTACTGATGCTTCAACTCGCCAGCTTGGGGGAGTGATTACGCAAAATAACCGTCCCATTGCCTTTTTCAGCCGGAAGTTAACTGCCGCGCAAATGAAGTACACTGTGACGGAACTTGAATTGCTTTCTATCGTCGAACTCTTGAAAGAATTCAAAGGTATGCTGCTTGGACAGAAGCTGGTGATTTATACAGATCATCAGAATCTCGTTCGAGATAGCTTAGGCAGCACCTCTGACAGAGTGCAGAGATGGAATCTACTCCTCAATGAGTATGGAGCCGACATTAGGTACATCAAGGGTGTTGATAATACCGTTGCTGATGCCATTAGTCGATTAGATTATTGCCCAAAAATCAACCCTCATCCAGAAGACGAACTCGACAGCAAAGGGAACTTCAGGTCAGAATATTCTCACCGCAAGTGGAATAAGCTGGTCTCTCTCTTCTCTCATTATCAAAACGATGATGAGTGTGTTCTGGATAGAGAAGATGTGATAGAGCCAAAGGATTGCATGTCACATGTGTTTGCAAATTCAGCAGCCGATGACGAGGAAATTTACCCAGTCACCGTCAAGGAGATAGCAGATGCCCAACGGGAAGATCCAAAGATGAAGCACATTTTCGAACGGCCTGGTGCCGACAGTCGTAATCAGAAGATGATCATAGACGACACTGTTGTCTTGGTTCGAAAGGACAGACCTTCGGCTCGTCCGAAGCTCATCATCCCTGAGAAGCTGCAATCTAAAGTTCTTATGTGGTACCACCACTATCTGCAACATCCTGGTACTGACCGTATGGAAGGTACTATCGGCGCCGTCATGTATTGGCGTGGCATGAGTGCACAAATCCGTAGATTGTGTAAATATTGTCCCAGGTGTCAGAAATCTAAGGCACGCAAGCGTAAGTACGGTCAACTTCCTCCTAAGGATGCGATCGTTGTTCCATGGCAGACGCTCCATTGCGATTTAATTGGTCCAACAACAATTAAATCAAAGGATGAACCTGAAATGGATTTCATGTGTTTAACCATGATTGACGCTGCTACTGGATGGTTCGAAATAGTCGAACTCCCTAATAGGATGATCGAGAAGAAATGTCCTCGGACAGGAAAAACTGTCGAAGTAGAAATCATTGATAAAACTTCCGCTACAGTTTCCCACCTCTTGAATAAGTGCTGGTTAAGTCGTTATCCGCGCCCGAAGTATTTGGTGTGTGATAATGGTTCTGAATTCGAACTGCATCTGAAGGATCTGTGTGAACAGTATCAGATTGGACGTAAGCCGACTACCAGTAAGAATCCGCAAGCTAATGCGATTTTAGAACGAGTTCACGGAGTCTTTAACGACATGCTCCGCACCTCGGGCCTCGACGACGATGATACCGTCGATGGCCACCGAATTGACCAATTTATCACAAATGCTGCATGGGCAATTCGATCTACTTACCACACCGTGCTCAAGGCTACTCCTGGTGAAGCAATTTTTGGACGTGATATGTTATTTGACATTCCGTTCGTCGCTGACTGGAGTGAGATAGGTCGCCGCCGACAAGAGCTCGTGGACAGGAACAACGCCAGAGAAAACAAAAGGCGTCTCCCATATGACTATGTTCCAGGGAGTAAGTGCTTGATCATCAGTGAGATCAATGGTGAAAAGCAGCGCAAAGCTTTAGACAAGAATGAGGGACCGTATGTGGTCACAAATGTCTTTACTAATGGTACTGTCCGTATTCAACGTGGTTCCGTCAATGAACGAATCAATATCCGACGACTTACCCCCTTCTTTGAGGCAGAAGAAGCCAACGATGCAAGTTAGAATGAATAGCTTGGGGGAGTGTACAGCTTTAATAACCTAGAAATTAGAAGAATTATTCCAACACATCAACACTATTTCAGATTAGACAACAGTTGAGTTGATCAAACCCTATCATAAGCTTACACACACGTCAGCCTTGGCTTCTCGTGTCTTTTGTCGCAAACCAGTCTTACAGTCTTACACGTAAACGTCACCGGTATTCAAGAAAATACCGTACGCACTCCTCTATGAGAGTAATTTTTCCCACAGGGTTTTTCTCTCACTGAGCCCACTGTTAAATCCGAACAGCACGGGGGAGAGTGTAATAGTCAAGTAGCATACTACCTTTAGGTACGTATGTATCTGTGACCATACGGATACGTGCTCGCTAAGCTATCGCTTATCGAGATCTCTCTGCCTGACGCATGCCGCTCTGGATTCTGACTACGTGGAAGTAGTCAGCCTCGTGAATCGTTACTACGGTTCTACGTATTGGAATTAGTACGATTCTGTCCTGTAGCTCTGAGCCCCTCATCTTCCATGAGCAAGCTCAACCGCTAGCAGCAGCTCTCTCCTTCGAAGAGCTCACAACTACTCCAAATACGTAAATTAATACTGTATTCATCGTCGTTGTCATTACACATCTATTAGCCTGTGTCAGTAGCGCATATCAGTATCAAGGGAAAGCTACGTTTCATTGGTTGTTATGAGAATGAGGAGGAAGCCGCAGTGGACTATGCTCGTGCGTTATTCAAGTACAAGGGGCAAGGCACGCTAAACGAAGCAATGGAACAGCGCTCGCTCGAAATCGATTTGAGCGATGTTCCTCCACAGCCACCAATCCCAAAAAGTGTTGGGCGCATCAAGGATGGAGCATCGAAATACACTGGAGTCAGCTTCCATAAACAAACTAATAAATGGGTAGCGACAAGAATGAGTATCAAGGGGAAGCGACATTGCATCGGTTATTATGAGAATGAGGAGGAAGCCGCAGTGGACTATGCTCGTGCGTTATTCAAGTACAAGGGGCAAGTGGCGCTAGACAAAGCAATGGAACACCACTCGCAGAGAATTGATTTGAGCAATGTGCCTCCACAGCCACCAATTTAAAAAAGTGCTGGGCGCATCAAGGATGGAGCATCGAAATACACTGGAGTCTGCTTCCATAAACAAACGAATAAATGGCATGCGCAAATCATGGTCGGTGGTAAGCTACATTTCATCGGGCTGTATGATAATGAAGAGGAAGCTGCAGTGGACTATGCTCGTGCGTTATTCAAGTATAAGGGGCATGGTGCGCTAGACAAAGCAATGGGATAAGTTTTACTGTAAGCAGCGACGGATTGGCTGTTATGATAATTTGTAATAGTCAAGTAGCATACTACCTTTAGGTACGTATGTATCTGTGACCATACGGATACGTGCTCGCTAAGCTATCGCTTATCGAGATCTCTATGCCTGACGCATGCCGCTCTGGATTCTGACTACGTGGAAGTAGTCAGCCTCGTGAATCGTTACTAAGGTTCTACGTCTTGGAATTAGTACGATTCTGTCCTGTAGCTCTGAGCCCCTCATCTTCCATGAGCAAGCTCAACCGCTAGCAGCAGCTCTCTCCTTCGAAGAGCACACAACTACTCCAAATACGTAAATTAATACTGTATTCATCGTCGTTGTCATTACACATCTATTAGCCTGTGTCATAATTAGGAGGAAGCGGCGGTGGGTTTTAAAGTATTGAAAGACATGAGAGGCTGGAACCATGCGAAAGTGCATGGATAACAGTCACCGCAACAAAAATATCTCTCTCATTATTATAGCTTCGTCTTACTCATCTTCATAACTTGTATCGTAGACATCTAATGATGTGATAACTTCGCATTTATTTATTTTATCCCTCCGTCCTTGTCAAACCTTCACATCAATATTCGTCAATCACCTAAGGTAGCTCCTCTCCTCTTGTTCGGCCTATTCCTCCATTTCTTCTTCGACGTCCATCTCGTCTTCTTCATGTCCTTGATCTTCCACTTCAAACACGTACGATGGTAATACCAGAAGAGAAAGAACATTGTTCATAACGATGTCGTGAGGCAAAGCATGATGCAGTGTAGAACCAGCCTCATTCACAAAGCGTTGGTGCTCTGCTTTGTAGTGAATAATTTTGAGAAGAACTGATCTAATCCACCTTTGTATCACATGGGCCTTTTCTCCCTCGAAATTATTAGGATCATAAAAGTCACGGTAGAATCCAGCATCTGTATTGAGAAGAGTATGATTGATTGAATCGATTTCTAATTTCATATCATTTCTCCATTCCTCCTTTAGTAAAGCGTCAATAGTTTCATGCAGTGCTCCCTCGACTAGATCTACGTGCTTTAAATCTTTACATCCTTGGAATAAATCGTCACCAGTAATCATACCATCTTTCAATGGGATGGTGATTCGTTCCAGAGACGGGCAGCCGACGAAGGCCTGATCTTCAATTCTTTCCAGCTTGTTACTAAATTTCACATCTGTCAGGTCATCACAATGTTCAAATGCAAACCCCTCAACGATTTCGACGGATGGCAGATTGATGCTTCTTAAAGATATACAATAGTAGAATGCATATTCTCTAATTATTTCCAGCTTGCCGCATTCCACATCCGCCAGGGCTTCACAGTCTGCGAATGCATCCTTTTCAAAAATTGTGACGCCCGTCACGATTACTCGCCTCAATGAACGACAGCTATCGAATGCGCTTTCTTCAATCTTTTCGACGCCCTCGTGGCATATGACTTCAACAATGTTAGGATGATGACTCAATGCGTCTGCCAGAATGACGGTGACGGATTTATGCACATTAATATGAGTTGCATCATCCGGAATTTCTTCGCCCTCCTCGCCTCTGTAGATGTAAATCCGAATATTATTATTGCCCACGGTCGCCATGATATGATGCTGTCGCAGATTTATTCACGCCAAGATTCAGGCGTTTGCTCAGCGGCAGTGGATTGGATGTGGCTTCAGAGGCAGCTATCTTTCGGGCGCAAAATGGGCACAGAGCTTCTCAATCAAGCTGATGGAGATGACCCATGGACAGTGGCTGGTGAGGAATTTCTTGATTCATGATAAAATTTCTGGTATGCTTGCGTTAGAGAGGAAGGAGGAGCTACAAATAGCTATAGAGGAGCAGCAAGAGATGGGCTTAGAAGGGCTTGGAGAGGAGGATAAATATTTGATGGAAATCAATCTTGATGATCTCGAAACAACTTCTGGTGAACATCAGGCTTATTGGCTGCTTTCAGTAAAAGCGGCACGTGAAGCCTTCTTGATACGTCGCCAGCGGGCTCAGGCAGCACTTCGACGCGGTCAAAACAACCACGGATAGAGATGGGTATGCTTATACTCTCGTGCAAATACTTGTATTTGTATATCTCGCCTGTATACAGGCTTATTGACATCCACGTCAATATATCCCGGGCTTTCAAACGAGCTGTGGTAGGAGAGACAACCCTCTCCCGTGGTCCCGACTGCGACGCTGTTTGGTTCTGCCCTCGGCGTATGAAGACTCCAATTGTTGGTTCAATGATGTCTAGGTAGCGATAATGCAACATTTACCTAATTTCCTAAGTGTGTTGTATGCATGCTTTTTGAGCTGTGTGTGTGAGAAGTGAGAAAAAAGAAGCGAGGTGTAAGAATAAATGTCGTAGTAGACACACCGGCACTGGATGTCAGTCGCCGTCGCTTACTCTTCCATAAGTACTTAGCTTAGACGAAGCAGGAAGCAGCAAGAAACAAGATCCGATCGATCAATTTACTGATATCAAAGGAGGTCTGTATATAGATATCAAAGAGCCGATGCATCCTTTGCTGGTCTTGCGGCAAACAACTCGAAACTGGATGAATATAAAGGCAACTTATCATAACATTTCTTTAATACGAAACATAAATTTCCTGCAAGCAGGCATAAAACTAACTCAACACCCAACAAGCAGAATCACAATCATCGAATACCCCCCAACAGAGCTCATATTATCATCGATCAACCTACACATGCCCTCCTCATGTAAAGTTGCTACCATTAGCAACAGTTGTTGCCTCTTCCTCTATTTAACAACAGTTGTTGGCTCTTCTGCTGCCAGAGACTGGATATTTCCTGAGCTTGATGCCACTATTTGATGGTCTCCCGCCTCCATCCTGTACTAAGCGATCCTTCACTGCTCGGGCTAGTCCTAAAAACGACTGCTCAACGTTAATATCATTCTTGGCGGAGCACTCAAAAAAGTCCACACCGAACTCCTTCGCTAACCTCTGACCCTCCTCCGTGCTCACCACCTTCTCGTCCAACATATCGCACTTATTGCCCACCAAAATCTTATTCACATGAACGTCGGCGCGCTGCTGGATTTGAAAGATCCAGTTACGAATAGATTCAAAAGATCTGCGGTCCGTCACGTCGTACACAAGCAAAATGCCCTGAGCTCCGCGGATATAGGTTGTGGTGATGTTGCGAAAACGCTCTTGTCCCGCAGTGTCCCAGATCTGCAGCTTGATTCGCTTGCCATCGACCTCCACATTCTTGACCCTGAAATCAATACCGATGGTGGTGATGAAGGTGGGGGAAAAGGAGTCATTTGCGGAACGCAAAAGCATGCAAGTTTTACCGACACCGGAATCTCCGATCATGACCAGTTTGCACTGCATGTCGTCAGAGGCTGCTTGGCTCATTATTTATGTATAATTTCTGTATATTTGGGTAGTGATGTTGTCGCCACAGGTAATGAAACACAGCAGCGCCAATGTGGAAGTGCTTCAATTAATGAAAGATAATAGACATAGAGTGAGAGAGAAGAGTAGGTACCCTGTGATACTCCAATAGAATTCGCCGACCTGTCGTGCTCTATTCTATTCTATTCTACCTCAGCGAGCAAGACCAAGTGTGGCGTTCCGTTTGCAAGGGTCGTGCAAAGGGTCGTGTCAAAATTGCGTGGCTACTTCTCTAGGTTTGAGATTTTCTCACGTAGCTGACAAGTCGAGTACCGAGTGACAGGCAATGTTGAAGTTGACGTTAAAATACATCACATTTTCGAGGCATCAAATGATAATTAATACATAAGTATCTCTTCCTTCGTAGCCTTGCCGTCCGTAGCAGGTAGCGAGAGGGAAAGAGAGGCAAGAGTGGACCTGCCGTGTAAGTCAAGTTATCCTACTAGAAGTATTTTAGAGTAGCAGTAGCAGTCTTTAGTTAGCACCGTATTAAGATTTATAGGAGTAAGTAATCGAAGACTAGATAGAGAGCTACATTTATTTATTTACAAGTGATATCGTATCAAGCTTTAGCACTATCTTGCTGCTGCGAAAATCTCTGTATGAATTTCTTCAATCAGTTACATATTTGTATCGTTTGAAGACACTTCCACTTAATGCTGTGATATCAATGGTTGGCACGATTTTAGTTCCTGACGCGACTGTGGAGTCCATGATGGGTTGGCACGGGTGAGTGTGTGATGGGTTGGTACATGTACCATCATCGACACTAATCGCAGCTTCGCCCAAAGGGCTCGCGAATACAGTGTGTAGGAATGCTGTAAGAACATGATCTTCAGGTGCGGCGAGTGTGTGATTGGTTGATTGGGTGTTATACTGCTTCTTCGGCGGTGGTGAGGTTGTTGTGGATTCTGTAAGCACAAAACCCCATCTTCCGCCGACAGCGATGCTCTCTTGATTTCCATCACGAAGCCGCTGAAGCTCTCGTTTGTTCTCGTCGGATGAAGTAATTTCCTCCAACTTCACATCGGCTGAATGCGCCTCGTAATAATTATAATCTCTCTGAATATTCATTGCAGTACTTTCGACTTAGAGGAGAGATTTGAAAATGATCATGACATACTGCACAACAACACGTTGCTGCCCGCCTAGTTATGTAAAAGTAATTCCAATCTGCAAAAATAATATCGTGACGTTTGCTGACGGCTGCCGAGTGCTACTGCCTTCGCAAGCTTTCAGACACGCATCCACAGAACCACTCTCACTTTTTCAGGCTTAGATTTTAGCTCGCATTTGCCCCGAGATTCCGAATTCCAGAGAGCCATGAAAACGTTAGCAACCAACCAGATGATAGAGACGTCATCATCCACTACCATGCCACCGTCTATCTCCCTTGCTGCATCGCTGCTCTTCGTGATGAGTTATCTGCAACAACGGTCGTCCACATACACAAATCCCTTTCAATAACTGTAGCTCCACTCTACCATTTCGGCGGCATCGTTCTACAAATGCAACAAAGAGGCATACCTGACAAGAAGGCGATCATCATTCGACAAGATGGAACACGATGCCTAGGTAGCGATGAAAGCTCGGGATGGATCTGGAAATCGGGACAAGTCCTAGCAACACATCTCTTGTCTACGTTTGATGTCAACAAGTTACGTATATTAGAGCTGGGCTCTGGGACTGGTTGGTTGGCTCTTACACTAGCTCAAGAGGGGGCAATTGTTACTGCTACTGAGAGACCTGGTGCGCTGCCTTTGTTGACGAGGAATGTTTATGGTTGTTTGGATCGTCTCGCCAACAAGTCCGATGGTATGGACATGTCAGTGGACGTGGAGCAGTGCAAATGGGAAGATGGCATACGAGTGCCAGGTGACTTTGACCTCATCATAGGGACAGATCTTTTATACATTGTCGAGAGCTATGTGCCACTACTTAACACTCTAATCCTTCACAACTGCAAGAGGTGTTTGTTGACATGGGAAGAGCGCATTCCAGAAGAAGAGGCAATTTTCTTGACTTTGGCCACAGCAGCTGGGTTTGTATTCAAGGCTCCAATGCATATTGCCACCAATGAGATTACCAATAGTCGCATTTGGTATCTGGATATGTTCTTTGGCTCTGAGCGTCAGCAGCAACAGCAGCAGTAGTACCAGTAGTGGCTAGAGATCTGGACCGTTTCATAAAGATAAAGATAGAGTACTCTAGGAACGATGGACATAATTGTGCAATATCATCTGGAGTGTAAGCTTGTTCACTACAGCATTCTCTACTATTTACTATCCGCCAGGCGGTGACAAAACATGCTGCTGTTGTTCAACCTTTTGTGCAAATATTATTGTTATCCAATTAACCTGAATCAATCCTTTGTTCTCTTCCTATCCTCCGCCCCACATAGTATAAAACCTCTCCGTATACAATCCACAATAACTTTTCTTAGAAATACTTGGTCTTGAACACCTCCTTATCATGCTGCCTCTTCCTGTCACTACGTTGTGTAATCTCCACACTTCCATCCTCACGAATATTCGGCCTATCCAATCGATTGGCATAGGGAGGTTCCAAAACAGCACGTTGAGCATCATTCAAATCATCATAGAATTTCGCTGGCCACGAACAAGATGATGCAGTGGCACCTCCCACCGCATCGGCGGAAAAGTACGATCGACCATATCCACAAGTTGCAGGTGCAAATCTATACAATGCACAACGCCGTTGAACATCCGATGTCCATCCCATGGCACCATGGACCGTCCCCTCACTGAAAAGGACCACATCCCCCGCCTTGGTAGCAGGTTGTTGAATGTATTCAGAATGATTAATCCCATCGACCATCCCCTCGGGCATTTTGAAGTTGGACTTGTGTGATCCAGGCACAACGCAGAATCCTCCATCGCCGGGGTTGTGATCGACTAGCATGACGTTGCATCCCAATAGTGAGGAACGGATACTTCCATTGTGACAGGTGTAGGCCAGATTGTGATTGTAGTCACCAGAGACACAATCGACTGTGCCACCGTGTAATTGGAACCCTTCACCACCTTTATTGTTCATTAATACGAATGGGATGTGATCCAATCGGTATCCCTTGCCCAGCAATCCATGAAATAGAGGGACGAGTCGAGGATGAGCCAGTATCGATTTGAAAACCTCACTTTCTTCCGCGCCCCATTCAAAGATGCCACCAAGATCTAATCGGGGAGGTCCAGAGCCGTACATGGGTGATCCCTCGACGGCATTCCGTAATGTTGGATCTGAGCGAGGGACGGCATCGGAGAGATGTGCATCGATTGCGGCGTGAGCTGCGGCGATTTCATCAGGTGTGAGTACGTTGCGGATGACGATGTAGCCGTTGAGATCAAACAGGTAGCGTTCTGCCTCGGTCATTGCGATTGGGTACTGCTGTGGCTCATCGTTAGCGGATGATGCATCTGATGTGCTGACAGGCATGGTGGAAAACGAATGCGACGAGCTGCTCGTTTGATTGGTTGATGGCGCTGCAGCCGAAGGAGACACAAATAGCGAAGTCGACGGATATTTATTGACAAATCCAGATACTGGTCGTGCTGCTGCGATCGGCGATAAAGAAGACGTCGATCGAGACAAATAATTGTGTAGTGGAGCGCAAGTGGAAAAGGCGGCTGGTGCAATCGCTCGTCGAGATGCTTGAAGTAAAAGCATGTAGGAAATCGTTAGGAGAGCGGCTTTGCTGTACATAAAACGCATTATATTAACAATGCGGCTGCTCCACTGTTTGATACTCCTAAGAAGTAGTCGTTAGGGTAGAGTTGGGTGCTACTATGATGCTGCCAGGGTTGTGTTCCATGGCGGTGATGTGGTTGATGATGAGATGAGTCATCTCTTTTGGCGGCAACATAAGTAGGGAGACGCGATCGGGGGACGTTGAGTGGTGAGCAACATCAGGTATCGTACACATCATGTCAAATGCTCTGGCTCTCCATCGCCTTTTGTGATGCGGTTAAAGTATTGTATGATGTGATCAGAAGAATAAATAAGCAAGGCTCCTAAGTACTGATAGCTGGAATGGCATAGAAGAATCATGCTTATTGCTTGCCAAATAAGTAGATGTTTAGTTTCGAAGTGACTGTCAAACCTAGTTTTAGGAATACTTGCTTACTGCTTACTACGTGGACGTATTTGTAAGTCAACAGGTAGGTAAATTAGATCAAAAAGTGTCAATACATAATGCAATTAGAGCCTGAGCAACATCAAGTTGATTCTACCCAATCAACAAAAGCCCCACGCCTAAATAGTACATACTGTTAGCATGCGGACGGAGGCGAAAAACGCTTCTTTCCCTTGATCAGAACAGAAGGCGATGCGACATGTCAACTTCAATATGGAGCAGATACATGAACCAACATGAAACTCATGATAAGCTTGGAAATCTTCTATCACATCATCATCAAGATTATTCAACTGTTGGTGACATCACTAGTGCGATTTGACGCATGAGCGATCCTTGTAGAGTTCTTGCCATTATTTCCGAGGCGACTTCTTCCGTGGTTGGAGTCTTTTCTCCCAGTTGTCATCATCATCTGTATCATAGTTCTTGCTACATCTTCATCTGGGGAATCCCCTTCCCTTGGAGATGAATGCACATCAACTCCAACTCGACTATCTTCGACGTCGTCATCGTCTCCATTATCATCATTGCCCGCTTCGTTTCTTGCGTGAGCATGTTCTTCCGGATGCCCTGCCGACTCACTTGATCGAGCCGACTGCAACATGGCAGCGATAGGGTCTGCCTGGATACTACCAGATGACGGGGTTGCTGCGCCCCATCCTGTGGCCTGAAGAATAGCAGCGATTGAATCTGCTTGATTATTCAGATTAGCGATAGATGGAGGCAATGCGCCTACTCCGTGATAATCATTTGATACAAGTGATTGCATCAATGGCGGTATCATGCCTTGCCCTTGCTGACTCTGAACGATATTATCATTGAGCAAGTTGCCTCGATCTGAGATATTCTGTCCCAGCATTGACAACATGGCATTTAGGATATGATCTACTCGGTTCCTGTGCTGTAGCTCTTCTTCCACTGCTCGATGCATCGCAAATAGTAATGGGTGAAAAACAGCGATATTATTGGGTTGAGACATAAAGGGTGTGGTGTTGCTGTTTGGGAGCGAGCCGGAGCGACTCGTTGCAGAATTTTGGAGTAAAGAGGAGAAAGAATCCGCAAATGGGCGTCCAAACAAGTTACAACTGTTGGTATTGAGAGTGTTCATTGTGGGATTTGAATGATGCCACTGTTGAAATGACTGAAGGTAACTATTTGCATCAAAATTTTGATTCAGGACGGGTTGTTGGCTTGACAGAGAGGGTTGCTGACGCTGAATGTTTGAAACGAGATCAGCAATTGAGTGTGATAGGTTTGACTGAGTAAGTGCAGGGCGGTTGTTCATTCGATCCATGACCTGCTGGATTTGCTGCTGTGGGACCTGAATAGAATCACCTCCTCTGGCGGCAGCTGAGGCGGATGCACTGTCAACACCCAGTCTTTTGAAAGTAGGTAAAAAAAACTTGTAACAGTCGCTCCGTTCATTTGGTATTCGTCTAAAGCCCCATCGAGAGAGCTTACTTAGGAAGCTAGAGATCATAATTGGATTGTCAAAATAAGTCGGAATGGTGTGCTGTTAGAATGCAGACGTAGAAGCAGTCATGATAAGTTAGTCATATGTCATAATATTGGCATGTGGAAATCAAGTTGTTACAAAAGCGCATCAAAACTCACTTCCTCAAACTCGAGCGGATCCATGATGATGAAGCTGTTTCCATCAGCAGACCATTGAACGGTAGTACTGTTATTCTGGCTTTCTCTGTCGAGCATTACTCTGAGCTGATATTATGTGACAATGAGGCGAAAAAAGGAGTTAGAGTGGACTGAATGAGGACGAGAACGTGAGATACATATTTCTGAATGATTCTCCTACCTGCTGTAGGAACTGCTCTCGGAAGCCAGCCCTTCTTGGCTTCTTCTTGGCAGGAGGATCGGTGGGTGCAGCCGCTGCTGCTGCAGCAGCAAAAGATGGTAATCCCAGCATCTGCCTCGCTGCAACTGAATCTGTGGCTGACGGCGATGATGGCTCGTTTGTTGTATTGTTGTTACTGGATTTGTCTTCCCATCGCATACGCAGCTGCTTTTCTCCATCAGGCTCAGACGACACACTATTGGAATCATTGCAGTCAGCAGCTTCCTTCTTGCGGGCTTTGGATTTGGATGGCATCGTAGATCCAACAGTATTGAGCCGAAAGGCGTGAGAGGCGAGTTTAGGATGGAGACATCTCTCAAATGCCGTGATAAATAATAATTGCACAGTATGCTGCAGGTGATTCTGCCAGCTCTCTCTAACAATTACATAATTCATCTCTACATCAACTCTAGTCGTCGTTCTTCAATAATTTCTCCGCGTCACCTGGTCTTCTCTTGTCAATAGTACTATGCAAATACTCGAAGAGAGAATGAGATAGTATTGATATGTTCGTACGCTAGATAGATTTTATTATCGTAGGAGTACGTATCTTTCTTATCCTTTTACGTACTCCTTGTTGAGGAACCCAGTTTTGGGAAATTTACACTTCACTTCTTCACGATTACTCCCTCTGTCCCAAAAAAAATGAGCTATTTGAAGTTAATCGTAATCGTAGTCCCACAAAAAATGAGCTTTTTGAAAACCTTATTCCTATAAGTACGTACAAATCCTACACAAGATTTTGATGAGGCCCCTCTTCGATCACCGGCACATCAAAATAATTTTGACCATGATGATTTTTATCAGTAACCCGACCATCCATTACAGATTGTTCTACCCCCTTCTCTGGGAGTGGTAATTTATCAGCACCCTCTATGGCCGCATGATCGAATTCTCCATGTTCATTATTCCAAGAATCCATCTCCATATTCAGCCAAAAGGTCTTCATAAGTAGAGTAACCCGAGAGGCATCGGCATCGCCATCGCAGACATCCTTTTCAACAGCCTCTTCTGCATCGCCGGGCTCCTCCTCATCTTCATCCTCCTCTATCGTAATCATGCTATCATCCTGGGGTTCGTCGACATCTACCCGCATGGCTGTTGCTTGAAATTGAACGGCAGCACCTTCGGCAACTCCCGTCGGCGAAGTTTCCTCCGACACAACTTCACCGAAGTCGACATCATCTTCTGCAACATCAATTGGAGGCAACTGCGGCACCTCCACAGCCGCTGCTTCTCCATCAACCGGAGGAAGAGAAACAAGTGCCGCCATCGCTTCAGCAGCTTGAAGGTGCTGCATCCATGCCTTAACGAACGTTCCGTTGAGAGACTGGTTAGGTGTGACGAGAGCAGGGCAGGGTAGACGATAGGGGATCTTTCCCATCTCCCTCATTATTTTATCTTTCCCCATGTGGGGAAGTTTATATCCGTTGTTACCACCGTTGATGATGATTTCATTCATTACCATCTGTAGAGTCACCCATACCTTCTCACAAGTTTCCAACGGAAGATCCCAATATGCCTTCTCGACACAGGCAATCAACTCGTCAAAGTTGTTGCTAAGAATTTCCTGCTGAAGTGACTGGATAGCACGGAAGAAAGCAAGATCCAATACGTTTAGATCGGGAGAGTTGGGTGGCTGATTAATCATTCGAATGTTTACTCCAGTACTGATCTGCACTTCATCGTAGTACTCATTCATTTCTTGGTCGTCGGGCTTCGGATGGGGTGTGGCGTTGTCTTGTTGTTTGTAAATGTCGGATGAGAAGTGATGCTTCTTTTGAAGTATTGCAGGCACAAACTTTTCCTTGTACATCTTCCTGCTCACGGGCTTGTCGACGTTAACACACTTTGTCTCGGGTGTTCCTGCAGGACGGTTCCTGGAGCCACGTTGGGCAATGACAGTCTTGACGAACGGCCAAATACCAATCTTACCATCCCACATCTCTCCAGTTGTTGAATCAATTCGTGGACGAGCAAATGCTGCTAGAAACATAATTTTACCAATAAATCTTTTTGATTTTACCTTCCTTTCAGGGATGGATTCACCTTCGACGATGATGTAACGTTCCTTTTCACGTGTGATGTAGAACCACTTCTATCAATATGGATCTCATTCATCAAGTCAACAAACCTACCGTCTTCTGCAACTTTACTCTTAACCCATGCAATGCGTTCTTGTTTATTATTTTCTGTTAAGATGGGTTTGACAGTACTCGTTGATCGTTGTAGTAGGCCAAGTCCGAGTGCTCGATGGATGGTACTCCTAGGAACATTGATTGCTTTTGCTAAACTACGGACCTTGGTCCTCTTGTGAAATGCAACGTTTTTCACCATTTCTTTCAGCTGCGCAATAGGAATCTTCCTCTTCCTGCCGCTGCCCTTTCTTCGAACAACCTTAAAGGCGCTATGTTTATCCATTTCCATCTTTTTGTGTGCTAGCCACATCCATTTGATGCCAGAAGTAGAATACCCGTACATTTCCTTCAAGATGTTAATGACACCTTTATTAAGGCGACCAGATGGACTGCAGTTGTTTGCCATGAAGATGAGCATGCGTTTCTGCTTCTCCTTCTTTGGGAGTTGGCGCATTAGGGCGTTGTCATTGGCGGTCGACATGGTTGCGGTAGGTTCATGTGAGTTGTGTCATGTGAGCGCCGAGTGATCATCAGAGCATGCCAACATGTGGTATCAAAATGAGCCTCGTAACGAGAGCTTTCGATTCATATGCATTAGAATTTTTCTTGACGAAAATTGACCTTAATTCAACTATTTTAAGTCAAAAAGCTCATTTTTTGTGGGACAGAGGGAGTAAAATACTGCAGCCGACTTCAATACACCACATCATGAACAGAATTCCTACGTGGCAGTGAAGCTCGAGCAGATGTCTACAACTCCCTCAAAGACGTTGATGTATTCCGTGTGTTCCTCCAACCAATCACAACAATAATAAAAACAGCACACACAACAGAAATTTACGATTAAAATACTGCAGACGACTTCAAAACTCCACACGTAGGTACGTGCAGCTTCAGCTCGAGCAGATATCTTCAACTCCAGTGGAAAGTACTTATGTACTTAGGCCTTTTTGTGCTGCCTCAACTTCAAAGTTGAACGGGGACAGCAGAAAATGTAAGAGCTAAATTGCACTTAGAGAGTGTTCTCATCCACCGCACTCAATTCTCTACGATTAATTCGAGCCGACGCAAGATAATTGAGAGAGAAAACCAATCAAAAAGAAGGTGATGTGTTCCGTGTGTTCCTCCAACCCATCAGAAATTTACGATTAAAATACTGCAGACGACATCAACACACCACATCATGGTCTGAATTCCTACGCACGTGCCGATCCAGCTCGAGCAGATGTCTATCTCCCCTTTGCCCATCTCTCTTCAAGGAAATGCAAACTGATCCTAAGTACTCCTACTTATCTTCGCGATTTATGATGCTTTTCCGTCAAAAGAACGCCCGACGATGTGGTGATGAATGCTGTCTCTCATGTTCATGTGTAAGGCAAAAAATACGGCCATAGACGCTGGAAACAGCATCGAACCAACGATTGCAACTGGATTTAGCATATGAAAACTTCTTGTCTCCTCTACAGGACGTTCAGCGTTTTACAAACATGTATGGTACTGGGAGGTGCCATGAGCAATAGCTTTAGGGGTGATGCTTATTGATCTTAAACGACGCGAATTACGACCCCTATCTTGCCCCAAGACAAGGATTTGGGTACCAGTGATAGTAATAGTGCTCACTTATTGATATTTAATCACCACTTTGGGGATTGTCAAACTGCCTTTTGTGGGAGCAAGCCCGCTCACCCGTCCGTATTCTGCGCACTGACATGAAGGAAGAATCTCATGAGTGCAAGCAAGTGAAACATAGTATCACCATGACATTGCGAGAGATGACGACATCATACGCCCCCAACAAACGAAAAGCAGAAGACAACGGCAGCGGTGAGGACTGCCCACTCGGCCTTCTCGACGAAGAGCTCAGCAATCCGCTCGTCTATATTGGATCCTTTCTCACAGGCAAAGACTTCTCAACATTTCTGACGGCAGCAATATCATCGAGGCATGTGAAAGATCATGCTCTACGCCCTCATCTCGTGAAAGTCTTTGTTGCTATTTGCGAGTCAATGACTGATAGATGCAATACGTTTCTATCAAACATTGCTGCCCCGCCTAGTATTGTTGCAATATTGAATGACAGCTCTACTACTTCGAAGCAAGCCATCGAAACGCTACGAACTTATTTGTATCCAAATTTGCCTCAAATAATGAAGGCAGTATCCGAGTGGAGTGTCCTTCTCGACTATTGCGAATTGCTTCCTCTCTGTTTATCGAAGGCAAGACTAGCTCAGGATGGGCCCATTCAGCCTCTCTGGATCGTGGGTGCTGGAAAGTTTGGTTCAACCAATTCACCAGCAATTCAATCTGTTCCTAGTCAAAGTTGGAGACCGGAACTGTTATTTATGGGCGAGAAATGGATGGTAGATTATCCTCGAGAACATACCGACATCAGCTACATGTTTGGGGAGGCCGTATCGGATGAACCTATTGACCATCGGGCGGCTGTAATGTCTTGGAAAGATGGTGACTACCTGGCACGTACACATGGACTTGTCGACTTTGCGGGTGGAATGATGGCTTATCACGAGTGGCCTTCCAGTACCGAAATTGATACCTGTTCTCTTATCTGGGTGCCAAAGGCCTACAAAGAATCATTATTGGGGGAGAATGCTCGACGTGCAATTGAAAACTCAGAGATTCTCAAGTGGATGTGGAAAGCAACCAAGTTTGACAACAACATGCTCACCATAATGGAAGTGAATGATGAAACTATTCCAGGTGATCATATGGATGGCTTCTTTGAGCGAATCATCAAGGTAATGTTTGAGGTTGAACAGTGGTTATGAACAGCTGATGTGACGAGTACACCAAATATGCTCCTACTTAATGAAGTAACTATCTCTAAAATTTCCACAAGCAGTAGGTCCGAATAGTTGTTGATGTGGATGTATATACTACATACCATGTCCCCCACTCGTTTACATCAAAATTGACTGTACAAGGTAATAAAGTGGAGCATGTCCTCTCAAATCATTCCACCACCCCAAAAAACTACAGAGACGAACTTCGTGACGATCCCACAGGAATACGCATCAACCTCCCAACAGCCTTCAGTTGTTCCCACACTCCATCGGGTGTTGCGGAACAATCCAAGTTAACGATCGGGACGTGCTCCTCGCGAAGGAAATCTAATGTAAGCTTGTGATATTTGTGATACGTCCGTATGCGTTGTAATGCAGTCTCGATATTATCATCTGCTCGAGGAGCAGCCCCGCCGTCATTACTGCTCTTCTTTCCTCGATTAAGTATTCGCTCAATCAACACTGTGTCATCGCACTCTAAATGCAACGCAAGTTCAGGTCTGCCACATAATGCGACGAGATCTTGGGCATTCTCCGCACTACGAGGGAATCCGTCTAACAAGACACGTTTCCCGGGATGAGCACGCATCTTCTTTTGCATGAGGGTTACAATGATTGCTGACGAGACCAATCCGCCGCTCTTCATAATCTCATCCACTTGTCTACCCAATGGTGTGTTCGCCTGTACTTCCTCTCTCAACATATCACCAGACGATAAATGTACGACACCACACTCCTTCACTAGCCTTTCGCTCAACAAGCCTTTGCCGCTTCCGGGACCGCCTACAACTAGAATAATCCTGGCTGGACGTCCTTGTAAAAACAAGTCACTATGTATGAGAAACTCTTCTTTCTCGATGAAGCCGTTGTGATCACCATCTGCGGCATTAAATAAATTTCGAATCGTCTCATCTGTAGGCTTTTGTCCAACGTTGTCAAGTAAATCACTAACATCATGCCAATCGAGGCACATTACTCCATTCCTCCTTTTGCTGTATTGTTCAAATAGGTCAATGAGTGCCTCTCTCCCAAAGCAGTGTGGCTCGGACGTTCCAAATTTAGCACCATATTTCTGAAGCGTCTTGACACACTCTTGATGACCATTGGTCTGAGCATCATCCAAAGGTCGATTGTTCCATCGATCTTTCACATTGACATTCGCCCCAGCTGTACACAGATATTGCACGACTTCTCCATGACCCTCGCCCGCAGCAAGGTGCAACGCAGTTCGCTTATCATAATCGCATTGATTGATATCAATATCCCCCATCCGCAACAACATCTTGACTTCCATAACATCCCCCTCCGACGCCGCGGTAATAAAATTGGTAGCTTGTGACGTACTCCCGAATTTCCCCCCGACACTCTGAAGGAAATTGGCACAGTCAATGTGCTTATGACGGAACGAATCATCCAATGGACTTCCTCCCCATCGATCCGATCGATTCACTCTTGCCCCGTGCTTGACTAAAAACAAACATAAATCCAGGTGACCCTCCGACGCAGCAATATGCAGCGCAGTCCGTCGATCATAATCTCGAAAATTGACAATCTGCTCTCGCTTGGCGACCATTCGCTCCACCTCGATATCGTTCCCCAGCGCCACCTGGTGGAGGAAGCGGCATCCATCGGCAAAATCATCCTCGGGAATATCCATGAATTTGGTACATAGTTCATCCATGTCGCCTTCTAGGTTTTCATCGGAGGAATGAAAGAATCGGTATGAGAGGGTTTGCCGTGTGGTGGTTATTATTGCTGATTGTAGCGGCGGAAAATTTGTTGACTTTTTGCTAGAAGAGGAAAGAAGACGCTGTATAATAATAGGAGCAGTAGTGGCCGACACCACTGCTGCTGCTGCCCTTCTTTGACGAGAGATCGCCCTTGCTACCAACGAGATCATCGTCATGGTCATGAACTTTTGTTGGTGGCGTTTTGTGTTCTTTTTGAAGTTTGAAAAGATCCTTCTGAGAAAGGGCAAATTTTCATCCACGTAGGAATTGAGTATTTTGTGCTTGTCCGCAACCAAAAACTGTCCTTTTCCTTCCTTATTCACCACACAGCTGGCTAGCCCAGCTGCCAGCGTGGTCAAGGTGTTGGTAGTATGGCTCATGGCACCTCCCAGTGAATGTTGTAAAACGCTGAACGTGATGTAGTGACAAATGGTTTTCAAATGCTGATGCTGCATCCAATGGTGCAATCGTTGTCGTTGGTTCGATGCTGTTTCCAGCGTCTATAATTTGCCTTACACATGAGAGGCAACATTCATCAATCCTCGGCGTTCTTCTCATGGGAAAGCATCACAAATCGCAAAGCTGTAGGGGCAGTGTACATTTCATTTCAAGAGAGAAGGGCAAAGCGTTGTAAGAAGACACCATGTAGTAAAAAAGGGTGCACAAATCTTTCCTTCAGAGGAGGAATGTGTAAGTGGCATGGAGCCAAAGTCCCTCGATGCTTAACCAAAGAGGACGCCAAATGGCACCATCAAGGGAAGAGTTTGCATTCGACATTGGGCACAACTTAACCAATGCAGCGCAGCGAAGGATGCACAAATATACAATGTATCGGTACATTCACATCAACTCTTCGTACCCACTGCTCAATCTCAATCATCAGCTTGGTGATACATGCAATTTCCCTCGTGAGGGGCGCGTGCTGGTCGTCGTTCGCTTAAGTGAATTGCACTGCACTCGATTTTGGGATGTTGACGCGGCGTTTCCTGTGGGGGATCGCTGCGAAGTTCATCTCTGTAGTTACAGAAATGATCTGAGAGGACTGCGACATTTTCAGTGATAGTTACTAAAATGTTTAGGAGATACTATGTGGTGCACTTATCAAATCAACTCTTCATAACCACTCTTCAACCTCAACCATCAATCTGATGATACGCTCAAAGAAGTTATCCATATGATCACTTGGGATGATTCTCTCATGAATTTCCATTATGGTGAGCATGTTGTTGTCAAACTCGGTTCCCTTCCTCATCCACCTGAGACTCTCTACGTTTTCAATTTCACGCTTATCTTCCTCCCCCACTGGAGATTTTTTGTAGGCTTTTGACATCCAGGAGAGACTGTTGTAAGTATAGTCTTCAATACCGTCTTCACTTTCATAAGGCCAATCGTGAAGAATTATCATCCCGCCCGCAATGTCTTGACGTTCATGCATATGTGCCAAGAACTCGCCATCTTTCCAAGACAGCACAGCCACCCAATTGTCAATGGATTTGTCATTCCAAAACCCTGATAATGAGATAATCGGCCCTGATAAGATTGATAGTAAGTTGAATTCCGTCGGATTGACCATCCATTTCTCGCCCATAAATAACAGTTCCGGTCTCCAACTTTGACTAGGAACAGATAGAATTGCTGGTGACTCGGATGAACCGAACTTCACTGCACCCACAATCCAAAGCGGTTGAATGGGCCCATCCTGAGCTAGTCTTGCCTTCGATAACGAAGTGGAAATACCTCGCAATAGTCGAGAAGGGCACTCCACTCGGATACTGCCTTCATTATTTGAGGCAAATTTGGATACAAATAAGTTCGTAGCGTTTCGATGGCCTGCTTCGAAGTAGAAGTAGTAGAACTGTCATTCAATATCTCCACAATACTAGGCGGGGTATCAATGTTTGATAGAAACGTATTGCATCTATCAGTCATTGACTCGTGAATGGCAACAAAGACTTTCACGAGATGAGTGCGTAGAGCGTAATCTTTCACATGCCTCGATGATATTGCCGCCGTCAGAAATAAATGTTGAGAAGTCTTTGCCTGTGAGAAAGGATCCGATATAGACGAGCGGATTGCTGAGCTCTTCGTCGAGAAGGCCGAGTGGGCAGTCTTCGCCACTGCCGTTGTCGTCTGCTTTTCGTTTGTTGGGGGCAGATGATGTCGTCATCTCTCGCAATGTCATAGCAAGGTGATGATGATGGTTTGCTGCTTCAGAAAAGATTCTTACGGCAGATGTCAGATAGACGTCAAAAGTTAGTAGGCGCGGGCGAACGGGCTTGCTCCCACAAAAGGCAGTTTAGTAATCCCAAAAGTGGTTATTTAGTAGCAATATGTGGGTACCAGTACTATCACTGGTACCCAAATCCTTGTCTTGGGGCCAGATAGGGGTCGTAGTTCGCGTCGTTGCGCCCATAAGATCATTCAAATAATACGCATCTGTATCTTTCATGCGGCGAGGCATCATCGTGTCGTCGACGAAAATGAATCTGCGGAGCATTGGATGCCGCCGTAGGGGCTGAGCCCACATTTGGAGAAGTTTGGCATCCATAAAGGTTCTAAACGTCTACTCTCTCGTCGTTGTGTTGCTGGTGACAGTACTGCTTCCCATGGCCGTGAATTTCCTCTTTACTGCGCGTCCATCAGTGCTTCGATTGATAAGTCGCATCCCTGTGTGGAGAGAGAGTTGATAGACTGAGAGTCCATTCATTACCTCCACCTCCAAGACCAACAGGGCATCTAGCTCTGGAATGCTCACCGATAGCAGATAGCAGCCTCTTCCAAATGGTACCTATCCTTTCCCTTGTCCTTCGCTCTCCACGCCTTGTCCATCATGATACATAACTGCCAGTTAAAAATGCGCCTCATCATCTCCCAATTGTGCAGCCTCTGCATCATGCCTTTCTTGCATTGCGCAGTCCTCTTCATCGAGCATCGCAACCGGGTCATTCTCTTCTACTCTCTCATTTTTAGGTCGTTGACTTCTTCATCCGTCTCGGGCATAGCTTTTCGACAGAATTGAAACGTGTGTTCCAGCCTCATTTCCCTCCCTAGTTACTTATTGGCGCAAATACAGCCTTTTGATGAGTTTACTGTAACAGAAATGAAAGATTTTGACAGTTCAACAAGGAAGGGACACAGTCCCCAAGGTGGCTACTCTCTGGTTGCCTAGATAATAATTTGTCACGGAATTTAGTCGCTCATTTCTTTCACGCTTCGTTGTGATTCGATTGTTGATGATCACGTTGACGTTGACACTCAACGCTGCAATATCAAACAAGATCACAAGTGCTGCAATCCTTCAATTTCAAGTCATCATTTCTGTGTTGCCGGTTTAATCGTTCTTGTCCACCCTTTCCACTCATTATCTACTCTCACGTCAAACCAAATTAAGAACGTTATACTTTGATTTTGATTTGAAAAGAACGACTATTTCTCTTCAGCGCACCATTACCATTACTTCACAGAAGAATCAAGATGGAGTTGATTTGAGCTCAAGTCATCCTGGGGAGTGTGTCAATAATCTTCATGCAACTCTTAGAAAGAGTTTATTGAGGAGTAGACCTAATATTAAATTCTGACTGAGTTTGTTCAATTACACTACGATATAAACATCAACAATTGAGCCGTTGATTCTGAATTCGATAGAATTCTTCGGCTGCATCTCTTTGCGGACTCTTGGTTTCATCCACTGCCGCCTGGTGTGCACGCAAAGTAGCAGCAAGTACCTCTTTGCTGACGAAACCCCCCTTAAATGCGTCCATCAGCTTTTTGATTGAATCATCATATCCCTGTCTGGCAGCGATGGTCCAATGTTTTACTGCCCTCTCAGTATTGTCATTTTCCGATTCATAAAGCCCAAGGCCGTATCTAGCTTTGGGGTCCCCTCCAATGGCAGCCTCTTCTGCGTGGTAAATTTGTTTTTCTTTATCCTGCTCAACGCCATGCCCCTCAAGATACATTACTGCTAGTTTTAAATGCGCATCGGCATTCCCCAATTGTGCAGCCTTTGTAACATACTCAAATGCACTGCTATGGTCTCCATTTTTATAATGTTCAAATCCCTCACAGCACATAGCAACTGGATCATTCGCTTCAATTCTTTTCATCCTTTGTTTGCCGCGTTCTTCATCTGTTGAGGGCAGAAGTTCTCGACAAAATGGGCATCCTTCTGCCTCTCGTTCCTGAATTGCATATTCACAACCATGACAAATCATTTTACTGCAACATGTCATCACGACAGATTTCTTTAGATCAAGCGGCATGGGTAAAAAGCAGATCGGACAGTCCCCAAGATGTGTGCCTTCCGGTTGCTTGAATAACAATTCGTCACGTAATTCGGCCACTCGTTTCTTACACGCTTCTTCGTGTTGTGATTTATGATCTCTCTGAGCATCGCTACAATATTTAACGAGATCGCAACCACCACATTCCTTTAATTTAATCTCATCGATTTCTGCGACGCCGCAGGAAGCACAACTTGATGTGTCGACCGACATATTGAGCCACCGCTTCTAAAAATTATATCGTCGGTATTGGAATATGACCAAGCAGCAATGGTCTAAACAACAATTACTTATCGCGATCAATTGACGGCTAGAGAATAATCTATCTACTGCTATCTACTGTGCAGCGCCGCTAACGAACGACAAAACTAAAGGATGGAGATGAAGCGCGCCAAGCAAAGCCTGGGCTCTTAGTTTATTGTGTTCATCTCAACGCTTGTCAGTGCTTTTAGGATGCTAGAGTTGTTTCATTCGTATCAAGGAGCGTTGGGCGTTGGACTTGTGATATGTATCGTACGCAGGAATACCGTGCTATCGCGACAAATTTTTTGTCGCGAATTAATTTTAGCTAGGCGACACCGCACAAAATACGCAACAACCATGTGAGTACGCCCTCCATAGAGCGCACCTATCAACATGTTGAACCCAAACTGATAGCCAGAATCCCTTGAGGAAGTAAATTCAAATACAATTATTATTTAGTTGACCATTATATAACTACTAGATAAAGCGCAAGCATCGGTCCAAAATGGCCTATTTCAGTTAGTAAATAGAGTATTCTATGTATGACGCATGCGTATATGAGCACCTATGCAGCCGCTGTAATGCGAGTATAGTGAATATGATGACTCCCAGCGGCTTAATCGAAAGGTAATAACATGCACTATCATATCAACCTATGGCCGGTGAACGTAGCCAGAGGGTCGATGTTGAGCGTATCGAGGCACTGGTTTCAGTCAATGTATGTTTTGTGCGTAGTTTGTTAGCAAAAAAATTTTGTCGCGATTTTCTGAGTGTCGCGATTTTTTGAGCGCGGTAGCCTACTTCCGATACTGTGCAGCGCGTCGCTCGCTAACGAACGACAAAACTAAAGGATGGAGATGAAGCGCGCCAAGCAAAGCAAGATTGGTGTCTCAACTGATAGGCTTTGTAGCTTGCTTGAGCTTACTAACACTGCATCTCTCACAGAGTAGTTGTTGTCGCCACCTGCAGCTTCAATAACCTCAGGCACATAACATTAGGACCAGAGTGTTGGGTAAGTCAATTACTAAGTACTTTCACTGCAGCTCTCTAGAGCTCTCTTCCTCCATCTACCCAAGTATCATCATTTGAGCTAAAGCTTTGTTAGAAAATTACTCTATATTCTAGACAAGTGCACATCTCTTTCGTGTTTCTTAGGCTCCGGGAAACCGCAATGGTAATGTTACCATCATCCAAGAAGTGAGGCTTCCAGGGGAGTTTGGTCATTATTGACACAACTTACAGCACCATATTACGATCGTCGTCGTCTACGTCGAAAACGAATGCTACCTTCTGAGTCTCTACGAGGTGGAAAGAATGACGTGATGTATTGTCGACCTTGAAGCACTGGGGGGCCTGCAATATCTCTGTCGGAATCCACACGAGAGGGTGAGTCGTCATCATCATCCTCGTCCGATCCAACATCGACATATGTGTCATCTGAACTTGAAGCTGTGGTGTCCGAAGCAGAGTTGCGCGAACGTCGTCTGTTCCGCAGATTAGGTAGTCAAACACGCCTACTCCGTCTAGCCCGGTGCACTCTGCAAGCTTGTATCATCATTTGCATCCATCTAAAGACCAACCTCACTCAATTTCGGCCAGTAAGCATCATAGTAATCTGTCAATATCTCCTCATCAACCGCCTCCCCGAATACGTATTTTCCCGCATTATTGGGCCTCCTCAGAGGTCCAAAATGTACACTCTTAGAAAGAAAAGGGTTTATTGAGGAATAGACCTAATATTAAATTTTGACTGAGTGTGTTCAATTACACAGTCATACGATATAAACATCAACAATTGGCCCGTTGCTTCTGACGAATTCGATAAAATTCTTCGGCTGCCACCCTTTGCGGACTCTTGGTTGCATCTACAGCTGCCTGGTGTGCACGCAAAGTAGTAGCAAGTTCCTCTTTGCTGATCAATCCGTCTTTATATGCACCCATCAGCGCCTTCATTGAATCATCATGTCCTTGTGTGGCGGCGATGATCCAATGTTTTACTGCTCTGCCAGTATTGTTATTGTCCAATTCATGAAGTCCAAGGCCGTATCTAACTTCGGGGTGGCCACGAATAGCAGCCTCTTCCAAATGCTGATTTTGTTTCCCCTCGTCCTTCTCAACGCCATTCCCTAAACCATACATAACTGCTAGTTTACAATGCGCCTCGGCATCTCCCAATTGTGCAGCCTTTGTAAAATACTCTAATGCAGTAATATAATCGCCTTTGTTGTATTGTTTAAATCCCTTACCGAGCATAGCAAGTGGATCATTCGCTTCAATTCTTTTCATCCTTCGTTTGTCGCGTTCTTCATCCTTTGCAAACGTCGATTCTCGACAAAATGGACATGATGGATGAGTTCTCCGTTCAAATTCTCGCTTCAGATTGGCATAAACGCAGCCATTGCAAATTACTTTGCTGCAACATTCATGAATAAAGGAATATTTTGACATATCAAGATCAATCTGCAGAGGCAACATGCAGATCGGGCAATCACCCAGATGAGTGCTTTCCGGTTGCTTGAATAACAATTCATCGCGTAATTCTGCCGCTCGTTTCTTACACGCTTCCTCGTGCTCTGATTTATGTTGCTTCTGACACGCATCGCTACAGTATCGAACGAGATCGCAGTTCTCGCATGAAGCTAATTTCATCTCATCCATTTCTGCGACGCCGCACGAAGCACAACTACTTGATGTGTCGACCGACATAATTGGGCAGTCCCCACGATGAGTACTTTCCGGTTGCTTGAATAACAATTCATCACGTAATTCAGCCGCTCTTTTCTTGCACGCTTCCTCGTGCGTGCTTTATGATACCTCTGGCAGTCATCGCTACAATATCTGACGAGATCGCAGTCATCGCATTGAACTAATTTGACGTCATCAACTTCTGCAACACCGCACGAAGCACAACAGAATGTGTCTACCTCATTGCCATTATCGTCGCCCATATTGAACCACCGCTACTAATGTATATATTTATCGCCGTCAGCCACAAGATATAATAGACTCCACGATCAATGAATAGAACCTATTCACCTCGCTTTCAGGGCTGCAATGGGCAGGGGTGCTCGATTATTATATTACGATTACATATTCATACCTTCGACAGAAGCGGTGCATGGGCTACCGCCAAAATTAAATCAGAGCTGGAAAAAAATCAGAGCCAGCTATTTTTGCTTTTTGCTAACAAACTACGCACAAAACACAAAACTCGACTCCTCTACGCCCTACTACGCCGCAACATCGACCCTCCACCTACCTGCACCGGCCATAAGTTGATAGTGCATGTTATTACCTTTCGATTAATCCGCTGGGAGTCATCATATCCCTACCTACCCCTATGTGCGGGTTATAACCTCATTTAGAATCTATGTGCGGGTTATAACCTCACTTAGCAATGTGCCGCTAATGGACGCCATAGGCGCCACCAACCGTCTAACCCCTGCATCAGGATCATCAACTGGACCAATATGATCAATGTTGAACGTTGGTTTGGGCCGCGGTAGTGTGTGTGGGGTTGTTGTGTAGCCTCATTACACGGCACCGGCCATCATCTTTTTCAGCCGTCGCCAAGCAGTTGTGGTGATGATTACGTCAACCATAAACGTCCGTCTCGTCTCCCCTTCATCACGCGATGATACTTTATATATATGGGGATGGTTCGGTGCCAGTATTCCTTCGGTTTGGGCTTGTATTCATGCTGAATTCGATAATCGCCGCTCGGTATTATTTTCCGGCCACAATAATAATCGTCGATCATCGACAAATGAAATGATTTAGATGGCCAGCACACGATAGTGAGGGCAGCCAAATTGAACAATAAAGTATTATGGATGCTCTGGGCTTGTGGAATGGACACAACTATCGCTCTTATGATGAGTCAACACGTCGTCTTCAGAAGGGCAACTCAAAAATGCGCGTATTATTTCTGCAAACACGGAGAAGATTAGTGTTATTTCATGTTTAATTATTGGATTGTGGCGAAAATAGTGCGAACTGAGGGGGACTGGAGAGTACTGTGTGGGAAGTAGCCGTTCATCATGGACAGTGGAGTGAATGATGAATGATATCTACTTGTGGGAAATAAATGTGAAAATTATTCACAACGCTGAAACAACGCCCATTTGGTTATAAAATGTGATGATCGTCAATCGAATTATCCACAATAGTATTAAGTACAATAAGGCACTGTGAAATGTATACAATTCATTGTCCAGAGCACCTAATTGCATATAATGCAAAGATTTATCTTCATTCCAGCATGTTTCTACTCTAAAGTAGAGGTATTATCAACGCCATCGAGGACAAAGTATCAGTTGAAATTATAGTAATAGCAAGCCCATGATACCTGCTGACGTTGATGATCATTGGTTCTGGATATAGAAGCATTCTGCATAGTGCGTAGGCTCCAATTGCCTTTTATCAACATGGTCTACCATGGTCAAGATCTGCTGGTGGTATCTATTCTACGAGTAAGTTAGCTAGATTATGTACTTACTTACTCTTTCTAAGTGCGGGTTTTTCCCTCCCGCCATTTCTTCTCGCGATAAAAATACGCACAAAAAACCGTAGGGATACACTATTTGCTTTAAAGCAGCTGCATAGGTGCTCATAGGTGCTCATATACGCATGCGTCATACATAGAATCACTAGAATTGCCTGGCGAAAATAGGCACTTTTTGTACGTCTGTAACTCTTTATCGTCTCAATATAATTCGGTCGCCTAAATTATATTTGCATTCGGATACATCTCCTCAAGACATTCCGCGTATTTGGTTTGGGTTCAATACGATTACAGGTGCGCTCTAGGAGGGTATGCTCACATGGTTGTTTTGTCTATTTTGTTAGTGTTTTGCTAGTTGATGCGGGGCGCGCGCAAAAAAATAAATCAGAGCCAGCTCTGATTTATTTCCTGCAGTAGTGGGACAAAAAATTCTACGTAGGAATAATATGATTTTTTTGCGGAGTCACACTGGAGTTTTTTGGGTAACGGAGCTGCCAATTCCGTGAGTATGGAGTTTTTCATCACTTAGCAACTTTTTTACTTATTACTTCTACTAGCCTCGCTGACGCTCGTCTAGCCGCTGCGCGGGTTTTCTAAATAAGAGAGGAGGCACCGGCTATCTACTACGATATTGATTGTGTCTACTTATATACATAGCAGTATTCAAATAGTACGTTATGTAACACTTTAATAATTATGTAATAAAGGTTGTACATTGCCTTCTACGAATGCTGTGTAGTGATTACTGAGACAGAATATTGATTTATGTGAGAGGGATTATCTATGAAGAGGTTTAATGTGAACGTGTGGAAACGATTGAAGACAGGTAGGAAGAAATTAGAGCGAGATGTAAATCATTTGGTGAAATAATATTCTACAGGACTGTTAGTATGATTTGGCAGAGTTAGTACCCACTCTCGGATTCCTTCTTAATGTTGGTGTCAATCGAAAATTCTAAAAACGGGGGGGGCAAGGGGTCAAATCAAGCCAATCAAAGAAAGAGTCGATCGAAAATGCCCGTGAAGGCCAAAGGACACGCCAAAGGGCCCGGACAGAACGACCGACCGACCGACCGACCGACCGAACGACTTAGCTCCTCTCATATTATTTAGATTTATTATTGACCATGAGAACCCAAATCACAAGCCGAGGAGCACCCCTACGGACGAAGCATCCAATAATGTAGTCAATATACAATTTCCTGTTGCCGTATTTGAAACTGCGTCTCTAAACTCACTGATCAACATGAACATGGCATCAAAATACGGCACTAGCAGATTCAAACTATCATTGTCTACATTTTTGACTCCGCTCCCGTGACGACAAGTTCTCGCAAAGACTCGACAAACTTATTATGCTCGTTTGCTCTCTAGCTGAGTTCATTAAACGCGTCTCAGATGATGTCAACACACGTGATTGGTACTTCTCTGTGCGAGGAAGCTGTCGACTCAGTCTCAATCGGGCGTTTGGTCTATTACCGCGATATATGCAGCACAATTTTTGGCTGCTTAATTTGTGAATGGAAGGAAGAATGATGTTTGCATCAATAATGCCAATATGCAATAGAATTGGCCAAACAATAACGCAATGGTTCGGTCGATTGTCCCAATGGTTGTAATGAAACAAACAGCTTTAGTGGAGCAATGCGTTAGAGCGCTATCAGGTTGCGGCCTATCACTGACTTCGATTGGTGTTATTACGCCCTTCCGATCTCAGCTGCGTGCTCTAAAAGACAGTCTTAATTTGATGAACAACAGTGGGCTTGAATTGAGCAAAATTGATCGGTTTCAAGGAAGAGATAAATAGTGGTGATCATTTCTCTTGTTAGGAGCAATGACGAAGGCAAGTCGGGGAGATTGCTGCAAGACTTTCGCCGTCTCAACGTAGCGTTTTCACGAGCCAAACACAAAATGATTATCATTGATCTTATTCCACGTTGCATCGAGGAAGTGATTTGCTACGGCCCGTCTTGGAGTCGTGTCATGAACGTGGGTAGGTTCAAAGTATTCCAATTCCAGAAGCTATAAATTGAAGTCTTGTTCATGATGCTTTTTGTTGTTGAAGACTGCGGTGCTGTAAAAGTGAGTGCGTGGAAGGTTCTGTGCCTTTAGCTTGGACGAGACACAGAGCTACTTGCAACGTAGACGATGAAGGAAGGAATCAAGAAAGATATAGTACTACATTGGTCATTGAATGCTGTCATCCTATAAGTATAAGTATATTCGAAACGATTAATATTTGCTTCACGGCAGACGAAACCGTTTGGTACTGATTGATAGCAATTTTTCCTCCGACGTTTGATTGTTTAGTCTCCCAACTAAACGAGTAAGGACTCGGCCGGTCGGCAGGGTAATAGCAACAATAATTGGAGCTTGATCCGCAACATCCGCTCCAGCTCCAGGGCGGAAAGAATCGTAAGCTCTCTCAACGCTGCCATATAGATACACATCGACATCGTGATCAGGCTTTTGTTGGAGTAACGTCTTGATAATATGATCTAGAGGTGGGAGAAGTCCCAATCAATAGGGATCCTTAGGATTTGCTGCTCTTCATGTCCCCCATGCTATGATCACCATCCTGGATCCCCCTGTGCCTGTCGAGAGGATCATTAAAGATATTCTCATTGGTTAAGTTTAGAAGCTTCCGATCTTCATCTTCCCCCGCTGAAACTGTAGCTTTCGATCAATAATAATAATATAATAAGAGAGCGAGGTATCGATTTGTCTTGGCTGCCTATGGGTGACAAAATATGAATCATGGATGGTTAGGATAATATGTGACGAGGCATTGACAATAGACACCACAAAATAAATATATGGTTAGGATAATATGTGACGAGGCATTGACAATAGACACCACAAAATAAATATATGACCACAACCACCGTCAGAAGAGAATCACATGATGCATAAAATGTTTGAAGGGGGACGTTATCTCGTGATCAAAGGATGGTACATTCATGGAGACGTGTCGATACATCCGGGGGTGACGCGCCAGCTGATACACAGCCCACAGAGGGTTGAACAACTCGAACGCCAGCTCGCACAGTTCCTTTACACACCATGAAGACCACAATATTACACTGAATGTAAGACTTTGAGGCAGACGAGCACTCTACAACCACCAAAGTAGAGGGCGACCTTCCATAAGGCCATTAACTTTTCCAAACAAATTACGATACCATGTTCTTCCCTTTCTCTTCTCTGCTTCCTATCAATTTGCCAAAGTGAATATAATAAAATTAGAAGAACTAACCTTTGGTACTGCCGCCTCTTGCTTGTCCTGTTGTCGTCACCACCGCCTGCTTGTTGCTTGATATTAATTATGAACACATCATCGTCATAGCCATTATTTTATGGTGACGTCTCATGGTTCATAGTGAGAATTCGAGAGAGCAAAAGATTTGTCGCCCACGGCACGGGGCTAGATATTCTTCTGCTAGCAGGGGCTAACCCCGAATCCGCTGAAAATAGAGCAATCTGAGCGAAATAAAGAACGCGCTTTGCCCCCCATCCCCCTACGATACCGTACTTTTACCCCCAAATCCAGCCCACGTACAACTAAGCAGGGGGTCCACAGGGCCATACAGAATGTCCAAACGAACCCAAACGATTTTGGTTAACGAGGCAGACGAAAGCGTTCGGTACTGAATAATAGCACGTTAGTGACCTGAGGAGCACCGAGCGGTCAAGATTTCACATACTAACTCTTGTTCTGCAGATTCTGGACGGAGTGATGGCCATCATGCCTTCATGCCTTGTGTTAGATATATTACAGTTGCGTGTGGTTCAGCTTTGCCTTGAAGGTGTTAATTGTCAGTCGGAAGCTTGATTTCGTTCTAACGCATCGTTGTAATCGTAATATCTTCCTACTAACTCAATCATGTCGGACGAAGGCGATAATAATTTTGTTAGATACATTTTTCTCCGCGCAGTGGGCGAACATACGTCACAGTCGTTCGGCGAAGAGCATTCAATTACCATCGCAATATCATTGAAATAATCTGTCACGATAAAGTCAAAAAAGTTGAAAGAATTGCATTTGATAACTGTCCTTCATTGAGACGAGTCATCATGCCGGGCGTCACAATTGTTGAAGCGCGTGCATTCTACAATTGTCGCCGCGCACTCTAATGGATTTGGAGTGTGGCAAGCTGGAAATTATTAGCGCCTGGCATTCATAGGCTGCGGATCTTGAGGAACATCAAAGCTTGGCTATTCTCGCCTTTGCCTTCTCGCGTATCGCTCTATCTCTCTAGAGAATAGGTTAGCCTACTTTCTCGAACACTCTCTTGTTCATTTTCCTCGATCCACTTTCTTGCTCACTTTTCATCTCTAGCAAGCGATGCAACTACAAAGATTGAAGGCGTCATCTGTCATCTGCCATCTGCCGGCCGATGACCTTCCGCCTGCCATCTGCCGATGACTTCACAACTCTAATCCTGCAAGACCAATCCGACATTTGAGTGACACAAGCTACTCAGGGTTTTTGGGTTAATTGTATTATTGGTCCACTCGTTGATCCATTTGATCCAGTGATCCAGGCGCACAAGAAAGAGGGTCCCGGTGGAAAAGGGGTCGAGAAAGTGTCATGAGTGCCGGTTTTTGTTCCAGGTCATTGGAGTGGCATTAGGTGTCCCTGTCTGTTCTGGCGGGAAAGTGCGTTTTTAGTAGTTGGAAAAAAAACGGTTGGTCCAGATTGATCCAGCGCTCGTTTTTGTTGGCCGCATTGTTCGAATTGCTCATAAAACACACAGTGTTCACAGTAGAGACGCCATCCTCCAGTGTTTTACATACTTCTTGCTACTTATCACAGAATGGTGCGATGATTGAGAACGTGTTAGAGATGATGAGATTTGCTCCGCCTATGCCCGTTTGCGTGCTGTTTTGCTTGTTTGGTCACCAATTTTGTCGAACACTCACCAATTTCACTTCATGTTGCACCATCTGTTGCAGGGTCGGAGTCTTTGCCTGAAGATGCCGCTGTTGCTGGGGGGTTGAAGAATCCGCCCGAAGGAGGAGCAGCTGTCGTGGGGTTGAAAAATCCGCCTGAATGGGCCGCTGCTCCTTCAGCTGGTGCTGCTGCTGCTCCTCCCGTTGCTGCTGGGCTGAAGAATCCCCCAGAATGGGCATCTACGTCTGATCCCAACCGTGGTGCTGGTGCTGCTCCTCCCGTTGCTGCTGGGCTGAAGAATCCTCCAGAATGGGCGTCTACGTTTGATCCCGATGCTGCTGCTGCTCCTCCCGTTGCTGCTGGGCTGAAGAATCCCCCAGAATGGGCATCTACGTCTGATCCCAACCGTGGTGCTGGTGCTGCTCCTCCCGTTGCTGCTGGGCTGAAGAATCCTCCAGAATGGGCGTCTACGTTTGATCCCGATGCTGCTGCTGCTCCTCCTCCTCCCGTTGCTGCTGGGCTGAAGAATCCACCACATTTACGAAGAAGGCATTGATGGATCGACTGAAAGTGAACCAATCGCAAGTTGTGAGTGCATTCCTCTTTATTTATTTTTGCTATTATTGATATGAATAATATTCGCCTCACATAACATTTTCTTCTTAAGTAGTTCATTGACGGCACTTTCTCCTCAACACCAAGCCCATTCTACCAGTGCCTCATCGTCATGATCTTCGACCAAACTTATGATATCTATCTTCCATGCTACTACGCGTTGATGACTGGAAAGACACCGAGCTGTTATCGCGGTGTTTCGAATGATGGAGGAAGATCTCAATCATAAGTTTGATCCAAAGACAATTGGAGTTGATTTCGAAAGTGGACTCTACAACGCTATCAATTTTTGCTTCCCTAACGCTCGTCTCATCGGTTGCTTGTTTCATTGGAAGCAGGCAATTCGTAAGAAGATGATCTCGATGGGATTCCGTAAGGAAGTCGTGTCGTATTTTATGGCGCTACTGATATTGCCGTGGAGAATGGTCCAAACGTACCAGTGCAGCAATGGATCGCTTCGGATGTCGGCAGAAAGCTTATGGTTGAATTTTTGACGTACATCGAAAAGTGAGTTGTCTTGTTTGATTGTTCATTGCTTCAGATTGAATACCACAACCTCACACAATTTCTTAACAACCCACACAATTCAACAGGCAGTGGCTGTTGAAAAAGGGGGTTCTTGATTTATGGAATCTTCATGAATATGTCTCCAACGAAGCTAATTATCGACTGTGCTCCCGTAGCAATTGCGGCCTCGAACGCTACAACTTCCGTTTTAACAACGTTTTTTCTCGTCGTCACCCAGGTCTTGTGGCTTTCGCAAACGGAGTTAATATGGAGACGGATCAACAAGTCACTAGGTTGAAGAATGTCATGGAGAATAAAGATATTCCTCCCACCTATGATGATATTGACTTTCCTGCAATTCCAGATGCATACGCTACCTTCGAAGCCCCTGAAGCATTCGTTAGCCTCACTGGAAAGGTGTTAAGAAGACGCCAACTTAATCAGTAGAGTAACACAAATAATGTAGGGGGGTAAACATTTTATTATAACAACGACTTGCCGCTACATACTGCTTTTTCCACCTAAACTGCTGCACAACAACAACAACTTATGCCCTCACTGCCTGATGCCGTACTAAGAAGAACTAAGAACTAACACTTTGTCACTGTTTCCTTCCGCGCCACATTACATTGTACGAGGATTCTCCCGCGCCATCTCGCAAAAATCGAGTCTAGCCTAGAGTCATTTTGAGGACATTTTTCATTCAGTTATTTAGGGTTATGAAAATTTTTTGGCACAGTTTCTTGCAATCCTGTCCCGTTTTCTTAAAAAAATGCTGGATCATGGATCAAATGGATCAACGAGTGGACCAATTATATTCTCCTCCGGTTTTTGCATATACCCTTGCGTTGGGTCACGCCAAACCACGTCAGCAGCGGCGTGACGTCAATACGATATTTCACGCACGGGCGTCACGCCAATGCTCGCCATTCACGCCGGGCGTCACGCCATCAATGATTGAGCACCTGATAGTACTACCTACCTATCACTAACCCTCCACACCGACGCCAAACACCTCCAAATGTGGGCAATATGTCCCTACGGCGGCATGGGCCCAATGCTCCGCAGATTCCTTTTCGGTGACAATCCGATTCGGCGACTCTCCTTCTCCGCCAACTGGCCCCAAGCTGCAAAGATGTACCTCGACTCCCTCCAAAGTTCGGCCCCGCATGGCATCCTCCCTCTCGCAAACTCTTCCTGGTCCTCTTCCAAACCAGCTGACCAGAAATTCTACGGTCATTCCTACACGGCGCCCACCCCCAAAATTCACTTCCTCCAGCAGTTTGGCCTTGCTTGCACCAAAGCCTTCGCGTTCCACATCCGTCGACCAATTCCTGCCCAGCAGGCACAGGCGCCTTCGGGACCAGCCCGAGCTCCGCCTGGTTTAAGTTCATCTTTCTCAACTGGCACTAGTGCCTAGAGAGTAGCAACTAAAATAATCTATCTATCTATCTATCTATCTATCTATCTATCACTGATATACTCAAATCCTTGTCTTGGGGCAAGATAAAGATAGGGGTCGTTGGTCGTTGCGCCCGAAGATCAAATACGCGTCTATCTTCGCTAACTTCGTGATCTTTCATGCGGCCTCGCCGGGGTCGTCGACGAAAATGAATCGAGCAATTGGATGCCGCCGTAGGCGCATGAGACCACATTTAGAGGAGTTTGGGGTTAGGGTTAGGGCATTAAGGGTTCGAAAAACGTCTACTCTTCGTCGTTGTGTTGCTGGTGACAGTACTGCTTTGAATTTCCTCTTCTCTGCGCGTCCATCAGTGCTTTGATTGATAAGTCACATCCCTGTGTGGAGAGAGGTGGATCATCAAGCAGCTCTTTGATTGATACGCCACAACCACAACCCTATGTGGAGGCGATGATCCAATGTTTCACTGCTCTCTCAGTATTGCCATTGTTCCATTCATTACCTCCACCTCCAAGAGGGCATCTAGATCTAGCTCCGGGATGCCCGCCAATAGCAGATAGCAGCCTCTTCTAAATGGTACCTTTCCTTTCCCTTGTCCTTCTCCATGCCTTGTCCATCATGATACATAACTGTCAGTTAAAATGCGCAATGGCATCGGCATCGCCCAATTGTGCAGCCTTTGCATCATGCCTTTCTTGCAGAATTGCGCGGCTCCTTCATCGAGCATCGCAACCGGGTCATTCGCCTAAACTCTTTTCATTCTAGTTCGTTGACTTCTTCATCCGTCTCGGGCATAGCTTTTCGACAGAATTGACACGTGTGTTCTAGCCTCATTTCCCTCTCTCGTTTTTTCCATATGAGTTTGCTGCAACAATTTGTAAAAGATTTTGACAGTTCAACCGGCATGGGCAAACAATAGATTGGTTCAACCAGCAAGGGACACAGTCCCCAAGGTGGCTACTCCCTGGGTGTCTAAATAATAATTCGTCACGTAATTTAGTCGCCCATTTCTTTCACGGTTCGTTGTAATTCGATTGGTGATGATCACGTTCACTCAACGCTGCAATATCAAACAAGATCACAAGTGCTGCAATCCTTCAATTTGATGTCGTCAACTTCTGCGTTGCCGGTTTCCACACAAAGCATAAAGAATCGTTCTTGTCCACCATTTCCACTCACTATCTACTCTCACGTCAAACCAAAATGAGAACGTTATAGACTTTGATTTGAAAAGAAAACGACTACAATATTTCTCTTCAGCGCACCATTACCATTACTTCATAGAAAAGAATCAAGATGGAGTTGATTTGAGCTCAAGTCATCCTGAGGAGTGTGTCAATAATCTTCATGCACACTCTCAGAAAGAAAGGGTTTATTGAGGAGTACTCCTAATATTAAATTCTGACTGAGTTTGATCAATTACACTACGATATAAACATCAACAATTGATCCGTTGATTCTGAATTCGATAGAATTCTTCGGCTGCATCCCTTTGCGGACTCTTGGTTTCATCTACAGCTGTCTGGTGTGCACGCAAAGTAGCAGCAAGTACCTCTTTGCTGACGAAACCCCCTTTAAATGCGTACATCAGCTTTTTGATTGCTTGATCAAATCCCTGTTTCGCGGCGATGGTCCAATGTTTTACTGCTCTGTCTGGATTGCCATTTTCCAGTTCACAGAGTCCAAGGCCGAATCTAGCTTCGGGGTAGCCACCAATGGCAGCCTCTTCCAAATGATGTATTTTCTTCCCCTCGTCCTTCTCTACGCCATGTCCTAAAGTATACATGACGGCTAGTCTACAATGTGCTTCCGCACTCCCCAATTGTGCAGCCTTTGTCAAATACTCTAACGCAGTAATATAATCGCCTTTCTCGTATTGTTCAAATCCCTCTTGATGCAATGCAACTGGATCATTCGCTTCATATCTTCACGTTCTTCATCCGTTGCGAGCAGCGATTCTCGACAAAATGGACATGATGGATGAATTCTCCGTTCCAAAAACTCTCGCTTCATATTGGCATGCTTACAGCCGCGACAGATTATTTTGCTGCAACATTCATAAATGGTAGATTGCAATATCAAGCGGTAGCGGCAACATGCAGATCGGGCAGTCGCCAAGATGACTACTTTCCGGTTGCTTGAATAACAATTCGTCACGTAATTCGGCCGCTCGTTTCTTGCACGCTTCTTCGTGTTGTGATTTATGATCTCTCTGACACGCATCGCTACAATAATTAACGAGATCACAACCACCACATTCCTTTAAATTAATCTCATCGATTTCTGCGACGCCGCATGAAGCACAACTTGATGTTTCGACCGACATATTGAGCCACCGCTTCTAAAAATATATAGTCGATAGGAGTATGACCAAGCGGTAATGGTCTAAACAACAATTATTTGTCACGATCCATTGACAGCTATCAATCTTCTACTATGTTGTAAGTATCATCAATAACTGCTACTGCGAGATACTGTACCTTTGTAATGAATTTGCAAGCACCTATTTTGTGTTTTTGATTTAAATAATTTAGATGATTATTTCCTGGTATAATTCCTACGTAGGCCCCCAAGTAGGAATTTTGGTGTTTCACTCACAAAACCACTATGATAGTGGCTTCTACTACGGAGGCCAAAATCACAAACAGTGATATTCGTACCAAACCAATGGGTTTATTGAGGAGTAGACCTAATATTAAATTTTGACTGGATGTTCAAATGAAGATATTAACATCAATCATTCGCCCGTTGCTTCTGATTCCGAAAAAAATCTTCGGCTTCATCCCTTTGCGGACTCTTGGTTGCATCCACTGCCGCCTGGTGTGCACGCAAAGTAGTAGCAAGTACCTCTTTGCTGACGAAACCCCCCTTAAATGCACCCATCAGCGCCTTCATTGAATCATCATGTCCTTGTGTGGCGGCGATGATCCAATGTTTCACTGCTCTGCCAGTATTGCCATTGTCCGATTCATAAAATCCAAGGACGTATCTAGCTTCGGGGTCGCGACCAATGCCATTGGTCGCGAGAGCGAGCGAAGCGAGCGACCTTACTTCTCTCTATAATCAATATATGAACCAATATCAGATAAAGTGGTATTACTATATTACCGATATTGTGATATCATATTTTCTCCCAATGCATCAGATTTGTGATTGTGTTATCAGAGGCTCATCTGATGCTCTTCTGACTGTCAGATTTTGAAATGGAAGCATCAGTATAATGAAACTAGCTGTCAGATTTAAAAAACTGTAAATCAGAATAAAATGTGTCATCCATCAGAATTAAAGTGACTGTAGATCAGAATAAAAATGTGTAAGCTATCAGAATCCTTATTCTGCGTTACAAAGTAATTCTATGATGTGTCAATTAATGTAATGTAACATAATTAGTGACTCCATCAGCTGACAGGGAGAACAGAGAAGGAGAACAAATAACTCAGATTTTCATATTTACCCTACTAACTATTTCCAGCCAATCCCCCTGCTACTAACTGCCCCCCCCCCCCTCCGCTGAGTGTCCAATTAGGAACTGTCCCCCAATGTGAAGTCAAACAACCCTTTGTCATTCTCAACATCGGTTTCTCCCTCATCATCCTCTTCATCTTGGCAAAAAAATAGAGGAACCCAGCAGTCATTCCCATCAATATCCTTTTCAATCTGAATAAAGGCATCAAAAGACTCTTTGCACGTCGTCCATACCTCGTCATGTACCTTGAGCCCATCGAAAAAGTGCTGGAGACTTTGGAGGCGCTGCAATGCTTCGGGCGTCCAACTAGTGCCAAGATAGGCATTCTTGCGTTTCGTCGTTGTATACTTCAACGGTGGCCCTGAGTACTTCGTCTTCTTCTTACGCTTCCGGCCCGCCTTCCGCTGCGTTTGCCTTCGAGATGTAACCACGGTATCTGCTCCTTCTTCATCTAGGCCTTGATTCATACCCCCTTCCCTTGCAGCAGTAATCTCGTGAACCCATTTCGGATGATAGTTCTCGTACACCAGCATCGTAAATGCAAGATCACTTGCGGTGAACTTTTCCAACATAGGAGATTTGTCTTGATTAGCCCTGAGCCATTCCTTGATGGAAAGGCGCCCATCGATTTCACTTGCATAGTAATAAACGAACTCGTTAAGCTGGAACAACGCAGAATCGTCAAGAACGAGGTCACACCAACTGCCGTCATACGCCAACAGAGTTTCGAAAGCTCGCTCGATAATGCTGAAGTCACTGCAAGTGGAATGAAGAGCTTTTGCGGTTGCAGCCAACCCACAACCACCAAAATGTAGTTCAACGTTAGGACATGCCATGTCAAGAAAGTATATACATAAACATCATTCTTCAACCAACCATGTAGTCGCACGTACCTTTGAATGCCTTGCCGCAAGCCTTGACGAAGTTAGCACGTAAGCTACTAAGCTTAGCCGACACAACTGGAAGGACAAAGTCACTGTAGTAGTCACGTTCAAACCCTCGCAATGCTGGAGGCACTTGAATTTAATGAACCCTATCAACATGAAATGGAAAGAACACCCTTTTCAAATCACAGAACTTGTTGCCCTTGCCAAAAAATCTGTAATAAGGCCGCATGTTGGTCGTTGAGAAAAGAGGAAGCTCTTTGTCATCCGCCCCTGTCATATCACCGGTGGCAGGTGTGTTCACAAAAAACACATCTTCCTTGAACTCTGCGGGGATAAGATGCAACATGTACTTCTGTAGAAAGCCAAGAGCTAAGTCATCAACAAAGTTTGGGGTGGCAAGTCTGTAATAAGATTCCCAACCAACCCTATCAGCATCCTGTAAAAACTGTTTAGTTTCGTTCGAAGGACATGCAAAGTCAGCGACGCTGTAAGCACCTGCTACCTCCCCACCTTTTCGTATTGATTCGAATGGATATGACAATTTGAACTTGTCTGGTTTGTATTCTTCCACAAGAGACTTCTCCACTTCAGTAAGTGGAGCTGTAAGTGGTTTGAACACTTTGCGTAGTTGCTCCGTTTGTTTCGTACCTGCAGCGCTCATAATGAACAGCAGCAATATCTCAGATGGCACAATAAGGAGTCACCGTCCCAACAGTTCAGCTGTGCGTCCCAAAAGTGCGGTGAAAGAAAGAGGTTTCAGTATGACGGCTGAAAGGACTCCAACTTGCAAAGTTAATCACTTCTTAGAACAGAGGGGATCTTTAGATAGCTTCAAGTCCAGTGCAGTCCGTCTTATAACTCCCAGGGATTAGTTTCTCGCACGTAGCTTCCACCTTTCGTCGGGCACACCTATGTCGATGTGGCAGACAATCTTGACGAGTTGCTATATATAAAAGAATCCCCCCCAAACACAAACTTCGGTTGATTTGATGCTTCAGTTGTATAATATCTGAGTAAAATTGATTGCTGTCGCTGAGGATGCAGGTGCAACAGAGTGAATCCGTCTGATGCGATAACGGCGGAGGCGGGTGGCAGTGTGTGTATGAATGGGGGAAAAGGGGAATTGTTAGTGGAGCGATAATAAAAATAAAATATAGCAGCACACAATAATTATCACCTTTGCAATGGGGCGATCGGCGCTGCTGCTTCCTATACAACTGCACAACTGAAGGACTCCATAATGCACAACTGACGAGACTTGAGGTATGAGACTTCGTAAAGCACACCAACCGAAGAGACTCCGACGGCAAGAGCTTGTCGTGTAGACAAATAACGACATCCACTGGCCAAGGCATGAGACTTGAGGTATTGAAGGAGAGTGCCACTGCTCCAACAACTGCAGAACTGAAGAGAATCCGTAATGAACAACCGAAGAGACTCCGATGGCAAGAATTCCTCGTGCAGAGGGCAAGTAGTGACATCCACCGGCCAAGGCATGAGACTTGAGGTATTGAAGGAGAGTGCCACTGCTCCGACCACTGCCGAACTGAAGAGACTCCATAATGAACAACCGAAGAGACTCTGATGTCAAGAGTTCCTCATGTAGAGGGCAAGTAGTGACATCCACCGGCCAAGGCATGAGACTTGAGGTATTGAAGGAGGGTACCGCTGCTCCGACCACTGCCGAACTGAAGAGACTCCATAATGAACAACCGAAGAGACTCCGATGGCAAGAGTTCCTCATGTAGAGGGCAAGTAGTGACATCCACCGGCCAAGGCATGAGACTTGAGGTGTTGTTGAAGGAGAGTGCCACTGCACTGACCACTGCAGAACTGAAGAGACTCCATAATGAACAACCGAAGAGACTCCGATGGCAAGAGTTCCTCGTGCAGAGGGCAAGTAGTGACATCCACCGGCCAAGGCATGAGACTTGAGGTGTTGTTGAAGGAGAGTGCCACTGCACTGACCACTGCAGAACTGAAGAGACTCCATAATGAACAACCGAAGAGACTCCGATGGCAAGAGTTCCTCGTGCAGAGGGCAAGTAGTGACATCCACCGGCCAAGGCATGAGACTTGAGGTATTGAAGGAGAGTGCCACTGCTCCGACCACTGCAGAACTGAAGAGACTCCATAATGAACAACCGAAGAGACTCCGATGGCAAGAGTTCCTCATGTAGAGGGCAAGTAGTGACATCCACCGGCCAAGGCATGAGACTTGAGGTGTTGTTGAAGGAGAGTGCCACTGCACTGACCACTGCAGAACTGAAGAGACTCCATAATGAACAACCGAAGAGACTCCGATGGCAAGAGTTCCTCGTGCAGAGGGCAAGTAGTGACATCCACCGGCCAAGGCATGAGACTTGAGGTGTTGTTGAAGGAGAGTGCCACTGCACTGACCACTGCCGAACTGAAGAGACTCCGTAATGAACAACCGAAGAGACTCCGATGGCAAGAATTCCTCGTGCAGAGGGCAAGTAGTGACATCCACTGGCCAAGGCATGAGACTTGAGGTGTTGTTGAAGGAGAGTGCCACTGCACTGACCACTGCAGAACTGAAGAGACTCCGTAATGAACAACCGAAGAGACTCCGATGGCAAGAGTTCCTCATGTAGAGGGCAAGTAGTGACATCCACCGGCCAAGGCATGAGACTTGAGGTATTAAGGGAGAGTACCGCTGCTCCGACCACTGCAGAACTGAAGAGACTCCGTAATGAACAACCGAAGAGACTCCGATGGCAAGAGTTCCTCATTTAGAGGGCAAGTAGTGACATCCACTGGCCAAGGCATGAGACTTGAGGTATTGCAACGGCAGTGCTGCTGCTTCACTCCGCCAATGCACATCTGAAGAGACTCTGACGACAACAGCGAAATACCATAGACGAGTAATGACATCTGCAATTGAGGTATTGCAAGGGAAGGAGTGCTGCTGCTCACACCAACGCACATCTGAAGAGACTTTGTAAAGCACAACCGAAGAGACTCCAGTCAAGTAGACAAGTAATGACATCTGCGATGAACAATCGGCTTCCACAGTAGAACAGAAATAGATGCTTCCTCCTCCAATTGAATTCCATCTCAGCCAATGAGGATGATGTGTGGAACATCTCTAGAGACTCCAATGGAGCCATGCAGGCAACAATTATATCCACGAAGAGCATTCCACTTCCAATTTGGGAGGTATATCATAATAGAGAGCAACAAAATCACCCATGTTAGACAATGGCATAGCATTTGTGATCAAATTAAATAAGAAATATTGAATAGCACGTACCTCAAAGTTAATCGTTCCAAGAAGGGACCCATTGCTGCAATAATATTATTACCAAATCTGCCAAGAGGTTTCGTCCTCCAACGGTTCGTTCGTGCAACGCTCATAATGATCAATATCTCAGATGGCACAATAAGGAGTCACCGTCCCAACATTCAGCTGTGCGTCCCAAAAGTGCGGTGAAAGAAAGAGGTTTCAGTATGACGGCTGAAAGGACTCCAACTTGCAAAGTTAATCACTTCTTAGAACAGAGGGGATCTTTAGATAGCTTCAAGTCCAGTGCAGTCCGTCTTATAACTCCCGGGATTAGTTTCTCGCACGTAGCTTCCACCTTTCGTCGGGCACATCTATGTCGATGTGGCAGACAATCTTGACGAGTTGCTATATATAAAAGAATCCCCCCCAAACACAAACTTCGGTTGATTTGATGCTTCAGTTGTATAATATCTGAGTAAAACTCTGTGGTGTAGATGATCAAAACAAAGTAGCCGAGTGATTCCGTCTGATTGGATAACAGTGGAGGCGGAGGGGGAGTGGATCTGTCGAATTAATAAATGATGTCGTCTGTTAAATAACAAAGTTGGGGAGGGGGGAGACAACAAAATGATTAATTTTAGTGGCGAGGACAATGGCGTTGTATTTGTGATCAAATTAAATAAAAATATGAAAGAGCACACGTACCTCCAAACAGAGAGCATCAATCCCCAAGTGCTGTTACTGCCACTTCTGGCAATATGTACGTGGACTATGCCGATCAAAATAAATAATCACGCATGTCTTTGTAAATGATAGATAAGCATTATCAGTGACCCCAGCCGATGATCACGCCGCAAGCGCTCATAATATTGTTGAATCGCCGATATTATTGGTGTGTAACACTGTAGGCGAGCACGGTCCATGAAGATGTTATCGTGCATGTGAAGAAGATCGTTATTTTATTTTCATCAACGGACACAAGATAATATGTCGAAGGGCCCAAAACAAAGATGAATGCAGGAGGCGGTTTATTCCTTGAGCATCATCGGTAGATAACGACTCTATGTGGATGTTGGCGGCGCTTTGGGGTGATGCACCAATCGGCGGCGAAGGTAGCAAGGGTGGAGTTGTGGACGCCATGGTCGTTATTTATTTTTGAAAATGCTGTATTCATAAACGACGTTGCACATCTATCAGGAGAAGCAGGGAAAGGGTCAAATTTGGATTTCTGTCCTTCTTTCTTCGGTCTTAGACGCATTTGCTACACACATGACAAAAACATCCCAAATAGTAATGGGAGTGTTTGATAAAGGGCACTTAAAAAATGAGCCCAGAACCTATTCCAACAGCGATTGGCCGATGAGAACAAAAAAATCTGATGTGACAGCATCTCAATTCTGATGAATGCACTATATCAGAATCTTTTCTGATTTGTCAGAATAAAATTCTGACAAATCAGAAAAGATTCTGTCAAATCAGAATATATTCTGATACAACAAAATTAAATTGCAAAAACACAATATTCCAGTTTCAGAGGTGGAAGCCTCTTCCAGATGATACAATTCCTTTTCTTTATCCTTCTCTACGCCATGTCCTAAATCATACATAAGTGCTAGTCTTAAATGCGCATCGGCATTCCCCAATTGTGCAGCTTTTGTAAAATACTCAAACGCAGTAACATAATCGCCTTTCTCGCATTGTTCAAATCCCTCTTGGTACATAGCAACTGGATCATTCGCTTCAATTCTCTTCATCCTTCGTTCACGTTCTTCATCCGTTGAGGGCAGAAGTTCTCGACAAAATGGGCATTTCGGGCGAAGGTTACCTTCCAATTCTCGCATCATATTGGTATAAACGCAGCCCATGCAAATTACTTTGCTGCAACACTCATAAATGGAAATGGAAGATTGCTCAATATTATCATTTTCAAGTGGCAGAGGTAAACAGCAGATCGGACAGTCCCCGTCATACCTACTGTCTGGTTGCTTGAATAATAATTCATCACGTAATTCAGCCGTGCGTTTTACGCACGCCTCTTCGTGCTCTGATTTATGTTGCTTCTGACATTCAATACTGCAATATTTAACAAGATCACAACCACCACATTCCTTTAATTTAATCTCATCGATTTCTGCGACGCCGCAGGAAGCACAACTTGATGTTTCGACCGACATATTGAGCCACCGCTTCTAAAAAATATATTATCGTCGATAGGAGTATGGCCAAGCGAGCGAGGCCAAGCGGCATGGTCTAAACTCTAAAGTCTAAACAACAATTATTTCTTTCATTGGTCGCTTTATTGAGATTATTTCTGTGTGGTACTCATTTAGGCCTTTGGGTATCTCTTTATCTAATATATATTTTTATCTAATATATATATATATTGGTTCAACCTGTGTGAACCAATTCGCCAAAATGCGACATACCCACATTCTAGGGCCTATTTCTCCGACAAAACGGCTTCTCTAGACGGAGTCACATCATGAGAAAGAACAGAAGCTTTTTGTATGGTTATTTTCACGAGAATCTAGTCTACGACGGTCGCATAGGAGGGCCATTTTTCGTCATTTAGCCAAAAAAATTGTAGATCTGAACCAATTTTGAAAGCCTCCAAATCAGCCCGCCCGTACTAATTCCCACGTACATTGGGTTTTTGTCACGTAGCACACATCAAAAAACAACACAACGACCATGGTGATACACCACCCCTCTACTGCCGGCGAGGCACTGCCGATGTCTCCTTAACCGACGCAGACTAATGGCGATAGGTCTTAATCAACGGGGCCGGCGGCTGGATTTAGCCCTATTGCACTTTTAATGCCTTCGGGGCCGCCACCGCTGCCACGTGATTTTCTTCATCAATACACCCATTCTGCCGAGCCTGGCAGTGAGCCATTTGGCATCACCACCGCCATTAATGTTAATCCTCCAGCATCCATAAGTTCTATAGAAGCTACTAGTGACTGTGAAAGCTCACTATTGTCAAAGAAGCCGAAATATGCACCTCGTATCACCAAAAATAATGACTACAATTCACCCATGTTGACAGATGACAGATGGTGGAATGCAAATAGCGAGGGAGGGCAACGAAATGGTGGAGATGGTCACAGTCACTGTTGATGATCGATCAAGCACTACCAATAATACGATTCCAATTGATGAGCAAATGTTGGGTGGTTTGGAGGTGAACGTGATTGCACGACGTTGCGCATTCCGCCCTACCTGAGAGAGATGATATGTGTTGTTCTTTGTGATAGGGGATGCAATTTTATCGTTATCTGCGTGTCGACTACTGAACAATGATATCAAACAATGAATACTATCGATCTGTGCAATAATTCTACGTGCTCAGTTGACATTCTGGATCAACTTCGTAATATCCATCGTCCCAGGCAATGATACGTCAAAGCAAGTTGTATATACGTCGATGTTTGAAGTTCAACATTAATTTTTTGTTAGAATATTAACATGGGTGGCACCTAAAGGGTTTGGATGATCGTTTGGGAGGTAATTAATGTCGAAATAGTGCTGTAATTATGTGTTCTATCATTGCACCGAATATTGGAACCCATGCCCGACCAGCACACCAACTCATTACTATGCTGAATATAAATTTAAATATGACAGTTGGCGACCCAAACAAAAATAAATATGATGCTACTATATGTTGAGATCATATAATGACCGTCTCCGGTGGCATATCACCGATATTATGTTAATGCATGGCCGTAGGAGAACCAGGATGGCCAAAAGCTGCATATTGTCACTGCTGACATCGTTGGAATGCGCAAAGTGTATTCTCTCTTATGGATGTTTATCTGCATGCATTTATGTCGAATAACACGGATCTGTGGGCCTCATAAATTATTATGATGCAACAATAAGATATATCCATCAATGATATGCGTCTAAAGCTAAAGTTCATTATTTTAACAGGTGCTTGTCGTCGATAGTGCTGAAATATTTGTTACAACACCATCGTTCATTGCTCATGAGGAGTTGAGGATACACTTATACTTATTCATGTGCACTAATTGGCTTGCATTTTACATCATATGTAGAAATCGGTAAATACCAAGCTGCTCCATTTATTCATAAATATCTATAGGCATCACGAGCATTATATCTTTAATACAACCGCACCATGCTTAGCAAAGTACGCTGATCGGGCGGAAATCCCATGGTGATGATGTGCTCGATGATCGTTGGCGCCACTTTGGTACCGCTTCTTGGACGATTCCTACGTGCACAAAAAAATCTACAAACGGTATTTCTAACCTTTCCCGGACTATAGGGAGGCGAGGGGGGAGCCCCCCGATATAAGTCCAGACAGACCTCAAATCCGTCGGCCGGGCCCATTTTTTTTAGACCTCCACCATGACGGCCGCCTAATAAGCCCCTATATTTTATTCTCGATAACATTTATTATGAAGCAGATATATACTATACCATTGATACTTACCTGTAGAGTATGTTTAGGAGAGCATATGGTATCAAAGAATCGTAGTAATATCTTATTTTCTCGCCGAGATATGCATTTTGGGGTTTACTATGAGCTTGTCTAACTTTACTGATGGACAAATTTGGCAGGCATGCCCATAGTAAACCCCAAAATGCATATCTCGGCGAGAAAATAAGATATAAGTACGATTCTTGGATACCATATGATCTCATAAGTATACTCTACAGGTCTGCATCATTGGTTTAGCATATGTCTCCGTTATAGTAGAAATTAAAGTTATGGGCTAGTCAGGCGGCCGCCATGGTGGAGGTCTCTAAAAAATGGGCCCGGCCGACGAATTGGTGGCGGGAACGGAGACTGTCTGGGCTTATTGAGGGTTCTGATTTGGTGGCAAAATCGTCTAAATGGGGGAAAAATGGTCCATATTAGCCAACATGTAGCTAGCTTTAGACGGAAATCACGGGAGGTTCGCTAACTAACCGTTCCCCCCTTCTCGCCGGGGGGAATCTGGGGGGAAATCCCCCCGATAAGGGGTAGGCTAGCCCCCTATACCCAAAGGCCTATTCTCATTTCTCACATCCGTTGACTGGCTCTCTAGAGAGAGAAGTATCCTCCTTTCTGTTCGCTTTTATAGGTTATTGCTGTGAGGCTTAAACTACGTAAGCATCACTGGTATTTTGAACAAGAAAAGCATCTGTGAATGGCTGAGAAGACTCTTGGGTCGATGAGACATGAGACCTTTCTCTCTCTCTACATATGTAATACTTCTTTTTGAAGTAGATCCTTCTTTCCTCTTTCCTGCCTTCTTTTTCGCCCCCAAAATCACGAAGGAACACACGAAAAAAATGCCGAGAGAGGTGGATGGAAAGTGAAAAACGAACGAGTGATGAAGGATGAAGCGCGCCATGCTAAAAGCAAGACTGTTGTCTCAACTGATCGGCTTTGTAGTCTATTCATCACCAGTATCGTAGTAATTGTTGCCACCTACAGCTGTAATAACCTCGGTCACATAACAGTAGCCAGCCAGAGTGTATGGGTATGGGTAAGTCAATTACTAAGTACTTTCATTGCAGCTCTAGCTCTCTTCCATCCATCTAGTATCATCATTTGCTCCAAATCTAAAGACCAACCAAAGACCATTTCGTATAGTAAGCATCATAATCCGTCAATATCTCCTCATCCTTCTCAATATCTCTCACTGCAAACTGCCTCCCCGAATACTTCTTATCCTCCTGCATCACATTGGGCCTCCTCCCAGGTCCAAATTACTCTCCACCCAAATTCATCAATATAGAAATATCCAACGCAGCCACCATGTGATGATTATCATTTGCATCCAGTGCCAATGAAAAGACGAATTTCTTTCCATTTCATGGCACCATGTCCTGGAAAGATTACGTCACTATTTTCACCATTGCGGACTAGTTCCCCCTCTTGGTGATATCTCGTGAGGCGAATAGTCCTCATCCCTTTCCTTTGGATTGTTTGGCGTAATATGGTGGTGGTGCAGCGTTGCCTTTGCCTTCGTTGTTTGTTTGGAAATTATATCCTTCTCATTCCACGCATGTCACTCGTGGCGGTGGCAGCAAGTTTTGCACGTCGGCGGCAAGTTTTGACGGAACAGGCCATCAGAAATCAACCTCAACGCACCTCAACGCTAGATTTTTGAGAACCACGACTTAATCTTTATAGCAAACACTCGTCGCATCACTTCATCCCGACGTGTCAACCCCAGGTTCCCATAAGTACGTTACTTAGACCGACTCGCCTGTGCTCGGACGATGCTGCGACAGTTGGGAGTCACGGAAATGGAACCAAGGAGGATGACGTAAGTACGTTGTCAAGGAAGCGTTGAAGTGGAGTTGTCGCAGACACACGAAACGAGAAGCTGTTCAAATGCCAATAGATGGTTTGAATGGAATTGATGGGATTCAACGCGCTTACGAAGAGTTTTGAACAGAGGTAAAGACCTTACTTTTTTGTAAGTCAACAACAAATGACAACGATGATTTAATTGATCAGGATACAAGTAATTCACCGGGGATGGAATCTTAATGGATAGTTTGAGGCGGGCCCCTCGATCAGGGACTGCCTGGAGCACAGTCCATACAGAGATTCTGAATTTTCTTTCGCGACGAGTCTTTTGTCTTTTGTGGCCGGTCTTGTTGGGCTTCGGCTCTTCAGCGGCCTCGGTCATGGCTTTGCCACCACGTGGCAAGTGCCAGCCTCGTTGTCATCTACCTTCCACGATACTCTTGCACATAATCTTATGATGATGACTTCAGGGAACTGTTGGGTTTGGCGCGTGAGAGACATCCAAAGCTATTCCCGCCCAAAGTTAACATTGAAGACTACAGTCTAAGGCGCTCGCTAAGGAGAGGGGCTACGACGGAAGCCACCAACAACAAAGTGCCTGGGAATACTATCGACTTGGTCAATCGGTGGAGGAAACAGGAGGGAGCCAAAGGAGCTCAACCAGGCTTGGCGATGAACCAAGTCTACACTGACGCTTTAGCAGCAGTGGAAACAACTCTGGGGTACTCGCAGAGTCTCTGAGGTCCGGAGGGGTATTGATTCGAAGCTTTCAAGTTCCGAAATTTTGTTGGTTGACAAGCCAGAGTGATGGTCTAGACTGATGGTACGTATCGGGTTGAGCAGAGAACACCGGGACGCCCGAGGCGACCGAGTAGTTCCTGGAATCACGTCTCTTCTTGAGTGTGATTTTCCGCGCTACCCTGCTTGGATCAACTATTATGCAAGCCACAGTAAAAGACCGCACTTACTTGCAACTGATGAAAGGAATGAGAAAAAAGGGTCGCTTCCCCAATCGGACTTTAGAAATAATGAGATATTAATACATGTGGATTTAACGATGGACAAGAGAGGTTCTCACTTCCGGGAGTCACTACGACAGAGACGACAAATGCTTGAAAGTTGAAAGCTGCATGGACTTTGTACTTACTTTTTTTGTTCGCACATGTTCTTTGGATATGCGACTTCAGGTACTTATTTATCATCAGTAAATAGACTCTTGCATTCATACGGCTTTCGAGATGCGAACTCACCTAAGAACACTTACTGTTTCTCAGCCAAAACAAACCATGCAATTTGCGTGAAGGCAGCAGGAACTCAAAAATGATCTTCTCTATCGGTTAGTTCTTAGTTCCCATTAAAGTAGCCCGATGACCTAGTTCAACATAATACATATCAACCTACTGCCATACTTATGCCATAATTTTCGCCATGAGAATAAGTTATTTGAGAGAAGTTTGATGGGTAGCAAGATGCAGCTCTAGAGCTCTAGCAATAGTTTCAATCTATGTTATTCGAAAGAAGGTCGTTCCTGTGTTCGAACTGCAATTGCTTCAAAGAATCTTCAGCAAATATTTTCACAGATACCCTCCCAATCCCTGCGATCCGTACTACCTCATAGACATACAACTAACAACATTACTACGAAAGATGATCTGATTGATAGTCGATAGACCAGAAGATAGAGATAGAGAGGGGTGGGTGTAAGGCCTCGATTGCTCTCTCTCTTCCCGCCCTCTCGCGGTATTTCTTTGAAATAGAACTTGATCCGACAATCAGATGCACATCACCTGATATCTCATGCTTTGTTTCTTCCACGCTGGCCGGGCCGGCCGCCGGCCGCTCGCAAAACATATTGTAGTTTTTTTTCGTGCGTAGCAAAAAATAATTCTGAACCCCCTTCGATAAGCAGGGCCGGCAGGGTTGGCGTCGTTTTGTGAATTTTAAAAGTCCGATGTATCGCTGGTACGGTTACAAGTGTGCAGGAAACGGCATCGAATTTTCCTAAGTTAAAGTGTCGTTACGACTTTGAGCTCCCTATAATTGAGTCTTGCTCCCCTTCATTGAGTCTCGGTTGCCCTGCCCGATCTCCGTCATTGAAAGCTCAAATTGAACTCTCTCTGTCGGCAACCATGGTCAGCGTTGCCGCCGCTGAAATAAGTAGACCAAGTTAATGACCGTAATATCGGCCTATCGGTGGCTGATCGTTACTATGGATTATTATGTCTGTGTTTTATCGTGCTTGGATCCACCAGAAACGCTCCTTAGGATGTTCAATGAGCCCTATTCAATGGCCGGCGCACGCCGGACGTGACCGTCTAATATTGCCTCCATGCTGCCTTCCCTCGGCGGATGCGGCAGCGGCGAGGGCTTCGACAACAACATAATAATCCATAATAACCGTCAGCCACCAACCATCCCTATCAGCGGCGGCAACATCGACCATGGTTGCCGTGTCTGATGACGGCGTGTTGGTGCTGATCATCATGTTGGACCGGCATTGAGGTGTGACATTCCAGTTTGCTGACGAGACGGTAACGGTACTCAGCAATGGGTAAAAGTTTGGCGGGAACCGTCATCGCCAACCCTGCTTATTTACCGCTATCCACGGCTCACCCGCTCTTACATTTTCGACTTTTAGCGATAAATAGCGATAGGAGCTGAGAATTTCAATAGCATAAGCAGAACTACCATACTTACCATGTCGAGACCTTTCCTACCACCCTATTTTTTGGCACATATTGAAAATACTATTGAGCCACTAGGGCTCCAGCTATAGATTTAAGTTATGCTCTATTAGGCAGCTTGCCGTACTACGATTTGATCATTTGATGAGACTCGTATTTGTGGACATCAAATGCCAATTTCAGGCGCAGCTTCTCGCAGCCAACAATCTTGCATCTGCAGATCATCGTGTCATCACTCGTTACATTGTTTGAGGCTTCTATTTCGCCATCCATCGGCTCTTCGACAACTAGCTCTTGATGAAGAGCGACCTCATTGTTGATGTTGACTGCCAAAGGTCCAATCTCCAAACTATCATTCTGCAATCCTTCGATATCAAGGTCGTCATCGACAATTCGACATTGTGCCGGTCTTGCCCGAGGAAGCTCATTAGTATCATTGCCTCTACTCTTCAGATTGCGCTTGCCTTCTTCTTTGACACGTGCTATAATCAAATGCAAAAAATCTTCCGTCTGGAATAAGTACTCACGTAACACCTTCTTCTGAATTTCCGTACCTCGAGTGGTCGGTGTTTTGTAAATGATAATAACTTTGCAACTGGCACATCGCCATCATGCTCATCAAACATCCATTGCAACAACATTCCAGCAACTCGTTTATCGTTATCATTCGGCGGTAGTTTACCATTGCGCGAGGTTTTTTATTTTTGTTCGAACAGTGCAACAGCATCATCGGTAAGGTGACCATTGTGGTCAAAAATTACAATGCTTCCCGGATTGAGTCTCTTTGGCAGAAGAAGATCCACTTCTGTCTCTTCTTGCTCTTCTGTTTCTTTCGACTGCTTGTTATTTGTAGCTTTGCTTTTCTTTTTCTTCTTTGCCGGCGAACCTCTTAATGACCGCATATCGACAGGATGCGAGACTGGAGTAATAATTGTTGTTTCTTCTTCGAATAGAGCCATGAAATCATTGTGTCGTTGCACTTTTCCACGATCAGGGTGGTCTTTCCATGTCTGGTCCCAAGGCCGTTGACATTTCTTTTTTACGTTGGTCCCGCGTGTCCTGCTGATAAGGTCAGGGGTGAGGATGCCTCCAGCGTTATTTAGAGTATAAAGGCAGCCATCACAGATGACTCTCTTGTGTGCGTCAACTGTTGGCTTTAATTGAAAATTGAAGCAATTACGACTCTCATCACGGCTGAAGAAGAAATGTTTGGGGACTGAAAGCTTTGCAGGCGTGGTATCTTCTCCCCTTCTCGAACGTCGGGATGATCGGCCGCTCTCGCTCCTGCTGTTGCGGCCAGCAGAAGGGGTGGTTTGACCTGTCGACATGGTTCGGAAGTGCTAGCGGAACTGTGCACCATCGTGAAATGCCGCTGTCCCTCCGATGGCGCCACATTTTTATGCCTTGGCGCCAAAAAAACACTACATGCCACAAAAAAGTTTCAAATCATCCACAAAATAAAATTCATCTTAACCATGACCTATAGTGATTTTAGTGGCTGATACATTCCAAAATAAAGCCCCCAGCTGTCAAAACGTTGCGGTTCCGAACTCCCTGGAGTATGAGGATCATGGCAATGGTACGTTTTGACAGCTGAGGGGTTTGGTTTTGGAGATACCAAAAATAGCTATGTACTAATTCCTACGTATAATAATTTTTTGTCCAAAATGTCATTCCCCTTGGAGTTGGGTGAGCCGTGTATCATATCGCCAACCCTGCTTATTTACCGCTCGCTCCCCCGCCCGCCATCATCAGTCATCAGTGGATACTGGATAGTTACGTCAGAAATGTGACAAAAATCACATTTTGGCCGGTACGGAGGTCTCTCAAAGCTAGTGATTTGTTACTGTACGTTTGCTCTCAAATCCTACCTTTGACTTCAATAACGGGAGTTAGTGGACAAGTGAGGTATCAATGAGCTTCTACGGACAATATGAATAACATTGACGCTTTGAAATAGGGTCAACATCCTAGCAATTACTGAGTTATGGCTAGTCGTAGGGAGCCCATTTTCACCATGGTTGTGTGTTTTAGATGCCATAATCGGAGGTGAGTCAGGGCAAAAGACTTAGTTTTACCTTAAATAAGTAGGAATTAGTATTTGAGTGCCAGTTTTTGTCACACAGACAAAATGATCTTTCTCGATTATGGTAAAATAGGCTTTGAAAACCACTTTTGAAGTAGAGGAGTGCAAAATCATTAATTTTGGGCTTCGACTGTGCATTCTACTAGTTCCGACAGAGGTAACGTCGAAAAGAATTTTCGAAAAATTCCTTCTGGAAGCTACAAAAAGTGGTTTTCAAACTTTTATGTAGGATTTGAAAGCAAACGTACAGTAGGTGGCGCCATTTGTGGCCAAGTACTCTGTCACATTGACGGGTACGGCGCTAGTTAAATTTGCTAGCAGAGCGCGGGTACGAGGGCTTGATTTGTCATTCTCGGAGTAACTTTTTTTTGCCAGAAAAGTGACAACTGTCTGCGTAGGAACTCCTACAGAATGTGATTTTGTCATTCTGGAGCGGGCTTCTGTAAAGCCTGTAACGCACCATGATATTTTGAGCCGCTGGTAGCATCACGTCAAAAGCACAAGACCATCACCATGGTCAAAGCAGCATCGTCGACGAGTAGCAATGAGAAAGAGCAAGAAGCAGCCGCCTGTTAGAGGGCGGCCAGCAGTATCTTAGCAACAAATCAAGTTCAAAAAAACATCGCCGCCGATCGGTGCCGTGGCGGCGGCGGCAGCAGCTTCGGTGTGGACGGAGGCACCGTCGATTTCGATGCAGGCGGGTTGGAATTCACTGTCTGCAATGAATCAACAATGAAAGAAAAAGGGAAGCACTAAGCTTCCTAATTTATGGATTTCATGACAGCCTTCCATGGAAAAAGATGGTGATGTGTGCGTGTTTGATTTCCAGGCTCTCAAATGGATGCTCGAGTGAGGAATGTGAAGTGTGGAATCACATGGTCGTGCGGTGAGGGGTAGAAACCAGCAATACTTGTAGCAGCCCGATGCTGCTGCACGCTTTTGGACTGAATATTATAGACTCGGTCGCAATGGGAGCAAGACCTGCCATACAATTCACTCGGTGTGAACGAAATCAAGATAATGAAACTCGATAGAAATATTCGAGAAGAAAGTTGTTTAGGACTGTATGGAGCGTCTATGTGATAAAAAAATTCATTACGATGTTGCGATGGACGATATAAGAGAGTTTTATGGATATGAAACGGAATCAACGAAGATAATTGATGCAATGCTAAAAGACAGGCAATGATACAATGTAGAGGGCGGGATTCAGCCCAATCTCCGCTGACATAAGACTATATTAACATTATATAATGTTTTTATTCGAGCAAATGCTATCGTTGCTTTCATTTTGGCGTGTCCGTAATATTGAGGTTCTGCCTGGCTGCTCACCCACCAAGCCCCCTAGTGGAAACCTACCTTGTGAGACTCCCATCTCAAATCTGTCATTTTCTGGACAACTCCAAATGTCAGGAACGCATGAATACTAATGGGAGTCCACCAGGAACGGAGACTACCCAGTAGCCACGTAATTAAAGTGGGTACAGAAATACCCTAAAGGCCCGTATTTTAGTGGAAGACTCACGTGCATAATGCATAATAGAAACCTAAGAAAACCACATACACGGCGGGAAGAAACCCGAGCTAAGCAAATAAGTACTCACAGTAAAAACACTATATACAAACTTTTATTACATTACTTATGAACTACTACTTATTCTCAGCTGTTTTCAAAGCCTCGATTTTAATATAAAGGACCTACATCCAACTTTTGATTATTGAACATATTCCTAAATTCGTCTTCTGTGTAGTTGCCGTTCGCCACAAGCAGCCTATTGATAATAGACTTCGCAAATTTAATTGCAACTTTTGATGCGGTGCTCTTGGCGTGCTTGAGCCACTTAGTACGTGCAACAAATTCACCAGGAGTAGTACCTCTTGGTACTTTGGATCGAAGGAAAACATCCTTCTCCGCACATTCAGCAACCTCCTCCATGCCCTCAAAAACTGATGTTGCAATAAGTCTAAGCTTCCGAAGGTCACCCTTCCTCTTCTGAGAATCAGATTGTACGACAGGCAAGAAGTGATCAGGATGGAAAGTTACATTACACCACACCACCTCTTGCACTAAGGCGCCACAATTCATTCGTCTAAGAAGCGTCTCCCAATCAATCGTACGCTTTGGGGACATGAGTTCGTCATTCACATTCTTAGTACTACCGTTTGTGACAGCAGTCGTTGCAGTAGCGGCAGCTGCCACTTCGGGTGTAGATGTCTTGCGTTTCTTGGTGGTAGGTGACGGAGTACCAGGAGGGCACACATGGTGCACGATAGTGTCAATTCCAGATAACGCTTGGGATAGGAGCTTTTCCATCTTATCTAACCTCTCCCCCTGCTTCTCCGTTGTAACTACGAGAGTTATCGCTCTTCATATTGTAAATTCAAAGTCTTTTGCCCGGTACATCGTCTCTTTCTATTTTATTGCGTCATTAAACACCCAACAGATGTGTCGATTGCATATTCACCATCTCCAAAATAGGTAGATAACAAGGATAATTTTGTAGAAACAGTTTTGGAGAGCCTTTCTCAGCGGCAAATCGAACCTGAATATTGTGATGATCATTGGGGTGGCGGTTTCAGTGAATGAGTGGCGAAACACCATTCAATGTAGCAATGACATCGTCGGCAGCATCGTCCGAGCTCACGTGAGTCGGTCCTCATAACGTATCAAACGAGACCTACGACCTCCAATAATTGTACCATGTTGCAGACACCTTCCTTAAATATCATAAGACGATTTACACCACGGCTAGAACTGACTTGTTGCGTTATCCGCCAAAGATTTATGTCATAAACACTAACATGCTTCGATCGGTGTCCGTATTTTTTGACACAACACGCTTATATTTTGATTATTTCGCCACCTATAACGCCGACCGGCGGCTCTAGCGGAAGATCATAACATACACTAACACAATTTGGCCGGAGGTTGTGGTGGATGGTCAGCTAGGGGTGTAGAAGTGCCATTAGGGGAGGGCGTAGGGGTGTTGCCATAAGAGGATTCGTATCCTCCGTCTGGAGCGAGAAGAATATTGTTGAACATCATTGTGGTGAATTGTGGTAGTAAAAATAATGACAAAAATAATAAAATGGCTGCGATGATTTTTGTTATTATTATTTTGTTGGTTGGTTTCCTGATGAATAGTACTGAGTAGAGGAATTGTGCCGTAGGAGAGTTGGTGTCACCATGGTGATGGCAAAAAGTTCGTCAAAACACTGAGAAATACTTTTACGGCCTTCGGCCGTTCCTGGGGCGTTCCTCCGGAACGTGCGCGCGTTCCGCGCACAAAAATTTTCTACGTTATCATCACTCATACGTACGGTCTAGAGATATTCAGTCTCATTCAGTGCTACTCCGACCTCCTACTTGTGTAGGTACTTAAGAGGCTGTCTTTAGAGGCTGTCTTTGCGCTCTACACACGAGACGGATTTTTTTCTACATAGAAAAGTTCGCCCGTGACTTGGTAGGAAAGTCAGACCGTGGCCTTTCTCGTGTCAAACGTCAGAGGTTCGAGGAACAACAATTGATTCACGAGGAACAGCAAACGAGGTGCTTTGAGCGCCTACTTTGCAGCTACAATCGTAGCGTTGACTTGGACTGAATACTGGTTTACTGTGTACTTTGAGGCTTGTACGCAGCTATTCTGTTGTAACGTTTAATGATACTAAGTAAAAGACGGCTTGTCACTACATGAGTGACAAGTACGCGCCTTCGGGATATCGGTTGTGCTTAGAATAGATAGTTAGCTGTGCTATTTCTGTAGGTTAGGTACACATTTCGGGGGTTAGCTGCAGACAGTCTAGTGTGACGTGTGGCAGCAGGATTTACGACAGATGTTACCGTGAGAGGATATACAATCTCCACGGGCGATGTTTTGTAGTTTATCATGATCCATAGTTCATAGCTGTTTGTCAGGGGACGGAAGGGCTATGTTGGTTAGTAATGCTTCTGCTGAAGCAGTGAATCGTCAGTGAAGGTGTTGAGAACAATAGTGTCCTAGAAATGTTGGGAACATCTTCGACGTATGTGTGCGCCAAGGGTGCAATAGTGGCGGTAGAATCTGCCAATCCATCAGTCCGTTGTGGGAAATTAGATCGTATCCTCTAGGCTCAGGGTCTTTTGCAGTAGTGACTGTGAGTAGTGTGGCAAGCTTTCACTAGCAAGGGACCGCAACCAGACACACAAGACACACGTGTGGGCGTGGTTTTCACCAAGAGCTGCAATCAGGGTAGGGGAGAACATGAGCTCCTTTTCCTTCATCTTGCCATGAGAAACAATTCCAGCATGTTGGATGGTAAATACGATGAACGAGGACCACAAGGACGAGCATGTCGGAAGCCTATGAGTGTTAGATTCCAAGTGACATGTGATAATGATCTGGTTAGGCTTACTAGTGGGTGCACTGGAGCTGTGAGCAACCAATGCTCAGCCGTGAGATTTGTGATGGTTTAGTCTGGTGAGGGATAAATATCTAGATTTGACATCCAGCCAGGTGGTAGTGGTACAGTGGATGGACAAGACGTCATCCTGCCGGCCACCAAGTGGTAAAGAAGAACATGGATAAATCTGGGAGGAGAGATTTGACATCCAGCCAGGCGAGGACAAGTGAAGTGCTGCGAGTCGTTGCAGCGAGAAGAATTGATTAGAGATCAGTTGGTGGAGGTTGATACGATGAGGAGTGTCGACGAGTTTCATCAAGATTTATATCAGTTCTTAGTGGAGTGGTTCCACGAAGTCTTCCGAGATCTAGTGAAGTGTGAGATAGATTCGTTTGAGGAGGATTATTCTTAACCACATCTCTCAGCGAGGGGACAAGTGTGAGGGAATGATTAGCTCGTTGTGATGACGTATATCAAATTGGCTGATAACCAGACGCATATCATGATGGCAAATTCGTGCTCTAGCGCCTGCGCTGAGGTGATGGTGGTGAAGAAAGGGGACAGGAAGAGCCCTTGTCAAGGATTCTAGTTTATGGCCTAGTATGGCAAAGCCGTAATTGAATCAGAAACAGTAGTCAGCAGGAGGCGTCCAAGAAGGAATAATATGCATGAGCTTTGTGAAGCCAAGTACGATGTGTGATGCGCGTATGATGATCCTCATTGTGAAATCAAGTACGATGGGTGATTTGCGTATGATGATCCTCATTGTGAAGCCAAGTACAACGGTTGATGTGTGTATATCTTTCTCCTTTATGCTGATGAATTAGACCAGAGTACACCGATCAGATGGGATGGTAAGGTACTTGGTAAAGAAGTCGGAACGAACCGGAACAGGAGTAGTGATACCTGTAGGCTGGATTGACAGAGTAGAAGTGTCATTCATTCGTTGAGCTGAAGAAGTTGCCGAGGAGGATAGTATGTGTGGCAATTGGCATACCGCACATGATACAAGTCTTCGAGGGTTTGTACTTGAGCGATCTGACATTCTTATTGAGAGCAACGAGCGTTGCGTGAAATCGAGATTAGGTAGGCCTGAAATACTCCAAGTGTTCGTCGTGCCGAAGATAGTAGGCGGTGATAAAGTGACGAACGGAGGTGACCTCGGAGCATGAGCAGAGAGGAGTTTGGCACCTGATTGATAGTGTGATGAGACGTCGATAAGTTGCTGTGTTGCGTTTTACATGGCGGTGATGGAATGACTTGAGACGATACATCATTAGTTCCAAGAGACGTTCCTGTTAGTGGTTAGACAGGGGACATGATTGGAAGAGCGGTCCTTATATTTGAACAAGCTGAATCGAAGTGTTGTGAGGAATAACTAGTACTTCGATGCAGAGGGGACAAGTCGAGATGAGAGATACTTCCGCGAGGGGACAAGACAGAATGATGCTGTGTAGTTCATTTAGGAAGAGTCCTTATGTTTGAATGTGCTGAATCGAAGTGTGGGTGTAGAAAACAACTACTTCAATTCAGAGGGGACAGATTTCAGGATGGATGAGCAAGTGTTCTATGAGATGGTGCAGATCTGGAATGCAAGGCTGTTCGGGTGATGGTAATCATGGCATCCAAGATGGCTGTTCTCACGAGGTCATGGTACTAATGACCGCTGGGAGGATTGCTTACATCGATTGAAGTTGCGGTTGTAGATAGTGTTTCTAGCAGCGCGAGAAATCGAAGTGGGATGTTATTCTGCCGCTACCAAAGATAGTTTGTAAGGGAACTGCGTGAAGCCAGAGGAGAACTGCTTTGATGTCTGGAATGAAATAGAAGTGAAGATGCAGTAGTCACGACAGTTGTGTGTTGGGACGAAGGTTACATCGAAAATCAGTCAGTCAGGATGACAGTGATTGAGTCTAGTATTTGTTGGCTCTGAAGTTGTGCTGTTGTGATTGGCGTTGCGATACAGAAGATACATGGGTGAGAAATGTGTCTTGTGTCGAGCAACTGTGTGTTGATTGAGTCTAGCTGTGTTAGCGTGCATGGCGGTAATAAAGTGACTCGGGATCGACTGCAGACAAAGTCTGATGGGATCGTTGCCGCAATTATAGGAGTGGACAACCTAAGTAGGATTGCAAGGCGGCGAGACATATCAGCAAGATTCTGAAACCAAAGAATTGATAACAAATATGCTTGAGGCGCGAAAAGATTAGTGGTTGATTAAGCTAAGGTTTTATGTGAAGTGCATCGCAGCAGATGGGCTAAAGTGGCACGAGCGGAAAGCTTTGGCACATATCGATGCTGGACATCTTAGACAGAGTGCAGAGTCTAGTGGACGTTCAAGGAATGGACGTACGGGACAGAGTACAGTGCTGTCGCGGTCTGCCGATGTATTTGTTGAGATCAAGACTTGGTGCGATATAACAACATGGTTTGGCTTGGGTCTTTGAGTCAGGGTACGTGAGGCTTTAACCTTTAGGTTCAGCGGGCAGAGGCTCGGTTGAGGGGACGTTTAGCTAAATGATGGAAGAGTTTCATCATATGACTCATTGAACAGCGCGAACTGTGGGGAGAGCCTAAGGAGGTGAATGGACAGAGGATACTTACACTGATGCTCCAGTGGATAAGACTGAAAGTAGTGCTGCGTTTGAGTGTTCGCAGGACAGTTGCTCTGAAGTTAATCCAATGGAAATGCATCGGCATTGTGTCACGAGCTATAGGTTGGTAGCTTGCTCTATCTCTGTTTAGATTCTCTCTGAGGGGTTATTTATCCACCGATGGTGACAGAAGAAAACGAATCTGTGACGGTTCGTATGTGCGATCGGGATGATTGGCATGAACAGCAGTTTATTGAAGTAGGCGAGTATCGATGCACCTATGGTTCGAATTGTGAGTATATCTCGACGATTTGGGACGTTAGTGTTGACAGAAAGATGTGGCTTCTAGCACATTTATTGCTACTTTGAGGGGACTTCTGGCTTAGTCCTTGGAACTACTGTGACCGGATGTTTGGCAGGTCCGGGTGAAATATAACAACTGGTGCTGAAGCTTCGTGCTAGTACGGTAAGTTGTTTGGTGATGCGATAGATGCATAGACTTGCTCTGCGAGATAATGCATTAGACTTGAACGCAAGTTCGAGCTGATTGTGACTTTAGCTACGACGGTATCTGGGATACTAGGTCGGATAGCTGAGTTGAAAACTTTTGAAAGTTGTCGTCGAGAAATGAGAATGATAGTCTGCAAAGATATCGTGGTATTTCAGGAGTGATGCAACGAGTATGAGGTATGTTGTGGTTGCGCAAGCGATTACAAATTTGGAAAGATTCGGTGACTTATGTATCGAGGCAGAATTGAGTTGATTGGGCAATCGACGTCAATCCTGAGGGGACTAGAAAAGTTCGCCCGTGACTTGGTAGGAAAGTCAGACCGTGGCCTTTCTCGTGTCAAACGTCAGAGGTTCGAGGAACAACAATTGATTCACGAGGAACAGCAAACGAGGTGCTTTGAGCGCCTACTTTGCAGCTACAATCGTAGCGTTGACTTGGACTGAATACTGGTTTACTGTGTACTTTGAGGCTTGTACGCAGCTATTCTGTTGTAACGTTTAATGATACTAAGTAAAAGACGGCTTGTCACTACATGAGTGACAAGTACGCGCCTTCGGGATATCGGTTGTGCTTAGAATAGATAGTTAGCTGTGCTATTTCTGTAGGTTAGGTACACATTTCGGGGGTTAGCTGCAGACAGTCTAGTGTGACGTGTGGCAGCAGGATTTACGACAGATGTTACCGTGAGAGGATATACAATCTCCACGGGCGATGTTTTGTATACAATCACACAAAAATCCGTAATTGTGTCTCTGCGCTCTGAAACGCTCGTACACACGAGAATACAAGAGAGAACACACGAGATAACACTCATCTAAGCAGGACCTAAAAAGATACTAAACAGTCACACTTTTCTCACAACGACTCATCACACAATTACAATTTTACCATGACAGCACTGATCGATACCACAAGTACAATGCCTTTAACACCGGCAACCTTACGTCTACCAAACCCAAAATATTGTATTTAGACCAATTTTCAACGCAGAATCGATTGGCCCCATCAATTTGTACCGATATTCAGTGTGTGACGACGTATTGCTCACTAAATAGTACGTTTCCGTATTTCGACCGAGCGTCAAATGTTCAATACGGGTCATTTATTCCATGTTATCATTCAACCAATGGGTCATTACCCTCATATATCCTTCATATAACTATCCTATAGGAGTTGCAAATGTTTTTGGTGAGGAGTCATCCATATTACTCTCATTATTTACCTACTGAACGCACATCACCGGCACCCCACAATATGTTGCAAGGGTCTTAGATGATCCCAAATAATATGATACCAGCACCTATGCCACAATATCTCATTATTCAATGATATTTCAACCGTTATATGGAGAAATAACACTGTGGATGAGCTGATCTGAGGTGATATAGGACAACAATGTAACTCTTTGGATTGTGATTGCAGGGTATGGCTGATAAATTTGTTGCATATTTATACTCTTTACGAAGTAATCTAGCCATCATGACATTATGAAGCCATTCTCCATGATGGTGAAGCGCATATGATCAGTTGGTGTTTAACATTATTGGAGTGAGTGACAGTTTGTGCATGTTCTTTGGAATTATTTGATCTGAACAACAATACACAATTCAACTATAATGAGCTGACATTCTTTGTATATAGATGGAGGACACCAAACTATTGTCCCCCCTCGCTCTCAATAGTGTAAATCCAAACTCTTTCGCTTGGTATATCGTCTCTTTCCGTTTTATTGCGTCATTAACCACCCAACAGATGTGTGGATAGCATGATCACCTCCTCCAAAATAGGTAGATAACACGGATAATTTTGGTAGAAACAGTTTTTGAGAGCCAGCCTGAGCGGCAAATCAAAGATGATTATTGTGTTGATCATTGGGGGTAGCGGTGTCAGTAAAAGAGCGGCAACACACCATTAAATATAACGATGACATCGTCGGCAGCATCGTCCGAGCACAGGCGAGTCGGTCTAATATGACGTATCAAATGAGACCTACGACCGCCCAATAATTCTACAATGTTGCAGATACCTTCCTTACATATCACAAGACGATTTACGCCACGGCTTGCATTGATTTGTTGCGTTATCCGCCTTACATTTCATGTGCAAAAAAATTAAATGCTTCGATCGATGTCCTCATTTTCGACACAAAACGCTATATTTTGAATAGTACCCCACCTACAACGCCGACCGGCTGCTCTAACGGAAGCTCATAACATAGGCAAACGCATTGTGGCCGGAGGTTGTGGTGGCTGGTCAGCTAGGGGTGTAGAAGTGCCATGATGGGAGGGCATAGGGGGTGTTTGATAGGTTCGTGCGGTCGTATGTACAAAATTGTACAAAATCTCGTGTGAGCTGGCCACATCTCTAGAGAGAGAGGGGTTGGTCTCGTCTCGTCTCGACCGGGACGAGACGGGAATTTTTGGGTCGAGACAAGTGTCCCGTCTCGGCACCCTCTGTCTCGGGACATCTCGGGACATCTCGGGTTTTTGCCATCACTCTCTCACAGCCAACCATGATGACAAAGAACAATTCGTCTCTGCGGCTAAACTTCTGATTTCATCAACACGATTCCAATCTCACAACACGATTGCTCCCTTTGACAACCGTTGGGTACGTTTACAAGACTTAGTTCATTGGTCTTTGATTACTTTTTTGATGCATTTACCTCATAATCTGCTTTCCATGTACCAAATAACAAATAATCATGCCCCATGTCGATGCTATGTCCGATGCCAATACAGCTGCTCTCGCCGCTGCCGCTGCAAGCAAGGATGATATCCCCGATGACAACGCAGCTTCCTCTGCCGGCAAGAATCGCAACCTGCCAGAATCATCGAGTGACGAAGAAGATGGCAATTCCAAAAAGCGCAAAGTATCATTCCCTTTGCGCAAATCATCGGAATCCTCAAGCGACGAAGAACAATGGGAAAACCCATGCATTTGCGAATATTATAAGGGTGATAATAAAATGTGTCGTGTACACAAAGAGTTGAGAAAGTTTGCAATGCCACTGAAAGGGAAAGGAGCACCTAAGGATTGGGTTAGAGGTGAACCAAGAACACCTCCTCAGACTAGTGTCACTTCTATCGCTTCTGCATCAAATATCATCGACCTAAGCTCCGATAAACAAAACCTAGCAGCAGCGTTCGAATGTGAATCAGGAAAGGAGGATATGGTCGATGCCATGTTGAAGGCTGCTGGGGTAAGTTCTTTTGATACCTATCCCCGGACCATCGAACACGCTTCAGAATATGCGTGGAAGTGCTATTTGTCAAAGTACTCACATCTTAAGCCTGCTGCTGCTGCTCCAAACACACAGGATGCTAGTGCTTCTGCCACTTCTAAGAAGACTGCCTCAAAGAATGTCGTTTCGAAGACGAAGGGCGACACAAAGAAGAAGGCAGCCGCGAAGTTGGCGAAGCAGGTGAAGCACAAGTTGGGGCGATCATCGTCTGCTGCCACTGCTTCTGCCTCGGCCAAGGAAGTTATTCATCTGGAAGGAGACGAAGATGAAGTCACTGTTGCTCTTGTGAAAGCTCCTCCCAATAGGACGGCGCCAGTTTGGGGTCATTACCGGCTGTATAATCGTGCCACGCATCCAGGGAAGAAAGATGTCGCAGTCTGCTATCTCTGCTACGTTGCTAGCGGTGAAACAAAGTACACAGAGATTGCGTGTAAGGATTCCAACACAACGGGCATGAACAGGCACTTAAAAAGTCGTCACTTCAAAGCGTGGGAGAAAATGAAGGGCGTAGGCACAGCCAAGTTTGAAGCACCCAAGAGAAGTCAGGCATTAGTGACCTCTGCATTTCCAAGGAAGGTGAAGGATAAGACTGTTGATCAATTGAAACCGGAGTTCATCAGTGTATGTACGAATTTTGTCATGACTGAATGCCAACCACTCAACGTCGTCGAGAAGCCAGCGTTCCGCAGAATGTTCGCGGTCTTTCACAGGGATGCTGATCAAGTTACCAATGTGTCGTCAAAAGCAGTGAGGGACAACGTTCTCCATCTTGGCAAGTTGGCTGAGAATGCGGTGAAGATTGAGTTACGCAAGCACAAGGTTTCCTGGACGACAGACCACTGGACGGGCAAAGATAGCGCGACTTACCAGACGATTACAAGCCACTACATCAACAGTGACTGGGAGTTGTGCAGCAGTATGATCGACTTTAAGGTATTCGAAGGTAGTACTACTGGTCAACTTATTTATGAGGACTGCAAAAGAGTATTTGACGAGTATGATTTATCCTTGGATCAGATGAAGCTGGGTGTGACGGATACAACTGCTAGCATGGGAAAATTCGGGCAGTATCTCGGTGACAATGGCCAGGCACACGCATATTGCACAGACCATGTTCTTCAGTGTAATGCAGTTCAAGCTTTTGAAGGTAAGTCGCAATTGAACATCATTGCCATTATTGAATATGAATTGACTCGTCCTGGTCTAATAAGTTGATGCAACTCTCTATTCAGATAAAAACATCCCAGGAGCCGACAACGCAATGGCCAAAGCTCGGAAGCTTATAGAATACTTCACAAAGTCAACGCAGGCAACTAAGAAATTACTTAAGTACCAGGAAGATTGTAATCTTGGTCTCTACGGCGTAGAGGGCTACATTCCCAAGCGTTTAATTCAAGATGTTATTACAAGGTGGTGGTCCACCTATCGCGTTCTGAAGCGGCTACGACTCCTAAAGCCAGCTTTAGTTGCTTTGTCTCTTAACCAAGAAGTTGATTGCACTTTATTAGAAGATGATCAATGGATTGTGCTAGAACAGATCGAGGATGCTCTCAGGATGATGGCAACGTGGCAACGTCTACTCGAAGGTGACAAGTACCCCACTGGATCTTTAGTAGTAATGGCAATATTCCAAATCAGGAAACACTTCGTCAAAGTACTGAGCAATCCCAACACCAAAGAGCCGGTCAAAAGATTGGTCGAGACTCTCCTCAAAGATTTCGACGAAAAACGATACATTCCCGAAGCTGAAGGCAAAGTGAGGTTCACCCGCGAAGTTCAGATTGGTGCACGCAATCGCTATGTAAGTGTGCATCCAAATTTTTTCATTGCAGCATTCCTTGATCCTCGCTGCAGGAAGGGCTTGGAAAAACATTGGATGATTCCTGAACAGTATGATGATTTGCGTGCTATGATTCTTGACCTAATGGTTGATGTCGCGAAGGCGACCAATCCAAATACGAATGATAACGGTGGTGAAGGTGGAAGTAATGGAGAAGCGCAAGTATCTTCTAAATCAGAAGATACGAGCTTCGCTTTCTTAGGTGCGTTTGATTTCGACGATGATGCAGCAGCAAATGATGATGAAGTGACTGATGAAAATATTCGGATCAGATGTGAAGCCCAGCTTAAGGCTTACGAACTCGTTGAGCAATTGCCGATAAAAGAAGGAGGAAAGTTCAATGATCCATTGAAGCGTTGGAAACAACTCGCTCACCAATTCCCTGAACTTGCAACACTTGCACGAGAGTACCTGTGTATTCCAGCAACGTCCGCTCCCTCGGAAAGAATCTGGAGCAGGGCAGCCAGAGTTGTCACAGCAAAGCGATCTTGCATTGATCCTATTGTCACTTCTCGCATCATGTTTGTCGAAGAAAATACAAGCCTCATCCGCAAACATTGGGATGAACTCATGCCTGGGGTGCCCTTGACTGAGTTCCTACTCCCTCCTTCTTTTGAGGACAAGGATGAGAACGGGGATCCAATCGATGCTGGCCAGAACGATGAGTAATAAGTAGTCTAAGAGTCCGTAATAGATAGTTATTTGTTTGTTCTGTGTCCCTTTTAATCATTGCTTACCTTCTTGTTGAAAATCTCGAGACATCCCGGGATCTCGTCTCGACGGACCCTGTCCCGTCTCGAGTCTCGGGACGGTGCCGAGACCGGGACGGGACCAACCCCTACACATCTCACACGAGATCTCGTGTGGCCACACGAATCCGTCTGAGACGTTCATCGGGGACAGGGCACATAAAAGAATGGGCTGCGTATCGATTTGATTAGGTTATCCCCTATTTGATTTTGGTAGAAGAAAAATCTAGATATGCAATGCAAGAAAGGCTGTTTTGGGTGATCCCCTAATATAATGTTGATTGTTCTTCAATCACATCACCCATGAGGCCCCCCACCTCTCAAAATCCATCAAAATGCCTTCACCATGGTGGACTACTAGTAAAAATGAGGTCAATGAATGTGCTTCTATTAGGCTAATAATCTACATTCCCCTCCCCTATTATGGCATAGGATCTCCGAACCGCCGTTTATTTTCCTAATTGGGCATCGTCTGTTGTGAAAATGACTATGAACATAACCATCATCGTCGAGTTGGTCGGATGATGCAATTATATTCCTACCATGTCAATGACAACACCATCGCCGTCGACGAACACAGAACAACTCCGCCGAACCGACATCAAAAATAATATCCACTATTGGTGAAATATTCTGCTCGACGATGCTTGTTATTTATTAATGGCGACCGTTTACAGTGACAAGTAATGGTGCAAAAATAATGTGTGGGTGTTGGGATCATTATTATTTGTACAGCCCATGTTGACGCATCCCAGCAACAACTAATGACTGGTTCTTCATTACTTAGTATTGGAGAGTAGTGAATCTGCGTTTAGTGCCTCGAAGGGGGAGGGGGTGTTAATTGCAGTGGGTATTCCGTAAAACTAATTTTGAACACAAGATACCACTTAGAGAGAGGGTGAGTTCAAGAGTGTACATGACGCAATGCCACTTGTGTTATTGTAATCACTAACTTGTTTTCAATTTTTTAACATCAACTTGAGCATCGGGGTGTGGTGCTGCTGGTCTCTTCGTATCGTTGCTCGTCTTCGACCCTGCGGGATTTGGGGTTGCCTCTCGCTTGGTCTCTCTGCTCTTCTTGTTCTTGTCGACGCCTGCTGGAGCGGGATGCGATGTTGCTGGTCTATTAGTATCGTTGCTCAACTTCCTCTCAACGCCTGTGGGATGTGGGTTTGCCGGTTGTTTGGTCTCTTTGTGCTTCTTGTTCTTGTCCACGCATGCTTTCAAATTTGATCGCAGAGACATGTCATGCTTTTGACAATGTTGTTCCTTCCACCGACGAAATACAACTGCAAACCTAGAGTGGATCATCTTCCGAAGAATAATTTGGTACACTTCCTCTATCGCATCTTGCCGGAAATTCATCGAGGGGGACTGACACAATGATACAAATTTGGAGTGGATGGATGAGTTGTGCATCACAAGATTTTTCCCATCCTGCTCGTTCTCTTGCTGCTGTGGTTCGGTTGTTTGTTTTTCGAGATCTCGTATGGTCGCATCTTGCTCGTTCTCTTGCTGTTGCGGTTTGTTAGTTAGTTTGTTGAGATCTTTTATGGTCACATCTTGCTCGTTCTTTTGCTGTTGCGGTTTGGTAGTTTGTTTGTTGAGATCTTGTATGGTCGCATCTTGCTCGTTCTCTTGCTGTTGCGGTTTGGTAGTTTGTTTGTTGAGATTTTGTACGGTCGCATCCTGCTCGTTCTCTTGCTGCTGTGGTTTGGTACTTTGTGTCTTCTTCTTAGCAGGTGTAACACGGCGAAGTGATGCCTTTTTTTGTAACTCGTTAGAGCGCTTCATTACTCCCTTCTCAAAAGCGGCAGTGATATTGGCAGGAGTTGCTTTCAACGTTGTATAAACTTCGAAATGTTGATGGAAGGTGGTGGTGTCTTTATCATCGGCGGCGGCATCAGTGTGGATAGTGTTGTTGCTAAAGTAGTAATGACACATTCTTGACCAAATCAGTAACGTTATGTTACCATAGTGTGCTTTGGTGCCCTCTGGTGATATGTAGACAAACCGGTGCTGGTTGTAGGGATTAGGAGCACCCACTTTCACACCAGTTTCAAAGTGCATATTTCCCGGGGGTGATTCGTTTCTGTAAACTCTCATCACTCTTGCATTGATGTTATGACGTTCCATGACATCTTCCTCTGTCATCCAGACCCCCATCGGACATATCGACGGCTCGGGTGTGACCGCCATATTGACGCACAGGCAGGATTGACGTCGGCGAATTACGTGTGCAGTGTTTGATGCTGGCTCGATGTGTAAGAGCCGTTGGCATTGTCATAATATGTTTGTACAAAAGAGAGTGCGGCAAGCCTCCCGACATGCGACCGATTTTGAATTTTGAATTTTGCTACTAGCTAACTGTAAGTATTTGGAATCTACTGTACCTCTTGTACATAGACGAAGAACAATCGGGATCATATGAGTGGTCTGTCTGCGACACGCAGCCCATTCTTTTATGTGCCCTGGTCGTATTCTTCTATATCTCAGGAGATGAGCAATGCACGTTTGGGTTCCATATCTCAAGATGTGCTCCACAAAATTGGCATCTACATTATTTGCTAGTAAAATCGTCAAATTACTGGACAAAATTGTTAGAGAGAATTACTAGCAAAATCTAAATGGGCGTATCTCTGCGAAAAAAATAAATATTTGCCTGGTTCCTTGATTGGACTCACTCGTATGATCATCACCAAAAAGGTTGTACCATTGGTTTGGTACGAATATCGCTGTTTGTGATTTTGGCCTCCGTAGTAAAAGTCATTTTTATCATGGTTGTTTTGTGAGTGAAACACCAAAATTCCTACTTGGGGGCCTACGTAGGAATTATACCAGGAAAAAATCATCTAAATCGCTTACCTGTATTTCACGTCATCCCTCTGTCACACACTGCCTGCTCTGCAAAATCAAATGAATCTTAACGAATCTTGCTTCGTCATCATGACGTAGAGAGTCACAGTCACCACCACGCACCGTCACAGGACACGCACAGTCCAAACAACCAACCGACCATGAACTGTGCAACAAAATGACAATTCGTACAGTGATTCCCGGTAATGTTAGGTAAATGTGCAAAAAGGCATAAATTCGTCTCGTGTGTAGAGCGCAAAGACTGCCCCTTATGGGCTATTATTTATTTATGGGTGGAGTGGATGGAGACTCTACAATATCCGAGAAGTTTGACGGTATTGGGCAAATGTCGGCCTCAATCCTAATCTGACACTCACACAATGATAGACACTAGCGTATCAGGAACAGGATCGGGCGGACAGCGCATACCACTCACTGAGTGGATCCAGCAATTTTGGAATATTGACGATCCTACCCTGACAGCATCGTCTGCCGATTACTTAATTCTGGCACTGCAACTCACCTGCTCTCTTACCGAGAAGCTTTGCAGAGTAATAAAGGAAGAGACCGGCCGATCGCCTACGTTACACTTTGGTTGGGTAGATCATATTGTAGTCAACTTGAAGTCGAACAGCTGGAAGAAAGATGGCACGGAAAATTTATTTGATACTGTTTCCTCGGATGATGATGATGATGACATTAGCGTAGAAATATTGCCATCCTTGTTTGATAGGACAGAAAATACGACGCGAATGGATGGGATATTATATTCTCTTGGGATAGTTTTCTTTGAAATTTTCTCGGGGGGGGAGCGGCCAACTGAGCTGGGGCAAAAACAAATAGTTGGGAAGACGATTTCTAATCAGATTGAGATGGATGAATTTTTTGAAGGCTTTAAACCTTTTCGCCAAGACAGAACCGTTGATCTTGCTGGTGAGCTCAGCGTGTATCAAAACTTGTTGAGCGATTTCAACTGGTCGGATGATGACAGTACCTCCGACACAGCTGCCCGGGGAGGGGATGGACCGAGGAAGAAGCGAGTTCAAAATGAAAACTACAATATGTGCTCAGTCTCGGTGGAGACTTTGATTGAGAAAGTTGTCCCGATGTCGGTGTGTGATTTGATTGCCAACATGTTGGATAGCGCCAATGGCGCTCATCGGAAAGATGAAACGTACAATGATATATCTGAAGTGAGAGATGATCTTCAGCTCATGCTCAATAAACCCTCTGTCTATCTTTATGATCTAAACATGAGTAGATTATCAACGACTGGATTGCAGTCTGGAGACATCTTTGGTAGAAATACCGAACTATCCATTATCAAGGATGCTTACAGACGAACAGTATCAGGTGACAGCGAGCTAGTAACAATATCTGGTCAATCAGGAACAGGCAAATCACTCTTGGCATATGAATTCGGGAAGTACGTCGTAGCAGGTGGTGGAATCTTTTTATCCGGAAAGTTTGACCAACTTCAGCAAGGCAAACCGCTCAGTGCTCTGGCATCAGCATTCAATCAATATTGTGGCATTTTGTTGCAAAGTAGTGAACTTGCGTCATCGAAACAAATGCTAGCTCATCAGCTGAATCATTTGTTGGGAAGAGATGCCTATCATTTGATCAAGCTAATACCCAACTTGGCAAACATCCTAAGTCTGGATATGAGTTGCATTGGTCATGATGAAGGCTGCACAAACGCCCAGAAACGACTTCAATACCTGCTGTGTCGGTTTGTGGAAGTGATATCCAGTACATTTGGTGCCCCCGTAACTTTGTTCCTTGATGACTTGCAGTGGGCGGATTCTGCTTCCATTGCGGCTGTGAATCAACTCTTACTTACCGGTGGCCTAGCTTCTCAAAACACACATTTTTTCTTCTTAGGATGCTATCGTGATGGAGAGACCCACAACATTAATCCTCTCTGGAAAACAGTATGCAATAGCGACCTCTTGAACGCCAGGTCTACTGACGTTAATCTTGATTTCATGGACGAAGAGACCTTAGACAGAATGATCTCGGAGAACCTGTGTCTATCACCACGTCTCACTCGACCTCTGTCGAGTGTGATATACCACAAGACGAAGGGGAATCCCCTCTTCGTGTCGAGGCTGATGGTTTCGCTTAGCAAGGAAGGTCTCTTACGTCCAAGCTTGAGCCGGCGGCGGTGGGAGTGGGACTTGGAGAAGATCCAATGCCAAAAGTTGCCAGATGATGTAGCAATGTTTTTCACCCATTCGATCGAAGCGTTATCTGAAGACGTCAAATCATCCCTATGCGTTTTGTCATGTTTTGGATCTTCGGCAGAAAGTGCTTTCATCGAAACTCTGGAGAGAGTTCACCAAAAGCAGTTACTCACAAATCTCGACATTGCAGCAGAAGAAGGATTACTGGACAAGAAAGATGGTCGGTACCAATTCAGCCATGACCGTATCCAAGAGGCTGCATACAACATGATGAATTTCCTTGATCGATGCCATTTACACTTCGGCTATGGTATGGCTCTGGCACATTTGTCGGCTGGAGAGGAAGACGATAGCAATCTGCTGACAGCTGTGAATCAAATCAATTTGGCAGGTCCTGAAGCCGTCCAAGATAAAAGTCAGAATGCTGTTGTTGCAAATCTCAATTTACAGGCCGGTAAGAAGTCAATGGAGATGTCCGATTTTTCAGCAGCATACTCTTATTTTGATAACGGGATATCTTTTCTTCGGAAGAAGCATTGGGAGGAGCACTACGCATTGAGTTTAGAGCTGTTTGAAATGGCAGCGAAATGTGCTCTTACGAACGGCGACATAGTCAGTTTGAAAGTCCTTTCTGAACAAGTGATGAAATATGGGCGATCGTACGAGGACAAGCTCAATACCATGTATTTCTTCACATGCGCATTAGCTTTTTCATCGAGACTACCCGAATCGATTGAAAAGGGACTTGATATTTTGGCAAACCTTGGTATTCACATAAGGGGACATGAATCTAGTGTGGAGGATTGCGTACAAGAGACGAAAGATCTACTGTCAAGTTATACTGATGATGAAATATTGAATTTCAAACAAATGACCGGTCCAACTATGATTATTGCAATGAAGTTTTTGGGCAAGTTGGAGGCAGGGATGAGTCAAATCAGGCCCAAATCTGCCCCGCATGTGATGCAGCGAATTATTCAACTTTCACTTTTACACGGCATGAGCCCTGTGTCTCCTGTAGGTTTTGTGCACCTTGGCTCTTATATGGCCAAGCTCGGATATATCAGTGAGGGTTACCATTACGTTAAACTTGCAAGCGCCTTACTCAACAAAGTAGGATCAAGGGAAAGTGCCGGAGAAGTCATTACCTTTGGTACGCAAGTCAGATCATACGTTGAGCCGATTCAAGCCACATTGGAATATCACAATGAGGGCTTTGCTGCTGCAATGGCGTCGGGCGATATCATTCAAGCTTCGATCAACATTACGCTCTTCGTCCTCAGCTCTCTCCATGCTGGTATGAACTTGCAAACGCTGCAGGAAAAATGCGATGAATGGATAAACTTTATGCATGAGAGAAAGATGCTGATTTTCATGGTACAAATTCAGTGTTTACAGCGTTCTGTGCTGAAGTTGACTGGTGCAGAAGAAAAGCCAAAGCATTTTTCTGCTGATGAAGAGAACATTCTTGCAACAAACAATAGCGTCATCACAACATACTACTTCCAAAATGCATACATTAGCTTTCTGTATCGATCATACGATGATTCCAAACAGTACGCCGAGAAGTGCTTGGACTGCATTGTCAATACTTGGCCCGTTTTGGTAGTTGCGCATTCTTACAATGCATTCTACATTGGTCTCATTTCTTTCTGGGTTGCTAGAAAGTCGAGAGATGGGCAACGCTGGCATGAGCAGGGCAACAGAAGCAAACTTGCATTACAGAAATGGGCAGAATCTTCTCAGTGGACATTTGAGAATTATTGGTATCTGTTGGAGGCAGAAGAATCGTACTGCAACAATGATTTTCATAGGGCTAAATTGTTTTATGAGAAAGCAATATCATCAGCGAAGGATCACAAGGTGAGAAGAGATCGGAGCGAATTGACTAGAGCATTTCTTGTTCTTTTGCGCCTGATGAAATGTCCTTTACTAAATGCTATCCAATTTTATCTTCTAGTTTGTAAATGAAGAAGCTTTGGCTTGTGAGTTGGCAGCATACTTCTATCTGGAGGTCGGGGATGCTGAAAAAGCAATGCAGTATTTTTTGTTGGCACATGAAAAGTATCATGAATGGGTAAGTTGTCGATGTTTTGTTCCTTTCTTTTATACAGCAATCCCTAACTCAGCCCATATTTCCTCTCTTCAAAGGGAGCGTTCGGGAAGTGCGACTGGTTGTTCAAGTTTGTTCAAGATAGATTTTCTTCGTTATCCGTCGGCGCTGAGAATTTTGTGTCTACGCAAGCAAAAATAATGACAAATGGAACCCAGACTCGTCTTCCGCCGTGACGGAGGTAGGGTCGGTTACAGCTATATGGAATATTCGTCGCAGACTTATTCGTCGCTGCATCCTGCTGCACAGAAGTTGTTGCCGCGATTATATTTGACGTGGAGTACCAGCAGAGCACCCTGTCAGCACAATTTGTGATGGGTCTTCGAGATTACTCCTATCAAATAACCACTGTATAACGATAGATATTATGTGTTCCAACATGTTGCACGTCCGTTCCATCATATTCAGCTTCTGCATCTCCCAAGTGCACATCTTGTGTGCAGTGTGGGATAACGACAGTATTGTACTCGGTGAAATCAGTTTCTCCAACGGTTCAAGCACATAGAATATTCCTCTACTTACTTCTGGGAAGCCGAGGCACCCGGTGTTTGTGAGGGTACGTTCACATTGGTATTGTTCACATTGGTATTTGATTATTACGAGAGAAGAACTTCATATCTGAGCATGACCAGAAGATTCTGTCTAAGCTATCGTTAATTTACACTATGAAATCAAATTGTCTATATCTATATCATTCTGCTGCAGCAGCAGCCTTTAGATGGATTCACGGTGAAGCTTGCCAAGCTGCCGTGCTCTGAAGGCAGTCCTTCTCGTCTCAACTAGTGAAGCAATTACAATATCATCCCATCCACATGTGTCAGATGCATTCAGTGCTTGCCTCGCTTGTTCTCGAAGGACCGCGTGGGTGCATCATCGTCTACAGGTCTTAACGTCGAGGTCGAGAACAGCCGCTGGAGTGAGAAGATGCTCGAGCAATATCAGCAATAGCAACAACAACAACAGAATGTTTCCTTGGCTCGAGAGACTGCCATCAATCCAAATCTTGTGGATGAGGATGAGAAGCTCAAAGAAGATGTGCTCTAGCGTGTTTTGTATGATACGGATGGATTTTCTGGTCGTGCCATTGCAAAGATGGCTATTGCGTGGCAAGCAATGGTGCCATTTTGGACAAGGAAACATTCTTTTCAACCGTGCTAAATCACAAGGAGGGGATGAAGCAAAAAGAAGAGTGGAGTCAGTGGTGTAGTTACATGATTCAATCAACAGAACAACATTGCCGGTCTCGTTTCTTTGTTTCTTTTCATTGACAATCTGGAACAGTTTACATCGTTGGAGATTATATCATTAAATAAACCGGAATGTCCAAGATGAACATGAATTGTACTTTCTTGTCTAGATATACGGCGTATCACCGACTTGTCTCCCCCCACTTTAGCATTACCAACACCTTTTGCCATCCTCATTCATCTACCTCTCTCTAAAGGCAAGCGTCTCCTTAAGCCTCGCCTCACTCGCCCCCGAGAACTGATCCACCTCCTCCCCACCCTTAATAAACACAAACGTCGGCAAGGCCGAAATATCAAACTTAGACGCCGCGTCGGGATTCTTATCAATATCCACGTTGATAAATTGCGCACTTCCAAATTCATCTGATACTGCCTCGTACAGTGGACCTATCATACGGCAGGGGGGGTTCCAGGTGGCGGTGAAGTTGATTATTGTTAGTTTGTTTTGAAGGGCGGCGTTTTGGATTTTGGAGTCGAGGTCGGCGAGTGTGGTTGATTCGTGGGTGGCTGAGAGGGCGGTCTTGACAACTGGGGCTGTTGAGGGTGAAGATAAGGGTAAGGGAAGATAATGTTGTGAGAATGTCTGTCCATGAAATATGTGCATATAAATCATCAATAATGATCGCAATATAGAAGCTTCCGGCGATGAATGCGTGTATTGCATGGCTATTCCATCCAGCCGGGTAGCATATAGCCGCCGAGACCCAATATTGAGTCATCGCTTCCGGAATTCCACATCGTCGGCCATTTCCAAGCGCTTCCACCGCATAAAACACACCTGATGTGGAAGGAACGAAGGCAGAAGCCGACGCAAAGATAGCAAGAAGGGCAAAGATAGTCTTCATCATCTTGGATATATATTTGTTGGATATGCGTAGTGGACAAGTTGTTGTGTTAGATTGGATGGAGAGGTGTCTGGTCATTGATCATTCCGGCAATCTGCTGGGTGACAGATTGTTTCTTCGCCATCTGTTTGCGCAGAAGCAGACAGCAGACAGCGAGGGCAGAAGGCGATCTTTCAATTCAACTTGGTACGACTGAGAGGGGCTTGGTCAAGGGTAAATAAATGGCTGGGTTTTCATCAATATATCAAGAACCCGAACTCTGGCAGAAAGTAAGATATTGGTCTACGGTATCTTTTATTATAAAATGACAATGAGAACTCTATCTTAGTAATCAAAAGGTATCTTTTCTTGACAGAACCAGAGAGAAGTGAGAGAGGTTTCTCGGAGGCATCTACGCTGCTCTAAAAGGCGTCTTAGGTATGCTGCGAACTCTGGTGTTAGTGTGCCAACCTTGGCCTACCATGAGTACTTGATGCGAACCTCTGATTGTACAGTGGATACTTAGGTGCGAACTACATACATACTTTTACTTACATGTACGTACGAGATCGACATGGATTCTTTCCATGAAGTAGTTCAAATTGTACCTTCTTTCAATAGGAGCTGATACTCCTTGTTAGAATATGTAATGGGCAAGAAACAAGTTAACTACAGTAGTAGGCGTAACACGACATGGAAGTTAACATCGGTCTCAAGAAGTAAGTTAGTTAGACTACGGTCGATGGTGGTGAGCCAATTCCTCAATGCAAACACGTGTAGATCAGTACGAGGTAACTCGATCACGGATTGAGTCCCGTGCATTCCAACACTGCCTCGTGACGAGGCATTACCATTCGATAAGAATCTTGCATAAACGAGCAAAGGTTTCAGTGTCGGTGTCAAGTTGTTCAGTCGATGCATTTGCAAGTTGGTCTTGTTCTTGCTTACAGACGGCACTTGATTTCGATTTGTCTCGAATTCACCATTGATTTGGAATGATGATACTTCAAAGGTACATTTTGTTCACGAAAGAACACCTGTCTTTGCCACATCCACGTGTACTGTGAAATTGAACTAGGAACTGTCGGAAGTACGTCTGCAATGCTTTCATCATTGTCGTCATAGGAATATACTTATCGCAAGGAGTGCTTGCACTTGCATTCGTGCAATTCATCGCTTTCGTGCTAGTCTCCAAAGCCAAAGCTATTTCATTCCGTTTGCGACGATCTCTACGAAAACGCATGGTTCTGTTCGCAACATCACGTAGTCAAGGCAGACAATCAGATACACATCTCTGCACCTACTCATCCTTCATTCACAGTTACGCTTGTCTATCTCAAAGACGCTAACCGTCGTCGTGAACCACGCACGCTCCCGCTCCCGCCGCCGCCAGCCGCCTGCCAGGGTTTTATTTGTGTAAGACCGGAGACATCATCGAAGATAAAATAATCAACATTTGATAAGGAGGATGCTTATTAGTCGAGATGCAGTAACGGTTGGCGAGTTATTGGCATTCTTGTGAGACTACTTTTTGGTGCAGTTTGATTCGCTTGTGGCTGATGACGATGTTTTGGGTGGAAATGCATTTGTTGATTTGTTACCATCGCTTCTTTGTGCTGATGACATGTTACGTTTTCGAGAGGCCATTGTGTCGGTCAGTAGGAATTAGTCTATTCGATGGTAGCAAGATGCAGCTCTAGAGCTCTAGCAATAGTTTCAATCTATGTTATTCGAAAGAAGGTCGTTCCTATGTTCGAACTCGAACTGCAATTGCTTCAGCGGGAAAGAATCTTTAGCAAATATTTTGTCCGATCCTTCGTACTACCGCATAGACATACAACTAACAACATTACTACGAAAGATGATCTGATTGATAGTCGATAGACCAGAAGATAGAGAGGTTTAGGGTGTAATGTAGGCCTCGATTGCTGTCTCTCTTCCCGCCCTCTCGCGGTATTTCTTTGAAATAGAACTTGATGCGACAATCAGATGCACATCTCTGCACCTACCAGATACACATCTCATGCTTTGTTTCCTTCACGCTGGCCCCCCGGCCGCGCGCTAGCTCGCAAAACGCAAAACACTAGAGAGGTTGGTACCGTCCCGATCCCGACGGGATCGGGAGCGGATTTTCGGGCCGGTATGAGGTCCCGTCCCGAGACCCCCGATCCCGGTAGTCCCGGGATTTTGAGAATCGTACTGATCAGGTGTCAAAATCGTCTAAATAAGCCCCGTCAGACCAATCCCCGCGTCAAGCAAAAAAATTCTACGTACGTAGGACGATTCCTTCAGTAGCTACTCCTACCCAATTCGGGCGGGAACATGCTTTTATCAATGTCGCAACAGACAATGCTTACAAAATACTAACTGTACGCTGGCTATTTTGGCAGCGCTGATAGAGAGAGTATCATCGACAGCAATAAGTAAACGAGTCTAAGAATCTTGCCTGGATGAAGACGGCACCCTTGAATTAGCAGCCAACCATCGATGGGAAGATGACCCAATCAAAAAAAGCCTTGCGTCTTCTCCAGACTCTCTATGCTTGGTCCAAGCAAAAGTCTCCTCGGTCCCTAGGGGACCTTTGCTTCAATGATCACTTTGGTGAAGCTAGTTGCGGCGTCCCTGACCTAAAAATCCTCGACAGGTCAAACCTCAGAAGTGCACTACTCGAGGCCATATCAAGCCGGACCTCCCTAAATCAGCCGAGAACGCTCTTCACCCCCCACCAAAATCCAAGATTGACGACCGGAAAAGAAGACCCATCGGACCCAAAAACTTTGCACCAGGACCTGACAGAAAGCCCTCCTTCCACAACGTCACTCACACGAATCAACCTCGCGAAATTGTCACGCCCCCGAAAGATATGTGCACACCATCCTGAAGCAGATGAATAACATACGAGTCACAGTCACAGTCACAGTCCCAAAATGTCCTAAAACGCAGATTGCAACAACAACGAATGCTCAAAGTTTATCTTCGTGCCACTCCGGATGTCCTCGCAAAGCGGTTCACACATCCTCATCTGACAACAAATCTCGCATGAAAGCCATCCGCAAGTTTCCAACAGGATTGTGTCAAAGCTTACAATGAGCACAAAAAGCCTTCCAATCCGAATTTTCATTAAAGGGAGATGCCAAGGTGGTGACATCTCCCTTCCAAACCATCGATGATTCATCATCATCATCTTCTTCTTCTCCTTCAAAAAGTCATACGCAAAATGAATCTCAATCAAATGACTACAGTTTAGTATCTAGAAATACTACGAAGAGAAGACATTCACCTATCACCGTGATCCACCCCAAGCTCAACTCTCAAGCGCTTCCAACTGAGCAACAGCTCATAGCCTCACTCCAACTTGAAGAGGACCCCCGACGCTCCAAATCCTACTACCAACAACTCAATTCAACCCACAAACGCCCTCGGCCCAACCAACAAATCAACAACGCCCCAAAGTCTCTTCCGTCAGAGCCTATCCGTCCGTCCGGGTAGTAAAGTCTCTTCGAGCCTCCACAAACCGGGGAGTAAAGTCTCATAGCATATGAGCATCTGCACACGGCTTTCAGGGCCAACGGCAGGGATAGGCATCCCCTTTCCCAACAAGGTACCCCCTCCAAACCATACGAGGACACACCACCCAAAGTCTCTTCCGTCAGAGCCTATCCGTCCGTCCGGGTAGTAAAGTCTCTTCGAGCCTCCACAAACCGGGGAGTGAAGTCTCATAGCATATGAGCATCTGCACACGGCTTCCAGGGCCAACGGCAGGGATAGGCATCCCCTTTCCCAACAAGGTACCCCCTCCAAACCATACGAGGACACACCACCCAAAGTCTCTTCTGTCAGAGCCTATCCGTCCGTCCGGGTAGTAAAGTCTCTTCGAGCCTCCACAAACCGGGGAGTAAAGTCTCATAGCATATGAGCATTTGCACACGGCTTCCAGGGCCAACGGCAGGGATAGGCATCCCCTTTCCCAACAACAACAGCAAGATATCCCCTCCAAACCATACGAGGACACACCACCCAAAGTCTCTTCCGTCAGAGCCTATCCGTCCGTCGGTTAGTAAAGTCTCTTCGAGCCTCCACAAACCGGGGAGTGAAGTCTCATAGCATATGAGCATCTGCACACGGCTTTCAGGGCCAACGGCAGGATAGGCACCCCCTTTCCCAACAAGGTACTCCCTCCAAACCATACCATACGAGGACACACCACCCAAAACCCACCCAATCTGGTTCCACTCACAAACCATTCTTTCTCATACCCCCCCCTCCATTCACCCAAGTGATTGGTCCGGCTTTTTCCACACAGTCACAGAAGTTGCAAACTCCAGGTGCCCTGCCCCCCGCAATACATCTTTCATCCTCGAATTCAGCGGAAGCAGCAGTCCATAATTCTCAGATCTTACAATCCCAGGATACGACCCGAACAGAGCTATAGACTCGCAAGGCTTCTCCCACCTCTCAATGGGATCCAAGTCACGCCCAACCAACCAACTCCGGCCACTCATCCTCATCGGATACCAACCCTACTTTTCTGAGCTAGAAGAAATGATCACAAATATTTATCCAGCAAGCGACCTCCCCGAACACCAGAATCCAGAACTCAAATCCCAAATTGAGCAAGGAAACCAAAAATCAGCCCTCACGGATGACGCAATCCCAGTCGTATCCAACCTCCTCAAGGACGGCATCATTCGGGGTTACTTCATCATTGTCACTGTTGATTGTCTCCGCAAACTCCACCTCTCTAAGTGTATCCACACGGGCTACAACACCAAACCTCAGTCAATCACCTAGGCAACACCATCCCGAAGAAAAGACTCACACACAATCTTTCTGCAAGGATAAAATCCGGCCTATCTATCAACCAAAGAGTGAAATTTGACAAACTCATCGAGACCCAATACAGTTTCGCACTTCTACTTCTAAGGCATCTCCACAAAATCCACGCTATTCGATTCAACAACCCAAACGAACGAATTCTCTGCAACAAAGTTGACATTGACAAAACCTTTCGAAGAATCCAAACTTCCCCCAAAATCTCATCAAATCATTGTTCCACGTGGAACCTCCATAAAGTTGACGATGAAGGAAACTTGACCATCAAATCCGATTAGCAGACAGTTGGCACAATCATAACTCGATTACCTTTCAGCTCTGCCCCGGCACCCAACAAATTCTCCATATTTTCGGAAATATCATTCGTCTTGGCAAATGACCTCACGCACTGCGATCATTGGGATCCCGAGAAATTGCTCCCCCCCCCCACGATCAAATACCCCAACCCTCAAGGCTTGACCCAAGCACACCTTCCGGGAGAGCATTACCAGCAGATGTATTGATCCCCCCCTGATACCTTGGGCGGAACAGAAGGCTGCATAGACGACGCAATGAATGTCGTCCTTGATTCCCCCGAGATCTCAAAAATGGTGGTGAGAGCCAGACTCTGCAACCTCATGGCACTCCAAATGCTGGAAAAGAAGAACCAATACTGAGATCTCTGAAATTGCTTCTATCCGGAAACTTCTAGCCAAAGGAACCCTAGCGGAAATCTACACATTTCTCAGATGGCTCATCAACACCAGAGCTTTCATCATTGCTCTCCCCAAGGAAAAATGGACCCAATGACTGAAATCAATCGTGGAACTACTCAATAAGAAAGTAGCTCATTACGAGGAGCTTGCCACACTAGTCGGTCGCCTAGACCACGTCTGCTACATCATTCCAGCAGCTCGACATTTCATGAGTAGATTACGCCTTGCCACAGCATTCAAAGTGAGCAAACTATCACGCGAAGTCAAACTCGATCTAAAGCTGTGGATCGAGTTCCTTGGGAAAGCTCGCGGCGGCATATCAATCAACAACGTCATCTTTCGCTCACCCACATCAGTCCCAATCACTGATGCCTGTGAAACCAGCATTGGAGGCCATTGCCCTCAAAACAACATCCTTTGGAGATACAAATTCACCACAGAAGAACAGCTCTTCTTCTCTCTGAACGTGAAAGAATACATCGCGGCAGTAATAGGCGCCTGGTTAGCCCTACAGCATGACCCCTGCGAACACCCCTGCATCCTGAGCCTATCAGACAACTCAAGCACTGTATCCTGGTTGCACAAATCCAATCATGACCCAGCCTCCTCACCGATAACAACGCCATTGGTCGTTGGCACGCCCAAAATTTACTAGCCCACAACGCTTGTGACTATTCCCAACACATCGATGGCAGACTCTCTATCCAGGGACGTTCACCTTGATAACGATGAACTCCTCTCGTCATTATTTTCTCACGCCTGTCCCCACCTTTTACCCGAAAATCATCAGATAACCTCCCTACCCATTCAGATTTCTTCATGGATTGGTACGCTAGCGCAACTTCAGCCCAAGAAAAGGGAATTAACATGGCAACCCAAATCAACGATCCCTATCTCGAGGACCTCACCCCCATCAACAAAGCCCGATCTTCTGCGCCTTCATGGATGAATAAGTATAGAAACGGATACTTCAGCAAACAAAATTCCGTTAAGGGCGAAACCGCCCAGGCCGCAGATAATGTGGCTACGACAATCACAGAAAGCGGTAGGCCAGACCCAAGGAAAAATGAACAAGGACATACATTCCTCATGATCAAGCGCCAGAAAAGGAGTTACAAAAAATCCGACCCTCCAGCGAAGCATCAAAAATCTCTCCCTCCCGAAGTGTACAGAACTATCCTCAGATTTTCTTTTCACCCTAGAGAAAAAGCAATAGCCGAAACATTGGGCGCAGCTCTCTTCTTCTGCATGAGATCCTGTGAATACTCCAAAACGCCCAAACTCGAGGAGCAAAAACTCGCCCAATACGCCCATGCGACACCACTTTCAGACTGAACGGACAAACCCTACCGCACGACCACCCCAACCTCAATCTATCGACCTCAGTCTCCATAACTTTCGGACCTCAGAAATCAGAAATCATAGAAGAAACCGTCACCCAAATTCAAATCGGACGATCCCATTCTCTGCCCATGCATCCTCTGGACCGCAGTCATCAGATGACTACGATCTTATCCAAACTGCAACCCTAAATGGCCGATCTTCACTTTTTACAACGGCACTCACACACTTAACTTCGAAGGAATATTCTATCGACATCAAAGACGCAGCAGACGCCATCGGCCCATCCATCCTCGGCTTCACAAAGCCGATGTCGGCACACACTCCAACCGCGCAGGAGGTGCCATGATGATGTACCTTACAAAAACCCACCCGTACACTATCATGATGATCGGCAGATAGAGTTCACTCGTCTTCCTAAGTGCATCGAAAAATAAGTCTTAGATTTCTCCAAAGGAGTCAGCAAAAATATGCTTCAGAACAACGTGTTCTTTAACATCCCATCACATCCATGGACCAACACTCGGAACAAGGAATTTGCAAGCACTTCCCCGCATCACTACCAGCGAGCTTATCGTAACATTTTTGGCCCAAGCGGGTCGAGCAATCGTGATCAGCACTTCATCCAGATGTCCCATCTATGATTCGTCCTATCACTCACAAATCCCAAATCCTTTCGCCACTCCTACGAGCAGCTCACTTTTGGCCTGGAATTTGGATTTGTATGCTCTTACCCGGCCTTCCGGGAAGGGTGTATGGCATCCATCTCATCCCTTGACACGGAAGAGGGAGCTGACAACTTTTTATTCTAAAAAGATTGTTACAGGCCACAAGTCCCCAACGGTACCAATGTCTTCCTTTCCTTCTTCCTCCTCCACCCCCTCGAGCGACGGACGTACGGAACGCGTGCGACCTTCGTCGTCGTACTGATCAGGTGTCAAAATCGTCTAAATAAGCCCCGTCAGACCAATCCCCGCGTCAAGCAAAAAATTCTACGTACGTAGGACGATTCCTTCAGTAGCTACTCCTACCCAATTCGGGCGGGAACATGCTTTTATCAATGTCGCAACAGACAATGCTTACAAAATACTAACTGTACGCTGGCTATTTTGGCAGCGCTGATAGAGAGAGTATCATCGACAGCAATAAGTAAACCAAGACTCTTTCTGACCCAAAATTTCATGTAGAATTCGGTTTTCCCCTTGGCAGAGGTCAAAATTCAACGTGGGAGTCAGTATTCAACCCCACATTTCACACTAACAAATTAACTAGGGCCACATTTGAGGTACCTTTTCCTGGCCGAATTTTCTACTTCCCAGTTCAACATAGGATCTTCATATGCATAGATGCAACTAGGCTTCATCAAACTGCCTTCTCCACCTCAACATAGCCGAGCTACGAAGAATATCACTTTCAGTAATTATTTTGATCATTTTGTTAGTAGTTTGCTAATTTAGACGGATTTTTATGTTCAAAAATCGTTTTGCTTGACACGGGGCCGATCGGACGGGGCTTATGGGGATAAAATAGTCCATATTAGCCAATATTTGGCTAGAATTAGACGAAAATCTCAGGAATTTAGCTAATAGCCTCTCCTTGGCAAATCCCGGGATTATCCCGATACCGGGACTCTGCCGTCGGGACCAATCCCGAATCCCGAAAAAGGCGTCGGGACGGGACGGTACCAACCTCTACAAAACACAGTTTTTCTGCGAAATCAAGCTACGAGTAGGCGTGCCGGGATAGTGGGCGCTTTTCATGGTATGTTGCGGGCGACGCCCACGTGGGGCCAACAACTACACATAATCAGGACAAATGAGCTCAAAACACCCAAATATCAAATATTACCATTTTATCGACCAAAAATCCCCAATAATCCCCTGTCAAGCCTCTCCTTAAAACATGGTGTGTTGTGGGCACGCCCACAAACCCAATATCCCGGTTTGCCTCCCTCAACCTCCCTCAACACACCAATTTCGCACCTCATTTTCCCACCTTATTTTTTGTACCTCTAAACTAAATTACCATAACATAAGATACTGATCTTACGTACAGATTTAACTAGCAGCAGCGTGTCAATTTATGTCATTTTTTTTTATTTGCTTGCAATAGCATCGAAGAAGTCACCATCATAACCATTAATAGCTTCTGCACCTTTCGGTATCACAGTGCCCAAATTTACGAATCTACTCTATACGTTATATTCAACTTCCGGTTTGATTTGTGCCCGGGTGTATTGAATACTCAAGACAAGATAGTACGTTCCTAAACACAACAACGCGCTGCATACCCCACAAACTTTTTTCGGCACCAAGAGCAATGGAGACAATCGACGCCAAGGCTTGTCCACAAGACAGCCCCGAATTATTATTAGCAGGTCTACTACAATATCTATCCCAGAATTCATTGTTATCCCATTGGTACCGCATTTGGGATGTCCGGATTCCGGATGACTACCCCGCATCAGAAGTACGTCGACTTACAAACGAGGATGAGTTATGAGTTGCATAAAATCGATCAATTGAACAAAATGTCATTACAAAACTTCGTGGGTATAGAACGCGACCACTGGATATGGTTATTGAAAAGCTGTAAGTTGGTGAAAGAAAACACGGATGGTGATATCAGTTTTACTACTGAGGATAAATGGAAAGAGTTTCTCCATGAATACGACATTGACGCAGAGGTCGAATCAGCTAATTGTTTAAGAACAAGTAAGCGGAGGTACATTCGTCTTGGACCTAGGACTGATAACTGGCATGCAAACGCACCACTTCAAGCGAAGAAGGAAAAATTCAGTCCACCTCGTTGCCCTAACATTGGTGTGATTGGGCGGAGGCTGAATAAAGATTTGCAATTTAGGATTGAGGAAGAACGAAATGACGAGGAAGATGATTGGGGTGACACCGGTAGCAACGACACCGATGTTGATATCAGCGATGATGCCAACAGCAACGAATGCGCTGATGAATGCACTGACGAATATGTTGCCGAATGTGCTGACACCGGCGAAGCTGCAAAGCCATGTACATCAGCGCACCACTCGTTTCCACTCCTTCAATGTTATGGATTGGCAGATCTTGACTTGTCGGACGAGACAGACTGCAATAGATTCAAACGCATATTGGGGGAGATGGTGGCAAAGCAGCAGCAGCAGCACACCAAAGAGAAGAATGTGGTTGAGTATTTCCAACTCCGACAGAATAAACCTACAACTGCAGTTGCAGTACGTTCACACAAGTCAGATGATGCATTCGAGTCATACCACCGAAGAAATCCGTTCCTGCAGAATGTAGTAGGTTGTCTTGACGAAGGTGTAAAAGTAGGAGCCCTTCGGTTGTCGGGATATCTAGCAAAGCATCATAAGGATGAGTTTATTGATGCTGCAGTCACTGGTGTGTTAAATGCAACTGAGAGTGCAGCTCTCTTTACTGAAGCTGGTTTGGTAGATGAACAATGGAATACTATAATGAGACACCTTCGACAAAAATTTGATGCAAAGATTGCCTGCTCCTTACTGGATATGAAGCGCAAAAGCTATGAAGGATATACAATGCCTCGGGTAAAAGTTATCTACCATCGAGCTGGACAGAAAGATGAAGAGAAGATTACGGCAGAATATCAAGACATCAAAGCTGAGTTCAAGAAGGTGGTCGAGACGCTCTCGCGAGTTCATCTATTGAAAAAACAATAATGATACACAAAGCGTCACTACGCAGAAGATCATGGACTAGAAGCAATCGAGAATCACGCTGACTTGTGTCTGTGCCTTGAGGAATGGGTAGAACAGTTCCATCAGACTGAAAGGAAGAAAGTTGAGGAGAAATGCAAATATGAAAAAGACCCAATAAAGCACGCCGAGACTGCTGCAAAGAAGAGAGCTGGTTTGATCAACCCAGACGTCATGGCACAATGTAGAAAGACAAAGAAGCCACGAGGACGTTGACCGTACAAAAAAGATGATTAAGTGTTCACTCAATTTTGAGTGACATCGAGGTTGTGCGAAGTGCTGAAAATGTAGGGATCGGTAGAATATGGTGTGCGGCAACTGTTCCTGGTATTGTTTTTGTTCGATGTTATGCATTGGATGTCCTGTGGAGTTCAGTACTCTCTCTACGGAGCGAGTCTTCATGGTCTAATTTTTTATGCAGAGATTGAGCGGGGAAATAGGGGGCAAGCGGGGGGAAGAAAAAAAACTTAGCATGTAAAATTATCTATGTACAGTCCAGTTAGCCCACAAAAGGGGGATGGTAGGAAATTTCCTAACTAGTGGCGAAATTGGTGTGTCAACAGAATCAACAGAATAGAAGCAAATCATTATCAATGTGAGTGGAGTGGATTGAGTACTCTACAACATCCACAATCCTCAAAAGGTGTCTAGACGGACGGCGGTAATAATACGATATATTTTAGGGGAGCTTGTCATTAGAAGAAGAAATATTATGAGCGAAGATAGCGGCATAATGATGTTGTGCTGTGCTTCATGCGGTATCGCAGAAGTTGATGACATCAAATTGACGAAATGTGATGGTTGTGATCTCGTTAAATACTGCAGCGATGCGTGTCAAAGAGACCATAAATCAGAGCACGAGGAAGCATGCAAGAAATGTGCAGCTGAATTACGTGATGAGCTGTTGTTTAGGCAACCGGACAGCAGTCATCTCGGGGACTGTCCGATCTGCTGTTTGCCTATGCCACTTGATCGATTGAAATATACAACAGGAACGTGCTGTAGTAAAGTGATTTGCAATGGCTGCGTTTATGCTGATTGTGTAACTATGATGAGGGAAGGGAGACTAAAAGACAAGTGCGTATTCTGTCGAGCACCATCGGGTGTCACAACAGTGGAACAAAATAAACGAAGGATGAAACGGGTGGAGGCCAATGATCCACTTGCTATGCGCCAAAAAGGAGATGAAGAATACCAGAAGGGGAACTATAATGCGGCATTTGAGTACTGGACAAAAGCTGCTGAATTAGGAGATGTGGATGCACATTTTAAACTGGCATGTAGGTATCAAGATGATGTGGATGCACATTTTAAACTGGCACGTAGGTATCAAGATGGGAAAGGTGTTGAAAAGGACAGGGAAAAGCAAATTTACCACGCAGAAGTGGCTGCTATTGGCGGTCATCCCTCAGCTAGATGCTTTCTTGGAGGCTATGAATATGAAAATGGCAACACTGAAAGAGCAGTGATACATTGGATCATCGCTGCCACGCAGGGATATGATCTTGCAATCAAAGCACTGATGGTAATGTTCAAGGAGGGAATTGTTAGCAAAGAGGACCTTGCTGCTACTCTCCGTGCACACCAAGCTGCAGTAGATGCAATGAAGAGTCAGCATAGGGATGCAGTAGAAGAACTGGGATTAAACATAGTTGAATGAGATACTCGGGAAGATGGAACGTGCTTGAGCGTAACAAAGGTCATGTACATGGGTCCCTCACCACAAGGAGTGTAATTGAGAAGGATATTTGACCTAACAAGATGATGCTTCATAAAATGTCTTGCTCAGAAGAAGCAGTCACATCAGAGTAACAATGTTTTGACGGCCAATCTTCATTTTCTTGTCTGTAGCCTACAACTTGACGATTTATAAATTAGCTATCATGATCATACTAGCACACTCTAGAGCATCACTACATCATAGCACCATTCAACCAATACTTCTGCTTAAGGAATGAAGCTCTCGGCATCCCAATCCCATCCTCACCAACCTTCTTGGTCAAAGCAATACCATTATCATTATAAAAATCAACACCCTCCCAACCATACTTCATAAAGTTTCTAATACTCTGATGATCATATCCCTCAGGATTGGCCTTGACATCCCTACAATACTGTCCCCACAACTTTAATGTGGTTTTGATAATACAAAATAGATGAAGTATTGGCCTCGTTACAAGCTAGCCTAGGCATCCATCGTGTGCATCCACGTGCGTAGCAAATAAGTCTAAACTCCCCTCAAAAAAGATATGTAGCGAGCATGCTAGTCGGCGCGCCATTCGTCGCAAAGGCGCCATTCGTCGCAAATCCAAAATCACACTTTGCGACGCAAAAAAGAGCTGTGCACCATGAGGCCTCCCATCCTACTCCCCTCATAACACAATTAAATGTCGACATTCCAAAGTAATGATGTAGTTACTAGACCATTTTTTGACGCTGAATTCAATGGTTCTATCGTTGGCTCGCCATATTCAGCGCAAAGAGACGTTTGACCACCACAATAGCGGTGGTGATTTTCACCCCCTCCGCCGCAGAGCACATGTAGCCAGTAGCACAAAGGCGTCGTTTCGGTCCATTAAACAGCAAAAAAGTTTGTAGCGGCGACTAATATTATATATATGGGTGGAATATGCGCTAATTAACCGGGTTTGGGTCTCATGCAACGCCTATCCAACATATCAAATCTATGGAGTCGATTTAGAAAGATTTCCACAATTTATCTCCATCAATAGTGGGTATATATCTGACACAAAACATGTTGAAACCGCACCATGGATCATAGTTGTCTTGTCTACTATATGATAATCAAGATTGTTGAGGTGGACCGCTCCATCTTACCACATTGACTACTGCAACCCTCGGTTTCCTCGACAACTATAACTGATTGTGGGTTATGAGAAGCCCACCCGAAGACGCCTACACGAGTGTTGTGGCATGATATTGACGTCTCCTCCATGTGCAATTGGGAACCGTTCGCCTCATCAAACCAACAGCCATCTAATGTGCGCCTTTTGCTGTGGTTGGAGACAATGTTACAACTGTTATCAGTGCCTTTCCTACAAAGTCTCATGGAATGAGAGGCCGAATGATCGACATAAAACTCCATGATGGCGTAGATGTTGCGTGCAATTAATACATCCGAGTAAGCTAAACAATTATCATAACTTACAGATGGAGTTGTTAATGATCTACTACTATTCTGTTGTCTAAATTACATAATCATGAGCATCTTTTGACATGCCCGGTATGTGCAGATTTTCATGTGTGTGTGCGTCACCTGCAATTATCATCAAATCCACTTTGAATTAGACGCTACAGCTTACATAATCGGAATCAGCGTGAAAAATTAGGTTAGTGAGTGTCTTCTTAGTGTTGATGGAGGGTGTATGGGATCGATAATGCTATGGTTTGCCTTCGGATTCGTCATGTCAGATGCACTTTTTCAAGATTTTTTTAGTGTTTGTGCGTGATTACCTCAAATATCGAGGCAATTGAACGGAGCACCACCACCAAACGTTAAAGATGCATTCCAAACGATAGAAGTAGAAAGTTATTAGTCTTTCAGCTTAAAGCATCGGCATTTTATTGGCCAATATTGGCGTAGTAATGCCAGATTTTCTGCGTCGCAACAAGATTAGGCTGGTTGTTGGGGTGAAAAATACCTGTTTCTATCCAAATTGACGCTTTTGTGTTCGATATCGGCTTTTCTATCCGTGCGACGCCGCATCGTCGCATGCGACGAATGACGCGCCGACTAGCATGTAGCATGCAGCCACTGCTGTGAGTGGAGTGGATTGAGTACTTTACAATATCCACAATCCTCAAAAGGTGTCTAGAGGAACGGCGGTAATACGATATATTTTAGGGGACCGCGTCATTAGAAGAAGAAATATTATGAGCGAAGATAGCGGCATGATGTTGTTGCGCTGTGCCTCGTGCGGTACCGCAGAAGTTGATGACATCAAATTGAAGAAGTGCACTGCTTGCGATCTCGTTAGATACTGCAGTGATGAATGTGAGAGGGATCATAAATCAGAGCACGAAGAGGCGTGCATAAAAAGAGCTGCAGAATTACGTCGCGAAATATTATTCAAACAACCGGAGAGCAGTCATCTCGGGGACTGCCCGATTTGCTTTTTACCTCTGCCGATTGATAAATCAAAATTTTCAACAGCGACGTGCTGCAGTAAACATATTTGCAATGGCTGCATTTATGCTGAACATTTAAGGATGAAGGAAAGGAGGCTTCAATATACGTGTGCATTCTGTAGAGAATCATGTAGTGACATCGCAGTGGAACAACGTGATAAACAAAGGATGAAAAGGGTGGAGGCGAATGATCCAGTTGCGCTGTGCCAAAAAGGAGATGAAGAATACCAGAACGGGAACCATAATGCGGCATTTGAGTACTGGACAAGAGCTGCTGAATTAGGATATGTGGATGCACATAGTGAACTGTCACGTTGGTATCAAGATGGGAAAGAAAAGGACAGGGAAAAGCAAATTTACCACGCAGAAGTGGCTGCTATTGGCGGTCATCCCTCTGCTAGATGCCTTCTTGGAACCTATGAATGCGAAAATGGCAACACTGAAAGAGCAGTGAAACATTGGATCATCGCTGCCACGCAGGGATATGATCTTGCAATCAAAGCACTGATGATGATGTTCAAGGCGGGAATTGTTAGCAAAGGACCTTGCTGCTACTCTCCGCGCACACCAAGCTGCAGTAGATGCAATGAAGAGTCAGCATAGGGATGCAGTAGAAGAACTGGGATTAAACAAAGTTGAATGAGATACTCGGGAAGATGGAACGTGCTTGAGCGTAACAAAGGTCATAGGTCCCTCACAACAAGGAGTGTAATTGAGAAGGATATTTGACCTAACAAGATGATGCTTCATAAAATGTTTTGCTCAGAAGAAGCAGTCACAACAGAGTAACAATGTTTTGACGACCAATCTTCATTTACTTGTCTGTAGCCTACAACTTGACGATTTATAAATTAGCTATCATGATCATACTACTTAGCACACTCTAGAGCATCACTGCATCATAAGTAGCACCATGCAACTATCACTACTTCTGCTTAAGGAATGAAGCTCTCGGCATCCCAATAGCAGATACAAGATGGATAGATATCCCAACCGTTTTTTGAATTTCCGTAGAGCTCTGGTATGTTTTTACGTGAGAGGCAAATCGGCACCTCGGTGCCGATTTCAAAAAAGGCAGTAGGCCTCGTGCAAATAACTCCATAATTGTTAGCCAATATGTGGCCTTTAGTTACTTTATTGCATAGAAGGGCTACTTCTATTTTTTTGAAAAAATGCCGATAGGGAGCTGCCTAGCTTTGCCCACTAACAAGCCGGATTTTGAAATCGGCACCGAGGTGCCGATTTGAAGCCTTATGGGTACTGAGCACAACATCAAATCGGCACCACAGTGCCGATACTCTGGCTCCGCTCTAATAAATCTCATACAATCACGTTCATCCACGTGCGTAGCAAATAAGTCTAACCCCCCTCAACCCCCCTCAAAGAATAGAAGCAAATCATATCAATGTGGAGTGGAGTGGATGGAGTACTCTACAACATCCACAATCCAAAAGAGGTGTCTAGACTAATGGCGGAATACGATATATTTTAGGGGAGCCTGTCATTAGAAGAAGAAATATTATGAGCGAAGATAGCGGCATAATGATTTTGTGCTGTGCTTCGTGCGGCATCGCAGAAGTTGATGACATCAAATTGAAGGATTGCGACGGTTGTGATCTCGTTAAATATTGCAGCGATGAGTGTCAAAGAGACCATCAATCAGAGCACGAGGAAGCATGCAAGAAAAGAGCTGCTGAAGTACGAGACGAAATATTATTCAAACAGCCAGGAAGCACACATCTCGGTGACTGTCCAATCTGCTGTTTACCTCTGCCGCTTGATCGATTGAAATATTCAACATGGACGTGCTGTAGTAAAGTGATTTGCAATGGCTGCGTTTATGCTGATGTTTTGAGGATAAATAAAGGGAGACTAAAAGATGAGTGCGTATTCTGTCGAGCACCATCGGGTGTCACAGCAGTGGAACAAAATAGACGGAGGATGAAACGGGTGGAAGCGAATGATCCACTTGCTATGCGCCAAGAAGGATACGAAGAATACCAGAAGGGGAACTATAATGCGGCATTTGAGTACTGGACAAGAGCTGCTAAATTGGGAGATGTGGATGCACATTTTAAACTGGCGATTATGTATCAAGATGGGAAAGGTGTTGAGCAGGATAGGGAAAAGCTAATGTACCATGCAGAGGAGGCTGCTATTGGCGGTCATCCCAAAGCAAGATGCCTTCTTGGAACCTATGAATGTGAAAATGGCAACACTGAAAGAGCAGTGATACATTGGATCATCGCTGCCACGCAGGGATATGATAGTTCAATCAAAGTGCTGATGGAGGTATTCAAGGCGGGAATTGTTAGCAAAGAGGACCTTGCTGCTACTCTCCGTGCACACCAAGCTGCAGTAGATGCAATGAAGAGTCAGCATAGGGATGCAGTAGAAGAACTAATCCTCTGGAAGATGGAACGTGCTTGAGCGTAACTAAGGTCATGGGTCCCTAACAGCATGCTATCGCTGCTATGGGTAGTAACGCTAGTTAAATTCACCATAGTAATGATTTTTCTTAAATGACACAAAACTCACCAGATGACCTTAGCACACCCCTAGGATGCCTAATTAATCGGCAAAGGGAGCTGGATTAGCTGCTCTAGTTGTGTTGTAATTGAGATATGTAGTCTACTAGCAATTGCCTAGTTAAATGGTCAATTTGCGTCTATGATGGTTCCTGCAGTGATCAAATCGTCAAATCACCGCCCCATCTCGCAGCCATCGGTCCGCCGGGGTCATGTCTCGACATTCGTATCGTTGGTTTCATCTTCATCACCCATGTTGGTGCTCGTAGGGGGTCGGATGTGTCTATATACACAAGATGGGCCAAAATCGACGAGTAAAAATGGCGCGCCAGGCCAAAAAATCTTACAGAACAAAACAACCGTGTTCGTCCACACCGTGCACCAGTTCCGAAACTCCGTGGAAGACGAATGACGGCTCCCTGGGCAGCTCATTGCCTATAGATTCGGCTGCGAACAAATTTGTATTGGCAGTGATAAGCTTTTAAGGTCGTACTGCATTTTGACATATGGACATGGAGAATTGCCGTCTGGAGGTATCATCCCTATCATGAACGATATGGTCACACGAACATCCAAGTATAGAGTAAATACAACTTGTATTGAGTATTCTACCGGTGATACTTCTAAAGACAGCGCGAAAAAGATTAGAATATCTTCAATCATTTACTGGATCCTCTGGCTGAGTGTCTGCTGGACTTGAAAGCAAGAACGAAATAGTAATAGTAAACCCTTGGAGTATTCAGAATAGATCGTTCATAAGATTATTCACGGATGAATCTCTTGGCATTTGATGCGATCAAGACATTCTATTGTTGTGTCAAATAACATTTTCAACTCGTCCAAAGAGAGGCAAGACAAGGCATAAAATGATCCTCAGACAGAATATACTTTGTCATTGTTGTGAAAGTGAATGAAAGACTTTGTGAATTATTCCTCTATCATTCATCTCAACTTTGCCTCTGCACACCTTCAATCTTCTCCCAAGCTTTGGGAGCCAATTTAATGAGATTGGTCATTTCTGCAACTTCATTCTCCCACGTTATCTTCCACACTCGCTGAGTGGAGCGCAAAGAGGAGTGTACATGAAACGGATATTATTTGTCCTAACAAGATGATGCTTCATAAAATGTAATGCTCGAAGCATTTTCAAGATATTTATAGAGAAAGAAGCAGTCACAAAAGGGTGGCAATGTTTGACAGCCTACAGCTTGACGATGATTTATAAATCAGCTATCATCATATTATTATCTCACTACATAGCACCATGCAACTACCACTTCTTTCTGCTTAAGGAATGAAGCTCTCGGCATCCCAATCCCATCCATCCTCACCAACCTTCTTGGTCAAAGCAATCCCATTGTAAAAATCAACACCCTCCCAACCATACTTCATAAAGTTTCTAATATTCTGATGATCATCTCCGTCAGGATTGGCCTTGACATCCCTATAATACTGTCCCCACAACTTTAATGTGGTCTCCTTATCAAAGTCGGCAAGGGCGGCGTAGGACAAGACCTTGGCAGATCCGTGATTTTCATTGGGTTTGTTGACAATGTCGCCGTTTTTGAATTCGATGAGACCGTCTTCGTAGTTTTCGTCGCAGTGGGCGATGAACTCTTCGAATGTGAGGTCGTCTCCGCTCATTTCTGTTTGTTTCGTTTCGTTTGTGTTGTTAGTTGGTTTGATATTTATTGTTGTTGCGTTGTGTGATATGATTGAGGCGGCGAGAGAGAGAGAGAGAGAGAACAACACAGAACAGTGAGCGATGAGCATGAAACATAATGTATCAATATGAATTGGTTGTACAGCACACTACTGCAGCTATTGTACAGTAATAAACCGAAGCGTTTCCTTCTCTACGTCTCTGTGTCGCTTATCATCCACCACAGAGATATGCACAACACATACATGCACAACACACACGTCCACTCCACTGCACAACTCACCAAGATTGGCATTGAACAGATCACACGCCGAATTCTGCGTCTCGCCACTGGCACGAATATCATCCAACATCCTCGCGGGCTGAGAGTCATCGACGGCACCCCCAAGAGCGGTGGTGCCATCCCATCCAAATTCGAGGACTTCGTTTTTGGGTGTTGGTGGGCGGATTTCGGCGCAGAGGGCGGAAGAGGAAGTGGTGGTAGTGGCCGAGGGAACGACAAAGGCGTTGGTGGTGCCGGTGCTGGCGAGGAGGACGAGGGCGGCGGAGAGCTTCATGGTTTAAGGTTGGTTGGTTGATTCGATAGTTCTTTGTTTGTTGAACAAAGCAAAGCACGAAGCAGAGAGCAAAATCAAACAAAGCAACACGCAAGCAAGTCAAGGCTTCAAAAAGCAAGCAAAAAATGCAACGTGGAAGATGGGAGAGCATGAGATGTGTATCTGATTGTCGGCATCAAGTTCTATTTTCATTTCAAGGAATACCGTACGTACAGGTACAGGTACATTGATGTAAGTAGGCTGGCTCTTCTGCGTACTTACTTCTCCATTCATATTTACGTCGGACAAGGCTTTCACAAACATTCACTTCATGTGAGCTCCTTCGTAGAGATATCTTGCTGTAATCTATCTTGGCTGTGATCACGCGCAGAACTCAAGCTTCCTCTAATTGCAATTGTTCGGACGCGTTAGATCAAGCAAGGTGAACGCACTCTCGTTGGCTTCGGGCAAGGAAAAGTACATTTTACAATAGTTGGAAGGTGTCTTCCGAGATAGTAATCATTTGTACAGTTGCCTTGGAACGCAGGGGTCGGGAGGGTTCGTTCTTTCCATGTATCCAGAGCAATTTCAAAGTGTGAGTAAGTAATAGGGATGTCAGACGAATCCAAAGGGGGGTGATCATCAGAATATTGGTTGGAAGGAGTCAATGGTATCGCGTTGACCAAGAAGGTCGGTGAGGGTGGATGGGATTGGGAGTGGAGAGGATAACGATGCTAGAGTGTATACTTGTGATGGTGCAGGAGCACAGCAGATTATGAAATAATGATAGCTGATTGGATAAATACTGAAGTTTTATGCAAACATCTCTACTCTGCTTCGTTGCGTCTACTTCTTCTCCATATACACGTCTCGAGCAAGATTTATTATGAAGCATCATCTTGTTTGGACAAATATCCACTTCATGTACACTCCTCTTTGTAGAAATAGCTTGCTGTTAGGGAACCCATGACCTCTGCTCCGCTCAATTATGACACATTCCTCGAGATCTCATTCAAAATATTCTCATGATAAATCAAGCCTCGAACATAGCATCTGGTATTTTTCTTCTGCATCCCTCTGCGGACTCTTCATTGCATCTACTGCAGCCTGGTGTGCACGAAGAGTAGAAGCAAGGTCCTCTTTACTGATGCATCCCCCCTTGAACATTACCATCAGTGCTTTGATTGATTTATCTTCTCCTTGTGTTGCGGCGATGATCCAATGTTTCACTGCTCTTTCCTTAATGTCATTCTCTAATTCACAGACTCCAAGATGGTATCTAGCATATGGATGACCTCCGATTGCAGCCTCTTCCATATGGTGCATTGCCTTCTCCTCATCCTTCTCAACACCATCCCCCCGAAGATACATAACTGCCAGTTGATGATGCGCATCTACATCCCCCAATTCAGCAGCTCTTGTCCAATACTCAAATGCTTTATTATGATTTCCTTTCTCGTATTCGTCAACACCCTCTCGGCGCATTGCAATTGGATCATTCGCCTCCACTCTTTTCATCCGTAGCTTATAACTTTGTTCCTTTGTGATGTCATTAGATTCTCGACAGAATGGGCACGTAACGTTAAGCCCTCCTTCCCCCATCCTCAAAAAATTAGCAAAAGCGCAGCCATTGCAAACCTCTTTAGTGCAACAAGGCGTTGTGGCAAATTTCATTATATCAAGCGACAGAGGCAAACAGCAAATCGGGCAGTCCCCACGGTGGGTGCTCTCCGGCAGTGTAAATAATAATTCATCTCGTAACTCAGCCGCCCGTTTCTTGCACGCTTCTTCGTGCTCCAATTTATGATCTCGCTGACATTCATCGCTGCAATATCGAACGAGATCGCAAGCAGTGCATTCCCTCAATTTGACGTCATCAACTTCTGCGATGCCGCAGGAGGCACAACTTGATGTGGTGTTTGTATCTTCACTCATAATATTATTTCTTTTAACGACACGCTACTCTATGGTCGACCGCTTAGAAGTACTCTTCTGAATAGTAGGACACGAATGACAGCACTGGTGTGTTTGTCGACTGTCGACTGATTACATACGACGATCCGCAATAGGGTGTCCACGCATGCAAATTTGTCCATGTATTTGTCACAAAACGGTGACAAATCGAAAACCGGATGAAAAATGTCAAATTTGGATTTGTCCGTTCGGGGACAAATGGTCGGGCCGTTGACAAATCTCAAATTTGTCACCTTGTCACGTACGATACTTAATTCCTCTGTAGAATATTTTCCGGGCGATTTAGGGGGGAGAGTTGAGAACCCCCAGAGGGAACCTTTTTGGCGCCACACGCATGCTCTTCCCTTGCTCTTCCACTTCCGTCACATCTAAAAACCATGACCATGCATGGTGATGGGAAGGCCGCCAACAACGCTCAGTACATAAAATGAGTTAAACATAATTATGATAGTACAACAATGAGACTTTCTAGTGCCGCTTCATTTCTTGGGATGTCTCCCAGGGGGCACGGAGGATGAGGAGCATCTTTCCCGCTCCTCGACACGCATCTGCATCGGATGTTGCATCGGCAGATGGTGATCACCCTGCTGTCGATAACAATGGCGGCGATGGATTTCTCGCAACCGCATCGGCTCATCCAGAAGAAGAAGTCACTACCGACGGAGATCATCCTGCTGCTGATAACAACGGTGGCGATGAATTGCTCGCAGCCGCAGCAGTTCAACCGGAAGCTGTGGAAGACGCTCAATGTTAGTATCCTTGATCTCCTCGAGATAGGAGATAAAAGATAATGATTAAAGTATTGTTGTATCTAATTGTATCTACGTAGGTGTAATCTAACACTCAATCGATAGGCAATGAATTGCCACAGGACAATGTGTGGCGGATTTGCGTCAGCTAATTCAGAGAGCTCTGCTGCCACACAACGGCTACAACGTGAGCTGCAACAGCGGCAGGGCAGTAACGCCGCAGCAGCTGAAGCAACTGGAGCTCATGGTGAAGAGCACGATCTCGTGATAGAGCCGGAAATGAACGAGGTGCAAAAGGTCTGGATTGTTCAGCAGAGATGGGTTTACAAGTCAACTTCATGTATAAACCAGTACACTAGACACATAATATCAACAGTCCTTTATGTCATTTGTGCAGTATGACTGGTATCATTAATGATAATTGTGCAGTATGACTGTATATTGTCTACACTTGACCTCATAATTTGTGCTGCTGATTGCAGACACACACATCCTCCTAGAATTATGAATGCATCGACACAAAACGACACCGATGACCCATAGAAGCGATATTTAATGAATATGAGTTGTGATTAGTTTTACAAAGGCGCTCGTGTCGGCTTCTACTCACTCCCAGCCGACATACGTTGAAAATGGAGAAGAAATCGTAGTGTAAGAGATAGGCACTAATACGTCTGAAGGCGAGATGTTTTGCCCATTTCCGACGACAGCATTCAATTCAGCATCAAATTGTGGTTTAGGATACTCCTACATATTATCCATGAATTATATCCGTAATTAGTAGTGATATGGATTGCTGCTGGAGTGAGTTTATGTTTACATGTGTTGATTTGGCTTGGTGGGATGATGCATGAGAGATGAGAAGCCCGCCCGTAGGGCAGAAAGGGGTTGAAGGGCTGTGCGCTCTGACTTGACAAATGCCGCCTCGGACAAAATTGCGTGGACACGAACGTCCTCAACGGTCGGACAACTTGTCAACTAAAACAGCGGACAAATAGTCCACGTCAAGGGGACAATTCCGCAGCACTGCGTGGACACCCTAATCCGCAAGCAAGAAGCAAGTCCTCCGCTCTTCAAAATCAAAAGCAAGCCAAGCAAAAAATGCATGCTGGAAGATGGGGAGAGCATGAGATGTGTATCTGATTATCGGCATCAAGTTCTATTTCAAAGATAAAATATTATATTATTATGTACGACACGAGAGGCAACATCAAGAGATAACTACTTATCTCAGAAGAGGGATAGCTGTCAGCGTCAAGCCTCGCTTATGGGTTTGGATACGGAGAACGTCATTCCTTAGGCGGTGGCTGATATGCTGCTGCTTCTACGAGCTTGTGGTGCAGAAGCATATCAGATAATATTATGATGCTCATTTATAAACAGTGAAGTTTTAGGCTACAAATCAGGCAAATGAAGACTTAGCTGTCAAACATTGTTACTCTATCTGTTGTGTCTGCTTCTTCTCATCCATAAATGTCTCGAGCAAAAGACTCTTTATATGATGCATTTTGTCCATTTCAAGTACACTCCTCTCTCTAGAGATGGAGACTTGCTGGGTTGTCGCGTTGGATCGAGATTGACGCACTTGTGCACCGAGCGAGAAGTACCATTTTACGATGCGTTGCAGCGAACAGCGAACAAAACGGAGAGAGAGCGAGATGAGTAGAGAAGATTGAGAGTGACGCTTCCGCCAAAAAACAATTGGGATATTCACCATAAGAAGTTTTCGTGGAGCCCAAACAGACCATTTGGGTATAGCTGTGGGTAGATTGCAAGTTCTGTCAAATCTCTCTCTAGAGTCACTTGATGTTGCATATCTACTTTATCTATTCTCTTTCCCCCAATGTCGTTTTCAATTTCCAAACTTTCAAGAAGGATAACCTTTCTTCCGCTCAAGCTCGTTACATCTTCCTCGGGATCTCGTTCAACATATTTTCATGTCTTTGAAAGGGTTTTCATGAATTCTTCGGCTGCTTCCCTCTGCGGACTCTTGGTAGCATCTACAGCGGCTTGGTGTGCACGCAAAGTAGCAGCAAGGTCCTCTTTGCTAACTAGTCCATTCCTGCATCCGTTCATCAGCGGTCGGATTGAATCATCATGTCCCTGTTTGGCGGCGATGATCAAATGTTTCACTGCTCTCTCAACATTGCCACTTTTACATTCATAGCCCCCAAGAAGGTATCTTGCTTTGGGATGACCGCCAATAGCAGCCTCCTCTGCATGGTACATTAGCTTTTCCCTATCCTGCTCAACACCTTTCCCATCTTGATACAAAATCGCCAGTTTAAAATGTGCATCCACATCTCCCAATTTAGCAGCTCTTGTCCAGAACTCAAATGCCGCATTATAGTTCCCCTTCTGGTATTCTTCGTATCCTTCTTGGCGCATAGCAAGTGGATCATTTGCCTCTACTCTTTTCATCCTTCGTTTCTCAGATTCCCCATCATTTTCGATAATAGATTTTCGACAAAACGGACATGATAAAACCTTTGATGCTTCATGATTGGCATAAGTGCAGCCATGACAAATGAGTTGAAAGCAACACGTGTACTGAGTAGATTTTATTTCATCAATCGGCATAGGTAAAAAGCAGATAGGACAGTCCCCACGATGAATGCTTTCTGGTTGCCTAAATAATAATTCATCTCGTAACTCAGCCGCCCGTTTCTTGCAGGCTCGTTTGTGGTTCGATCTATGCTCCTTCTGGCATTTAATGCTACAGTATTTAACAAGATAGCAAGCGGTGCAATTCTTCAATTTGATGTCATCAACTTCTGCGATGCCGCAGGAAGCGCACCGCAACATCATCGTGCCATTATCTTCGCTCATATTATTTCTTTCAACGACCGACACGCTACTCTAGCGTCGACGCTTACATTAGCACTCTTTTTCAAATAGTGGACGCGAATGACAGCACTGGAAATAGAACAAGATGCGCTGCATGCTAGGAAGTGAGTTCATGAACATTCTTCTGACATTTTTGCATACATATTGTGTGTGTCGACTGATTACGATGATCTGTACCAACGAATGACTAAAACAACTACATTATATTGGTGCGTACCTAATAGAGAGTGTGCGTACAAAATATTATGCTGTAATTTCTAGAGTGTGGATCAGTTAGTACAGCGCGGTTGTCATCGTGGTGGAGAGTGAAGAATTATTGTTGATTGTTGATTGATTGAGTGGTGGATGGGGTTTTAGGTTACTTGCTACGCACGTGGTTGAATAAAAGATTGCTGTCAAGTCATTGTCCTCTGTTGTCTCTGCTTCTTCTCCATTGTGCACTCCTCTATTTAGAGATAGCTTACTGTATTGTTGTCTAACTTGCTGTAATAGCGTACAGAACTCAAGATTCCTTCAAGAATTACGCATTAGTTGGATCAAGATGGACGCACGTTTGTTGGCTCGTGCTCGTGCAAGGAAAAGTACCATTTTGCAACAGTTGGCGCGAAGAACAGTGCAGGAGATAAGAGACGAGCAAAGCAGAGTGAGAGTGTTATTCCCGCTACACCAATCGGGATATTCACCATAAGAAGTTTTCGTGCGGAGTCCCAACAAACGATTTGAGTAGCTGCGGGTAGATTGCAAGATCTGTCAAATCTCTCTCTAGAGTCACTTGATGTTGCATATCTACTTATCTATTCGCTTTCCCCCAATGTCGTTTTCAATTTCGAAACTTCCAAGAAGGATAACCTTTATTCCGCTCAAGCACGCTACATCTTCCACGAGATCTCGTTCAACACATTTTCATGTCATTTTCAGCTGAAACCTTGAATTCTTCGGCTGCTTCCCTCTGCGGACTCTTGGTAGCATCTACAGCGGCTTGGTGTGCATGGAGAGCATCATCAAGGTCCTCTTTGCTAACTAGTCCATTCCTAAATACGTCCATCAGCGGTCGGATTGAATCATCATGTCCCTGTTTGGCAGCGATGATCCAATGTTTCACTGCTCTCTCAATATTGCCATTGTTTAATTCCACACATGCGAGATTGTGCCTAGCTCTGGGATGGCCGGCAATAGCAGCCTCTTCCAAATGGCATCGTTCCTTTCTGCTGCCCTTCTCAACGCCATGTCCTAAAGTATACATAACCGCCAGTTCATAATGCGCACCCACATCTCCCAATTCAGCAGCTCTTGTCCAATACTTAAATGCCCCACTATAATCACCTTTCTCGTATTCTTTCAATCCCTCTCGGTGCAATGCAGCTGGATCGTTTGCCTCCACCCTTTTCATCCGTTGTTTATGAGCTTCTTCCTCTGTGACAACCGAAAATGCTCGACAGAATGCGCACGTATATTTTTTAAGCAACCCTTCCCCCATCTTCAAAAGATCAACATAAGCACAGCCATAACAAATCAATTTAGTGCAGCACGACGTTAAGATAGATTTTGTTTCATCAATCGGCATAGGTAAAAAGCAGATAGGACAGTCCCCACGATGAATGCTTTCTGGTTGCCTAAATAATAACTCATCTCGTAACTCAGCCGCCCGTTTCTTGCACACTCGTTTGTGTTTCGACCTGTGGTCCTTCTGGCACTTAATACCGCAATATCGAACGAGATAGCAAGCGGTGCACTTCTTCAATTTGATGTCATCAATTTCTGCAATGCCGCATGAAGCACAGCACAACAGTATGCCGCTATCTTCGCTCATAATATTATTTGCTACTCTATTGTCGCCGCATATAGAAGTCTCTTCTGAATAATGAATATGGTAGGACACGAATGACAGCACTGGTGTCGACTGATTACGACGATCCGTAAGCAAGTCGTCTTCAAAAAGCAAGCAAAAAATGCACGTGGAATGTGGAAAATGGGGAGAGCAGAGATAGATGTGTATCTGATTGTCGGCATCAAGTTCTATTTCAATGATACATCCAATACCGCCTAATACCGCACGAGAGGCAACATGAAGATAACTATCTCAAAAGAGGAATGCATGCAGTCAACGTCAAGCCTCCTTGATGGGCTTGGATACGGAGAACGTCATTCCTTAGGGAGTGGCTGATATGCTGCTGCTTCTACGAGCTTGTGGTGCAGAAGCATATCAGATAATATATCATGATGATCATGTATAAATAGTAAAGTTGTCGGCTACAAAACAGGCAAATGAAGAGTTAGCTGTCAAACATTGTTACTCTGTTGTGTCTGCTTCTTCTCATCCATAAATGTCTCGAGCAAAACTCTTTATATGAAGCATTTTGTCCAGTTCAGGTACACTCCTCTCTAGAGATATGGAGACTTGCTGGGTTATCGCGTTGGATCAAGATTGACGCACTTGTGTACGGAGCGAGAAGTACCATTTTACGATGGTTGAAGCGAACAAAGCGGAGAGAGAGCGAGATGAGTAGAGAAGATTGAGAGTGATGCTTCCGCCAAAACAAATTGGGATATTCACCATAAGAAGGTTTCGTGCGGAGTCCCAACAAACGATTTGAGTAGCTGTGGGTAGATTGCAAGATCTGTCAAATCTCTCTAGAGTCACTTGATGTTGCATATCTACTTATCTATTCCCTTTCCCCCAATGTCGTTTTCAATTTCGAAACTTTCAAGAAGGATAACCTTTGTTCCGCTCAAGCACGTTACATCTTCCTCGGGAACTCATTCAACATATTTTTATGTGTTTTTAAGCCGAAACCTCATGATTTCTTCGGCTGCTTCCCTCTGCGGACTCTTGGTAGCATCTACAGCGGCTTGGTGTGCATGGAGAGCATCATCAAGGTCCTCTTTGCTAACTAGTCCATTCCTAAATTCTCCCATCAGCGTTTTGATTGAATCATCATGTCCCTGTTTGGCAGCGATGATCCAATGTTTCACTGCTCTCTCAATATTGCCATTGCTTAGTTCCACACATGCGAGATTGTGTCTCGCAGAGGGATGACCGGCAACAGCAGCCTCATCCAAATGGCATCTTTCCTTTCCGCTGTCCTTCTTAACGCCATGCCCATCACGATACATTAATGCCAGTTTATAGTGAGCATCAGCATCTCCCAATTCAGCAGCCTTTGCGTAATACTCAAATGCCCCACTATAATTTCCTCTCTCGTATTCGTCATCCCCCTCTCGTATAATTGCACTTGGATCGTTTGCCTCCACCCTTTTCATCCTTTGTTTATGAGCTTCTTCTTCTGTGACCACAGATGGTGCTCGACAGAACGGGCACTTATATTTAAGCAACCCTTCCCCCATCCTCTCAAAATCAGCGTAAATGCAGCCTTTACAAATCTCTTTGCTGCAACATTCATAAACGGTAGATTTCGCATTATCAATCGGTAGAGGTAACAGGCAGATCGGACAGTCCCCGTCATGTGTGCTTTCTGGTTGCTTAAATAGTAACTCGTCACGTAATTCGGCCGCTCGTTTCTTGCAGGCTCGTTTGTGTTTCGACCTGTGCTCCTTCTGGCATTTAATGCTGCAATATCTAACGAGATAGCAAGCGGTGCACTTCTTCAATTTGATGTCATCTACTTCGGCAATGCCGCAGTTGGCACAGCACAACATCGTGTCATTATCTTCGCTCATGTTGATTATTATTAATAAATCGACACGCTACTCTACCGTCGCCGCTCATAGAAGTACTCTTCAGGTGAATAGGACACGAATGACAGCACTGGACGTGTAGAACAAGATGCTGCGAGAGAGGAAATAAAGTGAGTTTATAAACGTTCGAAAGAATATGCAAAATACCTACACGCATGTGTGAGTGAGTGATTACGACGATCTATACCAACAAATGACTAAAACGACTAGATTATATTGGTACGTACCTAATAGAGAGTGTGCGTACAAAATATTATGCTGTAATTTCTAGAGAGTGTGGATTAAGAAGAAGTTGTACAGTGCGGCTGTCATCGTGGAAGATGTTGAATGTTGAGTCTTACTTGTGGTTGTGGAGTTGCGGGGTTTTAGATTACTTGCTACGCACGTGGTTGCTGTCAAGTCATTCTCCTCGTAGTCTCTGCTTCTTTTCCAGTAAATGAGTATCTCGAGCAAGGCCCGTGCCATGTGCACTCCTCTTTGTAGAGATAGCTTCCTGTAGTCTAACTTGCTGTAATAAGTAATGTGTGGCCTTCAAGGATTACTCATTAGTTGGATCAAGATGGACGCACGTTTGTTGGCTCGTGCAAGGAAAAGTACCATTTTACATAAGTTGGAGCGAAGAACAGTAGGAGATAAGAGACGAGCAAAGCAGAGTGAGAGTGTTGCTCCCGCTACACCAATCGGGATATTCACCATAAGAAGATTTCGTGCGGAGTCCCAGCAAACGATACTGCAAAGCTGTGGGTGGCATGAGTAGCAGACTGTACAACTTTCTAATCTCTCTAGAGAGTCACTTGATGTTGCAATAACTACTAATTATGTTCCCCCCTTTAATATACAAGTCGGCTGTTCTGCTTTGAAAAAAGATGACGTCTGTTCTACTCAAGCACTTTACATCTTCCTCAGGATCTCATTCAATACATTTCATGCCTTGAAATCTCCTGTGTCGAATGCCTCCTCTAGATTCCATCGGCTGCTTCCCTATTCGGACTTTTGGTAGCATCGACAGCTGCCTGGTGTGCACGGAGAGCAGAAGCAAGGTCCTCTTTTTCGACAATTCCCCTCTTGAATAAATCCATCAGTGCCTTTATTGAAAGATCATATCCCAGCGTGGCAGCGATGATAAAATGTTTCACTGCTCTGTCAACATTGCCATTGTGCAATTCCTCACATGCGATAGTGTGTCTCGCAGAGGGATGCCCGCCAATGGCTGCCTCTTCCAGATGGTACGTTGCCTTCCCCCAGTCCTTCTCAACACCTTGCCCACGTAGATACAAATCTGATAGTAGTTTGTGCGCTTCCACATCTCCCAATTGTGCAGCCTTCTTAATATATTTAAATGCACCACTGTAATCTCCCTTCTTGTGTTGCTCCACACCTTTTCGCCATGTAGCAACTGGATCATTTGCTTGTATTCTTTTCATCTTTCGTTTATTATTTTCTTCTTCTGTTCCAGCCTTCGGTTCTCGACAGAATGGGCAAGTATTGACCTTATTATCTGGGTCAATCATCTCTTCAGCATCCTTACACAATTGGCATAAACGCAGCCATTGCAAATGGATTTACTGCAACAAGGATTTATGGCACCTTTAGATTGATCCAACGACATAGGGATCATGCAGATAGGACAGTCACCGAGATGAGTACTTTCTGGTTGCTTGAATAGTAACTCGTCACGCAATTCAGCCGCCCGTTTCTTGCAGGCTCGTTTGTGGTTCGATCTGTGCTCCTTCTGGCATTTAATACTGCAGTATTTCACGAGATAGCAACCATTGCACTTCTTCAATTTGATATCATCATTTTCTGCAATGCCGCAGTTGGCACAACGCACCATCGTGTCATTATCTTCGCTCATACTATTATTTGCTACTCTATTGTCGCCACTTAGAACTCTTTTGAATGACAGCCCTGTGGACGTATAGAACGAGATGCAGCTAGGAAATCGTGTGAGATGGACGTATTAATAGCGCTCATGAACCTTCTTCCTCACGTGTCATGAGCGGCGTTTTTATGAAAAAATTGCAAAACACAGCATGTGTGCATCGACGGATTATGGCGCTCAATACCAACAAATGACTAAAACCGCTACAATTCATTGATGCTCACCTGTTAGAGAGGATGTGTACAAAATAGTATGTTGAAATTTCTAGTGTGGATTAAGTTAGTAGTGTAGTGAGTGCGTGGCTGGAGTCGCTATATAGCTGTCATTGTGTCATTGGTTTATTATTTTTTATCGGCATCTAATTTTAAATTTGGTGCACCTTCTCGTTTCTCATGAGCAGGAACTTAATAACCGCTTCTACTGAGAGTGGGAATTGACTAGAGTCGCTAGCTGTCATTGTCAAGGGTAAATACATAAGCAGGGTTGGCGACGACGGATCCCGCCAAAATGTTACGTATTTAAAAAGCTGAGTACCGTTACCGTCTCGTCCGTAAACTGGAATGCGAAAGTCAGTGCCGGTCCGAACAGGATGATCAGCACTAACCAAGCTGCTCAAGGCACGGCAACCATGGTCAGCGTTGCCGCCGTTGAATTAGACCAAGTTAATAGCCGGATTATGGGACAATTGGTGGCTGATCGTTACCATGGATTATTTTGTATGTGTTGAAGCCCTCGCCGCTGCCAAATCCCCTGAGAGAAGGCAGCATGGAGGCAATATTAGGCGGTGACGTCCGGCGAGCGCCGCCCACCGCCCACTGCACAATGTTTATTGAACATCCCAAGGAGCGTTTCTGCTGAATTCAAGCACAATAACACAGACATAGTAATCCATAGTAACGATCAGCCATCAATCGTCCCATATTACGAGTAATAACTTGGTCTATTTCAGCGGCGGCAGTGTGGACCATGGTTGCCGGTAGAGAGTGTTCAATTTGAGCTTTCAATGACGGAGATCGGGCGGGCAACCGAGACTCAATGAAGGCAAGCGAGACTCAATTATAGGGATCTCAAAGTCGTAACGAAATTTTTACTGAGGAAAATTTGATGCCGTTTCTGGATCACTGCGGATCATAGGAGCGATACGTCGGAACATGTTACAGATCGCTAAATTCGAATACCGGTTAGCGGACGAGATGGTAAATTGATTTTGAAATTTCACAAAACGACGCCAACCCTGCTTATTTACCCTTGGTCATTGTGTCATTGGTTTTGTTATCGTGTGCAATCCAATTTTAAATTTGGAGCACCTTCTCGTTTCTCATGAAAAGGAACGTGATAACCACTTTTACTGAGAGTGGGAATTCACAGGTATATAAGTAGGGATAACTTGCATCGTAGTTCGTACTTTAATTAGCCCAGCGAGAAACAATGATGTGCATTATGGGTGGAGCAGAGAGCGAGATTGGAGAGACAAATGTACCTTATGTCGCAGCTGAGGCTACTTTTGTTTCTGGGACGCAGTAGCAGTAGAGAGTGTTGCCAGATGCTCTACTAGAGCTAGAGTGCTTGTGGTTCAGAAGCACATCGAAAGCATGATGTATCCAATCTGCTACTTATCATCATCTGAATCATTACCTCACATACGTTTGCTGTCAAAGAATCCCTGTACCGCCGTGTCACTAAGTTTCACATATGTAGGACTTGCTCGTGAAGCTTTTTCATGAGCTGTTCCTCTTCTGCTGCTGACATCTTATGTAGTATGATATGTGCCAGACATCTCTCGTAAACAATGAGAATAATTTGCGATATTGATTGTTCAAGCAAAGAATCAAATGATTTGCAAGACTTCAGTGTGTGGGAGATGTATTCATCGATGAGTCCTACATAATAATATAACAGAAATTTTAAAGTACGCCATACCCATACTTAACTTCGTAGTTGCACTTGAAGAACTAGTCATGAGAATAAATGTGAAAATGTTCGAAGCAGTCATTATTTACAATTACAATTCTGGTCAAGAATTCTGGTCTTGATAATATTCTTCGGCTGATTCCCTTTGCTGACTCTTCGTAGCATCTACAGCGGCCTTATGTGCACGGAGAGCAGCAGCAAGAACATCTTTTTCCACAAATCCCTCCTTGAAGACATGATCCTTCAGCACTTCAATTGATGTTGGTTCTCCTTGTGTGGCAGCGATGATCCAATGTTTCACTGCTCTCTCCGCATTATCGTTATTGTTCCACTCATGGATTCCAAGGCGGTATCTAGCTTCGGCATGCCCTCCAATAGCAGCCTCTTCCAGATGATGCACTTCCTTTCCCCTGTCCTGATCAACCCCTTGCCCGAAATGATATATGTGTGACAGTCTATAATGCGCATCTACATTTCCCAATTCCGCAGCCTTTGTCAAATGCTCAATCGCCCCACTATAGTTTCCTTTACTAAATTGTATGACTCCCTCTTCAGACATCGCAACTGGATCATTCGCCTTAATTCTTTTCATCCGCACTTCGTCACAGTCTTCATCTGTTTCAGGCGTTGCTTTACGACAGAATGAGCATTTTTCCGCCTCTCGTCCCTGAATTGCATATTCACAACCATGACAAATCATTTTACTGCAACATGTCATCACGACAGATTTCTTTTGATCAAGCGGCATGGGTAAAAAGCAGATCGGACAGTCCCCAAGATGTGTGCCTTCCGGTTGTTTGAATAATAATTCATCTCGTAATTCAGCCGCACGTTTCTTGCACGCATCGTCATGCTCTGATTTATGATCTCTTTGACATTCATCGCTGCAATACTGAACGAGTGTACATGCGTCACATTCCTTGAATTGGATGTTATCAATTTCTGCGAAGCCGCAGGAAGCACAACTTCTTGGTGTGTTCACCGCCGCAATATGCTCGAACATACCGCCGCTTCTACAAAAAATACAGAAAATGATGATGCTCTTCTCTCCAGGGCCAGAGGCTCAAAATACTTATTGCCTCGCTTGTGTTATACTCATGTCCAGCCGCCAGCAACATCAACCCCAGAATTCCACGCCACGTGCGTGGGATCATCTGTCTACTGTTCCAATTTCCCGCCCACCTCAGATTCGGAACTCGGATTCCCATGCCGCGTTTTTTGATTTTGTGTACAATAGCAAGTAGGTAGCAAGTGGTGAGCGGTTTACAGGCTTCAGTTATTTGAGGCTCTAGAGATCGATCGACGTCATGTACATACGCACTTGATACACATAAGTAGGAGTACTAAATTACTTGGCACATAGCGTGTAGGTAAATAAGTAAGGGGTAGGCGCATAGGAATAGTACCTACACTTACTACTACACCTGACGATGACGTCATCCACAATCAAGGTCATCGAGGTTACTTATTGTATTGTACAATGGCACGGCACAGCTAAACAAATACAAAGCTACATACTAGCTCTAGAGAGCTTCTAGCTAGAAGTAGCAACTCTCTCTAGCAATCAATAGAAGTAGCTAGTCTGCCAACGAAACTGAGTTAAGTATTGCCTACTGACAATACGAGATGACGATAAGGTGGTGCATCCGGTCACTGGCAGCACTACTAATAAATGTATTGACAGCTCGACGCTATTGTCATTCTTTCGTGCTGCCATCGTCAACGTCAACGTCATGCATTCGCTCATCATGTGGAGCTGCTCGAGCTTGGCACAATAACAATCATGTTGGAGCACCGACGCAACAATTACTGAGCAGACTAGCAGCTACAACTGCAACACAGATCGATACAGAAACTATATCAGTGACTCTCCCATCAAACTGGAGGGATATCAATAACGACGAGTGGTCAATACAAGCAGCAGACACTCTCACAAGATATGGCGTGGTCGCTCTCACTTCATCGCCATCCACAAACAGCAACAACTCTGACGGACTCATCTCGACACAAACAATCGAGAAAGCGAATGAATCAGCCTCATCACGTCTTGACGATATGCAGAACAGAATATCGAATCGGGGAGTGGATCCAAATGGGATAGAAGATGGACCATATCGATTTGCTGAAATAATATGTAGAGATGAGGGAGGATTGCGGTATGATGTTCCTCTTCCTTGGCTTGGAGGCGATAGTGATGATGGCAGCAGTAATGGTAATGACAATGGAGAAAATCAAGAAGTTGGAAGCGGAAGAATCGGTGCACCGTTGACAACCATGGAGACAGAGGGGGTTACAGAATTACACATGGCGATGGATGAGATTGTTCCACATGTCTTGGAGGCGTTGTGGTCAAGAGAAGATGAAGACAATACCAATACTGATGATGATTTCAACAATAATGACCGCATCAGCTACGTCGCTGCATCTGGCTTTCTCATCAACAAGCCAGGCAGCGAGTCTCAAAATTGGCATAAAGATGGACCTGATCCTGGATTCATAGACTGTTTTGTACCATTGATTGATTTGAATGAGGAACTGGGTCCAACAGCCTTTCTTCTTGGTGATGAAGAGAATGATGAATTGGTGCCAATGCTAAACAAAGGTAACATACTGCTCTTTGACTATCGAACAATACATCGTGGACAGGGGAATACGAGTGAGGATACGACACGTACGCTTGCGTATGCAGTGTACCGACGAAGAGAACTGGATGGAGATGGAACGACGAAGGAGAGTGGAGATGTGCACAACTTTCCGGCTGCGCTGACTCTTGAATATGATTAATGTAATTGAGTGGAATGATTGTGAATAACTGCAGCAAACACGATATAATTATACTTTCATTTTCGAAGTGCTGCGTTTGATCGATCCCAGACACAAATGATTATCCATTCGAGGTCGAATAAGAGTATCTCTGTCTGTTGTGTAATTCTATCATTATGGTTACAAAGCTTATTACCTCCATAACGTAAAAGGCATTATCTTCCCCCCTATCACAAGCAGTCGTCGGCAATCTTCCTGTGCGGGCTCTTGGTTGCATCTACGGCAGCCTGGTGTGCACGGAGAGCAGCAGCAAGGTCCTTTTTGCTAACTAGTCCATTCCTAAATTCTTCCATCAGTGCCTTCATTGAATGATCATCTCCCTGTTTGGCAGCGATGATCAAATGTTTTACTGCTCTGTAAAAATTGCCGTCTTCATATTCACAGCCTGCAAGAAAGCATCTAGCAGAGGGATGACCGCCAATAGCGGCCTCTTCTGCATGGTACATTGCCTTCCCCTTATCCTGCTCAACACCTTCCCCATCTTGATACAATCCTGCCAGTCTATAATGTGCATCCGCATCTCCCACTTCAGCAGCCTTTGTCCAATACTCAAATGCCCCACTATAATTTCCTTTAGTGTATTCGTCATTTCCCTCTCGGCGCAATGCAACTGGATTGTTTGCCTCAATTCTTTTCATCTTTTGTTTATGATTTTGCTCTTCTGTGACAAGCGAAGGCTCTCGACAGAATGCGCACGAGTGTTTAAGCACTCCATCCCCCATCCTCGCAAAATCAGCATAAATGCACCCCTTGCAAATCACTTTACTGCAACAAGGATTTATGGCGGATTTTGTTATATCAAGCGGCATAGGTAAACAGCAGATGGGGCAGTCCCCACGGTGTGTGCTGTCCGGTTGTTTGAACAATAATTCATCACGCAATTCGGCCGCTCGATTTCGGCACGCTTCTTCGTGCTCTGATTTATGATTCTTCTGACACGCATCACTGCAGAATTTAACGAGATCGCAAGCAGTGCACTTTTTCAGTTTGATGTCATCAACTTCTGCGATGCCGCAGGAAGCACAACTTGATGTGTCTACCGCCACAACATCATTATCTTCATTCATTTGAACCACCGCTGTAAAATGGGTACACCGTGCTGCTGTGCAGATGATCACGAGATGATGATAGATTGTAGATTGTATTACTATGACGTCCTACTAGATATTATGCCGTCGGCCTGCGGTCGGGTTGTCTGGTGCCTGCTCAAAAAATCGCACCACTCAGAAAATCGCACCAAAAATATTTGCTCGCTTTCTACGCACAAAACACACATCGACTGAAACTAGCGACTCAATACACTCAACATCGACCCTCTACCTACCTGCACCGGCCATAAGTTGATAGTACATGTTATTACCTTTCGATTAAGCCTCTGGGAGTCATCATATGCACCATACTCGCATTACAACAGCTGCATAGGTGCTCATATACGCATGCGTCATACATAGAATCACTCTATTTACCAGCTGAAATAGGCTGTTTTGGAACGATGCTTGCGCTTTATCTACTAGTTATGTACTGGTCAACTAATTAATAATTGTATTCGAATATACTTCCTCAAGAGATTCTGGCTATCAGTATAAAAAATGCTGAAATCGTTGGTTACTCATTCTAGCCTATCATTCTTTGGGTCCTTTATTATGTAGCTACAGCGGCAAGAATACGAGTATCCAGACACACTTGATTTTGTCACATTCTTTTTTTACCAGAGAGGCGTGGCGGGAGCCAAAAAAAATTACTAACAAAAGGCTGTCTCGTGTAACCACCGTCTTTACGCAAATAATGCACAGACATCACTTTTTGTGTGCTGGCACCACAACTCTCACGTCGACTGCTGCTACACCATAGACGATTGACATGCAACCGAACCAAAATACACGGAGAACATGTGTGATGTTGCCGCCAATATGGTACCTTTTCAAGCGCTGTCGATCTCGAATAAACACTCAACACGTGATGATGCTTTTTGACGTCGCTCGACATCAACCATATAAGATACGTTGGGTGAAGCTACCGTCTCTTCTCGCAGTATATTTACTCATATAATCGTTCATACTGATCTGCTCCGTCACAGGATGGGTTTTTGTGGTCGTTGGTGGCTGCGTCGTTCGCGTATGCATGTTGCTTTGTCGCTAATGAAAGAGGGCACATCTCCGTCCAAAATCTGTCCACACACAACAATCAGCATGTACTATGAAAAACATCGACAATGGCACATAGAGAAAACTCTATTTGAGCCGGCTTGAGGCTCTTTGTCAGCAGAGAAGGTTGTATAGTGTAATATGAATGTATATATTGCAAGCATTTCTGATGCACAAGTTTACAAAAGAAGGTGCAAGCAGATGAGGAATTAGTTGGCCATGAAAGCCTCAATCCTGAACCAGAGAGTGCAAGCAGGTGTAGGAAGAGTAGAAATAGTAAATGCATTAGATTATTATTGTTGTTCTTGGCAGTACTTGCTCATTCGTCTCACTTATGTACTGAGGCACGTGAGAACGGCGGCATGCAGGATCTTCTAGCGTATTCAGTCTGCGTAGGAACTAGCACCTTCGAGTTGAATATTCAACTCAAAAAATTCAACCCAAAATGAAAATGCAACTCGGCACATGCACGAAAAGCTAAAAAATGTGGGTGAAAAGGTGCTATTTGGGACCTTTTCAAAAACCTTTTCGCACAAATTCAACTCCTCTACACAAGAGCTACGTGGGATCTCAGTACAACACAGGCGTGCAACTTGAGTTGAATTTCCGGCTGAATGCTATATAGTACTTAATCATTGGCGTCCAAAAAATCACTATATTGGCAGGAGCGTTTAGCATGTTATCGGAGCAATTTGACGCTCCGCTCTCTTTTACAATCGATTAAGCATGTCTTCTTCTATCGGAAAATAATAAATCTATAGTTTATACTCACAATATTGGCCTCAGCCTAATCAGTTTCCTTCCTCACCAAAATTGGCCATATCTGCATACTTACTCTAGGGAACTAAGAGTAGCAAACTCTTTGGTGTGATAGTGTTCAATGATGCAACAGGCTATAACCCGAGGTCGAAACACCATTGAACTACAAATTTCATGTAGTTTCCGAGTATCTTCACGCATCTAAATAATGAGAGGAGCTAAGTCGTTCGGTCGGTCGGTCGTTCTGTCGTTCTGTCGTTCTGTCCGGGCCCTTTGGCGTGTCCTTTGGCCTTCACGGGCATTTTCGATCGACTCTTTCTTTGATTGGCTTGATTTGACCCCTTGCCCCCCCCGTTTTTAGAATTTTCGATTGACTCTTTCTTTGATTGGCTTAGATTTGATTGTTCAGGGGGGGACACGAAAACCCGCGCAGCGGCTAGCCTCGCTGTCTAAATAATGAGAGGAGCTAAGTCGTTCGGTCGGTCGGTCGTTCTGTCGTTCTGTCGTTCTGTCGTTCTGTCGTTCTGTCCGGGCCCTTTGGCGTGTCCTTTGGCCTTCACGGGCATTTTCGATCGACTCTTTCTTTGATTGGCTTGATTTGACCCCTTGCCCCCCCCGTTTTTAGAATTTTCCTGCGGAAACCGGCGTCGCGCCTTGGTCCTCCTGTGTGGTCTGTCACGCTAGAAAAAGAGGTACTAGAGCTGCTTATTGCAGACTACGTTATGTGTATGCAAAGATGTCTCTAGTAATCAGGTACAAACTACTCTAAGTTTGGACCCAGCCTCGAAAGCCGAAGTAAATTCGGCAGTGTCAGCCGGGTCGGGTGGGTGGGAAAAAAAAGATGAACAGCTATAGGATTGTTCTACACGATATTGGTGCTTGATGAACAATGTCCATGGCTGTTCTCTCTCTCTCAACATCCCTTCTGTCTGTCCCTAACGACCAGAGCGATGCGAGAAGCCGGAAGAAAGAGAAGGAGAAAGACAGGTGTGACGAGATCCGATTTCGTGCGGGCCAAGTCTACCTGTGATTTTCCTGCGGAAAACCGGCGTCGCGCCTTGGTCCTCCTGTGTGGTCTGTCACGCTAGAAAAAGAGGTACTAGAGCTGCTTATTGCAGACTACGTTATGTGTATGCAAAGATGTCTCTAGTAATCAGGTACAAACTACTCTAAGTTTGGACCCAGCCTCGAAAGCCGAAGTAAATTCGGCAGTGTCAGCCACCATGAGAGATGTGATGACACGAGGTGTGAAGAATGTCGAATACTTCGTGTCAACACAAAGACGACGAATGAACGTAGGGAATAGGCGTGAAATGACCACACAGAGGAACATGGTGTAAAAAAAGAAGCGCACCTCATTCCGCTCGGGTTAGAGCAGAGTGTTTGGTATAAGCCAGCTCATGAGGTTCGGGATCTCGATAGCGTTTGCCGTCCGTAGTAGGCAGAGGAGGGAGATTGATATTAGATATCTGCATTGCAGCAGTATGTTGATCTGCCGAGTAGAATGAATTGCGGAGATACATCAGGAATGTGTTGCCTTTCCAGCGAAGGCGGGTTTGGATGTAGGAATCGGACATATTGGCCCTGTGAAGAATATTCGCTGCCGTGACACGAATAGAATGACACGTCCAGTTAAGGAGAGATTTGTCGGTAGGACTAAGGTTGAAGGTTGTTTGAGCGGAACCCCGAATGAATTTCGCCACTTGTGAAGCCCTGATAAGGGCATAACCCGTAGGAGAGGAAGGGTCTGCGTACACTGCTAATGGGATAGAAGCAGAGACGTTGAGAGCAAACGCTCGAAGCGCAATACGAAATGCTGCTAGAACCGGACAAACTGAAGGACGTTCATAATCTCGTTTGTAAGGAATAACTTGGCCATTGTCCTTGTTCGTTTGAAAACGCCAACAAATCTTGACTCCGTCCACCACAGTAACGTGAGCCGGAGTCAAATTATAAATGCGATGGCCAGACTTATCAAAGAATCGAAAATCCTCCCCTATAAATGCCTTTGGTTGAGGTGTGTCCTGAGCAATTGTGGGTTCGGTCATTTCGATGCCTGGACCGTCCTGACACCACTCACTGCGACGTGCCCCCGTGAAGCGGCCAAGCAAAATCCAATCCAGTATAGAGGACTCTAACGAATGAGGTTGCTGGAGACGGACTAACTTCAACATATTGGCTAGCATAGAGTCGTTAATCGTCTCTTTCCGATTCTTGACAGATTCGTATGACTTGACAGCTTGCAGAAGAGGAGTGACCAAGTCCTCCTTCACGAAGATTGGGTCCGTTGGGTCAGGTAGATTTCTATTACTGTGAAGACCGATCGCAGCAGAGAGATATCCGCGAAGGGTAGCGTGCTTGATGCGAATAGACTTGATGGTATTGCCTTGGATAAGATGGACGGTATAACATGCAAGGAGGAGATGGCGAGCCTCAAGAGGGGCCGATTCCATGCATGGATCCTTAACATCGACCATTTCACAAAACTTCAGGTAGTGAATGATCCTGGATTTTCGAGTACGATGCGGTTTAGACGCAGTGGATCGACGAGTTTCCCTTTCAATAGTTGCCCTGTCGATAATGTCTCTGTAATGACGGAGAGACGCTCTTGACCTGGCTGAAAACTCGAAAACATTGATGCGGATGAGATCCGGATCCGGATGATTATGATAGAAAACACACCCAAATTTCGTCGCTCCATGCCAGAAAGGTTGGATCAAGACTACTAGGGGAAGATGGATGATGACAGAAGAGCTGCGCGGGTTCCGAAACCACTATCCATTCTTTGGCTGTGTGAGTCCAATAGTAGGGCTTCCTCGGCTGATAAAGAGGCCTCATCAAATCATCAAACGTATCACCTTATCCCAAGAGACTGTGTCGAGAAAGGTCAGATTTTCCTCACGGGATGAACATAAACTCAATAGACGCTGCAATGGCCTGTTCAATGCGGATCCAACAGTACACCTATATCTATATACGAACAGCCATGTGGAGTACCGACCGGAATTCCTGACTCGGGACGAATCGCGTGGTGTTTGACGACTCTAAAGAGACATCCCACCGAAAAGGGTCCAAATATTTACGATGCTAGTCGCGAAGAGTTGTTTCTTGAAACAACCCTTGAACTAGTTCTTCCAATTCGCAGGAGAGACACCAGAACAGAAAAGTGCAACCAATTTGAACCCAATGCTGAGAGAATATAGTGTAGCTAAAGGCCCCCACTCGTCGGAGGAGAGACAAATATAAATGATGAGAGATAACACGTGCGCTGTGTGCGATCGAGTGATCAAAGTGGAAGAGAAATATGTACGTTTGACATGCCGAACAACGCCAAACCGGTTTCAACGATTGGCAGTTGGGACTGAGAATGTGAGCGAAAAAAGAAGGGAGCTGTTGTGGCTCGTACAAACAGGGGGATGTGTGATTGAGAATCGATCCACCTGCGATCACAGTATGTGGAGGGCGTTAAGAGTGGGAATGACGACTACATTGAAACACTTGGAGTCGACAGTCGAGAGAGGTGTGAGGAATTGTGATGACAAGAGAGTGTCGGGACAAATATAGCGGAGAAACATCACAAGCACGGATGACCCAGTACTATTGATTAGGGGAATGACTTGGAGTTGGTCAAGTCGAGCAGAGAGGATCCAGCGGATTGTGTTGAATGCGCCAGGAGGCGGTAGAGCCGCGAGAGAGCTGTACGCAGAGGGAAGAGGAAAGTCTCCGAAGAGAATACAAATGTCAAGGCCGGAACGCGAGACAACGAGCGAGATAGGGATTGAAGAATAGAGACAATTGTGGCAAGAGCCCACCACCAGAAAGGCAGGAGCGAAGCGAAGCAGAGAGTGCGATACTGTACTCCACCCAATGTGAATTGTACAGCGAATAAGTTGATAGGTCCGATGAAGAACGAGATGAAGAGAGGGAGAAGTTTCCTTCCCATGCAATCGAGTTGCGAGTAGACAATAAATGCCGAATGATGCGAGAAAAACAAAGCCATCATGGAACCCGATCATATGTAGACGTAAACATAGCTTGCTGGCTGAATGATGCGAGAATAAGTATTGCGTGTGCAATGTCGGATGGTGCCGATAAAGGCGCCGAGATGAAGATATCCTTCCTACAATCGGGGGTTGTATTTAATCCGCAAGCGCCAATGATGCGCCCAAGGTACAGCTGTCGCTTACCCCGATATCATCGGTTCCACTCCCATATGCAGGTGCAAGCGGAAGCTGTGGTGGGCCAAGAGGCTATACAAGTACAGGGTCACCCCAGCCAAGATTGCAGTGCTGAACGAGCACTTGACCGCAGAAGAATTCAATGAACTGTCCCAACCCTAGTTTGACATTAGCCAAGAGGGAATTATCGAGACTATCGTCTGTGGTTGATAAAGAGACCAGGTGATATAAAGAGGTCGTACAAGACGACAGAAAGTTCAGCCAATCCCTGAACTGGGATATGGTTAGAGGCCCAGAAGGTGAGAAGCAGAGCTGCCGGGAGGGATCCTGAGAGAGACCGAGGTGCCCTAGCCCTAGCAAGGTACATACGACCACAGACTCAGAGAGAGATCCCAGCAGGGACGCCCTGGTTCAACGCCTCACACACCCGAAAATGTATGAGAGTGAAGATGATGAGGGAGAGTAAAATATCGTCGCCGTCTGGAAGGAAGATTTTACTGCGAAGTTTGCGGCAAATGGCACCTCACCATGGGCCGATTGTGGTATGGATAATCGCAAGACAAAGAGAGACCACCCCGGGAGGGGAGGATAAAGAGTCTGAATTCGATGAGAGTGGATTGAAGATCTAGAGGAGACGCTGAGCGCTGAACAACCGAGAAATAGATAGGCCCGTCAAAGAGCGAGATATAACTCCCAGGGAGTCATGGGATAAAGTAAAAGTGCCAGGCCTCTGATCCGTTCCAGCGTGCGGATAAGTGCTGAAGAGAGCCAAAGGAATGATGCCCTGATGATAAGGTCATGTTTCCAGAGGTGCAGATAGATGACTTGCCCCGCATTGAGTGAAGTCCAAAGAGGGATAGATAGAAGAATTGCCCATAGAGACACTAAAATCATGTCGAATTAATTGCCGAGCAATGAATCGAGAACCAGATAAAAGACCGAAGAGGATGGATAGAGTAAAATCCCCCGAGGGGGCGGAGAAAAGTCCCACAGAGGGAGAACGATAGAAGACTAGCCCACGTCAGGCCAGTCAACTAAATGGAGCAGAGCGAATGAATTGCTGAGAATTAACTCGATGGACGATTGGTCTTGCGACCGTGATATGTATTGCCATAAGGCCACTGATTTATTTCAGATGATAGATGTTTTTGACGATTGATTTTCAGATGAATGATTTTTAGGGGTCGAGCTCCAAATCCCAATCCAATTTTTTCCAGAGGGGGTAACAAACCATAACAATGAGACCACCAATTCCGTTCGATATAACCACAACTCGGCCGCCCTCGCAAAAAACACTTGTCAACGAAAAACACCGTCCATGATAATTGTTATGGTCGAAAATCCAAAAAGACACCTCAACTTAATCATCGATATCACGACCCGTAATATTGCCCTCTTGGCAGGTAGTCGAGATAGATTGATGGCCAAACCAGGCCGAGAGAGTGCAGACTGTTCATTAGAACGTGCCGAGACTGGGGCCATAGTGCCGAGATACTGGGGCCGTTTAGGCCGATGTTGACATATAAATGCCGAGATATTGGGGCCATTTAGGCCGATGTTGGCAGAAACTCAGTAACATCATCAGACAACTTCCCCGTGACGACAAACTCCGCTCCCCAACCAGTAATAAAACCGATATTAGCTGCAACAATAACGTACATCTTTCCCCCATCGAGATGAGAAGCCAAACAAGGAAATTTATTCCCCAAGAACGGCGAACCCAATGGAAACTCGCTATCATCATCCCAACGTAGAAGAGGTTGCAAATATTGACAGGTGCCACCGCTGGTTGATCCTTTTTAGCCCGTGTGCTTAAGTTTCCCACGAACTGGTCGCCCTCCGGATCGTAAAAGGGGAGGGTGCCATGAGTTAATTCGAGCGAACCGTCGGATAACATAGTGATCAAGGAGATGCCACAAAGCAAATCAATGAATAATCAGTCATGGTGGCGAGGCGCCCCTTATCCGTCCCTCCGAACGGGCGGAGAACTGCTTTATGCCTACTGCTCCTCCCAAGGTGATGGTTCCCCCCAAAGGATTAGTAGGGACCAAAAAAGGCGCCAAGTTATCAGTGTTTCGAGTACACGCATCCTCATACCTCTGCTGATCTGCGGGGCTAAGAAAGGACCACGCATAAAAGGGGTGGGATTCCACCGTGACGTTGGACGGAAGAGTGGGAAGAACAGAGGCCAACTCCTTCAAGTTAGCAAGAACCGCCTCCCCCAACACCTTCTTGTGGTTTGAGACTAACTTCTTCCACTTTGGTGCCAAAGGATGAATGGTCGTCAGAAACTGAGTAACATCATCAGACAACTTCCCCGTGACGACAAACTTCGCTCCCCAACCAGTAATAAAACCGATATTAGCTGCAACAATAACGTACGTCTTTCCCCCATCTAGATGAGAAGCCAAACAAGGAAATTTATTCCCCAAGAATGGCGGACCGAATGGAAACTCGCTATCATCATCCCAATCCTTCTTATCCACGACAGTGTAGAAGAGGTTGCAAATATTGACAGGTGCCACCGCTGGTTGATCCTTAGTAGCCCGTGTGCTTAAGTTTCCCACGAACTGGTCGCCCTCTGGATCGTAAAAGGGGAGGGTGCCATGAGTTAATTCGAACGAACCATCGGGTGACATAGTGATCAAGGAGATGCCACAAACCAATGAGTGATCGGTCATGGTTGCGAGGCGTCCCTTATCCGTCCCTCCAAACTGGCGGAGAACTGCTTTCTTGAAGGCAGGGGTTGACAATGTGTCTTTGGAAGCCGTGAGGGAACCTCCCGCTCCGATAGTAGAAATGGCTGAAGAATAAAAATTTTAGCCGATGAAAAGTTGGTAGAGAAGAAGAGGTGAGAAAATATTTCTTATGGATATGGTCAAGTTAGGGCATATGATCGTGATTTTTAGACGCTGAAACATCCCCCTTGATATATATTCTGGGCGCCCCCAACCCCTAAGGGTCGCTGCAGTCCCCCCCGACGAATTAAAAAAAGACCGAAAGGTCAGAAAGAGCTGGTCTCACGGACCGATAGAGAAGTGGCAGATATCATGCCGAGAAAAAAGCCTGACCAGGCTGATCGAGATGTTGGGGCCGTTATAGACCGATAGGGGTTGGCTGATAGAGGCCATTGGCAGACTGCCAAGATATTGGGGCCGTTATAGACCGATAGGGGTTGGCTGATAGAGGCCATTGGCAGAATGCCAAGATATTGGGGCCGTTATAGACCGATAGGGGTTGGCTGATAGAGGCCATTGGCAGAATGCCAAGATATTGGGGCCGTTATAGACCGATAGGGGTTGGCTGATAGAGGCCATTGGCAGAATGCCAAGATATTGGGGCCGTAAAGACCGATAGGGATTGGCTGATAGAGGCCAGATTTACTATGCTGACTTTTAAATGACTACTGCTGGTACGGACCGACATGGCAGCAATAAAAAAGATGAACAGCTATAGGATTGTTCTACACGATATTGGTGCTTGATGAACAATGTCCATGGCTGTTCTCTCTCTCTCAACATCCCTTCTGTCTGTCCCTAACGACCAGAGCGATGCGAGAAGCCGGAAGAAAGAGAAGGAGAAAGACAGGTGTGACGAGATCCGATTTCGTGCGGGCCAAGTCTACCTGTGATTTTCGATTGACTCTTTCTTTGATATTGGCTTAGATTTGATTGTTCAGGGGGGGACACGAAAACCCGACGAGCGTCAGCGAGGCTAGTATGTACTAAAAGGTGCTTTTACAAGTTTCCTACGTACGAACCATACATAGCCAATGGTTATTTACTAGCGGTTTTCACGTAGAAGCCGACACACCGTGAGACAGCAATACCCTTCCTATCGGCTGTTGGCACTGTAATTACGGCATAATATTAGGCGTACTATTCACTACTACCCTGCTGAGAATAATACTGCTCTTGGAATCATTAAAATCGGGCTACTACAAGCAGAGTTCTGCTATTTGACAAAAATAAGGACGAATAAGGACTCTGGTACATAGCGTTAACGCTGGTGCAGTTCATCCTAAGTACCATCACCGCTGTCATTTCAAACCAATCCATCCATTAAATGCATAATTTTTTAAATACTCCAATCTATCTACGTTTCACAAGACAACTGGAGATGTGCACAACTTTCCGGCTGCGCTGACTCTTGAATATGATTAATGTAATTGAGTGGAATGATTGTGAATAACTGCAGCAAACACGATATAATTATACTTTCATTTTCGAAGTGCTGCGTTTGATCGATCCCAGGCACAAATGATTATCCATTCGAGGTCGAATAAGAGTATCTCTGTCTGTTGTATACTTCTATCATTATGGTTACAAAGCTTATTACCTCCATAACGTAAAAGGCATTATCTACCCCCCTATCAAAAGAAGGCGTTGGCAATCTTTCTCTGTGGACTCTTGGTTGCATCTACTGCAGCCTTGTGTGCACGGAGAGCAGCAGCAAGGTCCTCTTTTCCCATCAATCCCAATTTGAATGCATTCATCAGCGGTTTGATTGAGCCGTCATAACCCTGAGTGGCAGCAATGACGAAATGTTTTACTACCCTGTCAAAATTGCCGTCTTCATATTCGTAGTACCCGAGAAGAAATCTAGCTGTGGGATGACCGCCGATGGCTGCCTCTTCTGCGTGGTACATTGCCTTCCCCTTATCCTGCTCAACACCTTCCCCATATTGATACATTCCTGCCAATTTAAAATGCGCCTCTGCATCTCCCAATTCAGCAGCCTTTGTCCAATACTCAAATGCCCCACTATAATTTCCTTTAGCGTATTCGTCATTTCCCTCTCGGCGCAATGCAACTGGATTGTTTGCCTCAACTCTTTTCATCCTTTGTTTGTAATTTTGCTCTCTTGTGACAAGCGAAGGTTCTCGACAGAATGCGCACGAGTGTTTAAGCACTCCATCCCCCATCCTCAGAAGATCAGCATAAACGCAGCCATTGCAAATGAATTTACTGCAGCACGTCGCAAATGTAGATTTCTTATTATCAAGCGGCATAGGTAAATAGCAAATTGGGCAGTCCCCACGGTGGGTGCTTTCTGGTTGTTTGAATAATAATTCATCTCGTAATTCGGCCGCTCGATTTCGGCACGCTTCTTCGTGCTCTGATTTATGATCCTTCTGACACTCATCGCTACAATATCGAACGAGATCGCAAGCAGTGCACTTTTTCAGTTGGATGTCATCAACTTCTGCAATGCCGCAGTTGGCACAACATGATGTTGTGTCCACAAAAATCACTTCGCTCATTTTGAAACACCGCCTCTGCCTCTAATTCTCTAGCTAAATGCAAGATGATCAAGATGATGATAGTTGTTGTGTATTACTATGCCGTCGGCCAGCTCTGTACAATTAATAACATTGCCTGCTTCCGCGCCGTGCTGTCAATGATGCATGAATAAACATCATGCCACACGTTTACTCACTTCTAAAAGCATGTCATTCTTGCGTCAGCGACATGCAGTTACAAGAAATAGAGAATCTACTATCTACCCAGACACAAGTGATTTTGTCACCTCTCCACAGTCCACAGCTTCAGTCTCTCTTTCATCTCACTACAGTTTTCAGAAAGTCATCGACGCTGGTGCAGTTAATATATCAACCGCTGAAATTCACGATCTAAGCATATCAATTGACGGACAATGGGCAAGCGAGCAACGAAGGCGCCAGGTCAACCTAAAAAGAGGCAGACTCTGGCGAAGCAGTTCAAGAACCCTAAAACTTTTTGCCAGTGTTAAGAAAATAGATTTTATTATCCATGTGATATGTGCTCTTTGGTTTGTCTCTATCGGATGATGTATCACGTCATGATCAAATTCCTGTTATAATAAGGTCTATGGTAATATACATTCAGCACAGCGCACACTCTGTTTCTACATCTCAGATGACCATTTTCGACGACGTTCTTCAGCTACCTCCCTCTGCAAACTCTTTGTTGCATCCACAGCTGCCTTATGTGCACGGAGAGCAGCCGCAAGGTCCTCTTTGCTTACATATCCCGCCTTGAACACGTCCATCAGCACCTTGATCGAAGCATCATTTCCTTGTGCGGCAGCAATGATCCAATGTTTCACTGCTCTCTCAATATTGCCATTTTGCCATTCCGCACATGCGAGATTACTCCTTGCATCTGGATGACCTCTAATTGCAGCCTCTTCCAGATGGTAAATATGCTTTCCCTCGTCCTTCTCCACACCATGCCCATGAATGTACAAATCTGCCAGTCTATAATGTGCGTCCACATCTCCCAATTGTGCAGCTTTTGTATAGTACTCGAATGCTTTATCATAGTTTTTCTTTGTAAATTGCTTAAATCCTTCGGCGAGTATTGCCATTGGATCATTCGCCTGTATTCGTTTCATCCTTCGTTTTTCAATTGCTTTCTCTGTTGTTGGCGTCGGTTCTCGACAGAATGGGCATGATGCCTTCTGAGATGATGATGCTTCGAATTTTTGGGTGTAATAAGCTATAATACAGCCATTGCATACCGGTTTACTGCAGCATGGCATAATGGAAGATTTTGATTGCTCGAGTGGCAGAGGTAACATGCAGATCGGACAGTCCCCAAGATGATTATAAGAAGTACCTTCTGGTTGCTTGAATAATAATTCGTCACGCAATTCAGCTACCCGCTTCTTGCACGCTTCTTCGTGCTCTGATTTATGATCCCTCTCACATTTAATACTGCAATATCTGACGAGATCGCAAGCAGTGCACTTTTTCAGTTGGATGTCATCAACTTCTGCAATACCGCAGGAGGCACAACAACTTGATGATGATGTGTCCGCATCAATCTCTTCGGCCATTCTGAACCACCGCTGTAAAATGGGTACACCGTGCTCTGACTCTATTTTTTAATAGCTGCTATGCAGCACGGTGATCAAGATGATAATATGTAGCATGGTGTTCATGAGGTGTTCATGTTGTATGTTGCATCTTCTTTGCTTACAATACTCACTCTAAGCACGTCATTCTTTGACTCATTTATCACGTAGCGACAGCAGCAAGAATTCCTTACGGTATCCAGACAAACGTGATTTTGTCACATTCCTCCACAGCTTTCAGCTTTTCACTTTCAATCATTGACGCTGTGCAAGGCTGGTGCAGTTCATATCTACTACCAACACCGCTGCCATTTCAAACTAATCCATCCATCCACTAAATACACTATAATAAACACATTAATCTACGTTTCACAAGGCAACAAAATCGTATGGTGCTAATTCTGCCCGCTGAGCATGGAAGAACCGCAACAGACAAGTTTGGGCAATATAGTCAAGCTGGTCATTGAGATGTGATTGGGATTATGTATGTGTTGGTTTAGTACTGTGCTACCTAGTTTTCCTCTGAGAGAAAGTATTCTCACGTTGCAACTTGAATTTCAAGACTTATGCATGATGCATACGCATGAGAATAGAATGTCTGCGGGAAGAACTGGATGTTGTATTTTCCCTTTCCGTGCAGTAACGATGTATTGGATTTGGATTTGCATTTGTGGTACGGAATGATGCTGTAAAAGTCGACCAGCTACAACTCTTGCTATTTTCGACGACGTTCTTTAAGCTACCTCCCTCTGAGGACTCTTGGTTGCATCCACAGCTGCCTGGTGTGCGCGAAGCGTAGTAACTAGGTCCTCTTTGCTGATGTCTCCCCTCTTGAACAGATTCATCAGCGTTTTGATCGAATCATCATCTCCCTGAGTGGCAGCTATGATCCAATGTTTCACTGCTCTTTCAGTGTTGCCATTTTCATATTCATAGCCTCCAAGAAAGCATCTAGCTTTGGGATGACCGCCAATAGCAGCCTCTTCCAGATGGTGTATTGCCTTCTCCTCATCCTTCTCAACGCCATTCCCCTCAAGATACAAAATTGCAAGTCTATAATGCGCCTCGACATCTCCCAGTTGTGCAGCTCTTGTACAATACTCAAATGCACCGCTATGGTCTCCTTTGTTGTAATGTTCAAATCCCTCTCGGCGCAATGCAACTGGATCGTTTGCCTCCAATCTTTTCATCCTTTGTTTGTCACTTCCTTCCTTTGTTTCAGGCGTCGGTTCTCGACAGAATGCGTACTTATCTTTTAGTCTACCTTCAATCCTCCTCAAAAGATCAGCATAAACGCAGCCGTCGCAAATCGATTTACTGCAACAACTCGCTATTGAAGATTTCGTAATATCAAGCGGCATGGGCAAGCAGCAGATCGGACAGTCACCGAGATGCGTACCTTCTGGTTGCTTGAATAACAATTCATCACGTAATTCGGTCGCCCGCTTCTTGCAGTCTTCTACATGCTCTGATGTATGTTCTCTCTGACATGCATCGCTGCAATATCTAACGAGATCACAAGCAGTGCACTTTTTCAGTTGGATGTCATCAACTTCTGCGATGCCGCAAGACGCACAAAATGAAGATGTTGTGTCCGCATCATTCAATCGCTTTGCTCATTTTGAACCACCGCCTCCTCTGACTCTAATTCTAAGAAAAGTGCAAGATGATCAAGATGATGATAGATTAATACTATGCCGTCATGTCAGCCAGCTCTCCGTACAAAACAACATACAATCTCTCTTACTCATTCTAAGCCTATCATTCTTTGGGCTGTATTACGTAGCTACAGCGGCAAGAATACGAGTACCCAGGCACACGTGATTTTGTCACATTCCTCCACGCACAGTCCACAGCTTAGCTTGCATTTTTCTTTCCAAGACATCATCGACGCTGGTGCAGTTTACACACATTGCCCGCATTGTTTTAGGAGCGGGTAAGCCATCGGTCAAGACTCGATGCAAGGTCTTATCAGTCAAGAGGCCAAGACTATATAGCTGCATGATGTTCTAACGACTCATCTTTTCTGCTCCGATGTACTACAAGATTCCAGCATTACTGCAGGGTTAGGGCTACATATTATACTATATGAGCTTACTGCTCGCTACAACATAGATCTGTTTCAAGTCATACGGTCTAGTATCTCTGTTGTGTACTTCTATCATTGTATCAGTAGTTACAAAGCATACAACCTTCATCTCTCTATACATCTGGATAAACTTAACTGTGAGAAGGTCTTGACATTATCTTTCCTCCTGAGAAAGTATGTCCTCTGCAATCTTCCTCTGCGGACTCTTGGTTGCATCTACAGCTTCCTTGTGGGCACGGAGAGCAGCAGCAAGGTCCTCTTTGCCAACTAGTCCATTCCTAAATTCTTCCATTAGCGTTTTGATCGAATCATCGTGTCCTTGTTTGGCAGCAATGACTAAATGTTTCACTGCTCTATCAGGATTGTCGTTGGTTAACTCATGGATTCCAAGATCATATCTAGCATCTGGGTGACCGCCAATAGCTGCCTCCTCAAGATGGTGTATTTTCTTCTCTATATCCTTCTCAACGCCATGTCCTAAAGTATACATGACTGCCAGCCTACAATGTGCTTCGGCACTCCCCAATTGTGCAGCTCTTCTCAAATACTTCAATGCCCCATTATAATCACCTTTATTGTATTTGTCAACTCCCTCTCGCTTAATTGCAATTGGATCATTCGCCTCAACTCGTTTCATCTTTCGATTCTCACTTTCTTCCTTTGTTGCGGGCGCCGGTTCTCGACAGAATGGACACTTATTTGTAATCCTTCCTTCCATCATCCTCCACAGATTCGCACAACCGCAGCCATTGCAAAAATTCGTTTGCTGCAACATTCATAAACGGTAGCTTTCTCTAAATCAAGCGAGAATGGTACAAAGCAGATTGGACAGTCCCCCTTATGGCTGCTTTCTGGTTGCTTGAATAATAATTCATCACGTAATTCAGCAACTCTTTTTATGCACGCTTCTTCATGTTGTAATTTATGATCCCTTCGGCATTCAATACTGCAATATCTGACGAGATCGCAAGCGGTGCACTTCTTCAATTGGATGTCATCTATTTCTGCGATGCCGCAGGAAGCACAGTATGATGCGTTTACCGCTACAACATAATTATCTTGGCCCATTTTGAACCACCGCTGTAAAATGGGTACACCGTGCTGTTGTGCAGATGATCACGAGATGACGATAGATTGTAGATTGTATTACTATGACGTCCTACTAGATATTATGCCGTCGGCCGTTGCTTCATGCTTCATATCATCCAGTAGGTGAGCCGAATCGTTGCTTACTCACTCTAACCTACTTATGTATCATTAGAAAGAGCTACAGCGGCAAGAATACTTACGAGTATCCAGACACACGTGATTTTGTCACATTGCTCCATCCACACTATGGTACTTTTTCAACTTTCATTTTTCAGAGAGAAACCATCGACGCCGGTGCAGTTCATAACACCGCTGCCTTTCAGATCAACTATCCATTCATTAAATACACTATAATAAATACATCAATCTACAATGGGCAAGCGAGCAAAGAAGGCGCCAGTTCAAACTAAAAAGAGGCAGACTTTGGCGAAGCAGTTCAAGTGTCCCTTTTGTGCCAATGGTGCGTCAATCTATTAGATTTTATAGTGATGTATGCTCTTTTGTCTCTGTTGGATGGTATAAATTTCAATTGATCAGTAGTAGCCATTATATTTTCAATGTTGTCTATATTCAGTGCGGCTCTCTCACTCTCAACATGCCTCTCTCTTTCCTTTCAAAAACCACTCACATTCACACACATCGAAAACATTATATGAAATGCACAGACGAAGTAGTCGAATGCAAAATGGATCTAAAAAACGGCACCGGCTCCCTCTCCTGCCGAATGTGCTCTGCCTCCTACTCCATGCCCATACATCACTTACATGAACCTATCGATGTGTTTAGTGAATGGTTGGATGATTGTGAGGCTGCCGAGCGGGGGGAGGTGGCTCCTGCCTCCTCGGCGAACAATAATTCCAGAAAAAGTGGTGGTGGGAATAATATGAGGAATGTGGTACATGATACAAGTCAAGATCATTATGACGATGATGATAGTGTGGAGAGTGAGGGATTACCGGAGTCTAGTGGATTGAGTGGTGGTAAGAAACGACCTGCAAAGGGACAAGCGGGTGGTGGAGGGGGGAAGAAACCAAAGGCGACTACGGCTACATTGGGTTTGGATGAATCGGATGATGATTCCGATTAAAAAAGATAATGATGTCAGAGGAATTGTTAGTAGTATATAAAACGAAAGGGAATGTTAGAATAGATAGACTGTATATTGATTGACTATGTGATTTGCAGGGCGTGTCTTGTGTGTTTTCTGAATGTGTTCTTGGAAAAGAAATTGCTTTTTCACACCATACACGTTGTCTACCCTTTTCTTCGTTTCACTGGTGGAAATCGATGACCAAGACATTGTATTAGGCAGAGAAGAGTGTTGCCTTCTTGTCTTACTTTTAGTTGATGCGCTCCTTGCTGGAGGGAAGTATCTCAGTCAATCGATGGATATATAGCACTCTTGAAAAAGTCAAGAGGGGAGGGAAATCCAAGAAAACAGCACTCTGGGACCGTAAAAAATCACTCGATGAGTACGATAAGCTGCAACACAAGTAATGCATGAGCAGGGATCAGAGTTGGCTTCATTCCCTCATACTTACATTTCGGGCGTTGGTTTATACTGGATAGAGAAGACAGCGTTAGCAATACTTGAACAGCGAGACAGCGTTGGAAACTCAAGCAAGCAGCACTAGGTAGAGCACAATGGGAAGATTAAGACAGATTTAATTTAATGAACCCGCCCATTACAATCATTCCTAAAACTATATAGAGAAACACTTAACAAGATATTATCGAAAGACAACTCGTGTACGATATGCCAACCTATTAGTCGGCTGTTACACATCGAGACACAATGATGACTTCCAAGAACACTCCATGCTATGTACTTCATCTACTTTTGGATGGTGTGCGGCGAAGAAGTTTTTTCCAAGGGGGATAGTTGGGGATGTTTACATATTTGATGTTGACTTGATATTTTATAAAGAGAGGAGATTTGGGGTGTAGCCAGTTGTAAAACTGGTTGGTATGTTCCTCACACTATATGTTTGTGTTAAGTGAAGTATTTACCTTCCAGTGTAGTCAATCTCTCCGAAGAAATCAGCATCATCATCCTCAGTAGCATTTCCGTACTGTCCCAACCACAAGGAAAGGATGAAGTAGTGTCCAGCGAAAAGGACGGCGAGGAGACGCAAGTCGTCAACTCCGAACCACTCGTTGGTTCCCTCGGTGGCCATGGCGGCGGAGGAGGAAAGGAGGGCGGGGGTGAATCCGGCGGCGACGGTGGCAATTGTCTTCATGGCATCAGGTTGTTGGACGGCTGAGAGGGCGGTCTTGACAACTGGGGCTGTTGAGAGGGTTTAGGAAGAAGGGGAAGAAAATAAAGGTGAGAATTGGCTGCTTCATGAAATTTGTGCACGTAATAGCACTGTAATTGATCGCCGTAGAACAGTATGCTCCAATAAATTATTCCGTCCGCTGCGTGTATTGCATGGCTATTGTATCCAGCCGAGTAGCCATATCGCAGCCGGAGACCCAATAATGAGTCATCGCCTCCGGGATTCCAAATCGTCGGCCATTTCCAAGCGCTTCCACCACCGCCTAACACCGCATCCCCGCACCGCAGCCAATAAAATGAACACACCTGATGTGGAAGGAACGAAGGCAGAAGCCGACGCAAAGATAGCAAGGAGGGCAAAGATAGTCTTCATCATCTTGGATATATATTTGTTGGATATGCGTAGTAGACAAGTTGTGTGAAAGGGAGCGGGCGGAGATGAGCAAGCCATGGTGCAGAAGCAGACGTCAGCGATGGCAGAAGGCGGGAAGACGATCTTTCAATTCAACTTGGTGGAATTGGGACTTTGGATAACTGAGACCTTAGAGTGGAATTAGGATAGGAATTCCTATCGTTGAAGTGGTGGGATATGGCGAGTTTTTGATCGCTTTTCGAGGAGGTCCGGAAGTTTCTTTGGGAACGTAAATAGGATTTTCTACCTTATTTATGGTACTACTGGGGATACATTATTATTGGTACTTGAGGTCTATGTTCATTCTGGTATTGGAACTCGCTGTATGGGAGTCTTGCTCTGTTGGGACAGACTAGTAGTTCTTCGTGACTTTCACTCTTGCTTTGTGTCTTTGTACTTGCTGGCAGCTCCAATGTTCCCGTACGTGGCTCAATCAAGAATTGGAGCGAGGGTGTGGTTGCAGAACAATTCATTTCCTGAACTATTCTATGAGCTCGGGACTGTACATAACTGTAAGTGCTGGGATTGAGTCTCGAACTTCGTCGACGTCGACTCGTCGAAGCTATTAGCTGACCTTCGCCAGGACTGATCTTATATGGCTTGAGCATTCCACTTTTCCGTCTGCGGTGCCGGACCTCATTTGGTACAAAAGTCAAAATCAACGTAGGAATTCAAAAATCTACACAAACTTCAACTCAAAAAATCATCAAAAAAACGACCACCATGACAACAAAGCAACATCAATACGCCGCGTAATCAACCGCCGCCAACGATAATATTCTAACCTTCTAATAGCAAATAAGTATATCAAACGCCATCAGCCGCCGCCGCCTGTGCTCTGACATCTTAAATTTAACTAGCAGTCACTACGGACTACTAGATCGCTTCGCCGCCCAACACCCAACGAGCTCCCGCACCTTCACAAGAAAAGCCATTTTCTCATTGGATTCAAATTATTCCGCCAATCAAATTATACGGAACTCCGCCGCTAAAATAATCTGGTTTGGCACCTCACGAGATATTCGAGAGAGGGAAGTCATCTACTCCGAGGCTTCCAGAGAATTTAGGTCATTATTTCTGCCTCCAACGCGAACCTACAATTCAAATTCAAATCATTGCACGTTCGCCTCATCGCTGGAAAGTTTCTGCTGTCCTACCATAGACATTCCTGAATCTTCTTCTGCCACCATCGTGACCTAACTTTCTATCAACATCAAATACATTGATTGGTCAATACCTACCTGGAACATCCATCTTCTATACCTGGTGAGATCTTCCCTACAATAATTCCAATTCATCTTACTTGAATTGATCATCAACTTCATGTCGTCTAATAAGCGATAAGAATGATTGATCTACTTGATTTTTATGAAGATATGGGCTACCAACCCGCTATTGATGTCACGTCGCCAGACTCAACAAACTTCAGCCAAGATCTGCTCTCCAAAGATAATGAGTGGAGAGAGATGACTGGAGTGGAGGAGGCGGCGAATATGGTATAGTCGGCACCAGCTATTCCAGCAGTCATCCTGCTGCTGGAACACAGCGAAATAATAGGGGTGGGGAAAACAGACGGGTCGACGTAGAGAGAAGAAGAACACGCAATCAACGTCGAGCCCAAGCTTTTAGGACAAGAGAAGAAACACAACGTCGTATTAAGCTGATTGACAAATTTGGGAACATTAAACATATCATTAGGAATGGGAAGATGGCAGCAGGAAATATTGAGACAATCATGACTGCAATTGATCGAAGGGCGAGGAGGGTTGTGGATGCAGAGACGCTTCGGGCGTTGCAAAGGGAAACATTGATAGAAGAGGCGATAGATGAAACTGGCACTGTTGGGGAGTTGCCCTCTGCCGCTGAGAAGAGGTTTCTAGAGGAACATTTTACTCGACAAGAGTTAGAGGAGGTGAGGACGGTCGATGACGATCTCATGAGGGTCCACGGTAGAGCTCCCCAGGCAAAACGGGAGGGGGTTGTCCGACTACTCTACGAAAACATCAATGGGTTGAATAATCGCATGAGTGGAAATATCAAATTGGATAGAGGTAGAGAAATGTTGGATGAATTGGAGGTCGACATTGCAGCCTTTAATGAGATCAAAATCAACTTCAACCACAAGAAGAATGTCAATGGTTTGGCTCAGCTATTTAACGGAGGAGAAGCCGAAGTGAAGGTGGTCCATGGCTGTAATACTCATGAGGGTGCTATCTCTAGAGTTCAGGAAGGAGGGACTGGAATTCTCACGTTTGGCCAACTGGCTGAACAGTTCGACCATATGAATAGCGGACAAGACGTCACTGGTCTGGGAAGATTCTCGTTCTCGAGGTACATCGGAGAGAATGGTATTTCAACTTGGGTTGTCTGCGGATATCAACCATGCGTTAGTAAAGGCCCCAGCACTAGTTACCAACAACAACGACGGTACTTCATTCAAAAAAAGCAGCCTGACGTTAAGCCAAGAGACAAATTCTATGAGGACTTGATTGCTCTACTCAAGAGGTGGCGTGAGGAAGGAGACCGAATTATTGTTTGCCTAGATGCCAATGAGAATATCTACACCAAGCGGATCGGACAAGCTCTAACAGAAGTAGATGGGTTAGCGATGAAGGAGGTGGTAGGAGACTACACTGGGAAGCAGCTTGGTGCAACTTATTTCCGCGGCTCTCAACCTATCGATGGCGTGTGGGCGACAAGGGATATTGAAGTTTTGAATGCATGTGTAATGCCGGTGGGTTATGGAATGGGTGATCACCGATGCTTCGTGGTAGATTTCTCGTTGTCATCACTTGTGGGCCGCTCCTTGGTCCGTGTGAAAAAGTTGAAGGCGAGACGACTGAATACCAAACTCCCCAGAGTTGCGGAGAGATACAACCAACTGCTAGAAACGAACCTGATCAGGCATAGGGTAGATGACGATCATCGTGCCGCATACCAGGCACAAACAAAAGAAGAAGCTCGTACTGCTCTCGCGTCCTCTGAAGAGAAAAGCAAACAATACATGGCTCACGCAGAATCGAAGTGCCGCAAAATCAAGGCAGGTAGAATACCATTCTCGGCAGAATCAGTGACTTGGATAAAGAGAGGCGAAGTCTATAGAACACTTCTCCGTTATCATGCGGGAAGGAAGGTGAACCGAGGGAATTTGAAACGAAAATGTCGGAAGCTAAAGATCCTTCGTCCATTCAACCTCACAGTAGCAGAGATCGCTGCTAGACTCAAAGCTTGCGACAGTCAGTGTGATCATTTTAGGAAACATGGACATCACTATAGAAAGAAACATCTGAATCGTCGGCTGGAGTTTGCTAAAAAGAAGGGTGATGAGACTGCAGAGAAGCGTATACTTGCCATCATTAAAGGAGAGAGAGATAGACGTTTCTGGAGGAAGTTGAATTACAATCTCGGTAAACGGTTTAGCGGTAGCATTCGAACAGTGCAGGTGGAAACTGATGGTGGTAACGTGGTAGAATATGACACAAAAGATTCAGTGGAAAAAGCCATTTTGGAAAACATTCATGGTGAGGGCAAACGATTCTATCAGGCGGAAGAAGCACCTATCTGCAAAGGGCGTCTTCGAGGTCAATTTGGATACAACGCCGACACAGTTGCTGCCAGGGCAGTGCTGGATGGCACTTATGAATTCTCAGACGATTATCATGAGGCAACGAAACAGTTATTTGAGCAGATTGCAAAGATTCGATCTCTTGTTCCGATGGACTCCGTCGAGACCTTGATTGATGAGGTGACTTGGGCTAAGAGCTGGAGACGGTCGAAGGAGGCAACATCATCGTCTATTTCTGGCTTCCATTTTGGCCATTACATTGCTGGCGCAGAGTCGGAGTATATCTCCAACTATCACGCAGTTAAAATATCTCTTGCTCTCATGAGGGGTATCAGTTTGTCAAGGTGGCAACGCGGTTTGGCCTGCATGCTCGAAAAGAAAGCAGGCAGTCGACTAGTCACCAAATTGCGCAGCATCCTATTGTTGGAGGCTGACTTGAACAAAGCAAACAAGATCATATACGGTGATAGGATGATGAATAATATTCGCAAATACCAACTCATGCCAGAAGAGATATTCAGTGAGAAAAATAGGACGGCAGATGATGGGGCCTTGGCAAAAATACTATTCTTTGATATAGGACGGCAACTTCGTACTCCGGCTGCTATTGCTTCGGTTGATGCAAGCAACTGCTATGACAGAATAGCACATGCCATTGCTTCTTTGGTGTTTCAAGCCTTTGGAGTTGAGCAGTCGGCAACAGAGTCTATGCTTACTACAATCCAGGAGATGCGGTACTTCTTGAGAACTGCGTATGGGGACTCAACACGGTGCGCAAACAGCACTGTCGAAGTTAAGTATCAAGGTCTGTGTCAAGGAAATGGTGCTGCACCTGCCGGGTGGGCAGCAATTAGTATCACCATCTTGATGGCTCACAAAGCCGATGGACATGGAGCGACCTTCGTTTGCCCTTTCACACCATCCAAACAAATTGACTTGGCGGCTATTCTCTTTGTCGATGATACGGATATCATTCATATCAATATGAAGAAGAGGGAGACAATAAATGAGGTTCATGCAGCTCTGACAGCAAGCGTCCGCAGTTGGAATAATCTTTTGATGGCAACAGGGGGCACCCTACATCCTGATAAGTGCTTCTATTATTTGATGTCTTACTATTACGACGAGAGGAAGCAGTGTTGGCTGTATGAAGATCACACCAAGGATTGCTATTACGACATTGAATTGTCTCTTCCAGATGGGACCCCATTTTTGATGAAGCATCACTCTGTGGAGCATCCGGAGACTATGCTAGGTGTGGCAACAAGCCCGTCTGGTTCGTGCCGCAGCAAGTGCAATTGTTCTGAGGAGTGCAAAGGTCCTCTGGACGTTTTAATCGAGAAAGCATCTGATTGTGCGCAAAAAGTTCTAGGGAGTAGATTGAATCGGCGTCAATTCTGGACATGGCTATCAGCTTGTTTTTGGCCCAAAGTTTCATACGGTCTGTGCTGCCAGACGGCCCCCATCAAAGATCTTCAGACATGTCTGCAAAAGACGTATTATCAGTTGATGCCTGTGGGTGGTATGATACGAACGGCACCTAAGGAAATTCGTGATCTAGACATTGGCTTCTACGGCGGTGGATTCCCGAATGTGCCGATAGAATGCGGCATTCAGCAATTGAACAAACTGATGATGCACTATGGATGCCCGTCTAGTAATGGAATTACAGCTCAGGTCTCGGTAGACCTCTTCATTATTGAACTCGGTCGAGCGCATCAGCCCTTTGATGAATCATTTCAACAATATCACTCTTGGGTTACTCCCAGCTGGGTGAAATCGATCTGGGAAAAAGTAGATACCTTCGGGTATAAGGTGGTATTGAATAATATCGACAACCCCTTCCCAAGAGTGGGTGACAAGTGGCTCATGTGTGTATTTGAAGATCTCCAGTACTCTCCAAATGAACTACGGCAATTGAACAGAGTCCGCCTGCACCAACAAGTTCTGTTTTTATCGGATATACTGTGTGTGAGGGGTTCGAAGATTGATCCACGGTACAAGAAGAGGCTGCGGCGGGAGGATGAAAAGTGGTCTAAGCTTGACTTCCCCGCTGAGGAACCATCGTCAAAAGATTTTAAGGTGTGGAAGTCGGCACTCTCTCAATTAGCCCCAGGAGGTTTACTTAGCGTCCGGTTGGGAAATTGGGTGCACATCGGCCACAAACTTCAGCCGTGGCGGTACTGTGCCGCATCGAATAGACTGCTCCGCTGTATGGGTAATGACCTTATGGAAGTATACCCTCCGCATGAAAATAACCCTCGGAGATATGTGAAAGATGGCAGTGATCATGCCCAGGTTCAGTACAATGTTGCGTGTACGATAGAAGAGGTAGATACTGCGGTATATCGTCTGGTAAGTCATGCACCAATCCCAGGTCAGTCTCTACCCCCTAGCACTTTGTGGGAAGTCCTCGACCAGTGGGGTAGCATGTGGATGTGGGAAGATCTTGAACTGACGGGGAGCTATGAGTTCCTCGTGGCGGCTATTATAGATGGTTCACTAATATGTGTGGCGGACGGATCCTTTATCAAGGAGATGTACCCAGATATCTGCTCAGCTGCATTCATTATGGAGTGTTCCAAGGGGAGAGGCCGACTCGTTGGTAAATTCTCTGAGAAGACACTCGCCGCTTGTGCATATCGTGGGGAGCTTTTGGGATTACTCGCTATTCATCTCATCCTATTAGCTGTGAACAAACTGAAACCATCGCTGTCTGGTTCTGCCCAGATCTATTCTGACTGCTTGGGGGCACTCAATAATGTGGAAAACCTGCCTCCGCATCGTATCCCGTCGAGTTGCCGGCATTCAGATATACTCAAAAATATCATGATCCATTGCAGGTCTCTAACCTTCAGCACAGTATTTTCTCATGTCTCGGCCCATAAACTCGATCATTTGGTATGGGAGGAGCTGTCTAGGCCTGAACAGTTGAATGAACAGTGTGACTCTGGCGCAAAACTAGCGATTTACGACGTTGATCCGAACGCAGGAATGGCGGCGCAACCTTTGCCACTTGAGCCAATCTGCGTCTATGTGGATAAGGGTAAGGAGAAGATGACTTCAGATACTGGTGAAAGAGTCCGCTTTCATGGCCACCTAGCGTTGGCCAGGGAGATCTTCGCTAAGAGACAGATCCTGCTTCCATCCGCGTTCGTCCAAGTAGATTGGGTCAACGTGAACAAGGCTTTACACGAGGTCCCGCGGCTTTTCCAACTATGGGCATGCAAGCAAGTTCACGACATAGCCGGCACCAACTTGCGGTTACACAGATGTGATCCTAATCACTCTCCTTTGTGTCCTTCTTGTCTGGATGCACAGGAGTCATGCGCTCACGTCTTAATGTGTGAAGAAGAGGATAGGGTAAAATGTTTTCAGATGTCAGCGGATAATTTACAGTCCTGGTTACAGTCGGTGGGGACATGTGAAGTGCTGGAAAAGTATATCATGAGTTTCGTGAGGGCTCGGAATGGCAAAAGCTTTATGGACTGCATTGCTAGCGATCATGACCCGATACTGCGGAAGTTGGCACGTTCACAAGATAAGATTGGATGGCGGCGGTTTATGGAAGGAATGATATCCAAGGAGTTCTGTGCGATTCAAGAGACACATCGTCGTCTGGAGGGCAGCTATCTTTCGGGCGCAAAATGGGCACAGAGCTTCTCAATCAAGCTGATGGAGATGACCCATGGACAGTGGCTGGTGAGGAATTTCTTGATTCATGATAAAATTTCGGGTATGCTTGCGTTAGAGAGGAAGGAGGAGCTACAAATAGCTATAGAGGAGCAGCAAGAGATGGGCTTAGAAGGGCTTGGAGAGGAGGATAAATATTTGATGGAAATCAATCTCGATGATCTCGAAACAACTTCTGGTGAACATCAGGCTTATTGGCTGCTTTCAGTAAAAGCGGCACGTGAAGCCTTCTTGATACGTCGCCAGCGGGCTCAGGCAGCACTTAGACGCGGTCAAAACAACCACGGATAGAGATGGGTATATGCTTATACTCTCGTGCAAATACTTGTATTTGTATATCTGGCCTGTATACAGGCTTATTGACATACACGTCAATATATCCCGGGCTTTTAAACGAGCTGTGGTAGGAGAGACAACCCTCTCCCGTGGTTCCGACTGCGACGCTGTTTGGTTCTGCCCTCGGCGTATGAAGACTCCAATTGTTGGTTCAATGATGTCTAGGTAGCGATAATGCAACATTTACCTAATTTCCTAAGTGATATGATATGGCTTGAGCATTCCACCATTATGGTAACGTGAGCTCATTTTAAAGTGTGCTCACATGCTATAATCTGAAGCCCTGACTACTGCAAAGAGGAAAGAGGTGTAGCGAAAGGGAAAAACACCAGGGCGGCAATATATTTCAGAGGAGCTTGTAGATATATTCATATTATGAGCGAAGACAATGACACGATGTTGTGCTGTGCTTCGTGCGGCATCGCAGAAGTTGATGACATCAAATTGAAGAGTTGCACTGCTTGAGATCTCGTTAAATACTGCAGCGATGAATGTCAGAAAGATCATCAATTACAACATGAGGAAGCGTGCAGGGAACGAGCAGCTGAATTACGTGACGAAATGTTGTTCACACAGCCAGAGAGCACACATCGTGGGGAATGCCCGATCTGCCTGTTACCTCTGCCGATTGATGCAGACAAATCTTCCATAAATGATTGTTGCAGTAAATCCATTTGCAATGGCTGTGTTTATGCTGATCTTCTGAGGATGGGGTATGGGGTGCTCAAATATACGTGCGCATTCTGTCGAGAACCAACGCTTGTCACAAAAGAACAAAATTACAAACGAAGGATGAAAAGAGTTGAGGCAAATGATCCAGTTGCATTGCGCCGAGAGGGAATTGACGGATACGAGAAAGGAAATCATGTTAAAGCATTTGAGTATTGGACAAAGGCTGCTGAATTGGGAGATGTGGATGCGCATTATAGACTGGGGGTTATGTATCATAGAGGTGAAGGTGTCGAGAAGGATATAGAGAAGAAAATACACCATCTTGAGGTGGCAGCTATCGGAGGGCACCCAGAAGCTAGATTTATTCTCGGATGTGTGGAATGGGACAATGGCAGTACTGACAGAGCAGTGAAACATTACATCATCGCTGCTGCACACGGACATGATCGTTCAATGAAGGCACTGATGGACAAATTTAGGAATGGACTAGTTAGCAAAGAGGACCTAGCTGCTGCTCTCCGTGCACACAAGGAAGCTGCAGATGCAACCCAGATTCCACAGAGGAAGATTGCCGACGACTTCTTTTGATAGGGGGGAAGATAATGCCTTGAAGAGAAGCCACGAAGACCTTCTCACAACTTAAATGTGTATCAAGTAGTAAGCTTTGTAACCATAATGACAGAAATGTACAAAAGAGACACTCTTTATTCGGCTTTGAATGGATATTATTTGTGTCTGAGATCGATCAACGCAGCTCTTCACAAATGAAAGTATAATTATGTCATGCTTGCTGCAGTTATTCACAATCACTCCAGTCGATTACGTTAGTCACATCCTACATTTTATCGGTACTTGAGATCTTATCTTTATTTTGGAATTCTGCCAGCATGCATGCAGGCAGAAGCGGGAGGTCTTGAGTCACACAAGCAGCTGGCAAGAGAACTTGCTCCCTTGCCTTTGTTCATGTTCATGCTTGCTCGGCCTAAGCGTGGGTGGGCGTGGGCGTGGTGGCAGTCATACAATCGGGACTGTACTAGGCGGATAGAACTTCAAAGTCGAAGTTAGTGGGCTCGTCTGAGCTAAAGTGCATAGCTGACCTTCGCCAGTCTTGATCGTATATTTCGACCAGATCTATAGTAGCAGTAAGCTCATACAGTATATTCTGTAGCCCTAACCCTGCAGTAATGCTGGAATCTTGTACTCAGTCTAGAGCGTTCATCTGATTAGATATGATGAACTTCAAAAGATCATACAGCTAGCCTTGGTCTTGACTGATAAGACCTTGCATCCAGTCTTGATCGATGGCTTCCCCGCTCCTGAGACGATGCGAGGTATTGAATATAGTCGCTTGCCTGAGCGTATGCCTAGCAAGGCTTGGAGACAAGCAGTTGCCATTGGCTAAGCAATTGTTGGATCACGACACGTAGCATGACACTTAAACGACGAATGCATTGTAGAGAGAGAAAAGAATCAGAGAACGATCGTCGAGCTATTGGCTTGATCTATGTTCACAGTGAATTAGAGTGACATCATTCTGTAGAGCAAATCAGAGATTGAGATGTCCACCTAAGAATATCACATATCAAAACAACTACTTCGATAATATGAAAACTTGGTCAAGTATTGAACGGAAATATTTTACTTTAATCTTAGTAACTACAATTATAAATACACGAAGAGATATTTTACTATTTATACGCTTTAATTGATCATAATTTGTGTCTGGGATCGATCAAGCGCAGCTCTTTGCAAGCATACTCCACCAAACGCCATCCAAGATCCTCCAACAAGCAGAAAACATCTGCAAATCAAAACAAGCCAACTACCACTATCTACGGAGGCTCATACAAAAGCCCAGGCCCATCCAATAACTACACCCAACTACATATTCGGCACAGAGGAAATTTGCTTTGCGAACGAAAGAATCAGCCGGAATAAAAGCCCTCTCCATTCCCCTGAGAGAATATGAAGGCCCACAGTTTCCAAGTCATCACCCAACACTATGGTATTGCCACGATGAAACTCTACCCATTCTAAAGAAGTGTTACTGATGAAAAGTCTACTTCAGCCTCCAGCCGAACCCACGTGCGTAACAAATGAGTCTAAACCTCCCACATCATAAATTTGCGCAGAAGGCAGGCTACTTATCATCAAAACACAGACATTATCATTAGGATATGATTGGTGTCCAAAAGAGGTGGTAGACAAACGGCGGCAATACGATATGTTTTAGAGGAGCTTGTCGATATATTCATATTATGAATGAAGATAATGGCACGATGTTGTGCTGTGCGTCCTGCGGTATCGCAGAAATTGATGACGTCAAATTGAAGAGTTGCGATGAATGCGATCTTGTTCGATATTGCAGCGATGAGTGTCTAACAGATCATAAATCACAGCATGAAGATGCGTGCAAGAAACGAGTGGCTGAATTACGAGATGAATTATTATTCGAACAGCCAGAGAGCACACATCTTGGGGACTGTCCAATCTGCATGTTGCCGCTACCCCTCGGCTCAAAGAAACGTGGCATAAATGATTGTTGCAGTAAAGTGATTTGTTTCGGCTGTGCTTATGCTGATATTGTGAAAATGGGGGAAGGGAGGCTTAAAAAATATAAGTGCGCATTCTGTCGAGCATTGTCGGTTGTCACAGAAGAAGAAACTCATAAACAAAGGATGAAAAGGGTGGAGGCAAACGATCCAGTTGCAATTAGACGAGAGGGGGATGACGAATACGAGAGAGGTGATTATAGTGGGGCGTTTGATTATTACGCAAAGGCTGCTGAATTGGGAGATGCTGAGGCGCATTCTAGACTGGCAGCAATGTATCAAGATGGGCATGGCGTTGAGAAGGACAGCAGAAAGGAAAGATACCATCTGGAAGAGGCTGCTATCGGAGGTCATCCCCAAGCTAGACACTCTCTTGGAGTCTATGAAATAGAGAATGACAATGCTGAGAGAGGACTAAAACATTTCGTCATTGCTGCCACTCAGGGTTATGACGGCTCAATCAAACCGCTGATGAATGCATTCAAATTGGGATTTATGGGAAAAGAGGACCTTGCTGCTGCTCTCCGTGCACACCAGGTTGCTGTAGATGCAACCAAAAGTCCACAGAGGAAGATTGCCGACGACTTATTTCGTGAAGGAGGGAGGTAATGCCTTCAATTATAAGCAACGAAGACCTATAACGTAGCTCTGTAACCACATGACAGAAGTACACAATAGACAGAGATACTCTTATTCGACCTCGAATGGAAATGAAAGTATAATTATATCGTGTTTGCTGCAGTCATTCACAATCGTTCCACCCAATTACATTAGTCATATTCAAGAGTCAGCGCAGCCGGAAAGTTGTGCACATCTCCACTCTCCTTCGTCGTTCCATCTCCATCCAGTTCTCTTCGTCGATACACTGCATACGCAAGCGTACGTGTCGTATCCTCACTCGTATTCCCCTGTCCACGATGTATTGTTCTGTCGCTTGACTAAAGAACGTGGGATAAATGATTGTTGCAGTAAAGGGATTTGCAATGGCTGCATTTATGCTGATATTGCAAGGATGGGGGAAGGGGTGATTAAATATGTGCGCATTCAGTCGTGAACCTTGGTTGTCACAGAAGAACAAAGATTGTACCTACTTACAACAGTTGAGCAGGCGGTTGCTGGTTGCTGGAATGGATGCTAAGTAATGGATGGCAAACAAGAGCAAGCCAATACAAGGAGGGCACAAGTTTAGCGATAAAATTAGGTCATAGTCTGACATTTCAGCGATAGTCTGACATGTTGGCGACGGGATTTTTTTGATAAGTAAGTGTGTTATTCCCGTCCCATTGCTAGGCGTGCCGGGATAGCGGGCGCTTTTCATGGTATGTTGTGGGCGTCGCCCACGTGGGGCCCACAACTACACATAATCGGGTACAAATGAGCTCAAAATACCCAAATAATACCCTTATATCAACCAAAAATCCCCAATATTTCACTATCAAGCCTCTCCTAAAACCATGGTGTGTTGTGGGCACGCCCACGCGCCCACTATCCCGGTTTGCCTACCCATTCACCCATTCCCCACTCCCATAGCGCCGCTCCTCTACTACATAACTGTATTTATCTCTCTCTGAAGCAATAATGTAGATGCCCCATGCCCCCACTGCAGTAACTCACTCCTCTCCAATAACCTCTCTGTGGAGTGGTTCACTAAGATGGACGTAGACCATGCCACCGATACATTGTACCAAAGTAGAGGTGCCGGAAAATTGCATCAGTGTGATGCCAACACCAGTTGCCACGAAGAAACTCTACTCGTTACGAAAGTGTACTGATGGCGGGGTAACCAGCAATTGTCTCGGCCATGATGCCTAAGCTCTTCACATAGGCCTTGTTGTTGTGCGCACCATACCCCTAATAACGTAATCCACGTGCGTAACAAATAAACCAAACCCTCCCCATCATCCGAAGCAAAGTTCAACGAACGATCAACATAACCAACCTTCATTTTGATGTATCACAGCAGCTTGTTCTATGTCCAGGGTTGTCGTTAGTGTTCTATCCATTATCCAAAAGAGTGTTTAGACGAAAGGCGGCAATAATATTTTAGAGGAGCTTCTCCATGTATTTATATCATGAGTGAAGATAATGACACGATGTTGTGTTGCGCTGCCTGCGGAATTGCAGAAATTGATGACGTCAAATTAGTTCAATGCGATGATTGTGATCTCGTTAGATATTGCAGTGATGACTGTCAGAGAGACCAAAAAACAGAGCACGAGGAAGCGTGCAGGGAACGGGCCGCTGCATTACGTGACGAAATATTATTCGAACAGCCAGAGAGTACGCATCTGGGTGACTGCCCGATCTGCATGTTGCCGCTACCCCTCGGCTCAAAGAAACGTGGCATTAATGATTGTTGTAATAAAGTGATTTGTTGCGGCTGTGCTTATTTTGATATTGTGAAGATGGGGGAAAGAAAGATTGAGTACACGTGCGCATTCTGTCGAGCATTTTCGGTTGTCACAGAAGAAGAAGCTCATAAACAAAGGATGAAAAGAGTGGAGGCAAACGATCAAGTTGCAATCAGACGAGAGGGGGATGACGAATACGAGAAAGGTGATTATAGTGAAGCGTTTGATTATTACGCAAAAACTGCTGAATTGGGAGATGTGGAGGCGCATTATCAACTATCAGGTTTGTATCATACTGGTCAAGGTGTTGAAAAGAATAAGGCGAAGGCAATTTACCATCTGGAAGATGCAGCTATCGGAGGACATCCCGATGCTAGATATGATCTTGGACTACACGAAATAGAGAATGGCAATGCTGAGAGAGGACTAAAACATTTCGTCATTGCTGCCACTCAGGGTTATGACGGCTCAATCAAACCGCTGATGAATGCATTCAAATTGGGATTGATGGGAAAAGAGGACCTTGCTGCTGCTCTCCGTGCACACAAGGCTGCAGTAGATGCAACCAAGAGTCCACAGAGAAAGATTGCCGACGAATTATTTTGTGAAGGGGGAATATTGTCTTAATTGTGAGCCACGGAGACCTTTAACGTCATGGAGGTAATAAGCTTTGTAACTACAATGATAGAATGTACTAACTGCGATCTCGTTAGATATTGCAACAATGTCTGTCAGAAGGACCATGAAGCACAGCACGATGAAGCGTGCAAGAAACGGGCGGCTGAGTTACGTGAAGAATTGTTATTCAAGCAACGGGAGAGCACACATCTTGGGGACTGTCCGATCTGCCTGTTGCCTATGCCGTTTGATCTAAAGAAATGTGGTATACATTATTTTTGTTGCAGTAAAGAGATTTGTAAAGGCTGTATCCGTGCTGATCTTGTGAGGATGAAGGAAAGCAGGCTCGAGTATGCGTGTCCATTCTGTCGAGAACCGCTGCTCGCAAAGGATGAACAACGAAGCTATAAACGAATGATGAAAAGAGTAGAGGCGAATGATCCAGTTGCGATATGCCTCGTGGCAGGAGACCATTATAACAAAGGAGACTATAGTGGGGCATTTGAGTATTGGGCAAGAGCTGCTGAATTGGGAGATGCAGAGGCGCATTATAGACTGGCATTTTTGTATAATGATGGGAGAGGTGTTGAGAAGGATGTAGAGATGAAAATACACCATCTTGAGGAGGCAGCTATTGCCGGTCATCCAGAAGCGAGACACTATCTTGGAGCCCATGAATTAGTAGAGAATGACAATACTAATGGATCAATGAAACTTTTAGTCATTGCTGCCACTCAGGGTCATGACTTATCAATGAAAGTGCTGATGGAAATGTACAAGGGAGGGTTTATCAACAAAGAGGAACTTGCTGCTGCTCTCCGTGCATACCAGGCTGCTGTAGATGCAACCGAGAGTCCACAGAGGAAGTTTGCCGAAAATTTATCCAGATGAAGGTAGTAAGCTTTGTAACCAATTGATATAAATGAACAACAGAGTTACTCTTGACCTTAAATTGATAACAATTTGTGTCTGGGATCGATCAAACGCAGCTCTGTAATGCTGGGGTCTTGTATTCAGTCTAGCGTTCATCTGATTGTTCAAAAGATCATACAGCTAGTCTTGGTCTTGACTGATAAGACCTTGCATCCAGTCTTGACCGATGGCTTCCCCGCTCCTGAAACGATGCGAGGTATTGAAAAAAGTCGCTTGCCTGAGCCTGAGCCTGAGCCTGAGCCTGAGCCTGAGCCTGAGCCTAAGCAAGGCTTGGAGACGAAGCAGTTGCCATAGGCTAAGCATTTGTTGGATCACGACACGTAGCATGGCACTTGAATGTCGAATGAATTGTAGAGACAGAAAAGAATCAGAGAACCATCGTCGAGCTATTGGCCAGATCTATGTTCACAGTGAATAAGAGTGACATCATTCTGTAGAACAAATCAGAGATTGAGATTGAGAGGTCAACCGAAGAATATGTGTTTTACACAGCAGAACAGCTACTTCGATAACATGCAAATTTTGCCAAGTATTATATTAATGGATGGATTGTCTGAAATGGCAGCGGTGATGGTAGGATGAACTGCACCAGCGTCGATGAAGTGAAAGCAAAAAAGAAAAAGCATTGAAAGCTGTGGAGGGTGGAGGAATGTGACAAAATCACGTGTGTCTGGGTACTCGTATTCTTACATCTGTCTATGTACGTAATAAAGGGCCAAAAGAATGATAGGCTTAGAATGAGTAAGCAGCAGGTGGCAGGTGGCAGGAGATGATGGATGCGGCCTGCTATGAAGCATGAAGCAAGAAGCAACCGGCCTACACGATAGTAGGACATCATAGTATACAATCTACAATCTATCATCATCTCGTGATCATCTGCGCAACAGCACGGTGTACTAATTTTTTTAAAGCGGTTGTTCAAAATGAACGAAGATAATGATGATGTGGCGGTAGACACATCTTCATTCTGTGCTTCATGTGGCATCGCAGAAATAGATGACGTCAAATTGAAGAAGTGCAATGATTGCGATCTCGTTAGATACTGTAGCGATGCGTGTCAGAAGAATCATAAATCAGAGCACGAAGAAGCGTGCCGAAATCGAGCGGCCGAATTACGTGACGAATTATTATTCACACAACCGGTCAGCACACATCGTGGGGACTGCCCCATCTGCTGTTTACCTATGCCGCTTGATATAACAAAATCCGCCATAAATCCTTGTTGCAGTAAAGTGATTTGTAAAGGCTGCATTTATGCTGCTTTTGCTGCATTTATGCTGCTTTTGCGAGGATGGGGAATGGAGTGCTTAAACACACATGCCCATTCTGTCGAGAACCTTCGCTTGTCACAAAAGAGCAAAACTACAAACGAAGGATGAAAAGAGTTGAGGCAAACAATCCAGTTGCATTGCGCCGAGAGGGAAATGACGAATACGCTAAACAAAATATTAGTGGGGCATTTGCGTATTGGGCAAGAGCTGCTGAAGTGGGAGATGCGGATGCGCATTATAGACTGGCAGGATTGTATCTAGAGGGGAGGGGTGTTGAGCAGGATAAGGGGAAGGCAATGTACCATGCAGAAGAGGCTGCTATCGAAGGGCACCCAGATGCTAGATGCTTTCTTGCAGGCTGTGAATATGACAACGGCAATTTTGACAGGGTAGTAAAACATTTGATCATCGCTGCCAAACAGGGAGATGATCATTCAATGAAGGCACTGATGGAAGAATTTAGGAATGGACTAGTTAGCAAAGAGGACCTTGCTGCTGCGCTTCGTGCCCACCAGGCTGCAGTAGATGCAACCAAGAGTCCACAGAGGAAGATTGCCGACGACTGCATGTGATGGGGGGAAGATAATGTCCTTTACGTTATGGAGGTAATAAGCGTTGGAACCATAATGATAGAAGTACACAATACACAACAGCAACAGACAGAGATACTCTTATTCGACCTCAAATGGATAATCATTTGTGCCTGTGGGATCGATCAAACACAGCACTTCGTAAATGAAAGTATAATTACATCGTGTTTGCTGCAGTTATTCACAATCACTCCAGTCGATACGTTAGTCATATTGAAGGGTCAGCGCAGCCGGAAAGTTGTGCACATCTCCACTCTCCTTCGTCGCTCCATCTCCGTCCAGTTCTCTTCGTCGATACACTGCATACCCAAGCGTGCGCGTCGTATTCTCACTCGTATTCCCCTGTCCACGATGTATTGTTCGATAGTCAAAGAGCAGTATGTCGCCTTTGTTTAGCATTGGGACCAATTCATCATTCTCTTCATCGCCAAGAAGAAAGGCTGTTGGGCCCAGTTCCTCATTCAAATCAATCAATGGTACAAAACAATCAATGAATCCAGGATCAGGTCCATCTTTATGCCAATTTTGAGACTCGCTGCCTGGCTTGTTGATGAGAAAGCCAGATGCAGCGACGTAGCTGATGCTGTCATTATTGTTGAAATCATCATCAGTATTGGTATTGTCTTCATCTTCTCTTGACCACAACGCCTCCAAGACATGTGGAACAATCTCATCCATCGCCATGTGTAATTCTGTAACACCCTCTGTCTCCATGGTTGTCAACGGTGCACCGATTCTCCCACTGCCAACTTCTTGATTTTCTCTAGTATCATTACCACTACTACTACTGTTGCCATCATCACTATCGCCTCCAAGCCAAGGAAGAGGAACATCATACCGCAATCCTCCTCATCTCTACATATAATTTCAGCAAATCGATATGGTCCATCTTCTATCCATTTGGATCCACTCCCCGATTCGATATTCTGTTCTGCATATCGTCAAGACGTGATGAGGCTGATTCTTTCGCTTTCTCAATTGTTTGTGTGGAGATGAGTCCATCAGCATCAGAGTTGTCGCTGTTTGTGGATGGTGATGAAGTGAGAGCGACCACGCCATACTTTGTGAGAGTGTCTGCTGCTTGTATTGACCACTCGTCCTTATTGATATCCCTCCAGTTCGATGGGAGAGTCACTGATATAGTTTCTGTATCGATCTGTGCTGCAGTTGTTGCTGCTAGTCTGCTCATTAATTGTTGCATCGCTCCAACATGATTGTTATTGTGCCAAGCTCGAGCAGCTCCACATGATGAACGAATGCATGACGTTGACGATGGCAGTACCAGTACGAAAGAATGACAATAGCGTCGAGCTGACAATACATTTATTAGTAGTGCTGCCAGTGACCGGATGCACCACCTTATCGTCATCTCGTAGTGCCAGTAGGCAATAGCTCAATTTCGTTGGCAGACTAGCTACTCCTATTGATTGCTAGAGCTAGAGAGTTGATAGCTCTAGCTTGATTGAGCTAGTTAGCTCTTCGCGCGTACATACTTACCACATACTCCTTACCTATCTTACTGTGTGTGGGGATAGGTTTTTCTCTGCTACGGGAAACTACGTATCACTGGTATTACTTACCTCAACCTCGGGAACCTTGCCTCAAGTCGACATTTGTAGAAATTCTACGTAGGAATTATTACATAACCCTAGTACCTGTTTTGACCGCCGGAGGCGGAGCACCTTTTTGAATGGCAGTTTGGCACGATTGATGATCGATACAAAATGACTTATTACTTTTTTGACTCTATTTGTGGTTCCCTCTATGTAGCTCTCCTCATCGCCCTCTGTAGATAAAATTAACGGAAATCATAGTACGTCATGGTGTAAGTAGATGCTTTTAAAGTCTCACCATCCCACTCCTATTATTTCCTCTCTCGGGCAGCACTGTCATTACTATATCCAAAAGAGCTCAAGCCGCGGCGGTAGGGTAGTGTGTCGTCAAAATCAAGATCATGCGCGAAGGTAATGACGTGATGTTGTGCTGTGCTTCGTGCGGTATCGCAGAAGTTGATGACGTCAAATTAAAAAATTAACGGAAATCTTAAAGTACGTCATGGTTGGCCCTCCAGGGGCGATAATGCTCTAGATAATTGTAGATAATTGATGACGTCAAATTAGTTCCATGCGATGACTGCGATCTCGTTCGATACTGCAGCGATGAATGCCAGCGTGACCATGAATCAGAGCATGAAGAAGCGTGCAGGGAACGGGCCGCTGAGTTATTTGAGGAGTTGTTATTCAGACAACCGGAAAGCAGTCATCTCGGGGATTGTCCAATCTGCATGATCCCTCTGGAGCTTGATCTAACGAAATCTTCAACAGCGAATTGTTGCAGTAAAGTGGTTTGTAATGGCTGCGTTCATGCTGATCTTTTGAGGAGGAGGGAAGGGAGGCTGAAAGATAATTGCGCATTCTGCCGAGAACCTATGAACATCACAGAAGAAGAAAGTTACAAACGAAGGATGAAAAGAATAGAGGCAAACGATCCAGTTGCAATCAGACGAGAGGGAGTTAAAGAATACGAGAAAGGAAATTATAGTGGGGCATTTGAGTATTGGACAAGAGCTGCTGAATTGGGAGATGTGGATGCGCATTATAAACTGGCAGTTTTGTATCTTCAGGGGAATGGTGTTGAAAAGGATATGGAAGAGCTAATCTACCATCTGGAAGAGGCCGCTATTGGCGGGCAGCCAGATGCTAGATTTTTTCTCGGATGTGTGGAATGGGACAATGGCAGTACTGACAGAGCAGTGAAACATTGGATCATCGCTGCCGCACACGGACATGATCGTTCAATGAAGGCACTGATGGACAAATTTAGGAATGGACTAGTTAGCAAAGAGGACCTAGCTGCTGCTCTCCGTGCACACCAGGCTGCTGTAGATGCAACCAAGAGTCCACATAGGGATGCAGAAGAAGAATTCCATAGGATATCTTCGATGCTCCTGGCTTAAAACGCATGAAAATATGTTGAATGAGATCCGAGGAAGATGTAACGTGCTTGAGCGGAACAAAGGTTATCCTTCTTGGAAGTTTAGTTTGGAAATTGAAAACGAAATTGGGGGTGGAAGAGAATAGATAAGTAGAAATAAAACATCAAATTACTCTAGAGAGATTTGCCAGATCTTGCAATCTGCTACCCGCAGCTACTCAAATGGTTTGTTGGGGCTCCACGAAAACGAACACTTCTTATGGTGAATACATATCCCAATTGTTCTGTCGGAAGCAACATTCTCACTCTTCTCACTCTCTCCGCTTGTTGTCCCCTTCGACCTGGTGATGAAATGGTTCATGCTGGTGTTTCTGAAACGGTTCACACTTGTGTCGGTTCACACTTGTGTCAGTTCACACTTGTGATTTTCTCATCGTTCGAGGGGGACGCGTGTTGTTCATGTTCATTTCCCTGTCTCAAGCGTGGATGGAGCGTTGACCCGGCCTCGCAGGTAAGTTCCTTCTTTCATACGTTGCGAGCACACCAGACTGCTGTTCTTAGATGCAACCAAGAGTAATCAGACTAATACATCGGTACTCAGTTACAGGGGAGAGAAAGCACTTGCACTTGCAACTGGGTACCACGTACTTCTCGTACTGTATACAGAGTGATCCACATCCTGATTCCAAAGGAGTATCAGATTTTGTCTCTCTTCGTATAGTTGTAATACGAGAAGAATGTTTCATATCCGTCGGCGTAGTCAAAGATTGCGCTTTTGCAGGCATTGGTGTCTGTATCATCCGCGTATGCAAGATGCTTTTTGTGTATGAAAGAGGGCAATCCCTGGACGAATATGCATCCGCACGAACAAGAAAATATCTCTAGAGAGCAACTCACCTGTGCCATTTGAGTCTTTGTAAGCATGTAAGCAGCGGGTGGCGGAGAGCCCGGAGAAGGTTACGTGCAAAGTTTGATCCTTATGCTGTATCCTTCTGTTGTATGTACTGAACTCTCTTCCAAATAATACCCTTTCATGATTGCATACTTCTTCAAGTAAATGAGTGCAAGTAAGGGATATTCGTAGATAGAAATCATACATCCCAATTACTTACACGTACCTCTAAAATTTGACGAACTGCATCCAACAGCTATCGTACAGTCAGTCGTTGTAGTGGACTCGCCACGACAAATTCACTTGCACTTAATTATGTAACTTGTTTATTGCGTCATGACGTTGTTAAATACTCTGTAGTTGAATTGATACATTTCAAGAGAGATGTCAGTGAGCTATGTCCTTATTACATTAGATATGATTACATACATTTTAGAAATTATTCATCATAAAGTCTAGACTAAATCCCAAACCCGCTTAACCCTGGTAGAATTCATCCTCACAATCAACCTTGATTGTGCAATCACTTCTCGGGTATGTAATACAAGATAGCAACCATCCCTTATCAATTTTATCATCATCCAAGAAGATGTTTCCAGACTGATCAATATCTCCATCAATGAGAACGCTAGCGCAGGACGAACAGGCTCCTGCCCGACAGCTGTACGGAATATTAACTCCCTGCTGCTCTGCGGCATCGAGGATGAACACGTTCTCAGGACATTCGATTGTTTGGTCGACCCATCCTTCTTTACTGGAGGTTAGTGTGACGGTGTATCCAAGGGAGGTCGTCGAGGACTGCTGCATTCCTCTTGTGGCGGCGTTGGATGTGATTGGCGCGAATCCTTGGGCGGAGACGGCAAGAAGAGCGAGAGAAAGAGCTTTGGGGAACATGATAAGGATTGGTTTCGTTTGTAAAAGTATGACAGGGTGAAAGAAGTTGGATAGATGGGAACGAATGATGTGATTGATTGACAACTTCCTTGCTTAGTGGAGGGTTCCCGAAGATCGGCGGTTCAAGGTTCGTTCCTACCTATCCAGCAGGTTCAACCTTCCACGTGGCCAGGCCAGATTCAATAGTTGTGAGGATGCCCATCTCAATCCTGAGCGGCTCAATGGTCTTCTGTACAATATCTCTTTTTTAGGAGTCAACATAATAGGCCTACCGTACCGGGTTAGAGGGCGCACGGGTGTGCCCACAATAGTCTCTAGCCTGAGCGAGGAGAGGCTTGATAGTTGATAGGAGATTTATGGTCATTTTTAGGGTATATTTTGTTATTTTACGGCTATATTTAGCTGATTTATGCCCGTAACCCGCAGTTGTTGGGCCCATGTGGGCTCCGCCCGCAAAGAGTACCAAAAGCGCCCACTATCCCGGTGTTGTAGCCCTATTCTATCATCTTCTGCTGTCTGCTTTTCAACAACCAACACCAGACCAACACCCTACCCTCTTACTTCTCTTGTGGTGGTGCTGTTTAAGTGGCATATCCTTCAGCGTTGACTATTGACTATTTATCGATCATTACATTATCATTAGAAGGGACGGGTTGGTTCAAAATGAGCAAAGTGATTGATGCGGACACATCATCAAGTTGTTGTGCTTCGTGCGGCATCGCAGAAGTTGATGACATTAAATTGAAGAATTGTGATGAATGCGATCTCGTCAGATATTGCAGCGATGACTGTGAGAGGGATCATAAATCTGAGCACGAGGAAGCGTGCCGAAATCGAGCGGCCGAATTACGTGATGAATTATTATTCAAACAACCAGAAAGTACGCATGTCGGGGACTGCCCGATCTGTATGTTGCCTTTGCTGCTTGATCTAAAGAAATCTACTTTCATATCGTGCTGCGGTACAATGATTTGCAACGGCTGTTTTCACGCCAGTACGACGCGTGCGATATCTGATTCTCAAGAGCAACGATGTCCATTCTGTCGAAAACCTTTTCCCTCAACAAAGGAGGAATATGAGAAACTTCTGATGAAAAGAGTAGACGCGAATGACCCACAAGCAATGGTCTCAGTAGGAGACGACGAACGCAACAACGGAAATTTCAGTAGGGCATTTGAGTATTGGACAAAGGCTGCCGAATTAGGAAATATTGAAGCGCATTTTAAACTGGCAGGATTGTGGAAGGTGTTGAGCAGGACAGGAGGAAGGCAACGTATCATCTGGAAGAGGCTGCTATGGGCGGGCATCCCATAGCAAGATGCCTTCTTGGAAAATATGAAGATGACAATGGTGATGTTGAGAAAGCAATGAAACATTGGATCATTGCCGCCACTCAAGGATGTGATAAATCAATCGAAGTACTGATGGATGCATTCAAGATAGGATTTGTTAGCAAAGAGGACCTTGCTGCTTCTCTTCGTGCACACCAGGCCGCTGTAGATGCAATGAAGAGTCCGCAGAGGGAGGCAGCCGAAGAATAATCCGGGGCCTATGTTCGAGATTGATGCAATCATACATCAGTTCCCTCTCTCTGACTGCGGAATGAAGCGGGGCAATGATCAATGATGATACAAACGAGAATCAGGTATGGAAATGGTGTCTCCTTATGCCAATATCATCATTGTAACTTGATTTCGACGGATGCAACTCTCCTATATCAACAACATATCTCTAATATCAATCATGTTTTGGCTTTCATTTGTTATAAGAATGAGAATGGAGCCGAAAATGCAGCGCTATGGGCTGCTCGTTCCCAAGCCTTGGGGCGGATCTGAAAGAACAAGTGCAAGTGGAAATCCCCTCCATGTGCTCCGAAATGATGTGAGAGTGTAAATGGTTGCTTCTTCGACAGGGATTTGCTAGTACATTTCACCCCAACAACCAGCCAAATCTTGTCGTGACGCAGAAAATCTGGCATTACTACGCCAATATTGGCCAATAATATGCCGATGCTTTAAGCTGAAAGACTAATAACTTTCTACTTATATCGTTTGGAATACATCTTCAGCATTTTGTGGTGGTGCTCCGTTCAACTGCTTCGATATTTGCTGTAATCACGCACAAACACTAAAAAAATCTTGAAAAAGTGCATCTGACATGACAAATCCGATGGCAAACCAAAGCATTATCTATCCCATACACCCTCCACAACACTAAGAAGACTCTCCCTAACCCAATTTTTCACGCTGATTCCAATTATGTAAGCTGCCGCGTCCAATTCAAAGTAGTTTTGATGATAATTGCGGGTGACGCACACACACATGAATGTCTGCACATACCGCGTACCGGGCATGCCATAAGATGCTCATGTTTATGTAATTTAGACAGCATAATAGTAGCATATCATTAATAACTCCTTCCAATGCTACGATACTTGTTCAGTTTACTCGGATTTATTATTTACACGCAACATCTACGCCATCATGGAGTTTTATGTCGATCATCCGGCCTCTCTTTCATGAGACTTGCCACTGATAACAGTTATAACGTTTGTCCCCAACCACAGCAAAAGGCGCACAATAGATGGCTGATGATTTAATGAGGTGAAAGGTCCCAATTGTACATGGAGAAGACGTTAATATCATGCCACAACACTCGTGCAGGCGACTGCTGGTGGGCCGGCTTCTCATAACCCACAATCAGTAGTATTCCAGGAAACCGAGAGTTGCAGTAGTCACTGTGGTAATATGAAGCAGTCCAGCTTATCAACTTTGATTATCATATAGTAGACAAGACCTCTATGATCCATGGTGTGGTTTCAACATGTATTGTGTCAGATATATACCACTATTGACTGAGATAAATTGTGGAAATCTTTCTTAATCGACGACATAGATTTGATATGTTGGATAGGCATTGCATGAGACCCACACCCGGTTAATTAGCGCATATTCCGTCCATATATATAATATTGGTCGCCAATACAAACTTTTTTGCCGTTTAATGGACCGCAACGACGCCTTCGTGCTACTGGCTACATGTGCTCTGGGCGGAAGGGGGTGAAAATCACCACCGTTATTGTGGCGGTCAAACGTCTCTTATTGCTGAATATGGCGAGCCGCCGATTGAACCATTGAATTCAGCGTCAAAAAATGGTCTAGTAACTACATTAGTACTTTGGAATGTCGACATTTAATTGTGTAATGAGGGTAGTAGGGTGGGAGGCCTCATGGTGCACAGCTCTTTTTTGCGTCGCAAAGTGTGCTATGCGACGAATGGCGCGCCGAGCGACGCAAAAAATTCATTTCAATGGAATAAGTAGTAGATGATCTTTTCTGGCGCGCTGCCGCTGTCATACATTCTCAGAACATGTGAATACCAGTGATATGTATGTGTGACAAGTCTTTACCATAGCACAGAATATCAGACACATGCTAGTCGACGCGCCATGCGTCAAGTCGATGCGTCGACTTCATGTATCTTATTCTTTTGCACCCCCGCGCTACAGGGGTCAAAAAACGTGAATTACAGAAAAAGTGTCTAACGATATTGAGCGAACAGCTAGCATTTTCTGATGTGACAGTGAAAAAGTCATCTTCCCGCCCGAATTTGGTAGGAGTAGCTACTGTAGGAATCGTAGTACGTGTACGTAGAAAAACTTTGCAGGCTTATTCTCTCTCCTCCACAAAATGCGGGAAGCATTTTTTGGGTGTGTACCAATTCCTACAATTTTGTGTACGTAGCGAAGAGGTGTTAGACACCTTTTTTGACCCCTGTAGCGCGCAGCTGGTAGGAGTACGAAAGTCCAAATTATAGTCATAAATTATCCCAAGCTCGTCCCGACATTGAGGCAATAGCTTGAGAGCGCAACTAATTTAATCATTCATCACTTTGGCACCCTGGTAAAACGTAAGCGAAGATAGCGGCATGGTTTTGTGCTGTGCATCATGCGGTGTCGCAGAAGTTGATGACGTCGGATTGACGAAATGCACCAACTGCGATCTCGTCAGATACTGCAGTGATGAGTGTCTAACAGATCATAAATCACATCATGAAGATGCGTGCAAGAAGCGGGTGGCTGAATTACGAGATGAATTATTATTCAAACTGCCAGCAAGCAGGCATGACGGGGACTGCCCAATCTGCATGATCCCTCTGCCGCTTGATATTACGAAATCTTCCATTTATGGATGTTGCAGCAAAGAGATTTGCAACGGCTGTGTACTTGCCAATAAGATGCGAGAAAATGAAGCATGTGCTTACCAGAAGCGTGTGATGGAAGAATCATTGAACCCATCATGCCCATTCTGTCGAGAACTTATACCCATCACAGAAGAACAAAGTGATAAACAAAGGATGATAAGAATAAAGGCGAATGATCCAGTTGAATTGCGCCGAGAAGGAGTAAAACGATGTAACAAGGGAGACTACAAAAGCGGATTTGAGTATATTACAAAGGCTGCTGAATTGGGAAATGCGGAAGCGCACTATAAACTGGCGATCATGTATCATCATGGGGATGGCGTTGAGAAGGACAGGGAGAAGGAAGTGCATCATCTGGAAGAGGCAGCTATTGGAGGGCACCCCACAGCTAGGCACAACCTCGGATGTTACGAGTCGTACATTAACGATAATGTTGAGAAAGCAGTGAAACATTGGGTCATCGCTGCGGCACAGGGATATGATGATTCAATCAAAGTGCTGATGAAAGCATTCAAGGACGGATTAGTGGGAAAAGATACCCTATCTGCTACCCTTCGTGCACACCAGGCTGCTGTAGATGCAACCAAGAGTTCGCTAAGGGATGCAGCCGACGAGTTTGAAAGGATGAGTTTGTTGGAAAGAGTCTAAAATATGTATGTATCATACACGTTGAGTTCAAGGGGTACATCATGCAATGTGCGATTGCTTGATGAATAGAAACTGATATCGTGAGGGACGAGAAATGATATTGATATTGTAACAGTTAGTGACATAACATTTACACTCTCACAAATATCAACTTGAGGGCTGCTAGAGAAGAAGGTTGTAAATTAGAGTATAGGTTAGGATAATTGTCTTACATTTAAGTCAAGACCATGTGCGCTACAGCTTACTATCCAGCACTAAAATTCACAGTCGACAGCAACTCATTTGTTTACAGTACACGACGACAATTCAAGGCACATACTACTTGCTATGCCGATGAATCTGCTGGTAGAAGCACCACTCTCACTTCGGTGGCTCTAGATTTTCTGGATCTATGATCGAGATAGATGCAATCATACAGTATGAAGAGACCGTCATGTTCTATCTTGGCGTACAGATCTTCCAGTCTACCACTTTACTCATCTTCACTTCGTCATCGGGTGCACTGGGCACTACTTCTATGCCTGCGCGAAATTACAAAAATTACTTCGTCAGAATATGACATTCTAGGAGCAGGAGGCCTTGTCTTTGGGTTGTTCGTGGCAAATTGCATGATGTATCATCAATCATTGATAAATCTCTCTCCTTTTCATCCCATTTCAAGCAAGGTGGGCAATAGAGTATGCTTGTCATTGTCCTTTCCCACCCCATCTCAAGCTATCCAATGATACTGTTTCTTTGCAAGATGCACCTAAAGCTTGACATTCGTCTCTATCTTCTCTTTTGTAGATTGGGTGTTCGTATGATCTAACATGGTGAATTGGCAGCTGCGTCAATGAAGTACTCATTACGATGATGCCTGCCTCACGCTTGCGTACAATCTCTCATCCTCATGATCATGTAACACGCAAAGAACGCGAGAGCCGACCGACAATATAAGCAAATGCTTGATCTTATGTTTGATGCTACAGAGAGTTTTGCGAACTCATTGCGCTTGGCGTTGACAAACATGGTCTCCTTCGCCACTGCGCACTGTTTCGTATCAAAAGGTTCAAGACAAGAGTGACCTCTTTCACCACGATCGAGGAGCAAGATGGATCCAAGATGCACATTCTCAAGATGAAACGACCATCTTTTTTCCAGTTTCAACTTGGACAGTAGTAAGTTGTCGCTGAGACAAATCATCGAATGCTCATGCTCGTGTAGCTTTTGTTGTTGTTGGTCACTCACACTTATACTTTTTCTGAACAACTTCAAAACTATGTATTCAGTGCATTTTTACGAGTTGAGTCCATTGATAGGACAAGGCATCCCGTCTCAAATGCATCCGACCCAGACTCGAATGAAGTTGAGTTCTACATTGAGGTATTTAGCGATGGGAGTTGGACTGAATCTCTGTGGGCAAAACTCAAGAACCAGGATAAACGTCAAAAGATTTACATCTATCTTCTTGGGCCGTATGGTACAGCACTTGTCAAGGACTCATCCTACACAAACATTGTTGCGATTGGAACGGGCACGGGTAATTGTGATACTGTTACTGCGCTTGATCACTGCTCTTCTTCTTCTCTGCTCTAGCATGCATCCCGTATCCTAATCACAACCTCTGCATTATATATATCAACATCACTATCAGGCATTATTCCCTGTACGAGTCTCCTCAAGCAACATGCGCGTAAGATGATAATGATGGAGTCTGAACACTATTTTGCTGAGCCTGAGCGAGGCCTGAGCGTACCGAGCAAAAGAAACGTAACATCAACATCATCGGTGCTCAAGAGGACAAAAATGGTTCGCTCGTTAGCCGCTTGGCCTCGACTTTGAAAGGATTTTTGACTTTTTACCAACATAAAGACTTGGATGAAGCTTTCAAGGCTTCGTCCGCTGAATCACTCAAATCCCATGCTCGGCACCAATTGATCCATGCAAGGTAGATGAATGAAAGAACGTTATTCCTGCTATTGTTTCTTATCGGGTCCAGATTTATGATCATAAGTACTTACTGATGAACTCGTTGCAAAGATGGCTGAAGTTGCAGCAGAGTGCATACTGGAAGAAATGCATGATAAAAATAAGCTCACCCATAAGTATCTTGACAGCATGGATGGGGTGAACAGCTGGGGTAAAGTCACTCGTGAAATGCACGAAGCAACACTGGGCCGCCGGGCAACAAATGATGTTGCCGAGGGTCCCTTTGCAGGCTTGACTCAGCAGTTGCAGGCATTCACAACGCTGTCTGGAACGAATGCTGCAGCTGTTGCGCAGGCAATGGAGATTTTTATCGTGTCGAAAGTGAACTTGTTCGCAAGCAGAAGCCAAAGGAGAATGATTCGTCTGATGAACGTCCGCCAAAGAATGGCACGTTCATTGATCTACCGCCAGAAATGTTGCAGTCGGCACTTGCGTTTGCAATGGGAAAAGCAAAGGAAGTGAAGAAGAAGGATCAGGCCTCTCTCAAACGGCAGGAGGAGGTGAAAGCAAAAAAGATCGAGCTGCTCAAAAAGAAGAAAATGGAGGCAGCATCGGTGGCATGTATAGACCAGTTGTACTACTTTGAGATGTATCACTCGCCGAGATGCTGGAAAACTGCGGAAGCGGTGGATGATGGACTAGAGTATCTCGCAAGCAATACTGCTAAGCTAGAGGAAATCAAGGAGCAGATTCGTATCCGTGTTCTTGGTCTTGGCTGGCAAGACTTACATCATCCATGGAGCAAGAATGGTGTTCAATATTCAGCTGAACAACTCGCCAGCCATTTGAAGGACAAAATCATTCCAGAAGAAAGCAGGCGATCCATTCCAGTAGAGTCTCCTGTAACACTTCCCGAACGCAAGCCATTGCCAGTCTTAGGTACTCTGTCTGCAGATGTCGTCAAGATTAATGAATCTTCACAGGAGATGAGTAAAGATTTGAGAGACAAGGCAGTCGAGCAGCGCAACAAGCTTGAACAGCAGGGAAATGGAGATAGGACTGGGGAGAGGCAACCAATAATACCCCCAGTGATGGATAGCTCAATGGTCAACCGTCGTATAGAATACTGTCACCAATATGCAGTTGAGGATGGGAGTGAAAGTGAAAGTGGAACGATGCTGGTTTGGTGCCCCGCAACAATTGAGGCTGTATTTGCTCCCACAAAAACGTATACTGCGGCAAATATTAGATGGGACAAGGATATACTTGATAAAGATGAGGATCCTCTATCGAGGCAGAAGTTCAATCCAAAGTTATGGAACAAGACGAAGCACGGAGGATGGAGGTTCACCGAAGAAGAATTGAAGAAGATGGTCAGCGATGAAGTTGACGGAAGCGGTGACGGGCTACTTTTGAAAGACTACAAAAGCAATCGAGATTTGATGGCAGATTTTCGCAAGGGAAGTGATCTTCGTCAGCGTTCTTGCGTTTCTGTGTCTGATGAGAATGAGAAGAAATAGGCCGGATTATTTGAGGCAATGGCAATGGCAATGGCAATGCGCTTTCAAACGTTCAGCAGCACGGGGATTTTCTTCACTTGTTAGGGATAGATAGGGGAGAGATAGGTCGGATTATGAGACTACATGCACATTCGGCAGCTCGGGACTTTATTTGATAGGGAATTGCTGTTGTCGACGCGACCCCGCTCGCCGCCATGTTGATGATGTAGATGTTCCTCCAGTCACGGTGTGACATTCTTTTCTGGCGCGCTGACTCGTCAATTTCCAAATAATTTCCGCCTTCACGATTTCTCGGAATACTCTTGCCGCATCGCATTTGCATTGAAGAGTAATTATTATCCTAATACACATTGAGGTAATAGCTTGACATTGAGGCAATAGCTTGAGAGCGCAACGAGACCGATAAATCAGTAATGTATTATTTTGGCACGGGAGGTAAAACATGGCAGAAGATAAAGAGGTAGACACATCAAGTTGTGCTTCTTGTGGCATTGCAGAAGTTGATAACGTCAAATTGACCAAATGTGCCAACTGCGATCTCGTTCGATATTGCAGCGAAGAGTGTCGAACAGAACATGAATCAAAGCACGAAGAGGCGTGCAAGAAACGAGCGGCTGAATTACGTGACGAATCATTATTCAAACAGCCAGAAAGCACAAATATGGGGGACTGTCCGATCTGCTTTTTACCTATGCCGCTTGATGAAACGAAGTCTGTAATCAAGACGTGTTGCAGCAAATTCATTTGCTATGGTTGTGTTGTTGCCTCTCGCTTAGCATCAATAAATTCTTTATCTGTATGCCCATTCTGTCGAGAACCGACGCCCGACACGGATGAAGAAAGTGATAAACTAACGCTGAAAAGAGCAGAGGCGAATGATCCACTTGCTATGTACAATCATGGAGTTGCACAACAAAAGAAGGGGGAGCATAGCAGAGCATTTGACTGGTTTACAAAGGCTGCTGAGTTGGGAGATGCTGATGCACATTTTAGACTGACAGGTATATATATTACTGGCGATGGTGTAGAAAAGGATGAAGGGAAATTTTTATACCACCTGGAAGAGGCTGCTATCGGAGGGCGTCCCAAAGCTAGATACCTTCTTGGATTGCACGAAGAGAAAAAAGGCAATATTGATAGAGCAGTGAAACATTACATCATAGCTGCCAAACAGGGAGATGATGATTCAACCAAAATGCTTATGACCGCATTTAAGCGTGGAGAAATAAGCAAAGAGGACTTTGCTGCTGCTCTTCGTGCACACCAGGCAGCTGTAGATGCTACTAGAAGTACTCAGAGGGATGAAGCCGACAAATTCAAGAGGTTTTGTTTGGAAAAAGGCATCTGAAATATGTATCACATATGTTAGAGTTCAAGGGGTACATCAACTAAATTGATATGGATACCACAATATGAGGGACGAGGAACGAAGTATGAAGTTGATAGATTATATTGCAACAGCTCTAGTGTCATCACAATTACACGCACAGAAGTCAACTTGGACATGGGGCTGCTAGACAAAGGATGTTATCAGATTAGGATAATTCTTTTATATTCAAAATCAAGACAAGTTACTACAGCTACACTAAACTTCACAGATCTTACAATCTACGACCGTCAGCAACTCATTTGTTTATACGGTACACTCACGACGACAGCTCAAGGCGCTACTTGAAATCCCAATTGATCTGAGCAGATCTACATAACATATCACGCTTCGACGAGAGGGGAAGCTTCCCCTCTTTCCATCACGGTTCACGGTGTGACATTCTCATTTCTGGCGCGTTGCATACATACCGATCACCGCACCGTCATTGGGAATTCCCACCTCGATAAATCCTAAATCCCAAATCCCATGATATGACTTATCTTTTGTACATTTTAATTGCTGTCCAGTTGAGGCAATAGCTTGAGAGCGCAGCGACTTATAAAATAATAGTGCAGCACAGTGTAATAGAATTTTGGCACGGGTGGTAAAACATGGCAGAAGATAAAGAGGTAGTCAGCACATCAAGTTGTGCGTCTTGTGGCATTGCAGAAATTGACGACGTCAAATCGACGAAGTGTGCCAACTGCGATCTCGTCAGATATTGCAGCGAAGAATGTCAGCGGGAACATAAATCAGATCACGAAGCGTGCAAAAAACGGGCGGCTGAATTACGTGACGAAATATTATTCAAGCAACCGGAAAGCACGCATCTTGGGGACTGTCCGATCTGCTTTTTGCCTCTGCCGCTTGATATATCGAAATCTTCCTGCATATCGTGTTGCAGCAAAATCATTTGCAATGGCTGCTATTTTACAAAGCTGAAACGAGAAGCGGAAGCATCATTGGATCCATACTGTCCATTCTGTCGAGAACCTATGATTGGAACAGAAAATGAACGGGAGAAACGAAGGTTGAAAAGAGAAGAGGCGAATGATCCAGTTGCATTGCGCAATGAGGGAGTAAAACAATGTAACAAGGGAGACTATAAAAGTGCGTTTGAGTATTTTATAAAGGCTGCTGAATTGGGAAATGTGGAAGCGCACTATAAACTGGCGATTATGTATCATGATGGGCATGGCGTTGAGAAGGATGACAAGGGGAAGGAAGTGCATCATTTGGAAGAGGCAGCTATCGGAGGGCACCCAGAACCCAGAAGCTAGGCACAACCTCGGATGTTACGAGTCGTACATTAACGATAATGTTGAGAAAGCAGTGAAACATTGGGTCATCGCTGCGGCACAGGGGTATGATGATTCAATCAAAGTGCTGATGGAGGCATTTAAGGGGGGATTTGTGAATAAAGAGGCACTTGCTGCTACTTTGCGTGCACACCAGGCAGCTGTAGATGCAACCAAGAGCCCGCAAAGGGATGCAGCCGTCGAGTTAAAGAGGAGTCGGTTGGAAAGTGCTGTCTGAAATATATCACGCATGTTAGAGTTAAGGGGAACATCATAAACTATGCGAGTGCTCGATGAATAGAAATTGACAATTGACCTTTCCACAGTGGGCACGCCCATTGGGCTATGCTGTCTCATCTACTTTTTCCCCGCTTCTGTGACTACAGATCGATTTTTTCACAATTTTGTTATTGTAGAGATTTTAGTTAGAGAGCAGCTCTCAAGGCGAAAATTAAGTTTCAGGGAAGTGGTTTACATGCTAGCCCCGAGACACTATCCTTTAGGTGACTATTATGTGAGTGTATACTGTGCTGGGTAGGTGTTGAAAGTGTATATTTTCGTCGAGATATGCATGTGAAGGTGCTCTCTAGCTTGGTACTAGCTTTGATGGCTGATGGCCGAAGTTTTTTACATAGCAAAAAGCCAGTGTACTCTCACATGCATTTCTCAGCGAGGAATTGGAATTTTCGGCCCGCCAACATATGTATAGAGTCGACAATATAGTCGACGAAAGGATGGTACTACTGGAAATGCATACTAATCATCTTCCTGAAACTTAATTTTGGCCATGAGAGCTGCTCTCTAACTGAAATCTCTAACAAAATTGTGAAAAAATCGATCTGTAGTCACAGAAGCGGGGAAAAGTGGATGAGAGATGAAAGGGGGCTGCCGTGGAAAGGTCAATTGATAGATATTGCAACAACTAGGATAACACATTGACACTCTCATAGAAATCAACTTGGGATTGCTAGAAGAAGGTTGTAATCAGAGTAGGATAATTCTTTCTTTTACATTCAAGATCAAGGCAAGGCACTGCAGTAATACAGCACTAAAATTCAATTCATAGATCTTACAATCTGCGACCGACAGCAACTTATTTGTTTACAGCACACTCACGAGGACAACTCAAGGCGCTACTTGATATCACAATTGGTCTGCTGGCAGAAGCACCACTCTCACTTCGGTGACACTAGATTATGTACCTCTAGCGAAGACACCCTTAACCAGCGTGGGATGGCCTTGAAAGCGCATCCCCTCACCCTCACCCTCACCTGTATCTGAAGTCTTATTCTAATCATCTCTTCCATATCGACACAGATCGATTCAAGTGACAAAGGTTGCGCTGCAAATAATATTTCATTAGGATTTACGCCACGAAGCAGAATTTCTCGAAGCTCATCCAATGCAAATGATCGAGTTTCTGGGCAGAGACTTGGAAGAAAATTGTACAGAAGTTTGAGTTCGAGGCAATGAATCAAATGTGTTCTTGAGTATATCCAGGTCACAATAACTTGATGGAATTTGAAGCGGAGTTACGTGCTCATTTTGTTCTAAAGAATACCCAGGCATGGGCAGCCAGTTGAGCACGAAGTCAAACACTTCAACTGCTGGCATGAGAGTGTGCATTGTAGAAGAAGTAAGGTAAGTACTGGCAATTTCTCAACGAAATGTTCTAAACAATCAATTTGATGAGGAGGCTACGACAAAATTCAGAGCAGTTGACGACAATATGCAGCTGTACTGACGATTTCTCGATAAGTATCTTTTGCTTTGCCGCATCGCATTGGAGAGAAATTATCCTAATACATTGAGAGGCAATAGCTTGAGAGCGCAACGAGGCCGATAAATCAGTAATAGAGTGAAATGATATTTCAAGATAGCTTACTCTCTCTCTCTCAACATCAATAGCAACAGAAACTTCAAGCATTGGACAATATGATGGGATTGAAACGCGGTCATAGCCGGGCGATGACTAAGTCATCTCTGTAAGGAGAAAAAAGATGATACATGCACTGCGGGAACTGAAGATGAAAAGAGAAAAATAGATTATTCTAAGTAACACACATATTCTAACTACCAGAATTGATTCATGTGATTCTGTTATTGCTTGACAATGAATCCGTTCGATCATACTGATGATGTCTTCGTCGATGAGAAGCTCAGATGAGCCTCGACCTCGAATGAAATTCTTGTTTGGCGAATGCCTCCGTCTTGAACCCGGATATCGATAGGGATAGGATGTGCCGTCGACCCCTTCCTGCGCTTCGTTACAAGTCCTGTGGATGTCATGAAACAGCCGTTAAGTTGTTGCGGACAATGCCTGTGCCTGTGGAAGGCGCGGCGGATCTAACTGTTGCTGCGCCAAAACGGCAACTGATTATTAGAAGTGGCCAGCAACTGATTTTGCTGCAGCATCATAGTGCGTTGATTAGTTTGCTGGGACTGGGGAGCGTTTAATATTCCTACGCTTGGATTTGGGTGGCGTTGTAAATGTCTCAGCACGTTGTTGAGCAAAAGTGCACTTGATGATGGAAGATTCGATTGCTGCTGCAGATTCAGTAAGAGATTAGTAGCTGACTGAGGTTGACGGCCCCTCAAGAATGGGGCAGATGTGGAGATTGACATAGGAAGTGACGCAGACGGGATCACATTCTGCTGATTCAAGAGTTGCTGGAGGAGGAGGAGCTGGTTTGCTTGCTGCAGTTGTTGCTGTTGCTGTTGCTGTGCCTGATTCAGCAGATGAGTCATCCCAACATTTAAAGCAGGTTGAAGTGCAGTTTGTGGCTGCAGTAACTGTCCCAAAGTATTATCCGGAGGAATCAAAATGTGCTGGAGCCGAAGAAGTTGTTGTTGCTGCTGCTGCTGCTTCTGGAGAAGGAGCTGGATCAATCCATTCTGATCTGCACTTTCATTGCTGGAAGTATTGTCTGCAGATGTTGGGAGGGTGGCAACTGCGCTACTAGTGCTAGATTGATGCAATTGCTGTAGAAGTAGAAGATGAAGTTGCTGCTGCAGATTGGAATTTCCAGGCACACGAAACAGATCAGTTGCAGATTGTGTGTTATTCCTTGTGCCTTGTGCTCCTCCCCTCCGGACAGCAAGCTCATGATGTGCCACAGACGATGAATTATTTTGATCTAACACCTGGTACGTTGTCTCGTCTTGGTCTTGTTTAAGATGAATCGATCGATCAACGCTCTCCTGCTTAGATCTTCGACGGGAACGCCGCAGTTCTTCTCTCCTCCGTTTCGATTCATCCTTTCCTCTACTGGCATACGCCATCGCCTGTACTACCCTATCGGCTGCTTCTCTGTCCGACAGCTTCTTCCATTGACCAGGTTCAGAACTTCTTTTGAGAAATCTACCGGGGGGATCCTTCGAATAGACGGCTTCAATGACGGCCTTGGAGATGTCCACCTTTTGCTTCTTCGTGCCAGCCATTTTATAGGCATCCTTTGTTGAAAAACAGTGGAGTGTGGAGGTGATAGAGATTATAACTCAGCTATCATTTCTTACGTTCGGCAATTGGGCGAAAGAAAAGTAATGGTAATATACAAAATATTCTACCTTCTGCTTGTTAATCATCTTCCGAAATTGCTGATTGCCGGGATGTTGATTGTACCAAGCTCCACGGCCTGACAGAACATCGCTATCAGTTGGAGTCATTTCTTTTTGACACGTCAAATCGATGTTTACCTATGCGAGTGAAGTTCGTCACATCTACTGTGGAACTTTCAATTGGACGGGGTGCCAGGTGCCAAACTGGTTTCACTGAAACACTGGCGACTGTGACTTTGACTAAAAGAGCTGAGTTCCTGTTGCTTCCTGCTTATCATAGGCGTAGGCCCAAGATCAAGATAGGACGTAAGCCTACGCGGAGAAATTGCTGTAAATTATTGCAGCAAAAGTTTAGCTTCTCCTTCAGTACTTTTGTCTCTGCCGAGGGTCTACATAGAAGTACTGGGAACGGATACCAAGGGTTCTCACCAAGTACTTATGTATCTTGCCAGTTTAAGTAGAAGTAGAAGTAGTTGAAGTATCTTTCTAGTCTTCTTGTTGCTTCCTGTTCCTGCGTAGACAGGCGTGGTGCGTGATTGTTTCTTCATCTTGTCGGTCCGCAGCTGTCATTCAATAAACTGTACTTACTTTGCTGGTGTAATATGCGAACTTGCTAGCTTTTGCCAGGTACAACTCGCCAAGTAGAATAGCAAACTTAAACGTAACTTAATCAGACATATTTCAGTACCGGAGGATAACCTCATTGGAAGGAGTACTCGGTAAATAAGTACCACGAAAGACGAAATCACATTTTAGTGACAGAAGTCAATATCAATCCAACACGAATATTCGACACATGGGTGCTTCTGCTAAAAGTCAAAGAAGCGGTGACGCAAAGACCGGTAAACCTGATTTAGCTTCATCTGATGTTCCGAGTTCGGACAATCGCCATTGCCGCCTGCCCTGCATCTGCCAAGGGATACCTTGTACACCAGATAAATAAGTGATTAGTTTAGGATGGTATTCAGGAGCTGTATTAGCTTCATCCGAATCAGTTCACGTAAGTGAATAAGTAAGAAACGTATGTAGGTACAATGTAGGAATTTGGACCTTTCTATCTGTAAACCTGCTGACGTTAAATTCGAAATACGAATGTTTTGTAAGTACAATTGGTACGCGGCAGCTCAACTTGAGTACCTTTTGAAGCTTGAAGTCACTAGATGAATAGAAACAGATAGCGTGAGGGACGAGAAAGAAATAAAATTGATAGATATTGCAACAACTAGGATAACACATTCACACACTCATAGAAATCAACTTGGGATTGCAAGGAGAAGGTTGTAATCAGAGTAGGATAATTCTTTTATATCCAAGATCAAGGCAAGGCAAGGCACTACAGCTTACTACTCCTATTACTTTTCAGCACTAAAGAACTCACTCTCACTCACTCACTCACTCACTAGATCTTACAATCTGCGACCAACAGCAACTCATTTGTTTACAGTATACTCATGTGACAAAAACCCAAGGCGCATATTTCTTGCTATCCTTATTGATCAGAGCAGTATAACCACTGAATTGGTCTGCTGGTAGAAGCACCACTCCCACTTCGGTGGCACTCTAGTATATGCCTCTAGAGAGTCTAGAGAGCAACGATAATATGTACTCATAGCCAGCGTGGGATGACCTTGAAAGCGCATCCCCTCGGCTCACGGTGTGACATTCTCATTTCTGGCGTGCTGCACGCTCGTCATTCCGCCCGCCGGCCCCGCCCTCCTCGATAAATCCAGTTGCACCGCATTGGTAAGTAAATATCGTAATTGCTGGTCCCGACATTGAGGCAATAGCTTGAGAGGCAGCGGCTAGTTAATTAGATACCATATTTTTGGCACGGGAGGTAAAACATGAGCGAAGAAAATGCGGCAGCGGTAAACGCATCAAGTTGTGCTTCATGCGGTATCGCAGAAGTTGATGATGTCAAATTGACGGATTGTGCCAACTGCGATCTCGTTCGATACTGTAGCATTGAATGCCAAAAGGATCATATATCAGAGCATGTAGAAGACTGCAAGAAACGGGCCGCTGAGTTACGTGATGAATTATTATTCAAGCAACCAAAGGTACGCATCTCGGTGACTGTCCAATCTGCTGTTTGCCTCTACCACTTGAAATCACGAAATCCACCGTGATGGGATGTTGCAGTAAAGCGATTTGTCATGGTTGCGCGATGAATCCGCGCCACAAAATAAAAAATTTTTACCACCAACTCGATGTAATTACCATGTCATTCATTATTCAACGCCTTTAGATGACCTTTCCCCTTTCGTAATTGATTTCCGCACTATCACCGCCGACTATATTGGGCCTCTAGAAGCTGCTCATTGACACATTCATTGTGTTACATACGATAGTGACGTCAAATTTTGTGCTAAAATTGGGCATCACCACACCACCTATTTGGCTGTAGCGTCGCTGCTAGTTGGGTAGATTGCTCTATCAGTGGTAATACACTCCCATACTATTGTGATCGACCGTGGGGCGCCGCTAGAAGCTGCTCATTGGCATATTCATTGCTTTACATGATGAACCAAGGTATTTTGCGGCGATGCACATTCACAACGAATGGTGATGATAGGTGACACTGATGCTCAACTAATACGGGTCTTTTTTGGAGAGCGCCATTGTCGGGGATAAATTTGTTGGTGTCGGGGATGGAATTGATGGCAGGGTAGGCGCTGATAATGGTAATAACAGCAAATGCCGAGGGTCGGGATTATTTGGTCATATTATTAGGTGCCTCTTCATTTTTTTGTGTGGTTGACTTTTTTCGAGCATATATATGTTATTTTTGTTCTTCAAGCACTAATGATAACATGAAAATATGCTGCAATATAAAATCGGATGTGCTCTTTCACGCTGTATCCTTGGTTTTTGCTAAAAGTTGATTTATTAATGATTTTAGCGTACGCCTATAGAGGAACAAATAGGTGACATGATGTGGCACCCGAAACGACAAAGAGATAAATAACAACATAAACATCCATTAATTGACAGCTGCGTCGAAGAAGTACCAATAACGATGATGATGATGCCTGCCTCACGCACAATATCCTCCCTCACAGCTGGCCGGACGCCAAGAGAGCAGATCTACAACATACTTTATTACACTTACATAAAATCACGCTTCGAAGAGATAGAGGGGAAGCTTCCCCTCTTTCCATCACGGTTCACGGTGTGACATTCTCATTTCTGGCGCGTTGCACCGATCCTACTTATCGATCACCGTCATTGGGAATTCCCCCTGATAAATCCCAAATCCCATGATACTTATCTTTTGTACATTTGAATTGCAGTCCAGTTGAGGCAATACTTAGCTTGAGAGCGCAGCGACTGATAAAATAGTGCAGCACAGTGTAATAGAATTCTGGCACGGGAGGTAAAACATGGCAGAAGATAAAGAGGTCAGCACATCAAGTTGTGCTTCTTGTGGCATTGCAGAAATTGATAACGTCAAATCGACGAAGTGCGACGGTTGTGATCTCGTCAGATATTGCAGCGAAGAATGTAAGCAACACATAAATAAGATCACAAACGGGCGGCTGAATTACGTGACGAAATATTATTCAAGCAACCGGAAAGTACGCATCTTGAGGAACTGAAGATGAAAAGAGAAAAATTGATTGTTCTAAGTAACACACATATTCTAACTACCAGAACTGATTCATGTGATTCTGTTATTGCTTGACAATGAATCCGTTCGATCATACTGATGATGTCTTCGTCGATGAGCAAGCTCGGATGAGCCTTGACCTCGAATGAAATTCTTGTTTGGCGAATGCCTCCGTCTTGAACCCGGATATCGATAGGGATAGGATGTGCCGTCGACCCCTTCCTGCGCTTCGTTACACAGGTCCTGTGGATGTCATGAAACTGCCGTTAAGTTGTTGCGGACAATGCCTGTGGGCTAAGTGTATGGTCACCCTAGCCAGCAAATCTGTTCTCAGTGAGTATTTGACTTCAAGAAATGGTCAACATAGCGTCGGAAAGCTGAGAGTGAGAGGAGTTCAAATCCGTGGCTTGCTTGGCAAGGTTTTGAATCGTGGTCAAATGAATGTGTGATGTGGAGCTGAAGACCAGGGTAAATTGAGAAAAGGGATCTTTTTTGGGGTTAACCCCCAAGTCAAGCTAGGGAATGGGGCTAACAAAATATTTTTTTATTTTTGGAAGCAACTCATGGATTTGGAACCAGCTCATAGAGAGGAGCATTTTAAGCCTATAAAAAGGTAGGTTAGCCCCAGTGGCGGCTGAGAACAGATAATTTAGCCAATATTGGCTAGCCTGACCATACACTTAGCCTGTGGCTGTGGAAGGCGCGGCGGATCTAACTGTTGCTGCGCCAAAAGGGCAACTGATTATTAGAAGTGGCCAGCAACTGATTTTGCTGCAGCATCATACTGCGTTGAATAGTGTGCTGGGACTGGGGAGCGTTTAATATTCCTACGCTTGGATTTGGTTGGCGTTGTAAATGGCTCAGCACGTTGTTGAGCAAAAGTGCACTTGATGATGGAAGATTCGATTGCTGCTGCAGATTCAGTAAGAGATTAGTAGCTGACTGAGGTTGACGGCCCCTCAAGAATGGGGCAGATGTGGACATTGACATAGGAAGTGACGCAGACGGGATCACATTCTGCTGATTCAAGAGTTGCTGGAGGAGAAGGAGCTGGTTTGCTTGCTGCAGTTGCTGCTGCTGCTGCTGCTGCTGTTGCTGTTGCTGTTGCTGTTGCTGTTGCTGTGCCTGATTCAGCAGATGAGTCATCCCAACATTTAAAGCAGGTTGAAGTGCAGTTTGTGGCTGCAGTAACTGTCCCAAAGTATTATCCGGAGGAATCAAAATGTGCTGGAGCCGAAGAAGTTGTTGTTGCTGCTGCTGCTGCTTCTGGAGAAGGAGCTGGATCAATCCATTCTGATCTGCACTTTCATTGCTGGAAGTATTGTCTGCAGATGTTGGGAGGGTGGCAACTGCGCTACTAGTGCTAGATTGATGCAATTGCTGTAGAAGTAGAAGATGAAGTTGCTGCTGCAGATTGGAATTTCCAGGCACACGAAACAGATCAGTTGCAGATTGTGTGTTATTCCTTGTGCCTTGTGCTCCTCCCCTCCGGACAGCAAGCTCATGATGTGCCACAGACGATGAATTATTTTGATCTAACACCTGGTTCGTTGTCTCGTCTTGGTCTTGTTTAAGATGAATCGATCGATCAACGCTCTCCTGCTTAGATCTTCGACGGGAACGCCGCAGTTCTTCTCTCCTCCGTTTCGATTCATCCTTTCCTCTACTGGCATACGCCATCGCCTGTACTACCCTATCGGCTGCTTCTCTGTCCGACAGCTTCTTCCATTGACCAGGTTCAGAACTTCTTTTGAGAAATCTACCGGGGGGATCCTTCGAATAGACGGCTTCAACGACGGCCTTGGAGATGTCCACCTTTTGCTTCTTCGTGCCAGCCATTTTATAGGCATCCTTTGTTGAAAAACAGTGGAGTGTGGAGGTAATAGAGATTATAACTCAGCTATCATTTCTTACGTTCGGCAATTGGGCGAAAGAAAAGTAATGGTAATAAACAAAATATCCTACCTTCTGCTTGTTAATCATCTTCCGAAATTGCTGATTGCCGGGATGTTGATTGTACCAAGCTCCACGGCCTGACAGAACATCGCTATCAGTTGGAGTCATTTCTTTTTGACACGTCAAATCGATGTTTTCCTATGCGAGTGAAGTTCGTCACATCTACTGTGGGACTTTCAATTGGACGGGGTGCCAGGTGCCAAACTGGTTTCACTGAAACACTGGCGACTGTGACTTTGACTAAAAGAGCTGAGTTCCTGTTGCTTCCTGCTTATATCATAGGCGTAGGCCCAAGATAGGACGTAAGCCTACGCGGAGAATTTGCTGTAGATTATTGCAACAAAAGTTCAGTCTTCTCCTTAGTACTTCTGTCTTTGCCGAGGGTCTACATAGAAGTACTGGGAACGGATACCAAGGGTTCTCACCAAGTATGTATCTTGCCAGTTTAAGTAGAAGTAGAAGTAGTTGAAGTATCTAGAAGTATTGTAACTTGGATACTCCCTCTAGAGAGAGGGTTCTCACTAAGTACACGGATACTCCCTAGAGAGAGGGTTCTCACCAAGTACTTATGTATCTTGAAGTTTATCCTGTTCCTGCTTAGACAGGCGTGGTGCGTGATTGGTTCTTCATCTTGTCGGTCCGCAGCTGTCATTCAATAAACTGTAGCTGGTGTAATTTGCGAACTTGCTAGCTTTTGCCAGGTACAACTCGCCAAGTAGAATAGCAAACTTAAACGTAACTCAATCAGACATATTTCAGTACCGGAGGATAACCTCATTGGAAGGAGTACTCGGTAAGTAAGTACCTGTTCGTGGCGTGGTGATGAGGCACAAAGAAGACGAAATCACATTTTAGTGACAGAAGTCAATCCAACACGAATATTCGACACATGGGTGCTTCTGCTAAGTCCAAGAAGCGGTGACGCAAAGACCGGTAAACCTGATTTAGATTCATCTGATGTTCCGAGTTCGGACAATCGCCATTGCCGCCTGCCCTGCATCTGCCAAGGGATACCTTGTACACCTGATTTAGCTTCATCCGAATCAGTTCACGTAAGTGAATAAGTAAGAAACGTATGTAGGTACAATGTAGGAATTTGGACCTCTCTATCTGTAAATTTGCTGACGTTAAATCCGAAATACGAATGTTTTGTAAGTACAATTGGTACGCGGCAGCTCAACTTGAGTACCTTTTGAAGCTTGAAGTCACTAGAGCTAGATGAATAGAAACAGATAGCGTGAGGGACGAGAAAGAAATAAAATTGATAGATATTGCAGCAACTAGGATGACACATTTACACACTCATAGAAATCAACTTGGGATTGCAAGGAGAAGGTTGTAATCAGAGTAGGATAATTCTTTTATATCCAAGATCAAGGCAAGGCACTACAGCTTACTACTCCTATTACTTTTCAGCACTAAAGAACTCACTCTCACTCACTCACTCACTAGATCTTACAATCTGCGACCAACAGCAACTCATTTGTTTACAGTATACTCATGTGACAAAAACCCAAGGCGCATATTTCTTGCTATCCTTATTGATAAGAGCAGTATAACCACTGAATTGGTCTGCTGGTAGAAGCACCACTCCCACTTCGGTGGCACTCTAGTATATGCCTCTAGAGAGTCTAGAGAGCAACGATAATATGTACTCATAGCCAGCGTGGGATGACCTTGAAAGCGCATCCCCTCGGCTCACGGTGTGACATTCTCATTTCTGGCGTGCTGCACGCTCGTCATTCCGCCCGCCGGCCCCGCCCTCCTCGATAAATCCAGTTGCACCGCATTGGTAAGTAAATATCGTAATTGCTGGTCCCGACATTGAGGCAATAGCTTGAGAGGCAGCGGCTAGTTAATTAGATAACATATTTTTGGCACGGGAGGTAAAACATGAGCGAAGAAAATGCGGCAGCGGTAAACGCATCAAGTTGTGCTTCATGCGGTATCGCAGAAGTTGATGATGTCAAATTGACGGATTGTGCCAACTGTACTCAGAGTAGGACAGTTCTTCTGTGTTCGAGACAGGCACTATAGCTCAGATCGGTTTTGTATGACACCTTGCTACATCGTGTTTCCTTGGTAGACAATTAGAAGTAGTATCGTACCATCTCTCAGCATTTAGATTTCACCAGCCCCCTACTCCGTAAGATGATCCTATTACAACTGAGAGAGCTTCGTCCGGACATGATCTTGAAGACAAAGATTTAGTCAGACAATGTATGAATGTAGACGCAAGCTACGAGCGGAGGTCCCTCATCTACGACTTAATCAACATTTAATGAGAGAGATAATGGCAGTTCGCAAGTAAGGCTTAGTAAGGAGCATGAGATTTCCACCCTGTGATGGAAAGATCCCTCTGCACCCTGCTCTCCAACAAAAACATCATGATGTTGTTGAGGCGAGCTGCTTCGTTGCAGAGCCATGACAGTATCTACAGCAGCAATCGAAAAGAAAAAGGTAGTAACATTGCGTCGAGGTAGACAATGGTTGAATTACTTGGAGGCGAGTTTCAAGGCCCTTTTGTGTGTGCCAAGTCTTCAGGCACCCCATCTGCTAGAAAAGAGGGCAAGGACTGTAGCATGAGCTGAAAACTGATGTGTTCCACTTCTTGATTTAAAAATATGTTTATACAAATGATTGCATCAATCTCGAACATTATTCTTCGGGCACCCCCCCCCCCTACGGACTCTTGATTGCATCTACAGCAGCTTGGTGTGCACGAAGAGTATTGGCAAGTTCCTCTTCGCTGACATACCCCCCCTTGAATACACCCATCAGCGCTTTGATTGAACTATCATCTCCCTGTTTGGCAGCGATAATCCAATGTTTCACTGCTCTCTCAATATTGCAATCTTCTAATTCCTCGCATGCAAGAAGGCATCTAGCTTTGGGGTGGCCACCAATGGCAGCCTCTTCCAGATGGAACATATGCTTTCCATTATCTGTTTCAACACCATCCCCATCTTCATACAATCCTGCCAATTTAAAGTGTGCTTCAATATTTCCCAATTCGGCAGCCTTTGCATACAACTCAAATGCCCTACTGTAATTTCCTTTTATATTGAATTGTTCTCCTCCCAATCGGAGCATTGCAACTGGATCATTCGCCTCTACTCTTTTCATTGTTAATTTATCATATTCTTCCTCTGTTTCGGGCAAAGTTTTTCTACAGAATGGACATCGTTGCTCTAGAGAATCAGATAACTCTCGAATCTGATTAGTATGAACGCAGCCACTACAAACCACTTTACTGCAACATGGCATCATACTAGATTTCTCTGGATTAATCGGCAGAGGGATCATACAGATCGGACAGTCACCCAGATGTGTGCTTTCTGGTTGCTTGAACAATAGCACATCTCGTAATACGGCGGCTCGTTTCCTGCACTCTTCTTCATGTTGTGATCTATGATTTGTCTGGCATTCATCGCAGCAATATCTAACGAGATCGCAATCTTCGCATTGAACTAATTTAATGTCATCAACTTCTGCGATACCGCATGAGGCACAACAATTTCTTGATGAGTCCGCATCAATCACTTTGCTCATTTGAACCAACCCGTCCCTTCTAATGTAATAATAATGTAATGATGATCGATAAATAGTCAACGCTGAAGGACATCTGCCACATGCTACATGAAATAATAGAAACAACTCTATCAACTTATCACATACTTAACCTGTCTTTCGCCCGTCTATGAGGAACAAAACCCCATATCGTAGAGACACCACAGTATATACATCATGGCGGCAAACTCTCTAGAGAGTAAAATACTAACTATCCCCGAATTTATATCAGCTATAGACAGAACCAATGATACAGCCCTTTAGAGTATATTAATGCGAATATTGTATATAAAGGAATCGTACAAATACCTCATTTTCTCGCTGAGATATGCATTTTTGTTTACCCATAGTATTTACTAGGAGTATACAAATTTGGCTAACTCTACCTTCGAATGGAACATCTGTTTCTTGTAGGGATGATGCAACCCAAATTATCCTGAATAGAATTGATCTCCTGAGATACAGACTAAAACGGTCCTATGACCGTTTTGGGCATAAAGTAGAGTACATTTGTCAGCCTGTCGACCTCCCTATATACGGCCAATTTACCATGGTGGAGGTGTGTGAGAAAATGGTTTTGTTCGCCCACGTGTTTTGGCGGGTCAGGCTTATTGTATTATACCATTGCATTGTATTGAACAAAATGATGACAATATCTTCATACAATAGTGGGGGGCGGGTCAAAACTGATCGACATCTCTAGAGAGAGGGAGGAGATATTAACTGCAAGCTCATAAACATACGCAGGTCAGTACAGTACTTGCCAGGCCATCCTTTGCAAAGGAAATTATGGATAGTGAACCCACCAATGCCGTCGTTGCATCTTCATCTGAAATTTACTTATGCACATCTCTTTGGCTTGGTGCTTAGTTAAATAAGTAGCTTGGTGCTCTGAAGAGGTAGCTAGGTGGGGCTTTAGGTTATTTCAATGATTGAGAAGGTGGTTACATAGTTACGTTTATTTTACGTTCTTCCGAGTTCGCAGTATCAAGACGCCCATCTCAATCTTGGAAATCACGTTGCCTTCGATCTTCTATATCGCGTTCTCATTTTTCATTTTTCATGAAACCAGTGCGATCAAGTGTTGTACTATCTACCTCCAAGAATAATCAGTATGACCACCGACAATAACAACTCGGCCGCACCCGGCTCACACGCCCCGCCATCCAGAACATTGGTCGTCGGTGATGGCGCATTCGCAATGGCCATGGCGACATCGCTTGCCCGTAGAGGAGACACATCCGTCCGTGTTCTATGTCACACCACACAAGTTCGCGATGAAATTAATTCTGGGGAGAACAAGACATATTTGCCTGGATATCAAGTGCATTCGAATATTAAGGCATATACGGATATTGCGGAGGCTTGTGATCCGGATATACAGTTAGTTTTGTTGGTTATTCCTACGCAATTTTTGAGGAAATTTTTGGTGGCCAATTTAGCGTCTTTGCCGGTTGGTTGTCCTATTGTTGTTTGTGCCAAGGTAAGAAGAAGTAGTAGTTATCTTTAATAGCATATTTTGTGTGCGTAGAATGCTCATGTTGTGTATATTTATTTCTCTATGATTTATCCATTTCTTATAAAATTAGGGAATTGAAATCGGAACTGCAGAAACACCCTACGAAATGATGATCGCGGAGTTACCCGGAAAATATCACAAACACTTTGCAGTACTTGCCGGGCCATCCTTTGCAAAGGAAATTATGGATGGTGAACCCACCAATGTCGTCGTTGCATCTCAAAATTCGATTGTGGCAAAAGAGGTAGCGCAGTATGTATCCGATGGGTCATCACTACGTGCGTATGTATCCGATGATGTACACGGGATAGAAATTGCTGGTGCAGTCAAGAATGTATTGGCCATTGCATCTGGAGCCTTGGACGGCTTGAAGTTTGGTAATAATGCTCGAGCGGCATTGGTATGTCGTGGATTGGCGGAATTGACACGTTTGGCAGTTGCTACCGGCAGTAATGGAAGGGCCATGGCTGGATTGGCGGGCGTGGGTGATTTAATGCTTACGTGTTCATCATCACTGAGTCGTAATTTCACCGTGGGTAAAAAGCTAGCTTCGGGTATGACCTTGGAGGAAATTAGTGGTGGTACCAACGCTGTAGCCGAGGGTGTGGCTACTGCCAAGTCGGTACGGATGTTGGCGGGGAAGTTGGGTGTTGAGATGCCAATTTGTGAGGCAGTATATGAGTGTTTGTACGAGGGCAAGAGCCCCAAAGTGGCACTGGCGGAATTGCAGGCTAGACCTTTGGGTGCTGAGGGTGGATTGGTAGCGGAGGATTGAGAGATGTAAAGGACAGATAAATTTGAGGAAGAAAAAGAAGCGGTTGTAGATAAAACATAGGAGACGGACTATGCCGATCAGATGTTGACGTCAAGAGCTAGATTAAAACAATATTATCACATGACAACAGCAGCACTCACTTGCTTCTCCTCGATTGTGCTTCTGCCAACAGTATACTATCCCCATTCTTACTGCAACATAATTTATGGCAGATTTCGACATATCAAGCGACAGAGGAAAGCAGCAAATCGGACAGTCCTCAAGGTGGCTACCTGCCGGTTGTTTCAATAATAATTGTGAACTATTATGTATTTCCAAACTAAATAAAGAAAGACAAAGTAAATCAGATTAAATATCCCTCGCCGCAGGACTCTTCAGGAGTTTTTCGACTCTCTCCCTTCGCGGACTCTTGGTTGCATCTACAGCTGCCTGATGTGCACGAAAGGCAGCAGCAAGGTCGTCCTTTTCCACAAATCCCTCCTTAAATGCAGCAATCAGCGCTTTGATTGAATCATCATCTCCCTGTTTGGCAGCGATAATCCAATGTTTCACTGCCCTCTCAATATTGTCGTTGATCATCTCATGAGCTCCAATAAGGTATCTAGCAGAGGGATACCGCCAATTGAAGCCTCTTCCAAATGATGATTTTGCTTTCCCTCATCCATTTCAACGCCATGCCCTCTTTTATACATATCTGCTAGCTTAAAATGCGCCTCGGCATAACCAAATTCAGCAGCCTTTGCAACATACTCAAATGCACTGCTATACTCTCCCTTCTTGTAATGTGCCACTCCACGATAGTGCATTGCAACTGGACTGCAACTGGATCATTCGCCTTTATTCTTTTCATCCTTCGTTTGGTCGAACGGACATGATGGATTCAATGATGCATTTAACTCGTGTGCCTCATTGATATAGGCGCAGCCCTTGCAAAAGATTGTACTGCAGCAATGATTTATGGTAGATTTCAATCCTTCAACCGGTAGAGGTAAGCAACAGATCGGACAGTCCCCGAGATAGTTGCTTGCTGGTTGTTTGAATAATAATTCGTCACGCAATTCAGCCACACGTTTTTTGCAGGTGTCTTCGTGCTCAGATATATGCTCTTTTTGACATTCATCGCTGCAGTACTTCACGAGATCGCAAGCGCTGCAACTCTTCAATTTGATGTCATCAACTCCTGCGACACCGCACGAAGCGCAAAAACTTGATGTGCGTGTTCACCGCCGCATCACGGGAACCTGGGGTTGACACGTCTTGCTGAGAGATTTGTCAAGAGCTTGCCAGGAGTTTCAAGTCGTGTTTCACAAAATCTAGCGTTGAGGTGCGTTGAGGTTGATTTCTGATGGCCTGTTCCGTCAAAAACTTGCCGCCGACGCCACGAATCGGCCATCTGACACGGTGCGCCGCCAAGCAGCATGTCACTCGTGGCGGTGGCAGCAAGTTTTGACGTTGGCGCAAGTTTTTGACGGAACAGGCCATCAGAAATCAACCTCAACGCTAGATTTTTGAGAACCACGACTTAAAACTCCTGGCAAGCTCTCGACAAATCGGCTGCTAACAAAAATCAGCTACTGTCAACCCCAGGTTCCCGTGGCCGCATCATCTTCGCTCCCGCTACTAAAATAAGTTTGTTAGAGGTCTTGCTGCGCCGCTCCGAGAGAGTCCAATTTACAATTACACCGCAATTAACTAACTACATCAACGCCCGACGCAATATTAGTCAATAGATAGTCAAGATTACGAGCAGGCAACAACATAACAACACAACACCGTATCATGGAGAGCACAAGCAACACAACACCGTATCATGGAGAGCACAAGTTTAGCGATAAAATTTCGTCGCACATTTCAGCGATAGTCTGACATGTTAGCGAGGGAATTTGGCGAGGGAATTTGGCGAGGGAATTTGGCGAGGGAATTTGGCGAGGGAATTTGGCGAGGGAATTTGGCGAGGGAATTTGGCGATGAAAATTAGCGATGAAAATTAGCGAAAGAGCGATTTCACCTGCCTCGCAGATGAGACTGATAGTAAGTATGATGTAAAAACCGGGGAGAATTTGGCCCTCTGGGAACTTTCTAATGCCAAATCTCTGCGGGAATCGGGATTTACGTCCAGCTCTTTCAAACTGGCATATTTATAAGATATGTCTTCGTTTGTCATTGGCATATCCGCAGCCGCTGCAAATCACTTTGCTGCAACAATCATTTATGACAGATTTCGACAGATCAAGCGGCAGAGGCAACATACAGATCGGACAGTCACCGAGATGACTACTTTCCGGTTGTTTGAATAACAATTTATCAGGTCATTCAGCTGCTCATTTCTTGCACGCTTCGTTGTGCTCTGATTTATACTCCTTCTGACGCTACAGTATCTAACAAGATCACAATCGTCGCAACTCTTCAATTTGATGCCATCAATTCCTGCAATGCCGCAGTTGGCACAATTTGATGTGTCTACCGCCACATCATTATCTTCGATCATTTTTCATTTGAATTGCCGCTGCAAAAAAATTTTGTTAGAGGTTTTGCTGCGCCGGTCCAAGAGTCCAATTTACAATTACACCGCAATAAACTAACTACATCGACGCCCAACGCAATATTGGTCAACGAGTAGGCAGCAGGCAACAGACTAGAGACAACAATGAAGCACAGGAACTAGAGATAAAGAAGGCCGAAACAAACGAACGCAATAAGTGCTGTAGATGTTGATGGATTTGACGCTCACCACTCACAAGATCACAATGTGAGAGTTTGCACGTGTCACAACAAACATCATTGGTCATTGGCAATTGGCACGAGTCGGCACGAGCACGCGCACGGCACGAGCATCTCATTCATTCGATGACGGACGTGAAAAAGCAATGAAAAAGCAATGATATTTATTAGGAGTATGTCACTGAGCTTGCTAATAATATGGTGGTTGGGCCATGTTCTTCTGCAGAAAGCTTACAGTAACAACTTACATAATAGGTAAAATAACCCACCATCATGGTCTGCAACTATTCGAGCTACACGTGGTCAATCCTCACCGGAATGATTCTAACCGGCTCCGCTCGATCCATCATTGTCAAGCTCGCCTATCAAAGTGGCTTCCAGGCACCACTGACGATCACGCTGCTCTATCTGCTTGGTCAGTCGTTATCACTGCTTGTGTACCAGATGCAGCGAAAGTGGATATTGAGTGATTATAATGCGCTGGAGTCGAGAACAGCAAACGATGATGATGAACATGAGCGGAAATGTCAATCGAAGGAGCAGACGCAAGAAGAAATAACGATAAATTTGAACAGCGGCAGTTGTTCGTCAGATGTGGAGTTGGCCGAGTGTGAGCAATCTGCTGCGTTGAAATTACCGACAATAGTTCAGACTGGTTGTGAGGAAGATGATGTGGCCGATCATGATGTGCAAGATAACTTCCTACCGAGACACTCTACTGCTTTGGAGGCGACAGAGCAGTTGAAGTTGAGCACAGCAACAACATCCATACCTCGTTCGATAATATTCAAAATGTACAAATCTATCCAAACAGAATCAATAATATCATCTCATGAAGAAATACCAAACGGGAGCAATCACGGTCTATCACCCCAATCCGCCGAACAAATCCAATGGGCACACGCCATACCCTACCACATCCGACCAGCCATCCCTGCACTCTTCAATCTACTCAACTCGGCATTACGGTGGGCATCATTAGTATATATTGATGCGTCTGTGGCAGAAATGCTCATATCTGGATTGGAATTGACATTGAGTGTGGTTGCGGCACGAGTGATACGGAAGAGGATGGTGTCGAGGTCTAGGTGGATGGGGGTTGTGATAGTGGCGGTGGGGGTTATTGTGATTGAGCGTGCGAATAATTGGAAGCATCAAAAGCATCTCGATGATGAAGTGAAAGCATATGATGATCATGTTGTGGAGGATGACAACAACAACAGCAACAACACCCTTAACTTATCTCTCAGCAATGCAGAAAACGTGACAATCGGAGTAATCCTAATCCTACTACAATCCATACTATCAGTGCTACAAGATATTGGAGAAGAAATATTTATGCAAGCTACAACCTTCCCAGCAATGATGATGCTCGGTATGGAAGGATTATACGGGTTTGTGATTGGTCTTGTCATCTACTTTACCATAGGGAATAAGTTTGGTATTGAAAATGTAGACGATACAATATCAATGCTGATGAACAATGCAACATTACGATGGTGGCTACTCGGTCTTCCTTTCTTATTTCTTCTAACTGGCATTTTCAACATTAAGGCGACTGAGGTAACCTCGGCCATGACACGGAATGTGTGGAAGAATCTTCGGACAGTTTTGGTATGGAGCATTGCTTTATTTATATTTTATGTTGGGAATAGTGATTCGAATTATGGAGAGGCTTGGCATAATCCGGAATCGTTCTATATTTTGTTGGGATTTTCGGTGATGAGTTTTGGGATTGTTGTGTATTATTGGTACAAGTCTCAAGAGCAATGATCAATGATTGAGGTAAATGCTCAACTCATTCATAAGTGTGTGTCATAGGGACTAAGATGGAGATCATGAGCTTGATTGGAGTCAAAAGTTGGGGGACTCGGGGGATTGTTGTTTAATATTGGTACAAGTCTCCAGAGCTATGATCGATGATGGAGACAAATGCTCAACTCATTCATTCTGCCGTTTCATGCCGGATACTCGGACGATATATACCATCCACCTTACCAACGATAGACTTATAAGCTTGGTTGGGATCAAAGTGGCAAAACTACAAATACAGAGTATTAGTCATTAGCAATAGAAGTTTCTCATACTAGTGTTTACATTTTCAGTAAGATTAGCCGCCTATCTAATGCTCCGCGTTGCTCAGGCACGTCACAGACCTACTATGTATTTCCAAACTATGATCAAAGACACAAAGTAAATCAGATTAGATGATATCCTTGCCTTGCGGTTTTTTGTGCGTATTTTTATCGCGAGAAGAAATGGCGGGAGGGGAAAAACCCGCACTTAGAAAAAGTAAGTAAGTACGTAATAATAGCTAACTTACTCGTAGAATAGATACCACCAGCAGAAGACCAGCAGATCTTGACCATGCATGGTAGACCATGTTGTCCACTGCTATGGGTGGTGACGTCCTTCAAGACTTTGCCAAATCACTTTGTAAGTTCAATTGCATCTTTTGACTTCCACGCCAAATCATTGGCTGTCTTTAGCGTTGCAGCTTCTTCGATTTGATCTTCCAATGAGGTCTGACTGTAAGTGGTAGACGCCCTTCCTTGCTGCAATTCCTTCCACATGGGCTACTTGATTTCAAGTTGCCTCTTACCGACGTATGTTTCACGCTTCACAATACTGCTGGTAATGATGGTACTCATCGATGCAGATTGAGGAGACGATTACAATGGTTGTCAATTTGTCGAATTTGATGATTTGGACCTCGGCTGTGGAATTCTGGCTGTCAAGCCGGATTGGGCCGAGCTGGGCGGGAACTAACACCGTTTTTGACCGAATCGATTGGTAAAGGTTCGATATTTGGCCATGGAAGTATGCCTAATCGATAGAGCACGATGAGAGCTTTCCAAAACGACACTAATCGCCTTCCTACGATGGGAACAAGTCAAGATATGGAGGAAGGAAGATTCGAATGGTTGAGCAATGATCACTGGACAAGCAGACGCTAACTCACTCATTCTGCCGATTCATGCAGACTACGCAGACGCTATCATCTACTCAAACGATAGATTACATGGAAAACAAGACAAGAGCTTGATTGGAGGCAAAATGACAAAACTGCAACATAATACCATACTATTCAATAGAAGTTTCTCATGCTAATATTATTTACATTCACGCTAGCATTTAAATAATGTCACATGCCCCTTGCTCTGGTGCTCATTACATTCCTATTTCGTTCGTTCTCTCTCTCTCTGTTTAACTAGTATGAATTTTGTTGTCATTATTCGTTCCCCCGTAATTGTCCCCATTCTTTCTTATCTACTTGCGATGCACCCAATGCACCTCATATCACCTACATCCTCCCACTACAATACACACACACACTTCTTCGTCATCACCCTACCTACGCATGAATAGGCACCAAAGGCAAAGACTTATTACTCAACCTCCTATGAAGATTGGCATCTTCACTACTGCTACCACATTCCACCTTGAGACCATAATCAGCCAAGATGGTCTTGAGGGTGGCAATGGCAAGTGGGAGAGGGATGGAAGTCTGTTCCGCCTCGGCAGCAGCTGCGTTACCCTCGGGAATGATGGAGGAGGATGATGACGAACGATTGAGTGGAGAGGAAGTGGCGCTCGATTCAGAAGAGGGGGAGCGAACAATCGTCGCACCCTCACCACTACCACTACTACAACAGCTTTTGCTACTCGAAATAGCATTACTACCCTCGGCAATCGCATCAATCAAACGATTGGCAACCATCTCATGCATCGTCTTGGGAATCGTCGAAAGAGAATCTTCAATACGTTTCATCAATTCAGGATCGGGCTTGTTGGGATTCTCCTCCACAAGTGGTGCAGCTGCTGTAGTAGCCGCCGTGGTGGTAGTAGTATCATCCGTGGCAAAGGCGTGGAATAATTCATCGACAAAGTCTTCTTCTTCTCCCCCCATGGCTGCATCATCGGGTGAAACGTCAGGCAACGATGAACATCTCGATAGAACCGGAGTGGGAACCAACGATGATGGACCCGCCGAAGAGGGATTTGATAGGGTCAAATCCGGTAACAGCGTCGTGGCAGCATCTTCTAATGACATGTTCATGTTGTGCATGTTCATAATATTGTCATCTGAAAATGGCAGAATAATGTCCACATCCACCTCTTCCATCTTGGTCTCGTTGCTGTTCATGGTGGACGAGGGTACATCTTCCGGTGATGGCATCATCATCACGTGAATACTAGTATTAGTATTAGCATCAGTATCCACCTTCTTCCTCTTGTTTCCAACCGATACAGATACCACCTCAGCTGCAGCTGCTCCCCCCAACTCAGGAGGGGAGACATTCACATTCATCCCCTTGACAAGAGAAGTCAAATCATCCATCTTGGTGGCCATGGATTGCATTTGTTCCTTGAGGGTATTGACTTCGGTGTTGAGACGGGTTACTTCTTGTAATGGTGCTGGAGTGATGGCTGCAGCGACGGTGGTGGAAGTAGTATTATTTGATGTGGGAGAGGCGGCCACACTTGATGATGTGCTAGCCGGACTAACCGCCGCCGCAGCAGTACCATTAGCACTCGAACTACTGCTATTGCTACCACTACTGCTACTGCTGCTCGAGGCACTCCTCTTGATCTCCCTCAACAAATCCTTCCGTCCCCTCCTAAAATTGTCATGCTTAAACCTCCAAAAGTTGCGCTGCTCTCGCTCCTTCTCCAAATCAATCTTGAGCGAATTCTCGAATCGAATTTTGCGAAATCCATAAAAGTTGAGCTGCCGGACAAAGCTGGAGAATTTGGAGTGTTTGAAGAATTGGGGGATGATGGTCGTTTCGAAGAGGTGGGTGTTTTTCACGATGAAGGTGAGGCCGTCGGAGGACCAGGTGGCGATTGTGGGGGGACACGTGTCGATCATGTGGTAGGTTTCTGTAACGACGGTGAATGATAAATATATGAAGTGTTAGATGGTGAGTGGAGGGTAATATAACGAGGCAACAATTTACACGACGGTCAATAACAATTATTAGAATATTATTCGATGGTACACTCACTCTGCAAAAAGATGGGCACCTCAGGCGCCGATCCGCTATTCTTCTTTTTCGACGACATAGTATTCTTATCGGTGTTTTAATATGCTATATAGATTGACAGCTATTATTGTGTAGCGTAGCGGGATTATCTGCAACGTATAACGGTGGTATCGGAAATTATCGGGCTGGTTGAGTGCACGACACGGGAGCTGAGTTGATGGGTTTGGAATTGGGCGAATTTATTGAATTCAAATTACAGCGGCGGCAATGGGCAGCTGGCAGTGAGATGATAGATAAATCGTGGCTCTTCCGAGTGTTGTTGGTTCACTTCAATAGTGGATAGATTGGAGAGTCACCGTGGTGTTCTTGCTTGTGTGTAGAGAGTGTGTGAATGACTGTGCACAGCTGTTGTGTGTGAGTGAGTCAAGCTGCTTGGCAAGTTGTTGGCTATTGGCCCCTTCGCCTCAAAATTTTTTATTACGTTGGCTTTCTGGGACACCCACTAAAATTACACAGTTTCGAGTGTACCCCAAACCAATCAAGTAATTAATTATCACAATCAATGCAGAAAAGAATGGGGGCAACACATAACTCAAATTTTGTCGGCTGCTTTTCTCAACCGGAGTAACGGACAATTGTCAATATTTGGAGTTGGATTCGTGGGCTTGCCGTGGGTGACACGATACATTCCACATCCAAAATCTTGCATTAATTCGCAAGTGCGTTTGTGTGAGAACTCTCATTTCTGCTGCTGCTTGAATGATGGATTGTGTATCTTTTGTGGATTGTACATATCATTATTGCCATTGTGTGTTGGTTGGTATTGGTCTGCGGGTTGATGGAGTCGAGAGTATAGCGTACGTGTGGGCTCAAAAACTGAAGCGCTGTGGTAAAATAATATGAGTGAAGAGAATGAGGCGGAGAGCACATCATCAAGTTGCGCCACGTGCGGCATTGAAGAAATTGACAACATCAAATTGAAGAGTTGCGATGATTGTGATCTTGTTAGATACTGCAGTGAAGAATGCCAGACAAAGCATAAATCAGAGCACGAAGAAGCGTGCAAGAAACGAGCGGCTGAATTACGTGACGAATTATTGTTCAAACAGCCAGAAAGCACACATCTTGGGGACTGCCCGATCTGCTTCTTACCTCTATCGCTTAGTGAATCGAAATGCACATTAACAACGTGCTGCAGCGAAATAATTTGCAATGGCTGTGATATCGCTAATAAGATACGAGAGGTGAAGATGAGGCTGGAAAATAAGTGCCCATTCTGTCGTGAACCTGCACCCTCCGACATTGAAGGAGGTATTGAACAAAGGAAGAAACGAATAAAGGCGAATGATCCGGTTGCGATTCGCGAAGAGGGAACGGAACTCTACAAGATGGAAGATCATACAGGTGCGTTTGAGTGGTATACGAAGGCTGCTAAATTGGGAGATGTTGAGGCGCATGTTCTACTGGCAAGGATGTATTACTTAAGCATAGGTTTTGAGAAGGATAAAGAAAAGGAAGTGCATCATCTAGAAGAAGCTGCCATTGGTGGGCATCCCTATGCTAGATACCTTCTCGGACACTATGAACGCAATAGGGAGAGGGCAGTGAAACATTGGGTCATCGCTGCCGCACAAGGAGAACCAACATCAATCAAAAGGCTGATGGATGCATTCAAAGATGGAGATATCAGCAAAGTGGACCTTGCTGCTGCTCTCCGTGCACACCAGGCCGCTGTAGATGCAACCAAGAGTCAGCGTAGGGAAGAGGCAGAAGAATTCGAGAGGAGGTTTAAGTTCAGGTGATCGCCTGCGGTTGCTGCCTAATGCCAACTCGTTAGGTATGAAGTGATGAACGCAGTTAGATACATTTCAAAAGAGAGGACGTTCTTCGTACCCTCCACACGGACGCCAAACACCTCCAAATGTGGGCACTATATCCCTATGGCGGCATGGGTCCAATGCTCCGCAGATTCCTTTTCGGTGACGAATGTCTTCTGTGTTAGTGCCCATTGTAATCTTTCGGCGGCTTGAGTTGATTGACCGTGATTTGCCGAATGCCATCAACGCTATGTATTTTCAAACAATACGAAACAAGGCATAGTGTTTTACCTTTCAGCTGCCCTGTCGCTCCCTAGCAAGAAGATTTTGACTTCAACTTAATGTTTAAGTGCTAGCTGCTTCCTCAGAACCAGACATCTCCGCTGTATTTTCATTTTTGGAGATTTCTCCATTTGAATGCATTACTACTATCTAATTACTGCTCTATCTCTTCTATGTGCTCAACTACTGAAGTACATCCAGTGGCGGGAATGATTATGGCGGGGGAACGGTTGTGGTTCGGCTCCGAGCCAAACCACAACAAATCGTCAAACCACTAAACACCAAGTCGCTGCTTCCGTGTCCTCCTATGCCATGGAAATATTCGCCCATAGCAATAATTAATTTACACTCTAGTGTACTCCTGTTATTGCTGCGTTCATGCTGGTACCCCGTTTGCCGCGAAGACGACAAATTTCCAATGGAATCCGGCGAGCGGCGTCCACCCCTCCGCGACTGACGTCGGCGTGATATTATCGATCGATGCTGCGACTACAACGACGAAAGTAGCAGCAGAAGGAGTATATTGCAGCCGCTTCGATCAATGTGGGGCTGGGGAGTACGTAGTAGAAGAAGTAGAAGAGCTCTACAACAAATAGACTGAGTACTGAGTGTGCGAAGAATTGAATGTGTCCACGGTTCACTCGACGATGCTCAATGTCAATGTGGCGTAGATCTCCTTGTGAGTTTGTTGGGCTTTCTCTGTCTGAGAAACAGTGACGGAAGAGAATAAATCAGCCAACTCATCGGTAATATTTGATGTACATTGGTAGTAACATTGGTAGTAGAAGTAAGGAGTAGAATTATCCATCGACACTTGCGTATCAAATTTAGGCGCTATAACGAAGAGAAGAGATGCTCTCAATCTTCTCAATCGTACATACCAATATTGACAACCAATGACAGGCGAGGTAGACTGGGCCATGAAGAAGAATCATGACTATAACTTCTTTTATCATCCATTCTTCTGTCTTCTTTGGTATCCTTCTCCGGAGTGATCAAAGTCGAACCATTCCATAATTGCCATACTAGAAAGCTCTCAGCAACTCTTGTGCCCCTTAAATCTAGTTTTACTTATACTTATAAAGCTGTATACGACTGCTTTTGTAGCATTGTGCTCATTCGTTGTTACGAGAAGGTAGTCGAGCACAGTAAGTGCGATCAAGTACTTTATCTCATCCACGAAGAAGTCACAGAGGAAGCGCAATATGAGGCAGGATCAATGCGATCAAATCCAACTTTAGGAGGCAGTCTGAACGTGATATCACCATGATAGGGCATTCAATAAAAGCGCTCCATCTCCTCAACATCTTCGCCGTGGAGTAGGCCCGGCTGTACGTCTACAGCGTAGGCTCGACTGCACATCTCTGTGAACAGATCACTTGACAAGACGTCATTCATTGATCTCGATGTCAACATACAATGCCGTGCTGAACGACTGTGAGCAACTGAAGCTTATTTAGTTATAAGAGCTTCGTCGGATGCAGCTGTCAACTCTCATGTTGGCATGGGCGGAGTTGCAGATACAAGAGGAATCGATTGACCATCTCAATCTCAATTACTGATGACAGCGATAAACAAAGTGGTAACACCAGTCGATCAACTTCTTGCGATCGCCGGAGTGTTCAATGTGGGATCGGAAGGGTTTAGATTCCCGCCCTCATGCCATGAGAAGGTGGTGAGCTGCTCTCTCTCTCTCATGACGACGAGGATTTCAGCCACAGCCACTGCGCGTCTCTGGATAGTCTCTTTACTATCGACTGCATCGTTACCATGCAATGGTGGAATGATTGTGATAGTAATTGCCTCAATGCTTGCCATCCTCGTGTACCTACAATGTGCTCGCCTTGGTAGAGCCCTCTATCTAACTTCGATCTTGCTCATTACATTGAATCGAAACAGCGCAAAGGCGTATGCGATCAAAAGAGAAGTAATGGATTTTGTTTGTTGCTGCTTGGCTTATTCTTTCACCTCATGTTGAATGCTCAGGTATTATATCCGGCGTTCCACTCAGAGCAATTCAGTTCATTGCAGCAGTAGAGTCTTTCCACTCAACTGGTTGCAGTTCTCTCCACAGCACAGTCGCAACGAGCGCACCACCCCCAAATTAGAATAGTAAGCCAGCCTTCATTAGCAAAGATTCGTCAATGTTCTCTACCCTCTGCACCAAGGCATTGCGGGTCCTCTTCTAATTCTGAGATGGGTACATCCCCAATCCCAAAATAATAATTACCACCACACCCACATGCTCGGCCAAGTTCAACCGTTGTATTGTCCTGTGTGAGTATATTCGGCAATAATTTGCACCGCCCGCGTCAAGAATCAGTTGATATTAACGTGTCGATGATTATCGAGTCGAGGAAGAGGAGTAGAAGACGAATGACCATCGAAAATTGAAGCGATAGCACGATATTCGGCCGTGCCGCAGCCTTTTGCTGCCAATTGCGGGTGAATCGAATGAAACGAGACGCCGACCGCACCCCGAATGGATCGCGAGGTGTTATAGAAGGGAGAGAGGTAATGATGGCTCGTCATTACTATTGTTAATGATGTCTACTACGGCCGAAACCGTCATGGTTTAGTTGATTTTGATACTGTTTTGGCTGAAAATGTGTGGGTTGTGGCTAGGCAAACCGGGATAGGGGGCGCGTGGGCGTGCCCACAACACACCATGGTTGAAGGAGAGGCTTGAACGGGGAATATTGGGGATTTTTGGTCGATATAAGGGTTAAATTCGGGCAATTTGAGCTCATTTGTACCCGATTATGTGTAGTTGTGGGCCCCACGTGGGCGCCGCCCACAACATACCATGAAAAGCGCCCACTATCCCGGCACGCCTAGTTGTGGCCCAGCCACAACCAATCCCGCCACTAGAGACATGCTCAAACTCGTTCTATAGGTATCATTTTTTCTATATCATTTTTTGGGGAATCTGGAGCGCTTGATTCACACTTCGTGCCCGTTGCGACACGTTCAGACTCTCTTACTTACATACTCCCTCTATATTGTATCTGTCCCACAAAATAGAAAATTGGCGTGCGGCGGCAGGGCAAGCTTCTCCCGGCTTTCGTGCTTCCGCTCTCTTCTCTCTCACTCTCAGAGCTCGTACCGACTCGTACTACTGTAAGAATAAGTTCTTGTTTTCTGTCAAAATCTGCTAAGCTGCTATTTCTATTTGTATGAACTTTCTTATTACTTTTAGATGACTTATGAACTCTTCACTGCATCGTTTCGATCTCCGCATTTGATTGGTAACCCAACATGTCGAGAATTGGTAGTTCTTTGTTGGCCTTCAATCGTTGCTCGAAGCGAATGAGATTCTGAGGGACGTTGAAGCTGCGTTCCAGGTCTAAGGGTTTCATCAGATAGAGTCCAGCTAGTGTTCTCACCCTCGACAAGACAACGTAGACCCAGTTCACGATCGATAATTCCAGTCATTGACGATGAGGACGTCTTTGAACATCCCCTGCAGCTTGTGGCCTGTTGTTGCTATGTTAGAGTTGACAGGAACCTGTTTGACCTTGGCGTTGCATGGTTGTAGTTATTGTTTCAGTCAGAGGGAACTTGATTGTGGCTGAGAATTCTTGTGGTTTGAGCTTGAAGGTCCGTGCTTTGGTGCCGGTGGTTGGGTAATGCTCGAACTTCACCCACTCGATGTCGTCAACCGACACAGTCCATACCTTCTTTCCATCCCAATTTTTCCACCTCCTCTCCCTCTCCCGCCCATCCTTTTTGAGTTTGAGTTTCAAGCACTTGCGAAGAGTCCCGTTGCCTCGCCCTTGATCAAGATCCTCATTCGTTATGCACATATGGTGGGATCCGGGGTAGATGCGTAGGGCGGGCTCGATTTTAGCTCCATTTGCTCCCCCCACTCCATCAGAGGACATCATCAAGTCATAGACTGGAACTGGACCTCGGTTCTTGCTCGTCATCGCTCTGTCCTTCTCTGCATGCACTCAAGGGATACTTGAGGAGGTTCCTTTCATCAAACACAACAGACAGACTGTGGGTGTGGTGACGCTTAAAACTATCTAGACAACCGATGCGAAAAACCCACACGATGCAATGTGGCAGCAAGCAAGCTCGCTCGGACCAGGGGATGACGGAAAAGTGGGGATAAAGTCCGGACACCCGCTTGCCTGTCCATCACCCCAAAATCAGAGCTTTCTGAAGTGAAAGTTGTGAATGAGATTTTGCAAATTGAAATACCGGTCAACGTCTCTGCGTGGGATGGATGGTTGTGCCCACGTACTTGTGTGGGATGGGTGGTTGTGCCCACGTACAATGTTACACACTCTACTTCATTAGAGCTCCTCAGATTTCCGGAATAATAAGCTTGACAATTAATAGTCGAAGCTTGGATAGAGCTTTTTGATTATTTGATGTGAGATGTGAGCGAGCGAAGCGAAGTGTGTGCATGCGTTGAGATGCGTTGATGGATTGCTTATCTCATGGATTGTATCATGTTCCGGTTGTTAATGGTCTGCGGATTGAAGGAGTAGAGAGCATAGCGTACGTGGGCTCAACAACTGAAACGCTGTGGTAAAAGAATATGAGCGAAGATGAAGATAATGACACAAAGTTGTGTTGTGCTGCCTGCGGCATCGCAGAAGTTGATGACATCAAATTGAAGGATTGCGACGCTTGCGACCTCGTTCGATACTGTAGTAATGTCTGTCAGACAAATCATAAATCAGAGCACGGAGAACGCAAGAAACGGGCGGTTGAGTTGCGTGATGAATTATTATTCAAACAGCCAGAAAGCAGCCACATGGGGGACTGCCCAATTTGCTGCTTACCTCTGCCGATTAATGAATCGAAATGCACCCTTTTGACGTGCTGCAGCAAAGTGATTTGTACTGGCTGCGCTTATGCCAATCGGATTCGAGAGAGGGAGATGAGGCTCAAACAAACTTGCCCATTCTGTCGTGAACCTGCTCCCTCCAACATTGAAGGAGGTAATGAACAAAGAAAGAAAAGAATTGCGGCGAGTGATCGAGTTGCGATACGAGAAGAAGGATTTGAACACTACAAGAAGAAAGATTATGCAGGTGCATTCGAGTGGTATTCAAAGGCTGCTAAATTGGGAGACGCTGATGCGCATTATAAAGTGGCAAAGATGTATGTCTCGGGGCAAGTTGTTGAGAAGGATAAAGAAAAGGAATTGTACCATCTAGAAGAAGCTGCCATCGGTGGTCATCCCAATGCTAGATTACTTCTCGGATACTACGAATGCAATGCTGAAAAAGCAGTCAAACATTTGCCCATCGCTGCCGCACAAGGAGAACCAACATCAATTAATATGCTGATGGATGCATTCAAAGAAGGTCTTGTCAGCAAAGAGGTACTCGCTGCTAGTCTACGTGCACATCAGGCGGCTGTGGATGCAACCAAGAGTCCGCAGAGGGAAGAGGTAGAAAAATTATTCCAGAGGAAGCTTATGAAGTGACGTGTCTTTTACAACCATCCTTCCTGGAGAAGCTTGGAAATGGTTCCCATCGAAATCACTTGGCAGCTTGAGGTGATCGACTGCAGTTGCCGCCTAATACCAACACATTATGTTGTATGGAAGTAATGAATGCAGTTACATTTCAAATTATGAGAGGGCTAGATGTTCATGTATTTCTAAGCTGCCCTCTGCCCTGTCACTGCTTGTTGTTTTTTCGAGTTTGCCTTCTTCGTAATTTTCTGGCTGCTTCCTCAGAAATTAGTAGACATTTCCACTTTATTTGCATTGTGGAAGGTCTCTCCATCTGAACTGTATGTACAGTCGAAGGCATCTGGTGTAGGCTTAGACACGTTGCGACACGTTCAACCTCTATAGCCACCACATCATACCATCCAATCCACCACCAATCGACACTGCCGCTGCTCTCTCTGCTCTCGCTGCATGAATTGTATTGTTAGAAGTATCGTATTATTTGTTACTTGGCTTGTTGACAAAGCGAAGTAGGTAGCTGCGTTAGTATCGTGCTGATTGTAATTGGTCTTCAGATCGATGGAGTTGAGAGCAGAGTGAGGTGAATTCAACAACTGGAGCGCAGCTTATTTTTTGGTCGGGGTTGGTTAGAAGATATGAGCGAAGACAAAGATAATGACACGATTTTGAGTTGTGCCTACTGCGGTATGGCAGAAATTGATGACATCAAAATGAAGGATTATGATGGCTGTGGTCTTAAATATTGCAGCCGTGACTGTAACGAACTTCATAAACCAGAGCATGAAAAGGTGTGGGAGAAACGAGTGGCCGAATTTCAATTACGTCGGGATGAATTATTATTCAAACAACCGGAGAGCACACATCTCGGCGACTGTCCAATCTGTTGTTTACCTTTGCCGATTGATCTGTCGAAATCTAGCTTCATAACGTGCTGCAGCAACTTTATTTGCAACGGCTGTAGACATGCCAGTCAGAAGCGTGCAGTGGAATTGAGCCCGAATTATGAATCAATAGTTGAGGAATGCCCGTTCTGTCGAGAGCCAATCCCCGAAACTATTGAAGAAGGTAATAAACAATTGATGAAAAGAATTGAAGCGAATGATCCACTTGCATTACGAGAGGAAGGAATTGAGCAATACCACTGGGGAAATCATGCTAAAGCATTTGAATACTGGTCAAAGGCTGCTGAGTTGGGAGATGCCGAGGGACATTATAGACTGGCAAAGATTTATCGCAGCGGTGAAGGTGTTGAGAGAGACAGGGGGAAGGAATATCATCACATGGAAAAGGCAGCAATCGCCGGCCATCCCAAAGCGAGATACCTTCTTGGACTTAGTGAGAAGATGTATGGCAGCACTGACAGAGCAGTGAAACATTGGGTCATCGCTGCCGCACAAGGAGAACCATTGTCAATTGATATGCTGATGGATGCATTCAAAAGTGGATTTGTCCGCAAAGAGGTACTCGCTGCTAGTCTACGTGCACAGCAGGCGGCTGTGGATGCAACCAAGAGTCCGCAGAGGGAGGAAGCTGAAGAATTTCAGAGGGGGTCTTTAGCCAGGAAGTATGGAACACATGTTGGATAAAATGTGACGAGTCTGTGCAATGGGATTGACGTCCATTCTTCTTGGAAGTTTGAAAAAAAAACGCCTCTTCTACCATCATACTTATGCCCGGCGGATTGGGGTGATTGACCGTGATTGTTGCTGAGCATGATACTGGACGTTTTGCATATTAAAATTGCATAGATGCTGCTGTTTTTGTTCTGCTGTTATACTTCTTGTGAACTTCTGAACTGCTTTGTCACTTCCGTGGAGTTCCCACCCAACTACCACCTGAGCAAGAAATATTACAGATGCCGTATGAGGGATCAAAAGCAGTTTTACGAATAGGGAATAAGTGGATCACAGCTGGGATGCGAAGCCACGTCAACAAAGCGCGTCGTGAACCAATCCTCCGGAAATATATCAAGCGAAGACACGGATGGACGGACGAGCAATATGACAATGTGTATTGGATGACGATAGGGGAAGTGAGACGGAAAAGTACACTTAGCCAGCAGCGATTTACCTGCAAACTAATGCATGGCCTCCTCCCAGTGAATCACGTGAAGCAACATGAAACGCAAGTATCGCAGTGTCCGAACTGTCGGCAGTGTGATGACGAAACAATAGCACACGTGTTTCAATGTTCCCACCCGGATATGGCTGCGAAACGTGCTGCAATTATAGCAGCACTCCGGAAGAAAGGACTCCGGAAAATATCACGAAAAATACTACTCAGAGTGGCAAACTTGGTAGAACAATATGCAAACGGAGGCGAGATTCGAACCACATCAGAATGCCCGAGGATCCAGGAAGCACTGGAAGCACAACGTGACCTCGGGTGGGATGACTTCTTCAGAGGATATCTGGTAAAAGAATGGTATCAAGCATTGGAGAGTACTCATCATGGGGACGCCCACCAGCAGTTTTATCAACTCCAAAAATTGATCTGGTATGAAGTTGCACTACCGCAGTGGCATGAGCGAAACAGACTAGCTCATGGAACTCAGTCATTTGACAAGCAAATAGAGAGTGCACATTTAGCAGAGCAATTGGTATGGTACAGTCAACATCGAGAGGAGATGCCGCCAGGCTTTCACCAACGGTGGGCAAATCATAGTATTGACGAGATAAGCAATATGGATTTGGCTACTAGGCGAATGTGGGTGCATCACCTCAAGATAGGCAGGCAAGCGGTCGAGATGCGAGCAGAACAGCGGAAGAAAAGTCAACGAACTTTATCGTTCTACTTCAATGAATTCGGCCCACCACTACCGCCATCTCAGCGGCAACGTGTGGCTGATGAAGCCGAGGAACACGCAAATAGAGTAGTATTGTATCGTGAGGAGGGACAGCCGACAATAGACGCAGTCCTCAATGAACTCGAGAAATCGACGACGTAAACAACCGTATGGTTGAACTAATCCTGGCCAGGAGACTAATTAGGTCTTCTGGCTTGGAGTGCGATCTGAGAAACAGTTGTGGAGGCAGTATAGAGCACTATCAATGCTACCGACACAGCACACATGTTGGTTAGTCATAATTTCGCCCCTAGAGGGCTAATCAGACGTACTTTAAAATTTCTGTTATATTATTATTTGTCACTTCCGTGGAGGAAAATGCGTGTTAGAGTTTGACCTCCTACCTAAGTATGTATCCTCACTCCTCATCATTGAGTTTGTAAAGATAATGAGTGGAGAGAGATGACTGGAGTGGAGGAGGCGGCGAATATGGTATAGTCGGCACCAGCTATTCCAGCAGTCATCCTGCTGCTGGAACACAGCGAAATAATAGGGGTGGGGAAAACAGACGGGTCGACGTAGAGAGAAGAAGAACACGCAATCAACGTCGAGCCCAAGCTTTTAGGACAAGAGAAGAAACACAACGTCGTATTAAGCTGATTGACAAATTTGGGAACATTAAACATATCATTAGGAATGGGAAGATGGCAGCAGGAAATATTGAGACAATCATGACTGCAATTGATCGAAGGGCGAGGAGGGTTGTGGATGCAGAGACGCTTCGGGCGTTGCAAAGGGAAACATTGATAGAAGAGGCGATAGATGAAACTGGCACTGTTGGGGAGTTGCCCTCTGCCGCTGAGAAGAGGTTTCTAGAGGAACATTTTACTCGACAAGAGTTAGAGGAGGTGAGGACGGTCGATGACGATCTCATGAGGGTCCACGGTAGAGCTCCCCAGGCAAAACGGGAGGGGGTTGTCCGACTACTCTACGAAAACATCAATGGGCTGAATAATCGCATGAGTGGAAATATCAAATTGGATAGAGGTAGAGAAATGTTGGATGAATTGGAGGTCGACATTGCAGCCTTTAATGAGATCAAAATCAACTTCAACCACAAGAAGAATGTCAATGGTTTGGCTCAGCTATTTAACGGAGGAGAAGCCGAAGTGAAGGTGGTCCATGGCTGTAATACTCATGAGGGTGCTATCTCTAGAGTTCAGGAAGGAGGGACTGGAATTCTCACGTTTGGCCAACTGGCTGAACAGTTCGACCATATGAATAGCGGACAAGACGTCACTGGTCTGGGAAGATTCTCGTTCTCGAGGTACATCGGAGAGAATGGTATTTCAACTTGGGTTGTCTGCGGATATCAACCATGCGTTACTAAAGGTCCCAGCACTAGTTACCAACAACAACGACGGTACTTCATTCAAAAAAAGCAGCCTGACGTTAAGCCAAGAGACAAATTCTATGAGGACTTGATTGCTCTACTCAAGAGGTGGCGTGAGGAAGGAGACCGAATTATTGTTTGCCTAGATGCCAATGAGAATATCTACACCAAGCGGATCGGACAAGCTCTAACAGAAGTAGATGGGTTAGCGATGAAGGAGGTGGTAGGAGACTACACTGGGAAGCAGCTTGGTGCAACTTATTTCCGCGGCTCTCAACCTATCGATGGCGTGTGGGCGACAAGGGATATTGAAGTTTTGAATGCATGTGTAATGCCGGTGGGCTATGGAATGGGTGACCACCGATGCTTCGTGGTAGATTTCTCGTTCTCATCACTTGTTGGCCGCTCCTTGGTCCGTGTGAAAAAGTTGAAGGCGAGACGACTGAATACCAAACTCCCCAGAGTTGCGGAGAGATACAACCAACTGCTAGAAACGAACCTGATCAGGCATAGGGTAGACGACGATCATCGTGCCGCATACCAGGCACAAACAAAAGAAGAAGCTCGTACTGCTCTCGCGTCCTCTGAAGAGAAAAGCAAACAATATATGGCTCACGCAGAATCGAAGTGCCGCAAAATCAAGGCAGGTAGAATACCATTCTCGGCAGAATCAGTGACTTGGATAAAGCGAGGCGAAGTCTATAGAACACTTCTCCGTTATCATGCGGGAAGGAAGGTGAACCGAGGGAATTTGAAACGAAAATGTCGGAAGCTAAAGATCCTTCGTCCATTCAACCTCTCAGTAGCAGAGATCGCTGCTAGACTCAAAGCTTGCGACAGTAAGTGTGATCATTTTAGGAAACATGGACACCACTATAGAAAGAAACATCTGAATCGTCGGCTGGATATTGCTAAAAAGAAGGGTGACGAGGCTGCAGAGAAGCGTATACTTGCCATCATTAAAGGAGAGAGAGATAGACGTTTCTGGAGGAAGTTGAATTACAATCTCGGTAAACGGTTTAGCGGTAGCATTCGAACAGTGCAGGTGGAAACTGATGGTGGTAATGTGGTAGAATATGACACAAAAGATTCAGTGGAAAAAGCCATTTTGGAAAACATTCATGGTGAGGGCAAACGATTCTATCAGGCGGAAGAAGCACCTATCTGCAAAGGGCGTCTTAGAGGTCAATTTGGATACAACGCCGACACAGTTGCTGCCAGGGCAGTGCTGGATGGCACTTATGAATTCTCTGACGATTATCATGAGGCAACGAAGCAGTTATTTGAGCAGATAGCAAAGATTCGATCTCTTGTTCCGATGGACTCCGTCGAGACCTTGATTGATGAGGTGACTTGGGCTAAGAGCTGGAGACGGTCGAAGGAGGCAACATCATCGTCTATTTCTGGCTTCCATTTTGGCCATTACATTGCTGGCGCAGAGTCGGAGTATATCTCCAACTATCACGCGGTTAAAATATCTCTCGCTCTCATGAGGGGTATCAGTTTGTCGAGGTGGCAACGCGGTTTGGCCTGCATGCTCGAAAAGAAAGCAGGCAGTCGACTAGTCACCAAATTGCGCAGCATCCTATTGTTGGAGGCTGACTTGAACAAAGCAAACAAGATCATATACGGTGATAGGATGATGAATAATATTCGCAAATACCAACTCATGCCAGAAGAGATATTCAGTGAGAAAAATAGGACGGCAGATGATGGGGCCTTGGCAAAAATACTATTCTTTGATATAGGACGGCAACTTCGTACTCCGGCTGCTATCGCTTCGGTTGATGCAAGCAACTGCTATGACAGAATAGCACATGCCATTGCTTCTTTGGTGTTTCAAGCCTTTGGAGTTGAGCAGTCGGCAACAGAGTCTATGCTTACTACAATCCAGGAGATGCGGTACTTCTTGCGAACTGCGTATGGGGACTCAACACGGTGCGCAAACAGTACTGTCGAAGTTAAGTATCAAGGTCTGTGTCAAGGAAATGGTGCTGCACCCGCCGGGTGGGCAGCAATTAGTGTCACCATCTTGATGGCTCACAAAGCCGATGGACATGGAGCGACCTTCGTTTGCCCTTTCACACCATCCAAACAAATTGACTTGGCGGCTATTCTCTTTGTCGATGATACGGATATCATTCATATCAATATGAAGAAGAGGGAGACAATAAATGAGGTTCATGCAGCTCTGACAGCGAGCGTCCGCAGTTGGAATAATCTTTTGATGGCAACAGGGGGCACCCTACATCCTGATAAGTGCTTCTATTATTTGATGTCTTACTATTACGACGAGAGGAAGCAGTGTTGGCAGTATGAAGATCACTCCAAGGATTGCTATTACGACATTGAATTATCTCTTCCAGATGGGACCCCATTTTTGATGAAGCATCACTCTGTGGAGCATCCGGAGACTATGCTAGGTGTGGCAACAAGCCCGTCTGGTTCGTGCCGCAGCAAGTGCAATTGTTCTGAGGAGTGCAAAGGTCCTCTGGACGTTTTAATCGAGAAAGCATCTGATTGTGCGCAAAAAGTTCTAGCGAGTAGATTGAATCGGCGTCAATTCTGGACATGGCTATCAGCTTGTTTTTGGCCCAAAGTTTCATACGGTCTGTGCTGCCAGACGGCCCCCATCAAAGACCTTCAGACATGTCTACAAAAGACGTATTATCAGTTGATGCCTGTGGGTGGTATGATACGAACGGCACCTAAGGAAATTCGTGATCTAGACATTGGCTTCTACGGCGGTGGATTCCCGAATGTGCCGATAGAATGCGGCATTCAGCAATTGAACAAACTGATGATGCACTATGGATGCCCGTCTAGTAATGGAATTACAGCTCAGGTCTCGGTAGACCTCTTCATCATTGAACTCGGTCGAGCGCATCAGCCCTTTGATGAATCATTTCAACAATATCACTCTTGGGTTACTCCCAGCTGGGTTAAATCGATCTGGGAAAAAGTAGATACCTTCGGGTATAAGGTGGTATTGAATAACATCGACAACCCCTTCCCAAGAGTGGGTGACAAGTGGCTCATGTGTGTATTTGAAGATCTCCAGTACTCTCCAAAAGAACTACGGCAATTGAACAGAGTCCGCTTGCACCAACAAGTTCTGTTTTTATCGGATATACTGTGTGTGAGGGGTTCGAAGATTGATCCACGGTACAAGAAGAGGCTGCGGCGGGAGGATGAAAAGTGGTCTAAGCTTGACTTCCCCGCTGAGGAACCATCGTCAACAGATTTTAAGGTGTGGAAGTCGGCACTCTCTCAATTAGCCCCAGGAGGTTTACTTAGCGTCCGGTTGGGAAATTGGGTGCACATCGGCCACAAACTTCAACCGTGGCGATACTGTGCCGCATCGAATAGACTGTTCCGCTATATGGGTAATGCCCTTATGGAGGTATACCCTCCGCATGAAAATAACCCTCGGAGATATGTGAAAGATGGTAGTGATCATGCCCAGGTTCAGTACAATGTTGCGTGTACGATAGAAGAGGTAGATACTGCGGTATATCGTTTGGTAAGTCATGCACCAATCCCAGGTCAGTCTCTACCTCCCAGCACTTTGTGGGAAGTCCTCGACCAGTGGGGTAGCATGTGGATGTGGGAAGATCTTGAACTGACGGGGAGCTATGAGTTCCTAGTGGCGGCTATTATAGATGGATCACTAGTATGTGTGGCGGACGGATCCTTTATCAAGGAGATGTACCCAGATATCTGCTCAGCTGCATTCATTATGGAGTGTTCCAAGGGGAGAGGCCGACTCGTTGGTAAATTCTCTGAGAAGACACTTGCTGCTTGTGCATATCGTGGGGAGCTTTTGGGATTACTCGCTATTCATCTCATCCTATTAGCTGTGAACAAACTGAAACCAACGCTGTCTGGTTCTGCCCAGATCTATTCTGATTGCTTGGGGGCTCTCAATAATGTGGAAAACCTGCCTCCGCATCGTATCCCGTCGAGTTGCCGGCATTCAGATATACTCTAAAATATCATGATCCATTGCAGGTCTCTAACCTTCAACACAGTATTTTCTCATGTCTCGGCCCATAAACTCGATCATTTGGTGTGGGAGGAGCTGTCTAGGCCTGAACAGTTGAATGAACAGTGTGACTCTGGCGCAAAACTAGCGATTTACGACGTTGATCCGAACGCAGGAATGGCGGCGCAACCTTTGCCACTTGAGCCAATCTGCGTCTATGTGGATAGGGGTAAGGAGAAGATGACGTCAGATACTGGTGAAAGAGTTCGCTTTCATGGCCACCTAGCGCTGGCCAGGGAGATCTTCGCTAAGAGACAGATCCTGCTTCCATCCGCGTTCGTCCAAGTAGATTGGGTCAACGTGAACAAGGCATTACATGAGGTCCCGCAGCTTTTCCAACTATGGGCATGCAAGCAAGTTCACGACATAGCCGGCACCAACTTGCGGTTACACAGATGTGATCCTAATCACTCTCCTTTGTGTCCTTCTTGTCTGGATGCACAGGAGTCATGCGCTCACGTCTTAATGTGTGAAGAAGAGGATAGGGTAAAATGTTTTCAGATGTCAGCGGACAATCTACAGTCCTGGTTACAATCGGTGGGGACATGTGAAGTGCTGGAAAAGTATATCATGAGTTTCGTGAGGGCTCGGAATGGCAAAAGCTTTATGGACTGCATTGCTAGCGATCATGACCCGATACTGCGGAGGTTGGCACGTTCACAAGATAAGATTGGATGGCGGCGGTTTATGGAAGGAATGATATCCAAGGAGTTCTGTGCGATTCAAGAGACACATCGTCGTCTGGAGGGCAGCTATCTTTCGGGCGCAAAATGGGCACAGAGCTTCTCAATCAAGCTGATGGAGATGACCCATGGACAGTGGCTGGTGAGGAATTTCTTGATTCATGATAAAATTTCTGGTATGCTTGCGTTAGAGAGGAAGGAGGAGCTACAAATAGCTATAGTGGAGCAGCAAGAGATGGGCTTAGAAGGGCTTGGAGAGGAGGATAAATATTTGATGGAAATCAATCTTGATGATCTCGAAACAACTTCTGGTGAACATCAGGCTTATAGGCTGCTTTCAGTAAAAGCGGCACGTGAAGCCTTCTTGATACGTCGCCAGCGGGCTCAGGCAGCACTTCGACGCGGTCAAAACAACCACGGATAGAGATGGGTATATGCTTATACTCTCGTGCAAATACTTGTATTTGTATATCTCGCCTGTATACAGGCTTATTGACATCCACGTCAATATATCCCGGGCTTTTAAACGAGCTGTGGTAGGAGAGACAACCCTCTCCCGTGGTCCCGACTGCGACGCTGTTTGGTTCTGCCCTCGGCGTATGAAGACTCCAATTGTTGGTTCAATGATGTCTAGGTAGCGATAATCAACATTTACCTAATTTCCTAAGTGATATGATACATTGAGTTTGTAGCATTTTTCATTCCTTCGATTATGTATGTGGGGCTTTAGGTCGAGTGGTGTTGTGACACGTTGCGACATGTTCACCCTCTCGCAAATTCACAGTGAAAAGCGTGAAGAAAGAACGATGACGAACAACCAACAACCACAGCAAGGCGAAGGAGGTATGTATTGTAGCACGGTTAATGACCTATGATAGATGGCTTGCTATCTGGATGCGGATAGATTGTAGTCGAGAGTCGAGAACACTGTTTAATTGAACTCAACTTCGAGCTGGTTCATCTTTTTTTTGGCACCCCGGCGAAACATGAGCGAAGAAAATGCGGCGGTCGACACATCAAGTTGTGCTTCGTGCGGCATTGCAGAAGTTGATGACATCAAACTGACGAAATGTGCCAACTGCGATCTTGTTCGATATTGCAGCGATGAATGCCAGATGGATCATAAATTAGAACATGAAGGTGCGTGCAAGAAACGGGCTGCTGCATTACGTGACGAATCATTATTCAAGCAACCGGAAAGCACACATCTGGGTGACTGTCCCATCTGTATGATCCCTCTGGAGCTTGATATACAGAAATCAGTTCTGACGGAATGCTGCAGTAAAGCAATTTGCAACGGCTGCGCTTATCTCAACGCGTTACGAGAGATCGATGCATCATTGATCGAGAACCAACGTATGCAACGGATGAAGAACGCAACAAACGAAGGATGAAAAGAATACAGGCGAATGATCCCGTTGCTATGTACAAAGAAGCATCAGAACAATTGAGAAAGGCAAACTTGAACAGTGCATTTGAGTGGTTCACAAAGGCTGCACAATTGGGAGATGCCGAGGCGCATTGTCATCTAGCAGCTATGTATCATTTAGGGGAAGGCGTTGAAAAGGATGAGGGAAAGCAAAATCATCATTTGGAAGAGGCTGCTATTCGTGGCAATCCCTATGCTAGATGCAATATTGGAATCAATGAGATGATCAACGACAATTATGAGAGAGCAGTGAAACATTGGATCATTGCCGCCACACAAGGAGATGATGCTTCAATCAAATTGCTGATGGACATGTATAAGGAAGGATTTGTGGAAAAAAAGGACCTTTCTTCCGCTCTCCGTGCACACCAAGCGGCTGTGGATGCAACCAAGAATCCTCAGAGAAAAAAAGGCGAAGAATTCCTGAAGAATCATGCGGCGAGGGATATCTAATCTGATTTACTTTGTCTTTCATCATTTAGTTTGGAAATACATAGTAGGTCTGTGACGTGCCTGAGCAACGCGGAGCGATTAGATAGGCGGCTAATCTTACTGAAAATGTAAATACTAGTATGAGAAACTTCTATTGCTAATGACTAATACTCTGTATTTGTAGTTTTGCCACTTTGATCCCAACCAAGCTTATAAGTCTATCGTTGGTAAGGTGGATGGTATATCGTCTCCGAGTATCCGGCATGAAACGGCAGAATGAATGAGTTGAGCATTTGTCTCAATCATCAATCATAGCTCTGGAGACTTGTACCCCACAAGTCATCACCGGAAACCCCAACTTTTGACTCCAATCAAGCTCATGATCTCCATCTTAGTCCCAATAACACACACCTATGAATGAGTTGAGCATTTGTCAATCATTGATCATTGCTCTTGAGACTTGTACCAATAATACACAACAATATCAAAACTCATCACCGAAAATCCCAACAAAATATAGAATGATTCCGGATTATGCCAAGCCTCTCCATAATTCGTATCATTATTCCCAACATAAAATATAAATAAAGCAATGCTCCATACCAAAACTGTCCGAAGATTCTTCCACACATTCCGTGTCATGGCCGAGGTTACCTCTGTCGCTTTAATGTTAAATATGCCAGTTAGAAGAAATAAGAAGGGAAGATCGAGTAGCCACCATCGTAATGTTGCATTGTTCATCAACATTGATATTGTATCGTCACTGTCTTCAATTCCAAAATTGTTCCCAATGGTAGAGTAGATGACAAGACCAATCACAAACCCGTATAATCCTTCCATGCCGAGCATCATCATTGCTGGGAAGGTTGTAGCTTGCATAAATATTTCTTCTCCAATGTCTTGTAGCACTGATAGTATGGATTGGAGTAGGATTAGGATTACTCCGATTGTCACGTTTTCTGCACTGCTGAGAAGGTTGTTGTTGTCAGCCTCCTCATAATCATCATGTGCTTCCACTTGATCATCGAGCTGCTGTTGATGCTTCCAATTATTCGCACGCTCAATCACAATAACCCCCACCGCCACAATCACAACCCCCATCCATCTATAGACCTCGACACCATCCTCTTTCGTATCACTCGTGCCGCAACCACACTCAAGGTCAATTCCAATCCAGATATGAGCATTTCTGCCACAGATGCATCAATATAAACTAATGATGCCCACCGTAATGCCGAGTTGAGTAGATTGAAGAGTGCGGGGATGGCTGGTCGGATGTGGTAGGGTATGGCGTGTGCCCATTGGATTTGTTCGGCGGATTGGGGTGATAGACCGTGATTGCTCCCGTTTGGTATTTCTACATGAGATGATGACATTATTGATGCTGCCTGGATAGATTTGTACATTTTGAATATTATCGAACGAGGCATGGATGTTGCTGTTGCTGTTGCTGTGCTCAACTGCTCTGTCGCCTCCAAAGCAATGGAGTGTCTCGGTAGGAAATTGTCTTGCACATCATGATCGGCCACTTCCTCACAACCAGTCTGCTCTGATTTCGATAATTTCAACGCAGCAGATTGCTCACACTCGGCTAACTCCACATCTGACGAACAACTGCCGCTGTTCAACTTTATCGTTATTTCTTCTTGCGTCTGCTCCTTCAATTGACATTTCCGCTCATGTTCATCATCGTTTGCTGTTCTCGACTCCAACGCATTATAATCACTCGACATCCACTTTTGCTGCATCTGGTACACAAGCAGTGATAACGACTGACCAAACAGATAGAGCAGCGTGATCGTCAGTGGTGCCTGGAAGCCACTTTGATAGGCGAGCTTGACAATGATGGATCGAGCGGAGCCGGTTAGAATCATTCCGGTGAGGATTGACCACGTGTAGCTCGAATAGTTGCAGACCATGATGGTGGGTTATTGTTACTGAAAGCTATCTGCTAACCAATAACCCAATCAGTAATTACGTCGCAGGTGAACAATGTTTAGCAAGCAAGTTACGTAAGACTTGCGCTGTTTCACGTCATTGGATGATCGATGCGATGCCCGCCCGCCGACTATACATATACATACCAATCTATACCAATGCCATACTGATGTGTTACGACACGTGCACTCTCTCATGTTGTGAGCTTGTGAGTGGTGAGCGGGTCAAAGCCATCAATACTTATCTGTCATTCTGAGCTATATACTTATTGGGTTCCCTCCTGGGGCCACTAATTAGCGGAAAAACCACTAATTAGTGGTCAGTTTACGATCTCCTACGACCCCCTTATAATCACTCAAACGTTATCAAATTCAGGTGGCACCCTCTTCAATGTCTTGACAAGGCGTACACCCATTATCTCACGTGTTCCCTGGAGAGGGCCCAACCTATTAACGTTCAAACACTAGCCTACTGACAAATTTGGCGAACAGCCGACGAGTTTTTTTCGGAAGTTTTGCAACTTCAACTTGGGGGTACGTAGGAATTGATATCAAAAATGTTGCCACCCGTAGAACTCACATTTCATCACACCATCACCATGGCGAAAGAGGCCCAGCATACGAGCCGTCGTATCTGCATTTAGTAGATGCTTTTACCCATCAGAAAGCATACCACAACAGTCACAATATGAGTGGCTAACCAGGTGGTCGAAGAAGAGCATCGAGATGGCCTGGATCCTACAACAATCATGCACAAACTTCACCGGCAACCGGATGATGTCCCAACCACCATGCAAAGTTATTTGCAGTCGACATACGACGGTATTCTACTCGAAAACAACGATCCCTACCCAAAGCGGCCAACCTATCTACAGATGGGGACATGGAAAGCGGCCCATCTACCCAAGAGAGTTCGTTTTGGTTAGCATCTCACATGAATTGAAGCGACGGGGATGCGATGATGACGATTTATCGACACAAATATAATGGCAATATTCAATAATTATTCGACAAATCAACCGCTTTAAATGGAATAAAAACAAAGACAGCATCATATGATATTAATTATAGGAATATTGTTGGTGGAATGGTCCAAATTAATGACAGGGCGGCTGCAGGTGATGCCAGGTTGTGGTGTAGCGCATTTTTTCCAAAAAAAAATTGGCATCCATCAGCACCAAATCACCACTCTATGATGTATGTTTGGCCAATAAGTCATGCAAATCCGATGGTGATCTCTTGCACAGCGACCACAACGACATTAATGTACACGACGATATCCTTTGATTGGCTGTTATCTCCGCTAAACCTGCGCCTACACCTCATTTCAGCAGAATTTGCGCTAATTTGCGCCCTTCTCGTGTCAAGATATCGCATACTAGAGTTGAGAATTCTCCACCCCAACGTGATTTTCGTCGTCAATCAGCCAAGTAAATGTTAGAACAACATCATATGCAGTGCAGGAAAGCTTCCTGCTCTCCTATTCGCCCCAACAGGCGAGCTAGACGGTCAAGCCCGTGCTTGAATTCAAGCCAGATTTTACAAAATGTCGGCAGAAGGTTGGCACACAGTACATCAAGGATAGGCGTGCCACATGCCGCATAGAGGTCAAAACCTACTCCACATATCATAAGAAGGTTCCCATGTGCACTGTTTGTTGGGGGAAGCATAAACAATTACACAACAACACATAATTCTCGACCACTAATTAGTGGTCACTAAAATAGCGATTTTATGGTGTATATATAGCTATCTCTACTTCTATTTGGGCGTTTTCATTGCGGATTTTTGGGCTTGGACTCTGTTGTAGAGGTCTTTGGTGGTGTATTCCTTGAATGTTAGGGTTTGGGAGGTGTTAGAATGCCCTCTATATACCATCTACGTACGACCACTAATTAGTGGTTTTGGCCAGGAGGGAACCCATTATGTATTCTGAAAGCTCAAGCGCCCTTGCTTCATCCTTCATCCTTCGTTCACGGGAACCGTTCGTTCATTTCTGGTCTGTATTGCTGCCTTTGGGTCGATAAGTTGTTTGATATTGCGGTGCAGCGCAGCGAGACAATTGAAAAATGAGAGGAGACGATAGTGTGTGGGGGTGGACAGCACTCATATTTTGTGCCTACTGCGGAATTGCAGAAGTTGATGACATCAAACTGAAGGATTGCACTGCTTGAGATCTCGTTCGCTACTGCAGCGATGCATGTGAGAGGGAGCATAAATCGAATCACAAGGATGCATGCAAGAAACGAGCAGGTGAAATACGTGATGAATTATTATTCAAGCAACCGGAAAGTACGCATCTTGGGGACTGTCCGATCTGCTATATACCTATGCCGCTTGATAAACAGAAATCTTCCATTTCTGGATGTTGCATGAAAACAATTTGTAACGGCTGCGTTTATGCTGATCTGCTTAGAGAGAATGAAGCATCACTGGAACCATCATGTCCATTCTGTCGAGAACCAGAAGAAAAAGGTTATAAACGAAACATGAAAAGGGTGGAGGCGAATGATCCAGTTGCATTGCGCCGAGAAGGAATTGACGAATACAAGAAAGGAAATCATAATAAAGCATTTGAATATTGGACAAAAGCTGTACAATCGGGAGATGTAGATGCGCATCATCAACTGGCAAAAATGTATCTTCGGGGGGAAGGTGTTGAGAAGGATGAGGAGAAGGCAATGCATCATCTGGAAGAGGCTGCAATCGGAGGTCATCCATGTGCTAGATACAATCTTGGAGTCTGTGAATCAGAGAATGACAATAAGGAAAGAGCAGTGAAACATTGGATCATTGCTGCCGCACAAGGAGAAGATAAATCAATCAAAGCACTGATGGTAATGTTCAAGGGGGGGTGTATCAGCAAAGAGGACCTTGCTACTGCTCTCCGTGCACATCAGGCTGCAGTAGATGCAATGAAGAGTCCGCATAGGGATGCAGAAGAAAGATTCGAGATGCTATGTTCGATGCTTAATTTATAATGAAAATATTTTGAATGAGATCTCGAGGGAGATGTAACGTAATTGACTGGAGCAGAGCTCATGGGTTCCCTAACAGCTAACAGCACAAGCTATTTCTACAAGGAGGAGTGTATATGAAGTGGATATTTGTCCAAACAAGATGATGCTTCATAATAAGTCTTGCTCGAGACGTTTATGGAGAAAAAGTAGACGCAACAGAGTAAAAATGTTTGTGCAAAACTTCAGTATTTATCCAATCAGCTCTCATTATTTTATTACGTGTTGTGCTCCTGCACCATCACAAGTATGCACTCTCGCATCGTTAAATCCGCATCCCAATCCCATTCACCATCACCCACCTTCAAAGCGATACCATTGTAAAATTCCACTCCTTCTAACCAATATATTCTGATGATCACCCATCACCCCCTTTGGATTCGCCTTGACATCCCTATTACTTACTCACTACTCACACAACTTTAAAATTAGTTAGGGTTAGGCAAAAGATTATTGGCGATTTGAAGGAACAAGGGTCACGATAAATGCATTTGATGTCATGACGTTCGTGAAAATGAAGAATTTGATCTCGAATTTACAACTCTTGCCTTCCCTACTCCGTACTATTTCGTTCTCTTCCTACGGAGACGATGATTCCTCTGGCTTCAATTGCTATTTCTCTCTTCTTGTTGGAAGGATTTTATCAGATCAAGCCATGCAGAGCGATGATGTGAGTACATAGCAACACAAATTCAAGTCATGAGAACTGCAGATGTTTGGTGCCTTGGCCTTGCCTTGATCTTGAATGCAAAAGAATTATCCTACTCTGATTACAACCCTCCTCTAGCAATCCCAAGTTGATTTCTATGAGAGTGTAAAAGTGATATCCTAGTTGTGCATTTCTATCAATTTCATTTCTCATCCCTCGCGTAATCCGTTTCTATATTCATCGAGTACTCGCATATTATATGATGTACCCCCTTGAACTCTAACATGCGTGATATATATTTCAGTCCCCTCTTTCCAACCGACTCTTCTTGAATTCGTCGGCTGCATCCCTTTGTGGACTCTTGGTTGCATCTACAGCTGCCTGGTGTGCTCGAAGGGCATCAGCTAGTTCAACTTTCCTGACAAATCCTTCCTTAAACATTTCCATCAGCGCTTTGATTGAAACATCATCTCCCTGAGTGGCAGCAATGACGAAATGTTTTACTGCTCTGTCAATATTGCCATTCTCTAATTCATGAGCTCCAAGGTGATATCTAGCTTCTGGATGCCCTCTGATAGCTGCCTCTTCCAAATGATACATTGACTTCCCCTCATCCTCCTCAACACCTCTCCCTACTTGATACATAACTGCTAGTTTACAATGCGCATCGGCATCTCCCAATTCAGCAGCCTTTGTACAATACTCAAATCCACGTTTGTAGTCTCCTTTTTTATATCGTTCTAATCCTTCACGGCGCAATGCAACTGGGTCATTCGCCTCCACTCTTTTCATCCTTTGTTTGTCATGTTCTTCCTCTGTTCCAAGCAGAGGTTTCCGACAGAATGGGCATGATGGATCCAATGATTCTTCCGCTTCTCGCATGATATTGGCACAAGCGCAGCCAAGGCAAATCTCTTTGCTGCAACATCCATAAATGGAAGATTTCGATATTTCAAGTGGTAGAGGCAAACAGCAGATTGGACAGTCACCGAGACCGAGATGCGTACTCTCCGGCTGTTTGAATAATAATTCCTCTCGTAAGTCAGCCCCCAACTTCTTGCACGCTACTACATGTAGCATGCTCTGATTGATGCTCCCTTCGGCATTCATCGCTACAGTATTGGACGAGATCGCAGTTGGCACAATTCTTCAATTTGACGTTATCAAATTCTGCGATACCACAGGAAGCGCAGTACGATGCGCTTACCGCCGCATTTTCTTCGCTCATGTTTTACCACCCGTGCCAAAATTAGATTATCTAATTAACAAGTCGCTGCACTCTCAAGCTATTGCCTCAACGTCGGGACCAGCTATTTCAGGATAATAATTACTAATATTCAAGCGACAGAGCAAGAGAAGAAGAGTTCATGGGATATCCTCGAGCAGTGCAGCGCGCCAGAAATGAGAATGTCGCACCGTGATGGACTCATCACCGCGACCTGTACTGGTTGTTGAGCGAGTTGCTATTGCTGGTCAATAACAGCAACTGAAGAGAAGGAAAAGAACAGCTTCTATGTAACTGCCGAGTTATTCGAGGTCCTCCAAAAATGCCTCGGCTATCGGCTAGGACGTATGCGCCCACACGCTTGATTGATGAATCGATGTCGTATGCACCAAGCGCAATGAGTTCGCAAACCTCTCTGTTGCACTTACCATGAGATCGAGCAGTAAGTGTTTTGTATTGTCAGTCGGCTCTCGCGTTCTCTGAAGGGAGAAAATTGTACGAGAGGCCGGCATCGTCGTGACGGGTACTCCATAGCCATCGACGCAGACGCAGCTGCCAATTCAAGTTCAAGATATGTTAGTTATTCTTACGAACAACTAATCCAAGCTTCGACAAAGCTTAGAGTTATTGCGGAAATCTGACGAGCTCTATGTGCGTAGCGGGCCCTCATGTATGTAACGTTTCTGTACGTGGGCTGTACATGGGTAGGAATCAGCTAGCCAGATTTTTTGTACATAGAGGGTTCCCCACCAACCAAAGAGGCCTCATTCTCGCTTTTTGGTTTGTTCAAACTTTGGATAATGTGAGAATAGACTGGGGCAAATACAAAAACTGTGGGGTGAAATTTGTGTTGAGCATAATTTTAACACCTTTCTCTACCACACTCTATAGTTTATATAATTATATCCCTTAGGATATTTTGTTTGCCGAGTCTTAATTGGGTTGGCGTTAGGGGGGCTTGCGCTCTTCGACTCCAAGAAGGTAGCAGCTGTTCGGCCCCTCAAATTGAAATATCCTGGATAATTTTTTTTCACTGTAGATTATTGTATTTTGTACTTCTGCCTGTCAAATCGAAAGATCCTGGATTCTTATTTTTCGAAAGCCGGGAGAAGCTTGCCCTGCCGCCGCACGCCAATCTGCAACTGCAAACGAGAAGAGAGACAGGAATGTCAAGCTTTATGCATCTCGCAAAGACACGGTATGAATGAGGCAAGGCATTTGGTTAGTCTGAGGTCTGAGAGAGAAAGGCGACGCCTTGTGGTGGAAAAGGCAGTAAGACTTCCCTTGAGTGAAATGGGATGAGACGGATAGAATTCCAAGCTGCAAGATAGTCTTTTCAATGATGGATGACACATTAGGAATTTGTCGCGAAAAAACCAAAGACAAGGTCTCCTGCTCCTAGATCATATTCATTTTGACGAAGCATTTTTGTAACGTCATGCAGGCATAGAAGTAGTACCCAGTGCACCCGATGACGAAGTGAAGATGAGTAAAGTAGACTGGAAGATTTGTACGCCAAGATAGTACGTGATGGTCTCTTCATACTGCATGATTGCATCTATGATCTCGAACGTAGATCCACAATTATTTTTCAAAGATAGGCATAAAATCCACCGAAGTGAGTGTGGTGCTTCTGCCAGCAGATCAATCGACATAGCAAGTAGTTTGCGCCTTGAGTTGTCGTCGTGCACAGTAAACAAATGAGTTGTCGGTCGCAGATTGTAAGATCTGTGAATTGTGAATTTTAGTGCTTGATAGTAATAGTCAGCTGTGGTGACTAGTCTTGATGTTGAATGTAAAAGAATTATCCTAATCCTACTCTGATTACAATCTTCTTCTCTAGCAGCCCCACGCCCAAGTTGATTTCTGTAACAGTGTCAATGTGATGACACAAGAGCTGTTGCAATATCTATCAATTTCATTCTCGTCCCTCACGTATTGTATGATGTGCCCCTTGAACTCTCTAACTCTAACTGTGTGATATATATTTCAGACCCCTCTTTCCAACCAACTCCTTTCAAACTCGTCGGCTGCATCCCTTTGCGGACTCTTGGTTGCATCTACAGCAGCCTGGTGTGCACGAAGGGCAGCAGCTAGTTTATCTTTTTCGATACATCCGTTCTTGAATGCCTCCATTAGCACTTCGATTGAATAATCATCTCCTTGGTTGGCAGCGATGATCCAATGTTTCACTGCTCTCTCAGCATTATCGTTATTTTCCCACTCATTGACTCCAAGGAAGTATCTAGCTTTGGGATGGCCGCCAATAGCAGCTTCTTCTAAATGATACGCTGACTTCCCCTCATCCTTCTCGACGCCATGCCCCTCATGATACATAAGCGCCAGTTTCAAGAGCGCTTCCACATTTCCCAATTCAGCAGCCTTTGTAACATAATCAAATGCACTTTTGTAGTCTCCCTTTTTATATTGTTCTACTCCCTCATGGCGCAATGCAACTGGATCATTCGCCTTTATTCTTATCATCCTTTGTATATCACTTTGTTCTTCCTTTGTGACGGGTATACGTTTCCGACAGAATGGACATGATAGATCCAATGATTCTTCCGCTTCTCGTCCCAGATTGGCAATATAGCAGCCGTTACAAATCTCTTTACTGCAACATGACATCATGGTGGATTTCGTTTCATCATGCGGCAAAGGCAACATGCAGATAGGACAGTCACCGACATGCCTGCTTTCTGGTTGCTTGAATAATAGTTCATCACGTAATTCGGCTACTCTTTCCCTGCACGCTCGCATATGTTTCGGCCTATGATCTCTTTGGCAGTCATCGCCGCAATAACGAACGAGATCGCAGTTGGCACATTCAGTCAACTTGATGTCATCAATTTTTTCTGCGATACCGCATGAAGCACAACTTGACGTGTCGACCGCCTCTTTATCTTGGCTCATGTTTTACCACCCGTGCCAAAATTATATTATCTAATTAACCAGTCGCTGCGCTCTCAAGCTATTGCCTCCATCGGGACCAGCAACCAGCAACCAGCAATTACAATAAAATTGAATTCCGATGACGGCGGTGAACGGTGAACGGTGAATCGGTGAATCGGTGCAACGCCAGAAATGAGAATGTCACACCGTGAACCGTGATGGAAAGAGAGAAGCGCGTGATTTTGATAGTATGTACATAGTAGATCTGCTCTCTTGGCCTCTGGAACATGATGAAGGAGGAGATCATCCGTGAGGCAGGCAGGCATCATCATCATCATCGTTATTGGTACCTCCGATGCAGCTGTCAATTTCAATTCAAAATGTTTTATTTATTCTTACGAACACCCAATCTACACAAACGAGAAGGTAGGCAGGATGTCAATCTTCTTTAGGTCCATCTTGCAAAAGACACGGTATGAAGGATGCAAGGCATTTTATATTGTCATGTCTTGGAGAAAAAATGATGCCTTGTGGTGGAAAAGGCAGGAAGTAAGAGGTGCAGTAAAAAGATGCAATCGCATATTCTATTACTTTTCTTGCTTGAATGGGATGAGAAAGAGAGGTTTTCTAGCTGCAAGATAGTCTTATCAATGATGATACATTATGGATTTCGTCGCGAACAACCAAAGATTAGGTCTCCCGCTCCTCTATATAGACCATATTCACATTGACGAAGCAGTTTTTGTAATTCATGCAGGCATAGAAGTTAGAAGTGGTAACCAGTGCACCCGATGAGATACATTGGATGATGAGGTGAAGCAGGCTGGTAGATTCGTATCCCAAGATAATACGTGATTGCCTCATTGCATCAATCACGAAGAACATAGATCCCGAATTATTTGTCAAAAGATCGGCATATAATCTGTGCCACGAGTGAGAGTGGTGCTTCTGCCAGAAGATCAATCGGCATAGCAAGGAGGCACAAGCGCATATCATGTGACAAACGAAAAATTTTCGTTGCTTGGCATCAATGAGAAAATATCACAGAAAAGGCACAAAGAATGAAGCAAATCCCGTATTCATCAAGGATCGTCGAGGCAGCTGTGCGTTGTGATTCAACACACTTGTTGGACGGTTCGGAAGCGGGCATATCTCCTAGGAACGTGCATCCACACTCAGCAAGCAGCATCTTCTATGAACACAAACACCAACTTATGCTATTGGAGTCTTGGTGGCGATGGGGAATGTTGAAGAAAGTACTATTTACCGATGAATAATATTTGGGTGAGGAAAGCAGTACATCTTGACGGGCAGCAGTGCAATTCATTGAAGATTTGACAGCAAAAAACGTCCTATTCGCTGCAATAGATCAGAGAATAATACGAGCCAATTGCAGGCGAAACTGATAGAAACGGAACAGAGTTCAAGCCTTGTCAGTCCTTCCTGGATGCAAAATACTATGCATACCATAGTCGTCTCAGATCGACTCTTGCTTGGATAGTAAATGTAGTAGGAAACTCTTAGCTGAAGAATCAAGTAATACATTAATCACCTATTCGAGAAGAATGGTGACGATGCTTTGCATTCTGTGATAATGAATTGATGCAGAATTCTTTTATGTGCCCTGATGCAGATGAGCTCATCTTTCCTCTCTTTTCTCAGTGTGACACACGTTGCGACACGTTCACACTCTCACCCAAAGGGCGAGTTTCCAACAGCTAGCCGGCCACTGTCGTCGTTATTGGTCATTGCATTGTTTATTTCCCTTTTGATTGCGGTGATAGATAATAATATTGTAGTAGTCGATCGAAGGTCGATAGCATTGTGCAGTACACTTAACTTTTGGAGTAGCGGTGAAGTATGAGTGAAGACACAAACACCAACACATCAAGTTGTGCCTCCTGCGGCATCGAAGAGATTGATGACATTAAATTGAAGAATTGCACCGCTTGCGATCTCGTTCGACATTGCAGCGATCAGTGTCAGAAGGACCATAGATCAGAGCACAAACTAGCGTGTGAGGAAAGAGCCGCTGAGTTACGTGATGAATTATTATTCAAACAACCGGGAATTAGCTATCGTGGGGACTGCCCGATCTGCATGTTACCACTGCAGCATAATTGCACAAAATCAGTAATCTTAATGTGTTGCAGCAAATTCATTTGCAATGGCTGTGATGTTGCCACAATCTTAGCATCAATGAATTCTTTCTGCCCATTCTGTCGAGAACCAACGCCCTCCACTATTGAAGAAGGTGAAGAACTAAGAATAAAGAGAGCAGACGCAAATGATCCAGTTGCAATGTATTATCATGGAGCGGATCAATACGAAAAAGGGCGGCATAGCAAAGCATTTGAGTGGTTCAATAAGACTGCTGAGCTGGGGAATGTTGAAGCGCACTTTAAACTGGCAGGTATATATATGACTGGTGATGGTGTTGAGAAGGACAGGGGAAAGGCAACGTATCATTTAGAAGAGGCAGCTATCCGTGGTAATCCAGATGCGAGATATGATCTTGGATGTGTGGAATTGGAAAATGGCAATGAAGGCAGAGCAGCGAAACATTTTATCATCGCTGCCAATCAGGGCGATGATGGTTCAACCAAAATGCTAATGGAGGGATTTAAGGCGGGAATTGTTAGCAAAGAGGACCTTGCTGCTGCTCTCCGTGCACACCAGGCAGCTGTGGACGCAACAAAGAGTCCGCAACGGGAGACAGCTGAAGAATTTCATCGAAAGCGGAAGTAACGTATCTCGTGCTAAAGCTTGTTACTGCATTGTAAATTGAAAACTACTAACACTTTAGTCAAAAAAAAGATATACATTCTGTTTATGTGTTTGCTCTATGGTACTCTCCAAATCACCTTCTTGAATACTCGACCGACTCAACACTTGTTCCTTTCCTAACAATCTTACATATTCTGCACGAAGATCTCTCCGACTCCCATCTTCCTCCTCGTATTATTTTCGACACCTCTCTCATTAGAATGACTCATGCCAAAATCACCCCCGCATCCGTCATCCCTCCTCATTCTGCTGATTCTTCTTCTTAGACAGCGCAGGCGCGCGTGTAGAGATACTTATGTACATAAAGCGAGCAAGCCATCCAGTTTTGTGACACGTTGTGACACATTTGAATTTATTCTCAGAATGGTTGACCCGCAAAAAATCTCTTCCGCAATGTGCAATGTGCATTGTGGTGAGTGGTGCGTGGTTGTTGGTTGTTGGTTGTTGGTGGTTGGTGGCAAGAAGTTGGCCGGCTGGATGGTGGCTGTTCGTTGACCGTGTGTGGATATCATACTTATCGCTTCGGAAATTAGGTAATGCAACCGATCGCGACGGTGGAAGTCACAGTAACGAAGTTATGAAGAATTTTTTCATGTGGTAGATGGCTTGCTGCTGCTAGGATGCGGTAATAGATTACAGTCGTCGAGAGTTAGTGTTAGTCGAAAGCATTGTGCGCATGACCTCAACATAGCCAGTTCAGCTTATTTATTTGTGGACCAGCCCCGAGCAGCGGTGAAATATGAGCCAAGATACAAACAGCACATCAAAATGTGCTTCATGCGGCATCACAGAAGTTGATGACGTTAAATTGAAGGAATGTGCCAACTGCAATCTCGTTCGATACTGCAGCGATGACTGTGAGAGGGAACATAAAATAGAGCACGAAGAAACGTGTGAAAATCGAGTGGCTGAAGTACGAGATGACTTATTATTCAAGCAACCAGAAAACCAGTCATTTTGGTGACTGTCCGATCTGCTGTTTGCCACTAGAACTTGACGCATCGAAATCTCCCATTTATGAATGCTGCAGTAAAGTGATGATATCTTGTCTCCTACCCGGCCAATGACGGCGATAAGTGTCGTTTTGGAAAGCTCTTGAGCAGCTGTATCGATTAGGCGTATAGTCAGGCTGATTGGAGGTCTTTTCACAGCTCGATCCGGTCAAAAACACAGGGTTAGAAAGTCATCGGCTTGGCCAGATTCGGCTTTGCAGCCAGATTTTCACATCCGAATTCAAATTTTGACCAAAATCGACAATATGACCACCGTTAGAAAGCTCTTTTCAAGCCGAATCGATTAGCACCATCAATACTAACTACTATCAAAATAACAACCACTGCTCGGCCTCCTGCGTCGCCCTCGCAAATAATACAGAAGCATCGATCGGCGTGATCCAGACAGATGGAGCCGAAGATCTCAAAAAGCGACCACTTCAATGCAATAAGATCCATGACAGTTGGCACGAGCGCACTCAACAAAACAATATAATCAGAGCTCGGGCGGTGGCCCTCGCACAACACACATCCTTTACTCCAACGTTATCATCAACTGGCCTCGACTACGCTCGGCATCATGCGCTTCGCTACGGACTAGAAATAAATATGACAATCCACCACCACCACCAACATTCTCACCAACGCCACATTCAATTCTCACCACCGCCATCATCTCAATCATCTTTGTGGCGGTGGTTGTTGCGGTGGTGAGAATTGATGTGGCGGTGGTGCTAATACACCACCACCGCCACACTTATCATCGGATAAAACAATAACTACGGCGTGAGCCGTGAGTCGAATTAGTGATGGTACAATAATGAATACAACAATCACTCCATGGAGTGAGCCGAAGGCGAACTGTGTGGATGGAGTGGCGGTGGTGGAATGGAATCGAATGGAATGCGAGTGAGCCGTAAGGCCTTCCCTCCACAACAATCGACAATGATGGAGCGAGTGAGCCGTCAGGCGAAGGAGCTGACTGCTTAATAACATCAACAATATAATGATATTATTGACAATCACGGCGGTGGTGGTGGTGGATGGAAAGGATGCGAATGGCGAGTGAGCCGGAGGCGAAGGAGCTGTCATTGTTGTTGATAATGGTGAAGGTGATGGCGGTGGTGGATGTCATTTTGACCATTTTGATGAAAATCTGGATTTTGGAAGCCGGTTCGGGGCGTCGCATTCGGATTCTAGACCCCTCTCGAGTTGAGTTGATTGATAAAAGATCGATATTTGACATTACAACTGCAACTAATCGATAGAGCGTGAGGAGAGCTTTCGAAGAGTGGTCGAATCGTCTCAATCCGACTGGGAGGAGAAGAGGTATGAATGAATTACTGAATTTGGATCATGTCGAACGGATGAGAAGGGGAAGGATGCTTCCATTCGAAAGAGCAGAAGGAGAGCTTTCCAGAACACCACTGATCGCCTTTCTACGACTCTATTCTATCTATAATCATTATTTAAGCTCTACTACTCTCCAATCACCCTCTTGAATACTCGACTCAACACTCGTTCCTTTTTCCTGCTCTCATTCTTATAATCTGCACGAAGATCTCTCCGACTCCCATTCCTCGTCGTTTCTTCGACACCACCACTCTCGTTAGAATGACTCATGCCCAAATCACCTCCCTCATCATCATCATCATCACCACGCTTCGTCTGCTTCTGCGATGATTCTTCTTCTACTTCTTCTTCTTCCGTCAAACCATGCAAACGCAAATAACACCACAACGAATCCGTCACAAACAACTCCAACTCCTTAATAAACACATCATCCTTCTCAAATGATGATGCAGCCTTCCCACTACCACCACCACCACCATGATACACTCCCGTCAATGTCATCAACACTACATCTTGTAAATTTGAAAATGTCGATGACTTCTTTGCCTTGATATTCTTCCCACCCGGAACAGTCGGTACGACATTCCCAGCAAACTTCATATCTTTCAATGACATGGACACAATGCCCAATTCACCACGATGATATCCCAATTCCAACTCTTCCTGTTCAAAGTACGTATTCCAATAGGTTAAACTCCGCAATATATTCGTGTTGTTGGGAGTATGGACCTCCCGTATCTGATGGAGTAACCCCAGTGACGTTTGGATGAGGTAGGAGGAATTGTCTTGGTCAATTTGAATGTCAAATTGGAGTGGGGATGTTGAGGAGGTTGTGACTACTTGGAAGGTGCCCTGACCATTGTTATCAATGGTTAGATCGATAGAGTTCTTCTTCTTTTTCTTTGGTTTGGTGTGGTTTTGTTTTCGGGGGGTCTTGCCATCAATAATTCGAGTACTACTACTGCTGCTACTGTTACTGTTGGTGGTGGTGGAGTTGGGGTTGGAGTTGCTACTGCTGCTGTGCCGGATGTCTCGAGAGACTCGGAGGTTGACAGTCGTATCTCCGGGAGGATCATCATCCTGACGACGATTATGATTATGACGGGATGATGATGATGCCGACGACACCAATGATCCACGATGACCATAACGATGATGATGATGATGATCGCGATGCTGCCTGTAGCTGCTACCCTCTCTCCTTCTTCGATTAGTATTATGATTATGTCCACCTACTCTTTTTCTGTTGGAATACTTATCATAATTATCCGCCCTCTCATCAAGAGCACGAAGATCATCCGCCTCAAGAGCACGAAGGTCATCGGATGATCTTCTCCTGATCGGTTTATTAGGAGGCGGAGGGGGAGGAGGTTTCACAAAGGAGCGATGATGATGTGACGATGGCAAAGTTCGACTGCTTCGTCGACTGCTGCCAGAAGCAGATGAACTGGCGGCAAATTTTTGATTATTATCTGGGGATCCTCGTCGTCTTCTGGATGATGGTGTTCGACTACTCCTACTACTTCTCGCTGGTGGTGAGTAGGAGGAGCGATGATAATATTCCTCACGAGAAGGATGACGATGATGCTGACGACGAGACGAGGATGATCTAGTCCTAGCACTCGGCGACGGAGAAGACGTCGTCCTTCCCCGTATCTCCCCCGTACTCCTCCTTTTCGAAGAGATGGACCGACTCTTGGAGGATGCTCGAGACGAGGAGGCCCTAATACTATTATTATTTCTAGTTTCAAATATTGCCGTGTATTGATATTGATACTGCCCGCCATCTTCACACAACTCATCATTTTCAACAGTGGAGGGATGTGTGCTGGTCGTGTTGATGGAGCTCGTGAAGGATTGTTGGTCTCCCTCGGCAGAGTAGAGTGATGTGTAGGATGGTCGACGTCTTAGACCGGCGGAGGGGATCTCGTGGTGGTGGTGACGAGAGGAGGAAGATTTAGATGAGTGTTTCTGATTAGAAGGCCGGCGGCGGTCCCTATCATCACCGCCGCCGCTGCTCTTCAGCTGCCGAACCCCATGACATGGCCTGCTTTGCAGTTATGAGTTGCGTTGCCGGCGTAGCGAGCATCATCCAGAGCATGATGATGATGTCATGGTGCATACATGATGTTTTTGAAGCGAGCGAAGGTGGCTGGCGCGCGGACAATTTGAGACGGTCGTCTTGATACGACTTTTTGAAGCATCCGGCACCCCGCACCTTCTCCTCTCACTGAATGAACATGAACAGCTCAAAGCAGCAAGCTCAAGCCAGTTCCAATTGACAATGGGCCGATATCTTGTCTCCTACCCGGCCAATGACGGCGATAAGTGTCGTTTTGGAAAGCTCTTGAGCAGCTGTATCGATTAGGCGTATAGTCAGGCTGATTGGAGGTCTTTTCACAGCTCGATCCGGTCAAAAACACAGGGTTAGAAAGTCATCGGCTTGGCCAGATTCGGCTTTGCAGCCAGATTTTCACATCCGAATTCAAATTTTGACCAAAATCGACAATATGACCACCGTTAGAAAGCTCTTTTCAAGCCGAATCGATTAGCACCATCAATACTAACTACTATCAAAATAACAACCACTGCTCGGCCTCCTGCGTCGCCCTCGCAAATAATACAGAAGCATCGATCGGCGTGATCCAGACAGATGGAGCCGAAGATCTCAAAAAGCGACCACTTCAATGCAATAAGATCCATGACAGTTGGCACGAGCGCACTCAACAAAACAATATAATCAGAGCTCGGGCGGTGGCCCTCGCACAACACACTTCCTTTACTCCAACGTTATCATCAACTGGCCTCGACTACGCTCGGCATCATGCGCTTCGCTACGGACTAGAAATAAATATGACAATCCACCACCACCACCAACATTCTCACCAACGCCACATTCAATTCTCACCACCGCCATCATCTCAATCATCTTTGTGGCGGTGGTTGTTGCGGTGGTGAGAATTGATGTGGCGGTGGTGCTAATACACCACCACCGCCACACTTATCATCGGATAAAACAATAACTACGGCGTGAGCCGTGAGTCGAATTGGTAATAATCATCCACCACCGCCACAATCATCATGATGAGGATGATGATGATTGTGGCGGTGGTGAATAAGAAGAAACAAAAATCAACCACCACCGCCACAATGATGATATAGTGGTGGTGGTGGAATGGAATTACGGCGGCGTGAGCCGTGAGTCGAATTAGTGATGGTACAATAATGAATACAACAATCACTCCATGGAGTGAGCCGAAGGCGAACTGTGTGGATGGAGTGGCGGTGGTGGAATGGAATCGAATGGAATGCGAGTGAGCCGTAAGGCCTTCCCTCCACAACAATCGACAATGATGGAGCGAGTGAGCCGTCAGGCGAAGGAGCTGACTGCTTAATAACATCAACAATATAATGATATTATTGACAATCACGGCGGTGGTGGTGGTGGATGGAAAGGATGCGAATGGCGAGTGAGCCGGAGGCGAAGGAGCTGTCATTGTTGTTGATAATGGTGAAGGTGATGGCGGTGGTGGATGTCATTTTGACCATTTTGATGAAAATCTGGATTTTGGAAGCCGGTTCGGGGCGTCAAATTCGGATTCTAGACCTCGCTCGAGTTGAGTCGATTGACAAAAGATCGATATTTGGTCTCGGTAATAGTACAAATCAATACAGCGTAAGGAGAGCTTTCGAATAGTGGTCGAATCGTCTCAATCCGACGGGGAGGAGAAGAGGTATGAATGAATTACTGAATTTGGATCATGTCGAACGGATGAGAAGGGGAAGGATGCTTCATTCTATTCGATAGAGCAGAAGGAGAGCTTTTCAGAACACCGCTGTGAGCGAGCGAAGCAAACGAACACAAAAACTACTACAACTTGCCTTTCTACGACTCTATTCTGTCTATTATCATTATTTAAGCTCTACGCTCTACTCTCCAATCACCCTCTTGAATACTCGACTCAACACAGGAATCTTATAATCTGCACGAAGATCTCTTCGACTCCCATTCCTCATAGTTTCTTCGACACCACCACTCTCGTTAGAATGACTCATGCCCAAATCACCTCCCTCATCATCATCATCATCACCACGCTTCGTCTGCTTCTGCGATGATTCTTCTTCTACTTCTTCTTCTTCCGTCAAACCATGCAAACGCAAATAACACCACAACGAATCCGTCACAAACAACTCCAACTCCTTAATAAACACATCATCCTTCTCAAATGATGATGCAGCCTTCCCACTACCACCACCACCACCATGATACACTCCCGTCAATGTCATCAACACTACATCTTGTAAATTTGAAAATGTCGATGACTTCTTTGCCTTGATATTCTTCCCACCCGGAACAGTCGGTACGACATTCCCAGCAAACTTCATATCTTTCAATGACATGGACACAATGCCCAATTCACCACGATGATATCCCAATTCCAACTCTTCCTGTTCAAAGTACGTATTCCAATAGGTTAAACTCCGCAATATATTCGTGTTGTTGGGAGTATGGACCTCCCGTATCTGATGGAGTAACCCCAGTGACGTTTGGATGAGGTAGGAGGAATTGTCTTGGTCAATTTGAATGTCAAATTGGAGTGGGGATGTTGAGGAGGTTGTGACTACTTGGAAGGTGCCCTGACCATTGTTATCAATGGTTAGATCGATAGAGTTCTTCTTCTTTTTCTTTGGTTTGGTGTGGTTTTGTTTTCGGGGGGTCTTGCCATCAATAATTCGAGTACTACTACTGCTGCTACTGTTACTGTTGGTGGTGGTGGAGTTGGGGTTGGAGTTGCTACTGCTGCTGTGCCGGATGTCTCGAGAGACTCGGAGGTTGACAGTCGTATCTCCGGGAGGATCATCATCCTGACGACGATTATGATTATGACGGGATGATGATGATGCCGACGACACCAATGATCCACGATGACCATAACGATGATGATGATGATGATCGCGATGCTGCCTGTAGCTGCTACCCTCTCTCCTTCTTCGATTAGTATTATGATTATGTCCACCTACTCTTCTCCTGTTGGAATACTTATCATAATTATCCGCCCTCTCATCAAGAGCACGAAGATCATCCGCCTCAAGAGCACGAAGGTCATCGGATGATCTTCTCCTGATCGGTTTATTAGGAGGCGGAGGGGGAGGAGGTTTCACAAAGGAGCGATGATGATGTGACGATGATGGCAAAGTTCGACTGCTTCGTCGACTGCTGCCAGAAGCAGATGAACTGGCGGCAAATTTTTGATTATTATCTGGGGATCCTCGTCGTCTTCTGGATGATGGTGTTCGACTACTCCTACTACTTCTCGCTGGTGGTGAGTAGGAGGAGCGATGATAATATTCCTCACGAGAAGGATGACGATGATGCTGACGACGAGACGAGGATGATCTAGTCCTAGCACTCGGCGACGGAGAAGACGTCGTCCTTCCCCGTATCTCCCCCGTACTCCTCCTTTTCGAAGAGATGGACCGACTCTTGGAGGATGCTCGAGACGAGGAGGCCCTAATACTATTATTATTTCTAGTTTCAAATATTGCCGTGTATTGATATTGATACTGCCCGCCATCTTCACACAACTCATCATTTTCAACAGTGGAGGGATGTGTGCTGGTCGTGTTGATGGAGCTCGTGAAGGATTGTTGGTCTCCCTCGGCAGAGTAGAGTGATGTGTAGGATGGTCGACGTCTTAGACCGGCGGAGGGGATCTCGTGGTGGTGGTGACGAGAGGAGGAAGATTTAGATGAGTGTTTCTGATTAGAAGGCCGGCGGCGGTCCCTATCATCACCGCCGCCGCTGCTCTTCAGCTGCCGAACCCCATGACATGGCCTGCTTTGCAGTTATGAGTTGCGTTGCCGGCGTAGCGAGCATCATCCAGAGCATGATGATGATGTCATGGTGCATACATGATGTTTTTGAAGCGAGCGAAGGTGGCTGGCGCGCGGACAATTTGAGACGGTCGTCTTGATACGACTTTTTGAAGCATCCGGCACCCCGCACCTTCTCCTCTCACTGAATGAACATGAACAGCTCAAAGCAGCAAGCTCAAGCCAGTTCCAATTGACAATGGGCCGATATCTTGTCTCCTACCCGGCCAATGACGGCGATAAGTGTCGTTTTGGAAAGCTCTTGAGCAGCTGTATCGATTAGGCGTATAGTCAGGCTGATTGGAGGTCTTTTCACAGCTCGATCCGGTCAAAAACACAGGGTTAGAAAGTCATCGGCTTGGCCAGATTCGGCTTTGCAGCCAGATTTTCACATCCGAATTCAAATTTTGACCAAAATCGACAATATGACCACCGTTAGAAAGCTCTTTTCAAGCCGAATCGATTAGCACCATCAATACTAACTACTATCAAAATAACAACCACTGCTCGGCCTCCTGCGTCGCCCTCGCAAATAATACAGAAGCATCGATCGGCGTGATCCAGACAGATGGAGCCGAAGATCTCAAAAAGCGACCACTTCAATGCAATAAGATCCATGACAGTTGGCACGAGCGCACTCAACAAAACAATATAATCAGAGCTCGGGCGGTGGCCCTCGCACAACACACTTCCTTTACTCCAACGTTATCATCAACTGGCCTCGACTACGCTCGGCATCATGCGCTTCGCTACGGACTAGAAATAAATATGACAATCCACCACCACCACCAACATTCTCACCAACGCCACATTCAATTCTCACCACCGCCATCATCTCAATCATCTTTGTGGCGGTGGTTGTTGCGGTGGTGAGAATTGATGTGGCGGTGGTGCTAATACACCACCACCGCCACACTTATCATCGGATAAAACAATAACTACGGCGTGAGCCGTGAGTCGAATTGGTAATAATCATCCACCACCGCCACAATCATCATGATGAGGATGATGATGATTGTGGCGGTGGTGAATAAGAAGAAACAAAAATCAACCACCACCGCCACAATGATGATATAGTGGTGGTGGTGGAATGGAATTACGGCGGCGTGAGCCGTGAGTCGAATTAGTGATGGTACAATAATGAATACAACAATCACTCCATGGAGTGAGCCGAAGGCGAACTGTGTGGATGGAGTGGCGGTGGTGGAATGGAATCGAATGGAATGCGAGTGAGCCGTAAGGCCTTCCCTCCACAACAATCGACAATGATGGAGCGAGTGAGCCGTCAGGCGAAGGAGCTGACTGCTTAATAACATCAACAATATAATGATATTATTGACAATCACGGCGGTGGTGGTGGTGGATGGAAAGGATGCGAATGGCGAGTGAGCCGGAGGCGAAGGAGCTGTCATTGTTGTTGATAATGGTGAAGGTGATGGCGGTGGTGGATGTCATTTTGACCATTTTGATGAAAATCTGGATTTTGGAAGCCGGTTCGGGGCGTCAAATTCGGATTCTAGACCTCGCTCGAGTTGAGTCGATTGACAAAAGATCGATATTTGGTCTCGGTAATAGTACAAATCAATACAGCGTAAGGAGAGCTTTCGAATAGTGGTCGAATCGTCTCAATCCGACGGGGAGGAGAAGAGGTATGAATGAATTACTGAATTTGGATCATGTCGAACGGATGAGAAGGGGAAGGATGCTTCATTCTATTCGATAGAGCAGAAGGAGAGCTTTTCAGAACACCGCTGTGAGCGAGCGAAGCAAACGAACACAAAAACTACTACAACTTGCCTTTCTACGACTCTATTCTGTCTATTATCATTATTTAAGCTCTACGCTCTACTCTCCAATCACCCTCTTGAATACTCGACTCAACACTCGTTCCTTTTTCCTGCTCTCATTCTTATAATCTGCACGAAGATCTCTCCGACTCCCATTCCTCATAGTTTCTTCGACACCACCACTCTCGTTAGAATGACTCATGCCCAAATCACCTCCCTCATCATCATCATCATCACCACGCTTCGTCTGCTTCTGCGATGATTCTTCTTCTACTTCTTCTTCTTCCGTCAAACCATGCAAACGCAAATAACACCACAACGAATCCGTCACAAACAACTCCAACTCCTTAATAAACACATCATCCTTCTCAAATGATGATGCAGCCTTCCCACTACCACCACCACCACCATGATACACTCCCGTCAATGTCATCAACACTACATCTTGTAAATTTGAAAATGTCGATGACTTCTTTGCCTTGATATTCTTCCCACCCGGAACAGTCGGTACGACATTCCCAGCAAACTTCATATCTTTCAATGACATGGACACAATGCCCAATTCACCACGATGATATCCCAATTCCAACTCTTCCTGTTCAAAGTACGTATTCCAATAGGTTAAACTCCGCAATATATTCGTGTTGTTGGGAGTATGGACCTCCCGTATCTGATGGAGTAACCCCAGTGACGTTTGGATGAGGTAGGAGGAATTGTCTTGGTCAATTTGAATGTCAAATTGGAGTGGGGATGTTGAGGAGGTTGTGACTACTTGGAAGGTGCCTTGACCATTGTTATCAATGGTTAGATCGATGGAATTCTTCTTCTTCTTTGGTTTGGTGTGGTTTTGTTTTCGGGGGGTCTTGCCATCAATAATTCGAGTACTACTACTGCTGCTACTGTTACTGTTGGTGGTGGTGGAGTTGGGGTTGGAGTTGCTACTGCTGCTGTGCCGGATGTCTCGAGAGACTCGGAGGTTGACAGTCGTATCTCCGGGAGGATCATCATCCTGACGACGATTATTATGACGGGATGATGATGATGCCGACGACACCAATGATCCACGATGACCATAACGATGATGATGATGATCGCGATGCTGCCTGTAGCTGTGGCTGCTACCCTCTCTCCTTCTTCGATTAGTATTATGATTATGTCCACCTACTCTTTTTCTGTTGGAATACTTATCATAATTATCCGCCCTCTCATCAAGAGCACGAAGATCATCCGCCTCAAGAGCACGAAGGTCATCGGATGATCTTCTCCTGATCGGTTTATTAGGAGGCGGAGGGGGAGGAGGTTTCACAAAGGAGCGATGATGATGTGACGATGGCAAAGTTCGACTGCTTCGTCGACTGCTGCCAGAAGCAGATGAACTGGCGGCAAATTTTTGATTATTATCTGGGGATCCTCGTCGTCTTCTGGATGATGGTGTTCGACTACTCCTACTACTTCTCGCTGGTGGTGAGTAGGAGGAGCGATGATAATATTCCTCACGAGAAGGATGACGATGATGCTGACGACGAGACGAGGATGATCTAGTCCTAGCACTCGGCGACGGAGAAGACGTCGTCCTTCCCCGTATCTCCCCCGTACTCCTCCTTTTCGAAGAGATGGACCGACTCTTGGAGGATGCTCGAGACGAGGAGGCCCTAATACTATTATTATTTCTAGTTTCAAATATTGCCGTGTATTGATATTGATACTGCCCGCCATCTTCACACAACTCATCATTTTCAACAGTGGAGGGATGTGTGCTGGTCGTGTTGATGGAGCTCGTGAAGGATTGTTGGTCTCCCTCGGCAGAGTAGAGTGATGTGTAGGATGGTCGACGTCTTAGACCGGCGGAGGGGATCTCGTGGTGGTGGTGACGAGAGGAGGAAGATTTAGATGAGTGTTTCTGATTAGAAGGCCGGCGGCGGTCCCTATCATCACCGCCTCTGCTCTAAAGTTGCCGAACACCATGTCAAGGCCTGCTTTGCAGTTATTAGTTGCGTTGCCGGCGTAGCGAGCATCATCCAGAGCATGATCATGATGACATCATGGTGCATGATATGATGTTTTGTGGCGAGCGAAGGTGGTGGGCGGACAATTTGAGACGGTCATCTTGATACTACGACACCGTTTTTTGAAGCATCCGGCACCCCGCACCTTCTCCTTACTGCCTGAACAGCTCAAGCCAGTTCAAATTGACAATGGGCAATGGGCCGTACGATACTTATCTTCTCTCCTACGCGGCCAATGACGGCGATAAGTAGCGTTTTGGAAAGCTCTTGAGCAGCTCTATCGATTAAGCGTATAATCAGGCTGATTGGAGGTCTTTTCACAGATCGATCCGGTCAAAAAGAGGTCAAGAAAGTCATCGGCTTGGCCAGATTCGGCTTTGCAGCCGGAATTTCACATCCGAATTCAATTTTTGACCAAAATACATACAATAATATTATGACAACCGCTGGAAAGCTCTTTTCAAGCCGATTCGATTAGTACCGTTATTATCATTACTATAAAAAATAACAACATAATAATTACTGCTCGGCCTCCTGCGTCGCCCTCGCGAAAGACAGAAGCATCGATCGGCGTGATCCAGACAGATGGAGCCGAAGATCTCAAAAAGCGACCACTTTAAGAATGTAAGATCCATGACAGTTGGCACGAGCGCACTCAACAATACAATCAGAGCTCGGGCGGTGGCCCTCGCACAACACACTTCCTTTACTCCAACGTCAATATTAACATCAGCTGGCCTCGACTCCGCTCGGCATCCTCCGCTTCGCTACGGATTAAACACCCAACATCATGATATCCACCACCGCCAACATTCCATTCGCCTTACGGCTCACCACTGTGGTGAGAATGTTGCTGGCGGTGGTGGTGGAAGATACACAATGATCATTCCATTCCACCACCACCACCAGCAACATTCTCACCACCGTATCCACCACCATCCACCACCGCCGTCACAATCGCATCCACCACCACCGTCTCAATCATCTTTGTGGCGACGGCGGTGGTGAGAATTGAGAATACAACAATACTAACAATCATCTTGTTGTTGGTGGCGGTGGTGGAGGGTGAATGACGATGTGAAGGTTGTTGGTGGCGGTGGTGGTGAATGAGTAGCAACAATCAACAATCAACCAACAACCTTCACATCGTCATTCACCCTCCACCACAACAATTAATGCCACAACAACAACGGCGTGAGCCGTGAGTCGAATTGGAATTGGTAAATTCATAATGACTGTTGTGGCGGTGGTGGAATTGGGGTTGCGGTGGTGGATGAGAATGAGATGGTATTGCCTCATCCACCACCGCAACTATGATGATGACGGCGGTGGCGTGATGCCGCCAAACAATGTACTTCTGGATGCACTCGTGCCAACCCATCATGAACACACCGCATTAAGTGGTCGTTCTTCAGCGAAGCGTCTAGAGCCCGCCCGTGCCAACTGTCTGGATCTTACCAGATCGTCGCCCTCGTTCTTCAGCGCAGCGTTTAGAGCCCGCTCCGTACCAACTGTCATGATGAGACACTGACTGCGCTGATCTATATTACAATGGAAGTGTGTTTTAGCGAGGGCGAGCTTGCGAGGCCGAGCAGTGATTATTTACAGATGACGACAGCGGCAATATTGAAGCGAGTGAGCCGTCAGGCGAGGGAGCTGTTGATTCTAATTTGATGGTGATAATGTCATTGATAATGTTAATGGATTTGATGATGGAGACGGTCCATTTTGTTCAAATTTCCGAAAATTTGGGGGGTGACTTCGGAGCTGGGGATGACTTTCTAGACCCCTCTCGAGTTGAGTACATTGACAAAAGATCGATATTTGGCCTTGAAACTACAATCAATCGATAGAGCGCAATGAGAGCTTTCCAGTGGTGGTAGAATCGTCTCAATACCACGGGGAGGAGAAGAGGTATGAACTGGATTACTGAATTTGGATCGTGTCGAACGGATGAGGAGGGGAAAGGATGCTTCCATTCGATAGAGCTGCTCCAGAGCTTTCCAGAACACCGCTGTGAGCGAGCGAAGCAAACCAACACTTCAACTTCTTCAACTTGCCTTTCTATTACTCTATTCTATCTATAATCATTATTTAAGCTCTACTTACTCTCCAATCACCCTCTTGAATACTCGACTCAACACAGGAATCTTATAATCTGCACCAACATCTCTCCGACTCCCATTCCTCCTATCTTCAACACCACCACTCTCGTTAGAATGACTCATGCCCAAATCACCTCCCTCATCATCATCATCACCGCCACCCTTCGTCTGCTTCTGCTGCGATGATGATTCTTCTTCCTCTTCTTCCGTCAAACCATGCAAACGCAAATAACACCACAACGAATCCGTCACAAACAACTCCAACTCCTTAATAAACACATCATCCTTCTCAAATGATGATGCAGCCTTCCCACCACCACCACCACCACCACCACCATGATACACTCCCGTCAATGTCATCAACACTACATCTTGTAAATTTGAAAATGTCGATGACTTCTTTGCCTTGATATTCTTCCCACCCGGAACAGTCGGTACGACATTCCCAGCAAACTTCATATCTTTCAATGACATGGACACAATGCCCAATTCACCACGATGATATCCCAATTCCAACTCTTCCTGTTCAAAGTACGTATTCCAATAGGTTAAACTCCGCAATATATTCGTGTTGTTGGGAGTATGGACCTCCCGTATCTGATGGAGTAACCCCAGTGACGTTTGGATGAGGTAGGAGGAATTGTCTTGGTCAATTTGAATGTCAAATTGGAGTGGGGATGTTGAGGAGGTTGTGACTACTTGGAAGGTGCCTTGACCATTGTTATCAATGGTTAGATCGATGGAATTCTTCTTCTTCTTTGGTTTGGTGTGGTTTTGTTTTCGGGGGGTCTTGCCATCAATAATTCGAGTACTACTACTGCTGCTACTGTTACTGTTGGTGGTGGAGTTGGGGTTGGAGTTGCTACTGCTGCTGTGCCGGATGTCTCGAGAGACTCGGAGGTTGACAGTCGTATCTCCGGGAGGATCATCATCCTGACGACGATTATTATGACGGGATGATGATGATGCCGACGACACCAATGATCCACGATGACCATAACGATGATGATGATGATCGCGATGCTGCCTGTAGCTGTGGCTGCTACCCTCTCTCCTTCTTCGATTAGTATTATGATTATGTCCACCTACTCTTTTTCTGTTGGAATACTTATCATAATTATCCGCCCTCTCATCAAGAGCACGAAGATCATCCGCCTCAAGAGCACGAAGGTCATCGGATGATCTTCTCCTGATCGGTTTATTAGGAGGCGGAGGGGGAGGAGGTTTCACAAAGGAGCGATGATGATGTGACGATGGCAAAGTTCGACTGCTTCGTCGACTGCTGCCAGAAGCAGATGAACTGGCGGCAAATTTTTGATTATTATCTGGGGATCCTCGTCGTCTTCTGGATGATGGTGTTCGACTACTCCTACTACTTCTCGCTGGTGGTGAGTAGGAGGAGCGATGATAATATTCCTCACGAGAAGGATGACGATGATGCTGACGACGAGACGAGGATGATCTAGTCCTAGCACTCGGCGACGGAGAAGACGTCGTCCTTCCCCGTATCTCCCCCGTACTCCTCCTTTTCGAAGAGATGGACCGACTCTTGGAGGATGCTCGAGACGAGGAGGCCCTAATACTATTATTATTTCTAGTTTCAAATATTGCCGTGTATTGATATTGATACTGCCCGCCATCTTCACACAACTCATCATTTTCAACAGTGGAGGGATGTGTGCTGGTCGTGTTGATGGAGCTCGTGAAGGATTGTTGGTCTCCCTCGGCAGAGTAGAGTGATGTGTAGGATGGTCGACGTCTTAGACCGGCGGAGGGGATCTCGTGGTGGTGGTGACGAGAGGAGGAAGATTTAGATGAGTGTTTCTGATTAGAAGGCCGGCGGCGGTCCCTATCATCACCGCCTCTGCTCTAAAGTTGCCGAACACCATGTCAAGGCCTGCTTTGCAGTTATTAGTTGCGTTGCCGGCGTAGCGAGCATCATCCAGAGCATGATCATGATGACATCATGGTGCATGATATGATGTTTTGTGGCGAGCGAAGGTGGTGGGCGGACAATTTGAGACGGTCATCTTGATACTACGACACCGTTTTTTGAAGCATCCGGCACCCCGCACCTTCTCCTTACTGCCTGAACAGCTCAAGCCAGTTCAAATTGACAATGGGCAATGGGCCGTACGATACTTATCTTCTCTCCTACGCGGCCAATGACGGCGATAAGTAGCGTTTTGGAAAGCTCTTGAGCAGCTCTATCGATTAAGCGTATAATCAGGCTGATTGGAGGTCTTTTCACAGATCGATCCGGTCAAAAAGAGGTCAAGAAAGTCATCGGCTTGGCCAGATTCGGCTTTGCAGCCGGAATTTCACATCCGAATTCAATTTTTGACCAAAATACATACAATAATATTATGACAACCGCTGGAAAGCTCTTTTCAAGCCGATTCGATTAGTACCGTTATTATCATTACTATAAAAAATAACAACATAATAATTACTGCTCGGCCTCCTGCGTCGCCCTCGCGAAAGACAGAAGCATCGATCGGCGTGATCCAGACAGATGGAGCCGAAGATCTCAAAAAGCGACCACTTTAAGAATGTAAGATCCATGACAGTTGGCACGAGCGCACTCAACAATACAATCAGAGCTCGGGCGGTGGCCCTCGCACAACACACTTCCTTTACTCCAACGTCAATATTAACATCAGCTGGCCTCGACTCCGCTCGGCATCCTCCGCTTCGCTACGGATTAAACACCCAACATCATGATATCCACCACCGCCAACATTCCATTCGCCTTACGGCTCACCACTGTGGTGAGAATGTTGCTGGCGGTGGTGGTGGAAGATACACAATGATCATTCCATTCCACCACCACCACCAGCAACATTCTCACCACCGTATCCACCACCATCCACCACCGCCGTCACAATCGCATCCACCACCACCGTCTCAATCATCTTTGTGGCGACGGCGGTGGTGAGAATTGAGAATACAACAATACTAACAATCATCTTGTTGTTGGTGGCGGTGGTGGAGGGTGAATGACGATGTGAAGGTTGTTGGTGGCGGTGGTGGTGAATGAGTAGCAACAATCAACAATCAACCAACAACCTTCACATCGTCATTCACCCTCCACCACAACAATTAATGCCACAACAACAACGGCGTGAGCCGTGAGTCGAATTGGAATTGGTAAATTCATAATGACTGTTGTGGCGGTGGTGGAATTGGGGTTGCGGTGGTGGATGAGAATGAGATGGTATTGCCTCATCCACCACCGCAACTATGATGATGACGGCGGTGGCGTGATGCCGCCAAACAATGTACTTCTGGATGCACTCGTGCCAACCCATCATGAACACACCGCATTAAGTGGTCGTTCTTCAGCGAAGCGTCTAGAGCCCGCCCGTGCCAACTGTCTGGATCTTACCAGATCGTCGCCCTCGTTCTTCAGCGCAGCGTTTAGAGCCCGCTCCGTACCAACTGTCATGATGAGACACTGACTGCGCTGATCTATATTACAATGGAAGTGTGTTTTAGCGAGGGCGAGCTTGCGAGGCCGAGCAGTGATTATTTACAGATGACGACAGCGGCAATATTGAAGCGAGTGAGCCGTCAGGCGAGGGAGCTGTTGATTCTAATTTGATGGTGATAATGTCATTGATAATGTTAATGGATTTGATGATGGAGACGGTCCATTTTGTTCAAATTTCCGAAAATTTGGGGGGTGACTTCGGAGCTGGGGATGACTTTCTCTAGACCCCTCTCGAGTTGAGTACATTGACAAAAGATCGATATTTGGCCTTGAAACTACAATCAATCGATAGAGCGCAATGAGAGCTTTCCAGTGGTGGTAGAATCGTCTCAATACCACGGGGAGGAGAAGAGGTATGAACTGGATTACTGAATTTGGATCGTGTCGAACGGATGAGGAGGGGAAAGGATGCTTCCATTCGATAGAGCTGCTCCAGAGCTTTCCAGAACACCGCTGTGAGCGAGCGAAGCAAACCAACACTTCAACTTCTTCAACTTGCCTTTCTATTACTCTATTCTATCTATAATCATTATTTAAGCTCTACTTACTCTCCAATCACCCTCTTGAATACTCGACTCAACACAGGAATCTTATAATCTGCACCAACATCTCTCCGACTCCCATTCCTCCTATCTTCAACACCACCACTCTCGTTAGAATGACTCATGCCCAAATCACCTCCCTCATCATCATCATCACCGCCACCCTTCGTCTGCTTCTGCTGCGATGATGATTCTTCTTCCTCTTCTTCCGTCAAACCATGCAAACGCAAATAACACCACAACGAATCCGTCACAAACAACTCCAACTCCTTAATAAACACATCATCCTTCTCAAATGATGATGCAGCCTTCCCACCACCACCACCACCACCACCACCATGATACACTCCCGTCAATGTCATCAACACTACATCTTGTAAATTTGAAAATGTCGATGACTTCTTTGCCTTGATATTCTTCCCACCCGGAACAGTCGGTACGACATTCCCAGCAAACTTCATATCTTTCAATGACATGGACACAATGCCCAATTCACCACGATGATATCCCAATTCCAACTCTTCCTGTTCAAAGTACGTATTCCAATAGGTTAAACTCCGCAATATATTCGTGTTGTTGGGAGTATGGACCTCCCGTATCTGATGGAGTAACCCCAGTGACGTTTGGATGAGGTAGGAGGAATTGTCTTGGTCAATTTGAATGTCAAATTGGAGTGGGGATGTTGAGGAGGTTGTGACTACTTGGAAGGTGCCTTGACCATTGTTATCAATGGTTAGATCGATGGAATTCTTCTTCTTCTTTGGTTTGGTGTGGTTTTGTTTTCGGGGGGTCTTGCCATCAATAATTCGAGTACTACTACTGCTGCTACTGTTACTGTTGGTGGTGGTGGAGTTGGGGTTGGAGTTGCTACTGCTGCTGTGCCGGATGTCTCGAGAGACTCGGAGGTTGACAGTCGTATCTCCGGGAGGATCATCATCCTGACGACGATTATTATGACGGGATGATGATGATGCCGACGACACCAATGATCCACGATGACCATAACGATGATGATGATGATCGCGATGCTGCCTGTAGCTGTGGCTGCTACCCTCTCTCCTTCTTCGATTAGTATTATGATTATGTCCACCTACTCTTTTTCTGTTGGAATACTTATCATAATTATCCGCCCTCTCATCAAGAGCACGAAGATCATCCGCCTCAAGAGCACGAAGGTCATCGGATGATCTTCTCCTGATCGGTTTATTAGGAGGCGGAGGGGGAGGAGGTTTCACAAAGGAGCGATGATGATGTGACGATGGCAAAGTTCGACTGCTTCGTCGACTGCTGCCAGAAGCAGATGAACTGGCGGCAAATTTTTGATTATTATCTGGGGATCCTCGTCGTCTTCTGGATGATGGTGTTCGACTACTCCTACTACTTCTCGCTGGTGGTGAGTAGGAGGAGCGATGATAATATTCCTCACGAGAAGGATGACGATGATGCTGACGACGAGACGAGGATGATCTAGTCCTAGCACTCGGCGACGGAGAAGACGTCGTCCTTCCCCGTATCTCCCCCGTACTCCTCCTTTTCGAAGAGATGGACCGACTCTTGGAGGATGCTCGAGACGAGGAGGCCCTAATACTATTATTATTTCTAGTTTCAAATATTGCCGTGTATTGATACTGCCCGCCATCTTCACACAACTCATCATTTTCAACAGTGGAGGGATGTGTGCTGGTCGTGTTGATGGAGCTCGTGAAGGATTGTTGGTCTCCCTCGGCAGAGTAGAGTGATGTGTAGGATGGTCGACGTCTTAGACCGGCGGAGGGGATCTCGTGGTGGTGGTGACGAGAGGAGGAAGATTTAGATGAGTGTTTCTGATTAGAAGGCCGGCGGCGGTCCCTATCATCACCGCCTCTGCTCTAAAGTTGCCGAACACCATGTCAAGGCCTGCTTTGCAGTTATTAGTTGCGTTGCCGGCGTAGCGAGCATCATCCAGAGCATGATCATGATGACATCATGGTGCATGATATGATGTTTTGTGGCGAGCGAAGGTGGTGGGCGGACAATTTGAGACGGTCATCTTGATACTACGACACCGTTTTTTGAAGCATCCGGCACCCCGCACCTTCTCCTTACTGCCTGAACAGCTCAAGCCAGTTCAAATTGACAATGGGCAATGGGCCGTACGATACTTATCTTCTCTCCTACGCGGCCAATGACGGCGATAAGTAGCGTTTTGGAAAGCTCTTGAGCAGCTCTATCGATTAAGCGTATAATCAGGCTGATTGGAGGTCTTTTCACAGATCGATCCGGTCAAAAAGAGGTCAAGAAAGTCATCGGCTTGGCCAGATTCGGCTTTGCAGCCGGAATTTCACATCCGAATTCAATTTTTGACCAAAATACATACAATAATATTATGACAACCGCTGGAAAGCTCTTTTCAAGCCGATTCGATTAGTACCGTTATTATCATTACTATAAAAAATAACAACATAATAATTACTGCTCGGCCTCCTGCGTCGCCCTCGCGAAAGACAGAAGCATCGATCGGCGTGATCCAGACAGATGGAGCCGAAGATCTCAAAAAGCGACCACTTTAAGAATGTAAGATCCATGACAGTTGGCACGAGCGCACTCAACAATACAATCAGAGCTCGGGCGGTGGCCCTCGCACAACACACTTCCTTTACTCCAACGTCAATATTAACATCAGCTGGCCTCGACTCCGCTCGGCATCCTCCGCTTCGCTACGGATTAAACACCCAACATCATGATATCCACCACCGCCAACATTCCATTCGCCTTACGGCTCACCACTGTGGTGAGAATGTTGCTGGCGGTGGTGGTGGAAGATACACAATGATCATTCCATTCCACCACCACCACCAGCAACATTCTCACCACCGTATCCACCACCATCCACCACCGCCGTCACAATCGCATCCACCACCACCGTCTCAATCATCTTTGTGGCGACGGCGGTGGTGAGAATTGAGAATACAACAATACTAACAATCATCTTGTTGTTGGTGGCGGTGGTGGAGGGTGAATGACGATGTGAAGGTTGTTGGTGGCGGTGGTGGTGAATGAGTAGCAACAATCAACAATCAACCAACAACCTTCACATCGTCATTCACCCTCCACCACAACAATTAATGCCACAACAACAACGGCGTGAGCCGTGAGTCGAATTGGAATTGGTAAATTCATAATGACTGTTGTGGCGGTGGTGGAATTGGGGTTGCGGTGGTGGATGAGAATGAGATGGTATTGCCTCATCCACCACCGCAACTATGATGATGACGGCGGTGGCGTGATGCCGCCAAACAATGTACTTCTGGATGCACTCGTGCCAACCCATCATGAACACACCGCATTAAGTGGTCGTTCTTCAGCGAAGCGTCTAGAGCCCGCCCGTGCCAACTGTCTGGATCTTACCAGATCGTCGCCCTCGTTCTTCAGCGCAGCGTTTAGAGCCCGCTCCGTACCAACTGTCATGATGAGACACTGACTGCGCTGATCTATATTACAATGGAAGTGTGTTTTAGCGAGGGCGAGCTTGCGAGGCCGAGCAGTGATTATTTACAGATGACGACAGCGGCAATATTGAAGCGAGTGAGCCGTCAGGCGAGGGAGCTGTTGATTCTAATTTGATGGTGATAATGTCATTGATAATGTTAATGGATTTGATGATGGAGACGGTCCATTTTGTTCAAATTTCCGAAAATTTGGGGGGTGACTTCGGAGCTGGGGATGACTTTCTCTAGACCCCTCTCGAGTTGAGTACATTGACAAAAGATCGATATTTGGCCTTGAAACTACAATCAATCGATAGAGCGCAATGAGAGCTTTCCAGTGGTGGTAGAATCGTCTCAATACCACGGGGAGGAGAAGAGGTATGAACTGGATTACTGAATTTGGATCGTGTCGAACGGATGAGGAGGGGAAAGGATGCTTCCATTCGATAGAGCTGCTCCAGAGCTTTCCAGAACACCGCTGTGAGCGAGCGAAGCAAACCAACACTTCAACTTCTTCAACTTGCCTTTCTATTACTCTATTCTATCTATAATCATTATTTAAGCTCTACTTACTCTCCAATCACCCTCTTGAATACTCGACTCAACACAGGAATCTTATAATCTGCACCAACATCTCTCCGACTCCCATTCCTCCTATCTTCAACACCACCACTCTCGTTAGAATGACTCATGCCCAAATCACCTCCCTCATCATCATCATCACCGCCACCCTTCGTCTGCTTCTGCTGCGATGATGATTCTTCTTCCTCTTCTTCCGTCAAACCATGCAAACGCAAATAACACCACAACGAATCCGTCACAAACAACTCCAACTCCTTAATAAACACATCATCCTTCTCAAATGATGATGCAGCCTTCCCACCACCACCACCACCACCACCACCATGATACACTCCCGTCAATGTCATCAACACTACATCTTGTAAATTTGAAAATGTCGATGACTTCTTTGCCTTGATATTCTTCCCACCCGGAACAGTCGGTACGACATTCCCAGCAAACTTCATATCTTTCAATGACATGGACACAATGCCCAATTCACCACGATGATATCCCAATTCCAACTCTTCCTGTTCAAAGTACGTATTCCAATAGGTTAAACTCCGCAATATATTCGTGTTGTTGGGAGTATGGACCTCCCGTATCTGATGGAGTAACCCCAGTGACGTTTGGATGAGGTAGGAGGAATTGTCTTGGTCAATTTGAATGTCAAATTGGAGTGGGGATGTTGAGGAGGTTGTGACTACTTGGAAGGTGCCTTGACCATTGTTATCAATGGTTAGATCGATGGAATTCTTCTTCTTCTTTGGTTTGGTGTGGTTTTGTTTTCGGGGGGTCTTGCCATCAATAATTCGAGTACTACTACTGCTGCTACTGTTACTGTTGGTGGTGGTGGAGTTGGGGTTGGAGTTGCTACTGCTGCTGTGCCGGATGTCTCGAGAGACTCGGAGGTTGACAGTCGTATCTCCGGGAGGATCATCATCCTGACGACGATTATTATGACGGGATGATGATGATGCCGACGACACCAATGATCCACGATGACCATAACGATGATGATGATGATCGCGATGCTGCCTGTAGCTGTGGCTGCTACCCTCTCTCCTTCTTCGATTAGTATTATGATTATGTCCACCTACTCTTTTTCTGTTGGAATACTTATCATAATTATCCGCCCTCTCATCAAGAGCACGAAGATCATCCGCCTCAAGAGCACGAAGGTCATCGGATGATCTTCTCCTGATCGGTTTATTAGGAGGCGGAGGGGGAGGAGGTTTCACAAAGGAGCGATGATGATGTGACGATGGCAAAGTTCGACTGCTTCGTCGACTGCTGCCAGAAGCAGATGAACTGGCGGCAAATTTTTGATTATTATCTGGGGATCCTCGTCGTCTTCTGGATGATGGTGTTCGACTACTCCTACTACTTCTCGCTGGTGGTGAGTAGGAGGAGCGATGATAATATTCCTCACGAGAAGGATGACGATGATGCTGACGACGAGACGAGGATGATCTAGTCCTAGCACTCGGCGACGGAGAAGACGTCGTCCTTCCCCGTATCTCCCCCGTACTCCTCCTTTTCGAAGAGATGGACCGACTCTTGGAGGATGCTCGAGACGAGGAGGCCCTAATACTATTATTATTTCTAGTTTCAAATATTGCCGTGTATTGATATTGATACTGCCCGCCATCTTCACACAACTCATCATTTTCAACAGTGGAGGGATGTGTGCTGGTCGTGTTGATGGAGCTCGTGAAGGATTGTTGGTCTCCCTCGGCAGAGTAGAGTGATGTGTAGGATGGTCGACGTCTTAGACCGGCGGAGGGGATCTCGTGGTGGTGGTGACGAGAGGAGGAAGATTTAGATGAGTGTTTCTGATTAGAAGGCCGGCGGCGGTCCCTATCATCACCGCCTCTGCTCTAAAGTTGCCGAACACCATGTCAAGGCCTGCTTTGCAGTTATTAGTTGCGTTGCCGGCGTAGCGAGCATCATCCAGAGCATGATCATGATGACATCATGGTGCATGATATGATGTTTTGTGGCGAGCGAAGGTGGTGGGCGGACAATTTGAGACGGTCATCTTGATACTACGACACCGTTTTTTGAAGCATCCGGCACCCCGCACCTTCTCCTTACTGCCTGAACAGCTCAAGCCAGTTCAAATTGACAATGGGCAATGGGCCGTACGATACTTATCTTCTCTCCTACGCGGCCAATGACGGCGATAAGTAGCGTTTTGGAAAGCTCTTGAGCAGCTCTATCGATTAAGCGTATAATCAGGCTGATTGGAGGTCTTTTCACAGATCGATCCGGTCAAAAAGAGGTCAAGAAAGTCATCGGCTTGGCCAGATTCGGCTTTGCAGCCGGAATTTCACATCCGAATTCAATTTTTGACCAAAATACATACAATAATATTATGACAACCGCTGGAAAGCTCTTTTCAAGCCGATTCGATTAGTACCGTTATTATCATTACTATAAAAAATAACAACATAATAATTACTGCTCGGCCTCCTGCGTCGCCCTCGCGAAAGACAGAAGCATCGATCGGCGTGATCCAGACAGATGGAGCCGAAGATCTCAAAAAGCGACCACTTTAAGAATGTAAGATCCATGACAGTTGGCACGAGCGCACTCAACAATACAATCAGAGCTCGGGCGGTGGCCCTCGCACAACACACTTCCTTTACTCCAACGTCAATATTAACATCAGCTGGCCTCGACTCCGCTCGGCATCCTCCGCTTCGCTACGGATTAAACACCCAACATCATGATATCCACCACCGCCAACATTCCATTCGCCTTACGGCTCACCACTGTGGTGAGAATGTTGCTGGCGGTGGTGGTGGAAGATACACAATGATCATTCCATTCCACCACCACCACCAGCAACATTCTCACCACCGTATCCACCACCATCCACCACCGCCGTCACAATCGCATCCACCACCACCGTCTCAATCATCTTTGTGGCGACGGCGGTGGTGAGAATTGAGAATACAACAATACTAACAATCATCTTGTTGTTGGTGGCGGTGGTGGAGGGTGAATGACGATGTGAAGGTTGTTGGTGGCGGTGGTGGTGAATGAGTAGCAACAATCAACAATCAACCAACAACCTTCACATCGTCATTCACCCTCCACCACAACAATTAATGCCACAACAACAACGGCGTGAGCCGTGAGTCGAATTGGAATTGGTAAATTCATAATGACTGTTGTGGCGGTGGTGGAATTGGGGTTGCGGTGGTGGATGAGAATGAGATGGTATTGCCTCATCCACCACCGCAACTATGATGATGACGGCGGTGGCGTGATGCCGCCAAACAATGTACTTCTGGATGCACTCGTGCCAACCCATCATGAACACACCGCATTAAGTGGTCGTTCTTCAGCGAAGCGTCTAGAGCCCGCCCGTGCCAACTGTCTGGATCTTACCAGATCGTCGCCCTCGTTCTTCAGCGCAGCGTTTAGAGCCCGCTCCGTACCAACTGTCATGATGAGACACTGACTGCGCTGATCTATATTACAATGGAAGTGTGTTTTAGCGAGGGCGAGCTTGCGAGGCCGAGCAGTGATTATTTACAGATGACGACAGCGGCAATATTGAAGCGAGTGAGCCGTCAGGCGAGGGAGCTGTTGATTCTAATTTGATGGTGATAATGTCATTGATAATGTTAATGGATTTGATGATGGAGACGGTCCATTTTGTTCAAATTTCCGAAAATTTGGGGGGTGACTTCGGAGCTGGGGATGACTTTCTCTAGACCCCTCTCGAGTTGAGTACATTGACAAAAGATCGATATTTGGCCTTGAAACTACAATCAATCGATAGAGCGCAATGAGAGCTTTCCAGTGGTGGTAGAATCGTCTCAATACCACGGGGAGGAGAAGAGGTATGAACTGGATTACTGAATTTGGATCGTGTCGAACGGATGAGGAGGGGAAAGGATGCTTCCATTCGATAGAGCTGCTCCAGAGCTTTCCAGAACACCGCTGTGAGCGAGCGAAGCAAACCAACACTTCAACTTCTTCAACTTGCCTTTCTATTACTCTATTCTATCTATAATCATTATTTAAGCTCTACTTACTCTCCAATCACCCTCTTGAATACTCGACTCAACACAGGAATCTTATAATCTGCACCAACATCTCTCCGACTCCCATTCCTCCTATCTTCAACACCACCACTCTCGTTAGAATGACTCATGCCCAAATCACCTCCCTCATCATCATCATCACCGCCACCCTTCGTCTGCTTCTGCTGCGATGATGATTCTTCTTCCTCTTCTTCCGTCAAACCATGCAAACGCAAATAACACCACAACGAATCCGTCACAAACAACTCCAACTCCTTAATAAACACATCATCCTTCTCAAATGATGATGCAGCCTTCCCACTACCACCACCACCACCATGATACACTCCCGTCAATGTCATCAACACTACATCTTGTAAATTTGAAAATGTCGATGACTTCTTTGCCTTGATATTCTTCCCACCCGGAACAGTCGGTACGACATTCCCAGCAAACTTCATATCTTTCAATGACATGGACACAATGCCCAATTCACCACGATGATATCCCAATTCCAACTCTTCCTGTTCAAAGTACGTATTCCAATAGGTTAAACTCCGCAATATATTCGTGTTGTTGGGAGTATGGACCTCCCGTATCTGATGGAGTAACCCCAGTGACGTTTGGATGAGGTAGGAGGAATTGTCTTGGTCAATTTGAATGTCAAATTGGAGTGGGGATGTTGAGGAGGTTGTGACTACTTGGAAGGTGCCTTGACCATTGTTATCAATGGTTAGATCGATGGAATTCTTCTTCTTCTTTGGTTTGGTGTGGTTTTGTTTTCGGGGGGTCTTGCCATCAATAATTCGAGTACTACTACTGCTGCTACTGTTACTGTTGGTGGTGGTGGAGTTGGGGTTGGAGTTGCTACTGCTGCTGTGCCGGATGTCTCGAGAGACTCGGAGGTTGACAGTCGTATCTCCGGGAGGATCATCATCCTGACGACGATTATTATGACGGGATGATGATGATGCCGACGACACCAATGATCCACGATGACCATAACGATGATGATGATCGCGATGCTGCCTGTAGCTGTGGCTGCTACCCTCTCTCCTTCTTCGATTAGTATTATGATTATGTCCACCTACTCTTTTTCTGTTGGAATACTTATCATAATTATCCGCCCTCTCATCAAGAGCACGAAGATCATCCGCCTCAAGAGCACGAAGGTCATCGGATGATCTTCTCCTGATCGGTTTATTAGGAGGCGGAGGGGGAGGAGGTTTCACAAAGGAGCGATGATGATGTGACGATGATGGCAAAGTTCGACTGCTTCGTCGACTGCTGCCAGAAGCAGATGAACTGGCGGCAAATTTTTGATTATTATCTGGGGATCCTCGTCGTCTTCTTCTGGATGATGGTGTTCGACTACTCCTACTACTTCTCGCTGGTGGTGAGTAGGAGGAGCGATGATAATATTCCTCACGAGAAGGATGACGATGATGCTGACGACGAGACGAGGATGATCTAGTCCTAGCACTCGGCGACGGAGAAGACGTCGTCCTTCCCCGTATCTCCCCCGTACTCCTCCTTTTCGAAGAGATGGACCGACTCTTGGAGGATGCTCGAGACGAGGAGGCCCTAATACTATTATTATTTCTAGTTTCAAATATTGCCGTGTATTGATATTGATACTGCCCGCCATCTTCACACAACTCATCATTTTCGACCGTGGAGGGATGTGTGCTGGTCGTGTTGATGGAGCTCGTGAAGGATTGTTGGTCTCCCTCGGCAGAGTAGAGTGATGTGTAGGATGGTCGACGTCTTAGACCGGCGGAGGGGATCTCGTGGTGGTGGTGACGAGAGGAGGAAGATTTAGATGAGTGTTTCTGATTAGAAGGCCGGCGGCGGTCCCTATCATCACCGCCGCCGCTGCTCTTCAGTGGCTGTGTATTATCAGCATAATCGGTGTGATAGGTGGCGGAACTACGACTACGGCGATGTTCCCTCGTCTTTTTTTCAAGTGAGCGAGAGGAGCGCCTGTGTGAAGAGGAGGATCTAGTGGAGGTGGGAGGTTCTCCATGATCGAAGAGCTGCTTATTCCCATCGCTGTCGTCCTCTCTCTTCAACTTGGGTTGATAAATAATCAAGGGCTTCGCATCGCCTTTGTATTCGGTAAATGCAGCGTGGCCTGGGCGGACCTGTCGACGAGAACTGCGGCTACGTCGTTTGGATGAGGAGGACATCATGCTATCGTCATCGTTATCGACGATTATGCTGTCCAACTCCTCCTCTAATTTGAGATGCTCTTTCATGACGTAAATATGATTTCACTTAATGACTGAGCGTGAAACAAAAGGCTGCTTGCAGTCGTTGGGAGATAATCGAAGTCAAAGTAAGCGAACACCTTGATGTTATGATGTTTGTTGCAGGCCTGCTTTGCAATTATGCATGTTGCAGGCTTCTTGTGGGTAGTGAATGCAATGTGTGTGTGTTTCTGCTTTTGTGTTGCTTTGTCAGAATAGCCCTCGCCAACAGGTCAGCCCGAGATGTTTCTTTCGAGAAGATCAGTCACGTATTCGTACAAAAAAGAGGGTCAATCTAAAGGGGCTGTGGTAAATTCAGACGGCAACTCGTGAAAGTTTGTTGGGCCTGATAGGTGTGTAAGGTAGGAGTCTCTACCAAGTTCGCCTTATGGAGCTCCTTGACTATTGGGATAGATTGTTTCCGGGAATGCATTACGAAGGCATCTTCTGTCATAAATGGGAGTCCTCACACCAGAGTCACCTCCAGGTGACTCAGACACGTGTCTGAAGATCGAGATTTTATGTCATAAAAGAAGTAGCTTGTATGTAGAAGTACAATAGCTAGCAGCCTGAATGCATTGCAATGCTCATGACTTGAGGCTATATTGCTGTTCACATCTAACTGTCAATAGCATTAACATTAGCCAGCAACTAGAGAGAAGAGGGTGGAGGAGAATAATTTGATCTGTCAAAAGAATCAAAAGTAATAAGTAATAGGAGAAATGAAAACTGAGGAACCTGACGTGAAGAACGAAACAGTGTACCATATCTTACATGGAGTGATGTATGAGATTTTAACTCCTTGGTTGTCACGTACAACATGACTTCAGGTTTCAGCAAATCAATCATAACCCCGTTCCTTCACGAATCGCTCATAATTCGCCGCTAACTCCGCAGCTGTCTCCCTTTGCGGACTCTTGGTTGCATCCACAGCTGCCTGGTGTGCACGCAAAGTAGTAGCAAGTACCTCTTTGCTAACAAATCCCCTCTTGAATGCGTCCATCAGCATTTTGATTGGTTTATCTTCTCCCTGTTTGGCAGCGATGATCCAATGTTTCACCGCTCTCTCAGGATTGCCATTGCTTAATTCATTCTTCCCAAGGACGTATCTAGCATGTGGGTGGCCACGAATAGCAGCCTCTTCCATGTGATGTAAACATTTCCCCTCATCCTTCTCAACACCTCTCCCTAATTGATACATAGCTGCTAGTTTACAATGCGCCTCGGCATTCCCCAATTCGGCAGCCTTTGCATAATACTCAAATGCACCACTATAGTCTCCTTTGCTATAATGTTCTACTCCTTCTACCTGAATTGCAACGGGGTCATTTGCCTCTATTCGTTTCATCCTTCGTTTCTCAAATTCCCCATCATTTTTTGTGGCAATAGATTTTCGACAAAACGGACATGATGAAATCATTGATGCTTCCTTTTCTCGTATCGTATTGGCAACAGCGCAGCCATTACAAATGAGTTGAAAGCAACATGAGTACTGAGAAGATTTCGTTAGATCAAGCGACAGTGGCATCATGCAGATCGGACAGTCCCCAAGATGCGTGCTTTCCGGTTGCTTGAATAATAATTTGTCACGCAATTCAGCAACCCGATTTTTACATGTATTTTCGTGTTCTGATTTATGTCCCCTCTCACACGCATCGCTACAGTATCGAACGAGATCACAAGCGGTGCAATTCTTCAATTTAACGTCATCAAGTTCTGCGATGCCGCAGTTGGCACAACTTGACGTGGTGTTTGTATCTTCGCTCATATTTCACCGCTGCTCCACAAATAAGATGAACTAGAGGTCGAAGTTGATTTCATTTACACACAAAGCTCCCTTGACTCTCGGCGACTATTCTATTACCGCATCCTCTCTCTAGCAGCAGCAAGCTACAAGTCATTTACCATAATAACCACCACCAACCACTTCTTTTTGTGCGGTGTTCGTTTTGGTTCTACCACGGTTCCCGTGGTTCTACCGCGGTAGGAAATGGCGCGAAGGGCTAAACCTGGTTTAAAAAGAGTAAATAAGTACGTAATACTAGCTACTTACGCGTAGAATAGATACCACCAGCAGATCTTGACCATGTCCCATGTCTACCATGGTGTCCACTGCAATAGCAGCCTACGCACAACGCAGAATGCTTCTATATCCAGAACCAATGATCGTCGACGTCAGCAGATATCATGGGCTTGCTATTGCTATGATTTCAACTGATACTTTGCCCTCGATGGCGTGATATTCCCGCTACTTTAGAGTTGAAACGTGTTGGAAGGAAGGTAAATCTTTGCATCATATGCATTCAATGCTTAAAATAGTGAACTGCATACATTACACTGTGCCTTATTGTATTTGATGTAATTGTGATCGATTCGATGGGCGATTATGAGATATGATAATCAAATGAGCGTTGTTTCAGTGCTGTGAATAAATTTCACATTTATATCCCCCACCAGTAGATATCATTCAGTATTCACTTCACTGCATGATTATGGGGTACTTCCCACTCAGCACTTCCCACTGCCCCTCACTTCGCACTATTTCCGCCACTATCAAATATTTAAACATGAAACAACACAAATCTTCTCCGTGTTTGCAGAAGTAAAAAGTGAAGTTGTGAGTTGCCATTCTGAAGACGACGTGTTGACGCATCATAACATGGATAGTTGTGTCCATTCCACACGCCCGAATTATCCATAATACATTATTGTTCACTTCTGCTGCCCTCACAATCGTGTGTTGGCTATCCAAATCATTTGATTTGTCGATCATCGACGATTAATATTGTGGCCGGAAAATAATACCGAGTGGCGATTGGCGATTGTCGAATGTAGCATGAATACAAGCCCCACTCGAAGGAATACCGGCTCCGAAACATTCCCATGTTTATTTAGTATCAACGCGTTATGATGAGGAGGCGAGACGGACGTTTATGGTTGACGTAACCATCACCACAACTGCTTGACGACGACTGAAAAAGATGATGGCCGGTGCCATGTGATGAGGCCACACCACAAACCAAAAACCCACACACACTACCGCGGCCCAAACCAACGGTCAAACATTGATCATATTGGTCCAGTTGATGATCCCGACGCAGGTTAGGCGGTCGGCGGCGTCTATGGCATCCATTAGTGGCACAGCGCTAACCCTGGTTTAAACCTGGGTTTCAAGAGAGACCCTGCATTAACCTTCGGTATGATGATAGGGATATCACAAACACGTTATGTATCATACTTCTTCTTTTTCACACATACGGTTTAGTTACTTACTTTCTAATCTCGCTCGCCTTATTCAACGTAGGAATAGTAGAAGAAAGTGTAGTAAGCATCAACCTTCTTCAATATGCGAAATGCGAAGCCTTATTATCAGTCAGGACTTCAGGCTTCAGGGCTTCTTCGCAAAATGATTCGTTCCGTCTACTTACATAAAAGGAAGCCTGGTTGATGTCCCATGAGCGTTGGAGAGAAAAGCATGCTGTTCGCGCACCATGTTGAAAGTAAAAAGTTCTCCACTTCGAAGATTATCTACTAAAAATACAAGAGAAAGAGACCAAAAGCATCGGCATCATTGTTTCGACCACATGATCACACAATCGCAATCGTGCTTCGCGCTACTACGTGCACCCCCCTACTCACTCATCTTTCATCCTTCATCTCTTCATCTTCGTCTACCACTTACTAAGACGTCAGATCATACAGATATATTGCATATCCTGATCCTGCCTCTACATCTACCCACTCTATGAAATCATCTATCATGAAGCTAGTTTTCTCTTCATTCCTACTCCTCCTCGGCCTCGGAGATGCAGTTGAGGCTGGCAACACTACTGGAGACAATCCTGGAGTATACGCTCGTGTGAGTTACTACGCTGATTGGATCAAAGAGCAGACATCGCGTGCTCTTAGTGGAGGGTTCGGCTATTGCTCGGCTTCAGAAAAATTATTGAGGGTAACTATCGTCTCAGATGAATATGAGGAAGAAATATCCTGGGCTGTAACCAACACTTGCGAATCTTCTTCGACTCCCGTTCCCGTCATGTCTGGTGGCGGTTTGAAATCTGAAGACAAACGCATGTGTGTCCCTGAAGGCCAGTATCAGTTCGAAATAGAGGTAAGAATATGTCATCTCTCTGCAAATGCAAGTATCTTCATTACATTTACATCTCTCTTTTTGACTTATCCCTCACGAGAACGAAATGACTTCGACTCCGCGACCGCGACTCTTCCTCTTTGTCTTTCTCATTTTCTTTTTCAATACGTGCTTTTGCATATGAATATTACCAGGACTCTTATGGAGACGGCATCTGCTGTTCTCATGGTAATGGTTCCTACAGCGTTCAATACGGAGATGAAGTAGCAACCGGTGGCGACTACGAATCTACTGACACCCAACTGTTAGGGTCATGCACCATTCTTTCTCCCACTCCTCCTCCCACCTTCGAACCAATAATTGATCCCACTTCCGGTCACGACGCTTGGGCGTCTCCCACCTTGTCTCCCACCTTGTCTCCAACCTTGTCTCCCACCGTGTCTCCCACCGAGTCTCCCACCTATGAGAAAATTTAGTTGGCGGATTTTTCCACTTTCGTCTTCATTAAATAGGCTCACAATGATTTTACCCTTGCGCACTTGCATGCTTTTTACCTCGAGTCTCCATTTTTTCGATTTTTAAAAATGTTCGTTTCTTGTAAAGTTTAACACGGTAGCCCCCATACTAAATGGGACCCCTCTGCCATCAAGGCCGAGTTGGAGAAGGGTCGGATCTGACGCCGCAACTCGATGCCACTATGCCATACGAGGTTGGGAGACCCTTCAGGACCGGGCTGTGCGACCTTGGTCACCGAGATATCGTCATTTGAATTTATGAATTTTCCCCATTTCGTGTCGGCTGGACATCTCTTGTGTATGTGTTCGTAGGTGTCCTTTGTGTGGCCTACGAAGCCAAAATATGAGTAGTAATGCATTAGTGTTATTAACTATGACTTATTGGCTCTTTTGTCAGCTCGAATCTCTCGCTGCTTCACGTAGAGTTGCTTCATCATTTCAGATTTTGGTTTGATGTAATTCGGAGGCTTGTCTCCTGCAGCAGCTTCTCCAGCTTCGACCATGTCCAGCAATGCTTCATTCCTGAGCAATTTGGTTTTCTCTCCTATCTTTGCTTCAGTAACTGGTAGACTCAATTTGTATTCGATCTTACGTTCAACAATCTCTGCGTTGACATGTGGCTCGTGTCCGGCTTTTTTGTCAAAATCGAAAATAGAATGCCACCATCCATGTCTGGAGTAAGTTGTACACTGCTGGGTGCTTCCGACTTGGTAATACTCCTCTTCTTTTTCGTTGCATCTTTGACCTTATTGACTAACTTTTTCTTGTCTTTGGTACTTTGCCTAGACTCATCACTTTGAAGAAATGTGTAGAGCTCGTTTCTCTGTTCTCTACCGAGTTCCCAAAAGCCTTCTCGAGAGTCTTTATAAATGAGTCCGTGTAAGGGGAATACATATTGATCACTTTGCTCGGTGTTGTCTCCATCCAGGAGAATGTCGTATCCATCCTGAATACCAGGCAATTGTTATGACCATGCATCTGACAATTCACAATGGTAGCTGAAGGACCTAATACTTTCTCTTCGATCAACAGAGGAAAGATGTGCTGCACCGCCGCACCACCACCAGCATCACCGGTGGCACCCATTGGAATGATTTTAACTAAGTCAAGATTCAGGCCAGCTTTCTCCAACTTCGTCATCGATTGTTTGATAGCTTCAGCGGCACTCTGGGCAGTGTGCCCGCTCATATCCATGTCAAGACACAATTGTTTGATGACACGATTTCCATCTTTATCAAATCCTCCCCATCTGATTAGCTTCACAAAGTGTTCGATCCCATTCCTCTTGCCGTGATCCACAATCAGAAAAAGGTACTTGACATCATCATCCTTCATCTCCTGTACAGCATGAATCAGACAGTCAACCGCGAGATTTTTCTCTTGACGGGCTATTGTCTTTCGACTTGGAACCACTTTGCCCAGCTGCCCCTCGTCAATCTCATAGCCGATATCGTAACACAATGCCTTCTGCACACCAGCTATTATCATTTCCATTTCTTCGTCCGATCCTCCCATGTTTTGAAGGCCAAACATTGTCAAGATGCGAAGTGCCTGCTGTGAGAATGCGCATTGTGTGGATTTGAAGAAAGCGTCAAGCTGATCCACAATCTTTGCCTTCTTCTGCAACTTTGTTAATACATTAGTGCCAACTACCGATGCAGCTGTTGGTGCCCAACAGGATGTTGCACCGAATTTCCAACGCTTAAAATTTGTCTTCTTGCGATTCACTTCGTCATTGCTTGTCTGCTGGTCATCATCCAGTGGCAACAGACCTTCTTCTAGATCAGTTAGAGTCAACACGCTCAAGTCTTTCGAAAATTTACCCGCCCTTCCATTCAAAATGTAACTCAATGTGATCTTTTCTATTGGTTGCTGCATTTGACAAACACTCTCGTTTGCCTGTGGATGATTCGTTGTTGTCAGCGCCGTCACCGTCGCATCTACTCCATGACTCTCGTCTTCTTTCAGTTTGCGAAGTTGACCTAGCAACGCTCTCAATTCATTCTTCTTTTCTTCGATCTGTGCTTTCAGCTCTGCATGCTGCTTTTTTCGGCGCTTCCCTCTCTTCCGCCGAGACGATGTTGATGTACCCGATTCAGCTGTCTTCGCGGTGTCAGCCGTGGGAGGTCGGTTGCGTTTGGCTTTCTCCTTTTCCTTCTCTATTTGGACTTTGACAGATTTCTCCTTTTGCTTCTTGTCTTCCAGATTACTCCGCTCTCTCAAGAACGTCTCAAGGTCAACCCCCACTTCATTAAAATCCTTATCTCCTGTTAGTGTAAAATTTCTCCTTCCCGATCCACTGTTGAGCGGGTGGTTCTTTTTATCATGAATTGTTTCTGGTTCATAATCACCTTTTGTGCAACCGATCATGTAAATTCGCACCTTTTTCTTATCAACAGTTATGCGGTGCCCGTTTTTGACGTGTATCAAATGACCCTCAAACTCGGGGTCGGTCTCTCCTCCTCCAACCACCTGCCAAAATGGAAGGGTGTACTCCTTTTCACCCCCTTGAACAGTAAAAGCAGCTGTTATCATTTTTTCATCTACCTTCTTCATATCATCTTGACTCTTGACCTCTCCAGCGGCACATGATTGTGCTTATTGGTACATGCAATTGCTCATAACTACAATATTTACCGAGAAGACTATCATCTTTTACGAAGTGAGCGATCGCTTTACGTAGAGCGGAATGACTGCTATTGTTGAATTGAATGCCACTCATAATACACACCCCACACCGCCCCTTGGTAGAGACATAAAATAAATAATGCCGACTGCTTTGAAAATAATAGATTATGAGGGCGGATACGGCACGGACGCCCCCTTCCGTATGTTGACAACAGAGGACGAAACCCACCACGTCTCTATCTGGGCCAAAGGACACCTACGAACACATACACAAGAGATGTCCAGCCGACACGAAATGGGGAAAATTCATAAATTCAAATGACGATATCTCGGTGACCAAGGTCGCACAGCCCGGTCCTGAAGGGTCTCCCAACCTCGTATGGCATAGTGGCATCGAGTTGCGGCGTCAGATCCGACCCTTCTCCAACTCGGCCTTGATGGCAGAGGGGTCCCATTTAGTATGGGGGCTACCGTGTTAAACTTTACAAGAAACGAACATTTTTAAAAATCGAAAAAAATGGAGACTCGAGGTAAAAAGCATGCAAGTGCGCAAGGGTAAAATTATTGTGAGCCTATTTAATGAAGACGAAAGTGGAAAAATCCGCCAACTAAATTTTCTCATAGGTGGGAGACTCGGTGGGAGACACGGTGGGAGACAAGGTGGGAGACGAGGTTGGAAACGCCCAAGCGTCGTGACCGGAAGTGGGATCAATTTGCTGTTCATATGCGAAAGTCGTACCACTGAGCCACTAGACGTCTAGTGGCTCAGTGGTACGACTTTCGTTTATGATCAGCAAAAGTACATCAAGGAGCAGGCACTACTCATGCTTCTGGCTGGTAGTACGCACGCTTTGAGTGCTTCCGGGCTGTTTGGCCCTAAACGCTAGCGACTTGTGGAACGCTTCTATTCGACACGCAATCTGTGCGTGCGCTCGGTCGCGCATCTGGCGCGAAGTGCCACTGGATAAACACTTTCCGAGGTTGGGAACCGAACCTGCGAGCTCGTTGATGTACTTTTGCTGATCATATGCGAAAGTCGTACCACTGGAGATGTAAATGTAATGAAGATGCTTGCATTTGCAGAGAGATGACATATTCTTACCTCTATTTCGAACTGATACTGGCCTTCAGGGACACACATGTGTTTGTCTTCAGATTTCAAACCGCCACCAGACATGACGGGAACGGGAGTCGAAGAAGATTCGCAAGTGTTGGTTACAGCCCAGGATATTTCTTCCTCATATTCATATTCATCTGAGACGATAGTTACCCTCAATAATTTTTCTGAAGCCGAGCAATAGCCGAACCCTCCACTAAGAGCACGCGATGTCTGCTCTTTGATCCAATCAGCGTAGTAACTCACACGAGCGTATACTCCAGGATTGTCTCCAGTAGTGTTGCCAGCCTCAACTGCATCTCCGAGGCCGAGGAGGAGTAGGAATGAAGAGAAAACTAGCTTCATGATAGATGATTTCATAGAGTGGGTAGATGTAGAGGCAGGATCAGGATATGCAATATATTATGATCTGACGTCTTAGTAAGTGGTAGACGAAGATGAAGAGATGAAGGATGAAAGATGAGTGAGTAGGGGGGTGCACGTAGTAGCGCGAAGCACGATTGTGTGATCATGTGGTCGAAACAATGATGCCGATGCTTTTGGTCTCTTTCTCTTGTATTTTTAGTAGATAATCTAGCATGCAAGTGCGCAAGGGTAAATTTGTATGTCTAAGAATAAGAATCAATTTCTTTCAATAGCCATTCATGTGGCTCTATATAGGCATTGTCACAGTTTATTAGACTTTCAGCTCTCCATTGAGTATACGAATACTTTATCACTTTGCATCCTAGTCCTAGACGTTTCGATTTCGATCCAATTCGAACGTCACTCTTGAACGTGGGAATTCAAATCGTTTCGGTTTCGTTAATTCGAATCGTGATTCGAACCCGTCTCGTCTTTGAGTCAATTATCAGACCTTCCAAGGATTCACAACTTTGTTGCGAATCGAGCCATTGAAATGACGACAGATATGCTCAAACGCACACAAATGCAAACAATTTAACAGCTTTCCGGGTATGGTCGCGCATGCGCGACCATTTTTGCCACCTAGCTTCCTACGTAGTTAATAAAATAGCAACAACTAACATTTAGAAGACGTTCAGTGCAGTTATGAAAAGCCAAGAAGCAGCTCTTTCCATCGGTGTAGTCCACCGATAACGAAGCTCGACTATTTTGGCGGTTACAATGCAGGAAAGGCAACGGGTCAACATTTTTGTGTGTCAAAAATCATCAAAAAAATAGCCGCCGGCCGCCGACCATGGCAGTTCTGGTGTTACTATGTCGCTTACAACCTGTTACATGCAGCATACCGCATATCCAACGAAAGCTCATGACATACCAAACCGGATAGTGTGCGTAGCGTTGCATGAGATGGACAATATCACCGTCGGATCACCCCCTATATGTAGGCGGTATTTTTCCCCATCACCGCATCGTCGGCCCTACACATAAGATAGGTATGGGACGATTAAACCGGATCACCGACCGAACCAAGGCACCATACCTCGCGCATATGTTATTAGAAGAGATATGTATAGTCCGATCGGTTCGTAATAGCGTTTTATTGGCATAGAAGTGGCTATAGGAAGTGAGGCGGGTGCGTCGGGCGACGAAAAATATCGACCAAGTGTGTAGTACATAAGAGCATGGTATAAACAATGAATCCATGAACCCAGCTGCAACAATCGACTAACAACTACCATTACTATTGATCCGTGGTGTTGGATTCATTAATATAGGCCATTGCTGTCAACAGGAGAGCATGGTAGGAAGCAGATCGGCCGCCATGGTTCGTAGGGAGAAGGTGTTTTTTTTGCTAGATAATACTACGTACGACGGTAAAAGGGGCTAGGAAGAATGTTGGCGCAAAAAACCTTATACCCGGAAAGCTGTTATTAAAAGGAACTCACACCGTTTCAGATGATGGACCGAAGAACAACGCTCACCACGGTAATCCCGTATATGGGCCGAAGAAGAACGTTGCGGGCGGCACTTCATATAATAACGTTTATACACACTCCCATATGCCTTGAATAGACATCCTCACGGTAACAACTCCTACGAGCAAGCCGTGACCAGACAATCTCATGGTGACCCACGAGGGCAAGCCGTGAATAGACCATACAAAATCAACCCAAATGGGCACATTTTGGATGGAGAACGCTATCGCCCATTCCAGAAATGCGGCTCTAAACTCTAACACGATAGAGTAGATCCTCGGTCAAGACAAGCCAATCTCGACCGACCGGGTTACGGATAATGCTATCGCCCGTTTCAGAAATGTGGCTCTAAACTCTAACGTGATAGCAATCTGTCAAGAAAACTTTAGTCAAGGCAAGGCCTACTCAACCGACGGATCTATAACCTACGGTTCAAAGAATTTCAACGCCAAGCTATTCGGCAGTGCTCCACGCAATGCCACTCTTATCTGCAGAACTTATCTACTTCTGGCGGCACTCAACGTGATGCCAGTTCAATTCTATCTAGAAACACTCCATGTGATGTCACCCCAATGTGAAGCAATTCTCGTTGGTAGCGCCCACTGCAACACAGCTCTTTTCGACAGCACTCAGTTCAATATCGATGCTAGCTTTATCAGCAACTTTCAATATGATGCCATTTCACTCCTCTACAGCATTAACAACAATACTATTTCACTTGGCGACATGCACACGCCCTGCAATGAATCGACTACTTGCAGCTTTCATTCGCATCCTCTTGTCAGGCTCCAACGCGATTGCGACTCTATTGTTGTGACATATGATATGCTAAGCTCAAGATCAAGCTCAAGACCAAGCCTAAGTTCAAACCCAAGTTCGAGCTCGAGGTCGGGAGGCGACTTGGATGCTAATGACTTCCAAATTTCGACATTTTTGCGTAAACACATAAAATGCCCTTCATTTCGCGAGGGATAGAGGGGTATATACACTCAGGCGTGTAGATGCAGCATGTGCTGCAGCTCAAGCCGGCTCTACGCATACGAGGGAGTCCTTGACTCCAAGAGTCATTCATTATTAAGCGAGGAAGTTTGTCAGCAAGACACACAGAAGCAGCAGCAGCGGCTTCAGCAGCAGTCACAGTTTTATCATCCGCATCATTGCAGGAATTAGAGACAAGCGCGACTGCAAACTTAACTGTAAGCTTGCCGAGCGATTCAAACATTGGAATCGCCACTATTGGGTCTAATCTTGGCAGCGCTATATGCGATGCCACCATTCCTGGCAGCGCTCCATGCGATGTCCCCAATTCTTGCAGCACTCTATACAATGCGTCCATCTTAGACAGCGCTCTATGCGACGTCTCATTTTCTGGTTTTGTTCAATGCAATTCGCCGTCTCAACCTGAATCTCTATTTGACAGCGTTCTATACGATGCCGCCTTTAGCGAGTGCAACAACATTCGATGCGATGCTACATTTGCTCAAGCTCAAGGCAACAATCTTTCTTCAACTTCACAATTCAATCATCGGCAAACGAGGGAGCTCTTGGTCAAGAATTCAAGAGTCACTTAACAGTAAACGAGGGGGATCTAGGTATGCAGATTCTACCTCCATCTGAGCATTACTTCAATTACAAAGAAGCAAGAGCGAGAACAACAAACGCTTCAGCCAGCGATACAATATCACTTTTGCTCTCAGTGGCAATTACTATCTGTACACTATCTGTACAATCAGAAGAATTTTACAAGGGCATGTCAACCGCTCCACACTACTACCGGGAAAAACTCGTTTGATTTTCAAGCGCACAGGCAACAGATTGTCTGATGAATTTCTCCACACATACTACAAATACTACCAATGCAACTTTTTGGTCACAATGAAACACAACATATCCTCAGCTCTCAACAATGCAAGCTTTTTATCTCTCAGTACTGCAAACAACAAGTTGAAATGTCAAGTTGTCTTCCACTCTACTGTAACAGCGCCACAGCCAGCTTCATCATAAGCCCTTCGACTATCGATTATCAATAGGATTTGCCTAGTTATCAATTTATGATGACATTCTTAATTATCTGTAGCTCTATCGAGCATGTCCATATATATAGATGTATGACGTCGTCATTGACGATGTATGTATGTAATTGAAGTTCCTTTTCACGTTGACGAAAAGTAGCTTGGTACATTTAATATTTAGTGAAAAAATGTTAAATCAATTTTAGGTCTGAAGTCAAAGTACTTTCACTTGGTCATTGATTAGGTACTGTACGGCTGGGTTCAAATAGCACTTTTGAATTGAAATCTGGGAATTAGACAACGAGTGAGGTATCAATGAGATCCTATGGACCAACAGGATGTGATATCTGTTTCGTCCGGGCCTGTAAGACTAGTAGTTGTGGTGTTATTGGCGGCCGTAGGAGAGGGTATTTTACCATGGTTTAGCTCATTTTGAGTGATGACTTTCTCGAAGAAAACTATTGTACGTAGGAATTAATTTGAGTTTGGACCCGGTACTCGATCTGTCTCATCTAATTCCTAAAACTGGTGATTCCCACAAATGCTTCAATATGATAAAAAAAATCGGGGGACCACTTTTCATAGTCAGAAATGCATGAAAAAAGTTTTCCTGAGTTACAGTTCCATAGTACTGATGCTGGCCCATGGAACGGTAAAAAAGGCAAGAAAATATTCCTACGAGAACATGTTGAAAAGTGGTCCCCCAGTTTACATGGTGCTATTTGAACCCAGCCGTACGGTACCCATTCTTCCTCTCTATTTTTGTGGGTCATTCTATCTGAGAGTGAGAACGTGTCGCAACGTGTCACAAATTTGGATTTATCACTGTCTGTGAGGAGAGAGCGAAGTCCAGACGGGGAGGCTTGCACGTGCGTGACCAACACTGAGTTCTTGACGAATGCAAACCACCAAGCCACAAAATTTTTGCGTATTGCTGTAAGCAGCAAGCAACAGCAAGAATAGAGTAGTTGTAGTAGTTTAATTAACTGCGCTCGTGGCAACGCGACTCCTCACCATGGCAAGCAGCCTTGTGCCACCGCACCGCTTCGCGGCAGATGCACTTTCCCTTCCTGAAATGAGACAAGACAACGAAGCCGACGTCCAGCATATGCTTGCAGCCAATCCACCCACCGGCACCACCGTTGCAACCGGAGCGGTTGCGCTCAGAATTGTACGCAGCCATCCTGCTCATTGCGTAGGAGCCTCCTTCGGAAACCTTGTAAAAATCTACTGGAACTTCACCCAAGTATGCTCCTTTGGACACCCGCTGGATGGCAGGACCATCAGTATTGAGCATGAAATCACCAATGAAGGCGCCGTAAATATCATCTGTGCTGAGGAAGCCGACTTTGATGTTAGAAGTGAGATTCCTGTCTATCCACCCGACGAGACCTGCGCTTTGCTCCAGGCCAGCCCGACTAAGAAAAAGCTCGTTCCGCCTCCCAACACCCGCTCTGAAAAGCTGTCCTGTTAGAAATGATAAAGTCACTGTCCCAGTAATCGATTACTGGGACAGTGACTTTATCATTTCTAACATAATGCAAGTCACCAGTCCGTTCCTAGACTGATGACAGGATTACGAGCCTTGACAGGACCGTAAGTCCATGCCATCTCTAGTCGATTACTGGAGACAGGAGTAGGCTAGCGCAGGTCACACCTTGCAGCGTACACCTACATCTAGTGGGAATTACAGTACTAGTATTCCTCTAGCTAGATCTTTATCTCCTAGTCCGCCTACCCGCAGTAGTATTTCCTCTTATCCATACCTCTCTCTAGGTGGGAAATAGAGGCTTTTTACCTCGCTGGACTCGAACTGGTGACTTGCATTATGTTAGAAATGATAAAGTCACTGTCCCAGTAATCGATTACTGGGACAGTGACTTTATCATTTCTAACATAATGCAAGTCACCAGTCCGTTCCTAGACTGATGACAGGATTACGAGCCTTGACAGGACCGTAAGTCCATGCCATCTCTAATCGATTACTGGGACAGTGACTTTATCCTGTCTCCAGTAATCGACTAGAGATGGCATGGACTTACGGTCCTGTCAAGGCTCGTAATCCTGTCATCAGTCTAGGAACGGACTGGTGACTTGCATTATGTTAGAAATGATAAAGTCACTGTCCCAGTAATCGATTACTGGGACAGTGACTTTATCATTTCTAACATAATGCAAGTCACCAGTCCGTTCCTAGACTGATGACAGGATTACGAGCCTTGACAGGACCGTAAGTCCATGCCATCTCTAGTCGATTACTGGAGACAGGAGTAGGCTAGCGCAGGTCACACCTTGCAGCGTACACCTACATCTAGTGGGAATTACAGTACTAGTATTCCTCTAGCTAGATCTTTATCTCCTAGTCCGCCTACCCGCAGTAGTATTTCCTCTTATCCATACCTCTCTCTAGGTGGGAAATAGAGGCTTTTTACCTCGCTGGACTCGAACTGGTGACTTGCATTATGTTAGAAATGATAAAGTCACTGTCCCAGTAATCGATTACTGGGACAGTGACTTTATCATTTCTAACAGGTTCCGGAAGATGTTCCCCATTCCTCATTCGGGAGCCTCCCAACTACTGAAGTACAAGAACGGCATCACTCCAAGGGAATACTTTTTGGATATTTACTCCACGCTCGACACGATGATAAGAAGAAGGAGTGGAAAACTGTGACAGAGCACTTCCAAGTGTTAGCTATGGCAGAAACAGCGGGCGGAGACACTTCGGTGGCGGACTTGACCAGCCCTCCAGCGCTGGTTAGATCGGACAACATCATCGGAAGGTGCATCAACAATGGACTTTACGAAGTACTACCCGAGAGGAGAGATGGGGGGACCGCAAAAGGGCTTCAAAATTTGAATGTCACCATGAGTGGAGGCGTAGATGCGATGGTAGATCATCAGCAGAAGCAATTGCAGCATCAAGTTGAAGAAGCAAAGAAGAAGGCGGAAGAGAAAGAGAAGAAGAAGAAACTCGTAGCTAAGCTGCCCAGTGACTTGATTCTCAAGCGTACGCTGCGGCTCTTTGGGTTGAGAAGTGAGGACGAGCTACCAATGGAGTCTGCCTTGCGGAAGTGGACGGAGTGTGAGAACAAGTCCATCGAGAGTTTCAGAGCAGTACTTCAGGAGACCGTGAGGGAAAAGGCACGACAAATGGGGAAGCTACAGATGATGCCTGTTATTTCATTGGCCATGGCCAACGGCATTATGAGGGGCGAGTTCTACAAGGATGATCTGGATGACCCAAGCACCGGCTGGTTTTGCAACTTCTTGTTGTATGGCTCCGTCCCTGAACGCTTCACCAAGAAGAAAATTGCCGATTCTGCATCTGGTGAAAGTCAAGGGGTACAATATACCCCGAAAGAAGCGGCTGAGCTCAATAAATTCAGGACCTACCTACCTACCACTGAGAAGGCACATTTCAATATCCTTCGCATGCTAATGGTCGCCAAGGCGATTTTCCCCCCCGAGCATAAGTTCCTCTCACATTTGGAGTTGATGAGATCTGAATGGGACAATTTTTCTGACACCATCGACAATTGTGTGCTAGGTGGTACGTCTCTGCATAAGTCCAAGGGTATCATTATCTTGGAAGCCTTCACTATCAAGCTCAACCAATACTGGAGGCAACTCGACGACGGTGCAGCACGACCTTACCTCGAATCACCATCAGTGCTCTTCGAAGCTATGCCAAACAGAGGGCATTGGGTCCCCCTTCTCACGCAATCATACGTGGCGAGGCTCGGTTTGCATGATTTTAATGGCATCACTGGTGACTATTGGTTGGAGAGCTTGTTGGAAGATGGATCCACGGGGGTCCGGCGTGCAACAGGAGGAGATGGAGATGCTGGGTCTTCCAATTTGGGTGGTGGCGAACCTTTCTCCCCCCCCAACCTTGGAAACAACCTACCTGCGGACATCGGTCAACCACGTCAAAGTACCACGGTAAAGAACGAGGAGTACAACGATGCTCTGTTTGGTGAGTTCCGCCGGCGTAAGCGTGACAATAAGGAAATCCCCATTCGTGCATTCAAGCAGCAGGCCATTGCGAACAAACCATTGCCTCCTTCCAAGTTCGGTGCGGATTCCATGTGTCTGGCGTGGCATGTGAAAGGGATGTGCAACGCAAATTGTCGACAGTCTGCCGACCACCGCACTTACAGTCCTTCGGAGTACGCACCTCTCGTGTCGTGGTGTCAAGAGTGCTACCCTGCGGGTGCCTAGGATGGAGGCGGGGAGGAAACTCCAAAGTGTAGCGGTGATAAGCTAAATACATTACTACCGGTACCATTACCTCCTGACGCCATCCAAACCTCTTCAAGCACCCAACAACCCTCCACAAATCAAACCACCACCTCCTCCCAGTCGAAGGAAAAGCGCTCGCTACCAGACGCATCTCTCCCGTCGCCCAAGCGTGCAGCTGCTGTTCTCCCTAGTTGTGACGATACTGCACAGGCTGAGTTAGGTAAGTTGATTGATGAGAGTGTTAAATTGCTTGAAAAGGTCGGATGGCGCACCTTTGTCAACTCGCGTCGGCGAGGCGGGGACTTATCCTCTCTCAACAACGTCAACCACCCTGCTCAACGCTTGCTGAAGCACCTCAAACATAGAGGTGCGCCAGTCAAGTTTACAACTCCCCCTTGGACAAGACAACAAATACACGACGCCATCAGTCGTGGCCCCCATCAGTCTTGCAAGGATTACATCGATTTTCTGGATGAAGAATTTGTGGATATGATTAAGAAAGGCCAATGGGTCATCCTACCCGCTTCTGTTGCCCTCAAGCTTCCTGGCCTCCGAGTATCTCCCCCTGGTGTTGTCCCGCAGCGTGATAGGCGACCTCGGTGGATATGTGATTACAGTTGGTCGCTAGTAAATGCCGAGACGATTCGGCTTGCACCCAAGGATGCGATGCAGTTTGGCAACTGTCTGGATCGAGTACTGCGAGAGATTCTGTTGGCCGACCCCAAGTATGGCCCGGTACTGCTGAATAAGACTGATCTGAGTGATTGTTTTTACCGCATGTGTCTAAATCCTGACGACATCCCAAAACTTGGTGTCATTTATCCCTCTAGGCCGGGACAACACGAAGCGCTGGTGGCTCTTCCGCTTGTCCTCCCCATGGGATGGGCTGAGAGTCCCCCGTACTTTTGTGCTGCCACGGAGACCATTGCAGACTTGGCCAATACTCGGCTGACTGACCCCCACTACAGTCCAGCCGCACACAAGTTGGATGAGGTTGCAGCATCTGTCTCGGTGGATGCTTCACCACCACCTCCTTCTGTGCATCGATCCGACGACGCATCACCTCCCATCGCTGTGGAATGTCCTTCTGAAGCTGACCCGTCCTTACAAGGTTCCTCCCGCAAGCCATTGCAGTATGTGGACATCTTTGTGGACGACTTCATTTCAGCTGCCCAGCGGCCTTTCCTGCGACGAGTTAGACGGACCTTGATGCATGCCATTGATGATGTTTTTCGGCCTCTTTCAGATGGTGATTCGGAGTTTTGGCGGGAACCTGTCTCTATGAAGAAGCTGTTGAAGGGTGATTGTTCTTGGAGCACTGTTAAGTTGGTATTGGGTTGGATTGTCGACACCGTCAACATGACCATTCAACTACCCCCTCACCGCATTGAGCGCCTGTGGGAAATCTTGGATAGTATTCCAAGACGGCAAAAGCGTACTAGCGTCAAGAAGTGGCATAAGGTCCTCGGTGAGCTCCGCTCCATGTCCATTGCCCTCCCTGGCTCCAGAAATATGTTTGGTCGTCTCCAAAATGCCTTGTCCATGCAACAGAACTCCCGGGTTACACTCAATGAAGGTGTTCACCAAGCTCTTGATGATTTTCGGTGGCTAGCCCAGGACCTCACCTCCAGACCCACTCGCATTCAAGAAGTCGTCCCACTGCCTCCTATTGCCGAAGGCGACCATGACGCCTCTGGTGCTGGTGCTGGTGGCATCTGGTTTCCTTCTGATACTGCTGTTCCCCGCGGGGACTCCAAGGCTAACGTTCCAGTGGTGTGGCGGCTTGAATGGCCACAGTGGGTTCGTGACAATCTGGTGTCAGCGGATAACCCAGATGGTACTATTACAAACTCGGACCTCGAATTGGCTGGCGGATTACTACACTTGGAAGCTATTGTGCATACCTTTGACATTCGGGAACGGACCGTGCTTAGTAAAGGAGATAATCTCAACAACACCTTCTGGGAGCGCAAAGGCAGCACCTCCACTTTTTCTGCCCCGGCGTATCTCCTCCGCCTCTTTGGCCTTCACCAAAGGTTCCACCGCTACGTCCCTTGGTTTGACTATCTGCCTGGAAAATCAAATGTGCTGGCTGACGCTTTTTCCCGCGATTTTCATCTGTCTTGGTCAGAACTATACTCACACCACTCCCATCTTTTCCCTCAGAATCTTGGCTTTCAGGTCTGGACTCCTCCACCGCAGCTCGTTTCCGCGATCATCTTGGCACTGCAACGACGACAGTGCGCCAGGGAGTCAGTTCTGGTCGAGCCGCCGGAACCGTCACCCACTGGCGCAAGTGGACTGAATTCTGCTCTGAGCTGGGCCTCGACCCCTTTCTCGAAGCCTTCCCGAACAAAATTGCAGTCCTACAAGTCTTCCTCCTCCGAGTTCGTTCCGGAGAACTTGCTGCCAACAAGGATAAAGTCCGGGCTCGATCGGCTGAAGATTACCTACGGAGCGTTGCCCAGACGTTCCTCTCCGTGGGGAAAGACGACCCTCGTTTAAACTCTGCTCAAGATATTGATTTTCGGATCAACAGGATGCTTCAAGCCTGGAAGAAGGAAGACCCGCCTCCCCGACGTGTCAAGCCCATTCCTATTGCAGTCATCCGTCGCCTGTGCGAGATAGCACAGGTTCTCCCTCCGGACTCCCACCACCTGCAAGCGATCGCAGACATGATTATCATTGCCTTCTTCTATCTCCTTCGCCCTGGCGAATACACCGATTCGAAGTCTGATACAACTCCCTTCACCCTTGGCAACGTCCAACTCTTCGTCGGACCCCGTCGCCTCGATCTCCTAACATCCACAGAGGAGGAACTCCTCCGTGCCACTTCTGCCTCACTAACGTTCACAACTCAAAAGAATGGCGTGCCTGGGGAAGTCATTCGGCTTGGTCGCACCGGCCAAGCCTTCTGCTGCCCCACCCTTGCCATTGTACGACGTGTTCTGCACCTCCGAGCAAATGAGGCTCCCCTCTCCACCCCACTTGCCCGGGCCTTCACCACCATTGGCCCTCGCTCTGTCACACCATCCGACATCACCTCCCACCTCAAAAGCGCAGTTCAGTACCTTGGTACTGACCTCGGCTTCCTCCCTTCGGATATTTCGGCCCGCTCTCTTCGAGCGGGAGGCGCTATGGCGCTGCTGGTCTCCAAGGTCGACACGGACATGATACAGCTTCTGGGACGTTGGCGCTCTGATGCAATGTTCAGCTATCTCCACCTCCAAGCAGAACCTATCACCAGAGACTTTGCCCGCAAAATGTTTTATGCGGAATACGCCCTCGTCCCAGGCCAGCTCGTGCCTTGTCATTAACCCACCCACTGCGTGTTTCCCGCCCTTTTATTCTCTGGTTGGCGTATGGCGGCCAATGGCTGGATATCGAATGGCAAACTACTACCAATCGGTAGCAGCCAGCCTGTAGACATCAATTACAGCCATTGGTGGCATCAAAGGGGGGTGACTTTTCTAGTAAAGATCTCCTTTTTTGCCAATTAACCGACTAGATCACCTACTTCTAGCCTTACGGAAGGACCAAGCAACCTCTCCTCTCAGAAGTGGCCCAGCCACTCGCCTGTCGCAAAAGAAGAATGTATTTATCGCAGAATGAGGAGGGATACATACATATATGATGACGGGGTTATTTGAGCACGAGTCATTCTAAATAATGAGAGAGTGTACGAAAATAAGAGAGGTGTACGAAAATAATACGAGGAGGAAGAATGGGAGTCGAAGAGATCTTAGTGCAGAATAAGAATAAGATTGTTAGGAAAGGAACGAGTGTTGAGTCGCGTATTCAAGAGGGTGATTGGAGAGTAGAGCTCAAATGAAAGTAGAACTTTTTGACCAATTGAAATTGTATTACAATACATTCGCAAGCTTCAGCATGAGATGTTACTTCCGCATTCGATGAAATTCTTCAGCTGCCTCCCGTTGTGGACTCGTTGTTGCGTCGACAGCTGCCTGGTGTGCACGAAGAGTAGCAGCAAGGTCCTCTTTGTTGATTTCTCCATACTTAAATGCGGTCATCAGCATTTTGGTTGAAAAAATATCTCCCTGTTTGGCACCGATGATGTAATGTTTGACTGATCTTTCAACATTGCCTATTTCCTCTTCATACGATCCAAGAAGGTATCTAGCTTTGGGATGCCCTCCAATAGCAGCCACCTCCAGATGGTGTATTGCCTTCCTCATGTCCTTCTCAACACCATCACCAGTCATATACATACCTGCCAGTCTAAAGTGCGCCACTACATTTCCCAACTCAGCAGCCTTTGTAAACCAATCCAATGCTCTGCTATGCCCCCCCTTCTTGTATTGTGCCAGTCCATGATAATACATTGCAACTGGATCATTCGCCTCTGCTCTTTTTATCGTTAGCTTCTCACTTTCCTCAATAGTGGAGGGCGCTGGTTCTCGACAGAATGGGCATGAAGAATTCATTGATGCTAAGCGAGTGGCAATATCACAGCCATTGCAAATGAATTTGCTGCAACATGTCGTGATTACAGACTTTGTTTCATCATGCGGCAGTGGGATCATGCAGATCGGGCAGTCCCCCATATTTCTGCTTTCCGGTTGTTTGAATAATAATTCGTCATTTAACTCAACCGCCCGATTTTTGCACGCTTTTTCATGCTCTGATTTATGAATTTGCTGACATGAATCACTACAGTATCCAACAAGATCGCAAGCGGTGCAATGCTTCAATTTAATGTCATCAACTCTGCTGTACCGCAGGAAGCACAACTTGATGTGCTGACCTCTTTATCTTCGCTCATGTTTTCCCGCCCGTGCCAAAATTATACAAGGGGGCCGCTGCGCGTCAACAGAAGGTCCTTTCCCTTCAAGCCTTTGAAAATAGTGTAGATGATGAGATAATGAGACCCTGCACTGGACTGAAGTACAATACTTTTTAGCTTGTACGACGACAACGATTAATAAGGCTGCAAGATACGCTGCCCCATATCATATCACTTAGGAAATTAGGTAAATGTTGCATTATCGCTACCTAGACATCATTGAACCAACAATTGGAGTCTTCATACGCCGAGGGCAGAACCAAACAGCGTCGCAGTCGGAACCACGGGAGAGGGTTGTCTCTCCTACCACAGCTCGTTTAAAAGCCCGGGATATATTGACGTGTATGTCAATAAGCCTGTATACAGGCCAGATATACAAATACAAGTATTTGCACGAGAGTATAAGCATATACCCATCTCTATCCGTGGTTGTTTTGACCGCGTCTAAGTGCTGCCTGAGCCCGCTGGCGACGTATCAAGAAGGCTTCACGTGCCGCTTTTACTGAAAGCAGCCAATAAGCCTGATGTTCACCAGAAGTTGTTTCGAGATCATCGAGATTGATTTCCATCAAATATTTATCCTCCTCTCCAAGCCCTTCTAAGCCCATCTCTTGCTGCTCCTCTATAGCTATTTGTAGCTCCTCCTTCCTCTCTAACGCAAGCATACCCGAAATTTTATCATGAATCAAGAAATTCCTCACCAGCCACTGTCCATGGGTCATCTCCATCAGCTTGATTGAGAAGCTCTGTGCCCATTTTGCGCCCGAAAGATAGCTGCCCTCCAGACGACGATGTGTCTCTTGAATCGCACAGAACTCCTTGGATATCATTCCTTCCATAAACCGCCGCCATCCAATCTTATCTTGTGAACGTGCCAACTTCCGCAGTATCGGGTCATGATCGCTAGCAATGCAGTCCATAAAGCTTTTGCCATTCCGAGCCCTCACGAAACTCATGATATACTTTTCCAGCACTTCACATGTCCCCACCGACTGTAACCAGGACTGTAAATTATCCGCTGACATCTGAAAACATTTTACCCTATCCTCTTCTTCACACATTAAGACGTGAGCGCATGACTCCTGTGCATCCAGACAAGAAGGACACAAAGGAGAGTGATTAGGATCACATCTGTGTAACCGCAAGTTGGTGCCGGCTATGTCGTGAACTTGCTTGCATGCCCATAGTTGGAAAAGCCGCGGGACCTCGTGTAAAGCCTTGTTCACGTTGACCCAATCTACTTGGACGAACGCGGATGGAAGCAGGATCTGTCTCTTAGCGAAGATCTCCCTGGCCAACGCTAGGTGGCCATGAAAGCGGACTCTTTCACCAGTATCTGAAGTCATCTTCTCCTTACCCTTATCCACATAGACGCAGATTGGCTCAAGTGGCAAAGGTTGCGCCGCCATTCCTGCGTTCGGATCAACGTCGTAAATCGCTAGTTTTGCGCCAGAGTCACACTGTTCATTCAACTGTTCAGGCCTAGACAGCTCCTGCAAGATACGCTGCCCCACTTCGGCTATGTGAATGTATTTTTCAGTCGTTGCGTTCTATTGAGTGTCGGGACTCGGGACAGATGCGATATGCGATGGACAAGGTTGTTGTGGCCGGCATGCAAGCTTTGAGCTTTGCCCAGCCAAAAGTTCTTTGCCCAAAAGTTCCGAGATTTATCGAGAAGGTGTGAAGTACATAATCACTCAGAAAGATAGAGATGGTGTCTGTCACAGTGTGATTGACTTCGCTCGGGCATTTTTGGGCGTAAGTTCCCGTAAGTTGATCATCAAACTTCAGATAGGGTACAAAAGCCTTCTCGCTGACCGACTGCAAGACTGTCGTCAGAATGACAAAGAAGGAACATACGAGTGTTTTAATAGTTGAGCTGAATGAGATGATAAATACACTCCAATATCATTAGATATTCATTGCATAAAAGTGCTCTAAAGGAGGCCAAGCGTGACCTGCCTTCATCAATATCCTAAATCGCCGAAAATCATGTGACGAAGATGACTTCTTGCAGATTGAGACTCAAGCTCGCTCATTCTTCTTTGAGCCAATCTTTGGCAGCGTCCCTCTGCGGACTTTTAGTTGCATCCACAGCTGTCTGGTGTGCACAAAGAGTAGCAGCACGTCCTCTCTGCTGACAAATCCCCTGTTGAATGCAGCTATCAGCATTTTGGATCATACATCATCTCCCTGTGTGGCGCCTGTGATCAAATGTTTCAAGGCTCTTCCTTATTACCATTGTTCCCCTCGTGACATCCAAGTTCACGTTAGCTTCTGGGTGACCACTGGTAGCAGCCTCTTCATGTAATGCAATGCAATGCTCGAAATTGTCTAATCTTTAGAACCTAACACAGCCGATGCCTCAACATCTGAGACAAGAGGTAAGCTTGGTTGAGTAATGCACTCTAGATTATTGATGATATGCTTCTTTGATCTGATGCTAGAACTATTTGATTTTGATTCAATAATGAAACAAGCATTCTCCTATTCTCATCTTGAGTACACATCCACCCTGTAGATTGTTACCAATCATATATTCAACTTCTCCAATATCACCAATGCGTATCTTATCAAACATTCTCCTATCAACCACTATCCCCACACAGACTTCACATCAATATGCACACCTATTATTTGTCACCATACTCAGCCCAGCACTCAGTCTCCTTGGGTCCACCCCCATTCAACACCTTTGTAAATCCAACACTCTCCAAATAATCCTTCGCCTTTTGTCCTCGTCCACCACCACCACAATGGGTAATTATCGGTGTATCCTTATCAACCTCTGGAACTTCCATAGAGTTACTCTCCCGACTCCACGGTAAATTTATCGCATTGGGACGATAGTTGCTCTCCTTATCGGGAAATCCAGCAACGGCGAGTGATTTGGCATCACCTGGTTCTACCGATGCGTCGGGGTGACGTACATCGACTACTAGGAGGGAGGATCCGGCGGAGGAGACGAATTCTTTGAGGTCGGTGGGAGAGGATACTCCGGCTTTGCGGGGTTCACTGCTGGCGGCGGACATGTTTCGGACGGTGAAGTTGTTGATGGTGTGTGCTGCGATGTTGTTGTTGCGTTGATTGATATGGAACGATGGAGAGATGAAAGATGTTAGGCGCGAGTATCCAATAATCGATGGCTGAGAACATCACAGAACAAGTGCATGCAAAATAGACACTCGCCGCTTCCTTTCTCATGATCAAAGCACTAGATAAAATTCATTACATACTCACCACCAAATCTAGCAGCAGCGATAGAAGATGAAGCAGCAGGTGAGAATCCACTAACGGTAGAGCGGCTAGTAGCTGCAACGAGCAGGGCTAAGGTGCGGAAGTTCATGGTCGGTTGGTTGTTTGGACTGTGCGTGTCCTGTGACGGTGCGTGGTGGTGACTGTGACTCTCTACGTAATGATGACGAAGCAAGATTCGTGAAGATTCATTTGATTTTGCAGAGCAGAGGTGCAGTGTGTGACAGAGGGATGACGTGAAATACAGATTAGACATGGAAACAAGCCCAGACAAGCTACAAGATTTTGCTTCTGAAAATAATACTCCCTCCTCGCTCTCCGCTCTCTCACAGAAACAAATAATGAACGGCACAAGGCACAACCCATTTAGATAGATGGCTGCCTTGAGTGTGCACGCAAAGTACTACCAAGGTCATCTTTGCTTATTTCTCTGCACTTCAATGCTCCCAAATCAATGCACTAGAGAATGCACTGATACTAGTACTTCTACTAAGTCACCCTTCCTCCAATACTCCATTCTCGGCGCATCGCACAACTGGTTCGCTCATCTACACTCGCTTCATTATTATTATTCGCATATCTGACGCTGGTGGCTGGTGGTCAATCTGGATATCTTTCGGCTGCCTCCCTCTGTGGACTCTTCGTACTTCGTAGCAAGGACACTCGAAAAAATCAATCATTTACCATTTAATACTGCGAAGAATTCATCGGCCGTCTCCCTTTGCTGACTCTTGGTTGCATCCACAGCGGCTTGGTGTACCCGGAGAGTAGCAGCAAGAACATCTTTTTCCACGAATCCCCCTTTGAATGCATCCATCAGCATTTTGGATGAATAATATTCTCCTTGTTTGGCTGCGATGATGTGATGTTTCACTGCTCTTTCAACATTGTCATTGCTCAATTCGTAGCATCCAAGATCATGTCTAGCTTTGGGGTGCCCTCCGATTGCTGCCTCTTCCAAATGATATAAAAATTTCCCCTCATCCTTCTCAACAGCATCACCAATCATATATATACCTGCCATTCTAAAGTGCGCCTCTACATTTCCCAACTCAGCAGCCTTTGAAAACCACTCAAATGCTCTACTAAAATTCCCCTCATCGTATTGTAACAGTCCATGCATGTGCATTGCAACTGGATCATTCGCCTCTGCTCTTTTTATCATTAGTTTCACACTTTCTTCCATAGTGAAAAGCGTTGGTTCTCGGCAGAATGGGCACGTTTGTTTGAGCCTCATCCTCATCTCCGCCAGTCGCTTCTGATTTGCATAATCACAGCCATTGCAAATCATTTTACTGCAGCATTCATAAGTGATAGATTTTGATTTATCAATCGGCAGAGGTAAAAAGCAGATCGGGCAATCCCCAAGATGAGTACTTTCTGGTTGTTTGAATAATAATTCATCGCGTAATTCAGCCACTCGCTTCTTGCATGCTTCTTCGTGCTGCGTTTTATTCTCCGTCTGACACTCATCGCTGCAATATCGAACGAGATCGCAATCATTACATGACACTAATTTGATGTCATCAACTTCTGCGATGCCGCATGAAGCACAACAAGATAATGTAGTTTTCACCGCCTCATTCTCTTCGCTCATATTTATGATATTAGTTAATTTATTTGCTTCTGCCTTTCATTTGAGTGTTGGTGAGTTCGGTGTAGCTCTGCTAGCTCTCTCTTCTACATCGAGAGCATAGCAATAGTACTCAAGCTACAAGAACCAATGACATGAGCCTTTCTTTTACGATAGCGCCTCTAGCGCCTACCTGGCGGCCTACTCTACCAGCCCAGAATTTTATTTCAGATATAGACAAGATATAGACATAACCAATTATACAGTCCTTTAGAGTGTATTAATGCGAATATTGTATACAAAGGAATCGTATTCATATCTCATTTTTTCGCTGAGATATGCATTTTTGTTTACCCATAGTATTTACTAGACAAATTTGGCTAACAAACTCTATATAGCTTAGAATGGAACCACTGTTTCTTGTAGGGCTGATGCAACCCAAACTATCCTGACTAGAATTCATCTCCTGAGATATAGAATAAAACGGTCCTATCATCGTTTTGGGCATAAAGTAGAGTACATTTGTCACCCTATCGACCTCCCTAAGTACTATTTACCCATTTACGGCCAATTTACCGGAGCGGAGGTGTGTGAAAAAAAAATAAGCCTGTCTTTCGCCCGTCTCAGAGGAACAAAACCTTTTATACACCTCCGTACTAAGTACTAACTACTCCTAGCCCCGAATTTTATTTCCACTATAGACAAGATATAGACAGAACCAATGATACAGCCCTTTCGAGTGTGTTCATTTGGGTCTTGCGTATGAAAGAATCATATGAATATCTTATTTCCTCGCTGAGATAAGCATTTTTGTCGGCCCATAGTAATTACTGGACAAATTTGGCTAACAAACTCTAGCTTACAATGGAATCACTGTTTCTCGTAGGGATGATGGAACCCAAACTAAGTGAACAAGATTTAACATCGTGAGATATAGCCGAAAACGATCCTATCGTCGTTTCCGACATAAAGTAGAGTACATGTGCCAGCCTATCGATCTCCCTATGGCCAATTTAGCATGGTGGGTGTGTGTGAAAAAATGGTTTTGTTCCTCTGAAGGTTTTGGCGGGTCAGGCTTATGGTCTTGTTTGCCCGCGTGTTTTGGCGGGTCAGGCTGTTGATGTTGCATCAAGAGCCTGTCTCAAATAGTCCGCCAACGAGTGCATCGTAGCTCACGATGGAGCTTGCTACAGGGGTCAAAAAAGGTGTCTAACACCTCTTCGCTACGTACACAAAATTGTAGGAATTGGTACACACCCAAAAAATGCTTCCCGCATTTTGTGGAGGAGAGAGAATAAGCCTGCAAAGTTTTTCTACGCACACGTACTACGATTCCTACAGTAGCTACTCCTACCAAATTCGGGCGGGAAGATGACTTTTTCACTGTCACATCAGAAAATGCTAGCTGTTCGCTCAATATCGTTAGACACTTTTTCTGTAATTCACGTTTTTTGACCCCTGTAGCTTGGGTATTTTCGGTTTCTTGGCCTGCGCGCCTTTTCCAGGGGTCACTCCAGCGGGGAAACGGGGCGCCCCCTCCATCATTTTTCTAGCCGTTTCACACACTTTTCAAAATTTGATCACTTTGCACACCAGAACCATGGCGGAGGCGGCGGCTATGGTATGGAGCGGAACGTCGGTCGGCGTCACTAAATGCCGGTGGCGATGTCCTCAGTGGACCGATATGACCTCATGACGTGAAGGAATTTCTGCCAAAGCGCCCAGAGCCTTTATTTTGGGTGTCGCCTACCCAAAGTTACCGTTATTTTGTAACAAATGCAACAACTGCACCGCCCCCCTCATGAACAGAGGACCTTTTTGGCCATATTCACTCTTCCATTACTACCCTATTCGATAGAAGTGATGATATAACAATAACTGACGAGTTGGTTTCGTTTTAATCCGTGAGGAACCGCCGATATGAGACCCCTTGATTGTCCAACGATACAGCGTGGCTTACCGCAAAAATACAGCACAACGTACAAGAGGAGAGGTGTGGGGATGATACAACAAATAGAGCGAGATTATATTTACAACACGACAATATAGTGGGTTTGATGGACCTAGTGGCGTCTTGTCTCCATATGGTGCGGCTCAGGTGACATTATGGCCATGTTGTGGTAGCTTGTGTCAGTAATTATTACTTACACAACACTTTGAGGAGGGCATTATATTGTACTTTGAGCGGCGGAGGAGATAATGATCAGGACTGCGGGAACACGCAACAATATTTTGATAAGCTTGTGAGGAGGATTATACTTTAATGGGCTGTCATTGATGCTGTCTTTTGCTGGTACTCCTTTCATCATCACTCCAATACTACGGTTTTGGTGCCTGCAATCAATCTGAGGCGTCGGGTGACTTACAATTCAGCAGCAGCGGCAACGTGAGTGTTGATAACTGCGCCATCTCTTCGCAAGGAGTCGGTAATTTCCATTGCTATCATCGAGTCAAAGAGGCGGCATTCTGTGCATCCACTACGGAACGAATCTGCTGTTGAAAGAAGATGAATAGGGTCTCAAACAAACAATATACGCAACAGCTGGTAGAAGGTATCAATTTGGAACTAGAGTTTTCAACCGTTTGTTGAGAAATACTGCACTGGATGGAGGGTGTGGCGACATTATCGAAGGAGGTTTGTCAGCTAGAAAAAAAGATAGTCTATTGGACGCATCTGGGGTGTAACATGTGTCTTCCTGTCGACCTATTCAACAATCAACATAATAATAACAATGTAGAACAAAATTCATGTAATAAACCTAATTTTAATGGTTGTATTATCATTGTAGACGCAACCTTCACCAAGCACTTACCATGTCTTCTATGTTACATGTTGATAATAATATATGTGTTACAGGCCGCAGCAGATAATAAAGAGCAAGGTAGCTTTAACCTTGCGTTATCACATAGACACTGGACCATATTGATTGTTAAGTTAGGAGAATGCAATATTATGTGTACTTGCATAGGGCAATACCATCAATTGAGGTTTCATGCCCACACATGAATCTGGTCACTATCATAAAAATATGACACCCTCAAGAGACATGGCCTATTAGCAATGCCGAGGCAAATACCATGGCGTTATGACCACCCATATCGGTCATCTATATCAATATAAAGCAGGGAGTGCCGCGGGGGGCCTTATGAATCGATTATTGTATTCCCCCTACGACAATATTTGCAGCTTCCACCCAAATAGACCAAAAATCGATGCCTACGATGTGGTCGCAAATACGTTTGTTACTAAGAGATTTGGCAAACTTACGAAAAAACCATTGGATTCTGCATCAAAATATGGTCTAGAAAGAGTATTACCGATGAATTATATCCACAAATAATGTGATATGGACTCTCTGCTCCATTGATGTCGAGGCAGAGGTCTTCGTGAGATGTGGTTTTTCACAAAAAAAAAGAGCGGGAGGAGCGCGCAGGCCAATAGATCAAAATACCCAAGCTCCATCATGTTGTAGCTCTAGCTAGAGCAGTAGCGCTAGCTCTCTTAACTCATTATTACGAGCACAGCATAATAACTATGATCTCAATATAAGTGCAGTAATAGCTGCCAAAGCAGTAGCTGATCTACTCCTGAACTACAAAAACGAAAAAACTTTAGGTTGTCACTCCTTGTCACAGCGGATTTTGACAAAATGTACACAGGAACACCGACCACAATTTATTATTTATCGAAGGTGTGCAAGATGCCTGTCTCAAAAAATAGTCGCCCTTTGGAATCTACGTAGCTCTCTCGCTCCTTCATAATTCATAAGTAATCATAGCACAGCGTAATAATTAATATCTCAATAAGCAGCTGCCAAAGCAGTTGCTGCTTCTGAGTTCCATCAAAACTTAGTTATTCCACTTGATGAGGAGGATAGCTATAGCAGCTGAGAGGTTTACAAGATTGAGCAAAAACTTCACCTCTAGAGATATGGCAAACAAATAATCCATCCACGCATCATTGCTACATTGAAAACACAACGACATCAAACAGAAACAGTGATTGAAAATTCCATGGAAGATATCTGCTACATTGCTCAGGCGCATCACAGTTGAGTACAGGATTCAGAGCTTTTTCGCCTCAGGACTCTTCAGGAATTCTTCGACTTGCTGCCTCTGCGGACTCTTTGTTGCATCCACAGCGGCTTGATGCGCACGGAGAGTAGAAGCAAGGTCGTCTTTACTGACGCATCCCAATTTGAATGCATCCATCAGCTCTTTGATTGAATTGTCATCTCCCTGTGTGGCAGCAATGATCCATTGTTTCACTGCTCTCTCAGTATTGCCATTCATCCTCTCGTGAGATCCAAGAAGGTGTCTAGCTGTCGGATGCCCTCCGATAGCAGCCTCTTCCAGATAGTATTTCCCCTTCCCATCATCCATCTCAACACCACGCCCCAATTCATACATAACTGCTAGTCTTAAATGCGCCCCGGCATAACCAAATTCAGCAGCCTTTGTATAATACTCAAATGCCTTACTATAGTTTCCCTCCCCTTAATAAATAAATACAAAGTTAATCAGATTAGATATCTATGATACTAAAAGGGACCTGCTTCGGTACAACTGTACGGTCTTTTCTATTGCCGAATGGCTTTCCAGACAGCAAGACGGGAAACTTCCCGTAGGAGTCAAGGACTCCTCTTAAACGCCGAAGCGTCTGTAACCAGGTGAGAGTGCTCCTGCGACACATAGTTTGGACTCAATTCTTTCAGTCAGGGTGGTGCTGTTTCCGTTTCTTCCTCTTCGGCGGAGCATGGCGTTGAGTGGTAGCTAACAATGTGGCCTCCCCAAAAACGACGGACTCTGCTTTGCGTTTCTTGTTCAATAGTGAATGTGTCTGTTGCAATGGCGTGGGGTCTGTGACCAAGATTTTCCCCCGAGTTTTGGGACCTCCCGGGATAATTCGCTTGTTGTTGCGACGTCGCTTTGCGCGCTCCTTGCCTTTTGAGTGCTTGACTGCGGCAGAAGCTTTCTTTGCTGGAAGCGGTTTGATCTTAGATTGGCCATTTCGGCTCCTCTCATTGCTCTGTGTTGGGCGTTGACGCCGCCTCGATTGGACTGCCCGTACTGCAGGTGGTACAGGCCTGTTGGTACTCGCTAGCCACAACAGCATCGCCACCCTACTTCGGGTGTCTAACAGCTGGAAATCTCCCTCATTGTACGAGGAAGGGGACAGAGGGATCTGCTGAGCCAGCATAGTCGCATTAGCGAGGACAAACAATCCACAGTCGTGTCCATTGGTTTGTTTCGGAGAATTGTTGGAGGCATCTACTAGTGACCACTCTGCTTTCCAATCGTCACTCGGTACCCCGTGAAGTTCACTGTATTTGTCCCCCAAATACCTTAACATTGTAGTCAGATACAATTGATTGCCCGGCTTCCTACCTTGGGAATCCCACAGGGTAATAACCTTTGTTTCTGTATTCGCCCTGAGTAATAGCCAGTGAGTTCTAGAGTGGTTGATCGGCACGAAGATCTCTTTCACTCCCAAAATCTTATTCTTCCTCCTTAAATGATTTCCCCAGCGTTTAACGCCGTCAAAGTTGTAGGACGGAGCAGACCTGCCGTCAGCCCCCGTACGTAGGAGGGTTGACATGAAGAATGAGTTGAAGATGTAGACGTGTTGCCGATTCACCTTTGGGAGGAGGACTCTTAGGAGATAGCCATTTATAACTTCATCATTGAGCCACTGAGGGGGTCGCAAAGACCGCATTGCATCACGCCGAACCTTGTCCCCTCCTTGGAGGCATAACTGAAAATTAGCTGGCACGTCCCGCAAAAGGGCTCCAACTTGACATCGGTGTAAGTCTTCATCCGAGTTCCTTTGCAGAAGCCCAATGCGGTCCTGTTGTTGCGGACTCACAGCCGGTGGTAGAGTTGTAGGAGGCTGGGTAGGTAGGGCGCTCGGCTGGGCTGTACGCCTTGCTTTTTTCGGGAGAAAGATGGGAGCGAGTGCTTTTGGTTTGCGCGCAGGTGCGGCAGTCTTTGAAGTACCCTGTGGCTTTGATTTGCGATCTTCTCGTTGCTTGGCACCAGTCGTGACTTGCCCAGAAGGAGGCTCTAAAAGCCCGCCTGATTCATCCCCCGCAGCTTGCCTGCTTGCTACCGCTGCGTTCAACCAGTATTGTAGTTCAGAGGTCGGTTTCCCATAGAGCTCGTCCGTCGGAATTTCAAGGAGACATCGTGCTTCAGCTGAGAGCCCATCGGATCCAAGATTAAGCTGATGTTCGATCTCTTTCAAAATCTCTTCTCTTGATGCAAGTGCTTTGGTTCCTTGCGTTCGATGATGTTTCGTGAGATTCCTACAGATCCACTGTGTATGCGTGAGCGAGAGTAGCTTGTCCAGGAAGCCGCTTGTCCAACTGTCGATGGTCAGAAACGAATGGTTCTTTAAAAGATGCTCCTTCTGCATCTGGAGAAACTCCTTGGATACTTTCCCCTCCATCACGTTTCTCCATCCAATCCTATCTAAGCTATTACCCACTCTACGCATCTGTTGAGACATCCTCCATCCCTGACTATGCACCATGTCCACGAATAGAGTGCTGCCCTGAAGAGAGATAAAAAGGGGTAGCCACTTCTGTATGCACGTATGCGTGCAATGTCCCTCCATCCACTCTTGTAGATCGTTTATACTGTCAAGCAATAGCCCCCTCCTAATTCTACTCTTACAGCGGTTCAGGTGATCCGCTGTTTCAAAGCAACCGCAGTTCGGACATTTATCGGAGGCATTTTTGTCATATCTAGTTATCATTTGACCAGTTCCACAATACCCGGAGCATTGTTTCGCATACCACAGATTGAACATCTTAGGCCTGCGGTCGAGAAGCAGGCGCAATGGTTCCCAAGCAACAGAGTCGAATATATCAGGGTGTAGGAGTTGTTCATCGGCATAGAACTGTCGTGCTTTCACCTTCCCTACGTGATACCGTAGGTCCTTTGCTAAGTCTGCAGTCTGTTTGATTCCATCGATGATAACAACCGCTGCTTCTAGCGGTAAGCTCAGAGTGACCGGGAGAGAGGAGAAATTTTCAATTGCTCTCTTTATGGCTGCTTTTGCCCTGAAATCGCAGTCTACGTTCAGTCTAGCTTCCAGAGCCAGGCAAGCATAGCCCAAGCTGTCGTCCTGGTGTGCTTTCACATGAGACAGCTTGTGCGCAAGAGCCGAGACACTTTGGATTTTCCGCAGGACCCGGAGAATGTCGTTAGGGGGGTGCACGCCCCTGATATTCAAATTTCAAACCTCTTATATTCCATCAAATATTGATCAAATACCTTTATCTATACCCCCAATAGAAATCCCCAAAGTTTGGTGGTGTTATATCTTTGTCTTGTGTGGATATCAGCCTCCATATAGGGGCACTTTTGGCCATCGTGGGAATGGATTTGGAGGCGAGTCGAGTCAAATATGGCGCCAACTTGTTAGCGAAACTGTAGGAATTAGTACATATCGCCAAACACCATCTAATCTTTTAGAACAACATGCCCACCATGGCGGATTTGACGGTATAGACCTCCTACACAGCAGTATACGTAAATCCATCAATAATAGAGACACTCATATCATCCTATATGGTATGGTTGGTCATTTTGTGCTTTTATCAGCAGCTCCAACCTGTTTGTCTTCCGATCACATATCAAAAATAGACATTTTGAGCCGCTCGACTTCCGCCCAGATAGTGAATAATCGATATCACGACCTGTTTCAAGAATTTAAGCACCTAACCAGTGGTTCTATTCCTTTGTATAACCATTTGGATGAATTTGGGCGACTCTTTTGGTGGGTTTGGACAAAGACAGCCGAGTTTTATTGTGTCACCGGTGCCGATCTCCTCGACCGTCGACAACTCAATTTTGGCATCATATTCTACAATATCATAAGTACCTCAGCATTTACAACCCAAAAAACACCACGATATTGTTTCAACTATATTGTAGCAACGTTTGCGCATCATGGTATTGCTGTGGGTTACTGGTTCTATCTAATATATACTCATGTGTGGTGAAATTTGAGCCATCAAAATTATTGATTTTTAGCGTTTTGGGCATATAGCGTCCTCTTTACGACTTATTCAACCCTGAATGCTGAGCAACATCGACGATAGTAACTAATAGAAGGGTGCTGTATGGTTGAATGGGGTCTGCAGCCATCGTATTATCCTACATTGGCATCGTATGGCTCCATGCGTTGAGTCGAGAATCATGTTCTGTGGCAGGCTTAGATTACACATATCATATCATGTTCTGTTACATATAGCATATAAAGATGACCTGCTCTAGTCAGACTATATTGGATGGTGTTGTTTATATTTAAATGCTGTGAATGAGCTCCACTTTCATAAAACGAAAAAAGGCGCAGTGATTTTGTTGTATAATTATATGTCGTCCTAACAGTAGAGCGAGATGATTGAGCGGTTATCGTCGTTTGTATCGGACACTGATCGACTGGAACATCCAACATGATCAATATCATCGATTGGTGCTGTTGTTTGGGTTATGCTATGCCCTTAGCATCCATATTATGCCATGAAGAGCTTTCTGAGCTGAGCTGATGTCTCACAATTTTGCATGATATAATTGATTATCATGACCCCACTTCATTAGATCCACCAAACCAAGCTATCATCCGACGCCAATTACCCATAGAGAGTGTATATTGTAAGGTTGATTGATCTATATTCATTGTTCATTCCAATACTGTGATTCTCCACCTGGATTTTGAGCCGGTTCGGCTCATCGTGACAAGGCTGGTATGGCGCCGACGAGGACGTTGCTGTCAATTGAAGTGACCACCGAGGCATCAGAGCATCCTCCTAGGTCTATATTATCGACGGATGTGAATATTCTTGTTATGAACCATGTCAGTTGTCTATTAATAGCGTCGGGTCGACGATAGTATGCGTTGAAATCGGAGTTTTGTCAGAAAAATGGCTTGGTTTGTCAGCTTATTCTCGATGGGGTGTGTCAGCAGACAATACTTCTATTTGCTTATCTCGCCTTTTCGTTGCCCTCTTTAGATCGTATACTCTTGGATCCGTCTTCTTATTATCTGACGTCGGCGCTTGTGTTGGCTGTGATGGGTTCCGAGGGACGTTCGGGGCATGCGGTGCGTTGGATTTCTTCTGCTCACCACCCCTTTGATTGCGGCTAAAAGTACTCTTCTTCCTCTTTCTCTTTTTTGGCTTTGGCGCCGCCATTGTGATATCATCATTACTCTCTTCCATCGTTGCTTTTGTTGCCGCAGAGTTCTCCGCTTGTTGCTTTTGGTGCATCGGCAAGCTCTCCGATGCATTGAGTCTTTTGAAGATCGGAGTTTTGTCGACAAGATTGGCTGGTTTTGCAACAAAATCTCCACCGGGTCAGCACTTGAGATCACCAAACTTTTTGGCCGCATAGACCATACCCCCGTCTATGCGGCCAAACAGTTTCAAAGTATGAAAACAAGTAATAACAGAGAAAAAGCTGCAAAAGGGTCCTATTTCTTACGCCAATCAGGCGATGGCCAATTTTGGCCATGGTCAAAAAATTTTGAGAAAATTCTTGGCGCGCACCACTCGTGACTCCCCAAAAAACACAGGGCTTGCTCCCCCCTACAATGTCGTTGTTCTTCGCCGATCCTGGGACACGATCGTATTTTCTGGAAAACGTGAGAATAGTTCCTTTGTTGTCACAAAAGATGTTTGCATTGGACAATGGCACTCCATAGTGTTCCTCTATTGTCAGTAGGATAAGGTGGATAGCCAACATCCCTAGCTGTTCTCCTCGATAGCTATTTGCCCATTTAGAGTGCTCCGTGAATTCTCCTTTAAGCCACTGTTGAGACTCTGCGCAGTAAAAAACCCAAGCCGCACCGCAGATCTCTGGCGCCAACTTTTTCATGTATGACCCGTCTGTACAACAGAACAATGAGCCTCGTTGAATAGCTTCCACAATCCACGAGGGATCCGATGAGAAGCTGATACTATCCCACATCCATTCCCCCCCTTTACTGCGGAGACGCTCAAGAAATGTAGTAGGGGCTACGACTTCTGGCTGGCTGGCCAGTGGCGGTCCTTGTGCTAGCAGTTTGATGGAACCATCTTCGTATTCCAGAATCGTCGTTGGTACCACTGAAGAAGCGAGCTCATCCAGCACTCGGACTGGCTGCATGATCGACACTCTGTCATTCGATTCCACGTCGTGAGCGTATTCATAAATCGTATCATCCGAATGTATCTCCACTGTCCGTGTGTCCGTGTTGAGGAAGTGACGCCAGATCCGTTTAGATGGGTTGATCCAATCTCCAAGTGGCTCCTTAAGAAACAACGATTTGCTATCAGACAAACGTTGCAGGGATCTCTTCCACAATTTCCAATCTGCTTCCGTCGGATATTCCGTGCCAAATTCCAGTGTTGACCGCTGTTTACCAAGGCGCCCTTCAGGTGAGTCCTTCCAATGCCCGTCAAGCAGATATTGCTCTAGATATCGTCCATTTGGCGTAGTCACGTCAGAGAGGAACATTGCCTCCTGAGCTTTCCTCACTCTATTGACTCGCTGTAGCTCCGTCCCTCGTAGACCCAGTTCAACCATGCAGTCCATAATAGCCCTATCCTTGCTCCTCGGGATGGGGATGTCATCATATTGCAGATCCAGCACGATTCCCAGTTCGTCTATCTTCTCCCATAGGGCTTTCGCCCATGCGTTGGTTGATAAATGACCCCAAACTTCAAAGTCATAGTTGAAGGGACAGTCCGGTACCCCTATTTCCACTTGAAGGTGTTCCATAACTGCTCTTAAAGTGATCCCTAGGGCTGAAGTTGTTCCATAGTGTTGCAAGAATGAAGATAAAGTAGCAGCCGCAGTTTCCACCGTCAAGTCGTAGAGACCGATTCCACCAAACGTGGCCGGCAGGTATCTCCATTCCTTGGTAATTGATCGGTTGACACCTAGGTTGCTTAACATATAGAAATCTGCTGACATCAATCCTGTTTTGAGCTCAGGGATTGACGCCGAACAGGCCCCCAGACCGTACCTGAGTCCAGACCATAGCTGATTGGTGTAGCTCATCCACACCGAACGAGTTGGTATTTGCCCGCTCTTAATCTGAGCCGTCCACGTTGTCATTTTTTCTCTCATCTGCTCGAAGTGCTGGTCTGGTTTCCCATCCGGTCTAGCGTAGAGACCTAAGTTGTTGTCAGCTTTATTCGATGGCAACCTATCTATTTGCGCAGAGCCCCCGTCAGTAGTGGGGACGTGGAAAATCAAGTCATCCAGTTCACTCATGTCAACCTCTTCGCCGTCTGAGGGCATCGCTTTTTGATCCGTGTAACACCAGCCGCCCTTTCCATCGGGTGTTTGATCGTGTATTGTAACTCCACATTTGTCTGGTTTCAAAGCGCCACCCGTTTCCCCCAAGGCACCTGCCCAATCCGAGATTGACTCTTGCCCTCTAGCACTTGTCGAGATAATGTCATCGTCAGCTCTAAGACCTTCCCACAAATTGGTATCATCCACATACAGAATTCCCACCTGATTAATCTTTTTATGTGAGATTGGACACTTCACTTCCACTCCATGCCCATTAGTTTTATGGGTATTAATCATGACCGTGCTGATCTGTTGCCATGTCGGTGGAGCTGCACCGTTCCCTTGAGCGAGACCGTGTTTCCCGTCCTCTTTCCCACCAAAATATGAAGAAGATTGGCCAAAACCAGTTCTTAGGAAAAACTCCATATTATGCAAGGGGCGGAGCATCGACAGTGCCGCACATTTGGGCACTTTAAACGCCTGTAGAGTGAGGCTGGCTATAGGAAGAGCAACCCGGTCGTAGCACTGGGCCGCATCAACCTGTGCCACCAGGAGGGGTCTTTTGGTGATTCGGGCAATGTCGTACATCAATACTTGTTGCAGGATTGCATCCTCTGCCGTGCGTCCCTTCCCACTGTAGATCTCCTCCGGGACCATCCCCTTTGCTCGGGCGAGGTCCAGCATGCGATGTCCAAAAATCAACTTATTACAGAAATTGAAGTCAGCCTCAAGCAAGAGAATAGCTCTCAATTTATTCACCAACGCCACACCTGCAATCTTCTCGAGCATTACCGACAGACCCCGAGCCCAACGTTCTGGGCCGGTTCCTGTTTGGATCATAAGAGAGAACTTCTTTGCTAGCAACCTGGACAGGTCGTCATCGAAAGCTATCGACTTATAGTGACCAAAATGCAGTCCCGATATCGAGGATGACGTTCTTTCTTTCACTTTCCTCCAGTAATATTGGTAGTCCTCCTGTGAAACGACAACGGAAATCTCACCATCGCCAATCTTTTTCCAGATGGCTGCTATTTCGTCCAGTATCAGTATTGTGCGTTGATCTGTGTCTGGGGGAGGGGCGAAGGATCCTTCAAGTATTTCTACCGCTGCATTCGTGTCGGCGTAGACTCCCAGGAGGTCGAATAGTACCCCTTGGCAAACTGGGGCAGAAGTAGCCCTTCCAAACCTTGTGCGGAGTTCTGACTTCAGTGCCTCTTCAATCGATTCTTTTGTTGCGTGCTCGACCACTTTCCCGTCTGCTTGTGTAACTTCCACTCTTGTAACATTCATCACTCCTTGCTGCTTTGTTGCTCGTTTAATACCCTGCCACTGTTTTCTCTGAGCCTCCCCTTTGAGGATCAGCTCCACCCGATTGGCTTCATCAACACGTTCATTTATCACAGCATCGGTCAACTTCTCGTGTAAAAAATGCTTTCTGAGGTAAGGTGATTCAGCCATGAGTTCTCGTGTGCGTTTTTTGGTCTCCTTGTACAGCTGAACCACTTCATCGACAGGGTACCGAAGACAGTCCTCCATTCCTTTGCGCCTGGCGAATCTTCTCAAATTGCCCCAATTGACCTTTTTTCCTTGGTGATGTCGTAGTATCCATTTCAGGAGGTGGCATTTATCCATCCACGATTGTATTGCTGGAGAGAACTCATAATGCGCCGGGTAAATCACTCTGCATTTCGCCTCTGCGTGTAGCATCTCCTCTTCAATCATGTTGTCCAGGATTTCCATCTTGGACACCACTTCAGCCGAGGGCGGGAATGAGGCTATCCTATTTACTTCTTTGAGCTTCTGGGGGATGCGTCTATCTGTGAAGCCTTTTTTTAATTGTGCAAGGTACTTCACTCTAATCCGCGGCACCTTGGAGTTAAGCTTTCTAGCCTTCGGTGGCACAATACGACAGATAGAAGTGCCAATAACCGACCGCATCTGTAGGTCGACAACCACTGGCCGGTGATCTCCCAAATCACCGTCGAACGGTAAGTAGCTGGCTCCAGTTAGTTCAACGTCATCCGAGATCCAAATACCGTCTATGGCCCCATTCTTTTGGCTGTTGCCTCGAAAATGTGTAGCCGGACCTCTTCTGCCGGGGACCATACGGTGCACTGCTTCCCTCATGCGGATATCATCCTCTGCAAGTCGTTTACTGAGGACTCCGTCCAACACATTCTCATTAGCATCCATCATCAGAACAACCCTGTCGCCTTTGCTGCGCCACCGTTTGATGGCATCGACAATGTGTCTCCGGAACAGATCCTTGGGGTTGGTCTTCAGCTGGTGCGATTGGATGTATCTCTCAATATGTTGATAGTATGTACCAACCCCTTCTGATTTACAGGGCGCGTAGGCACTTAAGAAGACTGTTCTCACGCCATTGACCGGCTCCGTCCTATACCAGCTGAACATTCCCAGCTCAGTGGAATCTTTACCGCAGGTCATGGGTAAGCCCGACAACTCGTCTCTAATCACAACTGCTGTCCCCCCCGCTTGAACATTACCAATGTTCTGAAGTTCCCGAGTGTTCTGAGAATGTACTGATTTGATTCTGTCATCTCCATGTCTTAGCATCGAGGCTACCGTCACTGATGATTTTAGATGGTGGAAGTTGGTGTTGGTCTCCTGGAGCCCCAGAACATCCACACCATACGTCCGCAGGACGTGCTTGAGTCTATCTACCTTGTGGTTGTTGTGCTTCCACAGACTGAGCCCGTTGATATTCAACGACATTATTCGAACTACATCACTGCCCTTCTCCTCCACCCTCAAGTTCCCGTAAATTTTCACAATCGTATTCTCCACTGTCTGGCCAAGTGGACGGAGTTCTTTCGTCGAGGAGGTTCTATCTTGTTTCTCCCTCTCTTTGTGCCTATAATCATCAAGCAGTTCATTGAGGTCCTTTGCTGACGGATCATCGCACCAACGCTGCCTATTTGCTATGAGCTGCCTCATCGTATCTGCATCTAACTTATCACTTGTATTATTCTTTTCGCTGCTGTACCTCCCTCTAAATTTGACGTGGTTGCGTGTATTCGAGAGTCGGTACTGTTGTGCACGCCGGGCCGATTTCTTCTGATTGGAGGTACTGCGGCGAGGTTGTTGCTTACGTTGCCTCTCTTGAATGGATTGGCTCACCTCGGGGTATCGGGCAAAATACCGTAGAGGCTGCCCATTATCCATTACACCATGGGCCCCACAACACCTATATCAGATGGAGGGGCCTGGGAGAGAGCTGCCTCGGCTTGTGAGACCGAGACGTCGACGCAGTCATTAGATACCAATCTAACAAGGAATGATTCACTACCGCGATTGTGTAGAATAAATTTGGTGTAGATGCTACACACATCCGAATCTTCACCGCAATACGTATTGCCATTTTCCAAAATATTGTCACTGTTGTTATGATTTTGTAGCACAACTTCGACTGTAGACGTCATCCAATTCACAACGCTAAAAGGACAATAGCCAGAAGTGTTGTTGTTATGTGAAAGAGCGACAAAGGGTCTACTTTGTTGTGTACATCTCCAATTATATTTGTGGCGTACAAGTGCCGCGTCTTCCATGCAAATTAGCTCCGATATAGGTTCTTCATCATGCCAAGGTGGGGGCCAAGGTGGTTTAGGTGGGGGGGCTGGGATTGCACCTTTTTGATGTAGTAGATTGTTGGCAGTAAGTTGTTGGACTGCTTCCTCCCTCATCATCTTCAAGCCTTGTTTCTCAACCGATTGTGTCACAACCCAATTGTTGTTCCAGTTTCCCTCCTCTCCATCCATGAGATTAAAAGTCGTCCATCCCTGCGTTGTGTCCATTGACCGGCAGAGTCTTCCATCCCGTAATCCGTCCCTCATTCCTCCGATATCTCCAAAACACCATTCCTGTTTGATGTTGCAACCGGCCGGCCACATGGCCCTGCCGCCGCCCTTCCCAAACAATGTGAGTGTAGTGTCAATTGATGCGTACTTTTTTGCCGTAGTAAGTCTCGTTTTTAAGGAGCCATTCATATGGTTATTATACATTATAGTGTTGTCGTACCCTGTTCCAGGGTGCAGTTGGTAGCGGTGTCGGCTGCCATGGTTCATGTCGATCGCTGTAGACGATGTACTAATTCCTACGTAGGTATTTATGTCATTTTTTCATATCTTTTCCAGAAACCTGCTTGAGATTGTAGTTTCCCTCCCCTTCTTGTTCGTTCCTTCTCTGAAAATCGCAAGTGGATCATTCGCCCCTACTCTTTTCGTCCTTTGTTCGTCACCTTCTTCATCCGTCTCGGGCACTGCTTCTCGACAGAATGGGCAAGAGGGCTTCAAGAATGCATTCACCTCTCGCATCCCATTGAAATAAAAACAGCCATTGCAAATCAATTTACTGCAACAATGTTTCATGGTAGATTTCTCTGGATCAAGCGGCAGAGGTAAACAGCAGATCGGACAGTCCCCGTCATGTCTGCTTTCCGGTTGCATAAATAATCGCTCCTCACGTAATTCAGCGGCTCTTTTCTTACACGCTTCTTCGTGCTCTGATTTATGAATTTGCTTGCAATCAACGCTGCAATATCTGACGAGATCGCAATCATCGCATTTTGTCAATTTGATGTCGTCAACTTCTGCGATGCCGCATGAAGCACAACACAACATGCCGCTCTCATTCTCTTCGCTCATATTTTTCCGCCTCCCTCTAAGATGATGATATTAATAATTTATTTACTGCCTTTGAACGAACTCGACAGTGCTATGACATACGCAGAGGTGCAGAGCACAGAATTATTATTCCTGGCAGGTGGAGAGGTCTATCTACTTATGGAGGTGTCAATAAGATGCCCGTCTCAGGTACCCGGTACTACCCGAAACAGTTGCAGAATACTCAACGAAATGAAGAGGGTCAAAGCGAATGACCCAATTGCTTTGTTCATGTGGCATGAATAGCCGTGCATAATTCTAGCACGAAAGTTGATGCAGAATGCAGACAGAAGGGAATGGTACGCAAGCACTGCCAAACAATTAGTGTGCGAATGAGATTCAGATTCAGAATGAAACACGAGAACCAACAACTGAACATGGACTCACAACTCACCCCAAAAGCGGGTTTGTTTAGGGAAGCGATAACATGAAAACACTTAATCAAAAGTTATCTTATTCATTCACTTTGATGATAACTTAACTGTCGGTGCAAGAGGAAGCACAGAATGGCCCTCCCTTGCGCGGACTGTCTTGAAAGATGCAGCCCGAATCCACAAATATATCAGTTGTGCTGCTGTAAGGGAAGTTATCCTTCCATGCACACAGATCCTGGTTGAATGATGAAGCATCATAGAACATCTCCATCATACTTGTTACAGACGAAATATCCCACTTCGACAAACCTTCTTGGTTGAATGATGAAGCTTCATAGAACATCCATTGCATATCAGTCACTGCAGATGTATCCCAAGACGAGATGTCGCCATTAAAGGATGATGCTCCATCAAACATGGCCTTCATAGTTGCTACGGAAGAAGTATCCCAGCCAGACAGATCTTTTTGATTGAATGATGAAGCTTCAAAGAACATCCATTGCATATCAGTCACTGCAGATGTATCCCAAGACGAGATGTCGCCATTAAAGGATGATGCTTTGTAGAACATGGCCTCCATAGTTTGAACAGCTGAAGTATCCCAGCGAGACAGATCTTCTTGGTTAAATGATGAAGCTCCCCAGAACATTTGATGCATATCCGTCACTGCAGATGTGTTCCAAGACGAGATGTCGCCATTAAAGGATGATGCTCCATCAAACATGGCCTTCATAGTTGCTACGGAAGAAGTATCCCAGCGAGACAGATCTTCTTGTTCGAATGATGAAGCTGCCCAGAACACCCAACTCATATCAGTCACTGCAGAGGTGTTCCAAGACGAGATGTCGCCATTAAAGGATGATGCTTCGTAGAACATGCCGTTGATACTTGTAACAGACGACATATTCCAATGCGACAAATCCTGGTTGAATGATGAAGCTTTTAGGAACATGTCTTCCATATCAGTAACTTGACCAACATCCCACCTAGAAATGTCTTCGTCAAATTTACTAAGATCTCGAAACAATTCTGACATGTCAGTTACATAGCCGACGCACCAAGACCCAATCGGCCACCCATATTTTGATTTGTCATCTTCCCCCCAGAACCCTTGAATATATTGATTAACCGCAGCCTTGAGCTCATCCCGTGTGGTAAAGCAATCCGTCGGAGATACTTCGTTACAGTGGGAAGCACAGAATGGCCCTCCCTCTTCAATGCGCGGACTGTCTTGAAATATGCAGCCCGAATCCACAAATATATCTGTTGTGCTGCTGTAGGGGAATTTAACCTTCCATGCACACAGATCCTGGTTGAATGAAGTTGCTTTGTTGAACATCCAACTCATATTAGTTACAGCTGAGATGTCCCAGTGAGACAAACCTTCTTGGTTGAATGATGAAGCTCCCCAGAACATGTAACTCATATCAGTCACTGCAGCCGTGTCCCATGTCGAGATGTCGCCATCAAAGGATGAAGCTTCGTAGAACATGCCACTCAAATTAGTTACTGCAGACGTGTTCCAAGACGAGATGTCGCCATCAAAAGAAGAAGCTTTGAAGAACATGTCTTCCATATCAGTCACTGCAGATGTGTTCCAAGACGAGATGTCGCCATTAAAGGATGATGCTTCGTAGAACATGCCGTTAAAAGTTGTTACAGACGACGTATGCCAATTCCAATGCGACAAATCCTGGTTGAATGATGAAGCATTTTGGAACATTCCACTCATATTGGTAACTTGACCAACATCCCACCTAGAAATGTCTTCGTCAAATGAAGGAAGATCTCGAAACAATTCTGACATGTCAGTTACGTTACCCACGCACCAAGATCCAATCTGCCACCCATATTTTGATCTGTCATCAAGAGATTGACTGCCATCTTCACCCCAGAGCCCTTCAACATATCGATCGACTGCAGCCTTGAGCTCATCCCGTGTGGTAAAGCAATCCGTCGGAGGACTATTGGTGCAAGTGGAAGCACAGAATGGCCCTCCCTCTTCAATGCGCGGACTGTCTTGAAAGATACATCCCGAATCAACAAATATATCTGTTGTGCTGCTGTAGGGGAATTTAACCTTCCATGCACACAGATCCTGGTTGAATGAAGTTGCCTTGTAGAACATCCAACTCATATTAGTTACAGCTGAGATGTCCCAGCGAGACAAACCTTCTTGGTTGAATGATGAAGCTCCATAGAACATTTGATGCATATCAGTCACTGCAGATGTGTTCCAAGACGAGATGTCGCCATCAAAGGATGATGCTCCAGAGAACATGAAACTCATATCAGTTACTGCAGACGTATCCCAAGACGAGATGTCGCCATCAAAGGATGATGCTCCACTGAACATAAACGTCATAGATTGAACAGCTGAAGTATCCCAGAGAGACATATCTTCTTGGTTGAATAATGAAGCTCCCCAGAACATCAAACTCATATCAGTCACTGCAGACGTGTTCCAAGACGAGATGTCGCCATTAAAGTATGATGCTCTATCAAACATGGACCTCATTGTTTGAACTGCAGAAGTATCCCAGCGAGACAGATCTTCTTGGTTGAATAATGAAGCTCCCCAGAACATCCAACTCATGTCAGTCACTGCAGACGTGTTCCAAGACGAGATGTCGCCATCAAAAGATGCTGCTGAATAGAACATAAACGTCATAGATTGAACAGCTGAAGTATCCCAGCGAGACAAATCATTTTGCTTGAATGATGTAGCTCCCCAGAACATCAAACTCATATCAGTCACTGCAGATGTATTCCAAGACGAGATGTCACCATTAAAGTATGATGCTCTATCAAACATGGACCTCATAGTTTGAACTGCAGAAGTATTCCAGCGAGACAGATCATCTTGGTTGAATGACGAAGCTCCCCAGAACATTCCACTCATATTGGAAACTTGACCAACATCCCACCTAGAAATGTCTTCATTGAATGTACGAAGATCTTGAAACAATTCTGACATGTCAGTTACGTTACCCACACACCAAGACCCCATCGGCCACCCATATTTTGATCTGTCATCTTCCCCCCAGAGCCCTTCAACATATCGATCGACTGCAGCCTTGAGCTCACCCCGTGTGGTAAAGCAATCCGTCGGAGATACCTCGTTACAGTAGCAAGCGCAAAATGGGCCTCGATGTACAGATGATGGATCGTGTTTGATAGTGCATCCCGAATCCACAAAGATATCATTCGCATTGCTGTAAGGAAACGTATCTTCCCACGCACACAGATTCTGGTTAAAGGAGATTGCCCCCCTGAACATTTCTCTCGCGTTTGTAGCAGATGACATATTCCAGGATGATAAATCCTGATTGAATGATGAAGCTCCAGAGAACATTCCACTCATATCGGTAACTTGACCAATATTCCATTCAGATATATCTTCATTAAAAGTTTTGAGACCCTCAAATAAGCTTGCCATGTCAGTTACGTTGTCAACACACCAGGATCCAATCGGCCATCCATACTTTCCAACAATGCTAGCAGGGCAAAAGTCTGCCCCTTCATCACACCCAAGTTGGACATACCGGTCAACGGCAGACTTGAGTCTGCCACGATCAGCAAAGCATGCATAAGATCGCTCGCTTGGAGATTGAGAAGGAGAGAGACTCATCGTCATCGAAGGGGGAGCTGTAATTTCTAATCCGAGTGAAGGGAATAATGATCCTCGCATTGCATAATTGCGCACGCTTGGAGATTGAGAAGGAGTGACACTCATCGAAGGGGGAGGTGTAATTTCTAATCCGAGTGTAGGGATTAATGATCCTCGCATTGCATAATTGCGAACGCTTGGAGATTGAGAAGGAGTGACACTCATCGAAGGGGGTGCTATTATTTCGATGGCAACCGAAGGGGATGCTGTAATTTCTAAAGCAATAGCAACAGCATCAGGGGACTTTGACAGTAATACTCCAAGACCAGCAGTCAGCGCTGTAATCAATGCAAAAATTAGCACCAAAAATACTTTCACTCGCCTCTGCTTCCACCACGGCTCTACAGGAGTTGCTTCATACACAGTATCATTACCCGGAGTGACTACAGGTACAAGAAAAGTTGCAACAGCGGCCTGAGGAGATGTATCATAATCATAATCCTCCTCCTCCTCTAATTCTTCTTCTTCTTCAACCATCCATGCTTCTAGAATGTGCAATGACGGGTTCGACGGGTTTCTCTCTGCTGCTGTTCGTAAGACCTGATCCACATCCTCATTGTCGCTGGCAGCGTTGTTTTCGGGTGGTACAACTCGCTGCTGCAAATTTTCTTCGTGCCCAAGAGATTGATTTTCATCATCGTCCATTTGCTGAACATCATCTGGATCCCCCTCACCCGTTTCATCATCATTGTCATTGCTTTCTGTAACATCAGAATTGACAGTGGTCGCTTCACGAGGACTAGATGCTGATATTTGTGGTGCTACCACCTGTTTTTCTTCCGCATCAGCCAGAGAATCTCGCTGAAAAGTGAGAGGGAGAGGCGGCCCATCATCTTCGTCGTTTGATTCCGTCCCGAAATCAATCTCTGCTTTTGATTCATCGCCTACATTCTCGAGTCCACCAGCACCACAGAGCCGATCATCTTCCTCCTCAATCTGCTCCATTATTGCACCATGTGTAGGCAGCTTTGATGGCTTAGACATAAAGGCATTTTCAGTAAGTTCCATCTCAGCTATCTGTTGAATCAGAGGCACTGGAGCTGCATCTCCGTCTACATTCTCGAGTCCACCAGGCATCCACGTTTCTCCTGTTGCTGTTGCGGAGTTTGTCGATGTCGATGTGCCTCTGCCTCCGTCAGCAGCGGCTTCCCAATGCGACGGCGAAGAGGAAGATCGTGGGCCGTCGGCAGTTTCAGAGGCCATGATGCCCTGCTCTTGCTCGTCACCGCTGCCAGCATCATCCTCCGAATTGTTGTTGTCTGACATTCTTGTTCTTGTTCTTGTTTTCTATCAAAGAAATGTAAGGACAATGCGAGTGCGAGCTGTTGGCTGTTGGCTGCTCAAGCTGAAGAGAATAAGCATCAAAAAGTACATACAGATACAGCCGCTGTGTGTCAAGACGTGGCAGCTGCCTGACGAGCCAATCCCTTGCCTTTCCCTTCTAATAAGCAGTTTGCAGTTCTCGTTTGTAGTCGTAATTCAAGTTCAAGTATTAGTATTGGCGCGCGGCGGCGGGGCAAGCTTCTCCCGGCTTTCGTGCTTCTATTCTTTGCTGCACGAAATATCGTACTCTTTCTGCACAAATGAAAATAAGAGCGGTATTAAGAACTTGTTTTCTGTCATATTCTGCTAAGCAGCTTCTTCTTTAATTCTCTATGAATTCTTTCTCATTACTTTCGTAGGAAAGGGGTTAGACTTCCAAAGGCAGGGGCTCTATTGGATAAAGAGGTAACATACATCAAGGAAATGACGCATAAGGCGCACGCTACTTCACCGAATGCGTACTTCTATGGCTAAGTGCAGGGTCAGCCTAGCCAGGATGCTCGTTCTCAGCGAATATTTGTGCTGTGAACAAATGGGGTACAGATGTGAAAAGCTGAGAGCAGAGCGTGGTCGCCACCTCGCGTTGGGATCCATGAGAGGAGGCCTGCAAGAAATGGTCAATATTGGGAGTCCTGACTACTTCAACTCTGATCGGAACTCAAGTTTGCGTCGAAGAAGAAGCGGTTTCTCCGGTAGTAGGGTTTTTGATGAGAACCGAACCCCGAGAGATTGGGCTTGATCATCGAGAGAACTGGAGAGACCCGAACTCCAAGTTCGGTAGGGCTATCGATGATCACTAGATGATTTACGTGAGTTGCTTCCATAATTTATATGCGATTGCCTGGCCAGATTCTTTGGAAGCTGTAGAGAATATAGCGAAGAGAGAGTTTTTTTCTGTGCCGCTCTCCGCTTTGTGCGGAGCAAGAAGGGGTGGGCAGGGGTCGTGTGATCAAGAGGGGTGGGCAGGATTATTGTCCTCAGGAGACTCCGCTGGCTGCTGGAATTTCATCAGTTTTGGCAGTGAAGGGAATTGACACCCTCGCATAGATTCATTATCACATCAGGATCTACGCCTCGAATGCAAGGTGCCTACGGCTAGAAAATAGTTGGGTCGATTTCAGTATGTCTGTGACGGAGACTCGCTTTAGAGATGATAATCTACGCTCATCGAACCACCGACACGATGAGCCATCTCTGGTTTTCATGTAGACTTGTTGGAAGGAATGGACACACCTTGCTCAGGGATTGCTGAGTATCATAATGCATCTCTGGAGGAATGGAACCATGTTGCGGGAAGGATGAAGATACTGAGGGGAGAGTCAGGTCGTTCATCATTCACGGATCAATGATGTGTTAACAGTTTGAGAAGGTCTATCTCTCAAACATCGTAAGTTGGGACCTGCATTAAAGACTTAGGCAAGGGGCAATACAGACAATAACAGCAATGTCTTTATGCAGAAGGGGTAGGACGAAGTAGATCGTTTCTATCGCGGTGGAATTGGAAGTGTTGACAAATAGTTGGTTTGACGACAGCCAGCTATTTGAGGTGAAACTCCGGGCCGGGATGAGCAATACGTCCCCCTGGTTGCGGAACTCCTCGCGTGGAAAGTCGAGAAGGAAGTGGAGTTGGTCAAACAACCATGACTGATTAAGATTGAATCCAAGCCGACCTCAAGAGCCCGTTCCCTCCTCTGCGCGTTCGACCCCAACGCTGCATGGGGGATAAATCTACGCAAGGGAGTTCTGGGGTTGTGCCACACTGTATCATGATGCCGAACACTATGACCTCTCTTTGATGTGGTGTTGGTTTATCACCGCGTGCTTATCTTCCAAAGCATGTGATACAGTGTATGACAATGGATGCAATAGTGTGATCTGTGGTTAGTCTTGGCAACATGGGGGTTGATAGCATCCCAGTACTGACCATCACTAGGGAGGAGCCGTAGGTAATGGGAGAGACACCATGTGTCTTTTACCGAGGCTACTTTACTGCTGGAGATCGTTGAGTATTGCGACAGATGATACGCTCAGCTTGAGAGGAAGATTGCTGAAATCATTCTCAACGGCTACCGAAGTGAGCATATGAAATCTGCGCGATCTATCAATCAAACGCTTTCGGAAGATGATAGTCCTAAGTCCCTTGGCCTGGAGGATGGAAAGGTTATCATCAGGACTTGTCGTTATCTATTGTGCAGAGCAAGAAGGGGTGGAGGTGCCTGCCCTACGTCACGGTACCCTGCGACATTGTTGGGCATGTTTGTTATAGAGACGTCTCCCTGTCTAATTCAGGCCAGGATGAGCAACACGTCCCCCTGGTTATGAACTAACTATGACTATGGCATGTTCGCAATGGCAATGAGTTCGTGTGAGCTGGCAATACCAGCCATGTGGACTACTGGAGGTGTATTTGGGTGCGACCCTGACACACTTTTTGCCCTTCATACGATTGCATAATAACAGTAGTTAGGATTCCTTTTGACTATTTATAAAGCCTGAGGACTTTCTGATCCCGAGCTAACCTATTGGCCAGTTATCCTCCCGACCCCTGCAAAATATCCTCAAAAATATCCTCACTTTTCTAGTACTAGTTCCCACGTATACTTTCTACGGTTGACGTCACCACATTTCGGACACACATCGGACGAAGTATGCTGAAGAAGCTGAAATCGACATAAGGATGCACGCACAACTACTTCACCACACACATACATAACACCATCCAATGCAATGTAAGATGTAAGATGAATATAAGATGGTGGGTGATACTATAGGTATTGAGGAATGGTTACGCAAATGGACAAGAGGGAACTTTCAAGGAGGATATTTATGAGTATGGTGGAATGCACATCAGAAAGGTGTTGACGGGAGTGGACATCGAGAACTGTGAATGGTGAAGGATTGCTTGTACTCCTAATGAATAGTAGGGATGATGCACGAGACTTATAACTCTTTCGGGCTTCTCGTGCTGCGGCAGTGCGTGTTTTCTTACAGTCCGCATTCATTCATAGGGTAGTTGGCGAGACCCTCAGAGATAAGATATGTTGCAGCTTTGAGCATTATTTCGTTGCAATAATGGCCTGATGTGTCAATGCAGGTCTAAAGGAGTGAGTAGATGCAATAATATGAGTAAACAATAGTGTTATTCACTTGGAAACACTCCAGCTATCAAGGTAGGCTTGTTCGAACAAGAGGATATGTTTTAGCGAATATTGGCGAAAAAATATCCTAGAGGCTACCCAAAAATGCCGAAATATCCTGAGGATTCCTGGCCATAACGCTAGAGCGAGCTGAGCTCAAATCCGCAGAGAGATAAGCTTTGTTTTGATTTGAGAAAAATAGTTTTATACGTGCGTAGGAACTCATACGAATTTGGGCGGGAGGGTTCTCATCCTCCATCATCAACAAGACCACCACATGGCCGGACATATATGACTGTGGTTTGGCACTGGCCATACACAGAATTAAAATAAAATAGATTAAATTGTCCCCGCCTAATCTACAGTGAAAAAAAATTATCCAGGATATTTCAATTTGAGGGGCCGAACAGCGAACAGCTGCTACCTTCTTGGAGTCGAAGAGCGCAAGCCCCCCTAACGCCAACCCAATTAAGATAATTTCCGCGTGGAATTATCGAACGTGTGGCCTTAGGATGGAAATAACAAAATAACAAAAAAATATCAGATTCTACGTAGGAATTAGTAGTTCAGGGACATCGACCTCGCGCTGACGATGGCGTTGAGATCTGCTATGGATTCCGTTTTTCAGCTCCAAGATGCTCTATTGACAGTGGGAGAACCAACCCCCTATCGTCTATATCGCCTTGTCTTGGTGTGGAGATCATCGTACAAATTTGAACTAAGCAATTATATCGCCGACAGCCGGAGGCGTGCCAAATTCAAATTTTGTCTTGTGCAATTGAAAAGCAAACAATCTATCACATCACAATTGATCCCAACAGAGCAATTGCTCTTTCTACTTTGGTGTAAATCATCTAAAACAGTCATCATATCAGCTGGAAGCTTCCTTTCCCGTATTTTCGACAAATGTGATTACAATGAATATGACCACGCTTCGGGTAATCGTCCTGGCCAAGATCCTCCTCCAGCCTTCGTGTCTGCGATGGATCGAAGTCGGACGACTACATAATGAGCGTCAGTTCTGCGGCCTCTAGTATGAGTGTCTCTAGTGGTGAACGCAGTGACTTACACTCAGTTCCGTCAGGGTCTCCTCGGTATCATTCCCAATCCCGGGCAGGCGTGTGGCGGAACAAAAAGAAGCGATTTCTAGCAAAAGCACAACCCACCTATAAGGAACTCTTTTGGGCATCTAGAAAAGGAGGACAGAAAGAACATTCAAGTCCCCCTCTCCCATCGATTAATACTCGGAAGGCAGCAAAACGAGATGTTGACGATCAAGTGGACTACTTGGAAGAAATGTTAGCGACACAAGATCGAGAGTCACATGGCCTTCCTCCTCCTCCGAAAACACATGATACCCTGCGTATCATTTTAAATAATGTTAATGGCCTGCAACTGTTCACTAAAGGAAGAGGAAATGAGAAGATAGGCAGGATAGAAACCACTCGGAAAAAGTTTCAGTCAGATATTTATTGCAGCGTTGAAAACTGTGTTCAATGGGACATGTCAACATCAGATCAGCAGTTTGATGACGTCTTTGGTATTGGGGAAGAACGCTATTGCAGTGTAGCCTACAATCGGAACGATAGGCTGTCTGGCTCCGATGGTAGAACTCAACCTGGGGGGACCTCAATTCTAGCTACTGGCAGAACTTCCGGCTTTGCTTCTAAGAAAGGAATGGACGATGATTCGTTAGGACAATGGTGCTATATGCGTCTTGGTACCGAAGCACACGCCACTTGGCTGATTTGTGCCTATAATCCTCCCTCTTCATCGAGATATGGTCGTCGAAACCAACGTCACCGCAACTACACCGTATACAGCCAACGACAGCGATACCTTCGGGGTAGAGGTTGTTTCACAGATCCATGCAAATACTTCATTCAACAATTGGTCAAACAGCTATTATTATGGAAAAAGAAGGGTGACAATATCATTCTAGTTGGTGACTTCAATGAAGACGTATATCGAGACGGTCTAGCAACGCGTCTGCAGGAGGAGGATTTGCAGATGTCATGTCAATTTCAACGTATCAATGGAGAACACCTACCGAACTCTCATGAATCTGGACGTAAACCTCTGATGACAATGTTTGCTACCGAGGGGATTCTGTGTACAAATGCATATGCAGCTGCTCACGGCGCCCACGTTGGGGACCATCGTCTGTTGGTGTTTGATTTCCATGCTCCATCGGTTTTAGGCACCCATCTTCCTCATATGCCACGCCCACAAGGGCGTGGGGTTCGGAGTAAAGTTCCCCGTCTACGGACGGCGTACAACAAGAGATTGAATGAACTGAATGAGCGGCACAATATGAGGCAACGACTGGATACTATTGCAAATTCCACAGCTCTCACCAAAGAAGAGAAACTCGTCCTCCTCAATCGATGGGATGTGCAGGAAACGGAACATCAACGTTGTGCTGAACGGGAGTGTAATAGAGGTGGGAATCGGAATATTGACTTTTGTGAAGAAGTTTCTGTCGTTCTTCGGAAGCTACGATGTCTAAATAGAGTTATTCGCTTCAAGCAAGGGAAGGTACCTGACGGTCGGAATCTATTCAAACTATGCCGAGCGATAGACGTTCCTGAACCTCGGGACATCACCATTGCCGAAGCACAGACGGAACGCTTCGCTTGCATAGAACTTCTTGAAGCCCTACGTGATGATGCGCCCATGCTGAGAAATCGTATGCTGCAAAAGAGATTGGCAGCAGCAAAGAAACGAGGGGATGACGAAGCAGCGGACGAAGTCAAGCGGATTTTGAAGAAGGAGGCGAGACAGAAGAAATTCAAAACTCTGAAGTTGAAGATGGGGAAACCTCGGGCTTCACCGTTATGTGAAGTTATAGTGCCAGATGAAGATTTTCCGGAATTCTCCCCGCGGTACACAACACGTGGGGATGTTGAAACTGAAACTGGCAATTGTATTCGTGAGAGATACCAACTTGGGCATCGATCTATTCTTGCCTCAGAGCCTTTCCTGTCTGACATCGGCCACCTTGGAGATGGTCCAGCAGTTCAACAAATCCTTCATGGTACGTATGAGTTTCCTCCTGATACTCCTCCGGAAGTGGCGGCCTTGTTCCAAGAAGCAGCCTCCCTGTATCAAAAGACACAACATCTCGGCTTGGATCCTTACATAGAGGAAGAGGAGTTTCAATATTGGTGGAAGCATTGTCGAATCGACACTCAATCGTCGTACTCCAATATACATTACGACCATTACGTCTGTGCAGCTTTCGACAAGGAACTCACCTCCCTCCAAGTAGCAAAACTGAATACTGCGATTCGTCTTGGTTGGCCACTTAAACGATGGTTACATACAGTGATAGTTTTACTGCAGAAAGAAATGGGTACTGTCTTCATCAATAAACTTCGAGCCATCTGTCTTTTTGAGGCTGATTTCAATTACGTCCTGAAGGTTATCTTTGCTCAACGTATGATGAGGAATCTGAATCGTGAGAATCTACTACCTTTGGAACAACATGCGAAAGCCTTCTCTGGAGCCAAGAATGCTACCATGAACCGAATACTTTATCAGGATATTCATCGCACCCTGCATTGGCCTTATGCAGTGGCTTCAGTAGATCTTGGGGACTGTTATGATGCGCTGTACCACGGGTGGTCATCCATTTCACTGCTAGCAGCGGGAGTGCCAAACTCTCAGGTCAAAATGATGCTGGTCGCTCTGCAATGTATGGGATGGCATTTGAGGACAGGATTCGGTTTGTCTGACTCTCCCTTTCAAGGTTCTGATGATAAGCCAATGATGGGAATGGGACAAGGTAGTAGTGCTGCGGCGCCATCATTTTCCGTCACATCACTGTTACAGACGAATGCATACCGTCGAATGGGACATTGTCAGCCGATTTATTCCTCTTGGACAGGTCTTCTTCTCATGCTGGCTGCCATCATTTATGTAGACGACACTGATCTCCTCGTTAGATCCAAACGTCGTCGACTATCAGATACTGAGTTCTTCAATCAAATTCAAGCAGCGATCACATGTTGGGGTTTTATCATCATGGCAACGGGTGGACATTGCAAACAAGCAAAATGTAAAGTGTCGGTAGTTTCATATGGATACAAGAATGGACGTGCATACATCAAACCTCACCGAGATCTCCCCCAAACGGCATTGGTAATTCCACAACATAATGGCCCATCGCTTCCCATTGCACACATCCCGCCCGATCAAGCTTGTGAAGCCCTAGGAACCTTCGTCGCAGCGGATGGAAATCAAAGGACACAATTGGACGAAATGAAAAAGAAAGGTCTTTCTTGGGCAGATCAACTATCCTCGGCGCATCTCCCTCCAGCTGACGGATTTCTCAGTCTCAATATCCATCTCAAACCTCGTCTCTGTTGGAATCTAGTCACTGTATGTGAATCTCCGAAGGTTGTCGATAAAGCACTGTCAAAAGTATTCTTCCAAGCACTTCCATATCTACGAGTGAATCGAAACATTCGTACTGAATTTCGGCACCTCCCAGTGAAATATCAAGGTCTGGGTATCTTTGATGTTAATGTTGAGCGCCTTGGCTTGAAAATCTTTTGGATTCAACGATACTGGGGTGACTCAGGTTTAGAAGGCCAACTCCTGCTCTATTCTTTTGAAGCGTTTAGCATTGATCTGGGCCTCGATGGGAATCCCTTCCAGTACTCCTTTGAACGTTATGGCTATCTTGTTGAATCATCATCTTGGTGGAAGGATCTGTGGGAATTGCTGGCACATTTCGGAATTCGTCTTGATTTGGACAAAACTATCACCTTTCAACCATTTCGATTGGGTGACAAATCTGTGATGCGATGGTTCATAGAATCCAACCACTTTTCGAAACAGCAACTCGTCCGCCTCAATCGAGTTCGGAAGAGAAAATGCATCTTTTTTCTCTCCGAATTACTTCTTTGTGATGGGCAAAAGGTGAACGTTCTACTTCTTGATGGATCGGAAGGCTTCTCCAGAAAGAAAACGTATCCATTTGAGAAACCTACTGGAGCCGATGTCACTCTGTGGAGAACTGCAATTCGAACATTAACTTCACCTACATATCGCCTTCCTACCAGCCTTGGTTTTCTACGTTGCCTGGACCCCAATATTGATTGGTTTTGGAACGAGCAGGATAATCTCATTGTGAGGTACAATTGGAACGAAGATGGAAATATACGTGCGTATGATCATTTTATTCCGTCGGATGGGGGTACAGCACGACGTCCTCAGTACATTTGGCATTATAGCTCCCACCTCCGACCCAACAATCTTACTCACGCAGCGAGTGTGCGTATCGTGGATGAGACTACGGTTAGCCTTATTTGCTCTACTTATCTTCCACCACCTCCTCCGACTCCATCTTCCATCTTGGCCGTATTGCAGTCATGGGGAAACAACAGTCTATGGGAAGATCTGCAAATAGACGGTGATGGCTCATGGCTAATAGAGGCACTCATGCAAGGCACCGTGGAAGGTGCCGCAGACGGTTCATTCATGAAGGATATCAGCACTGACGTTTGCTCTGCGGCCTTTATGTTAATATGCACTGTTTCTAACCGGAAAATGGTTGGCACGTGGGCAGAGGAATCTCCATTCGCAGGAAACTATCGGGGAGAAATCTTTGGGGGAATGGCACTAGCATTGCTCCTTCGGGCTGCTTCTACGTTGCTTCCAGCAAATAGCGAAATAGTATCTCCAGTGAAGCTTTGGTTTGACAACTCCGGCGTCATTCATCATGGTAATAAACCGCATTTGGATCTTGTGGAAAATCAGACTCAAACAGATGTCCTCTCTCTCTTCAAGAAATATCTCCGAGGAATTCCATTCCCCATCTCCTTTGAAAAAGTGGAATCTCACGTGGATGAATATCGGCATGTTTCGACCTACACACGTCAAGAGATCTGGAATATCGAGATGGATAGACTTGCAAAGCAAGCCTTGCTTCACGCCTTGGAAACCAACACTTTCATTACATCCCCCTTTCCATTTGAGCATGTTCGGGCATATAATGGGTTTGGAAAAATTAGTGGCTCTCCGATAGCAGCAATTTACGACTGGCACGGATATACCTCCGCTAAACATCTCTTTGAATCCCGAGATATAGTGTCATCCCAACATTTTGATCTGATTTTCTGGGAAGGTATGGACAAAGCAGTGAAGAATTTCCCTTCCATGTTTACTGGCTGGATAGCGAAACATGTATCACACTTTTGTGGTACCAACAGACAACTCTCGAAGATGGATAGCTCTGTTCAGAATATCTGCCCCAGCTGTGGCCGTCTCAATGAAAGTACCTCACACATTACAAGATGTAGTGATCCGGGTCGTCTAGCGAGCCTTCGAGCAGCAGTGGAGGACCTCAGCGACTGGATGGAAGATAACGATACGGATCCTTACTTACAACATTTTATTGAAGAGTATCTCCTTGGACACGGTGAATTGGACATGTACGATGTTATCGATGGACACCCTGAGCATATTGAATTTGCAGAAATACACGACACCCTTGGATGGGATAATTTTGTGGAGGGTCGCATCAGTAGGCGTCTGGTTCACCTACAAGCACAGTATCTATCCACAATTCATACTTTCGTTCAACCTTCGACTTGGGCCAGTGGACTTATGCGACAGCTTCTCCTTCTGACACATCAACAATGGATTTATCGTAATTGTACAGTGCATTACAAAGCAGATGGTAGATCCCTTCCTCAACACAAACAAATTCTTCAGAAAGTCACCCAACTACTCAACACCGATGAAGATGAGCTCCTGCCTGAGGATAGGAGTCTATTGCACATTGACTTTGCTCAATTGGCTGACGGACCAACTATAGATCAGGAAAGATGGATCGCTGGTATGGAAGCAGCTATTGTCGCTCGTAGGGTACATCGTGCTAGACGAAGTCGGCGTGCACGGCTCCCCAACTTGCGAATCAGACGGCGGTCAAATACTTCTGCTTCAGACGCCTATTCCACCAATGCAGACGAAACAGATATCGATGTTGGATCGGATGACAACGGTGATGATAATGATGATGGAGATGGCTCCTCCTCTCGAGTAGAGTCCGATAGCAGTCGTGAGGAATCTTCTCCAGCTCCAGTGCTTCGATCTCGACACTATATCACATCATACTTTCCACCTCGCAGGGACTCAGAAGGTAGTATTCGTTTTCGACGTAGACGACGACGATCATAATATGATTGAATGAGTTGTGTCAAAAATGACCAAATTCCCCAGGAAGCCTCACTGAGGCTTCTTGGATGATGGTATGACTACCATTGCGGTTTCCAGGAGCCTAAGAAACACAAAAGTGATGTGTACTTGTCTAGATTATAGAGAGTAATTTTCTAACAAAGCTTTAAGCCTAACGCCAACCCAATTAAGACTCGGCAAACAAAATATCCTAAGGGATATAATTATATAAACTATAGAGTGTGGAAGAGAAAGGTGTTAAAATTATGCTCAACACAAATTTCACCCCACAGTTTTTGTATTTGCCCCAGTCTATTCTCACATTATCCAAAGTTTGAACTAACCAAAAAGCGAGAATGAGGCCTATTTGGTGGGGAACATCATAACCCTCTATGTACAAAAAATCTGGCTAGCTGATTCCTACCCATGCTAGTCTACGCGCCATTCGCCGCATGCGGCGATGCGGCGCCGCACGGATAGAAAAGCCGATATCGAACACAACAAACGTCATTTTGGATATAAACAGGTATTTTTCACCCCAACACCCAGCCAAATCTTGTTGCGTCGCAGAAAATCTGGCATACTACGCCAATATTGGCCAATAATATGCCGATGCTTTAAGTTGAAAGACCAATAACTTTCTATTTATATCGTTTGGAATGTATCTTGTACGGCTGGTGTTGGTGCTCCGTTCAATTGCTGCGATATTTGAGGTACTCATGCACGAAAAGTAAAAAAATCTTGAAAAAGTGCATCTGACATTACGAATCCGAAGGCAAACCATAGCATTATCGATCCCATATACCCTCCATCAACACTAAGAAGACACTCCCTAACCCAATTTTTCACGCTGATTCCAATTATGTAAGCTGCAGCGTCTAATTCAAAGTAGTTTTGATGATAATTGCGGGTGACGCACACACACATGAAAATCTGCACATACCAGGCATGTCATAAGATGCTCATGTTTATGTAATTTAGACAACATAATAGTAGCAGATCATTAATAACTCCTTCTATATGCTATGATACTTGTTCACTTCACTCGGATTTATTAATTGCACGCAATATCTACGCCATCATGGAGTTTTATGTCGATCATCCGGCCTCTCATTTCATGAGACTTTGTAGGTAAGGCACTGATAACAGTTATAATGTTGTCTCCAACCACAGCAAAAGGCGCACAATAGATGGCTGTTGATTTGATGAGGTGACAGATTTCCAATTGTACATGGAGGAGACGTCAATATTATGCCACAACACTCGTGTAGGCGACTGCAGGTGGGCTTCTCATAACCCACAATCAGTAGTTTCCCAGGAAACCAAGAGTTGCAGTAGTCACTGTGATGATATGGAGCAGTCCAGCTTCACAATCTTGATTATCATATAGTAGACAAGACCTCTATGATCCATGGTGTGGTTCCAGCATGTTTTGTGTCAGATATATACCCACTATTGATGGAGATACATTGTGGAAATCTTTCTAACTCGACTTCATAGATTTGATATGTTGGATAGGCGTTGCATGAGACCCACAACCGGTCATTCAGCGCATATTCCGCCCATATATATAATATTGGTCGCCCCTACAACCTTACTTGCTGTTTCATTGACCGAAACGACGCCTTGGTGCTACTGGCTACATGTGCTCTGCGGCGGAGGGGATGAAAATCACCATTGCTATTGTGGCGGTCAAACGTCTCTTTCTGCTGAATATGGCGAGCCGCCGATAGAACCATTGATTTCAGCGTCAAAAAATGGTCTACAACCTACATTGTTACTTTGGAATGTCGACATTTAGGTGTGTAATGAGGGTAGTAGGAGTGAGGCCGTCATGGTGCGGCTCTTTTTTTGTGTCGCAAATTGTGATTTTAGATTTGCGGCGAATGGCGCCGGTGCGGCGAATAGCGCGCCGACTAGCATGTACTGCCCACGTACAGAAACGTTACATACTGACGCGCCACGCGCCCACGCTATCTACGCTAGAGCTCGTCAGATTTCCGCAATAACTCTAAGCTTTGTCGAAGCTTGGATTATCCAGTTCGCGTTTTTTTGTACATACATTCGTATTCGTTCGTATGAGCGCAAGTCAAGACACTACTAATACTATCATCGGAATCCAACGATACGAATGGCACGAAATGACCTCAATGGACCAATCTTGGCGGAAATGACCTCAATGGACCAATCTTGGCGAGATCGGGCGGTGATTTGACGATTTGATCACTACAGAGACCATAATAAGCGCAAAAGGGGCAATTAACTAGTGGGTTACTAACAAACTGAATATCTTGATAACTACATAACTATTGGTGCAAAAACGGCTCCCTTTGCATTTCATTGTTCCTAGGGGTATACTGAAGCTGTCTGAGAAGTATCAAGGCGATTTTCCAAAATTCGTTTTGTTAGGCGATTCGAACTAGCGTCACCACCCATAGCTGCTGCTACTGGGTGATATCGCATCAGCACAAGTACATTCTTGTTCTTGCTCGTGCTGAAGCAAGTGTAGAACGTCTTCTGTGGATGCCCTCATCCTGAAACTGACATAGAGAATGTTCTCTTCTCTTCTCTTCTCAAAACTCAAAATCGGTTCATTCAAGTACCACGTCCACGTCGATACCTGACAGAATCGAATGGCCATGTTCCCTTCTCACCGTACAGGTACAGTTACAGTAACAGGTATTCGCATCACCTTGCCCTTGCCTTTGTATGTAACAAAAGATGCAGTGCCCGTGCAACTGCCACTGCCACGCCCTGCTAGCTAATCAGAATCAGTTTCTATCTATCTATTTCTAGAGCTGAGACGAATGAAGAAAGAATAAGTCGTTCAATCAAGCTGAATACGCCTAATCGATATGTAGAGCTGCTCAAGGGCTTTCCAAAACGCCACTCATTGCAGTTATTAGCTGCGTAGGAGACTAGATATAAAAGTTACGGCAACATGGTGCATATGCATCTGATGAGGCGTCCGTGCTGTGACGCCATGAGGTTGATTTATGCAGTCGAGTGTGGTCACAAATCGCTTGACACACCGCCACTCACGCTTTACTTCTGGTGCTGAATAGCGTGCCAAGCTGCATGCACTTGGCATCGCATGGATAGATTGACGTACACCACAGCCAGTTCTTCAAAGCGACCACATGAAATAGAACATTTCAAAAATGATGACCTCCTCACCGCGACACCGACACCAAGTCAATCAAAAAATGACCGACGGATCGTCATCCAACATCATGGCACAACGTAGTGACGACGGCCATCAAAATGATGATGCTTCGTCTCAAGCTCGCGCCAATGACGATCTGCATCACTGCAATATCTGACAACTAATTTGATGTCATCAACTTCTGCGACTGCGATGCCGCAGGAAGCACAGCCAGATGTAGTACATGCGCATTCTCTTCGCTCATATTATTTTACCGCCTACTCTCAAAAAATGATGATATCAATTGATTTATTTGCGTCTGCCTTTCATTTGAGTGTTCGGTCAGTTCGGTGTGTGTGGGGCTTTAGGTTATTTCTGTGGTGCTCTGCGAGCTGTGACGCCGGCCAGAAACAATGACGGACGGATGGACATGACATGTATGGTGTTTGTTGCATCGATCAAGCTAAGATGCCTGTCTCAAATAGTCCGCAATGTTCTTCTTCTGAAATAAATGCCAGCTCACGATGATACAATTGGCGTGCGGCGGCAGGGCAAGCTTCTCCCGGCTTTCGTGCTTCTGTTCTTGCTGCACGAAATTCTCTTGCTGCATAAAGTGAGCATAATAGAGCACTTGTTTTTTGGGTAGGTGCTTTCGTAGATCCAAAAGGTTCATCTGTATAATGTATTCTCTAGTTGTTATTATATGATTATGAGATTGGTGCTGAGCAGTATGCCAACATGTGAAGAACTGTTCTTTGCCTTACAGAGCAAAGAGCTTGTAAGAGCCTGTTTTTTCTTATTACAATTACAATCTGCTGAGCAGTTTCTCCTTATGAACTTTCTGATTACTAGTAATAGTAAAACTCTTCACTGCATTGTATCGATCTCTGCATTTGATTGGTAACCCAACATGTCGAGAACTGGTCGTTCTTTGGTGTCCTTCAAACGTTGCTCGAAGCGAATGAGATTTTGAGGAATATTGAAGCCGCGTTCCAGGTCTAAGGGTTTCATCAGATACAGTCCAGCTAGTGTTCTCACCCTCGACAAGACAACGTAGACCCAGTTCACGCATCGATAATTCCAGTCATTGACGATGAGGATGTCTTTGGACATTCCCTGGAGCTTGTGGCCTGTTGTTGCTATGTTAGAGTTGACAGGAACCTGTTTGACCTTGGCGTTGCCGATGGTTGTACTGATTGTTTCAGTCAGAGGGAACTTGATTGTGGCTGAGAATTCTTGTGGTTTGAGCTTGAAGGTCCGTGCTTTGGTGCCGGTGGTTGGGTAATGCTCAAACTCCACCCACTCGACGTCGTCAACCGACACAGTCCATACCTTCTTTCCATCCCAATTTTTCCACCTCCTCTCCCGCCCATCCTTTCTAAGTTTGATTTTCAAGCACTTGCAAAGAGTCCCGTTGCCTCGCCCTTGGTCAAGATCCTCATTCGTTATGCACATATGGTGGGATCCGGGGTAGATGCGCAGGGCAGGCTCGATTTTAGCTCCTTTTGCTGCAAACTCGGTTGACCTTATGTCATCATCTCCCAGCTGCGTGATGACAGTGTCATGGAAATGCGCGGAAACTTTTCTACGCTGCCTTCGTTTCCTCTTCTTGCTGTTGCCGCTTTCATTCTCAGTCGTTTTGGATATAGATACTGATGCCTCAATTATGAGAGTGTGATCAGGAGGTGGGCTATCGTCATCAATGGTAGGATGCGATTCATCGATGTGCATTTTGAATGATGCTGCCGTGACGCCATTTCGTTCTTTGTTGGTAGAGCATGCAAAACATGCGCGCGTCAGGTGCGTGTTCGGGCAATGTTAGCGTGGAAGTGGAGCTAGTACTAGTGCTGACGACGCGCTTGTTTATTAGCTCTCTATCTTCACGTGTATCCTCCCCCATTCTCATTCTAGCGAGTATTTCCCCAAACTCGGGGTCGTCTTTGAATCTGTGGCTATTATCAAGAAAGATGGCACAGTTGATAGTATTCTCCCAAATTGAAGCTGCATCGGAGTCTGAGTAGAGGACATCATCTTCTGCACAGATTGGCTTCAGTTGGTGGAAGTCTCCAGAGAAGACTATTGAAACCCCCCCATAAACCATGTCATATCGGCCTGTCAGCTTTTTCAGCTGTTTGTCAAGTTTTACGACATCGTTTGCCTTGAAAAAAGATATTTCATCAATAATGAGGATTCGCACATCATCGCGCCAAATAGCCCTCATCTCATCATTGATCCTACTTTTGTTCAAGTGGGCTGCGCTGTGGATTGTTGTTCCTCCAAAGAGAGCTGCAGCTGACCCAGTCGTTGCAGTGAAGTAGAAGGTATAATCATTGAAGGCGGCTGCGATAGCAGTGCAAAATCTGTGACAGTAGTATTGGGCTGCTTCCATAGTTGTACTCTTGCCACAACCAGCGGGACCTGTGATGAACATAACGAGGTGCTCCTTTCCTCCCTTTGCTTTGAGATCCCGGACTAGACTGTCTTTTGTATGTTGCACGCTTTCCGCCAAGGGACCGAGCGTTGCTCCTAGCAATTCTCCAAGCTTGGTATCATAGTGATTTCCCTCCATGACGAGCTGGAGCAGAAATGTACAACACACTATTTGATAGGCAATAAATTGTTTGTTGTCGAGGTTGTACTTACTGCTCTTGCCCCTTGCAATCTCGTACATGGTGGGAATCTGTTTGAGACATTGCTGCCTTAACTTTAACGATGAAGGTTCTTCTCCATCTCCATCTCCATCTTCATCTCCATCATCCATGTCTCTATCAAAGGTACCTTTATCACTGCTACTAACAAGCAAAGATCCTTGAATGAAAGTGAGGATGTCCTCATATCGGACACGAACATTGTAGGATGCGGACTGCTGCTGTTGATGATTGTTGGCGTCGGCGTTGTTTTGAGTGTGCTCTGAATTTGTGGTTGATGTCGATGGCTTGTTTGCAGTTGCAAGTACGGACACATTGTCATCAACGTGAGTTTTGATAGCGCTACATGCACGAACATTTGCTCTTTTCATTATCTTGGCATGAGACCTGAGGTCGGCGTCAGCAAGTGGCCGTGATTCTAAGGCTTGGAATTGCTGTAAACCCTCGTCATTCATATTATCAAAGAAGTCACTTATGTCAATATCATATCCATCATCGTTGTCCACGTTTTCTCTCTTTCGTTTCCCAGTACTCTTTGGAGTGTCCGTCAAGTATGTGATCTTGCTTTTGGGTCGTTTCATTTCCTTTTCGGCCATGCGCCTCGTTTCAATGTTTTCCAGAATCATCCTACCGCGGTTCCAAAATTGTTTTGACAATGGATTCAAACCAAGTGTGTCGTCGATGATCGCTTCACTATACTCTTTCGTCCCTCCTACATCAACAAACTTTTGCCAGTAGGTCCCATTCTTCACCAAATCTTCTGCTTTGCTGAATGGATAGAATAGCAGCATTGCTGTTTTTGCGTACCTTTCTCTGTGCTGCACAGTTCCACTGTTGGGGATATCCTCAAGCACATCTAATGACTTCACGTCGCAAAGGTCTGTGGCCATGTATATGATGGGAATGACTGGATGTGTTCGTCTCGTAAGGTAGCAATATTTTTGACCTTGGTGGAGGTCGGCAAACTTGTAGGATGTGGTAGTAGTGCTTTTGCTCCTGGCGTTCAATTGCTTGAAGCTCTTGTATTCCTTTTTGTACCACATTGTGTACTCGTAAAGGCACCAGTTGTTGAGCTCGGTTGGCCTGTGAATGTAGTCGTAAGTCGAGCAATCAGCCCATGCAATTGTTTCCTTTGTGTCGTCGTTCCAATTCCTCCGCAAACGGAAATGCATGCCTTCCTTCTCTTCTAGTACATTCTCCATGTTTTGAAGTGAAATGTGATCGAAATCATGTGAGTAAGTGAACCTTTCTCCCCCTTGGGAGATCAGTAAGTGGGCCATAGTGGAGCTTACAACGTCTCTGGAAAGAAATGCGTTCACCCCGGTAATTATTCTCCCGAGTCCTTCAACAAAGCAGGCATGTTCCTCTTCGCCGTCATCTTTGTCTGTGGTTGTGCTGCCTTCTGCTAGAGCTGTGGCTGTGACATCTTCTGCTGGCTGGTTCTGCATTCTCTCCTCCTCCTTCTCCTCATTTTCTTGTCGATCTCTATGTTGCTGGTGTTCATGTGCTCTATACAGCCTCCTGGCCATTGAGGCATGGACTCGACGGTATGCCATCTTGTCTTCGGATTGTGTGTCTTTGGACTTGTACAGCGTGGTGTAATAGGAGTGGCTCCAATCACCCAGTGTTACATTGGTATTGCTTCCAATAACATCTGAAATCGCCAAGCTGTGTTGGTTGAGAAACTGACTGCCATTCTGTCTTTTCGGTAAGATTGCATACTGAGATTTTTCTTCTACCTCACCATTCAGATGGTGATGAAGGATGACCTTGACCCCATTGGCGTCGCTTGTGTTACGATGATCATCGTCTCTCAGGCCTTCTTTCACGCCAGCTATTGCTTCATTGTCGAAAATGATGGAATCTTCACTTGCCATCTCTGGCAAATGCCCTCTGCATTCTGCTTTCCCACCCTTGAAACATGTTCCCCGATGTGTATAATCATGCTCGTCAAAAACAAGATGCAGGAGGTCCCTGCGTAGGTTTCTATCATGTAGCCATTCATGAGTTACTTGTTCTTGTTCGTTGGCTCCATCTCCGTCTCCGTCCGCATCCATTATGATGTGTTGTTGTTTCAGCGCTTCAGTAGGACTTCCTTCCTCTTCAAAATCAAAAGGGTAGCGAATCGCTGCTTGATCGAGCCATTCCTTTTTCATGTTTGTTGAAGAGTCTGGTGCGTCTTCTTTACTGCTATCTGCATGATCTTGAAGTGTTTGTTGACGTAAGTGACTAATACCCATGTTAATACACTCTGATGGCGAAAATGTTTTCCCACACTGTTTGCATTCCAATACTTTGCCCTTAACATCAAGGCAATGATCCTGGTGATGTGCTTTGCGAAGGATATTCTTATCTTCTACCTCCTGGAGTATTTCGTGCATAGGCATCGTAACAGGGCTATCTTCATCACAATTGTGAGTCACAACAAAATCAGTCCCATAGCTGGCACAGACAACTTTGTCAATGTATGATATGAGAGCATCCCTTGCGGCTTTCTTTTTTCTGTCATCACTATGAAATAGAGCATCTCTAATTTTGTTGAAGTCTTTTACCCATATTTGCCAGTGACTATGAAGTGTCTTCCTGCCTTGCTCTTCGTCAGTTCTTGAGTACGCTATTGGTACTCCGAACACGCCTAGTCGCCCTGTTTGTTTCTTTGGGTCCCAACCTATCAAACATTCTGTAATAATCTGCATCAAATGCTGGTAAACAAGAGAACATGCCCCTGGATACAGACGTCTGGTCTCCTTTCTCAGCTCAAAGTTGAATCTACATTCTTTCAAGTGGTCTTCGTCATCCCAGACACCAAGATTTGGCAGCACCACCTCCTTGCCAGCGTTGGCGAAGACTTGGACCCTGATGGTGCATTCATCACATGAGTCGTAGTTAAGAAAATGGAATGGCCTCCGAAGTAGTTATCCATTGCGAAATGCTTGCGGCGATTTTGTTTGGCACTCAAAGCAGTGTACCCGACTGGTTTGCACGCTGCCTCCACTGCCCTGATGTATTCTCCAGCCGTTCCATTTACCCTTTGGCGGGTTTGTTTTTGAAACAATGCCTGATCGAGGTCTTTCATTTTGAGTTTTGACATCTTCTCCGCAAGTGACTGGCCGAATAAACTGGATTTGCAAGTGACCACGGCTGTCTCGTAACTGCGCTGCCGATTGAACATGTGGTTCAGCAAGAGGAGAAAGTCCCCCCTCATGAATTGAGGAAGCGAGAGTCGGCAGTAGTAACGATAGCATTCCACCGGAGATATGTGAGTCCTCCGCTTTGCCTTTGGCCCCCCTTGACCAAAAGGAAATTGCAGTGGCGCAATATTCTCGAGAAGAAGTTCTCTAAGATCTGCATACTTGCTACCATTGACCAGAAGTGTTGGCATTGTACGATCAATCATAGCTTTGGTAAACTTCTGGTTGGATTCGTAAACCCCTGTATCATCTTGCGGCTCATGGATGCTGGTAAAGTGGAACGAAGCTCCAGCAAACTTTGCTTCTAGATCTGGATCATGTTCTTGATCAGTATTGTTGGGTGTTTCTTCGTCGACGATAATGTTGGGCTGAGGGCACTGTGATGGTGCGGTAACTCCTTCATATCCTGGGTGGCCAGACTCATTAACGAACCATTCTAATATTTCCATCATTTTCTCTGTGTCAAGCCTTGCTCTTTTTTTCACTATTTCCTTCTGTTTCGGAGTCATTCGTCCACATAACACGACATAAACAAGCGGGTTTGCACCTGTTGTCAAGAAGTGATTCATTACAGAACCAGTATGGGTAAGATCAACCTCGAAAAAGCTAAAGTGACCACGGATAGCTTTGTGAGCACCAGCTGTATACGCGAATATGTAGGCAAAAGGGCGGACAGGAGCTAATAGCGAACACATCTGCTCTGTGATTTCCTCATTGGCAATGATATCCGTGGGGATGTGGCCGATGGCAAAGCCGTTACTGATGGCATACTTGGGCGGTGAATCGCTATCATTGTGCCACGCACTGTAACATTGGCTGCATGCCTCAAATGCTACACATCCGTTCTTGTTCTTGGTCTTCTTGGCTCTTGGTGATAGCAGAAGGCCTTCGAGCTCTTGGCCTTTGATTTCATACTGTGAAATAAGCTCATCTTTCAGCGTGACATGGTGGTAGTCCTCATAGGATTTGACGCTTATCCTATTTTTCTGAAAACGAAGCGAATCAACTGTTATCTTGTGGATAAGGCTCCCAATTATTAGCCTATCGCATAGTACACAGACAGCAGTGCGAAATGCATTTGGATTGCTATCGACTCTCATTATTTTCTTTTGGTCATGATTGCGTGCCTGTTGGACTGGATGTGTTCTGTCAACAACGATCTCGTAATCACAACTCTTTCCAATGCTCTCCTCTGCGCTCATCGCATTCGTTCGTTGACGTTAAAGCCTTGCCGCAGCGGTCTTTTTTGCCTTCTGAGCTGCCCTCTCCTCTGCGCTCATCGACTCAATCTTGCGTTGACGGCAAAGCCTCGCCGCAGCGGTCTTTTTTGCCTTCTGAGCTGCCCTCTCCTCTGCGCTCATCGACTCAATCTTGCGTTGACGGCAAAGCCTTACCGCAGCGGTTTTTTTTTGCCTTCTGAGCTGCCCTCTCCTCTGCGCTCATCGAGGCATTCTTGCGTTGACGATAGATCTTGTCTGCAGCGGCCTTCTTTGCCTTCTGAGCTGCCCTCTCCTCTGCGCTCATCGAGGCATGCTTGCGTTGACGGTAAAGCTTTACTCTAGCGGCGGCCTTAGCCCTTTGAGCTGCCCTCTCCTCTGGGCTGATAGAGGCATTCTTGCGTTGCCGTACAAGCTCTGCAGTATGACCGGCTCCATTAGTCTCCTCTGGATAGCTTGTCGACATCAGGTACATACACCAAGATTATCTTGACACACAAAGTTGACTCTCGGGTGAATTATTATTCCTTCAATGAAGAAATAGTACCCTCTAATACTTATTGAGTTCTCTATTGTATTTTTTTTAAATTATGAAGTTGTCCAACGTAATAATTTTAGGTTTTCGATGGAATAGGATGGACTATTCCTGATGGAATAGGCCATCATATTCCTATATATGTAATTGAAAGTCGTGAAATGAGATTTTGCAAATACCGGTCAACATCTCTTGCGTGGGAATAAGACAGCCTATTCCTGAAGTGAAAGTCGTGAAATGAGATTTTGCAAATACCGGTCAACATCTCTTGCGTGGGATGGACGGGTCTGCCCACGCGTACAATTAACACGAGTTACTTATCTATGTTGGAGCTCCTCAGATTTCCGGAATAAGCCTACGCTCGACTCAGTCGAAGCTTGGATACACAGCTCGAGCACAGCATCATAACTATCATCTCAATAAGTATATACTCCTAGCTGCCAAAGCAGTGGTGCCTATGAACTGTGCAAAGAAGACTATTCATGTTATAAAACATCCGCTGATCAAGAAATCGACTCCATGACGCAAACGCTCAAATCATTGCCGACATCAATCATCACAATGCTAGCCTTCATCACCTCTCGGCCCGTCATGAGCTTCAGCAGCAGCAGCAGCCAGCGCCGAGCGATTTACTCCTCTCAACGAATATTACCACTCAACCGCCCGCCCGATCCATCCTCCTTCAACTCCACGCTCGACGATGATCAAGAATCCAACTATATTGCAAAACAATCATCCCGCCTCCAAAACTGGCTCCAAAGCAAACAATCCATCCTTGTAATAACCGGAGCAGGCATGTCCACTGAATCGGGTATACCCGACTACCGTGGCTCCAACGGCTCGTACTTTAAGGGACATAAACCAATCATCCATCATGAATTCATGAGTTGTGAATCTAGCCGTAAGAGATATTGGGCACGAAGTTTGGTGGGGTATAGTCCGTTTAGTAATGCGAGACCGAATGGTGGACATGTGGCATTGGCGAGGATGGAGGAGTTGGGGATGATTGGGGTGGATTTGGAAGAGGGGGTGGTTGCGGGGGAGGTGTTGGATTGTTTGGGTGAGAGTTGTTATGGATCATTGAGAATAGATCATGATAAAGGTGGTGCTAGAAAGAATATAAAACGGCAACAACAATTAGCGAAAAGACGACTGTCAATAATTACACAAAATGTGGACACTCTTCACAGCAAAGGAGGATCCAAACACGTGTTACATTTGCATGGAAGAGGTGATATCGTACGTTGTATGAACTGCGGTGTTACTCGTGATCGGAAGGAGTATCATGATCATTTGTCCGAGTCAAATCGAGAATGGATGGAGGCTGCTTCTGCAGTTGCTAGTACAACAACATCTGGTAGGAAGAGTGAAACGAAAGTGAGCGATGATGATGACGAAAGCGATGGCAAGAAGAAGACTGCATCATTGAGACCGGATGGAGATGCAGATTGGTACCTCGAATCATATGATGGAATGACTCTTCCTCCATGTCCTCACTGCGGTACTTCACACGACAACAATAATAACATCAGCAACAATCCTGAAAATGGAGAACAAGAACAACAACAGTCATTCTACAAGACTGACGTAGTCTTCTTTGGTGACTCTGTCCCACGACATCGATTTGACATTGCCTACGCAGCAGTTGACGCAGCAGATGGAATACTCTGCATCGGGACAAGTCTCGCCGTACATTCAGCATATAGATTAGCGAAACGAGCACTCGATAAGGGAACGGAGGTGGCAATTTTGAATGTGGGTGAAACTCGAATAGAAAGTGAAGGATTGGATGGTAGTACTGGATTGGTGACCAAGATTGAGAGTCCAATTGGTGAGACTTTGGCGGAGGTTGTGAAGAGTTATAATGGTGCAGCTGCTGGGCAATGAGCAATAGGAGGTTGGAAGTGACTTGACTTGAGACTTATCGTAGCGCGTAGGAATGAAGGACCGACCCCGAAGTAAGCTCTTTCTTTTGGTCCGCGTGCGTAACAAATAAGCTAAACTCCCCACACCCCACACAGAAGACCGGTTCCCACAACAAACAACTACTACTACCTTGTTGCTGGTGTTGAGTTCGTGCTGGTTGCTGGTTGCTGGAAATAAAATCAAGGAACAATATTATCTTCTTACATCTTTAGATGGGATTATATTTTTGGAGCGGCGGTAAAATAATATGAGCGAAGATATCGAGGCGGTGGACACAACATCATCAAGTTGTTGTGCTTCATGCGGCATCGCAGAAAATGATGACATCAAATTGAAGAAATGCAACGGTTGCTATCTCGTGAAATATTGTAGCGTCCAATGCCAGAAGCGTCATAGGAAACAGCATAAGCGGGGCTGCAAAAAACGAGCGGCTGAATTACGTGATGAATTATTATTCAAACAGCCGGACAGTAACCATCTTGGGGACTGCCCCATCTGTATGTTGCCGATGCCACTTGATATACAGAAATCAGTTTTGATGGCATGTTGCAGTAAAATCATTTGTAAAGGCTGCGTTTATGCTAATAAGATTCGAATGACGGAGATGAGGCTTGAACAATCGTGTCCATTCTGTCGAAAAGCTTTGCCAGATACGGATGAAGAAGTTGACAAGCAAAGGATGAAAAGAGTAGAGGCAAATGATCCATTTGCGCTGATCGATGAAGGAGTACATCAATACATGAAAGGAAACTATAGCGTAACATTGGAGTGCTATGCAAAGGCTGCACGATTGGGAGATGCCGAGGCGCATTTGAGACTGTCATCTATGTATGATAGTGGGGATTGTGTTGACAAGGATATTAGGAAGGCAGTACAACATCTGGAAGAAGCTTCAATTGGTGGGCATCCCACAGCGAGGTACCTTCTTGGAAGTTATGAAGAATTCACAAATGGCAATACCGAGAGAGCTGTGAAACATTACATCATCGCCGCCACACAGGGAAATGATGATTCAATGAAGGCGCTGATGGAATTCTTCAAGGTAAATTTAGTCGAAAAAAATGTTCTTGCGGCTACTCTCCGTGATCATCAGGCCGCTGTAGATGCAGCCAAGAGTCCGCAGAGGGAGGCAGCTGCACAATTTTATGGATGTTGAAGTAAGATTGGTGATATGTAGTGAAAAACTCTTTTGATGAAGTACTTGGTTTCGTAGGCGTCTCAGAAATACCAATCTTTGTGTTGTTGCTTCATAGCATAATTTTGGCGAAGCAACTTACTTGGTCGCATCTTGTGGTCATTTTCCGGCAAGAAATCAATCATGAAAGCGTTTGTATGGAGGCAAGTATATCTTTTTTCTTTTGAAATCAATCATGCTCAGCGGGGGGCATTTCTGAGCAGTGGCTCAAACAGTCACAAGTACATTGAGCCTGGGCTAGGTTTCGATTGGAACCGTGCACTTGTGGTAGACGTGTCGAATATGAGCAAGACAAATGAGCCGGATGGCGACACGAGATGCTGCGCTTCCTGTGGAATTGCGGAGGTTGATGACGTCAAATTGATGAGGTGCACCGCTTGCTATCTCGTTCGATACTGCAGCGTCATGTGTCAGAAGAATCATCGTCCGCAGCACAAGCGAGCGTGTAAGAAACGTGCGGCGGAATTACGTGACGAGCTATTATTCAGGCAACCGGAGAGTAGCCATCTTGGGGACTGTCCGATCTGTATGTTACCTCTCTTGCTTGGTTCGAATATTATGACGGACTGCTGCAGCAAAGTCATTTGTAGAGGGTGTCAACTTGCCAATGAAGTCTCGTTACTCGAGAGTGGCAAATCTCTGCCACAACAACTATTCTGCCCATTTTGCCGAGAAGCTGCGCCCGGAACAGAGGAAGGATGTGAAAAGCAAAGGATGAAAAGAGTTGAGATGAATGATCCGGTTGCAATTCGTCACATGGGCACACGCTTCTATCATGAAGGGGACTATGATAATGCATTTGATTACTTCACAAAGGCATGTGCATTGGGCGACGCGGATGCACATTACCAATTGTCGACAATGTACAGGGACGGATTTGTTGAGCAAGACAAGAAAAAGGAACTTTATCATTTGGAAGAAGCTACGATTCTTGGTCATCCGGGAGCTAGGTGCAATCTTGCCGTGATGGATGGCGAAAATGGAAGGTTTGAAAGGGAAGTGAAGCATTATATGATCGCTGCAAGTCTTGGGCATGATCTGTCATTGAAGAATCTCAAACTGCGTTATCTAGAGGGATCTGTGAAAAAGGAGGACCTTGCCACGGCTATCCGTGCATATCAAGCTGCCGTGGATGCAATGAGCAGTCCTCAGAGAGATGCATCAGCTGCACTCTTGCTCTCACAGAATACAATTTAGATGCTACATATTTTGTAATAAGTTTGAGTAGGGTTCAAGTGCCAAGAGCAAGTGATTGAATACACTATCCAATATGAGTGAATTCGTGGATAGTGACGGAAACGGGTCAGAGTTAGAAACTTAGGGAACTCTGGGGCGCAGAATAACATAAATAATGATCAGCAATCATTTCAAAGATTCTTTCATGCACCCAGAGATCATTAGTAGTTGCTATTAATCAGCTTTCCGCTAACCTATTCTCTCCTCTGTGTGTTCGATTATCGTCAAGGCCCTTTGTGGTCCAGTCGTACATCAACGGAAGAGGTTTGGCGATAGTTTGAAGCTTACTTCCAAGCTTTGGTAGAACGTTTCTTTTCAATCCCTCCTTCTCATGAGATCAGCAATCAGTATTAATAGCCACTGAAGTCTCCTCTGCACGATGAGCTGGTCTTGTTGCAATAGTATCCCGAAGGAAGCTGTAAGAGCGAGCACGACCAACAGACACAGTCGGTCAGGTAGATACACTGGTACTTCATGGTCATTCAACATTTGCTGTGAATGCACTTCCAGTTGCAAGATTGAGGTCCCCACTTAAGATCCAGCGGATCCCAGATCAAGCACTTGCAGCTCAAGCAGAAATGAGATGGAGTCGGGGTGGGGAGTGGGAAGCTTAAAACTATCTCTAGAGACAACCGATGCCGAAAAACCCACACACTACATTGAGTGCATTGGTTGGAGAACAACCAAAAGAGAATGGCAGGGCTATGGCAGGGGCGGTAAGTTCGAAGTACCTACATATGTAGAAGTACATAGACCTAAATTGGGAGGAAGACACCCTCGGATCCAGGACGGGTGTCATCCGTAGAAAGTCTACGTAGGAATTCTTACATAACCCTCGTACCTTTTTTGACCGCCGAAGCACCTTTTTGAATGGCACCCGGCTAGCCAAACATGAAATGCCGCAGCTTTGGTACCCGGGTGCCATTTCTCCGGGCAACTCGTGCTGGAAGTATGAACATACCGGTACATCCCTACCTAGCTGGTAATGTAATACTCAACCCTGGTACCAAATCCCGCCGCCGGAGGCTTTGAAAAAAAGTACCCAGGTGCGAATTTCCGGTCACAACTATGTAGCGCTTGTTAGTGACCGCCTGCCGGAGCAAAATCTGAAAAAAGCACCCGGGTGCCATGCCCTCCGGGCAAATGATGCCACCCGTCCTACACCCTCCACCCGTCTGACTGTCCATCACCACAAACTCATGCTTCGTCATTTTTTAGTTTTTTTAGTTTTTAGGGTGCTAGGTGCTGCGCTGCATCCTGCATCGCATGTTGCATGTTGACACTCAATCGCACCGGGCCCTGCGTGCCTCTATTATCTTCTTGCTCCTACTTCGTTGATTGGCAGACACTGTGGAGACGACATCACGGGGTATTATCTTCTTTAGTCTTGAGCGGTGAAATATGAGCGAAGGGAACGACGATGACATGTTGAGTTGTGCCTCGTGCGGCATTGCAGGAATTGATGACATCAAATTGAAGGAATGCGACGCTTGTGATTTCGTTCGATACTGCAGCGATGAATGTCAGACAAAGCATAAATCAGATCACGAAGAAGCGTGCAAGAAACGGGCCGCTGAGTTACGTGACGAATTATTATTCAAGCAACCGGAAAGTACGCATCGCGGTGACTGCCCGATCTGCTGTTTACCCATGCCGATTGATATATCGAAATCTACAATGATGACGTGTTGCAGCAAAGTGATTTGCAATGGCTGTGATTATGCCCTTCAGATACGAGAGAGGGAAGCTTCATTGAAATCATCGTGCCCATTCTGCCGAAAACCGACGCCCAAAACCTTTGCACAAAGTGAAAAACAAAATATGAAAAGAATTAAGGCGAATGATTCAGCTGCTATATTCCGAGAGGGAGGAGAACAATACAGCAAAGGGGGGTATAGCCGAGCAATTGAATATTGGAAAAAGGCTGCTAATTTGGGATATGCCGATGCACATCATCAACTGTCATTTTTGTATTTGAAAGGTCAGGGTGTTGAGAAGGATTGGGAGGAGATGATGTACCATATGGAAGAGGCTGCGATTGGTGGTCATCCAGATGCTAGACACAATCTTGGATGTGCGGAATACCGAAATAACAATACTGAGAGAGCATTGAAACATTTTATGATCGCTGCCGCACAAGGAAACGATGGCTCGTTGGCATGGTTGAGGGAAGAATTTAGGAATGGTGTAGTCAGCAAAGAGGACCTTGCTGCTGCTCTCCGTGCACACCATGCCGTTGTAAATGCTACCAAGAGTCCTCAACGGGAGACAGGCGAAGAATACTATCGAAATATGGCCAAGAAATGATTAGGCAGTTGTTTGTTCGAACGTGATTTCGATCTCGGCAAGTAGGAGTTCAAAATAAAGGGGAATGATGCAGTTGCGATTGGCCATATAGGAGTTGATAAATGCATAGAAAAATATTATATTACCTCTTTGGTTTTTGTAAGGCTGCTGGATTTGATTCACATTCGTATTGCAGTTATAGGTTAGGTTAGCTAACAGAGTAGTCCGACCTCCTTACAAGAAAGACAGAGTGAGATGAGCAAGAATAGAGGTCTCTCTCTTTGAAAGTCTTCAACTCGAACATCACAGTCACAGTCTGTAGGGAGTAAGGATGCTGATGAAGACGAAGATGAGCAAAATGATATCCAAATTCTGCTGAGCAAGTGCTGGGAACACCAAGACGTCCGACGCGATAAGGTGTGGAACATCTCTCAAGGGGGCTAAGGCTAAGATCAAGATCACATCATTTCGTGTCATAAATAATTTACATCTTTTGTAACTACAATCTACCTCTACACCTCTCATTCATACGAAAATGGAAACGCTAAGCATCAATCATCCCGATAGAGAAAGAGTGGCAGCAAATGTACCATCATATGCGAGGGAATAAGGGCGCTACTTGGGACAGGATCTGACCAGCACCAGCAGCTGATGTGTGGACGGTAGGTGGCCATGTAGCTTGCGTACACCTTATGAAGAGTGTACCGAAGAGTCACAATTGAAGTAGGAACGACGATGATGTTGACCTGGAGTGGGGTCGTAGTCGTAGGATGTGACGTGCGATAGGATGAAATAGCTGCGTATCACTAGGCATAGCAGTGGTTGATCATCCCTTTACCGCTTGAGGGATCGAAATCTTCCATGAATCTTTGCTGTAGTAAATCGTTTGTAATGGCTGCATTTATGCTGATGTTGAGAGGATGAGGGAAAGAAGACTTGAACTTGAGTATACGTGCCCATTCTGTTGAGCACAATGTGTCACAAAAGAACAAAGTTATGAGCGAAGGATGAAAAGAGTAGGGCGAATGATCCAGTTGCGGATCAGAACGATATGAAAAGGGGGACTACAGTGGTGCAGTTGAGTACGATGTTGGAGAAGAGCTGCTGGATTGGGAAATGCTGAGGTGCATTATAAACTGTCAGGCTTGTATCACCAATGGTGAAGGCGTTGAGAAGGACAGGGGGAAGGAAATGTACCATCTAGAACTAGAAGAGGCTGCTATTGCTATTGCTATTGGTGGACGTTCCTCTGTGAGAAACAATATTGGAATACATGAGATGATCAATGGCAATGTTGAGAGAGAAGTGAAACATTTAGTCATCGCTGCCACACAAGGACATGATGGTTCTACCAATGCCCTGATGGATGTATTCAAGAGGGGATTTGTCGAAAAAGAGGACCTTGCTACTGCTCTCCGTGCACACCAGGTAGCTATCGATGCTACCAAAAGTCCGCTTAGGAAAGCAGCCGAAAAGAAATCCAGAGGTGTCATTTGTTGAATGAGATCCCTAACGTGCTTGAGCGGAACAGATGTCATCCTTCTTCAAAATGTTTGGAAATGGCTACAATAATGCAATATCAACATCTAATCTGATTAACTTTGTATTTATTTATTTGACTCTAGAAAAATTTGAAAGATTATTCAATCTGGTACCCACAGCTGTTTGTCGGGACTTACAACAAAACCTCTTAGAGGGTTAGGGTGAATATCCCATTGGTCTAGAGTGAGAGCAACACCCTCTCACTCTGCGATCTTTCCTCTTGTTCTTCCAGTTGATTTCTTTGGTCAAAGAATTTATTTTTTGTCATTTTTTGTTTCCAAGCACTACAATGCACCAGCACGCCTGCCTCTTACTTCTACTTCGTTGATTGGTTGGACCCTGTGGAGACAGCATCGCGGGGTATGGGTATCATCTTCTTCAGTCTTCTACGCTTCCTCTTCCTACCCTACTTCCAGCCGTAACCCACATATTATTGTGATACATATTCATACCTACCCGTGGTAATATTTGCCGAGATTGTCACTGCTCCAGCCCTGATTGGGTCCGCCGCCTGCTTCTATGTTCATGCTAAGCCATCTGATGATTGAGAGTCACAGGCCAGAAAGGTAGCACCCCCATCCCCAGCCCCAGCATTGGCATTTGGCATAGGCATAGGTAGTGGTAGAGGTAGAGAACCGGAAGCACCCGCTTCCAACGTCGTGGAGCCGCCAAGCGTGTCACTGGACCCTACTGTGAAAACAACTCTCGCCACATGCAGACGTGGAAAGTCCAATAGCAATGCTGCGTCACCTGAGTTTGCTGTGAGGTCCACTCGAAGTCCAGCTTTGCTCAACGCGCTAGAAATGAGATGGGAGTCCCACTCGAGACTCGAGGAGCGTATTCACTCTTCGTCATTTTTGTTACAATACTTCTCTTTGTTTTATCATCGCGGCCGGCGGCCGGCCTCCTCTTGCTTCCTTCACCTTCTAGCTTCGTTGATTGGTAGAACGCTGCGGAGACGACATCACGGGGCATTATCTTCTTTAATCTTCTGCTGACACACATTTTTGAGCGGTTAAATATGAGCGAAGGGAACGATAGTGGCACGATGTTGAGCAAATCAAGTTGTGCTTCCTGTGGCATTGCAGAAGTTGATGGCATCAAATTGAAGAACTGCAATGGTTGCTATCTCGTGAAATATTGTAGTATTAAATGTCAGAAGGAGCATAGGAAGCAACATAAGCGGGACTGCAAAAAACGAGCGGCTGAATTACGTGATGAATTATTATTTACACAACCAGAGAGCAGCCACAAGGGGGACTGCCCAATTTGCTGTTTGCCCCTGCCGCTTGATGATGAAAAATGTAGTATGATGATGTGTTGCAGCAAATTAATTTGCAATGGCTGCGATTATGCTAATAAGTTACGAGAGGCGGAGGTGAGGCTTGAACAATCGTGCCCATTCTGTAGGGAGCCGTTGCCCAAAACTGATGAAGAAATTGATAAGCAAAGGATGAAAAGGGTAGAGGCGAATGATCCATTTGCGCTGATCGATGAAGGAGTAGATCAATACAAGAAAGGAAATTATAGTGGGGCATTTGAGTGCTATGCAAAGGCTGCACGATTGGGGAATGCCGATGCGCATTTGAAACTGTCATCTATGTATGATAGTGGGGATGGCGTTGAGAAGGATGAGGGAAAGTCAATTCACCATCTTGAAGAAGCTGCCATTGGTGGTCATCCAAGTGCGAGGTTCCTTCTCTCTTCGTGAGCATCAGGCCGCTGTAGATGCAACCAAGAGTCCGCAGAGGGAGGCAGCCGAAGAATTCTATCGAAATAGGGCCAAGAAATGATTAGGCAGTTATTTGTTCGAACGCGATTCTCGATCTTGGCAAGAAGGGATAGCAATGAATAGGAGGGAAAGAACAAAGGGGAATGATGCAGTTGCGATTGGCCATGGAGCAGTAGATAAATTCATAGAAAAAAATTATGTAACTGCTTAGAGTATTGTTGAAGGGTGCTGGTATTGATGCACATTCTTATTATTTGGCATCACGCCCAATTATTGTTGTGGACTGGCAGAGTCAGAGTAGCGGACCTCCTTACAAAAAAGAGTGAAACGAACAAGAGTAGAGATCTCTCTCTAGAGAGGTTGAAAGTATCTGCAAAAGCAAGAACGCTTCCTACTTCAAGCCAAAATCCACATGTTGTAATTGTGATACATACCTACCCGGGTATATTTGCGGAGATTGTCACTGCTCCGCCCTGTTTCTGATTGGGTCCGTCGCCTGCTTCTATGGATATGCTACCGCCATCTGATGATTGAGAGTCACCAGCCGCAATGACAAAGGTATTGTAGCATTAGCATGCCCAGCATTGGCAAACCAGAAGCACCTGCTTCCAACGTGATGGTGGATGGTGAATGATGGAGCCGCCAAGCGTGTCACTGGACCCGACAGTGACAGCCTGCATGAAAGTCCAGTAGCAATTGATATGTCACCAGAGTTTGCTGTGAAATCCAGTGGTATGTAAAAGCTAACGCGCTAGAAATGAGATGGGAGTCCCGTTCGAGACTCGCAGGGTGCGAATTCGGTGTGCCGTTTTGCCAAATTAATGTTCTGAGAACCGCAAGGGCATGAAAATTTTGCTACTCCGACTTGTGAGTAAAATATCTGCCGTTTTGCCTCACACGTAAATAAGTACTGTTCCATTGAGATGAATTTGCAAGCACCTATTTTGTGTACCACTCAACTTTTTTTCTCGTGGGAATTTCGACTCCATTTTTTTTCTACAAACGTCAGTTTCTCCTCTTTGTGCAGATCTGTCCGCCGTTTGTGATTATGTGGGTAGAAAATGTGCTGAGTGGTACACGATTAAGCAACCTCCTCCAATTTCCTCCAACTTGAAGTTTTTGCAGTCGAGTCAATTGAGTGTGGCTTCCGATAAAATTGTACGCAGCAGCTCAAGCTTCGTAAAGACACAACTTGTTTAAACGGTGATGAGCTATATTAGTATTATGTCTCTGCATGCTTTAATGAGACGGTGGCTGAAATTCATTCCATAAGTATCACAATTCGCTTTGAATGTTGCTTCTCTCCTTATATCTGCAAGCGATACACCGTTGTCCATGTCATAAGCATTATATATCTTTAATCCCTCTATTCACAACGCTATTGCTTCTCTATTCCATCTTCTCATTTCTCATTTCTCATCTATTCTTTTCGGACTGATGTCGCGCCAAATTTCAGGTGGTTTGATTTTGGGTTGGCCTTCCCACCAAATTGTCAGAGGGTTTGATTTTTGTCCACGACGGACGGACGGACAGGAATTTCAAGCGAAATGACCGGTAAGCTCTGCTTCGCTCGACTAACCCATTTAAACAAGCTCAAGCTTTGAACGAAGCTTGGATATCAGTACCGTTTCATTTAATATTAGTTCCTACGTTAATGCGGCACTTACAAGCCATCAACCATCAAAAAGGACCCAGACCATGGTGAAAAATGGCTTCCTACGACCCTCAATAACACAGTAACTAGAAGGCTTTTGACCTTACTTGCAGTGGTAATCTTCATCTCTTGGCCATTAGGATCTCATCGATACCTTACTTGTCACCATCAGTCTGTTATTAAGATTCGACTTGCAAGCTGAAGTCAATAGAACAGTATGGTAATTTTTTGTTGTTGCCTCTTCACTCTTCACTTTATCCATTGCGGCCAGCGGCCAGCCTCCTCTTCCTTCTACTCGTTGTTGTTAGAACCCTGCTGAGTCACCATCGCGGGGTATTAAATATCTTCCTCTGCAGTCTTCTCCTGACGGCATTTTTGAGCGGTGAAATATGAGCGGTGAAGAGAACGATAATGACAATAATTTCATGATGTTGTGTTGCGCTTCCTGCGGCGTAGCAGAAGTTGAAAGCGTCAAATTGAAGAAGTGCAATGGTTGCCATATCGTTAAATATTGCAGCATAGCGTGTCAAAGAAATCATTGGCCGAAACACAAGAGAGACTGCATGAAACGGGCGGCTGAATTACGTGATGAGTTATTATTCAAGCAACCGGAAAGAAGTTATCTTGGGGACTGCCCGATCTGCTGTTTGCCTCTGCAGTTTGATCTAACGAAATCCGTAATGATGATGTGTTGCAGTAAAATCATTTGTAAAGGCTGCCATTGTGCCAATAGATTGAGAGAGATAAAAGCATCATTAGTTCCGTCATGCCCATTCTGTCGAGAAGCAACACCCGAAAAGCATGAGGAAGTTGATAAACAAAGGATGAAAAGAATTGAGATGAATGACCCCACTGCAATTTTCCAAGAGGGAGGAGAACAATACAGCAAAGGAGATTTTATCCGAGCATTCGAGTATTGGACAAAGGCTGCACAATTGGGAGATGTTGAGGCGCATTATCAATTGTTTTGTTTGTGTCAATTTGGTCGGGGTGTTGAGCAGGACAGGGGGAAGGCAATGTACCATCTGGAAGAGGCTGCGATTGGTGGTCATCCCACAGCTAGACACCTTCTTGGAGTGAATGAACTCCGAAATGACAATTTTGAGAGAGCGCGGAAACATTGGATCATCGCTGCCACACAGGGACACGTCAAATCGATGACAGCGCTGATGGAAGAATTTAGGAATGGTGTAGTCAGCAAAGAGGACCTTGCTGCTGCTCTCCGTGCACACCAGGCAGCTGTAAATGCAACCAAGAGTCCTCAAAGGGAGACAGCCGAAGAATTGTATCAAAATACGGTCATGAAGTGATTCGGCAAGAAGGGATAGCAATGATAGGAAGGAAAGAAAAGAGGGGAATGATGCTGTGACGATTGGTCAACTAGGAGTTGATAAATGCTTAGAAAACGATTGTAGTGTTACTTCTTTGAGTTGTTTGAAGGCGGCATGCTGATTTTGATTTACATTCTTATTATTAGCATCACACTTTGGCATCACACCCAATTATTGTTGTAGGCTGGCAGAGTCAGAGCAGCCGGACACAAGAAAGAGTGAGACGAGCAAGAAAGGAGGTCACTCTCTCTAGAGACCTAGATAGTCATCGACTCGATCTGCTTGATGCGCCAAGCAAAAGCAAGAACGCTTCCTACTCTACTTCCAGCAATAACCCACATATTGTGATTCATACCTACCCGTCGGGATATTTGCCAAGATTGTCACTGCTCTGCCCTGTTTGTGATTGGGCCCGTTGCCTGCTTCTATGGTCATGCTACCACCATCTGATGATTGAGAGTCACCAGCCACAAATAAAGGAAGCATCCCCAGCATTGGCAAACCAGAAGCACCCGCTTCCAACGTGGTGGAGCCACCAAGCGTGTCACTGGACCCTAGTGTGAGAGCAATTCTTTGTTAGACGCAGACTTGGAAAGTCCAGTAGCAATTGATATGTCACCGGAGTTTGTTGTGGATGCGCTTCCATTTGCAGATTGAGGTCTCCACTCGAAGATCCAGCGCTCAAAGCTAACGCGCTAGAAATGAGATGGGAGTCCCACTCGAGACTCGAGGACGAATTCACTTTTTGTTATTTATTTTTTTGTTGCTGTCAACTTCACTTTCTCCACAGCCTCCTCTTCTCTCTACTCGTTGATTTGTGGAAACGATATCACGGGTTATTATCTTCTTCACTCTTCTGCTGACAAACATTTTTGAGCGGTGAAATATATTCACGTTCTTATAAGTATATTGCTGTTGTAGGCTGGCAGAGTAGGTCGTCGGACTTCCGTACAATAAAGAGTGAGACGAGCAAAAATAGAAATAGACTTAAACTCGATCTGCTTGCTGCGCCAAGCAAAAGGTTTCCTACTTCCAGCCATAATCCACTTATTGTGATTCATACCTACCCGTCATTCAACGATTCACCGAGGCATGGTATGAGGCATTCTTCGGCTTCCTTAGTTCCTTCCTCTGCCTCTGTGTCTGTGGACTCTTGATTTCATCTACAGCTACCTGGTGCGCACGGAGAGTAGCAGCAAGGTCCCCTTTTTCCGCAAATCCTCCCTTAAATGCATTCAACTTTTTGGTTGAATCATTATATCCTGCCTGGCAGCGATGATCAAATGTTTCACTGCTTTCTTTGTATGGTCCAGGTCCAGCCATTTTCAAACTCCTTACCCTTACCCTTACATCCAAGATCAAGATGGTTAGCTTGGGGATGACTGCAGCAGCCTCTTCTACTGGATCATGCTTCTACTCTTTGCATTAATTGTTTGACACGATCTTCCTTTCTTTCACTGAAGTATAAAAGCGACAAGCCAGCCCAAGTTTTGTATGTTCTTCTTACTTAGACTTAGGTTGGCATCAGTATCAGTATTCAGTATCCACAAGAAAGCTACGGTCCGTTTGAGCTCAGCTTGCAAGTCGAATTTTAACATCTGGCTGATGGTGCCAAGGAAAGTACCTTATCGATAAGGTCCTAATTACCAAGGGATGAAGATCGCCACTGCAAGGAAGATCAAAAACCTTCTACTTCCTTTGTTAAGGGCTCTATAAGTATAGAGGAAGTAGGAAGCCATTTTCATTTTTTATTGGCATGTGAGTACCGTGTTTACGTAGGAACTAGTATTAATGACGAAACGGTACTTATTTGTTTCTTGAGAGTCGAACTCGAACTTCCAGTAGCGACAACGCTGTAACATCGCCTGCGAAGAACACCACAAGCGGCTAACGCCATCTTATATCCCTACGGTTTTTTGTGCGTATTTTATCGCGAGAAGAAATGGCGGGAGGGAAAAAACCCGCACTTAGAAAGAGTAAGTAAGTACGTAATACTAGCTAACTTACTCGTAGAATAGATACCACCAGCAGATTTTGACCATGGTAGACCATGTTGTCCACTGCAATAGGAGCCTACGCACTACGCAGAATGCTTCTGTATCCAGAACCAATGATCATCAATGTCAGCAGGTATCATGGGCTTGCTATCACTATAATTTCAACTGATACTTTGCCCTCGATGGCGTTGATATTACCTCTACTTTAGAGTTGAAACATGCTGGAATGAAGATAAATCTTTGCATTATATGCAATTAGGTGCTCTGGACAATGAATTGTATACATTTCACAGTGCCTTATTGTACTTAATACTATTGTGGATAATTCGATTGACGATCATGACATTTTATTATCAAAAAATGGGCGTCGTTTCAGCGTAGTGAATAATTTTCACGTTTATCCCCCACAAGTAGATATCATTCAGCATTCACTCCACTGTCCATGATGAACGGCTACTTCCCACACAGTACTCCCCACCCCCTCTCAGTTCGCACTATTTTCGTCACAATCCAATATTTAACATGAAATAAAACTAATCTTCTCCGTGTTTGCAGAAATAATAAGCGCATTTGTGAGTTGCCCTTCTGACGACGACGTGTTGACTCATCATAACAGCGATAGTTGTGTCCATTCCACAAGCCCAGAGCATCCATAATACTTTATTGTTCAATTTGGCTGCCCTCACTATCGTGTGCTGGCCATCTAAATCATTTCATTTGTCGATGATCGACGATTAATATTGTGGCCGGAAAATAATACCGAGCGGCGATTATCGAATTCAGCATGAATACAAGCCCCACTCGAAGGAATACCGGCGCCGAACCATCCCCATATAAATAAAGTATCATCGCGTGATGAAGGGGAGACGAGACGGACGTTTATGGTTGACGTAACCATCACTACAATTGCTTGGCGACGGCTGAAAAAGATGATGGCCGGTGCCGTGTAATGAGGCTCCACAACAACCCCACACACACTACCGCGGCCCAAACCAACGGTCAACATTGATCATATTGGTCCAGTTGATGATCCTGATGCAGGGGTTAGACGGTTGGTGGCGTCTATGGCATCCATTAGCGGCACAGCGCTAAGTGAGGTTTAAACCTCACTTAGATTCTAAATGCGGGTAAAAACCTACATACGGGTAGGTAGGGATATCCATGCTCCCCATTAGAGTCGATCGACGGATGTGATCCGAAGCCACAACAAGACGAGAAATTAATAGTAACATAACACACATCATCATCTGTTAACACATTTTTTGCCATTTTTGTTGTCAACTTCACTTCTTCATCCATCGCGGCGGGCCTCCTCTTCCTTCTTCAGTCTTCTGCTGACAAACATTTGTGAGCGGTGAAAAATGAGCGAAGATAAGGACAATGGCACGATGTTGTGTTGCGCTTCGTGCGGCATTGCAGAAGTTGATGACATTAAATTGAAGAAGTGCACTGCTTGCTATCTCGTTCGATACTGCAGCATTAAATGCCAGAAGGATCATAGGCCGCAACATAGGCGAGCGTGCAAAAAAAGAGCGGCAGAATTACGTGATGAGCTCTTATTCAAGCAACCAGAGAGCAGCTATCCTGGGGACTGTCCGATTTGCTGTTTACCCATGCCTATTGATAATTTAGACAAACTCACAATGAAAGAATGTTGCAGTAAAGTGATTTGCAACGGCTGTGGATATACCAATCAGGTACGAGAGTGGGAAATGAGGGTTCAACACACGTGCCCATTCTGTCGAGAACCGAGGGTCGAAACCCGTGAACAAAGTGACAAACGAATGATGAAAAGAATTGAGATGAATGATCCAGCTGCTATGTCCCGCGAGGGAGGAGTACAATACAACAAAGGGGAGTATAGCCAATCAGTTGAATATTGGACAAAGGCTGCTAAATTAGGAGATTTGGAGGCGCATTATAGACTGGCAGGTATGTATCGGGAAGGGCAGGGTGTGGAGAAGGACAGGGGGAAGGAAATGTACCATCTGGAAGAGGCTGCGATTGGTGGGCATCCCATTGCTAGATACCAACTTGGAGTGAGTGAATACGAAAATGGTAATACTGAGAGAGCAGTGAAACATTGGATCATCGCTGCCGCACAAGGATTCGATGGCTCGTTGGCAGTGTTGAGGGGAGGATTTGCGAAGGGGATTGTTGGAAAAGATACTTTTGCTGCTGCTCTCCGTGCACACCAGGCAGCTGTAAATGCAACCAAGAGTCCGCAAAGGGAGACAGCCGAAGAGTACTATCGAAATAGGAAACCAATTCCTGTCTGAGAGTAGCAATGATCCAATGTTTCACTGCTTTCTTTGTACTGCCATTTTCGAACTCCTTACATCCAAGATCATGTGTAGCTATGGTACATATTTTCTAGTAGAGGTCAAGTGCTGAGATACACCAAGAGCAAGGATCGAATACGAATACACTATCCACCACGAGTGAATTCGTGGATAGTGAAGAAAGCGGGTTAGTGTTAGAAACTTAGGCTTAGGGAACTCTGGGGCGCAGACTAATATAATAATGATCAGCAATCATTTCAAAGATTCTTCATGCACCCGAAGATCATGAGTATGAGCAGGTACTATTAATCAGATTTTCGCTAACCAATCATACTTTCTATTACAGTGAATCCTCTCCTGTGTGTGTAAAGATGTGTTTGATTATCGTCCGTCAGGGCCCTTTGTGCTTCAGTCGTACAGCAATGGAACAGTTCAATGCTGACGGAGTCAGATAAAGGATTAATTTTCAGTTGAATCAAATGTTAATTTATGAGCTGTATCGATAGCAAGATGATGAACTTAAATCAATCCCATTCAGGGCCAACGAGAACACGAGGCATAGAGCATCTAAGATGTGGCTTCACGATGGACAGTCTAGTGAATATGCGGAATACCTTAGCTGAGTGAGGTAAATACGGAACCATTCTGCGAATACGCTACCTGCAGCACCCTTCCCTTCCATGAACGAAGCTACGTCTTCACAGAGAGATAAAAAAACAAGGTCCCGCCACTAACAAAACTTTTACGTACAAATTATTAGCTAGCAAAACCAACTTCGCCGAGTGCCATCAAAAGAAGAACAAAACACCACCTTATGTTTTGCATAGAATATCGGCCTACGATGAGTAGAAGACAGAGGCATCATAATAAATAACACATAAACTAATATATTTAATTGTTTACACCACCGCTGCGGCGTCGGCCTGTTCCGTCGCCATCTCGTCTTGCTTTTTGTACCAAGCCTGGACAAATTTGTCATATCTCGCTTTCGTCTCATCATCAAAGTTGTCGTAATCGGCATCGTCCACATCTCCTGCGATGAATGCAAGCTCATCGTAGGTTAGATATTCCGAAATATCATGCTGCTCCATGTTTGGAAGAGCATATTTCAACTTCTTATCAGCCTGGCCTTCAAGATCTAATCCCTCCTGCATCTCCTCAACAATCACACCTCTTGCAACTCTCTCCCTTGGTTCAATGGACGTCAAGTCCATTGCAGCACCACCATCCTCCCCATCACCGTAATCCAAACGGCACGCCTTCCTCACACGAAAGTTTGTTGACCACTTCTTCCTCCACTCCTTTGTACGTTCGGTGGTACACTTCGGTAGAGTTTGAGTTACAAAGTACCGAAAGCCTTCTGTAGCAGTAACATACTTTGCAAGCGTGCAGGAACTGACTGGCTGTACCTTCTTCTCGCCACCTGCAATGAATGATGCCAATCTTTCCCAACTGATACACCCGTTGGTCTTTTGCACAGCAATGCTCTTCTCAGCCTCTGCACCCAATTTCATCTCGTGCAATTGTAATTCATCAAGTTTGTCGTATGCTTCTTTCAGTTCTTTGTCGAGTATAATCATCCCAGGATTGTTCTTCCGTTGCAGCTTCTTAAAATAATTGTATGGTGTGTACGTCTTCTTTCGCATCTCTGGTGAATTGAATATTGTTCTGCCGGCGTCACTCCGTACCTTGCGCTTCTCTGAACAGTTGTTGCGCAAATGGAAGTTCACACAGTGCCTAACCTTATGGGCGGACACACCGTATGCATAGGCAAGGTCAGCATGCGGGGTAAATCCTTCAGGCCATTGCTCCCTATCAAATAAAAGGATGATGCGTTCCAATTCCGATTTGATCCTCACAAGTTTATTGTTTTCCAATTCATTGAGGTGTGATTTCATTTCCCCCTTCTTCGTCCCCTTTTCGTATTTATTGTATTCGCCCTCGTAAATCCTCAACCATGCCTTCGGCTTGGATCGTCCGTCACGTAAATGTACCAACAGTGGATTGGGATGAGGTTCATATTTGCTCCAACCTCGGCTTTGAATGATGATGTGTTTTATACCTCGAGGAGAAGTAGGTGGTGTTGGTGGTTGTGTTAATGGACTGGACCGTTGTTGAGGTTGGTGAAATGGTGCTAGAATGGATGGACGAGCTACATCTGTGCCGTTGGTCCGTCGTCAGTTGTCACAAGTGGATTGAGGCTGGTGATGCGTAGACGATTGACATTTTTCTCGAGCGACCCGTCCATGCAATATCTGATATCAAATAATCCGTCGGCGTGGTCTTTTTGAACGAAACCGTTTCTGCCTTCACTATTCGGTCTGCCGACGAAATTCTGAGGTGCAACATGAACCAATTGGCCAAACAACGGAGGAGGGTATATGCGACGGATGTTGATATTTTCAGTAATGGTAATGCCAGGCCTGAGTTGAATTGTGACTGTTCAAGGCGATAGTCTGAAGCTTATTCTTAATTTCAATTAGCGCTTCCTTCTTTCTATGAGATCAACAATCAGCATAATAGCCACTGAAGTATGCTCTGTACGATGAGCCGGCCCAAGTTGCTGCATTAGCCCAGGAAGTTGGAGCAAGCAGACCAACAGACACTATAGGTCTGCACTAGTGTGAGTTGCGCGGCGTCGTTTTCGAACACCGTCCCGTGCACCGTCCGTGCGGGACACAAACAAGTGATTTTATTTTATTTTTTATTAATAAATAAGTGATTAGTTTAGGATGGTATTCAGGAGCTATTTACTGGGCAAGCTGGATCTGAACTTGCCCATTTTAGGTAATAAGAGGAGTGCGGCCTATCTCATAGAGTTCAGTAGCAAGTCCGCGCTCCTCTTGTCACCTGTGCTCTAGGTGATGGCATGTTCCCCCTCCCTCCTACTCTCAACTGCCTCTCGACAGGTGAGAGTGAGAGTCCTCACTCAACCTCTGCCACCGCAGAGGTGGGGGAGAGGGGATTACTCCCCACTCCAGGTGTGCCAGTTGGACATCCCCGTCCCCGGCCCATTCTCAATGAGTGGCCGGATGCGGTGGTGCCTGTCCCTACTCCCTCTGAGCAGGAGGGAGTTTGCCCGGACTAGGGCAAGTGATTTTATGCTTCACGAGCGCTTGCCGCGAGTGAAGACATAAGGTCACGAGTTTTGTGTCGTGGCGGGCGACGGTGTGAGAAACGATCAGCGCAATAAACACGAGTGCCCGACCTGACTGTGTCGTGACTCGGGCGGAGCCGGAGCGCAAAAAAGATCGGACAAACACACACTGCTCAAAAGGCGGCCACAAACGATGAATCAAGACTTAACTCAGCGCACTTGCGCCTGACGAACTAAGTATAATGTCGCCTCTTGAGGGCCCACCAGAACCAGACGTACTTTAAAATTTCTGTTACATATAATTTACCTTACCCCAACACTCGTGTATCGCTGCGCTCTCCACTCGTGCTTGATAACCATTCCTGCGTGAGGACAATAGTGTTACCTCGTTTTCAGAAACTCGGGCGCGCCATCTTCGAAATTCGAAATTGTCGACGATTCGAGAATAGACACCGCGTGCTGTTCATTGATGAATTCGAATTTTCGAATGATTGCGCGCCCGAGTGTCTGAAAAAGTCGCGGCCAAGCGATTTGCATTTTGTAGTATCAATAGGCGCAATTTTTACTTGCTGCCGTGTCTCCTACCGTGAGTGTCGTGGAGTGAGTGGACGCTTTTTGAGCAGTGTGTTCGTTTTTTTTGTGTCCGGCCCCGTTGCGACAGGTACTGAGAAGGTGCTCGGTTGGGCACGACGGTTCAGCTACGCGTGAAAATGACGGTTAGCGTCTCTCGCGCGCATGCTCTCGTTATTTCTCCACTTCTGTAACAGAATAGTATAATGACACATTAAAAGACACACTATCAGCGCATTTCGTCATTGTTTGTCACACAAATCTGGAATTTTCCAGTTGACACTAACCGTCGCCGTGAACCGTCGTGTGGGAACGCGCTAAAAAAAATGAGATAGGAGTCCCACGAGGTGCGAATTCGTTTTTTGTTCACGTGAACATCATCAACAACACCTTGGCCGGCTGGCCTCGTACTTCTACTCGTTGATTGGTAGAACCCTATGGAAACGATATAACGCGTTATCATCTTTTTCAGTCTTCTACTGTCAAACGTTTTGAGCGGTGAAATATGAGTGAAGAGAACGATAGTGGCACGATGTTGAGCTGCGCTTCATGCGGCATTGCAGAAGCAGAAGTTGATGGCATCAAATTGAAGAAGTGCACCGCTTGCTATCTCGTTCGTTATTGCGGCGTTGAGTGTCAAAGAAATCATTGGCCGAAACACAAACAAGCGTGCAAGAAACGAGCAGCTGCATTACGTGATGAATTACTATTCAAGCAACCGGAAAGCTGTTATCTTGGGGACTACCCAATCTGCTGCTTACCTCTGCCGCTTGATGTATCAAAATCCACCATAAATTATTGCTGCTGTACAATGATTTGCAATGGCTGCGTTTATGCTGATTGTGTAAGGATGATGAGGGAAGGGGTGATTAAATATACGTGCCCATTCTGTCGAGCAACTACACCCGAAACAAATGAACTGCGTGATAAACAAAGGATGAAAAGAATTGAAGCAAATGATCCAGTTGCGATTGGCGGTCAAGGAACGGAACAATACGCGAAAGGAGATTATAGTGGGGCGTTTGAGTATTGGAAAAAGGCTGCTGAATTTGGAGATGTGGAGGCGCATTGTAGACTGGCAGCTATGTATCAATTAGGGAGAGGTGTTGAGAAGGATAGGGGAAAGCAAATGTACCATTTGGAAGAGGCTGCTATTGGTGGTCATCCCAAAGCTAGACACCTTCTTGGAGTGAAGGAATTGGGAAATGGCAATGTCGACAGAGCAGTGCAGCATCACGTTATCGCTGCCAAACAAGGAGAAGATGATTCAATCAAAATGCTGATGGATGCATTTAAATTGGGATTCGTCAGCAAAGATGTCCTTGCTTCTACTCTCCGTGAGCATCAGGCCGCTGTAGATGCAACCAAAAGTCCGCAGAGAGAGGCAGCCGAAGAACGCTATCGAAATAGGGCCAAGAAATGAGATTAGGCGGTTGTTTGTTCAAACGTGATTCTCGATCTCGGCAAAAAGGGATAGCAATGAATATAGGAGGGAAAAATGGAAGGGAATAACGCAGTTGCGATTGGTCATCTAGGAGTTGATGAATGCATAGAAAAGATCATATTGTGTTACTGCTTAGAGTATTTTCGATGGCTGCATGCTGGCTTTGATTCACGTTCTTATTATTTGGCATCACATCCAATTGTTGTTGTAGACTGGCAGATTCAGAGTAGCGGACCTCCTTTTACAAGAAAGATTGAAACGAAAGAGTAGGGTTCTCTTTATGGAGCTTGAAAGTCTTCGACTCAATCTGCTTGCTGCGCCAAGCAAAAGCAAGAACGCTTCCTACTTTCAGCCATACCACATATTGTGATTGTGATTCAAACCTACCCGTCGCGATATTTGTCGAGATTTTCACTGCTGTGCCCTGATTATTGGGTCCGTCGCCTTTTTCTATGGTCATGCTACCGCCATCTGATGATTGAGAGTCACCGGCCACAAAGGTATAGCAGCCCCAGCAGTGGCAGAACCAGAAGCACCCTTGCTTCCAACGTGATGGTGATGGAGCCGCCAAGCGTGTACTGGACCCTTCTGTCTGTGAGAGCAGTCTCCGCCAGATGCAGATGTGGAAAGTACAGTAGCAATGCTACGTCACCGGAGTTTGCTGTGAATGCGTTTCCAGTTGCAAGATCGAGAAGTATGCTGTGGCGCTTCCAATCTTGCACTCGAAGATCCAGCGGTGAAAGCTACAATAACGCGCTGGAAATGAGATGAAGTCCCATCTGAGTCCCGTTCGAGACTCGAGACAGGGAGCGAATTCCGAATTCACGTTGTTGGTTGTTGCCACCCTACATAGGATCTTCAGACACCTGTCTGAGTCACTTGGAGGACTCAGTCTCTGCACATGTGCAGAGTCCCTCTGAAGAGGACTCCCACATGTGACAGAAGATCCTATGTAGGGTGGGTTGTTGCTTCTTGCTTCACGCTTCACTTCGATGGCCTCCTCTTCCTTCTACTCGTTGTTGGTAGAACCCTGCGGAGTCAACATCACGGGTGTTATATTCCTCTGTAGTCTTCTCCTGACGGCATTTTTGAGCGGTTAAATATGAGCGAAGAGAACGATAAGGACAATGGCATGATGTTTTGTTGCGCTTCCTGCGGCATTGCACAAGTTGATGGCATCAAATTGAAGAACTGCACTGCTTGCGATCTCGTTCGTTATTGCGGCATTCAGTGTCAAAGAAATCATTGGCCGAAACACAAGAGAGACTGCATGAAACGGGCGGCTGAATTACGTGATGAGTTATTATTCAAGCAACCGGAAAGAAGTTATCTTGGTGACTGCCCCATCTGCATGATACCGCTGCCCCTTGACTCAAAGAAATGTAGTATGATGGCATGTTGCAGTAAAATCATTTGTAAAGGCTGCGTTTATTCCAATCTGAAACGAGAGAGGGAAATGAAGGTTCAACACACGTGCCCATTCTGTCGAGAACCGACGTCCAAAACCAGTGAACAAAAAGACAAACAAATCATGAAAAGAGTAGAGGCAAATGATCCAGCCGCGATATGTCGAGAGGAATAAGGCAACACAGCAAAGGAGATTATAAAAAAGCATTTGAATATTGCACAAAATCTGCTGAATTAGGAGATGTGGAGGCGCATTATAGACTGGCAGATAGGTATTCAGAAGGTGAGGGTGTTGAGAAGGACAGGGCGAAGGCAATTCACCATCTTGAGGAGGCAGCTATCGGTGGTCACCCCGAGGCTAGATACAATCTTGTATGTGAGGAATGGGAGAATGGCAATAAGGAAAGGGCAGTGAAACATTTGATCATCGCTGCCGCCCAAGGACACGATGTGGCGATAACAGCGTTGAGAGAAGGATTTGTGAGGGGGATTGTCGAAAAAGATACGTTTGCTGCTGCTCTCCGTGCACATCAGGCAGCTGTAAATGCAACCAAGAGTCCGCAAAGGGAGACAGCCGAAGAATTCTATAGAAATATGGCCAAGAAATGATTAGGCAGTTATTTGTTCAAACAAGATTCTCGATCTCGGCAAGAAGGGATAGCAATGGAATAGGAGGGAGAGAACAAAGGGGAATGATGACGTTGCGATGCGATTGGCCATTGAGCATTAGATAAATGCATTGAAAAAATTATATATTTTACCGCTTTGAGTGTTTTTCGAAGGCTGCATGCTGGTTTTGATGAACGTTCATTTTGCTGTTGTAGGCTGGCAGAGCAGTCGGGCCTCCTCACAAGAAAGAGGGAGACGAGCATGAATAGATGTCTTTCTCTAGTGCTTGAAAGTCTTCGACTCGATCTGCTTGCTTTGCCAAGCAATAGCAAGATCTCTTCCTACTTCCAGCCATGTTGATTATTTTCATGATATGCAACCCTTCCTTCGGCGTACTCCCTCTGCGGACTCTTGGTTGCATCAACAGCTGCCTGGTGTGCACGCAAAGTTGAAGCAAGGTCCTCTTTGCTGATAAGACCTTCCTTGAATGCAACCATCAGCTCTTTGGTTGAATCATCATATCCCTGCGTGGCAGCGATGATCCAATGTTTCACTGCGCGTTCCGCATTTTGGTTATTCCATTCGCAACATCCCAGATTGTGCCTAGCTACTGGATGCCCACCGATAGCTGCCTCTTCCATATGGTATAATGCCTTTCGCGCATCCTTCTCAACACCTTCACCATCATGATACATAACTAACAATCGACAAGACAATGCGCATTGGCATTGCCCAATTCAGCAGCCTTAGTGAGGAACTCCAATGCTTTTCTGTAATTACCCTTTTCGCATTCCTCTGCTCCGTGTTGGCACAGCGCAACTGGATCGTTCGCTTCAATTCTTTTTTTCATTTGTCTATCATTTTCTTCCTCTGTTTTGGGCTCATCTTTTCGACAGAACGGACAACGTGATGGAACTAGTGATGTTTCATTTTCCCGCTTATGATAAGCAAAAAAGCAGCCATTGCAAATGGACTTACTGCAGCACGCCTGCAGAATAGATTTCTGACAATCAAACGAGAGTGGTAAACAGCATATTGGACAATCCCCAACATGAGTACTCTCCGGTTGTTTGAATAATAATTCATCACGCAATGCGGCCGCTCGCTTTTCAATAGATTTCCCTTTGTCAGCTGCGCCCAAGAAATAATATAGCAACGCAATTAGGCAGGGACAAATGATCCAAAAATCAATGCTGATGAAGGAAAAAGAAATGTCCATTATTTACGTCGATGTCCGTAACAGCATGCTGGAAACGATCTTATGATGTCATGTCATGAGTCATGACAAGTCATGACAGTCATCGTCATTGCTTTGATGATGCTTGATCGATGATAAAGCGCGCTAAAAATGAGATGGCTATCTTCACCGGTGGGGATGGAGACACACCCAAGGGTAAATAAATGCCGGCACTGCTGCACGTTCGCCAATCAACAATCTGTGATCAATCTCTCTGTGTGATAAGTATCGCTTTGTGGGGTGAGGATATGCGGCGTGGAAGGACTACTTATGCTATGGCTATGCAAAACCTCTACATGTTCTGCACAAACAAGTTAGTCCCATGTCCCAAGCAAGAACACAACACAGGCTTCGCCTTCGCTAGTTACAATCCCACGCAGAGAGAGGAGAGCAAGAGTAAAGCGTTCAATGCAACACAGTATGCTCTCATAACAGGAAAATACGACAAGGAGGCGCAATATATCAATACAAAACAATCTCTCAACAACGATACAACAACATGAAGTTCTACTCAGTCCCCTTCGCAGTCATGGCCGTGCTCTTTCATGGGTCTGATTATGTCTACGGAAACGGAAGCAAACTCGGCATGGATACAATGGCAGATACCGATGCTCATGCTGATCACCGAAGCTTACGACCCCAAAGCAACAAAAAGTGTCTAGACCGTTGTTCCGAAAGATTCGCAAAATGCAAGAAGGACTGTCCCAGTACTCAACCTCCTCCTACTACTACTACCACTCAGGTTCATTCACGTGGAGAATTCCAAATTAGAAGTATTTTCGATTTGAAATTGCACGATAGAGGGGTTAAGACAGTCGGATCCGCATGTAACCTTGGTTGCAAGCGACATAGCTTCAGCGCACATTCCGAAAACGAGAGCTTTTTGGCATGTGGTGGTCAACTCGATACAAAGAGAGCACGCTGGGCCAGCAATGACGTAACGGATTGTAGGGTAAGGATCCAATATTGCAAACACCATCTGCATCTATATTCCGATTCCGCTCCTTGCAAGTGGGAAATTAAGGAAACTTGCTCGTGGTTGGCTTGACCTTCACTTGCTTTGTGATTGAGTTGACTTTGACTTTGATTGGCTTGGCTTGGCCTGACTTCAATTGACTTTGACTGGCTTGGCTTGGCTTGGCTTTGATCGAACCGTTTGAGTTTGACTGTTTGATTTGACGAAGATATAAGGTGGAAGTAGAACCTAACACAGTAAACAGTAACATTGAATTCTGCCATCTGAAGCTGAAGGTATATTTATAATTATAATTATAATTCCGTAGTACAACACGTCACCACACTCGACTTCTATTAATTATTATGCTGTCTGACATATCGATCTCATCTAAGTATTCTAATAAGACCATTGTAATACTAAAACTAACGCCCCTTCCCTCTGCACATAACATTCACGAAAAGTACCAGTACCAGTCAGGCAACCAAAACCAAGACGCTCGGCTTCGGCTCGTGCTCGTGGCATCCAGGATAATATCCAGCGCTGGCGCTGGACCCATAAGAAGCAGCATAGTTTTGCTATCAAAACCGATCTCTACCGTGTTCCTGTCAATTCTCTCTTCAAGCTGCTTTCCGGCTCTGATCCGGCTGACCCGGCCCGGCTGACCCAAGCGACCGCTACATATCGAATATGTTGTACCTGTACCTGTACCTCACACTACAGGTCTCGGTTATCTCTACTCAGCGATGGTTGGTTGATGGTATACGGTATGTTTGGGATGATGAGAGGGGTAAAAACAAGTGATTTGTGTAGGTGGTATCTATGATTATGTACTTTGACGTATGTAGGAGCTGAGACTTCGAGATAACCTCTAAGATCTGAAGCACCTTGACGACGGCATTGAATAATCGTAAATAACACCGGCCCGGCCGTCCATCACCAAACCGCAACACACCGTAACCATGGTGCCGCTGCCGAAATAGACCAACTTAATCGCCGACCTATGGGCCAATCGATGGCCAATCATTAGTATGGACTATTATGAACGTGTTATCGTGCTTGGATGCAGAAGAAACGGTCATTGGGATGTTCGAAAAGCACTGTTCGTTGGCCGGCGAGCGCCGAACATCGCCGTCATAAATCATCGTCACCATTCTGCCTTCTCTTTGGGGATTTGGCTGCGGCGAGGGCTTCGGCACTAACTTAATAGTCCATACTAATGATTGGCCATCGATCGGCCGATAGGTCGGCGATTAAGTCCGTCTATTTCGGCAGCGGCACCATGGTTACGGTGTGTTGCGGTTTGGTGATGGACGGCCGGGCCGGTGTTATTTACGATTATTCAAACGGGTCGTCAAGGTGCTTGAGACTTTAGAGCTTCTACCGAAGACATTCCCTCTACATACAATAAAGTACCATAATCGTACATACTAGTACCACACATCACTTTTAAACGAACTCATTTGACATCCATTCCACATTACCATCACTTCTTTAAACCCCATCACCTTCTGAATGCTATCGGTAGATGCGAGACCTGTAGTGTGCTGTACCTGTACCTGTTGCTGTAAGAGTCTAGCTAGCAAGAACGTACTTACATAGCACAGAAATAACCTAAAGCCCCTTTCACTCAGCAGGCTTCGCTATGTACAGTCCCACACAGGGGAGCAGGAGCATTCGTGCAACACAGCATGCCCTCATAAAAGAAAAATAGAACAACAAGTTAACGCAATATCAATACAAAACCACAACTTTTAGTCCCAATCCCAATCCCAAGTCCCAAGCAAGAACACCAGGCTTCGCTAGTTACAATCCCACAAAGCGAGAGGAGAGCAAGAGGTTCAATGCAGCACAGTGTGCCTTCATAAAAGGAAAATACAACAACAAGACAACGCAATACATCAATACAAAACAATCCCTCAACAACGATTACAACAACATGAAGTTCTACTCAGCCCCCTTCGCAGTCATGGCCGTGCTCTTTCATTTTCATGGGTCTGATCATGTCTACGGAAGCAAACTCAGCACGGATACAATGGCAGATACCGATACCGATTCTGATGCTGTTCACCGAAGCTTACGACCCAAACCCGCCCCAAAGCAAAGCAGCAGAAAGTGTCTTAACCGTTGTTACGCCAAATGCCGGAGGGACTGTCCCAGTACTAAACCTCCTCGTCCTCAGCCTCAGGTTCATTCACGTGGAGATTTCCAAATTGGTTGGGACATGTTTAAACGTCACGATAGAGGGGTTAAGACAGTCGGATCCGCATGTCACCCTGGCTGCAAGCGGCATAGCTACACCGCATATTCCGAAAATGGGAGCCTTTTCGCATGCGGTAGTCAACTCGATTATAACGATAAAAGAAGACCAAGTTGGGTAGGCAGAGACGTAACGAATTGCAGGGTAAATATCCCATACTGCAGGCACCATACTGATTCCGCTCCTTGCAAGTGGGAAATTAAGGAAATTTGCTCGTAATATTCTACTTGGAAAGGACATAGTTGGCTTGACTTGACTTTGATTCACTTGACTTTGATTGGCTCGACTCGACTTGATTGGCTTGACTTGGCTTTGACTCACTTGATTTTGACTGACTTGGCAGAACTAACTTGACTTTGACTGGCTTGGCTTTGATTAATTGAACCGTTTGAGATTGACTGCTTGATTTGACGAAAACATAAGTTAAACCTAACACTTGAATTCTGACATCTAAAATGTAGCTCCTTATCCCTGCACATCACACTCGACTTCTATAAATTATTATGATGTGTAATATATCGAACTCATCTAAGTCAATCTGATAAGTTTGTTGTAACGCTAGAGCCCCGACCTTCTGCACATGACATTCACGAAAAGCACACACAGCACAAGCATGAACCTCGCACGAATCGTGGTCGTGGCATTCTCTCTAGCGCTAGTGCTAGCGCTGGGACCCAGATGTCGATTCAACTTAAATATTGCTCCCAATCGCTTATTAAATAGAGGCTGACGAGAGCTTTCCGAAACCTCACTGATCGTTCAAAAAAGAAGCTTCCCAAGACAACTACTGAATCTTTACATCAAACTCGCAAACCTATTCCAAGTGCATACAACAGCACCAACAATGGACAAGACAAGCATAGCAACCGAAGCCTTAATCCATCCATCATGCCTGTCACTCCCCTCGACACCATTCTCAAAATCACAATGAAGCATCCAAAGGGAAGAATGAATGCAATAAGAAATGCCAAACTCAAACTCGACCCAATCAGACTCCAAATCTCGGCCACTCCCTCCACCTTGGTTGCGCCGACGTAACAACATACCACGATCATCAATGTACATTATATGAGATGGCAATGGCAGTCTTACCCTCGCCAGCTGCGCTTTGCGTGCGATGATGGAATGAAGCAAGGTGCTGTGCCTCTGTGTGCTGAGTATTGTATGCAGAGTGCAATAAGAGACATTCGAAGTATCGTAGCCTCGGCAAGTGGTAGGAAATCTATTTGTTAAAGATGCGGCATCATATGCTTTTGTTGTCAGACTGATTCTGATTGTTCAGGATGCCTCCTCGCACTCACAGTTGTCTTTCAGCTCCAGCTTCAGCGCCACCATGAAGTGTCGAGTCACGATACGCATCTCTGAGATTAGAATATGTGCGATTCAGTATATTCTTCATATACGTTTCACACTGTAGACATACTGATTATCAATCTTGACCTTGGATACTGTTCTGAAAACGAAGAAATGCTTCGGCTACCTCCCTATGCGGACTCTTGCTTGCATCTACAGCTGCCTGGTGTGCACGAAGAGTAGCAGCAAGGTCCTCTTTGCTTACAAATCCCCTCTTGAATACACGCATTAGCTTTTCGATTGATTCATCATCTCCCTGCTTGGCAGCGATGATCCAATGTCTCACTGCTCTGCCATGATTGCCATTGCCCCATTCCTCACATCCAAGAAAAACTCTGGAATCTGGATGGCCGCAAATAGCTGCCTCTTCCGCGTGATATACTTCCCTTTCCTTGTCCTTATCAACACCGTGACCATAATGATACATAACTGACAGATTATGATGCGCCTGCGCATTTCCCAATTCAGCAGCCTTTGAATACAACTCAAATGCCCTTCTGTAATTTCCTTTGTCGTGTTGTCGTCCTCCTTCTTGTCGCATTGCAACTGGATCATTTGCCATTATTCGTTTCTTCATCGACAGAATGGACATTCATCTTTTAGATTGCCTCCTTCTATTCTCACGAGATTGGCATAAAAGCAACCATTGCAAATCAGTTTGCTACAGCATGGCATCATGGTAGTCGCTTCATCAAGCGGTGGCAATGGCAACATACAGATCGGACAGTCCCCATCACAGCTGCTGTCCGGCTGCTTGAATAATAATTCGTCTCGTAATTCAGCAGCCCGCTTCTTGCAGTCACGCTTGTGTTTTGGCCTGTGCTCCTTCTGGCACTTCACGCTACAATATCGAACGAGGTGGCAAGCGGTGCATTTCTTCAATTTGATGTCATCAATTCCTTCGATGCCACAGGAAGCACAACAGGATGATTCTACTGCTACTGCAATGTCATTGTCCTTATCTTTGCTCATGTTTTACCGACGCTTCAAAATGCTTCTTCAATTGACTGTGCTCAAGAAATCGACAGTGTTAATAAGTAGTGACAAAATTCAATGCTGCAAGTGAAGCAAAGTGAAATGGTGAAGTCAGCGAGGAAGAGGGAGTGAAAGGAATAGGAATGACGAAGAGACATAGACATAGACGTTCACGATTCACGATCCTGATTTTACCTCGATAGCTGTACAACAATGCATTTCGATCAGTCTCAGTCAGAAGCGACCTTGAGAGTCAGCACCAAGGGTAAATAAGGTCGGTATAACCAATACTGGCGCAAGATGATGCTGGGTTTGGCGTGTCGATATCGAAGCCGAAGACGAACCCAAATGAAAATGAAAATGAAGAATCGATCAATTTTTTAAATTTTTCTTTCTTGTCTTTTGGCGCGCTCCAACATCGGGGAAGAGCAAAAACGCACTTCCTTTGCAACCAATCACCCACCATGATGTGATTGATGGTTCTTCCCTCTAAGTATCTCTCTAAGTACAATTCTTAATCGGCAGAGTAAGTAGATAGTGCTCAAGAAGTTCAAGCTTAAGCAGCTACTGCTGTGCTATCTACTACGATGAAGAACTACAATTCCATCACGATAGTTCACGAGGATGACAGCCTGCCTCTCTTCCAAGGCAACAACACATCATCATCAACATCAACATCACTCCTCCTATCTCCGCTATCGTCTAGCGAACATCAAGCCGACTACAACCCACATCCACAAGATCATCTCGCTCCACCCTTCTCAGCCTGCCCTACCAATCGACCATCCAGCCTGCTAGTCGGAACCTTCAATCTAATCGCCACAATCATCGGCGGAGGAGTCCTTTCTCTGCCCATCGCCTTTCAAAAATGCGGCATCTTCACCACCACGCTCTTCATGCTCACGTCTGCGTACATGACGCACATGAGCTTGATATCGTTATGCTATGCTAGTCGACGATGCGGTGGGAGTAGCTACGGTGAGGTGGTACGGAGTGCGTTTGGTGAACGGATGGAGGAGGGTGTGAGCTGGTTGCTTTTCATCTTTTTACTGTTTGTGATTGCTGCGTATATGGTCCTCATTCGTGATATTTGGACACCGTTGGTTGGATTAGTCTTTGATGATGTTCATGGAGATCGAGTGCTGATGGGGATCATTGTCATGCTGTTGCCATTTCTGTTTCAGAGGTCATTGCATGCATTGCGATGGAATTGTTATATTGGCTTTGGAAGTATTTTGGTCTTGTGTGTTGCGCTTTGTCGCGGTGGCTTTCAGCGTTATTTGAATGAGAATCAAGACAATCATGATGATAGTGATGGAGGAGATGATGCAACAACAACAACTACATTGGACATTGAATTCTTCAAAGTGCCAACAGCACAAGATGTACTCTTCTCATTTCCAATCGTCATGCTAGCATTCCTATGTCACTTCAATATACTATCGATACAAAACACCCTCAACAGACCGACACGACAACGAATGAAGAATGTCACTGGAATGGCAATCCTTGCAAGCTGCTTATTAATGTACTTTTTTGGGCTGGGTGGGTACTTGTTGTACGGGTCCAATACACAGGGAAATGTACTGCTGAATATTCCGATTGCCAAGATTCCAAAAGAGGATACGACAGAGTATTGGTTGTTCTTGCTTGGTAGAATTGGATGCGGGACGACTTTGATGTTGGCCATGCCTTTGATGGCATTGCCATGTCGAGATGCTCTGCTCGAAGTGGTGGATGTATTATTTCATCGTTCCCATCATCGATCCGATATCGACTCATCATCTGTGGATGCAAGTAACGACACGTTGCTTTGGAGGATATTACACAAACTGAATCGTAATGAAAGTGTAGATGATGCTGCAATCACTACAGAGGATGAGATTGATGAGATTGTGATGGACCAAGACACTGCTGCCACTAGAAGTACTCCAGAACGCAAATCACCATTATTATCATCCATGTCTCCCGGAAGAACTTCCATCTTGATTCGCAAAGATGCAATCCAACGTGACTGGGTGTTTCGCAATTCAATGATACATTATGGCAGTACATTGATGATCGTGGTATGCTGTTACATTGGAGCAACCAAGGTGGAGGGAGTGGCCGAGATTTGGAGTCTGATTGGGTCGAGTTTGGCATTTCTTATTGCATTCATTCTTCCCTTTGGATGCTTTATTGTGATTGAGAATGGTGTCGAGGGGAGTGACAGGCATGATGGATGGATTAAGGCTTCGGTGGCTATGCTTGTCTTGTCCATTGTTGGTGCTGTTGTATGCACTTGGAATAGGTTTGCGAGTATGATATAAAGATTGTTGTCTTGGAAGCTTCTTTTCTGAACGATCAGTGCAGCTCTCGTCAGGATAGATAGAATATCGATTGGGAGTAATATTGAGGCTGAACATACATCTCTTGTCATTGAAGAAGCTCCTACTCGCGGGTATCCCAACTCCAGCGCTAGATATTATCTTGGATGCCACGACCACGATTCGTGCGAGGTTCATGCTTGTGCTGTGGGTACTTTTCGTGAATGTCATGTGCACAAGGATGGGGCATTAGCGTTTCAATAAACAACTTATCAGCTTGTACGTAGACTTAGATGAGTTCGATATATCACACAGCATGATAATACTTAATAGTATATGTGTGATAATTTTTTGAAGTCGAGTGTGGTGATGTGTTGGGCTAATGAATTACATTTTAGGAGGCAGAATTCAATTGTTAGGTTAACTTTATATGTCTCCATCAAATCAAACAGTCAAACTCAAACGGATCAATCAAAGTCAAGCCAGTCAAAGTCAAGCCAGTCAAAGCCAAGCCAGTCAAAGCCAAGTCAAGTCAACCAGTGTCAAGTCAATCAGTGTCAAGTCAATCAATGTCATGCCAATAAAGTCAAGCGAATCAAAGTCAAGCACTTCCAATCTATGGACAACATTACTGGCATTTTTCCTTAATCAGGAAATTGCATCGACTTGGGCGGTAAGAGTTGTATTTGTGGTATTCGATGTTAATCCTGCAATCATATATGTTTCTGCTTGCCCATTGTACTCTTCGTGTATCTTGCTGACCACCGCATGCCAAAATGCCCCTGTTTGCGGACCATGCTCTGTGGCTATGTCGCTTGCAGCCACGGTGACAAAAGGATCCGACAGTTCTAACTCCCTTCCTGTTGACGATGTGTCCAGGAACTCTGAAAAAGGAACTTGAGTGAGTCTGAGTAGTAGTATTGGGGCATTCCTTCTGGCATTTTGTGAATTTTTGGGAACAACGGCTTAGACACGTGTTGCTTTTGGTTAGTAAGCTTCGGTGATCAGCATCAGCATCTGCATCTGCGTCTGCCATTGTATCCGTGAGGTTGCTTCCGTAGACATGATCAGAGCCATGTAAGAGCAAAGCCATGGCTGCGAAGGCGAAGAAGACTGAGTAGAATTTCATGTTTTTGTAATCGTTGTTGAGGGATTCTTTTGTATTGATATTGCGTTGTCTTGTTGTTGTTTTTCCTTTTATGAGAGCATACTGTGCTGCAGCTGCATTGAACCTCTTGCTCTCCTCTCGCTTTGTGGGACTGTTAGCGAAGCCTACTGTTCGTTCTTCTTGGGCGGGATGGGACTGGACTTGGGAATACATATCCATAGTGAGTAGTGATGGACACATGTGTCCATCGCTCGGCGTGATGGACACATGTGTCAATATTTCCATCCAGTTTACTGGGTGCAAAGCAAAAGAATCCTTCATCGGTCGGGAAAGATCGACCTTTGAGAAGAAAAAAATTAATATTATTCAGCGCATATCCACATTGGTGGGTTTGTGAACCGTGAGCTAGTACAACAAAATCGATTGGCTTCTAGAAGATCCATTTCGTCAACACATGGATGTGCGATGAACGCTCGGCGTTTCGTGCTACCATGGAGATGTGACGGCGTGCGATAGAAGTGTGTTTCGACGTTGACAGAAGTGCATCGGAGGTGAGAAAAGAATTTCGATTCTCCTCATGTAGAGGAAGTGCCCATGGCGAGAATGCACCGTGGCACAGCTCATCACAATAAGGAATTTCATTCCAATAAAAAGACTACGGTCATCTAAATCCAAAGGACATCAGCTGTTGAGCGATGGACTACGATTAGAATTACGTGTGGGGGGAGAAGTGTTCTCTCATCCAACCCTCACATATCGAGAGTCATCTGCTGTTAGGCGAGATGATACCCTCACAACAACAGAGTTTGCGGATATAGTTAGCAGACTTAGAAGTATTTATTCCTTATAAGACGCTGGTCGCAATTGGAAAAATACGCACTCTCTTGTCTACCTCTGAGAAGGTGTGGAGAGTTTTGATCTTTACAGCATGATAGTGCATGTAGCTGGAGCTATTGAGAGCATGTTTGTCGACGCATTCTGTACAGATTGTGATTGTCGCAGCCGCTTAGCCTTGATGGATTGTTGGTTATTACACAGTGTTGCCGAGGTAGTCTACGCCTTGCTCAAGCGAGTACCTCAGGATGACGAGACGATTATACCCCACTGGGCGAAGTCGAACGTGCAATTGAACCACCTACCCTAATTAATAAAAATCATATTGCTGTGAAAGCAAATCGTGTTTATTTGTCCCTTTATTTGTCCCTGTTGATTCAACATGTGCAGCGACGCCCTGGTTAAAGAAAGATCAAGTCTATTCAGTTGCGCACAGCGTGCTGTTCAAAGAAAGGTCATGTCTATTCAGTTACGCACAGCGTACTGTTCAAGTCATTTCTATCCAGCGACGAACTATTTAGCGTAAATTCATCCTTATTCACTGGTGCATCTAGGATGACCAGCCTCTTGCTTGCATTGTGGGAGGAGGAGGAATGAGAGAAACAATTCAAGAGCAATCTGAACTGGAATTACCAAACCAAAATGGTCTGTGCCGCTGTGGCAGCCATGGATTGTCCATGTTCTCTAAATGTGGTTGGCCAACGTGGCAATCATGCCTAACATATTTCAGAAGACAAGGTCATGGGGGAGTAACGATTGTCTACTCTGCTTCTCCTAGATATCGGATTATATCCTTTGGTGTGCCGTTTCTTCCACCAAAGAGATCTTCCAAAATACTAATGAGCAATTCAGATGTTAGTCTGAAGGGAAGGGGACTTCCTTGGTACTTTGTGTCCATGGCAAGTGTCCCGAGTCCCGAATCTCGTACCTTGATTCTCTGTCTTGTTTACACGCGACAGTCGAAAGGAATCTCTTGCGCAAGCTCAAATTCAAACATTATCCGGAGTGGTGGGTCTCGTAGGAGAGACTACTCTATCAATACTAATACGGTGGTCATGCCTAGAAAAGGAAGACTACTTTCACAACGCAATCTCGCGTCGGCGAATATGATTGTGGTTGGAACCATGCTGCTGCAGATTACCTACGGTGTTCAAAAGGAACCTGCACACACCTCGATGCATCCGACTTAACTATCCTTGCTGGATGTACTTCTCACGTGAAGGAGAGGACGTTCAAGGATTGCTCGAGCAAGTGGAAAAGCACATGCGGAAATCAAGGCAGGGTCGCAAACAGGCGCATACCAGCACAACGAGATGATAACTACAAGACATCGTCCTTCTAAACCGCTGTTGTTGAAGACAACTAGTGGAGGACTTGCGAGAAAGCTGGCTGCTTGCTCAATGCTCGTCCTACAGTCCGAGAGTGGCTGAGATCCGTAGCCGACTGCTCACCGTGTTTCGGGAGGTTCACCTTCTTCCAATGCACTTGAGACATTCATCGGCTGATGGTAAATTTCGTTCATAGTTCGGTGACCTGATTATTGGATACTCAGATGGGACAGAGCTCGCCAAGCCTGCGTCATGGAGGGTTCAGTACAGAGCAGGCCATCGAGGGAGCTACACTTGCACCCGGACATCTTCTACTGAAATGTTGTAATACATGATGAGAAAGTGTTTAAATCTATCGGAACGACCTGTTGTTTGGTGTACACAACGCAGGTAATAATGATCAAATAAGAGAGAAGCGTGCTCAAGGCAGTTCTCGAGGCTTCCAAGTAAATGCTGCAAAAGACACTTACCATGCCCAGGAAGTGACTAACACTTGGATACACCGTCTGGAAATTGTTCTTTCGACGATGGTGGTTGCCATCTTAGTTCTTGTGTGTTGTACCAAGACTACCAATAGATCTGCTCCGCTGCTTTTAGTGGCAAATGTGGGGCCTCCTCGAAATTCGGTCAATATGGTACGGGGAGGAGGGATGCTGACCAAACAAGGAAGCGTTCCCATGATCAATCGCCAGCGACTAGATGCATGTCTAAGGCGTTTCCAAATTCAGAGTTGATCGGCATTTTGGCTGAGCTTACTTCATTCAAGCGCAAGGCTTGGGGGAGTATCGATTCTTGAAGACACTCATCGACTGGCATCTGTCGTGGTGCACAACAGGAGATGAAGTGATGAAGCTTGAACTTCGAAAAGAAGTTCAAGGGCGCGTGTCGGAGTGCGGGTGAGTAATGTGCTATCACCTCCTCTCGGCATTTGTGCCTGGAGTTCTTCCGGTCTAAAGACAGGGCGAGGGCCGCCATACCCTCCGGGAGACAATCTCTACTCATATTTATCAAATCAACCTCAAACTAATTGCAAGGGGAAGATATTACGACTGCGACGGGGCTAGTGCTAGCGAGGCTGCGCTGCCTCAGTTGAGATCCTCAGTGGTCGAGGGTGTGATGCTTCAGCGTAAAGGAAAGTAGTACATACATTACCAGCGTTTGACAGCGTCATCCTTCACGACACATGCCACACCTACAAAGGAAGAGGTACCGACAGCAGCTCATTGGAGTGCGCTGTTATAATGCAGACTTGGGAAGACAGCAGCTCTTTGAGTGGCTGATCTAAAGAATGACGAAGACAAATGGTAAGCTCTTGTGACTGCGCATAGTCACACACGACATGGAAGTAGAAGATAGTGTTCTGATATAAACGTTGATGAAGCAAAGCTAGCTACGTATGTTCCTGGACCTGCCGCAACATTCTAATGGGATCGAGAAATATTCTAATGATCTTCGACAGAGATGATGTATGCAGAGCCTATGCAACGATGCAAAAGGAGATACCTCTGTGGTGATTCCGGCAGCTCTTCAATCCAAGATCCAAGACCTTGCTTAGGGGATCTGGTATATCACGACCGTTTTGTGCCTTAGGCCGATGGATCGTAAGAACGCACTTTACGTCAACGAGGTTCTGACAGGTACTGATGCAAGTACGCTTATTTTATCAGGAAGTTATGCAGTTGTGCATGCAGTTGTTGTTGCCCTATCGTCTGATCTGATATTAGATTCGATTGAGGTAGAGGTGCCAAAGAAGGCTGAGGAGGGAGCTCAGGATGCGCTTACCCCTTTGCAACATTCAAATTGCCATTATTATGTGTGAAACTATGATCGACCTTCCACGGCTCGTTCAAAGTGGTTGACTTTCCCACTACCAAAGATTCGAACGGGATGTTGGTGAATCCGCGAGATAGAGTGACTCCTCTTCTCACACTTCAAGTGAAGTTCAAGCGGACTCTCTACCTGTTCTTCAAGACTCTTGATTAAATCGTTTTAGGCAGAAGTGATGAATGCACATGAAGCCAGTGATACTCTTCCAACACGTAAGTCACGATATTCAAGAATACAGAGATGATACAACCTCTCTGGACGGAGTGCAATATGTCCTTGTTACAATTACAATGCACCCACCGCAGTACTACTGCCGCAAAAACAGAGTCACTTGTGAACCTGTTGATGCAGCCCGATCGTCAAATCCGAATGCAGCCGGAAGACAATCTGGTCTCTTCGTACCACACCGTTTAACGCAGCCTTGCGAAGCCAGTAAAGCGTTGTCCAAGATAGACACTTGTTATACTCTGGTCGCCAGGATGGCCGCTGCCGAAAGAAATTGGTGGATAGTTCCAAACGCTCGAAAGAACTTCGAAGCGTCGCGATCCCAAATACTGATTTGGTTCGTAGGCTTTGATCTAGCCGTTTTTAAAGTCTTAAATCTGCCGAAAGCAGAGACTCCAACGGAGGTCTCTTCTTCACGCGACTGAAGTTGACACGAAAGGAACTGTACGATACAAAAACGAGCCTCAGTTAGTTTAGTCTAGTGAGCGCTACAACAATTGATAAAGACCCCATAGTATTGAGGAGTACAGGGGGTGTGTATAGAGAAATTATTCGAATTGGAAATGGAAACTGAACGTTAAACAACGACGTCTTGGCCAAATCCTATGCACACACAACCGATGTCAAGGAAAGTACATTTGGTTGCTCTAATATCACAAAAGAACTTACGTCCTTGATTCGATCGAAATTGACATTGCCTGGAGGTCTTTTTTTCCCAAGTTGGGTTTTGGTTTCTATCTGTTAGACTGGTTTTTTATCCGGATGGCTTGCCATGGGTTTTCCAGTCTTGACAGCTCGTTTTTGGTTCACACAAGTTCGGGGGAGAATGTCACAGGATATGACTCTCTTCTGGTATCCCAATACCGTTATGACAGTCATTCTTCCTGTTCACACGTGTCAAGTAGCAACCACGGTGAGAACCCGTGATTGATCCTCTCACACAAGATGACGTCGCACGTTGGTGCTCCTTCATCACCTTTGGGAATAGCCCACTTCTTTAGCTCTTAAGCTTAGTCACCATGATATCCGTGTTCCTAGTGGTCTCTTCTGGCTCTAGTTGCACAATCAATACCGGTCCTATTTGCTTGTGACATAATTTATGCGTCCCAGATTATCTGTCGCAGGGCATGAAGACAAGGGGAAAGTGGGAGATGAGGTCATTGAGGGGAAATATGTATGAGTTACAAATAGGAAAGAAACGACACTCACCACTGATGATTCTAGAAAGGAAATAGCTTCAACAAAAATATGCGTCCATTTCCGGAATGTCTTCTCGTCCACTCCACCTGAATAATTCGAGTTATCTTCCTCCTTACCATAAACCTTGAGAAAATAAAGAGCCCACATGAGATGTTTGAAATCACCTCCGTGGATTGAGTTGTGGGCATCTAATTTTCGCCATATGATACAGCAAATATCCGGCAACACCCCATAAAAATGTTTCCACCGGCGCTCCTGGACATCGTTGAATGGAAGCACGTATTTGCGGTTAGAATCCAAGTTCACTGCAGTGACGAAAACTTGTGGCGATGGGTCTTTCATAATAAAAATATAATAATTAATACCACCCAACGCCAACGGCGGGAGCGGCGGCTGCGGTGGAATCAGAGCGAGGGGGGTAGGTAATAATGTTATCTGAATGAGGGGGGATTGGAGGGGTTCCTATATCGTTGCAAACAGCCATTGCTCATGATGCCACCTTCGTCACTATGTAAAGTGAGGCCGAGTACGAAATCGCTCATGTAAAGTGAGGCTGAGTACGAACTCGTAGTCGGACTCACTTTACATTTTTCGGTTGAGCATGTAAAGTGAGTACGAGAAATTCAAAAAAAAAAAAGTACGTAAGTAGCGTCAGTACCGATACAGTACTTACGTAAGAAAACTACCAAACTGTAATTTCCCGCAGCACCCAGGCTTAGTCCGCGCAGCATCAAAAAATCCAACATTAAACCATTCGACACCCATTTCACCCTCCCAATAGTCTCAAACGAGAGTCACTTCAGATGCAAACTATCAAAAATTGGATTTGACATGGTCACATGCAACTCCGACACCTGCCCTTCTCCATCCCGAGGTGGAAGTAACGCTAAATCAAACAATATCGTCGCGTCACTCCTTTCGGCATAGAAGAGCAAGTTTCAAAGAGGCAGAGGTTCAAAGGCATCACGCACCGACAGCTCATCACAAATAACACTCACCGGAGAACAAATCATCGGAGAACTTTACTAAGATAACATGCAACTACTCCCTTTCGCCATCAGCCCACTAGGCCTCTTCGGCCCCACAATAAATTACTTCCTATATGGCACACCTCCACCCAGCGACTACAAAACACTCCACAACATCGACAAGTCCAAATTCCCAAACGCCTCCAACATGGCTCACCAAGCATTCACTAGAACCCCATCAAACATCCTAGAACGAGCCGACTCAATTTGGAAATCAAAACAAAGAAACTATCACTACGGGGGATCCTACAAAAGCCCTGACCCAAGCACCTACTACACACAAATATTCGGGAGAACGGTTTGTAAGGCAAACGGCTCGGCAGGACTAGCTGCCATTCAAGCACTCTATGAGAGCAACAATGGCCCGATAACAGCGTCGTCACTTAATGATGACCAAATTTCATATTTATTACACAGTACAGGTGGCAGATCTATTTCACAAAGAAGTAGCTCTCAGTCGACTCAAGAGTCTTCACAGCCATCTACAGATACTTTTCTTGTTTACAATACCAGTGATACGTAGTTTACCGTAGCACAGAACTAACCTAAAGCCCCACCTACATAGCCCCACACTGCCCCACACACACAGGCAATGACCGACTAGAAGATGGACATGTTCGATGTTGTTATGACATGAAACGATCATTTTCTGTAACCCACACAACCACAACCCTCGCCTGTGACCTCTCATATTGCTACACACTACGCACACGATACTGACACCCACGGCATAAAATATTAATATATATGTTTTGAGCAGAAGCACTGGTTCAAAATGAGTTCAGAAGACACAAGTTGTGCTTCATGTGGTATCGCTGAAGTTGATTACATCATAATGAAGGAGTGCGCTGCTTGCGATCTCGTGAAATATTGCAGCGATGAATGCCAGAAGGACCATGAAGCACAACATGAAGAAGAGTGCAAGAAAAGAGCGGCTGAATTGCGAGACGAATTATTGTTCAAGCAACCGGAAAACCGCTTTTTTGGGGACTGCCCGATCTGCATGATCCCTCTGCCGCTTGATCATGCGAAATCTTTCTTACATCATTGTTGCAGTAAACTCATTTGCAAAGGCTGTATGTATGCTAATTATTTACGTGAGGAGGAAGCATCATTAAAGGCATCGTGCCCATTCTGTCGAAAACCTGTGCCCAAAACGGATGAAGAAGCCAACAAACTAATTATGAAAAGAATAGAGGCGAATGATCCAGTTGCTTTGAACCAACAAGGAAAGGTGCAGCGCACTAGAGGAGAGTATTTCAAATCAGTTGAGTATTTCACAAAGGCTGCTGAGTTGGGAGATGCTGATGCGCATAGTCAACTTGCAAGGTTGTATATTTGCGGAGAAGGCGTTGAGGAGGATAATGGGAAGGGAATGTATCATTTGGAAGAGGCAGCTATCGGAGGGCTTCCCAACGCTAGACATGTTCTTGGAGTGAATGAATACGAAAATGGCAATACTGAGAGAGCAGTGAAACATTGGATCATCTCTGCCACGCAGGGATTTGACGAATCTATCAAAAGACTGATGGATGCATTTAAGGGGGGATTTGTGGAAAAAGAGGCACTGACTGCTGTTTTCCGTGCACACCAGGCTGCTGTAGATGCAACCAAGAGTCCGCAGAGGGAGGCAGCTAAAGAGATTGAGAGAAGACTCCCTGTGTTTTAGATAATTAACTGTTTCGAACAACCTTCTATCCTGCAACTTCCTGTGTCAGCAAAAAAGTTCTTTCAGCTGCTCTCCACGCACATCATGACCATACCGCTGTCCGTCGATGCAACCAAGGCTTCGTAGAGGGATATGGCCAAGGACGAATTATCAAAATTATAATGACATGATATTGTAAATCAAAATGTTTTGGGCTGATTTTTGAAGCAAGCGGAGGCAGCAATTGCGAGGTTGATGTTGCATTTCGTAAGCCAATGCTTTCTTTTCTCCATATTCTTTGCAATATTCTACTACTCAGCAAAGTCAGCCAATGAAAACGATACAATGGCAACTGGCAACTGAAGGACTGGAAGGCCCACCTAAAAGTAGAGCTGGCAGCTGGCTGAGGGTAAGATAGCCATCTCATTTTTAGCGCGCTGTATCATCAAGCATCAAGCATGAGCAACCTAGTCGGCGCGCCATTCGTCGCAAAGGCGCCATACGTCGCAAATCCAAAATCACTCTTTGCGACGCAAAAAAGAGCTGTGCACCATGAGGCCTCCCACCCTACTACCCTCATTACACAATTAAATGTCGACATTCCAAAGTACTAATGTAGTTACTAGACCATTTTTTGACGCTGAATTCAATGGTTCAATCGGCGGCTCGCCATATTCAGCAAAAAGAAACGTTTGACCGCCACAATAGCGGTGGTGATTTTCACCCCCTTCCGCCCAGAGCACATGTAGCCAATAGCACCAAGGCGTCGTTTCGGTCCATTAAACGGCAAAAAAGTTTGTATTGGCGACCAATATTATATATATGGACGGAATATGCGCTAATTAACCGGGTGTGGGTCTCATGCAATGCCTATCCAACATATCAAATCTATGTCGTCGATTAAGAAAGATTTCCACAATTTATCTCAGTCAATAGTGGTATATATCTGACACAAAACATGTTGAAACCACACCATGGATCATAGAGGTCTTGTCTACTATATGATAATCAAAGTTGTCAAGCTGGACTGCTTCATATTACCACAGTGACTACTACAACTCTCGGTTTCCTGGAATACTAATGATTGTGGGTTATGAGAAGCCGGCCCACCAGCAGTCGCCTACACAAGTGTTGTGGCATGATATTAACGTCTTCTCCATGTACAATTGGGACCTTTCACCTCATTAAATCATCAGCCATCTATTGTGCGCCTTTTGCTGTGGTTGGGGACAAACGTTATAACTGTTATCAGTGGCTTTCCTACAAAGTCTCATGAAATGGGAGGCCGAATGATCGATATAAAACTCCATGATGGCGTAGATGTTGCGTGTAAATAATAAATCCGAGTAAACTGAACAAGTATCATAGAATATAGAAGGAGTTATTAATGATATACTACTATCATGTTGTCTAAGTTACATAAACATGAGCATTTCATGACATGCCCGATATGTGCAGACATTCATGTGTATGTGCGTCACCCGCAATTATCATCAAAACTACTTTGAATTGGACGCTGCAGCTTACATAATTGGAATCAGCGTGAAAAATTGGGTAAGGGAGAGTCTTCTTAGTGTTGTGGAGGGTGTAAGGGAAAGATAATGCTATGGTTTGCCATCGGATTTGTCATGTCAGATGCACTTTTTCAAGATTTTTTTAGTGTTTGTGCGTGATTACAGCAAATATCGACGCAATTGAACGGAGCACCACCACCAAACGCTGAAGATGCATTCCAAACGATATAAATAGAAAGTTATTAGTCTTTCAGCTTAAAGCATCGGCATATTATTGGCCAATATTGGCGTAGTAATGCCAGATTTTCTGCGACGCAACAAGATTTGGCTGGTTGTTGGGGTGAAAAATACCTGTTTCTGTCCAAAATGACGCTTTTTGTGTTCGATATCGGCTTTTCTATCCGTGCGACGCCGCATCGTCGCATGCGACGAATGACGCGCCGACTAGCAACGAGCAACCAATGACATAGAGAAAAAATAAGTAATGTCATGACACGATACACAATCATTTTCAAATCCGCTGGCGGCCTGCAGATAGACGGCTGAATTAGTACTGTACTGCAAGGCTACCGACGGAGGAAACAATGGACATTCCTTCTTTCTTCATCGGCATTGATTTTTGGATCGTTTGTCCCTGTCTAATTATTGCGTTGGTATATTATTTCGAGAGCGCACCTGACAAAGGCAATTCTACTACAACTGCAGATCAATCCTGCTGTGCCTCGTGTGGCATCGAAGAGATTGATGAAATTAAATTGAAAAAATGTGATGATTGCGATCTCGTAAAACACTGCAGCAGTAAATGTCAAAAGGAGCACAAAGCACACCACGAAGAAGACTGTAAGCGTAAGAAGCGAGCGGCCGAATTACGTGAGGAATTATTATTTAAACAACCAGAGAGTACTCATCTCGGGGACTGCCCAATCTGCTGTTTACCTCTGCCGCTTGAGTTAGGGAAATCTACTCTGCAGGCGTGCTGCTGTACAATGATTTGTAACGGGTGCTGTTATACCAATATGATCAGAGAGGTGAAAGCGTCATTGAATCCATCCTGTCCGTTTTGCCGAAAAGCCATGTTCAAAACAAAGGAAGAGCGCGTTAAAGCCATAATGAAAAGAATAGAAGCGAATGATCCAGTTGCGCTGTGCCACCAAGGAGCAGATGAATACGATGAGGGGAATTTTAGGAGAGCATTCGAGTATTGGAAAAAGGCTGTCAATTTGGGAGATGTAGACGCGCATATCAACTGTCAATTATGTATCATGATGGTAAAGGCGTTGAGATGAATACATCGAAGGAAATTTACCATCTGGAAGAGGCTGTTATTGGCGGTCATCCCAAAGCTAGATACAATCTGGGAGCTCACGAATGGAATAACCAAAATTCTGAGAGAGCGATAAAACATTGGATCATTGCTGCCACACAAGGGGAAGATGATTCAATCAAAGAACTGATGGATGCATTCAAGGGAGGATTAGTCGAAAAAGAGGTACTTACTTCTACTCTCCGTGCACACCAGGCAGCTGTAGATGAAACCAAGAGTCCACAGAGGAAGGAAGCCGAAGAATTCCGGAGGGAAGCTGAAGAATTCCGGAGGAAAGGCTTGCTTAGTTGAATATCTGAACATCCCAATATGGATGTATATCTCAATAGTGACATGCTTGCGCGCAATAAGTAGTATGTACATGAAGTTCTACACTTCTCAGATCCCGGGAATTCATCTTTTCTCACTCGAATGAACTAGTCAGCACATAAATAGCACCGGAATCATATTCTACATCCTCTTGCGATTAAGCCACATATTCGTCCGCTGTTGTGGCTTTCGTACTTTTGGAGATATGGTCGTCTGAATGGTGGACATTAGATTGGCGTATGTGCGTGTACACTTGTTGGCCAGTAAATGGAGATTTAAAAATCGAATCGAACGAGGCCAAGAGTGAGTCGTTCGAGGCCCCGCGTTGAAAATTGATGAATTCCCAGGATCTGAGAAGTGTGAAGTTTGGAAATGAAATGCCCATGTTGTAACCGTTTAAGTTCAAAGATTGAAGTGATAGACCGTGGATATTGGAAAGTAGAGATACATGAATAAATAATTCGCACACTTTTAAGAATAGGAAGGAAGGTGTAGATGCTGATGTTGTGCAATATTTCAACTCGGTCGACTCTGTAGCAAAGCTCATTACAGTACAGGTCTCTTGGTAGACATAGTCTTCCGGTTTCGGTCTCAGGTTGTCACAGGTGCAAAGATACTTATCTCAATAAAGTCGGGCTACTGATTGAACTTCGCACTCTGCGGAATTCTTTTAATACCATACCAGTGACCAGTGATGTTACCGTAGCACAGAAATAACCTAGCTAGAATAGCCCCACACTGTGTCATGATTATTGCATAGATTTATCTAGTAGGAGTAGCCAGTATGGATGATGGTGATGCAGCCAGCAACAAAACACATGAGGGTGTTGCTCTTGCTGACGACGCTTTATCTATAGTTGTTCGATAAGTAGTAGGCTACTTCAAGAATTCATCGTATCTTTGTGCTTTGTGGAAGCAATGCTGCGGCGGTGCTACAAGATGACGATCACAAATAATAATATTCGATACAGACGATGGGCTGGGCTGATATCATTATTTATGGTATTGAGTCTTCTCTCGTCGAATAGTTTCGGAGTTGTTACAATAATTGGTGTCGAAGGTACGATCATCAACGCTGATAATAATGAGGATCACGCAACAAAAAGTTTCACCGTCAAGCAAAACAAAGAACGAATACTTCCCTCAAATAATAATAATCACAACTTTTGTGGAGTCGGATTCCAAGACGCCTCAACATCCTGCAAACACCCCTGTCCTTCCGGTTCAATTGATGAATGTCCTGCCGGTATGCTCTGCTACTTCAATACTCCATGTGTTATCAGAGATCCTACACCGAAACCTACAAATGTATTACCGCCCAAAATCAGTCCACTAAGTAGTGAAAATAAAGCGAAATTATCCTTCTTTTGTGGGAAAGATTGGTCAGATGCATCGAATTCATGCGGAGTATGGTGTCCTGATGGAGAGGATGACGTTTGCCCACCTGGTCAGAGTTGTTTCGGGGATACAATGTGTCAAAAGACGACAGATAGGCCAACTGGTCCGCAGCCGACGATTGGTCCGAGCTTTAAACCGACAGATCCGACTGCTGCCCCGTCGGTTGGGTTGATGGTGGATCATCCTTCGAATCATCAATTTTGTGGATAGTGAGTTTTTTCTGCTGCAATCGTTATAATATCTGTGTTGCTGTGTTGCTCTTTAGATCACATTCGCAATGAACTTTCTAATACTCAATCTTTCTTACTCCCATAATATATTCAACAGCGAATACCTCCAAGCAATCAATAAATGCTCATTAGAAACACATTGTCCAAATGGTGCAGCAGATTGTGAATTTCCCGAAAGCTGCTGGCATGGATTGACAGGTTGTGATGTGAGGGATTTTACCCCCGTTGAGTTGGGTGGGTTCATGAATCGACCGACACAACAGGAGTTGGCGGAAGGGATGGGGTTGAGTTACCCATCGGATGATGTAAGTGCTATCTGTTTATACTCTTTGATACTGCGAAATATTTTATTAATGAATGTGACTAATATGTGGAGATGAATGCAATTCAGCCGACGGATCATTTCTTTTGTGGAGTGCTACTGGAGGACATCAACAAAATGTGCAATACGCAGCCATGCCCCGATGGAACGGCTACAAACTGCGATTATGGTCAACTTTGCTATAAAAACACTGCATGTGATGCTAGAATACGACCAGGCTACGGAGTTACTCAAGCGCCAACAATGAAACCAACGCCTTCGCCGTTGGCAAGTGATGCAAGAGAATATTTCAATTTCTGCGGCGAGGATTGGGCGCAAGCGAATACATGCGAAATGCAATGGTGTGGAGATGGTAGTGAATGTCCTGTCGGCCAATCTTGTTTCGCTGATACTGAATGTAACATGAAAGAAAAGCTGGATGGTCCACCAACGATGAAGCCGACAGGAAAACCAGTCATGTATGACGATCCGATGAACACAAGCTTTTGTGGATTTTCGTTCCAAGATGCGCAAAGTCGCTGTTCGGTTGAATCGCATTGTCCAAGCGGCCTTCAGCAGGAGTGCCCAACTGGTGAGTATTGCTGGGTTGGAACATGTAACATACTGGAGTTTGCTCCACCGTCGCCTCTACCAACACAACACCCAACACGAATACAAACGGGTAGTCCTACGTCATTTCCATCTTCCTCCCCAGTCAAAATATTAACACCACAGCCTCAGGCGGCAGTCCCTCTGACTTCCTCACCGACAATACCCAATGTTAGTGAATCACCTACATCACGTCCAGGATCTGAAAGCAGCAATCCTGATAGCTTCGAAACAACGCTTACAAACCGATGGTGCGGACACACGCGCAATGAGGCATATAAAAATTGTGGTCGGCCTCTGTATGAGTGCCCGGGTGGGTACTGCTTTCATGGACTTCAGTGCTTCGTGCTTAGTACATACTGCGAGAATGAATCGGCAATTAGTGATACTGCTAGTCCAAGACCAACGACTCCATCATTGGCTAGTCCAAGCCCATCGAATCCATTGGAACAAACTCTGTCTCCAACTTTCCATCCCACCCAGAGTAAAAAGACTGTCTTCTTTCCTCCCATTTCGAGAGATCCGATTCCAAAATCACCAAGTGAGAATATAGAACGAGTTCAACATATTATTGAGAGCATTGAGTCTACACTGCGAAGCGAAATTTTTGTTCTTATAACCAATGGTGGAGCACCCATCACATCCAGCTTGTACACGTATGAAGGCTTTCATTCGGCATTATTATTCTATTCAAATGCAGGGATGAATGACAACTATTTTTATCTAGGAGGGGAGCAATCTGTCGACGAATTAATAAATCTTGAGGTGGAGTTTGGAATCGCCAATTTAGCTCTCTTTATTGCAAAAATGATGACGGATACGATCGTACACGAAAGATGTACGCCTGATCTCTTGGCATGTGGACTTGATGCTTTCGACACAACTTTTGAGACTCAACAGCTACGGGTCATGTGCCCCCCGTCATCTGATGTGGAAGGAATAGAATGCAAACAAGGTGGGGTCGGCTGTGCTTGCACTCTCGGCTTCTTGAATAAATATATTGGAGCAGAGGGTCCTGCTTCTGGTAAATTTTCTGGTCTGAACTTTTGCAGCTCGGTTCAGTCTCTTTGCAATCACCGTAGTAGAGAAGGTTCCTTGCTGAGATGGATGGCAGCAATGACGCACTGGGTGTTACATATGCAACGACGTGAAGATAATGGAGTGACGTTCATCGACGAGCTACACAAATTTGTGAATGGTGGGATGGTTGACATGAATTTTCTTCATGTTGTAGCTGATTCTTCAGTGCTTGATACAAATGCTATCAGCAGAGAATCATCACATACAAGGGAGAAGTTCGTTGCAAACTTTTTCAAAACAATGGTCAAGCTTTCAGAAGTACATTCTCAATCTCAAACAGCAGCTCCTATCCCTGCCATGCAAAAAACTGCCTCTCCGAGCATCATGGTGCCATCCACTGCCGTTCCAATCATGGCAACAATCAAACCAACAAAAATCAAAGTGCCCCAAACTCTTCAACCAACCGTATTCTCAGTTGCTTTCCATCAACTCACACCATCCAAATTGCAATCAATGGCACCTTCTTCGGGACCTCCATCTAAGGCGACTGAATCCGAAGCTCAGCCTCTCTGTCCCACTTTTTGCAACGAGGTAGTATCAATCGAAGAGTGTCCTTCACGAGACATTACCGTTCCATTCAAGATTCCGTACTGTCAAGATTCTATTGGCATAAACGAAATGTGTCGAGGAAATAACTATTGTGGAACCAGTGCATCTTTGAACAATTGCGGGAAGGGCAGGAGCGTTTACCGTAGGATTGACTGCTCTCCACAAACGCAGACGGGTGCTGACTCAGTAGTTGATGGGGGAGAGAGCAACTATCCTACTGCTACCGATACTCCTTGTAGCTTATGTCGGCGTGGCGAAATCGTAATCGACACTGGCATCGTATTGTATAATGGAAGGGAATCCACTTGTGTCATGATTCAGTCCTTTCTAAAGCAGTCAGTCTTTGCCGGAGATGCTATATGCACATCAGCACAGAATGAATTATCTGCAGCTTGCTGCGAGGCAAAAACAATAGAAGAGCCTACCACCGAGGCAGATGAAGAGTCTAATGAGCCTTCTTCCGCTCCTTTAGAAACTATCGAACCAACTCAGCGGGGTGCAGATTTGCCGTGGTATGTGAAGTATTCTGAGGGCCACTCGTCTGGGGGTGGAGGATGGCAATCTTACCGTCTCGGAGGAATTCTCATCTGTCTACTTTCTTTATACCATCTACACTGAGAGAGCATGATTTTATGATGAAGCTTAAATAATATGTCTTATGATTGCACTCTCCCACATGATTTCTCTCTCTCTAGACATAATATCTAACGTCTCTACTCTTTTATGAATAATAGTCATTCCTCTACAACGATATGCAAATGTCTCGATGATTCACCAGGAAAGAAGAAAGACGAAGACTTCGAACCATTCCTCCTCCCTAATGAATCAACATCTATCACGTTCAATCAATTCAATTTCAATCCTTCTTGTATTCGGCCTTCTCCTCATCCGAAAGAGCACGCCACCTTGCTCCCAACTCCTTTCCGAGCTCACCGAACGACATTTCAGGATTTTCTTCTTTGATTGTTGGGCGCATCTCCTTGGCGAAGAGCATGTAGCCAGTGAGGGGCTTTTTGGCTTTGGCTCCCTTTGCTTTGGCTTTCGTGGCCTATTATTTGTGTAGCAATCATGTGCACGTGTGCGTGGTAGACAGTCGAATGGGCATATAAATGGGCATATAAATGGGCATTGAGTTGAATCGTGAGTGTGTTGCAGGGAAGCAGCGTTGGCGCGGACGAAAGTTAGAGACATGTCATTGTTGAGCGTGCACTTAATTCACCCACACGAACATCGCTTCCTTCTATCAAAATGCATATCGAAAGAGCTGCCCTCGGCGTATGAAGACTCCAATTGTTGGTTCAATGATGTCTAGGTAGCGATAATGCAACATTTACCTAATTTCCTAAGTGATAAGTATGATATGCATATCGCAAGAGCATCCCGGCAGGGAACGTCGGCTCGGCCACTCTCTCAGTGAACGGCATTTAGCATGATGTATGAAAAAATACCTACCTTAGCCTTCTTGGGCTTTTCAGCCTTATCAGCAGCGTCGGTCTTCTTCTTGGGAGGCATGTTCTATGTAATGTTCGTTGTAGTAGGGCTTTGTTGTAAAAGTTGTGAGATTTTTTGCTGAGGAAAATTATGAAAAATGACACCGCTGTCTTCACCGTGCTTTTCCACACAGCAACACTGAAATGTCAAACCACCGACGAGCCAAAAATTTGAAACAGTTCCTACATTGAAATCCTACAGAGGTGTGTAACCAAAAGGAATTTGGAATCTTCCAGATAGTTGCTTCCCCAATCGATCCGCTAGCATTGGAAAATGATGTTGGAATGCACTTTTGACTCGCACTTATAGCTGATGTTGCTTCTCTCTCCCGCTCTCCCTGGTTCTCTTCTTGTGACATAAAGAACCAGAAGCTCCATCAATCCAATGCAATCAAGGGCAATATCTTGGGTCGGGTCGGAAGCATGAGCTCAAACGCTGCTAACGGTTCCAGTAAACCGATCGTGACAGTGTGAAGTCGTGCACTCGAATCTCCAGTGCTACGCCTACACACATACATGGACAGGCCCTGCTACAAGCAAGACCACGCCAGACATTAGTGTTCTTTTCTGTTCCTGTCCTGCCTGGAACGATCGTGCCAATATAAAGTAAAGCCCTACTTACCATCATTCCAGCGTCTCGTCATCTTCATAAAAATGAACATCAAAGCCATAATGCATTCATATCATCATGATTTCCGTGTCAACTGAGAGATACACTCCGGCTTGTACCCGAGCTCAACGCTGGGTAGAAGCTCTGATTGGTGGAGTTCTACTCAACACAATCGGGAAAGCTGCACAAAACATTGCCTTGACCAAGAGTGGATTGGTCGCCAAGGAAGTTTATCTACCTCAATGCGGTTACACCATGTATTATCACGAACGAGAAGCAGTCGTTGACGAAAATGACAGCTTTCATCAAGATAAACTCAACCAACCAACGATCCTCCTCTTTCACGGCATCACTCAACGTTCTGAAGACTTGTCAGGCTTTGTTGCAAGTTTGGATATTCCTCCCAACGTGCGCATCCTGTGTCCAGAGCAGATGGGTCACGGTCGTGATATCAGCAATCGATTATGTTTCGATCCCGACAACTACACACTACCCACACATAATCGAATGTTGGAGTCGACTTCTGAATTCCTCGACACGGTCAAGTGTAGTCGCAACACTAATGCATTTGGCATCTCTCTCGGAGGAGCAGCATGCTACTACCTCCAGCACCACCGACCAGATATCATCAAACGTGCAGTACTGGTCTCACCAGCCATACTCTGCTGTGTCGACAAGGATCTAGTCAATGGTATAAGGGATGGGTCAAACAACTTTTGCTGCTTTGAAAGTAGGCACGACGTCGAAATGTTAATGAGAGACCTATCCACAGGACGTGATGATTACACTCGTGAAAAGTTGGATCCAGTGCCGCAGTTCTTCTTGGAATCTGTTTACCGTCAGTCGAAAAGGGGAGTTCCGGCAGGACACTTTAGGGCGCTGTTGCTGAATCTATTGGCAAATACTGATAGTCCATTCTCTTCTGTAAAAGATGTTGATGCGGATAGTAAGCGTCTTGTTGTTTGGCCGGAAAAGGATAGAATCATCAACTACGAGGAAGGGATGCGCTTCTTTGAAGTATCGTTGAGTGGTGGTGGCTTAGCATCTAAAAGTCCCAACACTGTATTCGAATCGGTCGAAGATTGCGGACATGTCTTTCATTCCGATGGGAGAAGTATACTTGATATTATCAAGCCAAGGGTAAGAGACTATCTTCTCAACTTCTCACAGTATGATTGATATGAGACAGGGAGAATCTGGGTGAGTGTAATTTTGTAGGTAGTGGTGAGAAAGGAATTATCTGTGGAGTGAAGGATAGAGTATTGTATCAAATTGTATCAACACAAATAAATGAAATTGTTTGGACGCCAGTACAACGCTGCCTTTAACCTCTTATTATTAGAAAGAGATAGCTTGCTTGATGAGAGCTATCCACCCTGCGTTTCATGTTCCATGTGTACTTCTTATTCCATGAGCAAGGTAGCATCACTAGATCAAATGCATGCAATTCCCTTCGTATATTGTCCATCTCCTTCTTGATTTTCACGGCAGAACTGCACATGCGACAAACACACTGTCTTCATACTGGACTTTTGCTCCCCTCTTTTTTAAATAGGATAATCCAATGCTTTCAAAACTCATGCTGCTTCCCATTGTACTCGCTAGGTCGTTAATGCTCCATTCTTCCCCTTTCTTTCTTCTCTGCCTTCTTCTCTTGATGCCAAGATTCGAAAATATGGTTGTGTCTTGAGTACATGGAGAAAGAACTTGATCATCATCATCTTTGTCAAATGAATCCAGAGATTAGAAAAGATGCTTGTGTCTTCATTACACGGAGAAAGAACTTGCCCATCCAATGCTCCATTCTTCTTTCTCTTGCTTCTCTTGATGCCAAGATTAGACAAAGGGCGCTTTGTAGTATTATTTTTTCGTTTCTCTCTTGTCACAGTCGTTATATCTGCTATATACTGCCAAAGATGCATACGTGTCTTCACTACATGGAGAAAGATGCTTGGCAGTCTGAATTGCAGCTTCATCATCTTTGTCAAATTAATCCGACAGACCATGAAAGATGTCGTCATAACTTCTGTCTTCATCGATACGATGCACAATGCTCTATTATGCTCAGAACTAAGCGCGAGGTCTTCTGTATTATGCTCAGAACTGAGCGCGAGGTCTTCTTCTTGCTTTGACTTCTTTGCATCAATTCTTGTATCATCAACTGCAATATCTCCACCAGCCCACAAACTCTCCGGATAAACTCTCACGAGTTCATTCAAAATTCATGTAAACTAGTCCTCCCTGCAAATCCTTCTCTCGTGCTGCAGTCGGATATGCGTTTTAGTATTTTAGCGTGAAATGAGATTGAGCACCTTACAGTAGTGCCGCGTGGAGAGGGAGCACCCTCCCGTGTCGATTGATAATTCGTATAGATGCTGAGAGGGGATGGTCGTGGAGGGATTTGAGAGCGGTGGACCAATTAGATGCTGAGGTTGTGATAGTTGGAGCATTTTCATTTGGTTGGGGATGATTTCATCTTCGTCTTCTTCGTCTTTAACATCAGATGTTTATGTTGTTGTGTGGTGCGGCGAGGGGCATTGGGATGGGTAGGCGGCTTGGCTGCCATCATCATTGATGCCATCATCATTGATGAGATCATATTTGTTCTTTGTTACGCCTATCGTCTTTTGGTGGTACAAATAATCATGTTGCAGTCGAGAGTCGATATTCTTTTATGTGCCCTGGTCGATACGATAGTCGATCGAGAAGAGTTGGCTTGGCGAAGTCATGTGTGTCATTTTTGTCGGAGGGAAGTTTCAATACTACCGCTGTTCTACACTCTATCTGCAATCTCGATACATACTTACTCTTTGCTATGCAATGAAAGCAGCAAGTAGAGACGAGGACGATATGATCGAGTGATGTTTATTGGAACTGAGCGTGATGTACACACTTGGTGAGTGGATCTCAAGAGTGATATCATAAGATCAAGCAAGCAGTGGAATTGGACTTATTATATTTACATCTGACAAACATGAGACACATTATCTAAAGACTCATTCCTACGACCTATGGAGACGAAAATGCCAATTCCCAATCATCCCGTCTCTCTATCTCTAGAGAGATGCAGCAAATAATGTGCCATAAGACACATGACAGCAATGGTCGCAACTTGAGAGAAGGCCCTGCTAGATTGATCTAACTAAACTTGCCGTCTTGTTCCTGCCCTGCTAGTGAAGGCCTTCCGTCAACAGTCTCTGCTTGGTCCGAGTTGCGGTGGATGTATGGACGGTAGCTGTGTAGCTTGCGATACGCCATGCGAAGAGAGTGCCTCTATATGAATTGCCAAGTACTGTTTTTAGAGATAGGAAACAAAACAAAGATTCATTAGAGATACAAAATACAAAGAGACAGCAGACAAACACAACAAAGATTTAAAAATGATGGTGGAGCTGCTTTTCAACGAGATCGAACGGTAGTTTAGCGACGGATTTATGGTCTAGCAAACCCTAAAGGAACTGTGCCAATCTTTCCCTGAGGAGGACGGACACTCTGTTTAAGCCTGTCAGCACCTTCGAAGGCCGCCGTGACCAACCTTGGAAACCGACCGTTACTATCTCTCTCGGAACCCCAAATCGAGTACACCCGAAGGCGCAAAGAAAAGCTGGGCCAATTTAATTAATCGCCGGCTAACCTCGGCGATGGGCCTTATTTGTATAGCACCGGCTTTGCCTCGGTGCTGGGACTGAGCCCTGGGCCAATTTGTATAGCACCGGCTTCCACGGTGCTGGGCCAATTTGTATAGCACCGGCTTCCACGGTGCTGGGCCAATTTATATAGCACCGGCTTCCACGGTGCTGGGCCAACTTGTATAGCGCCGGCTTTCCTCGGCGCTGAAGTTGTTGCTCGATCAGCCATTAAAACCGGACAGGGGATCATGAATCGGTTGTAACTCACCTGTAATCTTCCATCGTCGGCTGCAGTCGTTAGCGGCGGAGCCTGCTTCAAGGCGGCGGGGATGCTTGCGGGTGAACGCTATTGGGAGGCAGCGGTAGTATAGCAAGCGGCCGGCCAGCGGAGGGCGGAAAATTGGCCGACATGGTGGTTTGGTAGCGAATGATGTTGACAGTTTGCTCGATGAAAAATTATGAGCACAGCAAGCAGCGGCATGAGGCTTGCAACAGCAATTTGCCATCCATGATTGAATGAATGGCTGTGAGAGATCCTCATAATGCTGTCTGTCTGCATGATTGAATGAATGGCTCTCCGGTGCTTTTGGTCGGCATGATTGAATTAACGTTGCGATGGTCGGCATGATTGATTTTTTGTGAGCGATTTTGGTGGAAATTTCGAGTGCCGAGTGATGTTGAAGTGCAGGTTGTTACGAGAAAAGAAGTCTTGGTCTTATTTATCTCATACATATATTTATCATGATATTATTTGTAGTACACAACAGCAAATGAAAGCCAACACATTCTTAGCTGTTATTACATGAGACGTGACCAGACCGACAACCCTGGATATCGAATGGTCATAAAAAGTTTTAACGCAGTCATTTATCTGTTCTCGATCCATGGCAATCATCTTTAATAATTTCTGCAGCTTTTTGAGAAGTAGAAGGAGAGAGTTTGTATCTCAGACCTGATCAAAATGGCACAATAATTATCCTCTGCAGTTGTGCAGAGTCGTTCTTTGTTACCGCTGCTGCGTATGAGAGAGTTATTTTCACATCGTTCCATGGCTTGCCCGTGGGGACAAGTGCAGGGCCTCCAATGCTCGAAGTTCATTCATCATTCCCTCTGCCCTACTTACCATCATGCCGGCGTCTCGTCATCTTCATAAAAATGAACATCAAAGCCATAATGTACCCATATTATCATGATTTCCGTGTCAACTGAGAGATACACTCCAGCTTGTACCGGAGTTCAACGCTTGGTAGAAGCTCTGATTGTTGGAGTTCTACTCAACACAATCGGAAAAGCTGAACAAAACATCGCTGTTGTTGAATCTATTGGCAAATACTGATAGCCCATTCTCTTCTGTAAGAGATGTTGATACGGATAGTAATCGTCTTGTTGTTTGGCCGGAAAAGGATAGAATCATTAACTACGAGGAAGGGAAGCGCTTCTTTGAAGTATCGTTGAGTGGTGGTGACTTTGCATCTAAAAGTCCCAACACTGTATTCGAATCGGTCGAAGATTGCGGACACAATGTCTTTCATTCCGATGGGAGAAGCATAACTGATATTATCAAGCCAAGAGTAAGAGACTATCTTCTCAACTTCTCACTTCTTGATTGATTGCGACAGGGAGAATCTGGGTGAGTATAATTTTGTAGTGGTGGAAAAGGAAGTATGTATTGAACAAAGTCTATTGTAATAGAGATAAATAGGTGAAATTGTTGAACAGGCTTGGAGCAAGAAGTAGATGCGATTAAGTTGCTTTGCCGAAATCTTGCTGTGATGCTACGAATACTGAGATTGGCACCTCTTATGATACCACCCATCTTCAGCATCCATAAGATTGTGTTACTGCCTCCCTCTGTGGACTCTTCGTTGCATCTACGGCGGCTTGATGCGCACGGAGAGTAGCAGCAAGATCAACTTTGCTGATTTCTCCCCTCTTGAAAGCTCTCATTAGCGCTCTCATTGAAAAATCACAACCTTGCGTGGCGCCGATGGTAAAATGTTTCACTGCTCTTTCCGTATTGTCATTTTCGAGTTCATTAGTCCCGAGGAATAATCTAGCATTGGGATGTCCACCAATGGCAGCTTCTTCCAGATGGTACATTTCCTTTCCCCTGTCCTTCTCAACACCATGTCCATCACGATACATTACTGCCAATTTACAATGTGCATCAGCGTCTCCCAATTCAGCAGCTTTTGTCCAATACTCAAATGCTTTGATATAGTTTTCCCCCTCGTATTGCTCTGCTCCTTCACCGATTAGCGCAGCTGGATCATTCGCCTCTACTCTTTTCATCCTTTGCTTATCAATTTCTTCATCCGTTTCTGGCGCTCCACGACAGAACGGGCACGATGGCATCAGTGATGCTTGTAACTCATGTGCCCTATTGGTATAGGCGCAGCCATTACAAATAGTTTTGCTGCAGCATTCTGTCACACTAGATTTCTTGAAATCAAGGGGTAGCGGCAAACAGCAGATGGGGCAGTCACCACGATGTGTGCTCTCCGGCTGCCTAAATAATAATTCATCACGTAACTCAGCTGCTCGTTTTTTACAGTCCCGCTTATGCTGTTTCCTGTGGTCCTTTTGACATTGAATGCTGCAGTATTTAACGAGATAACAAGCGGTGCAATTCTTCAATTTGACGTCATCAATTTCAGCGATGCCGCAGGAAGCACAACTTGATTTGTCTACCTCCGCATCAGCATTATCTTCGCTCATTTTATTTTACCGCCGCTCCGAATTAATGATTTCCGTCAGCTTCTTTCACCGTTAAGATGCTTGAGTTGAGTGGGTAGTTGGGTCGGGCTGGTTGTGGTTGTGGTTGTGCCTCGCCTTGAATTCCCAGGGCAAGCAAAGGCACTTCTGAACACGGACGGAAAAGGATTCTGAATTCTGAGATGAGTGCGCTTTAGTGCCGCGGTTCCCGTGGTGCCGCCTAAATCCCTTCGCCTTGAATTTCCAACAACACATACGTTGGGGAAAAAAATTCGAATCTCTGACAATAGCAACACTATCGATGATCAACTTCGACACTGATCACTTTGGCAGTAGACTGGACCGATAAATTTGCTGACAAACAAAGTTGTAAGCTTGCTGGATGATTGCTTTCTTCCCAGCCAAATCTTGTGCGTAGTGGATCTGTAAGTGATTTTTCTCACAACGCTTAAAGTGACACGTGACGCCACAAAGTGTTGACAGACCGCCGTACAAATTTCCAGCTGCTGTTCCTCTCTTCACCTTGGCTTTCATTCTCTACTTCCCTCCTCCCCACCAGCTTAACTTGAATGCAGTACACGTTGGTGGGTGCGTTGTACATCACTCAATCAAGTCAAGTTGAAGTGGGAAACAGATAGAAGTAAGAAATATCCAAATAACCTTAGTGAACTAAAGAAGAACGTGAAACCGAGAGTTGTCTCTCGGAGCCATGAACCGCAGAGCATCGCAGCAACCAGCGATAACTCTGAAAACTATTGAGGGGGGAATCCGCCCAGCCCGAATTCCTATCTTGATATATCTAGATCAGTGAGGCCTTGATCTAGGCATTTGTAGAAGGGATTTGCCGAATCTTGAGATTGGGGTCCTTGACATGTAGCGGAACCCATCTCGCGTCGGTACCCGTGACTCACTTCGTAATTCCAGAGAGACCTTGTATCCCAGATGTGCATTGAAGCGTGGAAACCTATTTCAAACATCACTTCAATTTGCACTCTGTTTATCGCAGATAAGATACAAGGGCCCGCTTACTCGAACAAATTTTAGCCATACCTCAATCGAGGCTAGTATGGATGAAACCACAGGTTTAACGACTAACCATCTTCAGAACACGCTCTCTGAGCTGCCCCCCTCATAATTCATCCCAGATGCAAATGGTGCGACACATCTGGGGGAGTGAAACCGTACCTACGTATTGCTTTGATTGCTCATACCCCGTCTATGCTCGGTCATAGTCTCAAGAGCGTAGGAAACAGCAACACCCATCGCACTGCATTACAGTCTACAGTTTGATGTAGTTTTTTAGCCTCAGCATTCGAACCATCTATTGCCCGAACCTGAGCTAACGAAATTAACTCCCATGAGTCTGACTATTCATTTCTTGGTTATTGGCAGAGACTACAGGTACCTGTCCATTTCCGTCCTTCATCCAGCTTTCGCATCTCAACAACGAATCAGCACACTCGGGTGACCATCTTGGTTGATGAAGTGCAAACACACACCGCTGGATAGAATCGCAGATCATGAACATTTAAATACCTTCTCTGATAGCTGTTACTCTCTTCCCCAGAGTAACTAATATATGTACATGATGTGGCATCACCGTAGAGATCGCTGAAGTACTTGCAATCTCTTGCTGGAAGTTCTACTCGTCCCCGATGACGGAGTACATGAAGGAAGACTGTAACCTCCATTGGACCTTCCGCTTGATGTGCCATCATTTCCCGGCCTATTCAGAAATGGATACTTAAATCCAATTCAGGGCTGTGTTCCCGTGAGAAAACAATTCCCCCGAGTACTCAGCAAAGTAAGAGAATTAAACATATGTCTCGAGATTAATCACCACAATCCAATCAACGAGACAAATTGTTTGATGCGTCTTGCGACGCAAAATGTGACATTAGAAGGAATGCCATAGTGGGGGAAGCCTTTCTGCAAAGTGTTCGTGATGAGTCCATCTGTCGGACAAGTGCCCTACACTCATACGAACCATCTTATCGCATAGACGATGAAGTGCGGAAAAGACTCATGGTGTTTGACAAGTTTTGGTACTACTGTGAGGTGAGAAGTGTATCGTCTCACAGACCTAGTAGTAGTATCGATCGGTGCATCAATCCGCGAGGTGTTGAAATGCTAGATCCAACCTTGCCCCCCTCTACCAATCCCCAAAACAAAGTCGAAGAGACGTCAACCAATCAAGTCCCTACATTTAAAGATGGGAATGATTTTCCAAACATTGACATTTCCTCGGACGATCAGATTGGTCACTGCCTTCCTTGCATCTCCATACTACGACAACATAGCCGTTCATAGAATTTCGATGCATCCCACGAAGAAGTATTCAAGCCGAAAAGCAAAACTCTTTCGTCCGACTACCTCCATCTACTTTGAATAAGTGAGAGTATGTCCGTGGCGTAGATGAGAAATGTCTACCCACCCACGACCCGAGTGCGAGAGTCATGTACATGTGCGCACATAACCCCCCTCAACATTACATATCCAAAGCAGAATCCTTCTTTTCCAACGTCACTTGCTTTGATACTCTCACCATGATGAAGAAGTGTATAGCACCACCAGAACTCCCCGTCGTTGATTTATCCCCCATGCATCATATAACGAAGGAGGCGCAGAAGGAGGGAAAGGGCTCTTGAGGGAACTCGGAGACTACACTCATCCATTCATGGCGATAGGAAGAACAACCTTCGCTTGGTCTTCCACTATTGCCCTCCACAATAGGAGAGTGCGATAGAGCTGTGCATGACCAATGCGCCATCCCTAAACGCAAACTCAACACGGAGATTATGGCTCTCAATCGACGAATTAATAGTATTCCCCCGACGTGATAGATTTGTGAATGTTTAAGAACGCATCCCTCATCAGCGGACTGCACGGAAGTGATAAAATAGATATCATCCCGTGCACCCACCCCACCGTGTAACCAAAGCCAACTTCTGCATAAAACTCTCTGAAGCATTGATGTCGCTTTGATACTCTTAAAAACTAGAGAAGAGTATTCCACGTGTTGTGAAACCAACCAAACCATTGACATAGAACATGTTGTTGTGTCATTAACAAATATCTAATGTCATCCAACCCCCGTCAAACCCACCCAAAGCGCCGGCAATTGCTTCAAGGGACGGGTACAGATCGTAGATGAACCAAACTGGCCGCTGCATGAAGAATATTGCATGAAGAATATTGGCCTGCTGTTCAAATCACGTTCTTAATAAATCCACAATCTGTATTATTTCACCGTTTCCACCAACACACGCAACATCCATGATATCCCTGTTCATATCCCATCTAAACCCCCCTCAAAGCTCCCGTCACCAAGACGGTTGCGTGTGGACACTGCGAGACAACGGAGGTCATGTCGATAGACACGGCGGTAGCAAAACTCCGGAACGTTATATTACACGTCATCACGTCATTACGTCAAGCAGCCACGAAGGAAATAAAGACAAAAAGGAACCCAGTGACAAGCTTTAGTAAGTAGCGCATAAAAAATTCGAATCTCTGACAATAGCAACACTATCGATGATCAACTTCGACACTGATCACTTTGGCAGTAGACTGGACCGATAAATTTGCTGACAAACAAAGTTGTAAGCTTGCTGGATGATTGCTTTCTTCCCAGCCAAATCTTGTACGTAGTGGATCTGTAAGTGATTTTTCTCACAACGCTTAAAGTGACACGTGACGCCACAAAGTGTTGACAGACCGCCGTACAAATTTCCAGCTGCTGTTCCTCTCTTCACCTTGGCTTTCATTCTCTACTTCCCTCCTCCCCACCAGCTTAACTTGAATGCAGTACACGTTGAACCGACCAGCGCAGTCATGCGAACACGTGGAAATCAAAATCATAGAGAACTAACTTCCGACCATTAGCAAGCAGCAAGCCAAGTTGATGCGGCTAAGTTGCTTGTTGCTTTGCCGAAATCATGCTGTGAGGTGTGAGGCAAGGAAACTAAGTTTTGCAGCTCTAAAGTATTCAAGAGGCAAAGGGTAAATAACTATCTTTTGATGCCTAGTCATAATTTCGCCCCTAGAGAGGGTTAATCAGACGTACTTTAAAATTTCTGTTATTATTATTATCTTATGATGCCTTCTACTCCTTGATGGAGTTTTTCATTCCATAAGACCAATCCTACTTCACCTTGGACGATATTTTGCAGCTGTCTCCCTCTGAGGACTTTTGGTTGCATCTACAGCGGCCTGATGCTCACGAAGAGTAGAAGTAAGAACATCTTTTTCGACTAATCCCATCTTGAATACTTTCATCAGCGCTTTCATCGAAAAATCACAACCTTGCGTGGCGCCGATGATGCAATGTTTCACTGCTCTCTCAGCATTGCCATTATTCAATTCCTCTTGTCCAAGAAGGCATCTAGCTGTTGGATGGCCGCCGATAGCAGCCTCTTCCAGATGATGAATTTCCTTCCCCTTGTCTTTGCCAATCCCCATACCGTTCTGATACATAATTGCCAGTTTACAATGTGCTACCATATTTCCCAATTCAGCAGCTCTTGTCCAATATTCAGCCGCTTTGATATAGTTTTTTCCCTCGTATTGCACAGTTCCTTCATTGAGCAGCGCAAATGGATCATTCGCCTCTACTCTTTTCATCCTTCGTTTGTCACATTCCTCATCCGTTACGGGTCTTGCTTTTCGACAAAATGGGCACGTATGCTCAAGCCTCATTTCTTCCTCTCTCAACCTATTGGCATAACTACAACCTACGCAAATCACTTTGCTACAGCATTCCATCATGACAGATTTTGTTTGATCAAACGGCAGAGGTATCATGCAGATTGGACAGTCCCTCATGTGCGTACTTTCCGGTTGCTTGAATAATACTTCATCTCGTAATTCAGCTACTCTTTTTTTACAGTCCCGCTTATGCTGTTTTCTATGGTCCTTTTGACATTCAATGCTACAACATTTAAGGAGATAGCAAGCAGTGCAATTCTTCAATTTGACGTCGTCACTTTCTACAATGCCGCACGAAGCACAAGATGATGTGTTTACCGCCGCAACAGCATTACTATCTCCGCTCATATTTTACTTTAACCGACGCTCCGAAAATAACAAATATTGATGTCGTCAGCTTCGTTCACTGTTAAAGTTGCTTGAGTGAGTGGAGCAGTGGTCAGTGGTTGGGTCGGGCTGGTTTGTGCCCCCGCCCTCGCCAGGCAGGCTTCGCCAGGCCTGCCAGCCCCTCGTCTCTTGGCAAGTGCACTTCTGAGTGCCGCTTTCAGTGCCGCCACAATCCCTTCGCCTCATGACACAACTCCAACTATTCCAACTCTCCATCCACTCCATAAGTATTCAGTCTTTCGTCTCCGTCAATCTTTTTCTCCAGCGAGGGAGAGGTGCTTGAGCGAGCGGCTAGTTTTAGTAGCGGCTGTGAACTATGAGCAAGGATAGGTCAGCGGAGACATCATCAAGTTGTGCCTCGTGTGGCAAAGCAGAAGTTGATGACTTGAAATTGAAGAAATGTGATGGTTGCGATCTCGTTCGCTATTGCAGCGATGAATGTCTAACAGATCATAAATCACAGCATGAAGAAGCGTGCAGCAAAAGAGCCGCTGAATTACGAGATGAGGTATTATTCAAGCAACCAGAGAGCACACATCTTGGGGACTGTCCGATCTGCTTTTTACCATTTCCTCTTGATGTATCGAAAAGAAGTATCACTTCGTGTTGCAGCAAACGAATTTGCAATGGCTGTATGTATGCCAATACGATGCGTGAGATGGAAGCATCATTGAAGCCCTCGTGCCCATTCTGTCGAAACGCTATGCTCAAAACAAATGACGAGGAAGGATTTGATAAACGAAGTACGAAAAGAATTGAAGCAAATAATAAAGTTGCGATTTGCCGAGAAGGGATGACACAACACGAAAAAGGAGAGTATAAAAAAGCATTTGAGTGGTTCGCGAAGGCTGCTGAATTAGGATGTGCCGAGGCACATCGCAACCTATCATATATGTATAGTCATAATGAAGGTGTTGAGAAGGACAGGGGGAAGGAAATTTACCATGCCGAAGGGGCTGCCATACGCGGTCACCCCGAAGCTCGACATGGTCTTGGATATTTGGAATGGCACAATGGAAATAAGGAGAGGGCAGTGAAACATTGGATCATAGCTGCCACCCAGGGAGAAGATGAATCAATCAAAAGACTGATGATTGCATTTAAACTGGGATTCGTCAGCAAAGAGGTACTTGCTGCTACTTTACGTGCACATCAGGCTGCTGTAGACGAGACCAAGAGTCCACAGAGGGAGGCAGCCGAAAAGGGGTTGTGCAATTTTTTGAGATAGATAATAGAGATAGTGTAAGAGGCATAGCAAGCAACATTCTGAATATGCTCATGCAAGGCTCAAGCAAGGCTGAATAGGTGATTTAAAGATGAAGAATGTTTTGTTGTTTTGATGGAGTTGAAGTGTTAATGATGTATTCCATTCTTTCAATCTTATCAACTCGACAGTGGCGTGTCACCGCAACAGATGTCATCACACAGACACTAAGTAATCTCAATCCGACGGCAAACCATGGTACAATCGTCCACAGATCAGAGACAATCTTTCATTCACCTAACACCTCTCCCTCTCTCTAGAGAGAGAAGATAGAGTGCTACTTATGTGCTACTGTGTTCCGTCCGCTGTCCCTCATGATTTTATGCAACTTGTGTGGGGCTCTATTAGTAGGTTATGATAACTAGCCCACGTGCGTAGTAAATAACCTAAAGTAGCCCCCACACTAAAAAGAAAGCTTCTGAGGTGGCGCAAAAGGATCGATGATCGACCGACGATGAAGATGAGATCGATCGACGCTGGCTTCCTCGTCGTTACTACCGCATAAAAGAAGCACATCTTGTGTCTACTATCATCAAGAAGCAAGCAATACTATATACTGAGATCAATCATGCCTCGCCACAGCCACTCCCTACTCCTCCTAGCCTCCACCCTCGGCTCAGCCAGCGCCTTTTCTTCCTCATCCTCCAGCGCCCTCCGCCGCACCATCGCCACCGCAACACCCACTGCTTCCAGCAGCACCACCACTCGCTCCATGTCAGTCCTCGACTCCTTCTTTGGCAAAAAAGAATTCGCCGCCCCCTGCGTCATGGGCGATGAATCCATCATGTCCCAAAAAGCACACGGCACCTCCGAAACGCCCGTTCAGAAAGATTTGAGGTGGAAGTGCGATTACGACACTGCCGATCGCATCTGCAACTTCAACCGACATTACGCCGAGTATGCCGGATACTGGACCACCACATCATTTGTCGAGGATGCGCGCGCTACGGCCAAGGAAGGGAAGGAAATCACATTTTACGATTCCAATACGGGCAAGCCGCTATTCGTGGCGCCCAAGGGACGTTCGATGGAGGACTTTTTGAATGAGTCGGCAAGTCATGGATGGCCTAGCTTTCGGGATGAGGAGGTTGTGTGGGAGAATGTGAGGTGTTTGGGCGATGGAGAGTCGGTGAGTGTGGATGGGACGCATTTGGGGCACAATTTACCGGATTCGAGTGGCAATCGTTATTGTATCAAGTGAGTAGTATTTGATTGTTTTGTTTGATATGTTGTGATTTATGCTGTCGTTGTTATGCTTTTGTTGTCGTGTTTGTGCATTGACACCGCTGCAATATACTCACACACAATGTTCATTCTCTAATGATGCAGTCTTGTGAGTGTTGCTGGAAGGCCCGTTGGAGGAGAGGAGGAATAAATAAATGGATTAAATGTGTGCAGTTAAATAATTGATGAATGAAGTGATGCTACGTTGTGGCGGTCAATGTGTTTCAATACGACGTTGAATGCAGATGTGTATGTTGTACAATGCGTTGTTTTTTGTGGTGGCGTGGAAGTGTACAGAATACGAACGAAGAATTCTGTGAGTTTTGAGAGGAGAAGATGACGACGAAGTACAACTAACAACAACCAAGCTTTGACAACGTTTAATCTACATGGATAATGTTTCTTCTATTTAGGCAGCAATACAATTTTCACTCACCAATACATTAACTTCTTGGCAGAGTGGTGAGTTCTCTCGATAATCTAGTATTTTGTTAATAGTCTACGCCGCTGAATAGTTTGTTGAAGGGATGAACAAAGCTCAGATCCCCCCACAATTGCTGCGTACAAGAAGGACGTCGATACTGCTTATTTGTGTCGCTAAAGACACATCTGAATCACGGACACCTCCGTCATGCGTCAGTTACCGCAAGGTCGAAGACTGGGAAGTCGATGACATGGTTTGCATTTATTGATTAATTACTCCAACTCTTCGAAATAACAAAAACATTCCTCATCTCTACACTCTACATCACCTTTTCATTGTCTGACCTCCATGCTACGCTTTTGGTAATGTTGCAGATATGAGCAGTTTCGAAGCTAAATGCCGCTGCTAGCCATATTATCTACGGCTTACATATTTGTGATATCCCCATTTTTCGGCTGTCTCCCTCTGTGGACTGTTGGTAGCATCTACGGCGGCTTGGTGTGCACGGAGAGCAGCTGCAAGGTCCTCTTTGCTAACAAATCCCATCTTGAATGCATCCATCAACTTTTTGATTGAACCATCTTCTCCCTGAGTGGCAGCTATGATCCAATGTTTCACTGCTCTCTCCTTATTGCCATTTTGCCATTCTAAATATCCAAGATAGTATCGAGCCTCGGGTTGGCCACCAATAGCAGCCTCTTCGGCATGGTAAATTTGCTTCCCCTCATCCTTCTCAACACCTTCACCCTTAAAATACAACCCTGACAGCTGATGATGCGCCTCGGCACATCCTAATTCTGCAGCCTTCGTTAACAACTCAAATGCTTTTCCATACTCTCCTTGCTTGTATTGCATCATCCCTTCTGTGTGTATCGCATCTGGATCATTTGCTTCAATTCTTTTCATCCTTTGTTTCTCACTTTTTTGATCACGCTCTTTCTTTGTTTTGAGCACAACGTCTCGACAAAATGGGCACGAATGAGGCACGAAGGCCTCAAGGATGCATCCAACTCTCGCCTCACGTTGATAAACGCAACCTTTGCAAATGTCTTTGCTGCAACATGGCGTCATAGTTATTTTCGATATATCAATCGGCAAAGGCAACATGCAGATCGGGCAGTCCCCAAGATGTGTGCTTGCTGGTTGTTTGAATAATAATTCATCACGTAATTCAGCGGCTCTTTTGCTACACGCTTCTTTATGCTGTGATTTATGATTTTTCTGGCACTCATCGCTGCAATATCTAACGAGATCGCATTTAGCACATTCCATCAATTTCACATCATCAACTTCTGCTATGCTGCATGCAGCACAACAAGATGATGATGTGTCCGCTGAACTATCCTCGCTCATTTTGAACTGCCGCAACTAAAATCTTTATTAACTCCTCACAAAAAAGTTTGGTTCCTTCTTGCCTTGCTTCGTGCATCGCTCGCACCAAGGACCAAGGAAAGAACCACCCAACCAACTCAGAACCATTCAACTCAAGCTACTTTTAAGTACATACAAGCACGTCAAATAACAATTTTGTTTGTTTGTTTGTTTGTTTGTTTGTTTGTTTGTTTGTTTGTTTTAGCTTGCGACGAACGAAGCTGACGACATCGATATTTGTTATTTTATTTTCGGAGCGTCGGTGAAGTAATATGAGCGAAGATAATGACAATGACAATGCAGTAGCAGTAGAATCATCCTGTTGTGCCGCCTGTGGCATCGCAGAATGCGATGACATCAAATTAGAGAAATGTGATGATTGTGATCTTGTTAGATATTGCAGCGATGAGTGTCAGAAAGAGCATAAATCAGAGCATGAAGAAGCGTGCAAGAAGCGACTGGCTGAAATACGTGATGAGCTGTTATTTAAACAGCCGGAAAGTACAAATCTTGGGGACTGCCCGATCTGCATGTTGCCGCTACCCATTGATTTACCGGAATCAGTTATGACGGAATGCTGCAGCAAAGTGGTTTGCAACGGCTGCTGTCACGCCACTAAATTGAGAGATCAAGAAATGAGGCTCAAAGAAAGGTGCCCATTCTGTCGAGAAGCAAAACCCGAAACGCAAGAGGAATTGGACAATCAGAGGATGAAAAGAATAAAGGCAAATGATCCAGTTTCGATGCTCGTTGAAGGAGCCGCGCAATACGAGGGGAAAAACTACATCAAAGCAGTTGAATATTGGACAAAAGCTGCTGAATTGGGAAATGCTGATGCACATTGTAAACTGGTTGTAATGTATCAAAATGGGCAGGGTGTTGAGAAAGACAAGGGAAAGGAAATGTACCATCTGGAAGAAGCTGCCATTGGAGGACATCCCAATCGCTAGATACCTTCTGGGAAAGGAGGAAATTAATAATCGCAATGCTGAGAGAGCAGTGAAACATTTTATCATCGGCTCCACGCAAGGTTGTGATTTTTCAATCAAAATGATGATGAAAGCATATAGAGGGGGATTTGTCAGCAAAGAGGTACTCGCGGCTACTCTTCGTGCACATCAGGCAGCTGTAGATGCAACCAAAAGTCCGCAGAGGGAGGCAGCTGCACAATATTATGGATGCTGAAGTAAGATTGGTGGTATCATGTAATGAAAAACTCCAACAAGGAGTAGGCTTAAAAGGATCTCAGTCTTCGTAGCCTCACAGCATGATAGATCTCGGCAAAGCAACCTAGTCGCATCTACTTGGTTTGGTCATGGTCGAAAGTTAATATGATCGATCTTTTTTACTCGATACGTTGAATGAGTGCAATAGTTTCTATTGCTGTTCTTGCTCATAGCCTATTCAACAATTTCATTTATTTGTGTCTGTTACAATAAATAGATGGATAATTTGATACAATACTCCACATCCTTCACTCCTCCTCAGATAATTCCTTTTCTGCCACTACAAAATTACAAACACCCAGATTCTCCCTGCACTGTCGCATATCAATCATCCTTTGAGAAGTTGAGAAGATAGTCTCCTACCCTTGGCTTGTATGAAAGATTGTCTCTGTGGACAATTGTTTATCACCAGTACAAGATTTGGGGTGTCGTCGGTCCGATAGTACCATGGTTTGCCGTCGGATTGGTCATGGAGGGATTACTCAGTGTCGGTGTGTGATGTTCTTAAATATTTTTCGGCTTCCTCCCTCAGCGGACTCTTGGTTGCATCTACAGCGGCCTGGTGTGCCCGGAGAGCTGCAGCAAGGTCCTCTTTGCTGACAAATCCCATCTTGAATACTTCCATCAGCATTTTGATTGATCAATGGATTCTCCTTGTGCGGCAGCGATGATCCAATGTTTCACTGCTCTGTCAAAATTATTGTTTTCACTTCGATGTATTCCAAGATTGCATCTAGCATATGCATGCCCTCCAATAGCAGCCTCTTCAGCATGGTAAATTTGCTTCCCCATATCCTTCTCGACACCTTCACCCTGAAAATACAACACTGACAGCTGATGATGCGCCTCCGCCATTCCCAATTGTGCAGCTTTTGTATAATACTCAAATGCTTTTCCATACTCCCCTTGCTCGTATTGCATCATCCCTTCTGTGTATACCGCAAATGGATCATTTGCTTCAATTCGTTTCATCCTGCATTGATCAACTTCCTCCTCTACCTTCGTTTCGGACACAGGCACAGGTTCGCGACAGAATGGGCACGAATGTTTTAGCCTCAACTCCACCTCTCGCCTCTTATTGGCAAGAACACAGCCAATGCAAATGATTTTGTAGCAACATGAAGTCATGCTTGTTTTCGATCCTTCAAGTGGCAGAGGTAAGAAGCATATCGGACAGTCCCCCGAGTGGCTGCTTTCTGGTTGCTTGAATAATGTTTCATCACGTAACTCAGCTGCCCGTTTCTTGCACGCGTCATTATGCTGTAATCTATGATTTTTCTGGCACTCGTTACTGCAATATTTTACGAGATCGCAACCATCACATTCCTTCAATTTGATGTTGTCAATTTCTGCGATGCCGCAGGAAGCACAACTTGATGATGATATGTCCGCTGAACTATCCGCGCTCATTTTGAAACGCCACTACTAAAATCGTTAGCCGCTCGTCGAGAAACCTCCCCCTCTCTCTCGAGACAGTCAGTGACAGATGGAGATGAGATGGAGTGTTCGTGCAATGTGTTCGGTGTTTGTTTTGAACGAAGCTGAAGAACAAATTTCAAATTTTGCATTTTGACTGAATAAATGCAATCTTGCTGAGTACCGTTATCTGGTACTCCTACCAAATGCGGCCTGGAACATCCCAATTCTCATCGGACTCTCCTCACAAAATAGTTTGGTTCCTATTTGTGTTGCTTTGACTTGATGAAGCAAGCTTGCTAAGCTGTGCGTTGGATTGTCAGAATTGGTAGGAGATGAATCGTTCAAATGCAACTGCCAAGGCCACCAATAGAAATCAAGATGAGAAGAATCGGATACATGATGTAATTGCCGAGGCTCACACGCCACAGCCCACATCATGGTCGTGGCTCCCTTCCTCTCAGTCTAAGCGAAGATTGCTGTTCATCATTGCTCCGTGCGTGCTGTGGTACTTCTTCTTGAGTGAGCGATGGGTAGGGATAATCAACATCACGTCCAGTTCCATAGGTGTTAACATTACTCAAACTAAACGCAACAATAATGACATTGATATGCCATCACAACAAGTTTCTGCTAGACTTAGTGGTGACGAAATCCACAGTTGGAAAGGCAAGAGATATAGCTCAAAAGACGAAAGTAAAAAAGCTGGCATCGAGTTGTTGAACACGACGCCCATAAAAATCTTTGGCATTGGATTCAAGAAAACAGGGACCACCTCGTTAAATAGCATGTATTCCCATTTGATAGATGTATTTGGTGGTTCTCGTCCAGATGAAAATGAGAGAGCCTCGGCCACTTCCGACATGATAAAGGGGAATGAGACATCAACCCTAATCCTGGCGGAAAAGTATCATTACTTCCAAGATTCTCCATGGTGTCATGAGCCCAACAAACTTTACCAAAGATTTGCCCGTCTATACCCCAAATCTAAGTTTGTGCTCACAACTCGCAATGCTGACGAGTGGTATAGTTCAGTGTTGAGATGGGTGAAATGTATCCCTGGGCAAAAGAAAAAAAGAAGGTGCAAGCAAGCAAGAGGAAGATGGAACGGTATAGAGCTATCTTTGGAGCCAACAGCACCTCTCGGGAAGATTTCATATCAGCCTTCGAATCACACAATAGTCATGTGCGACAATTTTTCAATGAGGAACTAAACCAGCCTCATCGTCTTTTGGATATTGATTTAACAAACAAGGATTACTACGGAAATGGGGTTGGCTGGAAAATTTTCTGCAACTTTGTTGGCCTCTCTGACGAGCAGTGTCCATCAGGAGATATCCCACATGAGAACAAGACACCATCACCCATGATATGAGTGCAATGGAAAATGAAAAGGACGCTGAAATCTTTTTTCTGACAGTGTGGAATATCCTGGGCGTCATGAGTTGATTGGCTGATTGAAGCTGATAATATTGAAGATCCGACGGTAGGGTGGCAAATGGAGAGGAGGCCTTTGGATTTAGTCGCACGTGTTGGCGGAAACAAAATACAGCAGTTCACGTCGAGGTTTCTGTGGATCAGCTACTTTAGAGCATCCTTCTCGAATTCCTAGAACAATGTGATACAATGTGCCAGTTCATACAGTTGCATCTCAATCCAGTGGGATATCGCATCCAGCCTTTGTCGTATCTGACTAATCATTGTCTCGTCAGACTCCTGCAACTTACGCCTGTTGATTGATATCACAAAGACAGATATTGAAGACGATTCCTTATTGGAAGCAAATCGTTTTGTTTCATTATCATTCTAACTTTTCCAACATTCATATTATTATCGTATATCAATCTCCAAATAGATCGAATGTTATTTTCCCATGTTATTTCGTAGAGCTGCCTCACTCTGCGGACTCTTGGTAACATCTACAGCTGCCTGGTGCGCTCGAAGAGTTGCTGCAAGAACATCTTTTTCGACAAATCCTTCCTTGTAGAAATCTATTAGCTCTTCGATTGAACGAACATGCCCTTGGGTGGCGGAGATGATCCAATGTTTCACTGCCCTCTCCATTGCCGTTATCGTTCCATTCCTTACATCCAAGAATGAATCTTGCTCCAGCATACCCCCCAATAACAGCCTCTTCTAGATGGTACGTTTCCTTTCCGATGCTCTTCTCAATGCCACGCCCTTTATACATAAGTGACAGTTGAAAATGTGCGATATCAGCTGCCTTGGTGAAATACTCAAATGCTCGGCTGTAATTACCCTCTTTGCATTGCTCTACTACTCCCTCGTCGCGGATCGCAACTAGATCATTCGCCTCAATTCTTTTCATCCTTTGTTCATTATGTTATTCATATAGTGCTCGACAGAATGGGCATTTTTATCCACTGATACTTCTGCCTGTCGCAACTGAAGGGACGTAAGCACAGCCATTACAAATCACTTTACTGCTGCACGTCGCCATAGTAGATTTGTCTAGATCAAGCGGCAGAGGGATCATGCAGATCGGACAGCCCCATGATGACTTTTTCTTGCTGCTTGAATAATAATTCGTCGCGCAGTACATCCGCTTCATCATGTTGTGGCCTATGATTCTGATAGATATCGCTGCAACAGTATCGAAGTCGAAGAACGCAAGCCGTGTAATCCTTCAAATTGATGCCATCAGTTTCTGCAATGCCACAGGAAGCGCAACATGATGTATCCGCCTCACTCGCATTATCTTGGCTCATCAGCCGATTCCAAGATCGTCTGAAATTATCGTTGCCGCAGCCTCAACTTCTAGAGAGCCTAACTCTGGGTGATATCACCTCGTACTTTCGTACTGAAAAATGACGACACGACCTTATTTGCCCTTGGACGACAAAATGAGAAGACAATAGACACTTTCATCTATCACTATGACACGTTGCGACACGTTGCGACACGTTCAAACTCTCACGATGATGGTCCGTCATCTTCCGTCGGCAAGATGGGACAAGGACTTTTGGACCTTCCAAGAAGCGATGAAGAAAATAGACAGGACAACTGCCTTTTCAGATTCAACCTCCTCCGCTGTTTACGTATGAACATTTGGGAAACAACAGAACAACTCAAATGCCCCTTCTGCAAACAAGACTTCGACACAAAAGGAGACCATCTATATCAATGCAGCCACCTCAGCAAACAATTCAAAACGAAGATGCACAACAAATGGAGAGATATGTGGCACAAGGAGATGGAAACACTCATTCCCTTCATCCACCTCACAGACACAAAAATCGGAAAAGAAACTACAGGCTTAGTCCGCAGCATCAAAAAATCCAACATTAAACCATTCGACAACCCATTTCAACCTCCCAATAGTCTCAAACGAGAGCCACTTCAGATGCAAACTATCATAAATTGGATTTGACATGGTCACATGCAACTCTGACACCTGCCCTTCTCCATCCCGAGGTGGAAGTAACGCTAAATCAAACAATATCGTCGCGTCACTCCTTTCGGCAGAGAAGAACAAGTTTCAAAGAGGCAGAGGTTCAAATGCATCACGCACCGACAGCTCATCACAAATAACACTCACCGGAGAACAAATCATCGGAGAACTTTACTCAGATAACATGCAATTACTCCCTTTTGCCATCAGTCCACTAGGCCTCTTCGGACCCACAATAAACTACTTCCTATATGGCACACCTCCACCATGCGACTACAAAACACTCCACAATATCGACAAGTCCAAATTCCCAAACGCCTCCAACATGGCTCACCAAGCATTCACTAGAACCCCATCAAACATCCTAGAACGAGCCGACTCAATTTGGAAATCAAAACAACGAAACTATCACTACGGGGGATCCTACAAAAGCCCTGACCCAAGCACCTACTACACACAAATATTCGGGAGAACGATTTGCAAGGCAAACGGCTCAGCAGGACTAGCTGCCATTCAAGCACTCTATGAGAGCAACGGGGCAGTCGAGTATTATGCAAAGTCTGCTGAATTGGGAGATGTGGAGGCACATTTCAGACTTGCAGCAATGTATATGTCGGTGAAGGTGTTGAGCAAGACAGGGGGAAGGAAATGTACTACCTGGAAGAAGCTGCTATTGGAGGGCATCCCAAAGCTAGATACGAGCTTGGGTTGAACGAAGAGAGAAACGGCAATACTGAGAGGGCAGTAAAACATTTTATCATCGCTGCCACACTAGGACTTGATTGTTCAATCAAAAAGCTGATGGACATGTTCAAGATGGGATTTGTTAGCAAAGAGGACCTTGCTGCTACTCTCCGTGCACACCAGGCCGCTGTAGATGCAACCATGAGTCCGCAGAGGGAGACAGCCATAGATTTGTTTCGATTTTTGAAAGAACAGGGGTATGGTGGAGAGTACTAGGTTTTTGGATTAATGTCGATTCAAATCCCATTGCAATGCATTTATATCACTTAGAAAATTAGTAAATGTTGCATAGACGTCTTTGAACCAACAATTGGAGTCTTCATACGCATGCATTCAATACATCGTAAGATTCGCTCCTCATTATTTTTACCCTTGTTGTAAACTTCTCCTCCTTTTTTTTCTCTTACTGATATTAGCATAAGTGCTCCATAGTGACAGTTAGATGATGATGTAAATAGCAACAAAGCCTCAAATCATGAGCATTGCAGGTAAATCGTAGTTCAATGGTAGCCTTTACTTGCATGATTATGCTGATATGAACTCCGTCTCTCTCTCCTCTCTTGAGAGATACTTCATCCTCTCCTATATACGTAGATGCAATATTGTACTAGAGGTAATGACTGCTTACAAAAGTAATGATTGCAAACTAAGATGAAGAAAGAACAAGTACTTTTTAAACAACATCTTACTAATCATATTTGTTACCAACAAGAACAACCCTATATATCATCTCTTCTCCCTCCCCTCCTTGGTGGTTCTCTTTAGGTTATTACCTTCCTCTTCATTCATTCAGTATCAATAATCTGAACACACCAATCACTCTCTCTCACACACACACACTCTACACTCACTCATCTCACTGAAAATCACCCACAGAATCACCATTCGCAACCTTCCCCGTTGCCCCATTCACTTTCATCTCCCCATCCCCATCATCCTTCCCCAAAAATCGTGCCATACCCCTTCCAACCTTCTTTCTCCCCACACGTGCCCATCTCCACAAATACAATGTTGGATATACCACAACATCCGTGGCAAATTTAACAATTAGTACGATTGTAAATTTGAATAAGAGGGTTGGTAGGAGGAGGAGTGAGAAGCCAGTATTGGATGGAGAAGACGTGGTGCTGGTAGAAGAAGAACCGTTGGCGCCATTGGTGTTGGTGGTTGTGGTCGTGGCAGCGTCTGCAGCTGATTTGGCAGAGGTTAGTGCAATTGTTCCTCCGCCTGCTGTTGCTGATGCTGATGCAATTTCATTCTCAGCGGTCGTGCTTGGATCTGATGAATCAGTCGTTGTTTCTACATCTTCATCGTCACTTGCCATTCGTGAGATTGCCAACGACCTGCAGTTAGTGCTGCTGCTGCTGCATCTGATAGATTGTTGTGATGATATTTCTTGACATAAAATGTTCCATCGTGACTCTTGATTAGCAAAAGAGGACGAGTTGATGGTAGAAGTCGGTGCAAATCCAGACGACGTTGAGAGGAGCGCCGCTGCCGCTATTATTATATTTGAGAGGAGTTTGTTCGTCATCATCGTATCTGCCCTTGCCTACTTTACTTTTGCACTACGCAAGAAGTAGAGATGTCACGGTACGCTATAGTGGACAGTTTTTCACCATTGCGAACAGCTGCAAAAGCTGCTTCAAGTTTGGAAAGATCTGGCGCGCCGCGTCGCGTCGCTGTAGCTTTGACACGTTAAACGGGATACCTCACTATTTGGGCCGTTGCATTTGCATGCCGTTCATTCACGCACGCTACACGTTTTACTACAAGCTCCAGAACAAGTCTCAGAAACTCATTCAGAAGTGTGTAAACATCATGACGGATGACGGGCATTATTATTTTTTATGTATTCGAAGCAAACAATGCCATCTTCTTCTGTTGGCGGCGGCAATCTTAGGAGCATACTTAGGTGAACCATGAGCGAAAAGAACCCATCATCAAGTTGTGCTTCGTGCGGCATCACAGAAAATGATGACATCATATTGGAGAATTGCACCGACTGCGATCTAATCAAATATTGCAGCGATGTATGCAAGGAAACTCATAAATCAGAGCACGAAGAAGCGTGCAAAGAACGTGTGGCACGTGACGAATTATTATTCCAGCAACCAGAGAGTACGCATATGGGGGACTGTCCAATCTGCTGCTTACCACTGCCGATTGATCGATCGAAATGGACATTTTTTACGTGCTGCAGCACAGTAATTTGTAATGGCTGTGATCATAATGCCAATCAGAAGCAAGTAGAGTTGGGAGCAGGTTGGTATCAGACGATATGTCCACTTTGTCAGGAGCCTAATCCCTTAACGGAAGAAGAAAGTGAGAAGCAAATCGTGAAACAATTTGAGTTGAATGATCCAGCTGCGATCTGCCAAATGGGTTTTTTGCAATGCTGGAAAGAGGACTATGATATGAAAGTGCTTTTGAGTATTTTACAAAAGCTGCTGAATTAGGAGATATGGAGGCGCATAATAAGCTAGCAGTTATGTATCAATATGGGCACGGTGTTGAGAAGGACAGGGGGAAGGAAATTCATCATTTGGAAGAAGCTGCCATTGGAGGGCATCCCGAAGCTAGACACCTTCTTGGGTGTAAGGAATTGGAACAGTGCAATGCCGAGAGAGCAGTGAAACATTTTGTCATCGCTGCCACACAGGGATATCCTGAATCAATGCAAGAGCTGATGGAAGCATTCAACTAGGCGATTTGTCAGCGAAGCGGACCGTTGCTGCTGCTTACCCTTGCATTCCTAGCTGCTGCAAATGCGACCAAGAGTTCACAGAGGGAGGCAGCCGAAGAATTCAGCCGTACAAACCAGACTGCTGAAGATGCAACCGAAGCGGTTGAGTTACGAGATGAATTACGTGATGAATTATTATTCAAACAACCGGAGAGTAGCTATCTTGGGGACTGTCCAATCTGCATGATCCCTCTCCCTCTGCCGCATGAATCGACTTGTTTTATGAATTGTTGTAGCAAAATGATTTGTATGGGCTGTGACTTTGCATATCAAAAACAACTGGCAGGGAGATATCCTTCATGCCCATTCTGTCGACAACCTATACCCAGCAGTGTTAAGGAATGGCGCAAACAAAGGATGAAAAGAATCGAGGCTAATGACCCAGTTGCTGTGTGCCAAGAAGGGAAGCAAGAACATCACGAGAAGGGAAACTATAGGAAGGCGTTCAAGTATTATACAAAGGCTGCTGAATTGGGAAACGTTGAGGCACAATGTCATCTGGGATATTTGTATCATGTCGGTCGAGGTACTGAGAAGGACAGGGTAAAGAAAATGTACTATCTTGAGGAGGCTGCCATCGGTGGTCACCCCGAAGCTAGATACAACCTTGGATGCGAGGAATGGAGCAATGGCAACTATGAAAGAGCAGTGAAACATTACATCATCGGTGCCAAACAGGGAGATGATGGTGCAATCAAACAGCTGATGAAAATATTCAAGGCGGGATCGGTCAGCAAAGAGGACCTCGCTGCTGCTCTCCGGGCACAACAAGCTGCTGTGGATGCTACGAAAAGTCCTGAGAGAGAAGAAGCACATCGCATGTTCAATTCACTACAGATGGCGAGACATTTGGGACACCCAAACGGAGCAACTAATCTACCTCCAAACCGATACCAACATTGAACATGAATCCTCGGGCGTCAATCCTGAGCATCAAGAAGTCCAAGGTACGGCCGTTCGACGCTCACTTCAACCTCCCAATGCCATCTATAACGAAAGCCATTATAATCTCTCAAAGCCGGCTTCGAGTCTTATGCAACTCTGAATAATATATGTAACAGAAATTTTAAAGTACGTCTGATGGGCCCTCTAAGAGGCGACATTAACTACGCTGAATGACAACGGACATGTGCTGCAATAGCTCTATATTTCCCAGATAATGTATAATGTCCTTCTCCTACCGAGGTGGGCCAAATCAAGCAACATTTGTTACGTCACTCATCTTGGCAGAGAAGCCCAAGTTCCTAATCCTATGAGGCAATGACACCATTTGCCGCCTGAAAATTCGGCAGGTTTCAAATCGCAGGCGAACAGATTACCCACTCACTCCAAAGTCCCTCAACAGGCTAACGTCATCTAGAGTCTAGAAATAAAAATGCACCAACTCTCTCTCTACGGCTGATCCACGGGAACCGCTGATCATACAGAAGCCCAAGCCCGTGCATCTGCATCTAATTCACTCAACTCTTCGGCAGAGAATTTTATAGCAAATGGGTCAGCCGAATTCTCAAAGTTCTCTCCATCAGAACTCAAGGGCCATGGTTCAAATCATCTCTTAACACAAGTTGTCACGATACCCCTTTATTTTTCTACTTTACAGATGGTACTGCTTCAAAGATTAGTTCCCAATCGCAATCGCAATCGCAATCGACCTCAAGCAAGGACGATTCCATCACCTTAACTAAGGTGTGTACAAATAACCTAAGATCCCTCTTAACTCTTGATATATTATTTTCTATCCACGGACGGGAGGCAATTCTACGCTAGTTTGAGGCTTTACCCTGGAGCTGGAGTTGAAGCACATTCTGTTCAACTACAAGCACTCGCAGATACCATACCAACCCTGGCTCTCTAGAGAGACTCTTCTCTAGAGAGTGAGAAAGGGTGCCGGCATATCAAGAAGATTTGGTTTAAACCATCACCGCACTGTTTGACTATGTTTCAGTAGACAGTATCTATCAAGGTGTTCCGAAGTGTGTACAACACTACTTGTTCGTCTCTGTTTTGCCTCACAGCAAGAGAATTTCGTGAGATCTAGCGAAACCCTTTCTCCTCCTACCTTCTCCAACGGTCCAACGGCTGCACTTTGCTCATGCACTCGCCTCTCGCGTCGCGCTAGCCCAGTCTCATCTAAAAGTATCTGCAGTCTGCAAGCTATTGCTACAAAGAACAACAGCCAACGCCTACAACAACTATCATCTGTGGTGCAAGACGAAAACAGAAGGCCAACTTTCAATAGTTTAAATTCCGACCTGAGAAGAGGAAGCCGCCGTTGCCAAGCTTTGCTAGAGCCTTCCCGAAGCTTTTCTAACATGTTATTTGAATGGCTCAAGACCGGACAAGATGTTGCACAACATCAATTAGTTGGGGCTGCGCTTTGCGCCATCATTTTTACTTATGTATTGCTTTCTATCAATCGAGAGCGCATGAGGCAGACAAAATATTGTACTAAGTTGCAATGTTGGTGGTTCAACACGAATGATACAGATACGAGCACAAATTGTGCCTCGTGCGGTGTTGCAGAAAAAGATTGCAATGAGGTGAATACTGAGATTAATACAAATATGAATACAGAGGTGAAAACTGAGATGAAAACTGATACTAATGCAGAGGTGAAGGAAGAGGTAGACACAGAGGTGGACACATCATCAACATTATGTTGTGCTTCATGTGGCATCACAGATAACGATGATGTCAAATTGAAGATGTGCAATAGTTGCCATTTCGTTCGTTATTGCGGCGTTGATTGTCAAAGGAATCATTGGTCGAAACACGAACAAGCGTGCAGGAAAAGAGCGGCTGAATTACGTGATGAATTCTTGAGAAAAGCCTTTGACTCACGTGATGAATTATTATTCAAACAACCTGAAAGCACCCACATGGGGGACTGTCCGATTTGCTGTTTACCTCTGTCGCTTGTTCGAACGAAGTCTATCTTAATGACGTGCTGCAGCAAAAGTATTTGTGATGGTTGTTGTGATGCTAATTGTTTGAGTATAATAGAAAGAAATGTTGAAAACAAATGCCCATTCTGTCGCGAAACTGCTTGCCCAAAACGGATGAAGAGATCGAGAAGCTGGTGATGAAAAGAGTAGAGGCAAATGATCCAAAAGCATTGCTCACCAAAGGAATTATGCAATGAAGGAAAGGAAGATTATATGAATGCATTTGAGTATTATATAAAAGCTGCACAATTGGGAGAGGCGGACGCACATTATAGGCTAGCTTGTTTGTATCTTTTCAGAGAAATTCGATGAGAATTATTTTGGTCAAATCATAGCTGCATATGGAAGAGGCAGCAATTGGTGGTCACCCTGAAGCTAGACATTTTCTTGGACATTTTGAGAACATGAGTGGCAATTCTGAGAGAGCAGTGAAACATTGGATCATTGCCGCCACTCAAGGACATGATCATTCAATCGAAGAGCTGATGGATGCATTCAAGAAGGGGATTTGTCAGGCAAAGAGGTACTTGCTGCTACTTTGCGTGCACACCAGGCAGCTGTAGATGCGACCAAAAGTCCACAGAGGGACGCAGCCGAAGAATTCGTTCGTGCAAAACAGGCCGCTGAAGGAGGCAGCCGACAGTATCATCGAGATTGATCAGAGACTGATGTTACAATATCGGATCTCGCGATTTGTGTCGTGAAAGAGGATCTTGCTGCTGCTCTTCGGGCAAATCAACCAATTTAAATTCAACCAAGAGACCACTGAGGGATGCAGCCAACAAATATCTTTGGAAGACGAGTAGAGAAAAGAAGCAGTAGGATTGATTTTGATAGCAAAATAATTAGTAGGATGTTGTGATATGTAGTTAATATTTTGTTCCGCTGCATCTGCTATTACTCTTACAAAGAAGCCATTTGCATTTGAACTGAGAGTGAGCATATCATAATGAATATATACATACTGCATTGGAGATAGAAGCAAAGAATGGCTCTTGGGTATTGATAATCAAGAAGATTTGGATATGATAGCTCATCCCTCTATATTTCTTTGTTCGCAAGCGTATTGTTATGGCTCGGATTCGCGCAAAAACCTTTACTGATTCCCACGTTCTGGTTGGAAGTTTTCCCTTTAAAAAACTCCTCTTCCTCTCCTCACCGCTCCCTCCCCCCCCGCCCCCCCAGCGCCGGGAAAAAAGACCTCATATCATATCACTTAGGAAATTAGGTAAATGTTGCATTATCGCTACCTAGACATCATTGAACCAACAATTGGAGTCTTCATACGCCGAGGGCAGAACCAAACAGCGTCGCAGTCGGGACCACGGGAGAGGGTTGTCTCTCCTACCACAGCTCGTTTAAAAGCCCGGGATATATTGACGTGGATGTCAATAAGCCTGTATACAGGCGAGATATACAAATACAAGTATTTGCACGAGAGTATAAGCATATACCCATCTCTATCCGTGGTTGTTTTGACCGCGTCGAAGTGCTGCCTGAGCCCGCTGGCGACGTATCAAGAAGGCTTCACGTGCCGCTTTTACTGAAAGCAGCCAATAAGCCTGGTGTTCACCAGAAGTTGTTTCGAGATCATCGAGATTGATTTCCATCAAATATTTATCCTCCTCTCCAAGCCCTTCTAAGCCCATCTCTTGCTGCTCCTCTATAGCTATTTGTAGCTCCTCCTTCCTCTCTAACGCAAGCATACCAGAAATTTTATCATGAATCAAGAAATTCCTCACCAGCCACTGTCCATGGGTCATCTCCATCAGCTTGATTGAGAAGCTCTGTGCCCATTTTGCGCCCGAAAGATAGCTGCCCTCCAGACGACGATGTGTCTCTTGAATCGTACAGAACTCCTTGGATATCATTCCTTCCATAAACCGCCGCCATCCAATCTTATCTTGTGAACGTGCCAACTTCCGCAGTATCGGGTCATGATCGCTACCAATGCAGTCCATAAAGCTTTTGCCATTCCGAGCCCTCACGAAACTCATGATATACTTTTCCAGCACATCACATGTCCCCACCGATTGTAACCAGGACTGTAAATTATCCGCTGACATCTGAAAACATTTCACCCTATCCTCTTCTGCACACATTAAGACGTGAGCGCATGACTCCTGTGCATCCAGACAAGAAGGGCACAAAGGAGAGTGATTAGGATCACATCTGTGTAACCGCAAGTTGGTGCCGGCTATGTCGTGAACTTGCTTGCATGCCCATAGTTGGAAAAGCCGCGGGACCTCGTGTAATGCCTTGTTCACGTTGACCCAATCTACTTGGACGAACGCGGATGGAAGCAGGATCTGTCTCTTAGCGAAGATCTCCCTGGCCAACGCTAGGTGGCCATGAAAGCGGACTCTTTCACCAGTATCTGAAGTCATCTTCTCCTTACCCTTATCCACATAGACGCAGATTGGCTCCAGTGGCAAAGGTTGCGCCGCCATTCCTGCGTTCGGATCAACATCGTAAATCGCTAGTTTTGCGCCAGAGTCACACTGTTCATTCAACTGTTCAGGCCTAGACAGCTCCTCCCACACCAAATGATCGAGTTTATGGGCCGAGACATGAGAAAATACTGTGCTGAAGGTTAGAGACCTGCAATGGATCATGATATTTTTGAGTATATCTGAATGCCGGCAACTCGACGGGATACGATGCGGAGGCAGGTTTTCCACATTATTGAGAGCCCCCAAGCAGTCAGAATAGATCTGGGCGGAACCAGACAGCGATGGTTTCAGTTTGTTCACCGCTAATAGGATGAGATGAATAGCGAGTAATCCCAAAAGCTCCCCACGATATGCGCAAGCGGCGAGTGTCTTCTCAGAGAATTTACCGACGAGTCGGCCTCTCCCCTTGGAACACTCCATAATGAATGCAGCTGAGCAGATATCTGGGTACATCTCCTTGATAAAGGATCCGTCCGCCACACATATTAGTGATCCATCTATAATAGCCGCCACGAGGAACTCATAGCTCCCCGTCAGTTCAAGATCTTCCCACATCCACATGCTACCCCACTGGTCGAGGACTTCCCACAGAGTGCTAGGGGGTAGAGACTGACCTGGGATTGGTGCATGACTTACCAGACGATATACCGCAGTATCTATCTCTTCTATCGTACATGCAACATTGTACTGAACCTGGGCATGATCACTGCCATCTTTCACATATCTCCGAGGGTTATTTTCATGCGTAGGGTATACCTCCATAAGGTCATTACCCATACAGCGGAGCAGTCTATTCGATGCGGCACAGTATCGCCACGGCTGAAGTTTGTGGCCGATGTGCACCCAATTTCCCAACCGGACGCTAAGTAAACCTCCTGGGGCTAATTGAGAGAGTGCCGACTTCCACACATTAAAGTCCTTTGACGATGGTTCCTCAGCGGGGAAGTCAAGCTTAGACCACTTTTCATCCTCCCGTCGCAGCCTCTTCTTGTACCGTGGATCAATCTTCGAACCCCTCACACACAGTATATCCGATAAAAACAGAACTTGTTGGTGCAGGCGGACTCTGTTCAATTGCCGTAGTTCTTTTGGAGAATACTGGAGATCTTCAAATACACACATGAGCCACTTGTCACCCACTCTTGGGTAGGGGTTTTCGATATTATTCAATACCACCTTATACCCGTAGGTATCTACTTTTTCCCAGACCGATTTCACCCAGCTAGGAGTAACCCAAGAGTGATATTGTTGAAATGATTCGTCAAAGGGCTGATGCGCTCGACCGAGTTCAATAATGAAGAGGTCTACCGAGACCTGAGCTGTAATTCCATTACTAGACGGGCATCCATAGTGCATCATCAGTTTGTTCAATTGCTGAATGCCGCATTCTATCGGCACATTCGGGAATCCACCGCCGTAGAAGCCAATGTCTAGATCACGGATTTCCTTAGGCGCCGTGCGTATCATACCACCCACAGGCATCAACTGATAATACGTCTTTTGCAGACATGTCTGAAGATCTTTGATGGGGGCCGTCTGGCAGCACAGACCGTATGAAACTTTGGGCCAAAAACAAGCTGATAGCCATGTCCAGAATTGACGCCGATTCAATCTGCTCCCTAGAACTTTTTGCGCACAATCAGATGCTTTCTCGATTAAAACGTCCAGAGGACCTTTGCACTCCTCAGAACAATTGCACTTGCTGCGGCACGAACCAGACGGGCTTGTTGCCACACCTAGCATAGTCTCCGGATGCTCCACAGAGTGATGCTTCATCAAAAATGGGGTCCCATCTGGAAGAGACAATTCAATGTCGTAATAGCAATCCTTGGTGTGATCTTCATACAGCCAACACTGCTTCCTCTCGTCGTAATAGTAAGACATCAAATAATAGAAGCACTTATCTGGATGTAGGGTGCCCCCTGTTGCCATCAAAAGATTATTCCAACTGCGGACGCTTGCTGTCAGAGCTGCATGAACCTCATTTATTGTCTCCCTCTTCTTCATATTGATATGAATGATATCCGTATCATCGACAAAGAGAATAGCCGCCAAGTCAAGTTGTTTGGATGGTGTGAAAGGGCAAACGAAGGTCGCTCCATGTCCATCGGCTTTGTGAGCCATCAAGATGGTGATACTAATTGCTGCCCACCCGGCAGGTGCAGCACCATTTCCTTGACACAGCCCTTGATACTTAACTTCGACAGTGCTGTTTGCGCACCGTGTTGAGTCCCCATACGCAGTTCGCAAGAAGTACCGCATCTCCTGGATTGTAGTAAGCATAGACTCTGTTGCCGACTGCTCAACTCCAAAGGCTTGAAACACCAAAGAAGCAATGGCATGTGCTATTCTGTCATAGCAGTTGCTTGCATCTACCGAAGCAATAGCAGCCGGAGTACGAAGTTGCCGTCCTATATCAAAGAATAGTATTTTTGCCAAGGCCCCATCATCTGCCGTCCTATTTTTCTCACTAAATATCTCTTCTGGCATGAGTTGGTATTTGCGAATATTATTCATCATCCTATCACCGTATATGATCTTGTTTGCTTTGTTCAAGTCAGCCTCCAACAATAGGATGCTGCGCAATTTGGTGACTAGTCGACTGCCTGCTTTCACACTTATCACTCTCTAGAGAGACCGGCCTCCACCGCACACTCCTCTTTGAGAGAGAGAATAAAGAGGTATTGAGAGACTCGTCAAGCACTGACTAGCTATCAACTGTGGTGTAGAATTGCGACTCCCAGAGGCCAGAGGCTTTTCTAACAATGTTATTCTTTGAATGGTTCAAGACCGAACACGATGTTGCACAACATCAATTGGTTGGCACTACACTGTGCATCATCATTTTTATGTATGCAATAGCCAATCGAGAGCGCATGAGACACATAAAAGATTTCTTTACTATGTTGCAGCGTTGGTGGTTCAACAAGAAAGAAGATATAGTTACGAGGTTTAAATACTTTTGTGAAGAATGCCAGGAGGAATATAGATTGAGAAAAGAACAAGCGGGCAGGGAAACAGTGGTTGATGAATTACGCGAAAGATTATTGGAAATAGTCGATGAAATGTTTGATGAGGTGTTATTTAAGCAACCGGAAAGCAGCTATCTCGGGGACTGCCCTATCTGCTTTTTGCCTATGCCGCTTGATCCAGACAAATCTATCATATCGCTCTGTTGCAGTAAATCGATTTGCGATGGTTGTAATTATGCCAGTTGGGCGAAACGAGATACCAAACTGAAACAAAAAAGTTCGTGTCCATTCTGTCGAGAACCGACACCTGACACGGAAGAAGGATTTGATAAACAATTGATGAAGAGAGTAGAGGCAAATGATCCAGTTGCGATTTGCTACGAGGGAGGAAAACAATACTATAAAGGAGAGTATTCCAAAGCAGTTGAATATTATATAAAAGCTGCTGAATTAGGAGATGTGGAGGCGCATTTTAGACTGGCAGTTATGTATCAAGATGGAGAAGGCGTTGAGAAGGACAGTGGGAAGAAAATTCAACACATGGAAATTGGGGCTATAAGAGGTCATCCTGCAGCTAGATGCTTTCTTGGACATGAGGAATGGAACAATAGAAATTATGAACGAGCAGTGAAGCATTGGATCATTGCCGCCAAACAAGGAGAAGAAGATGATTCAGTCAAATATCTGATGTTTGCATTTAAACATGGAAAAATCAGCAAAGTTGATCTTACTGCTACTCTTGGGGCACACCAGACCGCTGTAGACGAGACCAAAAGTCCGATGAGAGAGGAGGCGGAAGAATATAGACGACGTAAGAAGGAACGGGAACAAAAACGGGGTTAATAATGAATGTTTGCTGGAATCAGATGTATTCTTCTTCTCCAAGTCTCCAATCCACTTCAAACTCTCAACTCTCAAGTCACTGATAATCTCATCCCTCGTCCCTGCTCGGTATTCAACTCTGTCCTTCTCTGCCGCATGCTGCACTAACTTGAAATATTTGAAGATACTTATGTTACTTAGCATGCCGGACAGCATCAATTGCATGCAGCCAATGCACTCATCGTATCGTTGTGTGCGGTTAGTCGCAGTTTTAGTTAAGCGGGTACAAGTCAAGTTAAAGTTAGTTGCAAATGGAAAACAGAACTCCAACATTCACTATCTGCAATAATTCGGTTATGCTCCAGCCTCAAACTGAGGGTAAGCACAAGGGAATTAACTAGTAGGGGCAATCAACGTCGAACTGAAACGGAATCGATATCATCTGTCACAATACCGCATTTTTGCTCTATATCTATCTCCCTCTCTCTCCATTTATCTCAGGTATCGTTGGGTGGCAACCAAAGGGATATTTGTTACCAATCGTTGAGCCCCGCATCATACCATATTCTTGTCCTAATCCTTCACAGCAGCTTCGCGAGTGAGTAGTTGCGTGGGAACCTCTCTGAGAGATAGGAAGCTGGAAGTATTGGAAGTATACGAGAGAGAGTATTTATGCAGAAGAGAACGGTACTTAGGGAGGATACCAATCTCATTTTCAGTAAAAATAGCGCGCTCTATCACTCAACTAGTACTCACTACTCAGGCAATTTTTTCAGGCTGTGGGCTTCAACAATTTTTGGGGCGAAAAAAGGGGAGAAAAAAAGAGGAGAAAACTCGCCGGCACGAACATCCATGCATGGTGGAGACGTCGACGCTCCGGAGAGGTTACTTATCATCGAAGTCATTACAGTGCACTGGTGAGTCCTTTGGCATTATCAATACCACACAAGCGCAAAGCCAGGTTGGTGACGATTCCGATGTAGATGATGAGGACCTCAACAGATTGGCGGCAGCCGCTGCGGATGATCTCTCCGATGATGGACTTGATGCTGGAGTGGAGGCTGCCATCGATATGCCTCCTTCTTCGAGTTGGTTGTTGAAACTCTCTAGAAGAAATCGTTCGACAGAGAGAATGATTCAAACGACGAGTGGGAATACTCTAAAGACAATGTCGGTCGATAACTACTCTGGAGAAAGATTGTCTGACTTTGCTACAAGTTGGAACAACTGGGTCGATACTCTTGGGCATTCCAAGCCAACAGTGACGTACAACTGCCAGTCATCTTCAGAAGGCCAATAAATCTATGAAGAGTAGGGTGGTAGAGGCAGCCACCCTTCGTCCTCACACCCAGGCTATCACAGTGCTACTGCAAGAATAACTTCGAATAATGTTCATTGCAGTTATATTTAATACGTAGGAGATGTGTAGCAGTAACCGCTCTACTGAGCGCATAGACTCATTCTGAATAATATTTGATTGATAAACTGCTATGGATTAGCATTTGTGCACTGCTATGGAGTAGCATTTGTGCACTATGTGAAGTGAGGTGGTGAAAATTGTGCAAAATTACAAGCATCGTAACTATGTAATAATACGACAGCGACCGTTGCAGTAACCAGCCCATGAGGTGCAACAATGAAATCTGCATGATATTTTGGTATTGCGGGTAATCTAGATTACTATTTGACTCACCATCGTGAGGTTGATGTAATACTTACTGCATCATTGCGGACAAGTTGCAGCGGCAGCAAGTTTCGCAAGGGGGCAAGCCCCATGCCCTCCAGCAAAAGATCTGGAATGTCACGTTCATGATGGGTGTCAACATGTGTGATGGAACGGATCTTGAATTTTTACTAATCCCACATAGACGAGAGTTGAATTGCGTGATAATAGCGTGACGAGAGTTATATCTTCTACGTGACGAGAGTTGCAGCCCCAACGTGACGAGAGTTGCAGCCCACAGCCTGAGAACGTTGCCACTACTCACTACTCACTACTCACTACTCACTACTCGATTGATGTCAGCATGAACATGCTGTGGCATTACACCAGCTTACTCTCCAATCGTTGAAATGTCTCCAATCGTTGAAATGTCTTTGGACAGAGTTGAAGTTTTACTCGCTACAAATATGGTCACCTTTGAGAAGAGAAACATAATGTTATCTTACGCATCACTCTCTATATTTTCGAAGGCAACGTTTCTCTCTGTCCCCAGTCCCTTTCTTTGACAATCCTACTACATACCATAATCATCCTTCTTAAGATTCACCGGCCTCGTCACTGGGGGTAGGAGCAATCAACGAAGAACTAAAACTACCCTGAAGCAAAAACGTAAATGGGAAACGATACCTCATGAACGACAATATCAAATTCCACCACAATACTGCATTCTTACTCTCCCTCTCTCTCCATTCAGGACTAAGCAAATCATCAATCCCACCCGACACGACACTTCGAAGTTCTTTTTTGAGTACCCACGGAGATAAACGTTCACAGAATAATGGTGAGTTGGGACCACGGGACCCAACAAAGCTGGGGAGGGTACTCTGAACGCAAAAGTGGGGAACGAATTTGGTGAGGCAGTTGGGACATTCGGTCTTGTATTCTTGGGAGTTGCCTGCGCTCCAACCAGCTACGACGTCGTCGTCACTCAAGTACATGTTGCATCGGGGACAGTTTTCGTTGTCGGTATCGATTGAGATGTCGGGATAGACTATTTCGAGAAGATTTTCACCTAGAAGGATTTGACGTAGGACTAAGTGAAGACGAGGAAGTCGAAAGAAGACATATGAACAGAAGAAGTTGTTAGACAAGATAAAGAGACAATTGGAAATCCTTGTGATGCACATCATCACATCTTACCTTGATCCGTCACAAATTGTTCCGTGTAGCCTGTGCTGTTCTTCCTCTCCAATTTGCCCTTATCATTCTTCTTGTCACGACTAACCAAGCGTTTGAATGTGTTCTTAAGTCCATCGGGGTGTTCACCATTTTCGTCAGGTCCCAATCTTTCTTTGACAATATCTATGTATGATCTCTTGTGAACTTTCAGTTTGTTCCAGTCCATGTCCATTGATGCACCATTTGCCCAGTCTGTATCATCAAGTTAAAGTTAAAGTGAGGAGGCATTGTTGAGTACATAAGAACAATGAGAACAATTCATACAAAGACAGATGCAGACACATTAAAGGACACAGACACTCTTACCAGGCAGCTCCTCCTGAGCTTCTCCAGATACCTGTTTCCACGCACTCTCAGCCGAAAACGCCGACACCAGTGATGAGTACACGACTCCATCCGCCACAATTCCATCCTCATGCATTCTAGAAAGGAGCTGGGTGGCAAGATTCGTATCACCACAATCGTCCACATGCGTCAATGAGACATTGGTAAGCCTCAGGATCGGCGCGAAGTCCACGTTCTTTCATCATTTTGAGCATCTCAAACGCAATGCCAAGTTCCGCCTTAGCAGTCTCCCTTGCCTCCATAATTTTCAATGTTGAGAGCTTGTCATTGAAACGTTGGCGAACAGGTGATCGTTGTGGCGTTGGTGGTTTGCGCTCAGTCTTCTCCTTCCTGGTTGGAGTAGCGGGCAAGTCAGCATCCATCACAATGTCATTCACCATATCGGCAATGTTCTCACTCTCCGATTTCTCTCTTTTGTAATCCGAAACGATGTCCTTGCTGTCAATTTGATCCAATGTTTCATTGTCTACTGCCATGAGATCCTTTCCTATTACAGGAAGTGAATGCCATGAAAAACACTGTGAAAGTGGTGACTTCAGAAGTTGCAGGCTTTTCCACTGGGCCACCTAACTGACCCGCTGCCCGCCTTGTATTCTGGGCGGGTACATTCTCAGCTAGAGTTCGCATGTTTGTCGAAACTTTCCTGCATTCTCACGCTGGCGGTCGTATTCTGCCGTCACGGCTGACGACATGGGACGAGGTTCCCCAAACAGCTCAGTCTCGAAGCGGTCTGGAAAGATGGGGTAATGATAGTACAACGGACCAGCATCTGACAGGCCTGGAAGGATGATGTACTAGCCGAAAGAACAGATTCCGCGCCGTCATCATCCATGTCTTCCTTCACCACTCTCTCAGCAGATGCCTGTACCATTATTGCATTCTCAGGAGTTGTTCCTTCTGGCAAGTCCATTCCGCATGGCTCTGGAGGCACGATGGTCTTGAGCTTTCGTTTCACCCTTGCACTCTGCAACAATGGTGCTCCATTCTCGCCATCTTCACTCAAGGAGGTGCCACCAGCATTCTTTCCTCCACCACCCCTGTTCGCAAACAGATTACGAATTCTCTTTCCCGGACCATTAGCTTGGTTTTCATTCCCAGCACCATTGCTAGCATTCCTGCTGCCCGCCGCCACCCTCCCAAGTAAGCTCTGATTCTTGACAAATCGGTCCACGGCCGTATCAAAGAAAGAAATATCCGCTTCGCCGCTCCCATACAATCGCTTAGTAACAAAATCATCAAACATTTGAGATCCCACCATTTCTTCCAAGAAGGAACGTACATCGGCACGTTGACTTGCCAAAAACTCCTGAGAACGGAATCCAGCACCACCATACGATCCCTCATTGGCTTTCGAGGGAAAGACAAGAAACTTGCGATACTTTTGCAACAGAAAGCAATACGTCTCAAGGAAAGCTTCTTGAACAGCATCCCATGTCGATTGAGACCGTAAATTCTGCTTTTCGCTCAAAGTCATGATCCTCACAACTTCATTGGGATCATTCCCATTTGTATTCACGCCAGACCCATCATCCCCATTCAGTAAATTCTTCCTCCGTTCCTCGGGAGTAAACGTCAACATGAAAGCTTCATCAAATAACATCAAACGACTCTCCCACATTGAATCGGCAAGAAACTTCACTTCCGGATCCAAATGCACCCCCATCTCGGACGTATCATCACCCTTCCTCAAACTCCGTACCTCACGATATACATGTCCAGCATTCGACTCCACATTATTCCTCAGTCGATTGTACACATACCTCGGCAAGGTCGGTAAGGGCGGCGTCTTCACCCCCAACGAAACCTGATTCTTATCCAAATCCACCACAATACATTCATCCGCCAAGTCTGTCATGGTATCCGACAAATACCGCTTTTCAATCCCACACAAAAATGGCATGGGTGCCGATAATATCGGAACTAAAAAGTGTGGCAATACTGGAATGTACGCATGTGCCCACTTCATTGGGAATAACAAACTCAGTAATATCTCACAGCAAGTTGTCAATAGGGAGAGTTGGGTGGAGGTGACCAACACTTGACGCTCGAGTGCCAATGCCGTCCATACCTTGAGTACGTTATCGACATCCAGACATTGGAAGAGGTGACTGAATGGTAGACTCACCCATGCAATGGGCATATTATTCGGTGGACTCCAAATACTAATTACCGAATCTAGGATAGTGGTTTGTACCTCGAAGGAGCCAGGTGGTGGAGCAGGTAACTCCGAGCAAAAGTTGGTAATGTATCGTTCGATTGGGAGTGACATGGCTGCCTTGAGAATGTTACTGCTGCTACTGGTAGTGGCAGTCAGTCGAATAATTCCATCAGTATTGTTGTTGGTGGTAGTAGAGTCACCACCCCCATTCGCATTCTCCATAGCATTGGCGGCAATCATTGGAGATGCCATCTTGGACAGACGATGCAATTGTGTTAAATACTCCCGAAATGCCACTAGATATGGATACATGGATAGAATGACGAGACATTTTGGTAACTGCACCACTTGCTGAGAAGTTTGAACACTGTCATTGCTCCCATTTGCTTTTGTTAGAGTAGCATCCACAAAATCACGTTTGTTGTAGACTGGTGCATCTCTTCTCTTTTGTTCATTATTCCCTCCACCACCACCAGCACGACCACCAGCAGAAGCAACAGTATTATTTTGCTTGACAGTAGTAGAAGTAGTTACCAAATGAGGCTCCCAAACAGTCAAGCACGTCCCATACGTCTTTTGTCCACTCTCCCCCGTAATCACAAAGTAATGCACCTTGGGCATGCCATTGTTACTTTCACAATTTTCCAAATTTTGGTTACCACCATTCGTATCATTTTCTGCCGCATTTTCCTCGGTAATAATTGGAATCTTACCAGAGGGGAAACAGAATGCGATAATACTATCCGACAATAATGGATTTTCTTCATGATCTTGTGTTGGATAACGTGCAGTAATTTGAGGTTGAAATTCAGATCCGTCCAATTTGGGTGGTGGCGGCGTGTTGTTATTATTATCTTTTGGTGAATTATCTGCCGGAGCATCATTATTATTTGAATTGCATGGCTCGGTACGAACTATACGGGTAGATCCAGCAGTAGCCGATGTCCTAGCACCAGACCAACCATTTGTATCATTGTTGATATCACCACCGCTGCCACCAGTGGAGCTCACGACACAAAAATATTCCACCAAGCGGGGAACTTTCTCCCTCTCCCGTGCCTTACTCAATTTCGTAATACGGCGTCGAGTATCCGCTGATCCAGCCGGTGTGACAGCAGCAGTGCCAAAGGAGTCTCCGGATGTTGTACGGCTTCGATTGCGAGCGCCGTTGCTGCTGCTGCCGCCGTGGGCGGAGCCGGAGGAAATAATGTTTTTGGGGGTGGTGCCGGAGGCATTGTTTATGGCGTCGTTGAGAGTTAGGCCTTTGAGGGACGTTAGTTCGTCATTGTCGATCTCGTCTTCGCTGGATTTGGGGGCGAGGTTGATCTCTTCGGGAGGGGCTGCCATGGCTATGGGTTACTTTAGTGGACACGTCTTATGCAGTAATAATTGGCTACTACGAGCGACGTGTCATTGTTTTGAACGATTGGTGAGGTTTGAGGTTTAAGTTTCAATTCAGATTATTTGGTACGCACGTGGGTTGCATGGTAGGGCTATTGATGGGTAAAGCATGGTAAAGTGTTAGGTTATTGCGGAACGCCCTTGTGAACGTCCAAAGTAGTATCAGCTATCATCTGTACAGATATATCATCTGTAGAGAGTGACGGGGGCCATCGTGGCAAAGAGTGCTGGGAGACGACTTGGACTGTGGGCCTTTGTGTTCTCCATAGAGAAGATGGAGAGGGCTTTTAGAGTCCGGCTGAGACTGAGCCGTTTGCGAAGCATGCAAACTTCTCTACCGTATAGTTGGGCCCAGTAGGTGGGTGATCTGGGCTTTTGTATGAGCCTGAAACGAGAGTTGTTTCTCGAAGCTATGAGCCACAGATCATGTTGCAACAACAATAACTCTGAAAACTTGATGGGGGAATCGCCCAGCTCGATTACCATTTGTTTGAAGTAACAGGAGAGCAAATCAGTAATCCCCTGCCAGGTCAATATCAATAGGGTGGTCAATGTAACTATTGTAATATGAAATAGAACATCCCTCCTGAGACTCACTTGATCTTGGTCCTACTCATCTGCCGAGTGACTGATTGAAGTATAGAAAAAATTCAACATTCAAAGTTAATTTTGACAGCATTTTTCTTACCTCCCTCTGCGGACTTTTGGTAGCATCCACAGCGGCCTGATGTGCTCTGAGGGTAGAAGCTAGGTCGTCTTTGCTCACTAATCCCTCCCTGAATACATGCATCAGCCTTTTGATTGATTCGTCAAGTCCCTGAGTGGCAGCGATGATCCAATGTTTCACTGCCCTCTCGATCTCGATTAGCAGGTTCAGGTGTATTTCACAAATCTCACGAACCTGATTTAATTTTGAATGCTGCTTAAGCTGCGACTCAATGCTTGGATCTAGCATGTCGTTGGGGATGATGAGACCTTAGTTTCATTTTCGGTTCCATCTTCGCTGTATTTTTGGGTGAGGTTGATTCTGAAAGTCAATCTATTGTTGGTTTATCCGTCTTGTGCAACTCTTTCGATTTTTGATGCAGCTTCCTTGGCTTTTGACATTACTTAAAATACGCGTCCGAGAAATGAGAAAGAACGACGAGAGCAAGATGAAGACGGAAATAAAGGAGATATCTACTGCTACTGGGGAGAAATTATCATGAAGCTGCGCCTAGAAATACACTGAAACATTGTCTACGGAGTTGAACGCCCTCTTACAATACGTTTAGGAGAGCAGGGATTCGTTTCGTCTGACATAGATCGCAGCCAATGCTAATATTGAAATATCGCCTTGGCTATCTCCCTCTGCGGACTTTTGGCGGCGTCTACAGCAGCTTGATGTGCTCGAAGAGCAGCTGCAAGTTCCTCTTTGCTCACAAATCCCCCCTTAAAGGCGTCCATCAGCATTTTGATTGAATCATCGTCTCCTTGCCCGGCAGAGATGACCCAATGTTGCACTGCTCTTTCAACATTATCATTGTTCCACTCATGAATCCCAAGATTGAACCTAGCTTCGGGATGCCCTCCAATTGCAGCTTCTTCTAGGTGATGAATCTGCTTTCCAACATCTTTAGAACAGGGCGTTTGATCCTCTAACTCTAATTAATTTACATGCTTTACATATCACTCGACATCAGCTTACTTACGTCCAATGCAGGTTACATATATCGTTTGTGTGATTTTGTTCCTCCAACCTACTCCTACTCGCTTTTATCCCTATCTGTATCCGACTGCCACACTTTGCCGTCTTTTGTACGCTGAGTGGCTTTTATCTTTGCTCTGTTAGCTCTTGCTGTGAGTAGCTCTATTATCCTCCTCATTTGATCTTGTGCAACTACCAAATCATCCAGTTGTTTCTGTAATTCTTCTATTCGTTGCACTGTTGTTGTTGTTGATGTTGTTGAGTATTGCTGGGAAGAGGACATGCCAATACCCTCTACATTTGATTCAAATCCATCTTTCGTTGAGTTTAAGCTAACATAGTTCGGCCGATTTCCGTCTGTATACGAATCTGCATTGTTGCCAACTCCCCCCATAACTTGAATTGCATCGCAAATAACAGCGATTATTAAATTGACCACTACAAATCCGGTTAGAATGATGAATATGACGAAGGGAATCCATGCTGTTGAATACTCCACTTGTATTTGTTTTAGAATGGTTGTCCATGAATCCTATTGTCGACAGATGGATGGAGAGCAGTTATGTCAGTACAACGCGTTGAGAGAGAGAGAGAAGTAGCAATGGATGACCCATCATGATGTGCTCATGTTCCCTAACACCCACTCACCATAGTCATCATCTGAAACAACGTAAAGAGTGACTGAAACAAAGATTCAAAATATGGCCACGTCAACATCCCATCAACATACATCCCCCCATACAGCGTCGTAAACATAACACCAAAGATAAAGAACATCAACATGAGCAATAAAAAAATTGCCGTCATCTTGGGAAGCACACTAAATATCGCCAATATCAAATTCCTCATCGTCTCAATCCTCGTGATCAATCTCGACGCCCTAAATATTCGAAATGCTCGTATCACTTGTGTCCCCTCCATGGCCCAGCTCAGAATGACAATGAGCAAATCGAACACACGAAACCCATCTCGGAAAAAGCCTATCGGCCCAAAGTACAGTAACTGCATGGCCGATTCGATAGTGAAGATGATTAAGAAGATCTGATCGGTCAGATCGAATTTATATAACAAGTCACTGTCAGTTTTAACGAAGGGAAAGGTGGCAATGCCCATCATGATGGAGTTGATGACGATTAGACATAAAATGACGTTGGCGAATGGCTCAGGATTGAGGAGGCGGCGTATGTTATCATAGCAGCCTCTGCAGCCTTTTTTATTTGCCACCACCGTCACTGCCGTCGTTGATGACATCCTCATCTTCTTCGGTTGGTGTTGGTTGTTGCGGACATTGCACTTTGCTTTGCTGGGAGGGGGGGGGGGGGGGGCGGTACCAGCTCGTCGTTACCGCCGCCCGCCGACTTCGCTTTGTTCAAGCTAAAGTTGATGAAGTATGTAATGTGAGGTTGGAACGGAAGTCGTGTTGAATAGAGACGCAATGACCATGGACTCCCATTAAACAACTGTCTGACTGGGTAGGTAGGTACTTATAGGTGGCACAACATGTTACATCATGCTATTTTATGTCGGAAACAATGATAGGATCGTTTTAGGCTATATCTCGAGGTTAAAAATCTTGTTCAGTTAGTTTGGGTTCCATTAGCCCTACGAGAAACAGTGATTCCATTCTAAGCTAGAGTTTGTTAGCTTTGCTTGTCCAGTAAAATTAGACCCGTTCCGCGGTCGTAAAAAATCAGTGAAAAAATCGTTGTAAAATTCAGTGTGATGTTTTGGCGCCAACCACCGAAGTCTATTTTCATCGGAAGTCCAGCATTCCGCAAAAGGTTTTATATCGGTACGTAGAAATCAATTCCTACGTACTACGGTGATCTGATAGTACTAAAATCGCGATCCGGCACTAATATAAACTCATGCGATTTTGAATAACACTAATGATGTTTAGGCCCTCCACCGCCATATCGATAGTGAATAAATACAAAATTAATCAGATTAGATATCTACACGAGTATAATCTGGACCTGCTTAGGTACAACGTACGGTCTTTTACTGCCGAAAGGATTACCTTGCGATAGTGTATCGATGGTAACTTTGCCATGGTTCTGTGTCGTTTGATTATAATGATACTCAAACTATTTCCGCCACAATCCAATAGTTAAAATGATTCATCACTAATCTTCTCTGTATTTGCAGAAATAGTAAGTGAAGTTGTGAGTTACCATTCTGAAGACGACGTGTTGACGCATCATAACATCGATAGTTGTGCCCATTCCACGAGCCCAAATTATCCATAATACTTTATTGTTCACTGCTGCTGCCCTCGCTACCGTGTGTGTTGGCCATCTGAATCATTTGATTTGTCAATTATCACATTTATATTGCGCCGGAAGAAATACCGAGTGGGGATTATCGAATAGCATGAATACAAGACCCACTCGAAGGAATACCGGCGCCATATCGTAGGTAGGCGGTATGGAGGCGGTCGGTCGGTCGGCGGCGTCTGTGGCATCCAAATCGTCTCGGCAAGTGTACATAGCCATTACTACACCAATACTGCGACGATGCCCTCCGTTCAATGACCAACATTATTCCATTTGGTTAGTTTAGAGTGCATCTGCAACTTGGCTTGGGTTGGCCACAAGCCAAACTAACATTCCTAAGTACTGATACTTACTTATGTACATACTCCTACACACATATATATACATAGGAGTAAGTACTTAACGAACCCTAATTATTAACCCTAACACGCGCTTTGCTTTAAACCGGTACCATATTGCAATTAAAGTGCCGTATAAAAATTTGCTTTTTCTCACCTAAGCGGTTTTTGTATGCCACATTGCTACTTCTTATAAAATACATAAAGGGATTCTTAGATTATCTTAATCGTAATCTATTGTAGTCAATTGTAGATCAATTGTAGCTAGCAAGTTCGCTTATTTACGCCAGCATTTTTTTGAATGACAGCTGCGGACCGACAAGCAAGAGAAGGAACAAGCAAGCTACACCACGACTAAGCAGGAACAGGAAGCAACAGTAACTCAGTAACTCAGACTCAGCTCAGCCGCAGTCGCAAGTGTTTCTGTTTCAGTGAAACCAGTTTGGCACCCCATCCAATTGAGAGTCCCACAGTAGATGTGACGAACTTCACTCGCAAAGGTAAACATCGATTTAACGAGAACATTTCACTGCTCAGTTAGATTCTGCAGCTGCAGCAAGGTCCAAAATCGAGAGTGAAAGTGAATTACCCATCGCTCAAAATCAAAAATAACAATGACGCCAACTGATAACGATGTTCTGTCAGGCCGTGGAGCTTGGTACAATCGACATCCCGGCAATGAGCAATTTCGGAAGATGATTGACAAGCAGAAGGTAGGATACTTTATATTCCCATTATTTTTCTTTCGCCCAATCCCAATTGCCGAACGTATGAGAAATGATAGCTGAGTTATTCTCTATAACCTCCACATTCCACTGTTTTCCCACAAAGGATGCCTATAAAAGGGCTGACACGGAACAAGCAAAAGATGGAAATCTCCAAGGCCATCATGGAAGCCGTCTATTCGAAGGATCCCCCCGGTAGATTTCTCAAAAGGTGTTCTGAAACTGGTCAATGGAAGGAGCTGTCAAACAGAAAAGCAGCCGATAGGGTAGTGCAAGCGATGGCGTATGCCAGTAGAGGAAAGGAGGAATCGAAACAGAGGAGAGAAGAATTGCGGCGTTCCCGTCAAAGATCTCAGCAGCAGAGCGTTGATCGATCGGTTCATCTGAAACAAGACGAGACAACGAACCAAGTGTTAGATCAAAATAATTCATCTTCTGTTGCACATCATGAGCTTGCTGTCCGGAGGGGAGGGGCACAAGGCACAAGGAATAACACACAATCTGCAACTGATCTGTTTCGTGTGCCTGGAAATTCCAATCTGCAGCAGCAACTTCATCTTCTACAGCAATTGCATCAATCTAGCACTAGTAGCGCAGTTGCCACCCTCCCAACATATGCAGACAATACTTCCAGCAATGAAAGTGTAGATCAGAATGGATTGATCCAGCTACTTCTCCAGCAGCAGCAGCAGCAACAGCAACAACAGCAACAGCAACAGCAACAGCAACAGCAACAGCAACAACAACAACAACTTCTTCTTCGGCTTCAGCACATTTTGGTTCCTCCGGATAATACTTTGGGACAGTTACTGCAGCCACAAACTGCACTTCATCCTTCTTTGAATGTTAGGATGACTCATCAACTGCTGAATCAGGCACAGCAACAGCAACAGCAACAGCAACCAAATCAACTTCTCCTCCTCCAGCAACTCTTGAATCAGCAGAATGTGGTCCCGTCTGCGTCACTTCCTATGTCAATCTCCACATCTGCCCCATTCTTGAGGGGCCATCAACCTCAGTCAGCTACTAATCTCTTACTGAATCTGCAGCAGCAATCGAATCTTCCAGCATCATCAAGTGCACTTTTGCTCAACAACGTGCTGAGCCATTTACAACGCCAACCAAATGCAAGCGTAGGGATATACAACGCTCCCCAGTCCCAGCAAACTAATCAACTACAACGCAGTATGATGCTGCAGCAAAATCAGTTGCTGGCCACTTCTGATAATCAGTTGCCGTTTCGGCGCAGCAACAGTTAGATCCGCCGCGCCTTCCACAGGCACAGGCATTGTCCGCAACAACTTGAAGGCAGTTCCATGACATCCCCAGGACCTGTAACGCGAAGTGCAGGAAGGGGGTCGACAGCACATAATATCCCTATCCGGGTCCAAGACGGAGGCATTCGCCAAACAAGAATTTCATTCGAGGTCGAGGCTCATCCGGGCTTGCTCATCGACGAAGAAATCATCAGTATGATCGAACGGATTCAATGTCAAGCAATAACAGCATCACATGAATCAGTTTTGGTAGTTATAATATGTGTGGTACTTAGAATAATCTATTTTTCTCTTTTCATCTTCAGTTCCCGCAGTTGCAGGGAGGTGCACATGTATCATCTTTTTCTCGTTACAGATGACTTAGTCATCGCCCGGCTATGACTGCGCTTCAATCCCATCATCTTATCCCATGCTTGAAGTTTCTGTTGAGAGAGAGAGTAAGCTATCTTGACAAGTCTTGAAATATCATTTCACTTTTCCTTATAAATTGAAGACTTCGGGTTGAGAGATATGCTAAATCAGTCTCATCTTGCTGATCTTGTGACTTGTTTTTTACGTCCACAAAAATCATCCCATCCTGCATTTTTCATGTTTTCTGCGGCGAACTGAATAATTTCAGAAGAGATTTCTTGCCAAGATCAAGATCTATGCGCACGCTTGTACTTGTACGGTGGTGATGTCTCTTGCTTTGCCGAAGTTGAAAAGATGGGAACGGATGCTTGTCAGGGGTTGGCTGCCATAGACATTAACTGGTTGATTGACGTCCGGCAGTGATTTAAAATCAGCGACATACTGATATGACACGGCGGTTTGTGAGCAAAGCAAGTCTGCGAATTTGTGTGTTATGCTGTGAATGCGTAGTCATGCCTAGATAGTCCCTGGGACTGGGACATCGTTCTTTCAGGTCGCGTTTCTTCTCTCCATGCGCTGCATCTGCATGCATCTGTGTCTAAGCTAAGCTTTGTTCGATTGTTGTGAGGTGAGGCTTGAGAGGTTTTATTCGACGGGGTGCGGTGGAGCGGAACAGTTCCCTAAGGCTTATTACCACGGCCCATACAGATACAGTGATACAGGAACTCAGCTGTTTGAGTTTGAGCCGCGCAGTCGGAAGTGTTTCATTGAAACGGTGCTGCTCAGATAACGTGGTCATACAGACATCACTTCTATTGAGATGCAGTGTAAAAGCAGCAAAAAAGTGCGTTGAGGGGTTCTTACTTAGACAGATTCCAGGTCCAGGCAAGCAAGAACCACCACCACGATTAAGCCTAAAAGCAGAAAGCAACAGGAACTCAGCTCTTTTATATATATATATATATGTAACAGAAATTTTAAAGTACGTCTGGTGGGCCCTCAAGAGGCGACATTATCTACGCTAAGTGATAACGAACATGTGCTGCAGTAGCTATTATTTCCCAGATCGCACCCCAAGCCTGCTCTCTTTCAAGCAGGCCAGGATTAACAACGTCAACCTATTCAGGTCGTTTGTGGTGTCGATTACTCGACTGGGTCGAAAACATCATCTATTCTCCCTTGGTTTGGTTCAAGGCGTAACACTTCGCTGTCTGCTTGCTCCCTAGCTTCTCTCGCGATATTGCGAGGTGGTGGAGGTTGTGGTGGAGCCGATTCGATTTCTGGGAAGTAATCGCTGATGAGTGTCGTTGCCCTGGCAATAGTGTGTACTTATCACGTTCCCATGCCTTCACCGCCTCTTCGATGTGGTGAAGCCATAGTCGTCTCGTAGCTGGTCTCATTCGCAAAATCTCATGTAATTGCATTTTCGCCATATCTCGTTGATGTGCTGGTAATAGCTCATGACGATGTTTATGATACCACACTAATTTCCTTGTCAGCAACTCACTTTCCAATTGATCCGCATTACTTCCACGGCCCTTAGCCTTAGGCGGCTTTGACTTGATGTCCCGTACCTATTATTGACACCCAAATCCAAAAAGTGAGGGGGGGTGGGGGGTTAGAACGCCCCCAAATGCAGAACGCAAGATACCCAATGGGCACCCAATTTACCCAAAATAGGTTGTGTTACATCCAAATTTGTCTGTGTCGTAGTGGTGTCATACCGGTATTAGACGTCTCGCTTGTGAAACAATATCAGCTTCTAGATGGCACCGTGTGGTTCTGCACATCGCTGTTGTTCTGCAATGTCTTGGACTGGGCCCTCAAAATGAGGGGGGGGGGTTCAATAATACGGGACATCAAGTCAAAGCCGCCTTAGCCACCCGGTTGCGTTCCATCCACTGAGGCCATGCAATGTCAAACCAAATCATTTGCTGAAATTGATCGAATTGCACATCGGCATCGCTAGTGTGGGTGTCTTGGAACTGGAACGCCACTTTCCACTCCTTCACTAGATATCCTCGGAAGAAATCTTCCCACGACCCCAACTCACTCTGTGCCTGCACTGCTGCACGAACTGCTGGATGTCGGGTTGCGGGGAGTATATCTTCTCCTTCAGCATACTGTTCCATGATGTCGGCAACAGCATGAAGTATTTGCCTTGATAATTTTCTGAGTCCTAGGCGTAGAGAGAGGGCCGCTCCTAAAGAGAGGCTCACCTGGCAGACCTGGCTGCATTTCTCTCTCTAGCTCGGAAACGTTACACAGATGCTATATAGTAATAGTATGTTCCCACGTTCGTATTCGCCAATTGATGATGAGGCATTGTTTTCCGTATTACTTTTGAAGATCGCGACCTGTACACTTACTCAGCTCTACAGTAAGCGACGCGCAGCCTTATCCATCAGCTGCTCCATTCTTTTGTTTTTTGTGAATTGGTATCCTTATTTACAGGAAATTCATTGATCAAAAAATATACCAGTTCAAGTTCACAGAGCTTCTCCTGATTCACAGATTCATGATAGTATGTAAGGCCAATAAAAAGGCTCCACATGTTGAAAAGTGATAAGTGAAAATACGCTCGAGGAAGCAAGAGCTAGAGAGACTAATGCTATTGTATTCAGAAAGTGGAAGAGGCTGTTGGTGTTGGCTGTTTTTGGCAATCAAGAGATTGTGGAGATTTTGGAGCTGGAGCACTTTTGTCACAAAAGGTACCAAAGCCAAAGCCAAGCCAAGCCAAAGTTGTGACATAACGATGTGTCCTTTGCCACACGTTGCTCACAACACATGAGTATTTTCTACTTCACCATACTTTGCCTATACCCAATAAAATCAGCATTGGCTTGGCATTGAAGGCTGAGACTGCGACTCTCAGGCGCACATGAGTCTGTGGAAGTGGCAAAAGCAAAAGCAAAAGCAAAATGTACGTACGCACAAGGCCCCGGCTGAAATTTATCCTGCGTTTATCTTTTGCAGATGATTCTCTCTAGTTTTCTCTAGAGAGAGAGAGCTTTGTCTACAGAATGACAGTCGTTTGTTGTTTGCAAGAGAGGGTCCATTGGAGAGTCTCGCTCTGGAGAGAGCGAGTCGTTCCTGCAGTTCATGGATAAGTCACCAAAATTGTCCAAAATGGCGCCAACAACATCGGAATCTCGCGAAAATGTCAATGTTTGAAAAGCCTCATTTTTTTTGCAAAGAAGTTATCTACACACACATAAGACATGGTATTTGCACCATTTCAACATCTAACAGTCTAATTATTGGTAATGAACAATGCTGCGTTCCAGGGCATCACCTGCCGCCAACAACACCAGCACCAATGGCGGTGGTGCAGCTCGAAACAAGTCATCATTATTATTTCCTTCACCACAAAAAAAAAGCGATCGCAATGACAATTCCTCCAAAAGTAGTATCATGTTTCCCTTTCGTCATCATCCAGACACATTCACCGCCAATACCACCACCACCGCTACTACTACTAGCTTTCGAGATTGTTCCGAAGAAATCAGCGTATCAAATCTACGTAAATTATATTCCTCACTATTAGAAGAGTTGGCACCACTCCATCACGAGCTGGGCACCTCCTCCACCTCTCATGAAATTCAATACTACTACTAAGAATGCCAACTACCGCTGGAAGAACAATGGGACAATCACCGTAGATGGAACAGATGACACGGGGTATGATTATTCGTATACTCCGGATAATTCGGTCCATTCTTGGAGATTGGGTGGATTGCGTAGTGCTACCCAGCACCACCATCAGAATCATCAACAGTCGTCTTCGTCTTCCAATGCGGGATCAAAGAGGATTACATTGGGTCGTAAATTAAGTGTTGGATTGGGAAAGAAGAAGGGTGGCAGAAAGAGGATTGAGGGGGGTATTACTGGAGGGGATTGGTCCAAAGATGGAGTGAGACGATATCATACTGGAGGGGTGACTACTCCACTACTTGCTGCTGCTTCATCTGTTGCTGCATCTGCATCTACGAAAGATGTTGTTGGTGGGAACAACAACCACAACAAAGTGAATAATGATGCAACTGATGGTGTGGAAGAAGTAGGTGGTGTCAAAGCGGCAAGAGGATGCGTCTGCTTTGGATGATGATAATGTTGTACAATTGGATGAGCGCTTCTCCATCCAAGATGATGATGATGACGATGAAGGTAAAGTGGAAGAGATTGACGATGAAATGATGTTTGATGTCAACATTCTTTCACCAGTCCCTTCAGTAGATGTTGACAATTACAACGAGGATGATGACAACAAGGAAGAAGAAGCTGTAATCCAATCATCATCAATCATTGGATCATTGTCTAATGCCGACTTTGGAACTACCGTACGTCAACTCCTGTTGTTCACACTGTTCCTCCACTAACCAAAAGCAGCAGTAGCAGCAAAAAGAAGAAGAAGTTGATTCGAAAGACACAAACTGCAGCATCCATCATGAGATCAAGCAGTAGTTCCAGCATGAATAGTAGCCGCTCTACTACTACGTCGTCCTCATCATCATCCTCCTCGACATCATCACCACTCTCGAAATTTGAATCACTCTACAACAACTAATAACAATAACAATCCTACAATAACGACGTGGCGTCTTCGTTCCGCGTATATACCCACTTCTCCCTACGAGCAGCAAATACTCCAATCATTGGGTAGCATTGGTGGTGGTGGCTCCAACAACAACAACAACAAGGCCAAGTCCATCATGTCAGGGATTAATAATGCACAAAATAGTGAAGTGCGAGTGTGTCATACTCTGAAACGGATTGCTGTTATACTATGTTTGAGTGAACGACGAAAGGGTCGTAAGTTTATTGGATTGGTGACTAACGGCAATAACAACAACAACTTGTCGTCATTGCAGAATCAATATAATTGTAACGTTACCATGATGGAGTCATCATCGGACGAAGATGATGATAGTAGTGATGATGATGAGTTGGAAGTTTCCGAGGCGGTATTTGCCTATTTTTGTGAGAAGAATATATTACCGCTGTTGATTGATTCGTTTTTGACTCGTCCAATGTCTCAATTGACATTCGACAATGAAGATGACAGTGACGATGACGACGAATGGTGGAATAAGGACAAGAAGAAGAAGAAGAAGGATCCATCGTTTTTGGAATCCTCCTCCTCCTCGCTATTTTCGGGTGTGTCATGGGCAGCATCGGTCAAATCCCAAATTCTCCAAACCATTGCGATGCTACTGCTCAATACGAGTAGTCCCTTATCTTTGGCGTATTTGCTATCGAATAATTACATGAATGAATTGATCATGGGGATGTTGCCATTGAGTCAATGGCGGGAGGAGGCGTTGGATGAGATGTTGCCCCCGTTTGTGACGTTGTTGAGAGGGTTGGTGATGAAGTTGAGGGGGGAGGAGGGACGGGGGTTGATCCCGTTGTTGATGTGTCAACGAGCCAACAAGATGGATGGTGGTAATAGTGAAGGTGGAGAGAAGGACAAAGGAGGGGAGTCGGAAACCTACCTTCCATTGCTCTATGCAGCCGTTCAAGTATTTTGTTACTCACCCGGATCATCGTTACGTGATGCTGACGGATGTATGGTCCGTACTACAGCCATGAATGCCATCTTAAATCTATGCCGTATCACATCTTCGGATGTAAGGGCGGTGTTTGTGGGAGAAGGCTTGACGGATGGGTCATTGCCATGTACTACAAAATCGGCACCTCCTCCCAAAGATTTATCCTCCATGCTTCCTTCGCCATCACAGTCGCCATCGCCTTCGTCGTTATCCGTCTCGTCGTTTCCCAATGCGACTATCGAACAACAAGTTCTGTTCCCTTACATTTGCTCTAATCTCCAATCATGTTACCATCGCTCTGTCCGCTTAATGATGACATCCATCCATCTTGATAAATCTTCCAAGCACGACGATGAGGCCAAGGCTGAAGCTACCCAACGCCATATTGATTTGGCATCAAGTCAATTCTCAGAGTTGCAGTATTGGCTTGGGTTCTTGGATGACTTGCTATCGTGTGAGATTCGAGTATGGAACGTGAGGCTTGTCGAGTGGATCATGAGGGAGGTTGTGGTGGGAACGATTTTGTTGCATTGGAATCGTGCATTGAGAGTTGTTGGGGCGGTAGCAGCAGCATCAGATGAAAGTAGTGATACGAGCAAGGCAACAAAGAAAAACTCGTTGGAACATTGCAAGGCAAAGGCTGAGATACGCGTATCAATTGTGTTCTTAACTCAATTGTTTGCGATGGTGAGCTACCGCCCTTTGATTCGTTTGGCTGGTGCAGCTGTATTGCATCCCAAATATCCTTTTGCTTGGTATGGAGATGACGATAATTTATTTGACTCTTCTGAACGTGCATCTAGGAGCAAGGATTTCTTTCAGGTGACTCCTATCATTAATGCGATTGTCAGCAATAAGGAGAGAGATTCAGAGGGAGGAGACAACACTGCAGCAACCGGTGGTGGTGAAGAAGCTGATGCAGGTGCTGGAGTTAAGGATGATGCGTTTGTGCCCAGTCCTCACAGAGCGTCCTTGTTGGAAATGCTGTCTGGTGATGAAACTATTATTGCATCGATGTTACTTGCGACAATACTTGAAAATGATGCACTCGACAATAACGCGCTCGAGAAACTAGGAGTTCTACCCTCGCCTGATGATGATGTGCAAGTTAGTCCATTTGAGGAGGCTCTTGCAAAATTCCTGACAACTAACACAGATGAACCGAGGCAACTGACCACGTCTCCTCGAAAATACATACGCTCTACGAGTAGTGTTGACGAAGCTCAAGGTAACCGAAAAACGAACGAAACATTGAGCGTAGCAGTTGAGTTCGTTTCTTCGTTGGGTTTGATGCTAATGGAACGTATTATCTTTCACACCTGGACGGAGGGTGGGGAATGCCTCGACGTCGTACCCTTTGATCATTATTACAAGTCGTCAAAATTCGTGCAGGCATTGACTTCTTCCTTGACTTATTTTGCCTCTTTTGCCATGCGTCTGACTGAGGATGACTCTTTAGAGGAATACTTCAAAGCGGAATTCAACTCACGATATGTTTCTACCGAGGCAAATAATGATAGTATTCACTTAGGTGGGAATTATGAGAGCAACGCCAAGAAGATGGCATGTTGTATTCAGGATTATCACCCGTCCAACTTTATCGATGATGCAAATGTACTGCTGCAAAGCTCGGCTCCACCATCCATCGAAAGTGCAGAGGAAAAGGCGGCTAAGTGTGCTGTTCGTTTGACGCTCCATTTGGTAAGTTTTCAAAAAATTGCTTCTGATGTGCTTCGTTCTTCCTACGAAACCAGGCTTACACTTTTCTCTTAAATCATTTACGCAGCGATCACTTGTTGGATGCATGGAGGAATTTTACTCTCGATTCACAACACTCACTGGGCACCGTCCCAATAATAAAAAGCGCTGGTATGGTGAGGCAGAAGTGTTGTCCTTCTGTACAATAGAGGAAGCCGATGAGCTTCTTCTTTCCATAGGAGGAGTGCAGGTAACTCGTATCCCCGATGTAGGCACTGATATAGACTTGCGTGGAAGAAAATCATTTCCTTGTTCATTGCAAACCAGTCATAAGCGCCGGCGTGGAGACAAAGGACTGATTTTGGTGGTGGATCCATCAGAGATTTACGTTGCTAGATACAAGAAGGGAGATTTCAATCGTTGCACCATTCTTGCTGTCGTCCCTCTCTCGACGATTATTGCATCTGCTTCTGCTGGTGAAATATTGCATATTGTTTGCCCTATGGCAGAGGTACCTATTGGAACGGAAGATGAAATTCTTAAAGACGGAAGATTGTCTCTCTGTTTCAATAGTGTTTCAACGAGTATTTCCGCAAAGGAGATGTTGGACAAATACTGCGCTGCTCTGGAAAACAGAGCTGCAATGGATATTAATGAACTGCTGGAGAAATGCTTCGAGGTAGGCGACAAGATTCTTTGCACGAAGTCGAAATCATCTTCGCAGAGGAGAGAAGCGAGAGACGAAGAATTATGGGCTGACTTTCAACAAGCATAGAGGACTGTGTCGTGTATATACAGATGATTATTTGATGAGGATATACTTACAGTGCTATAGTAGGGTGTTATCATATTAGTATCGTACTCCTCAATCCCAACCTGCTCAATTGATCGTAACTTTCTCCCTCATCGTATATTCTTCCCCATCTCTCGACAATACTTTTCGGCTGCCTCCCTCTGCGGGCTTTTGGTTGCATCCACAGCAGCCTGGTGTGCACGAAGAGCAGCTGCAAGGTCGTCTTTGCTTATTTCTCCGCACTTAAACATGTCCATCAGCCTTTTGACTGCTTCATCAAATCCCTGTGTGGCAGCGATGATCCAATGTTTCACTGATCTCTCAGCATTTCTTTTATCGTTCCATTCCTTATACGCAAGAATGTATCTGGCTGCTGGATTACCTCCGATAGCCGCTTTTTCCAGATGATGAATTTCCTTCCCGCTGTCCTTCTCAACGCCTTGTCCTTTTCGATACATAACTGCCAGTTTGAAATGTGCCACAGCATCTCCCAATTCAGCAGCCCTGTTGAACCACTCAAATGCACTACTATAGTCGTTTTTCTTATATTCCTGGATAGCTAGATCGACCATAGCAACTGGGTCATTCGCCTCAATTCTTTTCATCGTTCGTTGAGCACGTTCTTCCATAGTTTCGGGCGCAGGTTCTCGACAGAATGGACATTTGCTTTCAAGCCCCCCTTCGATCTCTCGTAGAACGTTGGCATAATCACAGCCTCCACAAATCACTTTGCTGCAGCACGACATCATGGTAGATTTCGTTATATCAAGAGGCAGCGGCAACGTGCAGATCGGGCAGTCCCCCATGATTGTACTCTCCGGTTGCTTGAACAGCAGTTCATCATGTAATTCAGCCGCACGTTTTTTGCAGTCCCGTTTGTGTTTCGGCCTATGCTCCTTTTGGCATTGGACGCTACAGTATCGAACAAGATAGCAAGCGGTGCAATGCTTCAATTTGACATCATCATTTTCTGCAATGCCGCAAGACGCACAACGCGTGATGCCTATGCCGCTCACATTTTTTGTTTCTGCAACTGCGCTCATAATAATATGCAATACTTGATAATCGATAATTCAATGGCAGCGATGGTCGTTTGTATCGACGAATAATGAAGAGATTCCACTCTGAGCGTTGCTTGCTGCTTTGTTGAGCTTTAGCGCAAGAAAACCCGATTCAGGGGATTCTCCCTCCTTTCTCCCAGTAGGAGCTAAAGTAGACACTTTATGAAGCTAAACTCAAGTGTTTTTGATCTAAACAAGCCGGTCATTGGTCTAAAAGGGACTCAGGTTTTCCGATTTAGCAATTTCAGCCTGATTGAACGAACGCCTTTCATTGCCTTTCACCTTGCTCTAGAGAGAGCTAACTCTCTAGAGAGCTAATGATTTGCGCTATCAACATCATTACTGCCGAGTTGTTTGAGGTGGTGCTCCAAAAACCAAAAATGCCTCAGCTAGAGGACTACGGACATACGTCTATGCTTGACGTTGATGAATCGATGGCAATATCCAAGCAGCAAGCGCAATAAGTTCGAAATTGTTCTCTTGTTGCACCAACCATGGATGAATCAGCGATTTCTTGTCGGTCGACTGTCACGGTGGTCATTAATTTTGGACGGAGGTATGAACAAGGTTCTTACTACGAAGTCGAAATCATCTTCGCAGAGGAGAGAAGTGCGAGACGAAGCAGCATGGGCTGACTCAAGGGTGAAAGCATATAGGACTGTTTCGTGTACAGATGATTATTTGATGTGGAGACTAGATTTACTTACAATGCTAGAATACTTAGTAATAAGGTTTTTATCGCATTGGTATGAATCGTAATGCTCAGTTCCCATCACCTGCGGTAAATTGATCTTCGTACGATGCATTTTTGCTATCCCCCGCTCGCTTTCTTTTGTAGGATGCCAAATAACTTTCACCCTCATTGTATCTTTCCGAACTTTATTCAAATTCGACGACATGCTTCGGCTGCCTCCCTCTGAGGGCTTTTGGTTGCATCCACAGCAGCCTGGTGTGCACGAAGAGCAGCTGCAAGGTCCTCTTTACTGACATATCCCCCCTTGAATGCTTTCATCAGCGTATTGATTGATCCATCAAATTCTTGTGTGGCGGCGATGATCCAATGTTTTACTGCTCTGCCAATATTGCCATTTTCTAATTCCTTACTCCCGAGAAGGTATCGAGCCTTGGGATCCCCTCCGATAGCTGCCTCTTCCAAATGCTGAATTTTCTTCCCCTCGTCCTTCTCAACGCCATCACCCTTATCATACATAATTGCCAGTTTGAAATGTGCCGAAGCATCTCCCAATTCAGCAGCCTTTGTAAACCACTCAAATGCACTACTATAGTCGTTTTTCTTATATTCCTCGGTAGCTAGATCGGCCATGGCAACTGTATCATTCGCCTCAATTCTTTTCATCGTTCGTTGAATGCGTTCTTCATCCGTTTCTGGGTTTGCTTTTCGACAGAATGGGCATGTGTTTTCAAGCCCCCCTTCCACCTCTCGTAGCGTGTTGGCATAATCACAACCACAGCAAATCACTTTACTGCAGCACGACATCATGGTAGATTTCTCTAGACCAAGAGGCAGAGGTAAGTAGCAGATTGGACAGTCCCCAAGATAGCTGCTTTCCGGTTGCTTGAATAATAACTCATCACGTAATTCAGCCGCCCTTTTCTTACAGTCTCGCTTGTGTTTTGGCCTATGCTCTTTCTGGCATTTGACGCTACAGTATCGCAGGAGATAACAAGCGGTGCAATGCTTCAACTTGACATCATTATTTTCAGTGACACCGCATAAAGCACAACCCATCATGCCGCTCTCAATTTCTGCAGCTGCGCTCATAAGCGGGGTTCCAGACGCTCACCCGCCCCGTACGTAGAACTCTGGTACAAAATCCACGTAAAAAAAAATCGACGAAACGTGACGCGCCCCCTTCCCGCCATTTTTTTTATTAGTGAAATGCTCTAGCTTTGGGTCCGAGCGGCCAAAATCGAGATTGAAAGAGTTGATGTACCGGCTTTAAAGGTACTACCATCCTTTTGTCGACCGTAATGGGGGTTCTGTACATATGTTGGTTGGCCGATAATTCCAACTCTCTGCTGAGAAATGCATGTGAGAGTACACTAGCTTTTTGCTAGACAAATTTGGCCGGCCATCAGCCATCATGACTAGCATGAAGCTAGAGGGTACCTTCAAATGCATAGCTCGACGAAAATATACGCTTTCATCACCTACCCAGCACAGTATATACTCACATAATAGTCACCTAAAGGATAGTATCTCGGGAATAGCATGTAAACCACTTCCCTGAAACTTAATTTTGGCCGCTCGGACCCAAAGCTAGAGCATTTTACTAATAAAAAAATTGGCGGGAAGAGGGCGCGTCACGTTTCGTCAAGGTTTTGAATTCCTACAAATTTGGTTGAATTCCTACGGTGAGCAGTTTCTACGTGACTTTTGTACCAGTGGAACCTCTCTTATATTATACGATTAGCAAGAAAGTTTTTTGGTTATTTTGGCCCTTGATGGACAAATTTTTTGTCCATCAGCAAAATACTAGTGTCCGCTGTGTAGTAAAAACAGTAATAGTTAGACCAAGGGAACCCACATATCGCATGGACACTAGTAACCCATCACAAAACCACCATGCCGCTACAAGAAGGACAATGCCTTTAACACCATAAACCATAAGCCTACTGACCCCCAAGTATTATCCCTAGACCAATTTTCAACGTAGAATCGAATGGTGCAGTCGGTTGGCTTCGATATTCAGCATGTGACGACGAATTTGGTCACTAAATGGAACTGCGTCATAATTCGAGCATGCGTCGAAGCGTCAATGGGGGTCAATTAATCCATGGTATTATTGAAGCTATAGAGTACCACCCATCCATATCCTTCATAAAACTATCTTACGTGAGTGGAGGCCATAATTTGTGCCAAGGTCATGCAGGTCACTCCCTTTATTGAGATTCTGGACACCATTACGGCAGCCATCAAGATGCTGCAGGTGACTTAAATGTCTTCAATTTATATGATATCAAGGCTTACACGACAATATCTTACTATTAAATCCTACAAGATATAGTGTATCTGCATTGGAGACTGCGGTTATGCTCATTTGAGGTGGTGCATGCCAACAAAGTATCACTTAGAAGGGTAATTACAGATTACTGCTGAATAGGTCAACAGCATATTATACTCTTTACAAAGTATTTTGGGCAACAGCACATTTTTGAGTCATCATTTATAAGTGGGCAGTGTAGATGATCATTTATTGCCATGAATATTGCCACTATAACGAAAGAGTCGACTGATTGTGCGTGTTATTTGAAATTATTCGAACTTGATAGCATCATGTATTTCATCAATAATAAATTCTTATTCGTAGTTTCAAGATGCAGGTTACCAAATTATTGTTCCTCCTCGCTCTTATAGAATAATAACAAAGACTGTTGCCTGGTACAACGTCTCTTCCCATTTTATTAAGTCAATAACCACCCAACAGAAGTTGTGGATTGCATTTTCATTTCTTGCATAACAGGTATATACTCAAGGATTATTTCGTTGACATAGCTCATGGATAGTCCACCCCGGCGGTAAATTCAAGCTGATTATACTCAAGGATTTTTTCGTTGACATAGCTCATGGATAGTCCACCCCGGCGGTAAATTCAAGCTGATTATTGTGTTGATCATTGAGGTTGGCAGTATCATTAACAGGGAAGCGAAACACCTTTATATATAACGATGACATCGTCTGCAGCGTCGTCCGAGCAAACTTTCTCGGCCCTACTAACGTATCAACCGACACCGACGACCGCCCCATAATGCCGCCATGTTGCAGATACCTTCCTTACATATCATTACATGATTTACGCCACGGCTTCCATTGATTTGTTGTGTTATCCGCCCCAACATTCAATGTGCATAAATAATAACATGCTGCGATCGATGTCCTCATTTTTCGACACTACACGCTATATTTTGAATAATTCGCCACCTACAACGCCGACCGGCGGCTCTAACGAAAGCTCATAACATTCGCTAACAGACTATGACCGGTAGTTGCAGTGGCTGGTCTCCCATGGGGTGTAGAAGTGCCATGATGTAGGCCGTAGGGGGTGTAGGATAGGTGTTGTGGGGGTTAGGAAAATGTAGAAGAGGTTCTGTAGATTAGCCACAAATACTAGTGTCCTAAATTATTCGTCGTACAAATCGTTGCATCTGGAAGGGGGACACCTAGGAAAACCGTGATGGACATATATGTCCATCAAGGGGGCTTGATGTGTTAGACCCAAAAGAACAAATCTGCCATTTAGCCAAATGGCGGTAACCAAGTGCGCCATTTAGCCAAATGGCAGAAATGACACAACCAAAAGACCAAATCGGACAAAATCCATCAAATCGGATACATTTGGCTTAAATGCTATGCCACCACCACCAATAGACCAAATGCCCCGTAGCTCGGGCCTTGGGTATTTTATCTGCCTCCTCCGTGGGCACATCTGAAAAAAGATAGAGAAGCCCTCTCACAGCCACTAATTTAGAATACAATGTTTGTGCTCTTTATTCCGTATCACGCACAACACAACTCTTCATAAATCCTCTTACATGATGGAGAAGATCCCGTCAGACACCAAGTTGGCTGCAGCGGAGACAGCGGCAGCTCCTGACCCTCTTTTGCCTGCACTGCCTCATTTGCCTGCACTGCCCGCCACAGCATCGTCTGATACCGTTTTGACAGGAGATGGAACAGTACGTTCCAACAGCTCGAAAAGTAATGTTTTGTCCGAACCAGCTATGATGGCAGCGAAAAAGAAATTCTATGAGCTACTCGAAGTCGGGTTAAGTGAAAAGAAGAGGCGGACGGAAATGGTTACAGAACAAGAATATGATGATATTTGTACAGTGTTGCAGGGATGGGTGGTTGGAGTGCGGCATTCACCATTGCACACTAAATGGAATCAAAACTACACCCTATCGGACAACACGACACGCTCGACAGCACTCCGATGGACGAAAAATAACAAAAACCTAAGAGTTGCAACAAAGGAACAAATATTTGCAATCATTATGAATACTCATATTGAGTCAGGTCATGGGATAGATTCACGAAGGATCCATCAACTCATTTCAAAGACTTGGTATGGCATCACAAGAGAAGATGTTGAATTGGCCGTGGGTTTATGTCCCATTTGCATTGCATCTCAAACTAGGAAGATTACCGCCAAACAAAAGCCCCTAAAAATGATATTATCAGTAACTGTAGGGAAGCGAGCGCAGATGGATTTGATCGACATGACATCACAGCAGGACCCAGGCGGCTACTGTTGGATCCTTCGCCTAGTTGACCACCATAGCGGGTTTGGAGCAACGAAGCCTTTGAAATCAAAGACATCAAAGGAATGTGCGATTGCTATTATTGAGATCCTCTCCTTCTTCCCAGACTTTGACATTCTCCAATCTGACAACGGCGGAGAGTTTCTTGGAGAGACGGTGAAGTATGTAAACGAGTAAGTCACTTGCTACAATGAAATTATATTTGTTTCGCCTTGACTTCATCAACTCATTTAGTCTTTCCTCTTTGCAGACATTTTCAAGAGACGCACATCGTGAGAGGTAGGAGCAGGCATCCGCAGTCGCAAGGTAAAATCGAGCGTGGTAATGCTCCATTCAAGACATCACTGCAAAGTTGGATGCAGGAGACTGGAAGTACATGTTGGGCCGAAACAGGAATATACATCGTACAGCGCCGCATCAACAAACGCTGCTCCCGGTCTAAAGGCGGTTACTCTCCATATGAAGTGTTCTATGGAAAGAAGAAGGGCAACTGTCCAGCAGATATTTTGGGCAAGGATGTGTTGGAGCAGTGCCTTACTGAAGATGGTCTTCAGGCTGCTCTCGATTTTGTGAACGAGGAACACGCAATGGAAGATAAGTTATCTCCTAACTTTAATGACAGAATTCTAGCAGTAATCCAGGAAGCAGATGCCTCTGCGATGGCAAGAGAAGGATATGCGGGGGAGGAGGAGTCAATGAAGCCTGCCGCTGTGGAAGCATGTGCAATGATGGCAGTAGGAGGCACAGAAGCAGAGGGCCCGATGAAGTTGGAAGCCAAAGCTGTGGATGCTGTTGCAATGGCAGGAGAAGTACTGGAGACTGTTGCTGTCAGAACGAGCAATGAAGGAGATGAAGAGCCGGTTATCCTTGACCTTCTACCAGCTACAAAAGAGGAATCCACCAATGTCAAAAGTTCAGAGGATAAGCACATCACCTCAACTCCAACAAAAGCTTCAATCCATCACGAAAGTGACACGCCCGAGAGAGGTGTAATCAGGGCAGCAGTTGCTGCAGCACAAAGAAAGCAAGCTATTGCTGTCAACAAGAAACGCAGATGTAGTACATATGTTGAGGAACTCCGAGTAGGAGATGTGTGCACAATCCAAGTGGAAGGCAACACGAGGGCTGCCACAGATCACCCAAATCTCCCTGTAATGATAACAAAGTGCAAGCAACCAAAGAGCAACAGCGGTATAAGGAGTTACCAAGTTGCTTCTCGAGACGGACATTTGAAGGGCTGGTATCCAAGAGAGAATCTTGACTTTATGCCAAATTGGAATGCGGATATTGCTGGAATTGATATCGACAGGAACGGATTCAGGAGTGCTCTAACTATTGCCACGGCAAGTGCACTGTATAACAAAAGTGGAGGAGCTACGACTTGTAAGTGTAAAAGTGATTGTGCCAAAAGTAGTCGATGTAAGTGCAAGCAGGTTGGAAACTATTGCACCTCAAAATGCCATGGTGGAAGAGGCAGAAATGAGAAATGTACAAATTGCAAGCCTGCGGCCGCAGATGTGCCCAACAACCCACATTCTTCTGCTTCGTTCGTTAACGCTCTGGATGTGGAGTTATGTCAGCCTACATCTGACTCACGGCAGGGACCGTGTGCTGGTCAAAAGAAGCGCAGTCAAGAGGAGACTACGACGGTTGATGTTGACATCTACAGCTGTAGCGATGGCAACTATAGTTGCGCATCATCAAATACAAAGGAGAAGATACAATCTGCAAAGCGCAGACGAAAGAAGTGCACTTTGGAGGAGGAGACAATGATTGAAGTGCGTGGCGGTAATCCTGGCGAATACGAAGACAAAGTTTTTGCTGACACTCACGCACCGACTCCAGACAATGAGAAGAAGCCTGCTGCTAAGCAGGTTCTGGACAACAAGTCAGCAGTCGGCGAAGTGGTGAATCTAGCAGCGAAGCAAAGCAGTAAAGAGAAAGAAGCAGTGAAAGAGACACAACACACTGCAGCCAAGTGTGACAGCTGGGGCGAGCCATACCCCTACCAAGAACTCCGGGCAGGTTGCGTCCTGAAATATTATCACCCCATCGCTGTGGCTGGCACTCCAAGTGCACTTAGGGTGGCAACAGTAATTGAACTCAAACCATCTAGTTATGATGCTGAAGAGTTCACCTTGGTCATGGATAATATGGATATCCTGGAGTCTTCCCATCCAGCTCAAATCGTCAAACATGTTGTCAATGGAGAATTGGTTGATTGCGAGCAGAGTGGATTTAGAGAGATCAACGATTATGAAATTATTCAATCAAGGATTGGGTCTATTCGTGACGTGATCCAGAAGAGCGCTTCTTCATTTCGTACGATATTGAATGCAAATGTGAATAGGAATGCGCCAGAGGGTATGCCCGTGGATATTTTGAATCCTCGAGCAGAGGATGGTGCAGTTGATGGTTGTGCACTGACGGACACTGCAAAGGAATTGAATATGGATGAAGACAAGGACAAAGACAAGGAGGAGGCATTTTCGAACGAAGTGGCAATGCGTAGGCTTAGAAGAGCATCTGTGATGGCTGCCAACATGCTAAAGAATGACTTGACTCCTTTACAGCAAAATTTGGTTGATACCGCAATCTATGGGCCAGGACATCTATATGATGGATTAACTTTGTATTTATTTATTTACTTGCAAGCAGTGACCGTGATAAAGTGCACAGAGAATCAATGCAGACACTGGAGCCAAAGGTGTGGATTAATGATGAGATTGTGAATTATTTCCTCAAAGTTTGTCTTGCAAGTAGGGACAAAAACATGCATGATGGCAATACCAACCACAGGAGATCCCACTTCTTCAATTCGTTCTTCGTGCAAAATTTGTTCGATGAGAAGAATGGCAATGCCAATGAGAAAGGCAAGTACAAGTACTCAAATGTCAAGAGATGGCACAAGCATGCGCCGGGGAAGAATATCTTTAAACTCGAACGTATCTTCTTTCCAATCAATATCAATAACTCGCATTGGGCGCTCGTTGTAGCATTTATGGACGAGAAAAGAATCCAGTATTATGATTCTTTGAAGTGGAACGGAACGAAATACTTGGAGGGAATTCTTGAGTACTTGCAGGATGATTACAGAAGACAATTCAGATCAGACATGGACATATCGGAATGGCGTCTTGTGCTTTGCACAGAAGACACACCGCATCAACAGGCGTACAATAACAAAAATGTATGGGACTGTGGGGTGTTTGTTTGCTTATTTGCTGACTTCATTGCAATAGATTGTGCTCCAATTTTCGATTATGATGAGGCCTCAATTAACAAGTGCAGGGAGCGAATTGCACTTTCAATCATGGATAATTGTGCTATTGACCACCATCTTATTGGGTAATCAGAAGTAGTCAAGTTGCAACGCATAGTACTGTGAGTTTGTGTGGGATGCTACAGTAATAATGTTTGCAGCGCATACTAGTGGGTTTGCCGTGCACCGAGAAACAAGACTGAAAGAGAGTGTTTGCAGGGCGTAGTACTGTGGGTGTTACATGATTAGTAGTCTGACAACTTGCTCTGCCAAAAAATTTAAATTTTAAATGGCTTCTTTTTTTCGGGAAAGAAACAAGACTAAGAGAGCTGAGTGCTCTGTTGAGCTGTTGTGAAATGTTCTTACTAGATAGAATAAACAAAAGCAATGGGCAAAGCTTCAAAGAGAAGAAGGCGAACCGATCGGAGTTCCAAGGTGGAACAACAAAAACTGATACGTCTTGTGGAAGAATGGGATCTTCAGACTGGAATAAGTTTACGTCAATATTGCAAGAATAATGGCATTCCACATGGTACTCTTTATCCTTATTGCCGTCGAGACAGTAAAAGGAGGCCGCTTCCAACCAATGGAGAAGCCAAACCAAATCATCGGGTGCTCATTCCTGATGATGACTTACATGCATTCGTAAAAGAAACGATGTTCAAGGACAAATCATTCAAGATTCAAAAGTTGAAGAAAGATTTCAAGTTGAAGCGAAGACAGGCAGACAACCAATACTACAACCGAGTAAAGCCGCTTCTTCCCTTGCCAGAAAGTTATATTGGTCGCAAAGTTGCAAAGTACTTCGTATTATCAGATAAAATTTTCTGTGGTTACGTAATCTCATACGATGAGCACGAGGAATGGTGGTCTGTCAGATACGATGATGGTGACTGCGAAGAAATGGATATTGGCGAGCTTGAACTTGCGATGAACTTGTACCTTGCCCTCAGTTATTCCAATTCATTCTCCAACAGTGCGAACAGACAGTATCTCGTCTATCATTTACGCGATTGCAGTAGATTCTGCAACGGTAGGGATCCAAATTCTGATTTAGGTGTAGGTCAAAAGGCTGGTCATCCCTTGAGAAATCATCAGCCAGCATCAGTAAAGGATGCCAACCGAGGCGTGACGGATGGGCTATACTTTGCAGTTGCAGTGATAAATGTGGCAATTTCTGTCACACCGCATGACAACGATTTGATCATAGTCCATAAGGGATTGGATCGACTTTCCCACGGTTCTGGATTTGTATCGACCAAGGCAGATTCTGATACTACGATTCGTATGAATGGTGTTGATGTGATTGATGTCTCAGAGGACATGGCAAGATTTGGCATGGGTAGAAGGGATGATGGAGTCTTTGTCTTTAGAAGTGGTACAACCGAGGCTGGTATGGTCTCAATGACGAGCGATGCCGTAAAGCAAGCATTCCTTCACTTTTTGGTGTGTGACGAACGATGTAAGGGATACTTGAGCGCCGATGCTGGCCGTGATGTTGGCAGTAACGTCTATCGTTATGACTTGTTGTTCAATCAAGCTCAAGGTAGCTGTGACCAATATTCAGATGCTGATGGTAATGTTGTTTTGGATGGTAGCAGGAATCCATTGCGTGTCCCCTTTTTGAAGAAAACAACGGAGATACTTCGATTTATGACCGACGAGGTCAAGGAGGAATTGACCTCTGTCTTGACAGGTATGGATCGTTTAACGGAGCAGGTGTACCCAGATGCATTTCCAGATGTAAGGCGGCGTGACTTGGTTCGTGATTACTTTGTTAGAGATTATCTGGGGAATGATAATAATATCACGCTGAACTGGGAGTATGTCGGATTCATAGCAAGACGAGTGACAGATAATGATCGACTTGCTATGCATCTTGATACCAAGAATGATTGGAGGAGTGGTTACAATTACTGCACAACATATTCATACGTCATTGACGGATATAGAGTCACCATCATAGCATGTTGCAAGCAAGACTTTGGAAGTCTCATGGAGCGTCTTGATAAAGTTGAGGTGGTGGGTGGTCAATTCCGGCCTCCAAATGATGCTTAGGAGGAGGAGAAATAGAGATGGTTATTAATCATGCATTTTAGTTAGCCGTGTTGGGTGGACCATTCTACTTGGTATTGATAGTATGTAAGCACATTGCCACTGCTCCGACGAACTGTGTTGATGGAACTGGGTGCCACGAAGCTTTTAGCCGCACCAGTGCGGTTCAATTTGGACTGGCAAGCATCAGCAGCATACAACCACCATTTCGTATCTAACGCTGTTGGTATGGCAATAAAACGTGTTTAGTGCCCCATTGCACTTGGTGGTGATTGTATAGAAGCATAATGCTACTGCTCATGCGCATTTTATTGATAGAAGTGATGTTGCAACCTTGTTGGCCCCGGTGTGGTCGAGTTTGGGCTTGCTTCAAGCACTACATTGGTCGCCATTCTGTGTCTAACGCTGTCAGTATGGCAAGGAGCCGCATTTAGTGGCCCATCATACATCATGATGATAGTATAGAAGTATCTCAGTACTGCTCAGATGAAATGCAACGATAAAAGTGATGCCACGAACCATATGAGCACGAATTCTGGGTAATTTGTTGTATTCCATTTAGCGTTATAGCTATAACATGTAATGGGACGATTATCCTCATGTAGATCCAATACCAATAAAGGCGATCATCCTTATTGACTAATACCATCGAGCGATGCATCCACTATATGTTTGTTTGTTGCATAATGAAATTCTTGGCATCCGTAATGTGCCATGATGATGCTGTATCTGTAGTGTATCTGTGCTGATTGTATGTTTCACATTCTTACATGATAATAGATTCTTATCATCCCACTTCATTACAACCGCCAAGCCTAACACCCGCTGCCAATTGCTCATATACGGCGGAAATGATTGAGTTCATTGCTGCATGTGCATATTCATTCCAATATTGTAATTCTCATGAATGTTTTGCCGAAGCAGTCACGACATTGTTGGTAATCAGTTGTACACAATTCGTCAGTGCGTGCTCAATCAATGATAACGCTGAAAACACTGCTCCATAGCGCAGTATCAAAAGTACCATTCACTAAATTATCGGCGAAGTTTATCCACCGTAGTCGCTGTGGTGATAATCAAAGTAGTGCAGTATTTACCATCGTGTGATAGATATTGATTTTTTGAGAACGCTGCGCGGATGCATGATGCACGTCTCCATAAAAGTGATAGGATTGAGGAAAACCTATGAATGACGCTGACGGAGATAGATGATGCCCGATCTTGGGGCTTGTCATCGCGTTAAGGCGAAATGTTCCGAGTAGGGGGCAATCGGTCTATTGGTAGTGATAGGCATCGCAATTAGGCCAAATGTATCCGTTTCGTATCCATTTTAGTGGATTGGTCTATTGGCACTGTCAGTTCTGTCATTTGGCTAAATGGCAGATTTGGTCTTTTGGGTCTAACAGATGGACATATTTGTCCATCAAGACTCACTATGGATATTGTAATCAACAGAGGCAGCGGTGGTCGTATGTATCGACTAATTTCAATTAGTCATTACGAATTTCCACTCCGGATGTTGCTTGGGAGCTTGGCGTGGCGCAAAGCGCAAGAAGAAACCCGATTCAGGGGATTCCGCTGAAGTAGACAGTCTAAGAAGCTAAATTCAAGTGTTTTTGATCTAAACGAGCCCGTCATTGGTCTAAAAGTAGCCACTTCATGGTAGCTCTTGACCTCCACTTGCTACTTTCACTTCACTCTCTCTCTCTCTAGAACTAATGATTTGCGCTATCAATCATAATCATGGCCGACGACACCATCGATTGCTGAGGCGGCGATGCTGGATGCCATGACGAGTCGACGACATCGAAAACAAAAAACAGCAGTTACTTCCATACGCAAGGTTCTTACTACTTGCGAAGTCGAAATCATCTTCACAGAGGAGAGTAGCGAGAGAGGAAGAAGCATGGGCTGACTTTCAACAAGCATAGAAGACTGTTTCGTGTACAGATGATTATATGATGTGGAGACTATGATTTACTTACAATGCTAAAATGCTTAGTAAGGTTTTTATCGCATTATGCTCAGTCCCCATCACCTGCGCTAAATTGATCTTCGTACGATGTATTTTTGCTACCCCCCGCTCGCTATCTTTTGTATGATGCCAAATAAACCTTTTTCCTCATCGTATCTTCCACAACTTTGTTCAGATTCGACGACATGCTTCGGCTGCCTCTCTCTGAGGGCTTTTGGTTGCATCCACAGCAGCCTGGTGTGCACGAAGAGCAGCTGCAAGCTCCTCTTTGCTGATGAATCCATCTTTGAATACATGCATCAGCGTTTTGGTTGATTCATCAAATCCCTGTGTGGCGGCGATGACCCAATGTTTCACTGCTCTCTCAGCATTGCCATTTTTCCATTCATGACCTCCAAGGTTGTGTCTAGCAATGGGGTGACCGGCAATAGCAGCTTCTTCAAGATGATATATTTCCTTCCCCTCATCCTTCTCAACACATTTTTCCTCAGCATACATTCCTGCCAATTGATAATGTGCATCGGCGTCGCCCAACTCAGCAGCCTTTGTAAACCACTCAAAGCTTTTCTATACTCTCCCTTGCGGTGTTGCTTTAATCCTTCACAAGTCATCGCAACTGGATCATTCGCCTCAACTCTTTTCATCCTTTGTTTGTCAAATTCTTCATCCGTATCTGGCACAGCTTTTCGACAGAATGGGCATGATGGCATCAATGATGCTTCCACTTCTCTCTTGTGACTAGCATGATCACAGCCATTGCATATCACTTTGCTGCAACAACTCATCATGGTAGATTTTGTTTTACCTATTGACAGAGGTATCAAACAAATTGGACAGTCCCCAACATGGCTGCTCTCTGGTTGTTTGAATAACAACTCATCACGTAATTCAGCCGCCCTTTTCTTACAGTCTCGCTTGTGTTTTGGCCTATGCTCTTTCTGGCATTTAATGCTGCAGTATCGCACGAGATAACAAGCGGTGCAATTCTTCAATTTGATGTCATCATTATTATTTTTTGTGATGCCGCAAGAAGCACAGCACAACATGTCGCTCTCATTTTCTTCAACTGCGCTCATTATTATGATAACAATAAATCGATAATAAAAGCAACCAAGGCAGCGATGGCTGTTGTTTTAATAGCGGCAAATAAATGCGAAGATAGCGAGCGTTGGCGTCGCTCGGACCAAGAGATCAGAGATCAGGCAAGATTCATGGACGACATCGATTGATATGTGCCTGTGGGCGTACATCCTGTTCTCTTTGATGAGTAGTCCTCCCCTATGTAACGCTATCAGTGATATTTTTGAATTATCTCTTTTGCAGCAGCGATGGTCAAATGCTTCACTGCTCTCTCAATATTGTCCTTGTCTCGTTCGTCATGTCAAATTCTGTGAGCTGCTTCCCCCCCCCCCCCCCCCACTAAAGACTTAAACAACAAATGAAGCTTGCACGACGAGTTACGGCAAAATTTACGTTACTGACATTCGCTATGTAATGAGCCACCATGCCCAATTGGTGAAATGTTTATTGCAAACAGGGTTAATCGTTGACCACCAGAGATGGACTATCTCCTATTCCAATTATTCCAATTGCATCCTTCGGCTGCCTCCCTCTGCGGACTCTTTGCTGCATCTACAGCTGCCTGGTGTGCACGGAGTGCAGCAGTAAGGTCCTCTTTGACAACTAATTCCCTTTTGAATGCTTTCATCAGTACTTTGATTGATTCCTCTTTCCCCTGCTTGACAGCGATGACCCAATGTCTCGCTGCTCTCTCAACATTGCCATTCTTCCATTCCTCACAACCAAGACCGTGTCTAGCTTCTGGGTGACCGGCAATTGCAGCTTCTTCAAGATGATACATTGCCTTCGCATCATCCTTCTCAACACCTTGTCCATCATAATACATAACTGCCAGTCTACAATGCGCATCGGCATCTCCCAATTCTGCAGCCTTTGCATAATACTCAAACGATTTTTTGTAGTCTCCCTTGGCGTATTGTTCCACTCCCTCTTGGCATGTCGCGTCTGGATCATTCAATTCTACTCTTTTCATCCTTTGTTGGTCAGATTCTTCCTTTGTTTTGGCCAAAGGTTTCCGACAGAATGGGCATGATGGAGCTAATGCTGCTTCATTCTCTCTTAGTGTGTTGGCATAGGCGCAGCCATTGCATATCACTTTGCTGCAACATGCCATCATGGCAGAGTTTGTTTTATCAATCGGCAGAGGGATCAAACAAATTGGGCAGTCTCCAAGATAGCTGCTTTCCGGTTGCTTGAATAATAATTCATCTCGTAATTCAGCTGCTCGTTTCTTACAGTCTCGCTTATGATGTTTCCTGTGGTCCTTTTGACATTTAACGCTACAGTATCGCACGAGATAACAAGCGGTGCAATTCTTCAATTTGATGTCATCAATTTCTGCAATGCCGCATGAAGCACAACGCATCATGCCGCTCTCACTTTCTGCAACTGCGCTCATCGTGATAAGAATAACTATGATCAGCAAATCACCACCACCAGTGATAATTTTCGTTGTTGGGGCTCTTTAGTTGTTATTGTAGTCGTGTGGCTACCGTAGCCTGTTCATTTTTCATTTTTTGTGGTCGGTGGGTGGTGGGTGGTTGCTCGCTGGTGGTGTAAGACGTGAGTGACTTGGTAGGATTATCGATAGGATAAATAGTAGGCTACTCCGGTCCGAAGTTGTATCACCTGCGCAAAAGTACTTAGAGGTGTTCATTGCGGCAACTCTCTAGAGAGTGGTGGGTGATGACTTGGACTGTGGGCCCTGCCATGCAACGCAAACTTCTCTGCCGAATAGTTGAGTGAGTAGTAGTAGGTGGATGGGTGTATGGTATTTTGCATGAGCCACCGTAGTGGTACATAGTTGGCTTGTTTAGATTTCCAGATGTGTGCTTGTTGGAGGATGTTGGATGGCGCTTTAGGGGGGAGTATGGGAGGTAACGATTTTGTGCTGTGTGATTGTTTGGCGGGTTCTGGTGGGGGTGTCCGAAGAGGAAGTGATTCATTGTGGGGATGATGAGACTGATCGCAATGGAAGGAGTTGCATGTTGAATTGGAGGAGGTCTCCACAGTGAATGATACAATTTCCTCCTTCTTTCCCAAGACAAAGAGAAGGCAAAGACTGTAGAATACATAAGCTGAAACCGAAAAACGATGAATTCCCCTTATTGATTTACTGTTTATACTGGATGATTGCATCCATCTCGAGCAATGTTTTTATAAATCCTGTTCATAGATTCCGAATTTTCCGCTGCCTCCCTCTGCGGACTCGGGCCTTACCCTTACTTGCGCGAAGGGCAGCAGCAAAGTACATTTTTGACTAGTCCAACGCTATAAAACTCCATCAACTTCTTAATTGAATGTGTGGCAGCGATGGTCCAATGTTTCGCTGCTCTCTCAAAATTGCAATCGTCGTAGACGATAAATTGCAATCGTCGTATTCATCGTCTCTACTTACATAGTTATAGTTTGTGGTTGCGTATAAGTACATACGTTTGCGTTGGAGAAGTTAAACATGGCTTTTGTCGTAGCGCCACTCAGGATTCACAGGCTTCTCACAATCTTTCCTGCCTGTCAGAGGAGCAAGCAACAAAGAAGCAAGAAGTACTGGTTAGTTGATGAACAAGCAAATGCCGATTATGAAAGCACTGACTCACTGCTTATTATCCTTGTTATTTACACTGTCATCGGCTGCCGCTTTTGACTGCACGGCAGCTTTTTTCATATTTCCTACCGCTGGCATTGGCATCACAAGTGCCAACGCTTCTACGTCGACAACGGCACTTTACATGAGCAGCACTTCATCTTCAATTGCAGTCGTCTCAAAAAGCGCAATCGCAGCGGTACCATATTCTCTCAGTTGTGCCATCATGCAAAACTTCTACTTCTCCTACTCTTACCTCACTCTTCTCTTTGCGAAACGATCCGACCCACAACCACAACGTTAAGTGACAAAGATAAAGACTGTGATGCCCGTTTAATGCATCAGGAGTGCAGCTGAAGCGAGCTCTTCTCTTCAAGTGGACTTGAAGGGTGAAGGTTGACCAATAAAGTGTGTTGTTAGACTTAGATTACTATGAAAGCAAGAGAAGTAAGAAGGGGGATAGAGAAGCATGAAGTATACACTGAGGACAACATCATACATACTTCCTCTATCTTGAGAAGGACATTCCTTTTGCTTTCTCCCTCTGTGGACTCTTTGCTGCTGCGCAAGAAGTTACTCTTTGTTAAAACGTCCCTAATCAAATAACTCTATTAGAGATTGAATTAAACCGATCGACTTCAAGGTTGGCGGCGGTGATCTAATGTTTCTGCTCTATCGATCCTTCCCATAGTTCCAGTCGCCACATTAAGTTTGTGTCTTCGTGCTGGGATGGCCTCCAATAACAGACTCTTCCACAATCCCCCTTCCCTCCCCTATGTACCTCAATCGACTCTTAGGCCGAAAAGATCTTTACAATCCACCTTCACATTACCCCCATCAAACCTCTTAATCCAAGCTTCTTCTGCCTCCGCTCTCTGAGGACTTTTCGTTTCATCTACAGCAGCCTGGTGTGCACGAAGTGCTGTGGCGAGTCCTTCTTTATTAATGTTTCCCAATTTAAACAATCTCATCAGCCATTTAATGGTATCATCGTCTCCTTGTCTGGCAGCGATCGTGTAATGTCTCAATGCTCTTTCGTGCCGTTTATTGACCCATTCATGATTTCCGAGATTGTATCTAGCACTGGGGTGACCTCCAATTGCAGCCTGTTCCAAGTGATACACTAGCTTCTTCTCGTCCTCCTTGACATGCCCCAAACTATACATAATTGATAGATAGAAATGAGCTGTCACTTCACCCAATTCAGCTACCTTGGACAAATATTGAAACGCCCCCTTAAGATCCTCTTTCTGGAGGCAACGCGCACCCTGATCTCGTAGTGCATACGGATCATTTGCCTCCCTTCGTTTCCTCCTATTCCTGTCACTTTGTTGATCCGATTTTGGAATAAGTTCTCGACAAAAGGGACATTTCGGCTCAAGTTTCATTTCGTATTCTCGCCTCTGATTGGCAAAAATGCATCCAATACAAATCGTTTTGCTGCAGCAACCTAAAGTTTTCCATTGATTTTCTCTGAGCGATAGCGGTATGATACAAATTGGGCAGTCACCGAGATAGCTGCTCTCCGGTTGCTTGAATAAAATATCATCAGTTACTTCAATAATTTCTGTATTCTTTGATGCTTCTTCAATATCTTTTGGGCTGTCTTCTTTCGGACGACATTCATCATTTCTATAGCTTTCGTTGCATTCCTTCAATTTGATGTCATCAACTCTTGCGGTGATATCATCAACAACTTTTGCGATGTCGCTTCCACGAGAGCACATCACGCCACTGTCGCTCTTCACTTCTGCGCTCATTTTAAAAATATATAAATAAATGAAAGTCAGCCGATACCGTAACAGAAATACTAAAGTACGTCTGGGACTTAAAGCACTGCGAATCTATCCTCTTGAGTGAATATTCTATTTCACCTTTCACCGAATGGTTGTGGGAACGTTGGGATGTTCATTGTTAATGAACAACTCATCGTTGGCAATTGGTTTGTTGGGAGGCACGGTCCGGCCAACTCTCGTGTGGACGACGATTTGGGCACTCAAACTGTCCTCGTAGAAAAACCCAGGTACTACTAATTCCTATCGTAGAGCGCACATAGCCTCAGCTGAAAAAGTACGGACCCTAAATGGGCAACCCCCAGGACTTCTGTGCTCTCCATGCCTTTGGTGAGTGGGAAACCGTGGGGGTTGCCAGCTTTGGGCCAGTACTTCGACAATAATAGCGTACATATTTTCTAGCGATAGATATTCGGTCTCCTTTGTGTCAAAACAAAAATGTGAGCGAGACCGTTGTGACAGTACAGTTTTTTTTCTACGTAGGAATCAGATATCGATGCGAACCCCCAAAAAATCCAAAATGTAAGGCTGGCCGGACCGTGGAGGGGCTACGTTGGGCACGGCTTTTCTGGCCACTGGTTCGGCACGCCCTATGATGTGACGATTGTGCCACGTCACCATACCACGCTCTCTCCTGAGTTCCGCCACGATTTCCGCCACGATTCTTAAAAAGTTTTTCCTTACTTGTGGTAGGGAGAATTTCCCATTTCCAACCACCCACCACCCAAGCAGAACAGCACCTCGACCCTCACCCTCGATGACGATGACAACAACGCCCTTCCATGATCATGATCTACTCATCTTCTATCAAGGCACGCATCGTGGCAACAGTGCACGGCAGCTCAAATTTTCAGACACTGTGCATTGTACACATAACTTCTCCTGCAATAATCCAATGATGTCATCGTCAACAATGAGTACAAACAATTATGTGGCTGCCAGTACTACACAAAAGTATCTGCTGCAGCATCCACCACAGCATCTGCATACACCACAGCATGCATCATCTCCCAAACTAATTAAATTATCACCATCTCAATTATTCGTCTTATCAGAATTGAGGCGTCAGATCACTATGAAGGCTGTCGAACATGACCCTCTTGTGGCGGTGTCAGCAGTGCGGTCAAGAGAGAAGATATTATTTATTGCGTCCACTGAATCAACAGAGAGATACACCGCAAGATCATCCATCACCACACGCAGCCAAACAAAGAGCAAGAAAAAGGCTGTCATTAAAAAAGAAACGGATTATCTTGTGTCCTTGTCAGCGTTACGATCAGAGAGGATGCTGCGTGATAGACGCAAACGCAGCAAAATGATGCTGACAACGAAAAGAGATGTGCGCAGTAATTGCCTTGTAGCATCGTCTGAAACGTCCCCAACCCAGCATTCGCCCGTTTTTAAAAGCACCCGTAGCAAAAAGGCGACCAAGAAGAAGAATGTTAGTACTACTTCACCTCCTTCCAACGTTATTATTAATGATATGCCGCCGATCAATTCCAGCAAATGCACAACATGTGGCTTCATTCTTACAGAAGAAATTTATTTACGCGCTATCAAACTATCGCATGCGGTCTTCGACTCTTCTCGTTGTATCCAGTGTGCAGAACGAGATATGCAGCTTCATCGCTCTTTTCAAAGGAATCGTCATCCCCGACATTTTGAATATTTGCAATCATGTAATTCAAAACTGGCAAAAGCTTAAGGTAGGTTTCTTTACTGCGTGATGCAATAGTGGCAAGCTGTTTTCCTTTGTCCAACAGAGTATTGTGCATTGTAGTCGAACTCAAACGTGTCGCTTTCTTTGCTGTATAACGTTTTGCAATCAATGGGTGGGCAACAAGATCTGACACAAATTCACCTACGCCTTCACCACCAACTTGTACATTATCCATAGCATTAGTATCCAGCTCAACTGCACCAACGACTCCCTTCTCTTCTGGCAGATCAAGATCGGCACCCCCAAAATCGGCGGCAGGAGTGTCATCAATGGATGAACCACCATTTCTTTGTGGTGCTGAAGATATGGCAGGGATTGACTTCACTTCCGTATCATTAAGTTTCCAATGATTGTGAAACTGTGACTTAGCTACATCTGGAAGGAAGGCCCTCTACTCTTGTGCTGAGATGCTCTGTAGACTGCTTCTTGTTGAAAGATAATTCTGCCTTTTAGGGTTAATAGAGAGAGCGTGGTATGATGACGTGGCACAATCGTCACATCATAGGGCGTGCCGAACCAGTGGCCAGAAAAGCCGTGCCCAACGTAGCCCCTCTCATGTTTGGCTTGGTTGAGGCTGAGTGGTGTGACGTTGCCTTTTTGCTTCGCAGGGACAATATTCGATACCGCTTTGAGTACCACTCTTGAGTCACTTCAAAATGCCTGGAACCGGACGAACAACGAACACGAACACGGACGCTGCTTCAGCAATGACAATGCAACACCATGATGCCATACTTAGCTATTACAGATAGGAACAGCTACTCACTCGTCCATCTTCATTACCACCACAATCACTTTAACTTCTCTGATATTGATCAGACAAACAGCACGTAGTATTATAGTATTTGGAACGTTCCCTGAGGAGTTGTAGAAGAGTCGCTATATCTTTGCACTCGTCATCATCAAATTGTGCCTCATGCGGCATCGCCGAAGTTGATGACATTAAATTGAAGGATTGTAGTAGCTGTGATCTCGTGAAATATTGCAGTATTGACTGCCAGAGAGATCATAAATCACAACGCGAAGACCCCTGCGACAAAAGAGCCGCTGAATTACGTGATGAATTATTATTCAAACAACCGGAAAGCAATCATCTCGGGGATTGTCCGATCTGCTGCTTACCTCTGTCACTTGATATGTCGAAATCTATCATGATGAGTTGTTGCAGTAAAATAATTTGCAAAGGCTGTGATTTTGCCAATGATTTGAGAATGGGAAATCTTGAATACACATGTCCATTCTGTAGGGAACCTGAGCCCAAAACGGATGAAGAAGTATGAAAAGAATTAAGGCGAATGATCCAGATGCGATTCGCCTCGAGGCAGGAAGCCACCACGCTAAAGGCAATTATAGAAAAGCATTCGAATGGTATACGAAGGCTGCTCAGCTGGGTGATGTGGAAGCGCATTTTAGGTTGGCATGTATGTATCAAAAGGTGAAGGTGTTGAGAAGGACAAGGGAAAGGGAAAGGAAATTTATCATCTGGAAGAAGCTGCAATTGCCGGTCACCCCGGAGCTAGACACGGTCTTGGGTACGTGGAATAGAATAACGACAATATTGAAAGAGCAGTGAAACATTGGATCATTGCTGCCACACAAGGGGAAGATGATTCAATCAAAGAGCTGATGGAAGCATTCGAGGGAGGATTAGTCGAAAAAGGTGTTCTTACTTCTACTCTTCGTGCACACCAGGCAATTGTTGATGCCACTAAATGTCCGCAGAGGGACTTAGCCGAGCGTTTCAACCAAGAGTCCGCAGAGGGAAGCAGCTGAAGAAAATTGTTGAAAAGAAGTTGAGCATTTCAAGCACCAGACGGTTCGGTCATCGAAGTACAAAAGTGAACAGCTAGCTCAAAGTGCTGGAAAAATGTGCTTCTTCAGATGATAACAACTTATTCCTCCTATTAATCAAGTCATTTGTGTCGGTCCTCTTCGACACATATCTCGTATCTTTATAGTACTCCTATTTTCACAAGTATCGAGCTTCCACCTCCATCGTGTAAGAGAATGAGACCTTCCGTGCTACGCGAAACGGAATAGAATGATGGGACTTAATGTATACATCCAGCAGGGCATGGGTCGCACCTTTCATGCCAGACTGAAATCCAGCACAGAGTTGAACATTGTTACAGGCATCCTACGCTCGCTCCTTGCACTGATCAAGGATTGTTCCTGAGATCAGTCGCATACAGATTTCGCCACAGCCCAAGGGGCAGACACCCGGCTCCTTATCCACTGCACAAGCAGTCGCACATGGTTAAGGCGGATTTTGGTATAATCCGGTTGGGGAGTTGATTTTGACGCCAGCCTATGAGTTGGAAATATGCTGCGCAAATGATCCAGATCAAGTCTCAGTCCAGCCCCAAACAAGATCTTGGAAAACAAGGTCTTTTGATTTAGAGCCCAAACCCCGAAAGTGTACTCTTGTCAAACAATGTATTGTACATAATGTTATATTATCACAAGTCAATTATGTGTTAGTTCAATTAAAGCCCATCGTAAAGAAACAAGCCTTGGAGCATAGTAAAGGGAGGAGATCGAGAGAGTTGTGCAAGAAGTTGATAGATAGTAGCTACCGTTGATTGAGCAGGCAAAAGGCCAAAAACAAGACACCATACATTGGAGAATGGGAGAATCGAACTCCCGACCTCGTGCATGCTAAGCACGCGCTCTACCAACTGAGCTAATCCCCCGTCTGTCCGACCGGTTTTGGCAAACACTATGATGTAAACATGCAAGAGGACACCATTTCATCCGTGTCATAGCCGAAGCAAGGTGTACAATACCATACATTGCATAGAAGGAAAGATACAAGTGTCCATACTTTCCATTAAGAGCTTGATACAACAACGGACCTCAAGACACGAAATGGGAAGATTATCTGAAACAAGAAGTGCAAGCAGAAGAAGACAGGGACAAACATGTATGACAATAACATTATATCCCTCCTTGATCTTGATCTTGATCTTGATTGGAGCTATTGCAGATAGATATGCCTGAAATCATACATAGGAGATCATTTGAACTTTACATCATCCGCCCATTCTCAATGAGTGGCCGGATGCGGAGGCGATACTCCCTCTGAGCAGGAGTGAATTTTCCCAGACTCTAGGGCAAGGGAGATGTGTGATCGCACTAGAAGACCATCTGGCTACGCTGACGCTCCCATTCATCAGCTAAGTGTTTACCCAGTTGACGCATCGCATTTAGGGACTCTCTGCCTGGCATTCCATCAGCCGTGAAGCAGACGGGAGTGAAGTCCCGACGGTGTTCAAGACAAGCCTGTTTGTACTTGCAGATTATCTGCCTCTCTTGTTGCCTCAACACAGCCGAAGGTGCCTTGTTGCGGTAAGAGTGGAATTCCGCGTCAGTGATGCGAGTGACAACGACAGTTCGACGCTGTCTCTGCAAGAAGTGGGAGACCATCACGTCTCCGCGCTCTTCTTTTGTTGTCACTTGGGTCGACCCATCAGTTGCGTTGTGTTGTTGCGTGGTAATTTCGGCATTTGCTGCGGCAGTAACCTCTTCAACGTCAACGGTGCGTTGATTACCTGAGGAGATAAAGGGTTCGTATTCAACAGCGCCGGGAGTAAAGGCTTGCTTGCATCAGGAGTCAAATTCCTTCGTAACATCATTGTGGCGGCAATGGACGAGACCACCCACTTTGTATTGGAGAGCATGTTCTACCGTCATTTTTGCACCACATCCATTGCATAGGTCTGGCATATCCATCGGACTAAGGATGTACCGGAGACGTAAGTTGTCTCAGAACTCTTCAGCCGATAGAATCGTGCCATTGAGGCGGTTTGGGGCAGTCGTCAGCCAACATCCAGTCTCACAGATCCGTTCCAACCTCCTCTTATCACCTGGTTTCTCCCTTCCCCACTGGGTGAGATAGTACTCAGTATCTGACAGCTTCGTCATCTGCGAGTCGATTCTTGTCATCTCCACCGCTTTCTTGTGGCATCTCGTGCAGAGGGGCCGACGATTAACCAGCGAGTTAACCAGGTGTTCCACCGACTGTCGCGGCGTTTTGAAGCAATCCTCTGATTGTTCCACTAGGGACCGGATTGCCAAGCCTGCATGTTTCACACTAAGAGAAAGCAGGTGTCGCAACTCTCCAGATAATTCCGATGGGGAGATGCCAAAAGACAACGAGAGGTGGGATAAATTTCTCTCTATCGGCAACTTCGATCGGTGCAAGAAAGGGCCCCAAGCTCGGCACAATTCGCGATATATGTCCATTCATTCTGAAGAGAAAGCACAAACGCAGCATATCAGATGCAGTACCGACTCCACCGAGATCATCAGCATACCAGGGTTGGAGGGCCCCAGGGACTTGTCTCCTGGACCATTCAGCTAGGGGCATCAGAGCGATGCCATAGCACACCATAGACAGACAGCACCCCTGTGTGATGCCCTCAATGCACGCAATGTAGGGTCCTCGCCCATTTCATCCCGCATAAAGCAAAAGGCTATGGTGATGATAGCGGTTGAAAGCTATCTTCGCGAAATGGGGGGCATCGATGGTATGGTATACCTCCAACAACATATTTTAGCTCTACCACGCTTAGATCTATGACTTGTTCAAAATGATAGATTGGGTTTAACGCTCGACGTCGAACTATAAAAGGTGTTGTTTCACAAAAGACCTTTCCTGATATTCAAGTGTGATACAGTGCTCATGTCGCCATGCATCTGAGCCTTTCCAATCCTCATGCCATTAGCAGTAGAGGACCACAATTTATAGGATTAGCCGACCTATGGTGGTCTTCAGTGGGTACTCTTACTCTTTCGCCGTGTCTAGATCTATAGGGGACCCATTCTGCACCGACAGGGATAGACATTTAGACAGAGTTGCAGCTTGAGTTATGGCAGGCCTAGGCCTTCCAAGCTGTTCGTAAAGCCTGACGCGTTCCTTCGTCAACAGCTTTACCCGCTGTCTCCTCCAATGCATCTGAGCTATATACGCAAGGTAGCTTAGATCATTAGATAGATGTTTAGAGAGTTCACAATCGTGAAATTGTTGTTGTTGTTGTTGTTGTTGTTGTTATTATTTACATGTGTCCAGTTCGTTCAAAGTGCTTTTCTAGGAAGTCTCTTGCATTGTTGAAGAGCTGGAAGAAAGCTTTGGTATCTTCGTTTGTCATGTTGGTTCTTGTAGGGTTATGTTTGTCACGATGATATAGGCGTGAGAGTCGTCTGAATTCGGCTTTCACATCCATCCATACAGCTCCTCGTTCAAGACCGAAGATGCTTAGTGAATCTTAGAGGTTGTGGTCTACGCCTTCCGGGTCGTAGCCTCTGCTCTCGTTTTCGTTGCTTCTCGGTGGGTCCCTCTGTTCTCTTGGAGGCGAGGGGGGCGGGTTCCTTGGAGGAGAAGGAGGTGGTGAAGGAGGAGGGGTAGATCATCGAGTGTTGTGCCGAGTGTTGTACCGAAGATGATTGCGACTCCTCTTTTCTTCCATTTTTCGCTGCAATTGTGCCAGAATATTGCGTATCCATTGCTTTCTGTCTTCCCATTTCCGTCATGATGATACACTTGGATCAGATACGCTTTTATGTCGTTCTCAATCATGAGGTCAACAATGTATTCGAGTTTGACACGTGCGTCAATATCCATTCTTTTCTCGTCGAAAGATGCCGCAGATATTTTGAGAATAAAGAATGTCATCATTCTTCTTTCTCCTCTCTTTATTCGACTTTCACTTGTTCCGAACAAGATTATGTTGTTTCCTCGATCTCATTCTACTTCAGTGTTGATTCATAGCAATCCATTCGATGATGTTGTTTAGGTTGAGATGACCGTGTGAGATGTCGAAAGTAATGCTAGATTTTTTCACACGTTTCGCTCAGGTTACTACTGTAAAAGCATTTCGAGCATCCACTAAGAGCAGACCGTAGCCACTCCCTGAGATGTAGTGTTGCTTTCTCAACTCTCACTCAAACTAATCCAGTGTTGTATGGAACTGACTGCTCGGGTCGAAGTGAGGTGACAATTCCATGTGCTCCTTACATTGCTATTGCTGCTTCTTCAGTCTAGTTGCGAATCAGCCACAGCTGCGGCTGCAACTGTAATGATGGGAGTTAATGTATACATCCAGCATGGCATGGGTCGCACCTTTTATGCCAGACTGAAATCCAGCACAGAGTTGAACATTGTTACAGGCATCCTACGCTCGCTCCTTGCACTGATCAAGGATTGTTCCTGAGATCAGTAGCATACAGATTTCGCCACAGCCCAAGGGGCCGACACCCGGCTCCTTATCCACTGCACAAGCAGTCGCACATGGTTAAGGCGGATTTTGGTATAATCCGGTTGGGGAGTTGATTTTGACGCCAGCCTATGAGTTGGAAATATGCTGCGCAAATGATCCAGATCAAGTCTCAGTCCAGCCCCAAACAAGATCTTGGAAAACAAGGTCTTTTGATTTAGAGCCCAAACCCCGAAAGTGTACTCTTGTCAAACAATGTATTGTACATAATGTTATATTATCACAAGTCAATTATGTGTTAGTTCAATTAAAGCCCATCGTAAAGAAACAAGCCTTGGAGCATAGTAAAGGGAGGAGATCGAGAGAGTTGTGCAAGAAGTTGATAGATAGTAACTACCGTTGATTGAGCAGGCAAAAGGCCAAAAACAAGACACCATACATTGGAGAATGGGAGAATCGAACTCCCGACCTCGTGCATGCTAAGCACGCGCTCTACCAACTGAGCTAATCCCCCGTCTGTCCGACCGGTTTTGGCAAACACTATGATGTAAACATGCAAGAGGACACCATTTCATCCGTGTCGTAGCCGAAGCAAGGTGTACAATACCATACATTGCATAGAAGGAAAGATACAAGTGTCCATACTTTCCATTAAGAGCTTGATACAACAACGGACCTCAAGACACGAAATGGGAAGATTATCTGAAACAAGAAGTGCAAGCAGAAGAAGACAGGGACAAACATGTATGACAATAACATTATATCCCTCCTTGATCTTGATCTTGATCTTGATTGGAGCTATTGCAGATAGATATGCCTGAAATCATACATAGGAGATCATTTGAACTTTACATCATCCGCCCATTCTCAATGAGTGGCCGGATGCGGAGGCGATACTCCCTCTGAGCAGGAGTGAATTTTCCCGGACTCTAGGGCAAGGGACATGTGTGATCGCACTAGAAGACCATCTGGCTACGCTGACGCTCCCATTCATCAGCTAAGTGTTTACCCAGTTGACGCATCGCATTTAGGGACTCTCTGCCTGGCATTCCATCAGCCGTGAAGCAGACGGGAGTGAAGTCCCGACGTTGTTCAAGACAAGCCTGTTTGTACTTGCAGATTATCTGCCTCTCTTGTTGCCTCAACACAGCCGAAGGTGCCTTGTTGCGGTAAGAGTGGAATTCCGCGTCAGTGATGCGAGTGACAACGACAGTTCGGCGCTGTCTCTGCAAGAAGTGGGAGACCATCACGTCTCCGCGCTCTTCTTTTGTTGTCACTTGGGTCGACCCATCAGTTGCGTTGTGTTGTTGCGTGGTATTTTCGGCATTTGCTGCGGCAGTAACCTCTTCAACGTCAACGGTGCGTTGATTACCTGAGGAGATAAAGGGTTCGTATTCAACAGCGCCGGGAGTAAAGGCTTGCTTGCATCAGGAGTCAAATTCCTTCGTAACATCATTGTGGCGGCAATGGACGAGACCACCCACTTTGTATTGGAGAGCATGTTCTACCGTCATTTTTGCACCACATCCATTGCATAGGTCTGGCATATCCATCGGACTAAGGATGTACCGGAGACGTAAGTTGTCTCAGAACTCTTCAGCCGATAGAATCGTGCCATTGAGGCGGTTTGGGGCAGTCGTCAGCCAACATCCAGTCTCACAGATCCGTTCCAACCTCCTCTTATCACCTGGTTTCTCCCTTCCCCACTGGGTGAGATAGTACTCAGTATCTGACAGCTTCGTCATCTGCGAGTCGATTCTTGTCATCTCCACCGCTTTCTTGTGGCATCTCGTGCAGAGGGGCCGACGATTAACCAGCGAGTTAACCAGGTGTTCCACCGACTGTCGCGGCGTTTTGAAGCAATCCTCTGATTGTTCCACTAGGGACCGGATTGCCAAGCCTGCATGTTTCACACTAAGAGAAAGCAGGTGTCGCAACTCTCCAGATAATTCCGATGGGGAGATGCCAAAAGACAACGAGAGGTGGGATAAATTTCTCTCTATCGGCAACTTCGATCGGTGCAAGAAAGGGCCCCAAGCTCGGCACAATTCGCGATATATGTCCATTCATTCTGAAGAGAAAGCACAAACGCAGCATATCAGATGCAGTACCGACTCCACCGAGATCATCAGCATACCAGGGTTGGAGGGCCCCAGGGACTTGTCTCCTGGACCATTCAGCTAGGGGCATCAGAGCGATGCCATAGCACACCATAGACAGACAGCACCCCTGTGTGATGCCCTCAATGCACGCAATGTAGGGTCCTCGCCCATTTCATCCCGCATAAAGCAAAAGGCTATGGTGATGATAGCGGTTGAAAGCTATCTTCGCGAAATGGGGGGCATCGATGGTATGGTATACCTCCAACAACATATTTTAGCTCTACCACGCTTAGATCTATGACTTGTTCAAAATGATAGATTGGGTTTAACGCTCGACGTCGAACTATAAAAGGTGTTGTTTCACAAAAGACCTTTCCTGATATTCAAGTGTGATACAGTGCTCATGTCGCCATGCATCTGAGCCTTTCCAATCCTCATGCCATTAGCAGTAGAGGACCACAATTTATAGGATTAGCCGACCTATGGTGGTCTTCAGTGGGTACTCTTACTCTTTCGCCGTGTCTAGATCTATAGGGGACCCATTCTGCACCGACAGGGATAGACATTTAGACAGAGTTGCAGCTTGAGTTATGGCAGGCCTAGGCCTTCCAAGCTGTTCGTAAAGCCTGACGCGTTCCTTCGTCAACAGCTTTACCCGCTGTCTCCTCCAATGCATCTGAGCTATATACGCAAGGTAGCTTAGATCATTAGATAGATGTTTAGAGAGTTCACAATCGTGAAATTGTTGTTGTTGTTGTTGTTGTTGTTGTTATTATTATTATTTACATGTGTCCAGTTCGTTCAAAGTGCTTTTCTAGGAAGTCTCTTGCATTGTTGAAGAGCTGGAAGAAAGCTTTGGTATCTTCGTTTGTCATGTTGGTTCTTGTAGGGTTATGTTTGTCACGATGATATAGGCGTGAGAGTCGTCTGAATTCGGCTTTCACATCCATCCATACAGCTCCTCGTTCAAGACCGAAGATGCTTAGTGAATCTTAGAGGTTGTGGTCTACGCCTTCCGGGTCGTAGCCTCTGCTCTCGTTTTCGTTGCTTCTCGGTGGGTCCCTCTGTTCTCTTGGAGGCGAGGGGGGCGGGTTCCTTGGAGGAGAAGGAGGTGGTGAAGGAGGAGGGGTAGATCATCGAGTGTTGTGCCGAGTGTTGTACCGAAGATGATTGCGACTCCTCTTTTCTTCCATTTTTCGCTGCAATTGTGCCAGAATATTGCGTATCCATTGCTTTCTGTCTTCCCATTTCCGTCATGATGATACACTTGGATCAGATACGCTTTTATGTCGTTCTCAATCATGAGGTCAACAATGTATTCGAGTTTGACACGTGCGTCAATATCCATTCTTTTCTCGTCGAAAGATGCCGCAGATATTTTGAGAATAAAGAATGTCATCATTCTTCTTTCTCCTCTCTTTATTCGACTTTCACTTGTTCCGAACAAGATTATGTTGTTTCCTCGATCTCATTCTACTTCAGTGTTGATTCATAGCAATCCATTCGATGATGTTGTTTAGGTTGAGATGACCGTGTGAGATGTCGAAAGTAATGCTAGATTTTTTCACACGTTTCGCTCAGGTTACTACTGTAAAAGCATTTCGAGCATCCACTAAGAGCAGACCGTAGCCACTCCCTGAGATGTAGTGTTGCTTTCTCAACTCTCACTCAAACTAATCCAGTGTTGTATGGAACTGACTGCTCGGGTCGAAGTGAGGTGACAATTCCATGTGCTCCTTACATTGCTATTGCTGCTTCTTCAGTCTAGTTGCGAATCAGCCACAGCTGCGGCTGCAACTGTAATGATGGGAGTTAATGTATACATCCAGCATGGCATGGGTCGCACCTTTTATGCCAGACTGAAATCCAGCACAGAGTTGAACATTGTTACAGGCATCCTACGCTCGCTCCTTGCACTGATCAAGGATTGTTCCTGAGATCAGTAGCATACAGATTTCGCCACAGCCCAAGGGGCCGACACCCGGCTCCTTATCCACTGCACAAGCAGTCGCACATGGTTAAGGCGGATTTTGGTATAATCCGGTTGGGGAGTTGATTTTGACGCCAGCCTATGAGTTGGAAATATGCTGCGCAAATGATCCAGATCAAGTCTCAGTCCAGCCCCAAACAAGATCTTGGAAAACAAGGTCTTTTGATTTAGAGCCCAAACCCCGAAAGTGTACTCTTGTCAAACAATGTATTGTACATAATGTTATATTATCACAAGTCAATTATGTGTTAGTTCAATTAAAGCCCATCGTAAAGAAACAAGCCTTGGAGCATAGTAAAGGGAGGAGATCGAGAGAGTTGTGCAAGAAGTTCGTTGATTGAGCAGGCAAAAGGCCAAAAACAAGACACCATACATTGGAGAATGGGAGAATCGAACTCCCGACCTCGTGCATGCTAAGCACGCGCTCTACCAACTGAGCTAATCCCCCGTCTGTCCGACCGGTTTTGGCAAACACTATGATGTAAACATGCAAGAGGACACCATTTCATCCGTGTCATAGCCGAAGCAAGGTGTACAATACCATACATTGCATAGAAGGAAAGATACAAGTGTCCATACTTTCCATTAAGAGCTTGATACAACAACGGACCTCAAGACACGAAATGGGAAGATTATCTGAAACAAGAAGTGCAAGCAGAAGAAGACAGGGACAAACATGTATGACAATAACATTATATCCCTCCTTGATCTTGATCTTGATCTTGATTGGAGCTATTGCAGATAGATATGCCTGAAATCATACATAGGAGATCATTTTGTTGAGATGTTAGCGCTGTTGGTAGCGCGTCTTCTCAACAAAACTAGATAGTTCCACAGTTAAAAGAGAAAAGAGAAGGCAATGTAATGTGCATGATACTGCATTTCTTTGATACTTCAGAAAAGCCTCACATCTGTCTTGTGCTTTCTTCATTGCAAGATTTATTGTCTTGCCCGTAACTATGTTTGAGAATTTTGTCCCTGAGAAGCAGCCTCAACATAGAGAACGTTTTCCGTGACTCTAGATATCTCTATCTCAGTCTCTTATTTGCTTGAAATCAACCATTGTTTGTAAGGGGCTATTGCTATTGAAAGGGTTGTGTAGAGCTCATATCATAATCAAGCAAGGCATGGCAAGTGTAGTTGCATTGAAGAGGAGCCCATCCATCTGGATTGAGCCACAACTAAAGTGGAGTCACATTATGTGGAGGTGAAAAAGAATTCTTCCGTACAAATAATATGTTACAGTCGAGTAGCACGAACAGTACCCGGGGGGGGGGGGTACAGAAATTTTGGCTAGGCTGAGTTCTGGGGGGTGGGGTGCAGCTGGTGGGGTGGGGGTACAACTCGAAAATCACCACCTCAATGTCGACATCCACCACCACCACACAATGTCGGAGGACTTAGCACATGCTACTACTATGAATTGCATCTTGTGTACTACTGAATTAAATGAAGCACTGTCACTCGTTCCATTCATACCAGTGCAATAAATTCCAAACATACTACAAGATTGTGAAGAAAAACATTGAAGTGACTTGCGTCAAATGCAAGTCTGCTGTAGGGAACGAGATGTGCTCGAGCGGAATGTGCAAGAAATGTTGTCTTCAGCATGATGTTCCCTGACGTTCCCTGTGCTCAACACAAAGGAAAGAAGTAGATAGTAAGGTATTCATTAAGATAGATGAGTGTTCGATGGTCCTAACCTAAGCGTTTACCTACAAAGAGCCCTACAATTATGTCGGTGAGGGGGGTACAAAACTGTACCCTAGGCTGAGATTTATTTGGAGGGGGGGTACACGCAAAATTAGGGGTTCGTGACATCTGCTAATATCCCAACCATTTTGAAAACGGCAATTTGTTTTGGTGTTGTGCCAGAACCCATACACCACCGTGCATACACGGATTGAAAACGGCAATTTATTGCCGTTTTGCCTCACACGTAGAAACATACAGAAAACGGCAATTAAATTGCCGTTTTCAAAAAATCAATAGATATTCATTGTTGTTGGCAAAATGCAAAAAGTTAATGGAGAATGGGAGAATCGAACTCCCGACCTCGTGCATGCTAAGCACGCGCTCTACCAACTGAGCTAATCCCCCGTTCACGCTCGCTGAAACAGAGTAAATTACATAAAATATATTTAACTACGTTCCCATACCCCACATAGGGGTTAGTTGTGGAAGTGATTTGCATCCAATAGTCATTGTTAGTATTTGTAATGCGATGTTAATTTATTATGTCCAACAACACTGCTATCCATCCATAACTGATCGAATCGCCATCTCTGAAAGTGTTACGAAGGCAGTATCAAGGCACATGATAACACAAAGCATGAGCCGGAATCCGATCACATCGATTGCTTGCAGCATCATACCTTGGATGCTATCTACACCACTTCCATTTGCTCCTTGCCCAACATCATTTATGTTGAATGATGGTGGCCCAGTAGACGGGAGAGGAGTGAGTTGTAACAATTGATTCAACGGAGGGAAAATATCCAATGCACATACGAACAAGACAGCATAGCACGCCTGAATACTCCGAAAGAGCAATTTATTCTCTGTCAAGTTTTCCATGAAAGGTCTGCCTCGATAATTCACTATGAATGTATTGATTGTTGCAAGGACAGTCACCAAGAATGTTGCCGTGTTGAGTGTGTTTGGATTGAATGGTCCATCTGGAACCATCGCTGATGGGTCGTACGGGTCAACATAGACATCTGACATGTACGTCACTGTCATAATTGCAAAGAAATGGATTGCAAATTGTACAGTCATGGAGAGCAGCGTTTCTTTGCAAAGGACTGACGAGGGTGGCTTGCGTGGAGAAATCTTTGTCAAAGGCTTTCCTCTCGTTACGAATAGAAAGAGGCCTGCAACTACCATGCCTACAGCCGTCATTTGACGATCACCTTGCTTGACACCCTTCTGATGGAGCTTAGTAAGAACCAAAGCATTCACGAGACAGTTCACTCCAAGGATCTTGTAAATCTGAATCATTGTCACCAACGTACATCTTCCCTGTTGTAGAATATCTTTGCAGCAACGAATACTAGTTTTGCGGGAGGTAAAGGGAGATGCAACTGATGCATTCCCGAGACTCACATGATGCAGCTCCTCTTCCGCCTCAGCCAGAGCTTGCAGCGAACGTTCAATGCGCTCAGCTCGGCTTTGTTTTGACTTCTTGCCTGACGATTTAGACCTGCTTTTGGAGTGTTTCTTCGACGACTTTCGCTCTTTCTTATCTTCAGCTCTAACAGCACTAATTGTATCGTTGGCAGAACGTTGCTTCGCCTCCAAATCTGGTACGCTAATGATCGAAACCCCAACATGAGCCTGCTTCAATGCTCCAACATCGTTTGTGCCATCTCCACACATGAGAGTATGAGATCCTGATGCATTAAAAGCTGCGATAACAGCTTCTTTATGTCTAGGCGCATGTCGTGCAAAAACTGATACGATTGGGGCCATCATTGCCAACTCTATTCTTGCGGCGGGATGGTTGAGAGCAATGCGTTCATCTATCAACAAAGAATTCTTCTCGACAGAAGCTCGTTCGATAGCGGAGATGGCCAGCTTGGCCAATACATCGCCTGTTATACAAACAGCAGCTTTCCTTTCGCTCACCTTCTTCCTCAGCTTCGCACGAGTGTCAACAGAGTAAGGAAGGCAATCTTCAGTCGCCTCGTTCTTACCTCCTCCGATCGGCTTGAACACAAAGTCGCCATCATCAATTTTGGTAAGTGAATACGTAAACTCTTGCGGCGCATCAACGATGCCAACTCGCCGGGCCACTTCTACCGCAGTCAACAAGGCATCTCCTGTAACCATGACAACGTTCTGCTGTCCTGCACGAAGCTCCTTCACAACACGTTTGGAATCAAATTTGAGAGGACAGTCCATAATCAGCAGCCCTGCAAATTGGAGGTTTTGCTCGACCTTGCCCCGAGAGGCTTTCCACCCTGACAGCTTGTTCAAACTTCCAAGGTCTCGATAGGCAAGTGCCAAGACTCTCCGGCCCAACTTCATGTGACGCAAGTATGATTCTTCGTAATCTGATGGCAGAGATTTTGGATCGATCATTGGTTGAATCGCTTCAGGAGCACCCTTAGTCAGAGCCCAGAGAGTAGCGCTCGTTCCAGAAGAGGCGTCCTTGTTCTCAATCGCCAGCGTGGTCATGCGACGGAGCTTCGAAGAAAAGGCAAATCGATGCAGAATTGACATGGAATAATTTTCGTCCGGTGCAGATGGTGCACCCATAAGCATAAGGCTGTCCTTCTCCACTATTTCGTTCTTGGATGGATGAATGGTAAACCCGCACCCCTCCAAGACTGCCTTCTCTAATGGATCACCGCATAATTCAGTTGATACTGTAGTTCTACCGTCTCTACCTGGCACAAATGCATGTGTCACAGCTAATGATTGGCATCCGACCATGACTCGAAGTGTTTCGTGTGGCAAAAGAGATCGAATAGTGGCGCCTCCGGTGGAGCCATCGTTGTCGTCAGATGAACTCTCATTCGTTTCAGAGACTGCCCTGTCCAGCAAAACCAAGTCATCATCGTCACCGCAAATATCACCGTCTCTCATTGACGAAGATGGCAACCTAACTCCATGAAGTCTTAATTCATCACTCGTGAGAGTCCCCGTCTTATCAAAACAACACGTATCCACCAAGCCTGCCAGTGGGATACGAAATGGTTCCGTACAATAAATCCCAAACCTTTTAATCAGCTCACTCAAACTCGTTGTAACAGCCAGTGATAACTCCATCGGCAACTCTGGCGGGATGACCGACGTAATAATGATAATCACATGAAGTATCAACTTGAAATGATTCCGTGTGACGTCCCCCCATGCCTCATCTACAACACTCGCGGCCGAAACGAGAGCACATAATAACAGAATGAGAAGGAAGTAGAATGTCTCCTTAGAGTCCACTCCCTCTGATCCACCCGAGTTGCCCCCTCCCTCTGCATGGTAGGCCATCGTTCGTAAGAGCTGACCTTGAATGGTATCGAAACCGGTGCGAAGAACAAAGCAAACAATCCCATCGTTTGGAGGTGATGGAATGTTATTGTCAGTAGTAGTAGTAGAAGAAGCATCACCACCACTCTCCTCTTCCGAGTGATGATCCATCAGCACAGTCCCCCCAAACAGGATGCATCGCTTATGCGTTGAACCTTCACTCAAATCCAACTTTTGTACACATTCTCCACCATCATTACTATTCTCGGGAACCTCCCCCCCAATCGATTCCTTCACCTGTGGAACCGACTCTCCCGTCAACATTGCCTCATTCACCACCGCTCGTCCATTCAACAATAACAAATCTGCAGGGATGGTATTCCCCTTGTTATGATCGTGAATATTCTTTCGAATGACAGTATTATTATTCGCCCTGCTCCGTCCCTTATTCTTTGTTTGATTGTGAATCGAGGGGGATATCAAACTAATCACATCACCAGCAACCAATTCATCTGTTGGAATATTGACCCATTCTCCCAACCGATAACATTCCACCATCTCCTCCTCCTGCTGCTGCTGATTCTTCATCCCATCATTATTACCACCACCCACAACCTCCTCTCTCAACCTTTTGACACTCTTCCACCGATTCAACGCCTGTATACACTCAAACATCACAATACTCCCCAATGTAAACAGAGCATAAATCCAATATTCATCCAATGACCACAATAACACACAGAATAATTGAAATAAAAACAATGGTTGTAGTAGTTGTTCCGTTAATAATGCCATGTAGGGTGGAAGTGGGATGAGTGTGGCATTTGGACCGTAGATGGACCGTGTGTGTGTGATGGAGTGGGGGGTGGGATGTCCCCTCCAGGTTTGAGTGTAGAAGGTTAGGGGGAGATTGATTGGGAAGTGTAGTCGATGGAATTGTGGTTGCCAGGTTGTTGTTGTTGATGAGGATGAAGAAGATGAAGACGATGATTTTGTTGGAGAGACATTATCATCATCATCATCATCATCAATCTCTTTCAATGAAGTCATTACTTCTTTCTGCCAAATCGATTCCATGGGTAAATCAGCATGAACATCCACCTTCTCCATTCCACTACTTCTACTGCTACTGGTGATGATGTTACAACAACATCGATACGTCCACCCACGAAAGGATGGTATAACCGCCACCATTGACTGGATCATCTCTTTGCCATCTCCATCTTGTTGTTGTTCATTGGTGCTTCCATTATTATAACTCTGATATTCAATCACTAATGGTGTAATCCCCGGACGTTCTGTAGTTTGTGCCACCTGTGTTGATGACGATGACGACGACGATGATGTTCGTTTGGAGCTGTTCTGTTTGTTAGTAGTAGTGGTAGTGTTGATAACGGCAGTATTGTCAAATGGTGGAGGTGGAATGACCAGACAATGTGTCCATTGGTTCATTTGCTCGATTTTCCACTGCACACTATCCTCACTATTACTGTTGCTAGCACCACCACTGCCACTACTACTGCCTATACCAGGACTACTACTACCGTTGGCATTATTATTGAGAAGGAGCCAATAGTAGGCAACCCTCGCATACCAAATCGGATCCCATGCACACTTTAAAAACAATCCCAATTGGAGAATGAGCAGTGTGATAAATCCCACATCGATGGCAATAACTACGCTGCTAGTAATGATAGTGTCATCATTACTGTAAAGAAGGATCAAGACTGCATCTGCAACCAAGAGGAGGACATAGCCAATGAGAAAGGGGTAAACGTCCAATCGATGGAGGATGGATCTTTGACGGAGGGGGATGATGGTTTCTCGTCCCTCATTGTTGTTGTTGTTGTTGCTGCTTTCGGAAACTGATGACATTTTGGTGACGAGGTTACCGTTTTTATTATTGGACGGTGATGGTGATGATGATGGCTGCTTCATCATCATGGTGGTCGAAGGAGTGGTGGTGGTGGTGTTGATGGAGATTGGTGGACGGACGTTGTTTCGAAGCATGAGAGATGTACGCTGCGCCGAAAAAGAGAGATTTTTGACAAGCAGAGAGCTACTCGATCACCGCCGCCGCAAAAAGTAAGAGCAGTGCCCGATACGTCAACGCCTTCTTTTGATAGCGCTCTCTAGAGACTCTCAGGTGGCTCTCTCTCTCTAGAGATAGTGGCAAGAAGGACTACACACAGTTATGATAGGACGAGCGATGGCAAATTTCATGGTCATGATGAGAGGCGGAGTGAGCGTGATGAGCGTGATCACGTAATCGGTTTGATCGCGTGATTGATTGTTTGATCGCACACAATCACGTGTTGATCGTCACGCGATCACTCAATCAATCACGCTACTAATCACGCATGACGGATTTGCGGTGTGCGTGGTGGTGAATGAAGCGTGGAAGGTGGGCCGTCGGCCGTCACGTGCGTGGGACTCTTTCTGAAGGTTTACAAAGCGGCACCACTCACCACTTTTTGAAGATAAAAAAAATGTAGTCGCGATGGCGGTGGACTCCCATAGAAATATGTAGAGACAGGTAGGAGTATGTAGGTGCGTGGATAGATGTTGCACGCTCTATTCACCACCACTCACACTAAATATTGCATTGCAGTAGCGGAGGCGGTGTGATAAAAATATGAGCAGCGAAGATAATGAGGCGGACTCATCATCATGTCGTTGTGGCGAAGATACAAACAACATCAACACAACATCATGTTGTCGTGCTTCTTGTGGCATTGCCGAAGTTAATGACATTCAATATTGAAAGCATGTGATGATTGCAATGATTGCGATCTTGTAAAATATTGCAGCAATGATTGTCAAGAACATAAACCGCAGCACGAAGAAGCGTGCAAAAAACGGGCGGCTGAATTACGAGATGAATTATTATTCAAACACCCAGAGAGCACCCATATATGGGGGACTGTCCAATCTGTTGCTTACCATTGCTGCTTGATAAAACAAAATCTCCCGTGTATACTTGTTGTGCAGTAAAATTATTTGCAACGGCTGTGATTGATACCGCCAATAAGATGCGTCAGATAAAAGCATCATTGATGCCATCGTGCCCATTTTGTCGAAAGGTACTTCCCGTCACAGATGAACAATGTGAGAAACTTGAGAGATGAAAAGATTAGAGGCGAATGATCCACTCCCTATTTACCGTCAAGGAGTAAAACAATTTCAGAAAGGAGACTATCGTGGTGCATTTGAATATTGGACAAAGGCTGCTGAGTTGGGAAATGTTGAGTCACATGTGTTTGTCTGGCTCATTTGTATGATTTAGGAAATGGTGTTGAGAAGGATATGGAAAAGGAAATTTACCACCTGGAAGAGGCAGCTATTGCCGGTCACCCCGGAACTAGATACCAACTTGGGACTCACGAGTTTAACATTGGCAATATTGAGAGAGCAGTAAAACATTGGATAATCTCTGCATCAACCAAATGGCTGTTGGAAGCATATAGAGAGGGATTTTGCAGCAAAGAGGAACTTACAACTGTTCTGCGTGCACACCAGGCCGCTGCAGATGCAACGAAGAGTCCGCAGAAGGACTTACCGACTATGTAAAGAAAGAAAAAGAAGTTCAAAAAATATACTCTTAGTCTTAGCTTCTGGATTGAGCACTTTCACTCAGGCAAAAGTGCAATGCAACTGCCACAAAAAGATACTCCTATTAATAAGACGTATAATCGAAATCTGCAGCATCATTTTTCAGCATCAAGACACTCCGTGCAGCGTACAACCGTAACGAAATTAAAGATGCTTGTCACTCGACGCTAGCTACTACTATTAATTTCTCTTCAGTGATCCCATCCCACTATTTTGAGTCACTTTCTTTATGTACCCAAGTCCTAGTGCCCAATAAGTCAGACGTCAATGCCTTTTTAGAGATCAAATCTCTGGGATGCTCTTTCTCTAGAAAGGCAACACACAAGGTTGAGTACCTGTGCAGCTTGGAATTGGAACCTGCAACAAGTAGCAATATTTGTGGCTGTAGACAAATGAGAGAGCAGTGTCACGGAGTTAGTACAAAAGGAGAGGATAGGGCAAGCAAATCACTAGCGATCTCTTCCATTACAACATGCAGCTATCTCATTTGCAATCAGCCCGCTTGGACTCTTTGGTCTCACACCACTTCCTCTAAGGCACAACTACACCAGAACCACCAATCATCTCCACAACATCGACCACTCCAAATTCCTCAACGCATATTCAACAACTATGTTACACCCAACTCGAAGTTTGTATAGGTATAGGTATAGCAAATGGATCAGCCGGATCAAACTCAAAGCTAAAAGCACTCATACCCAACGGAGAGCACAACAGTCCAAGTCCTCACCCAAAACTATTCGTATTTGCCTTATACAGGGGACATTACTTCAGACCGGAGTGGCCAACAATTATTGTCCACAAGACAAGGACGATTCCTCATTCAAATTCAACTAATTCTTGCCACATGGATATCCTACTTATGTACCAAGGTACTCACTTACGTGCGTACCAATAACCATAACCCTCGTCCCACCCATCAATGCCATCACACACCAGCACTCTCTTCTATCCATCCAAACCTGGTGGTGCGGTGTTTAGCTTATCATAGTTTGATTATAATATACTTGATGCAAGGGCCGTTAGAACGTCAATAATCAGGCGAGATGTTTTGGAGGGCTTGCCGGGGCGGAGTGGAGCTCGAGCCGATCAATCACAACGACTGCAGAACATGTTGTGACGCAAAAGGCAAAGTTGTGAAACAAAGCAAGAAGTTATCCGGCCGGCCCCAACGCCTAATTTACACAAAACTTGTTCTGGATGGAATATGGAATCTCTAGAGAGAGAGTTTTGTTTCCATAAGTAAGTACCTACCTGAAACTGAAAGTCATGAAAACTTTTTTCTCTTGCTTCGATCGGCTTCCATCCTATTCCTTCCGCTTCCGCTTCCGTGTTTAGGTGTACATAGGGTCATAGGCCCAATGCACTGGTAGTCCCGGAGGACAGATAAAGGAGACTTACACTGAGACAGAAGAAATAACTATGTAAGGACCCATTCATTCATGAAGAAACAACAAAACACATACTCCTACACATACTTGCCTTGACCTCGCTCATGGCATGAGATCCTCCCACCTCCCACCATCAAATCGTCATCGTGTCGTCTTCTCCTCGTCCTCGTCCTCTCACTCTCATCTCAATGTCAATGCCAGTCTTCATCTACACGGGAGGGCGAGCCCCTTTCGTCCCTTTCGCAGAAGTACACCCGAACGTCACGTCCATCGCCGCCTTTGCCTTTGAAAGAAACGACTACCTCCAAGGCATACATCTCCATGACGATGTTGACACAATTGAGTCGCATGCGTTCGTTCTATGCGGTTTCTTACCAGAAATCGTGATGCCTGGCGTCAAGAACGTTGAATATTCGGCGTTTTACGCGTGCTGGGAACTGTCTAGGGTGGAGTTTGGCAAAGACTTGGAAACAATCGGAGAGAGTGCATTCGATCAGTGCACGTCTCTAGCATTCCTCAAGATGCCTTGTGTTAGAAGGATTGGACTCCGTGCCTTTCAAGACTGCGCCATCACTGAGTTGAACCTCCCCTTAGACCTCGAACTTGTTGAGGGATATGCATTTGCTGGATGCCATTCTCTTGAAAAAGTATCCATGCCGTTGAAAGAAGGCTTGCTCCAGGATGGTGCGTTTATCACTTGTAGCCGACTTGTACGAATTGATCTGATTGGTGGCGTGCACGACTTTGTGTCATCTCTGCACCTCGAGGAGTGGAGGAATGCAGCAAATGACGAGATCAACCGTATCAATCAAGTTCTCCCCGTTATTGATGCACGAGCGGTGGACAAGACTAGAGCAATTCAAGAATGGATGCAATCAGTCCTGAACAGCATGGATCGCTACAAAGCTGAGCACTATGCCTTACTAAAGGAGTGTATGACCATACTTGAACTCGCTCTTTGGGGGGCCAAAATAGCTGACGCAGAGAAGGAGAGAGATAATGATAACAAGTCTCTCGCGGCCATCTCTTCTGTCTCGCTCGAGGAGACCTTGTCAGAGAAACTCAACATCGATAACGATAACAATGAGGAATGGAGTTTCAGACAAGTTCAACGTGGTGTTTGTAGTGCTGACTTCGTGATTCAGAACGTCATCCCATATCTTACATGCAAAAAGCTTGACCAGGAATAGTTGTTCATATTAGAATTATCATTATTTGGTATGTAATATGTACTAATATCTGAACCTGAATCTGAAGACTGAACTTTTTATTGAGTTTACGGTGTAAGTGGGTGTAGGACTGCCAGCCAGTTGTTGGATACAGAGCTTCCGTTCACGCCTTTATTAGAGTGGTTTTATTTGGTTCGGAACGCTGCACGCTGATCTGTCGTTTGGTGACGTCATGGGTGCCGGATCATTGGTTCTGCTTTTTTGCGTTCTGGTGGTTTTATCCGGGCCGGTCGCTGGGGCGATGAGGAGGCGATGGAAAGGCGACAAAAAGGCGATGAAAGCTGTGGTGTTTGTCATCACTCACATCTCACAACATTTTCACATCACATGACACAAGAGGTACCATGGCCCGACAACGTTTTGTTCGTCGTTCCACAGGTGCAGCAAGGCGCAGACCACTTCGGGAAGCTGATAAAAATGACAGATGGATGCATCTACACTCTGGGATGGTCTCCTTTCGACGGACACTTCATTTGGTGTGGAATCGTCTGCAGGTGTTTTCAATGACATTGCTTACTGAATGCCATGATTCCGCTTGACATTGGCTAGACTGGGTAAATTTGCTCTTGCTCTGCCATCAGAGGCAGTTGTGTTGTTCCGGAGAGGTGTGTTGACGCCACCACCATTGGTGCTGTTGTTCCTGCCGGATGTACCGGCCGACGCATGGTCGCCGCCGCTGCCGCCACTGCCGCCACCGTTGCCTACAGCAAGGCGGCCACTGTTGCCGTCCATAGAGGGATCTGAAGACATGATGATATTGTTATTACAATAGTTTACAAGTTTGCCTCTAGTTGATTACTCCTACAAAAGATCCTCCATGCTCATCTTTCCATAGCTTTCGATCGAAAATCTAATCTGTACCAATTCCTACGTGAAATGTTGGGCACGCAAACGGGCCGCAAACGAGGTCGTTTGCGGCCCGTTTGCGTGCCCAACTCGTTCGGAACGCAAACGGGTCGCACGCTAATTTGTCACACCTGACGTCACCACTCGCGCGCAATGCGCACAAAAACAGCGTTCCGAACCAAATAAAACCACTCTATTTGCTAGAGCTCTTTTGTACTCTAACCGGGTTTCTGAAGAAGGCCGTATCGTAGGCCTTGACCGTGGCTGGCTTTGGAAGGGCTCGCTTTGGATAAAACCCGAGCTCGAGCGACGAGCGCGCGAGCATGCTATCTATGTATTGTACTGTCTCATTTTCATTTCAACGATCGTATCCATCGAAGAAGTTATGGCTTGGACGCTTGACCTATGTACGAAGATATATACTGTTTACTACTCCATCCATCTAAGTACGAGTCAGGCAATATTGTAATTATTAGAAGCGGGTCTCATGTTGTTTGTTGATTGTGTCCCATCGTGAACTGTCTTTCGGGTTAGCCTTAAAAACTGGATACCAGAGATAGAGACACCTCACCGCGCCGCGCGCGCTCGCGTTGACTCTGACGTCTCTGACGACATACAGCACACTACAGGTCTCGGTTATCTCTACTCAGCGATGGTTGGTTTGGGATGATGAGAGGGGTGAAAACAAGTGATTTGTGTAGGTGGTATCTATGGTTATGTACTTTGACGTATGTAGGAGCTGAGACTTCGAGATAACAGATAGGAGTAACCATCATCATTTTCGTATCCTTCACAACACCTTGCCCACGAATAGCTGCTGCCAGTTTGAAGTGCGAAGCGGCATCACCCAATTAGCCTTTGTCCAACACTCAAATGCACTTCTATATTCTTCCTTGCTAGTCGGCGCATCATTCGTCGCATGCGACGATGCGGCGTCGCACGGATAGAAAAGCCGATATCGAACACAAAAAGCGTCATTTTGGACAGAAACAGGTATTTTTCACCCCAACAACCAGCCAAATCTTGTTGCGTCGCAGAAAATCTGGCATTACTACGCCAATATTGGCCAATAATATGCCGATGCTTTAAGCTGAAAGACTAATAACTTTCTATTTATATCGTTTGGAATGCATCTTCAGCGTTTGGTGGTGGTGCTCCGTTCAATTGCGTCGATATTTGCTGTAATCACGCACAAACACTAAAAAAATCTTGAAAAAGTGCATCTGACATGACAAATCCGATGGCAAACCATAGCATTATCTTTCCCTTACACCCTCCACAACACTAAGAAGACTCTCCCTTACCCAATTTTTCACGCTGATTCCAATTATGTAAGCTGCAGCGTCCAATTCAAAGTAGTTTTGATGATAATTGCGGGTGACGCACATACACATGAATGTCTGCACATATCGGGCATGTCATGAAATGCTCATGTTTATGTAACTTAGACAACATGATAGTAGTATATCATTAATAACTCCTTCTATATTCTATGATACTTGTTCAGTTTACTCGGATTTATTATTTACACGCAACATCTACGCCATCATGGAGTTTTATATCGATCATTCGGCCTCCCATTTCATGAGACTTTGTAGGAAAGCCACTGATAACAGTTATAACGTTTGTCCCCAACCACAGCAAAAGGCGCACAATAGATGGCTGATGATTTAATGAGGTGAAAGGTCCCAATTGTACATGGAGAAGACGTTAATATCATGCCACAACACTTGTGCAGGCGACTGCTGGTGGGCCGGCTTCTCATAACCCACAATCATTAGTATTCCAGGAAACCGAGAGTTGTAGTAGTCACTGTGGTAATATGAAGCAGTCCAGCTTGACAACTTTGATTATCATATAGTAGACAAGACCTCTATGATCCATGGTGTGGTTTCAACATGTTTTGTGTCAGATATATACCACTATTGACTGAGATAAATTGTGGAAATCTTTCTTAATCGACGACATAGATTTGATATGTTGGATAGGCATTGCATGAGACCCACACCCGGTTAATTAGCGCATATTCCGTCCATATATATAATATTGGTCGCCAATACAAACTTTTTTGCCGTTTAATGGACCGCAACGACGCCTTCGTGCTACTGGCTACATGTGCTCTGGGCGGAAGGGGGTGAAAATCACCACCGCTATTGTGGCGGTCAAACGTTTCTTTTTGCTGAATATGGCGAGCCGCCGATTGAACCATTGAATTCAGCGTCAAAAAATGGTCTAGTAACTACATTAGTACTTTGGAATGTCGACATTTAATTGTGTAATGAGGGTAGTAGGGTGGGAGGCCTCATGGTGCACAGCTCTTTTTTGCGTCGCAAAGAGTGATTTTGGATTTGCGACGTATGGCGCCTTTGCGACGAATGGCGCGCCGACTAGCTTGCTGTATTGTTCAAATGCCACTCGCCTCATAGCAACTGGATCATTTGCCTCAACTCGTTTCATAAGTTGTTTCATAATTTCTTCACTACTTTCGAGCCTATGTTTGCGACAGAATAGGCACGATGGAACTAATGAAGCTTCCACTTCTCGCTTATGATTGGCATGAGCGCAGCCGTTACAAATCACTTTGCTGCAACAACTCATCATGATAGATTTCTCTGAATCGAGCGGGAGAGTCATCATACAGATCGGACAGTCCCCAAGATGCGTACTTTCCGGTTGCTTGAATAAAAGCTCGTTACGTAGTTCTGCGGCGCGTTCTTTGCACGCTTGTTTGTGTTTTGGTCGATGCTCCTTTTGGCATTCAATGCTGCAATATCGAACAAGATAACAAGCGGTGCAATTCTTCAATTTGATGTCATCATCATCATTTTTTTCTGCGATGCCGGAGGAAGCACAACATAAAGTGCCCGCCTCATTACAATCTGCATTTGCATTCTTCATTATCAATAATAATTCGAGCCCGCAGCTATTATCTCTCCTCTGCTTCGTAATATATCGATCAGATTGACCCGCTCTCCGAGAGTAACGACGCCGCATTCAACACAGCGCTGCGCTTGGTCAGCTAAACCGGCAATTGGTAGACCCAGCGTTCGACCCCTGGGCAATAGTCCCTCGGTAAACATTATATTTATATCTTTCTTATTAGGACCGACACTGTACGCATCTGACTTAGACTGAATATAGTTCTCTGTGAGAGCAACGCTCCACTTAGAACATCGCATCGCTCCGTTCGGCTCATCTTCCCCATGGAGATGCTCCGCTCGCTGCGCTCGCTTCGCATGGATGGAACAATAGTAAGTCAGGATCATTAAACTTCTTTATGGCTCAAACATCACCGCACACAATATCCAAAAATCCCCTCTCAGAGCACAGCTGAAAAGCGCCCCAACGATTTGTCCTCTCGCTCAGTTAATGCATACGCTCGCTGCCGCTGATGTCAACATGCATCACGTGGTTAGGGAAGCCAGCAGATGCACCTGCAGGTTCTGATGCCATGACATACATCGTTCAGTATGATTATATCTTACTGCATAAAGGAGTAAATTACGACAAAATGATCATAAGTACAGGCTTGAACACCACGTGATGGACCCATCGAGGCCACCCAGCAAGTGGCATGGATTAATACCCACCCTGCGCCCCACAACCAGCTGGATATGGTTAGTAAAGTGCTATTCGAATGTGGAATGAGACAAACGAGAAATCGTCCTCTATGGCTCTACCCAAGAGCTAGCGACCGCTGCCAACATACAGTCATATATATACCAAGATAAGTGTCGCCCACACATAGTATATCGGTTAATTCTTCTCTAGTGATGAGTCTCTAATGAGAGGAGCTACGAGGAAGATTCATCAGATGATAAACAGAAAAACTATGATAGTCTCATCCCCAAAAGGAACCTATCCATAGCAACCTAGAAGTAGGAACTGTTGATGCTAGCATTAGCAGGAGATGAAGATCTCCCTAAGACTAAGCTACTCATCTCTAGATGCGGTTGTAGCAACAAAGTAGTGTAGTGGATTTGCACAAGAGGTAGCTGATACCAGGCCAATACCAGGCCAGACTATCCCGCAAATATCCGACATCATGGGCGATGTTTGGTGTTCGCACGATGTCACGCCCAGTCCCTACTTCCCATCAACTTAATGGACTGGGAGACCTTGTCAGAGAAACTCAACATCGATAATGATAACAATGACGAATGGAGTTTCAGACAAGTTCAACGTGGTGTTTGTAGCGCCGAGTTCGTGATTCAGAATGTCATCCCATATCTTACATGCAAAAAGCTTGACCAGGAATACTAGTTGTTCATATTAGAATTATCATTATTTGGTATGTAATATGTACTAATATCTGAACCTGAATCTTAATCTGAAGACTGAACTTTTTAATTTTAGTTTTAGTTTACGATAAGTGGGTGTAGGACTGCCAGCCAGTTGTTGGATACAGAGCTTCCGTTCACGCCCTTACTTGGCGACTTTGATTCGATTACCAGTATTATTGAACCCCCCCCCCTTGTTTTGAGGGCCCAGTCCAAGACTTTGTAGAACAACAGCAATATGCAGAACCACACGGTGACATCTAGAAGCTGATATTGTCTCAGAGGTGAGACTTATAATACCGGTAGACACCACTACGACACTGAAATATTTGGATGTGAAACAAGCTATTTTGGGTATATTTGGTGCCCATTGGGTATCTGGCGTTCTGCAAACCCCACACCTCCCCTCACTTTTTGGATTTGGGTGTCAATAATACTGGACATCGAATCAAAGTCGCCCTTGCTGCTTACACTTAGCTCTTTTTGTACGAACCAGTTTCTGAGCTTCAGATTAGGTACTTGCTACTTGCACCTGACCTTGACCGTAACTTTGGATAAAACCTCAAGCTCGAGCTCGAGCGACGAGCGAGCATGTTGTCTCATTTTCATTTCAACGATCCATACTTAACAGCTTTCGAGGTATGGGCTCACATGTGAAACCAATTGCTCACAATATGCTCCGTTCTAGTCCCATATCTCTGCGGGATATTGACTTCAGATGGATTGGGGCGGTGATTCTGAAAGCTCTTCTCAATCTCACGGTCTATAAATTAACATATCAGTGAGACATTCATCTCAAGTGTTGGTGGGCTATGTCCAATCAACTTCCTGACCAACTTTTACAAGATATCTCATATCTAACACGTACCGCGTGTGTATGTGTGTGGGACAAGTGGCCTCCAAAATCAGCCAAAATTCACAGATTTCTTTGCTTTGACCAACATCAGAATCAGAAGGCTTGCTGGTATACCAGCCTTCATCCAGCTCATAAATTTTATCTACTTAACATACCTCTACTATTATCTCTGATGTGGGCCCTACCGCTGTGCTAATATGTACATACTATTCCTATGCATGTAGGAAATATCCCACCTTGCTACTGGTCCTTCGCGTTCCACATCCGTCGACCAATTCCTGCCCAGCAGGCACCAAAGGCGTCTTCGGGACCAGCCCGAGCTCCTCCTGGTTTAAGTTCTCCTTTCTCTAATGGCACTCTAAGTAGTGCCTCTCTATCGTAGAGAGGGAGTAGCAACTAATCTATCTAACTCTGAGAGAGAGAGAAAAGATGGGCATTTTGCGCACTTTCTCAACTGTCGCGCCATTTTCAAACTCCTACTGCATCTCCATTCGGTAAGTAGGTAGCAAAAATAGGGCTTTGCTGGCCTTCTATAATCTTTTGAAGCTGTTGAAAGGGCTTAATGAGTAAGATAGGACGTACGCTGGAGAAATTGAAGCATAATCCAACGTTCGTCATCGTCAATTGACGGTGAAGCTTATCCGGAAAATGAAGCCTTAACTTTTATCACAAATCGTAGAAGCTGTGAACTTGAACTCGTTACAACGCAGCTGGTTGATAAGTATTTTATTGCTTGACCCCGGAAAACGCAGATGACTTGTTCAAATTTCTGTCACATATATGATGGCATCACTCCCCACTCCTACTCCTACACTCACTCTCCAAACTGGTGCTGCACCATGAAATTTCGGCCATGAACATGAAGATGTTGCAGTTGCAGCCTGGCCAATTTGAATCAGGGAGTAGTAATGATTCTAAGTTAATTTCTAAATACTTAACTCAGTTAGCTACTTTAATTATGGTACACCGATTGAAATGTACTCGATCCTACAGATTGCCTGTGTATTCTCGAATGGAATATTGATGAAGCTTACCAAGCTTCCTTGCTCTCGATACGGCCCTCCTTGTCTCGGCTGACGAGGCAAGAGCAATATCCTCAGACCCCGAACTTGCACTTGCAGACGGCCCCTGTATCGCCTGCTCTGCAAGAACTGCACGTAGGCATCGACGTCTGCAAGCCTGCACCTCGAGCGCAGAGGCAGGCGTGAGTAGATGAGAAATACCAATCCAGGAGCCTCTATCTTCTTCGGACGCCGAATCATTTGCACGAGCTCGGACTTGGAGAACGTCTTGTGTCATGTTTCGTTTCATTGAGTTGTATTCTGCCTCGGTGTACCACAGCTCGTTTTTGTTTTTGTCATTGTGCCTAGGAACAATATGAAGCTGTGGTGTTTTGGCAAAACGCACATGCGAATGCTGGTTGCGTCTGAGAGGGAAGTCTACGATCAATTCTGACGCCATGTTGATTTCCTGTTGTGTATTTTTGAGATGATGTGAGGTGTGAGTTGTGAGTCAAAGCTGTATGAGCCGAGCAAGCGTTGCAGCAATCCAATTAATCCGGATTTATTATGTACAAGCTGAAGAGCGAGAGGGCAGCTGCATGCAGCTGCGCATCAACAGAGGTGACTGGAGACTGGAATACTTATTTTGATCGTGGAAAGCCCCTTACTTCAAGTTAAAAATAGTTCAGTAGTGCTTCAAGTTCGTTTTCCGGGTTCAAACAATAAAATACTTGCATATCGACCAGCTAGCTGCGTTATGACGAGTTCAAGTTGATGGCTTCATTTTCCGGGATAGCTTATCGTTATTGAAGTTCAAGTAAGAGGTTGATTGTAATCCAGATTACACTCCTACTATTTGGCTTTTTGCGTTGAAACGAGTTCAAGTTCACAGCTTCTGCGATTCATGATAACAGTCAAGGCTTCATTTTCCGGATAAAGCTTAATCGTCAATTGACGATGACAAACGTTGGATTATGCTTCAATTTCTCCAGCGTAAGTACCTATCTTAGACCTCATTCAGCCTTAAAGTACTTACATAAGTTTAAGTAAGGGGTTTCTCCGCGATCAAAAAAATCCAGTCACCTCTTTTGATGTGCAGCTGCCTGCATCTACCCTCTTCCTCTTTTACATCATATTATGGATTGCTGCAACGCTTGCTCGGCTCATGCAGCTTTGACTTACAACTCGCATCTCACTTTGGATTGTTGTCTGCGTATTCAAAAAAGTCCTTGGTTGCTTTTTACGTAGCTCCTCGCTCATTTTGCTAGCAACGTTTCATACTTCCGTGCAATATTAGCCCTATCATGTTTTGCTCGGTGTCCTCTGACTTTAAGCTCGTTGGGTCGCAAGCACGTTAACTTTACTGAACTTTTCGGATCCATTCTAGCTTCAAAGCTATCATTGCGTTTCTGCTCACGTTCCTTGTCTAATATTTAGACGGACTGAGCACTTCCTGCAGTAGGGACTTTGATTTTTTCTCGCTTCACATACCTTGTTGCATCCACATTGGCAAACACTAAATGTCATCTTCATCCTTTTTTGGTCGATTTCTTACTGTAGCCAGTAAAATTAATATTGTTCATCTCTGCGGCCTTCATCAGTACAATTTTGGGAGAGTTGTTTGTCACATTCCATTTCCTCTGTCTCGTCTGCAATTGGCTAACTCTTGTTAATAATCTTTCAGTGAGTTGCTCCTCTGACGGTACAATCGTCCACCTCCGAGTCGCCATACTTCTTACTCCTATTTGACTGCTGCCTGTGTGTAGCTGCTTGGCTATGGCAGAGCGCGGAGCGGAGGTGGGCCGTCGGCCGTCGCGTGCGTGGGCCTCTTTCTGAAGATTTGCAAAGCGGCACCACTCACTCATTTTTTAAGGTTAGTCGCAATGGCGGTGGACTCCCATCAAAGAAACAAGTGTGTGGTGTGTTGGTGTCTCACTATCACTGTTGCTATTATTACTGCTACTTACTTATATTGGTATTTATGGCAATATTGCATTGCAGCAGCGGAGGCGGTGTGATAAAAATATGAGCATCGAAGAGAATGAGGCGGACTCATCGCCATGTTGTGCTTCGTGCGGCGTCCAGAAATTGATGATATCAAATTGACGGGATGCGATGATTGTGATCTCGTTCGATATTGCAGCAATCAATGTCAGATCGAACACAAACCGCAGCACGCAAAAAACTTGCGGCTGAATTAATTGATGAGTAATTATTCAAACAACCAGAGAGTACGCATCTTGGAGACTGTCCGATCTGCATGGTCCCTCTGCCGTTTGATGAAAGTAAATCTGTCATAAAGGGTTGTTGCAGTGAAATAATTTGCCAGAACCGACGCCCAAAACGCAAGAAGAAACAGGCAAACGAAGGATGAAAAGAATCAAGGCGGGTGATCCAGCTGCGTTGAACAATGAACAAGCAAGGATGGGTGCAGTACAACAAAGGAGATTATAGTGGGGCGTTTGAATATTGGAAAAAGGCTGCTGAATTGGGAAATGTGGAGGCGCATTGCAAACTAACAGCTATGTATCATAATGGTGAAGGTGTCGAGAAGGATACGGAGAAGAAAAAATACCATCTGGAAGAGGCTGTTATTGGCGGTCATCCCAAAGCTAAATACACTCTTGGATGTGAGGAATGGTACTCTAACGGCAATGCTGAAAGAGCAGTGAAACATTGGATCATTGCCGCCACACAAGGAGAAGATGATTCAATCAAAAGGCTGATGGATGCATTCAAGAGGGGATTTGTCAGCAAAGAGGACCTTGCTTCTACTCTCCGTGCACACCAGACAGCAGTAGATGCAACCAAGAGTCCGCAGAGGGAGGAAGCTGAAAGAATTATTGGCTGATTGTAAGTGTTGATTAGATAAATAGATTTTAGATCGCGCAACATTGTGCTCTCTTCATATTCGGAAGTGTGAACCGACACTATGTCTGCAGATTTTGAAATACCAAGAAAAATTGAATTGGATTAGATAACGTTGATATTCAAATAATGATAATGACATGACATAATATGGCATTGATAACTGATTTTACTCTACGTTAACGTTAGATTTAGACTCAACCGAGGCAGACCTTACGCCCGTCAATGCTTTCACTGCTGATTCGATTGTTTCGTCAGTCTTGCAAAAAGCTACTCTGATGAACTCGTCTGATGCTCCTTCCATTGCCCTCTCCCTTGAGAAGAATGGACTCGATGGGATGCATAGAATGCCCTTCTCCTCGGCCATCCATTGACACAAAGCCCAGTCCAAGCGTGCCTTTCCACCTGGAGCTGCTGGATTCGTTGTGTACTCTGGCTCCAACCTCTCTGCCGGAATAGCACGGCGCAATTCGGGAGTTATTCTCGCGAAAATGAAAAATCCTCCACCAGGTGTCCGATCATAATCTGGGATTGCAAATCCTGCCTCCTTCAACCCTTTCCCCAGCAAGTCGCGCTTGCGACGATACTTTGAATTGAGATATTCATAATAAGAATCATATCCCTGATAAGGCTCATCTGCCTTTGGCAAAGTTCGTGCCAAAGCTTCCTGTATCACAGCTGATGCGCAAAACTGCACATAAGGGAGCTGCAGTTGAGAGTAATATTAATATAATGTGGATTGTTAGTTGGATACATGAAATAGAAATAGGAATGACACTAACTAACAAGAAACACTAAACATACCAAACGTTGCATTGGTGTAATCAAGTGTGACGGACCAATAGACCAACCCACTTGCCAACCCGTTGCCGAAAACGTTTTTCCAGCAGAAGAGATAGAGATCGTTCTATCCCACATTCCCGGAAGGGAAGCAAAGTGGATATGCCCTGGACAAGAGCTTTCCACATCATTCAGTTCGCCTTGAGGAGGTGAAGAGTGGACAATATACTGGTAGACTTCATCTGAAATAACGACGCATTGAGGACCAGCTGCGATCACATTTGCGGCAATGCGCTTCATCTCTGATAGATTAAATAATTTGCCAGATGGGTTGTGCGGCGAGTTCAAAATGATCGCACGAGTTTTGTGAGATATTGCTTGTTCCAACTTGCCAGGTTCCAAAATCCAATCTCCACCAGTAACCTCTCCGTTGTCTTCGTTATAAGGCACAAAATTCAGAGGGACATAGACGGGAGTCCCTCCTGCGAGCTTGACTTGAACCTGATAAGGGTCAAAGAATGGCTCGAGCAGAATCACTTCATCACCTGGCTTGACCAACGCTTGTAAACACAAATAAAGACATTGACAAGCTCCAACAGCTACAGCGACTTCGTTCATTGGATCGATTGTCCTTTGGAAGTATTTAGAATAGCGTCGTGCCAATTGCTTCACCAAGTTTGGATTACCCGCAGTTCGCGTGTACTGGTGAGGGGATTGCTTGTGAGTGGTTGAGTCGATTGTGGCAGATACTAGAGCTTCCACAGCAAAATCCGGTGGGAGCCAGTCAGGAAACCCTTGTCCCAAATTTACGACGTCGTATTCTTGGGCTAGACGTCCGAATTCTGACCATACAGTTGGTCCTGTCAAGGTTCCTAATCGCAGCATGGCTTCTCCTTCATGTTGCTTTTCTGCTTCTGCAGATAGAGAAGGCTCTTCATCTTTAGCTTTAGTATTGTCAACGTGATCGTAAGCATTTGTATCTGATGTAGCTACCACGTCTCCATCTACCGGAGTCGATTCTTTGAATTCAATGCAGGGGGCTCCCACTTTCCACAACATCATGTACAAAGCATTCGATAGAGGTGGCGTCGGCAGCGCAGGAACAGGAAGAGACAGAGAGCAATAAATGCGAACGTAGTGGTAGTGTTAGAGTTAGAGCACTCGTAGCGGCAGCACGCAATCAACTTAAATAGAGGGAGAGTACAAGGCAAGGGTAGGGGGGGGCACACCCCAGATATTCGAATTTCAAACTTATTATATTCCATCCAATATTGATCAAATACCTTCGTCTATACCCCCAATAGAAATCCCCAAAGTTTGGTGGTGTTATATCTTTGCCTTGTGTGGATATCAGCCTCCGTATAGGAGCACTTTTGGCCATCGTGGGATTGGATTTTGAGGCGAGTCGAGTCAAATATGGCGCCATCTGGTTAGCGAGACGATAGGAATTAGTACATATCGCCAAACACCATCCACTCTTTTAGACCAACATACCCCCATGGCGGATTTGACAGTATAGACGTCCTACACATCATTATACATAATTACATCAACAATAGAGACCATCATATCATCCTATATGGTATGGTTGGCCATTTTGTGCTTTTATCAGCAGCTCCAACCTGTTTGTCTTCCGAACACATATCAAAAATAGACATTTTGAGCCGCTCGACTTCCGCCCAGATAGTGAACAATCGATATCACGACCTGTTTCAAACAGTTAAGCACCTAACCAGTGGTCCTGTTCCTTTGTATAACCTTTGAGATGAATTTGGGCGGCTCTTTCGGTGGGTTTGGACGAAGACAGCCGAGTTATATTGTGTCACCGGTGCCGATCGTCTCGACCATCGACAACTCAATTTTGGCATCATATTCTGCAATATCTAAAATACCTCAGCATTTTCAAACCCCAACATACCACGATATTGTTTCAAATATATTGTAGCAACGTTTGCGCACCATGGTATTGCTGTGGGTTACTGGTTCTATCTAATATATACTCATGTGTGGTGAAATTTGAGCCATCAAAATAGGTGATTTTTAGCGTTTTGGGCATATAGCGTCCACTTTACGACTTGTTCAACCCCAACTGCTACGCAGCATCGATGATAGTAACCAATAGAAGGGTGTTGTATGGTCGAATGGGGTTTGCAGCCATCGTATTATCCTACATCGGCATCGTATGGCTCCATGCGTTGAGTCGAGAATCATGTTCTGTGGCAGGCTTAGATTAGACATATCATATCCTGTTCTGTTACATATAGCAAATAAAGATGACCTGCTCTAGTCAGACTATATTGGAAGGTGTTGTTTATATTTAAATGCTGTGAATGAGCTCCACTTTCATAAAACGAAAAAAGGCGCAGTGATTTTGTTGTATAATTATATGTCGTCCTACCGGTAGAGCGAGATGATTGAGCGGTTATCGTCGCTTGTATCAGACACTGATCGACTGGAACATCCAATATGATCAATATCATCGATTGGTGCTGTTGTTTGGGTTATGATATGCCCTTAGCATCCATATCAAGCCATGAGGAGCTCTCTGAGCTGATCCGATGTCTCACAATTTGGCACCAAAGTTTAGTATTATGATCCCATCAATTGGTACCATCACCAAATCAACCTACCAACCAATGCCTATTAGTCAAATAATGATGTTTACAAGGATGGGTGCTGCTGTATTAAACAGAGTGTTGTGAAAATCCATAGATATTCCGTGCATAGATGGATGATGCAAATGGTCTTTCAGACACATCATTAGTTGCTGCAACTCCGTCATCTATCATTGTCCAAGCATTAGGCGCCATCGTTGCATTAGCCACCATTGCTGCCGTTGCATTAGTCACCATTGTTGTATTAAGAGAGTATTGTAAAGATCCATACCATAGTTGCGTTGATGCAAATGATCTTTCAGACACATCATTAGTTGCTGAAACTCCATTTGTGCCATTGTGACGATTCAATGCTTCCATCTTGTCCCAGCATTAGCCGCCATCGCTGCATTAGCCACCATTGCTGTCGTTGCATTAGCTGCCCCCAATCATTCTAGCGTTGGCTGCTGATTCGTCACCGTTGCTGTCATCCATTGGATGAAATTCGCCTACACGGCCAGGTGGTTGATGATTGCATGCATCCGTTGCCTCGGCATCGTTCGCCGCCATTGCATCGTTATTCCCATCCATTCTTATCGTCCGAGCAAGCTAATAATGCCGGCATCATCGGCTTGGTGTCCGATCATGTGTTGAGTCTTTTGAACATTGGCTCAGCATCGGCATCTATCGGCATTTTGTCAGAAAATCGGCTGGTTGGGCAGCTTAATCTCCACCGGGTGAACACTTGAGACCACCAAACTCAACAGGCACATAGACGGGGGTATGGTCTATGTGCCTGTTGAGTTTCATAGTGTGAGAGGAAGTAATAGCAGAGATTAAGCTGACAAAGGGTGTTATTTCTTACTCCGATTGGGCGATGGCCAAATTTGGCCATGGTCAAAAAGTTTGACAGAAAAACTTGGCGCGCACAACTCGTGACTCACAAAAAAACACGGGGGGCAGGAGCAGGGCACAAAAAAAATGGGCTGCGTATCGATTTGATTAGGTTATCCCCTATTTGATTTTGGTAGAAGAAAAATCTAGATATGCAATGCAAGAAAGGCTGTGTTGGGTGATCCCCTAATAGTAAGTTGTTTGTTCTTCAATCACATCACCCATGAGGCCCCCCACCTCTGAAAATCCATCAAAATGCCTTCACCATGGTGGACTACTAGTAAAAATGAGGTCAATGAATATGCTTCTATTAGGCTAATAATCGACATTCCCCTCCCCTATTATGGCATAGGATCTCCGAACCGCCGTTTATTTTCCTAATTGGGCATCGTCTGTTGTGAAAATGACTATGAACATAACCATCATCGTCGAGTTGGTCGGATGATGCAATTAATAATATAACAGAAATTTTAAAGTACGTCTGATTAGCCCTCTTATATTCCCACCATGTCAACGACAACACCATCGCCGTCGACGAACACCGAACAACTCCGCCGAACCGACATCAAAAATAATATCCACTATTGGTGAAATATTCTGCTCGATGATGCTTGTTATTTATTAATGGCGGCCGTTTACAGTGACAAGTAATGGTGCAAAAACAATGTGTGGGTGTTGGGATCATTATTATTTCTACAGCCCATGTTGACGCATCCCAGCAACAACTAATGACTGGTTCTTCATTACTTAGTATTGGAGAGTAGTGAATCTGCGTTTAGTGCCTCGAAGGGGGGGGGGGGGGGGGTGTTAATTGCAGTGGGGGTATTCCGTAAAACTAATTTTGAACACAAGATACTACTTAGAGAGAGGGTGAGTTCAAGAGTGTACATGACGCAATGCCAATTGTGTTATTGTAATCACTAACTTGTTTTCAATTTTTTAACATCAATTTGAGCATCGGGGTATGGTGCTGCTGGTCTCTTCGTATCGTTGCTCGTCTTCGACCCTGCGGGATTTGGGGTTGCCTCTCGCTTGGTCTCTTTGCTCTTCTTGTTCTTGTCGACGCCTGCTGGAGCGGGATGCGCTGTTGCTGGTCTCTTAGTATCGTTGCTTAGCTTCCTCTCAACGCCTGCGGGATGTGGGGTTGCCGGTTGTTTGGTCTCTTTGCTCTTCTTGTTCTTGTCCACGCATGCTTTCAAATTTGATCGCAGAGACATGTCATGCTTTTGACAATGTTGTTCCTTCCACCGACGAAATACAACTGCAAACCTAGAGTGGATCATCTTCCGAAGAATAATTTGGTACACTTCCTCTATCGCATCTTGCCGGAAATTCATCGAGGGGGACTGACACAATGATACAAATTTGGAGTGGATCGATGAGTTGTGCATCACAAGATGTTTTCCATCCTTGAAACAAGAACGAAGGTTTTGTTTCATACGTTCCTGTGTAAATGCGTTGCGGATGACTTCCATTGCATCCTTGCCCCATTCAAAGAAGTAAGATGACACCAACGTAAGTCCACCACAGTTTACCATTGACATGTTTGTATCGTAGTACTTTGCCAAGTACTCCTCATCTGAATCTTCCTCCAACATTATCATTGACGACAGTAAGCGCTTACTCTCATTCTCTTCCTCGTTATCATCTCTATATTTCTTCAGTGCACTAAATATAGACCATCCCACAAAGCTGTTGACTTCATTAATCTCCTCTGATGATGAAAATTTCGAAGTTTGCTTCTGTTTCAACAACTGTGGATTCCTCTTTGTTCGAGCATGCCGTAGTTCAGACGTAAGCCAGTCCTGGTGGAGTTGCGATAGCATCATTCCAAGGAGCATACACCCCGGACGAGATTTGCTGAGATTGCCAGGCAATTTGGCTTTGCATATTTCATCGAACTCTGTTGACTTGTAGAACTTGTGCGCGTTGGCTTCGAACGATGAGGCTTTGGACTTCCTCTTCCTCATTATCTCCGCTGTAAATGAGAACAATTTGTTTAAAATAGCCTCTTTCACACCAGTTTCAAAGTGCATATTTCCTGGGGGTGATTCGTTTCTGTAAACTCTCATCACTCTTGCATTGATGTTATAACGTTCCATGACATCTTCCTCTGTCCTCCAGACCCCCATCGGACATGGCTCGGGTGTGACCGCCATATTGACGCACAGACAGGATTGACGTCGGCGAATTACGTGTGCAGTGTTTGATGCTGGCTCGATGTGTAAGAGCCATTGGCATTGTCATAAATGTTTGTACAAACGAGAGTGCGGCAAGCCTTCCGACATGCGACCGATTTTGAATTTTGAATTTTGTTACTAGCTAACTGTACGTACTTCGAATCTACTGTACCTCTCGTACATAGACGAAAAACAAACGGCATGATATGAGTGGTCTGTCTGCGACACGCAGCCCATTCTTTTATGTGCCCTGGGCAGGAGCTGATGACTTACTGGTTATAATGCAACAAAATGATGACACTATCTTCAAGAATAGTGGGGGGCGGGTCAAAACTGATCGACATCTAGAGAGAGAGAGGAGACGAGCTCATAAACATACGCTCAAATTGCTGCTGCATTATGAGTGGAGGTAATAATGAGGTGACTGATGAGGCATCGTCAACATCAAGTTGTGCTTCCTGTGGCGTCGCAGAAAGCGATGACATCAAACTGAAGAATTGCGCTGGTTGCTATCTTGTTAGTTATTGCAGCGTTAAGTGCCAAAAAGAGCACAGATCAAAACACAAACAAGCATGCAAAGCACGAGCGGCTGAATTACATGATGAACTTTTGTTCAAACAACCGGAGGGTAGTCATATGGGGGACTGCCCAATTTGCATCTTGCCCCTGCCGCTTTGTCAAAATAGAGTGATGGGTTGCTGCAGCAAATTAATTTGTACTGGCTGCTGGTATACCAATCAGAAGCGAGAGGTGGAGCAGAAGCTTTCTCCAAAATGTCCCTTCTGCCGACATCTTGTACCAAAATCGACGGAAGAAGCCGACAAGATTCAAAGGAAACGAGCTAAGACAAACGATCCAGTTGCAGTGCGACAAGTAGGCGGGCAACACCTCCAAAAGGGGGACTTCAAAGGTGCATGTGAATTTTGGTCAAGAGCAGTAGAATTAGGTGATGTAGAAGCGCATTATCATTTAGCACTCATGCATCACAATGGTCAGGGTGTCGAGAAGGACAAGAGAAAGGAAATCTATCACTTGGAACAGGCCGCTATTGGTGGACATTATAATGCTAGATATAATCTTGGAGTCATTGAGTGGCAGAATGGCAGGTACGAGAGGGCAGCAAAGCATTACATTATTGGTGCCAAACTTGGTGAAGACAAATCAGTGGCAAATCTCAGGAAAATGTATCAGGAAGGACTGGTCAGTAAAGAAGACTTTGCCGCTGCTCTTCGTGCATATCAGGCTGCTGTGGATGCAATGAAAAGTCCTCATAGGGCAGAGGCAGATGCAGCTCGAAAAGAAAACGGATACTTCTCTTGGTCTCCGCACTAGCTCTTGTCTGATGTGTGTTGTGTTTTGTGCTAGTATATAGGGTGAATTTGAAAGGTGGTGGAGATCAAAGCGGTGGATTTATTCCAATGCAATTTGCAACACAAAAGATCAGGTAGATCAACTTTACAAGTAAGAATGAATGATAACCTGTACCCTGTGTAGGCGCTGCCCCTATTAGTAGCACTTACTTAGCCACTCTATTTTTTGAGCCACGCACGAATGAGGGTAAGTACTATGTAAGTCGAAAGTGGACAGTTATGCTGACATAACTGTATCTAAAAGTGTTACGTAAAGGAGTCAACAAATCCCATCCATCTTTTCGGGGTACCCTCAGCGGGCGGGGCCCACAACTGTGGAGAATGAGTTTGCAGCAGCGTAAAATTAGTGTTCAACAAGACTTTATCCTGTGGGCATGCCCGCTATCCCGGTAGCCACAAGATATACCTTCAACAATGTTTCGGCACAATGGCAAAGCTGCGCCAGTAAGCAGAATATCAACCACTCAGAGAAGTACCTCTAGAATAGTAGTCGACAATCAAGCATGGGAAAGAAGAGTAAGAAAAAGGGAGGAGGCGCCGCCAACAAGGCGGCCAGAAAGGAGAAATTGCAAGAACGCCGTGAGCAGCAGTTGGAGCAACTGGACCAATATTCCGATGATGGCATCAGCGGTAATAATGAACTCGTGCAAAGTCGACCGGATCGGGAATATTTCGTTGGAGATCGAGTGTGGTTCAGAAAGCAAGGATACTTTGATATAAATAATCCAAATACTTATCGGGGGATTGTGAGTGCAGTCGATGAACACAAAATGTTGACAATTGCGCCACTGCAGGCATTGATTGATGGGGTTGAGGACCACATCCAGATTCACTCAAAGGCAAGCTCAGAGGAACATTGTGTATTTCCTGATTTTTGGGATATGACACTTCGATTTGATATTGGCGACGAGGTGATATGCCATACTGATAATTGGGAACCAGCAACTGTCACTGCCCTGTGGCCCCTTTTTCATCTCGCAGAATTTGAGCGTACCACGACTGCAGGGGATTATGCGCCACACTACAAGTGCGATCAGGTCTTTGGAAGCGGCTTTATAACTCCACCAAATGATGGTGACGGTTGTGTTCAGGAGAGGCCTACTTCGTTCAGATTCAAAGAGGGAGATAAAGTTACGTTTAATTCATTCAATGCACGGGGAAATACTGGAGCTGCTGCAAATCATCTGCGGCGAAGAAAGGATGAATGGACTAATGGCAAGATTGTCTCAGTAGATATTTCCGAAGCAAATTTGAGTTACGCTGCGTATGAATGCTCTTTCAAAGTTGCTGGGAAAAAGTATTCCTGCCTAATTGATGATGATGACGACGAGCATATCGCACTTGTTGATGTAGACCCAAGGAAAAGACTATTTGATGCAATTGAGCAGGATTGCAGCCGCTATCATTTTATCTACCTCAAAAGCCACTTCAATATCGATGTTGCTGCATTTAGGGATCTGGTGATGGCGAAAGCAATTGAATTTGCTAGCTACAACGCTTTAACTTGGTTACAGTATGATTGCAACATTGATGTGAGATTCGTGAAAGACGAAGATGGGAATAACTTCCTCCATATGATTGCAAATTCACCATTTGCATCTCGCTTCGTCAGAAGATTGGGGGAGAACGGCTACTTTCGAGAACATCGCGATGATGTAACGCTGGATATAATTGATTTTAACCACCGGGCAACTGGGGCTCTCAATAATAATGGAGAGGTGTGGCTTCAATCTCTGGTTCGCAGAGTTGACGTTAAAGCGTTGGATACTGCATTCTCTCCTCACTTTGGGCTTGCTTGGGAAGGTTATATCTTCCACGGTGACGTACTTGAACTGGTAGCCGCATCTATCAAGGAATCAAATAATCCAACAATGCGAATTATCTTTGACGCATTCGTGTCATTTCAAAAGATCTATCAACAATTGGATTGCCTCGCATATTCTACTCATAAATCCGAAGAGGCACTTCTCCAAGACGATAGAATGTCTACATTTCGGGGTGACGATGCGGAACACGGAGCTAAATTATTGACAAGGTTTTACCGAGATTGGCAGGGTCATTTGAGTCAGAATCTAATGTATAGAAATATCTTGAAGGAAATAGTGGAGAAGGGCATGTTTCGGCTATTTCAGCTACTGTATGAAGCTGACCAGGATCTATTTGAAATGGATGGCTACAGCGCTCACCGAAATGAAGACCGTCAGCAATTCATTCAGGAAGAGTTGCGCACATCAGCAGAAAATTATAACCAATCAGAGGAGGGCACGATCACCATATTCGACGCATGTGTCTTGGGTAATCATTCTCCGGATCATTGCCGCAGTAACTTCTGTGATATCAATTTCGAGAATTACGTGTGGAAAATAAGATCCCATTTCTTGACCTGTGAGGCAGACAGCTGCCCATCTCTGCATCATCATTTGTCAGAAGTCAAAGTGAACTACAGTGAGGGAAAATGTGTTGAATACAGATTGAAATTACTTGAAGATGAAGATGACGTGGAGGGGAGACGAAATATTCTTGATTGCCTACTCCTCAAACATGAAGACATTCGTTTGGATGCACTTTTCATTCTACAGAATCGACAATGTTGGGCGCTACGTTTCATGGTAGATAAAATGTACTTGGACCTTGAAGGATTGGCAGCAAAAGAAGCGAAACTTGCTCAGAATGCATCGAAGCTTTCGTTTTTGAATTCGGGACATATACCGTCAAACATTACAGTTAGATGCTTTTTGTCCTTTGCAGCTGTCCAATACGATGATCTTCAATCACTTGAGTGGTTAAATGAATCTCTGGGTGCTCCAAATGATCTTGTCGATGGCTGGAATTTACTCCATTTCAGCGCATTCATGGGAAGAATTGAAATAGTAGGTTGGCTATCTACCCAATCAGTTTGGAATTCACTTGTATCCCAAGCCTCCACTCGGAAGCCTTTTGTTGGAGCTTATGCAGTACATATTGCCGCAAGAAATGGCCACTTACACGTCTGTGATCTTTTGATGGCCTTGAAAGTCCCTCTCGAAGATAAGAAAGGGAAGCTCCCCGACGATTATGCAGAGAAATCAAAATATGATTTTGTACGCAGATGGGCAGCAGATAATAGGAAGCCTCAGTCCCTAAAGAAAGAGGTGGAGAAGCTTCTACGTCAAGTGAAGGAGCGGAAGAGTGCGAACCAGATAAAGGATTTCATAATTTCTTCAGGATGCCTTGACATTGAGAACTGGCTGGCATGCGACATACACTCCTTTGATAAAAAGCTTCTTGGAATTTCATTTCGGGATGCGCTTCATGCACTCTGTAAAAACTCAGATATTGGCTTGGTAAGATGGATTTGTTATCGACTTTATTTTAGTTGCAGAGATTATTCTTGTGAAAAAGAATTTTGGGGTCAGGCCTGCGTTCCACGTGATAAAGAACTTATAGCTCGGGATGATCTCGTCTCGTTTGCTAGGGAGAGAGGATACGATGACTTGGTAGGTCATCTCCAAGGGAAGTGGTTCAAAGACATGTCATGCAGTGATCCGTTGATACAAAATCCAGTATTAGAGTCTGCTCTTGGTGGAGATGAGCGTCTTGTCGATGTCAGAGCAGCAGTACTTCGTATTGATGCCCTTGCACACGTTGCGAAAACTTCCATCTATGAAATTGAAGATATTCTGCAGAAAGGAGGGCTAGTGAAAGAGCTCGGAGAATTACTGAGCATCACTGCTGCAGCGAGAGAAGCCGTGATGGCGGAAACAGACGATATATTTAGTGGCTCTAACCGTATGAGCCGCAATTTTTACCAGTCATTGAGATCATTCGAAATGAATCAGCGTCTGTGGCAATACGGGAAGATTGATCGCTCTGATTCATTACCCATGTTATATGAAGAGGATGAGGGTGCCATAGGAGATCGAGCGCACATTGTTCTGGCTAAAGAGGGCTACAAAGATTTGTTGCATTATTGTCTATCCAACATTCAGGGGTGGACTGCTGCTATGGAACTCAATGTCATCCGAATAGCCTCATTCTTTGGCCACACATCGATTGTGGATATGGTATTGAGTCCTGATGGTGCTTTGAAGCTTCATTCAGATGAAGAAGAACGCCGCAACGCGGCCATCCTTGGTGCAGGCCAAGCGTTACGCTATCGTGACCTGGAAATTCTCATCTCAATTCCAACTCGCATCACAGGCAAAGGTCGTGACACGGAAGAACGGATTGAAGGGGACTCCTTCAAAGTCTTTTTTAAAGACAAGGAACGAATGATGAGCGAATCATTGATTGTTGCGGTTCTGTCGGGCTACACGCGAGAAACGCTTGACTCCGATATGGATAACAAGACTGCATTGAAGACGTTGAGGGTTCTTGTCGATAGGTACATCTACACCCACGATGAAATATTGTACGCAATGAAGCTGTTATTGGAGAGGGATTGCTACTTTGGTATTAGGTTGATATGCCTCTTGGATCTCCTTCAAAACGTCGTAAATGCCTTTCGCATACAGTTGATTTCCCATTCGAAGCAGATGCAAGAAATATGTGAAAAAGTGGTCTCCTTTTCTTTTTCGAGGCATGAAGGACCAGGGTTCAGCAAAGTGAAAGAGAGCAGCACTAGTTTTCTCTTGAAAATTGCTACGACTGGAATAGATATTCAGCAAATCAACAGAGACAGAATCTATGGCAAGAGTAGTTTGGGGGACTTTTTGGCCAACTTGCAACAGAAGCAACTAGACGATTGGTCACGGTTCGATGTTGTGAAGAAAGGCGGATCGTTGGCAGATATTCAACAAATAATGAAAGATGGGGACTTGACAGCACATTCCCGGGACCGAGGTGGCCTTTTACTCACTCACCTAAGCGCGGCATATGATCGTGTGGACTTACTAGAGTGGCTTGTTGTCAATAAAGGTATGGATTTGAATGCGCGAGATGCACACCACAGAACGGCGCTGGACGTGGCAAAGGCCTCTAAAGCTTCTTTGGCAACGAAATGGATTGTAGAATGGAAAGCAAAAGCTACCATAGGATCATTTGTTCGTCGAAACCATTATCATGCGATGCATAGGCGAAGAATTCAACAGTCAACAAATGCAGCGATAATTATTCAGAGCGTCATGCGCTCGTACTTCACCCGTAAAATCTTTGCGAATGTGATCATGCAAAGGATGGAAGAGTCACAGCGCTTTTCTTCTGTGTGGGAACATGTAATTGCGGTTGTTGATAATGTTGCAGCTGCAACCTCCTGGACTGATATCAGGGAGCACCTAATTGATATCAAAGTGGGTTTAGATGACGAAATGTTGGATGATACGGATCAAAAACTGAGTGTAGCTATGGAGGAAGCAGTACTGGACGAGAGTGACGGGGGAGATTATAGTATTGTTCCTGATGATATCGACTTGGAGAAGCTTGCGCCACATGATGGAGGCGCTGAAGATTTGAACAGCAGCAGCAATCAGTGGTTGTATTTTCAGATGACTTCTCATGTCGTGAAATTCTTGCAGCAGGGTGACAAGAAGTATCGCTCCTTCTTTGTCCGTCGCATGCGTCAGCTGGCCTCGGGAGAACGCAGTCGTATATTACAGAAACCACTCAAAGGATCAAAGACTCACATCTTTGAGACTTATCTGGAGCAGAAGAGTGGCCATCGAATATTGTGGACTGAGGAGAGGGGCTCAATCATAATTTGGTACATCGCAAAACATAAGCAAGTGAGCCGGCTTATGCAGCTCATTGACGACTCAAAGAGCCGCAGCGCAAGGCAGCAGATGCCTGCTGCTTTGGTGAGCGAACTTCAACACGAAGGTCTACTGGAGCAGAATGCGCCAAAGAAGGAAGTACTCATTGATATATTTGGCAATGTTCCGCTGAAGATTTACGACGTCAACTTCAAAACAATTAATGAAATAACAAGGGATTCTTGGACACCTCGGTTGCATCTGACAGATGAAGAACGTGATATTGTGGAAGCAGACGGGACCGTGTTAGTTCTAGGAAGAAGTGGTACTGGAAAGACTATTTGCATTAGCTCATCGATAGAGTTTGACCGACAGTCCGTGGCTGCTAAAGATCCATCGTTCACACAGCTATTTGTTGCTCGGTCAATGAGGCTCTGCAGATATGTGGAAGGGGCGATAGGAGAAGATAATCGAACCTCCTTTCTCACGTATGGAAGATTGCTGAATGATATCGAGTCAATTCTAGGCCAGACACGAAACTTCAACCCAAGCCAAAAGATTGACTTCGGCCGTTTCAAGCGAGATTTTCATAATCGCTCCTCTTCTAATGAAAAGATCAGTGCGTTGATATCATGGACTGTCATCCGAACGTTCCTCAAAGGCTCAATCGAGGCGTTTCAGAGTCCTGATGGTATATTGCCAAGAGACGAATTTGTGGAGGTGGAAAGGCTTGGCAAGAATCGGTGTAGAATTCCTGTTGAGCTGCGAGAGCAGGTCTATGATGAGTTTCTTCAATACCAAAAGTATCTCGAAGATCAACAACTCTGGGATGATTGTGACCGCGTGCGCCACTTGTTATTCCGCATCAAGCAGTCGAAGAAGGAAGATCCAGATGCTTTCGGCCAAGTGCAAAGAAGTAAAGTTTATGTGGACGAAGTACAAGATTATACACAACTGGAGATACTTCTCTTCTTTTACCTCTCTGGTCCAAATGGTCTGTTCCTTGCTGGCGATCCTGCTCAGAGTGTAGTCGAAGGCACCGAATTCCGCTTTGAAGAAGTCCGAGGAGTGGGTCACTTTGTAGGGTCAGTTATCCAGAAACCCAAGACAGTCAATGTCAACTTTCGCTCTCACTCAGGCATACTGAATTGTGCGGGAGGGGTGCTAGACCTCATGTTCACTCACTTTCCAAGCAGTGCTAAGCAGCTCAAGAAGGACGAAGGTCTGTTTCAAGGATCGAGACCTGAAATATTGTCGGGTACTAGCATTGATAAGCTGAACATCCTCCTGGGCGACAAGCTCAAAGGAGCAGTGGTCCTCACTCACGATGAATCTGCTCGTCATTGGCGTCGGCTGTTAAATGACTACAAAGTAAGTTACAAATATTGAATGCGTGTTGTTTCGATGTTCTAATCAATCTCATTAACAATTATGCGTGTCTCTCTCTTTACTCAGCTCGTGTATGGCGTCAGGGAAGCCAAGGGCTTAGAATTCAAAACCGTAATCATACTCGACTTCTTCCGAGAGATTCCTTCTTCACTTCAGAAGCCATGGCGTGAACTTGTGTTGGGAAGAGCGACGCAAGATTTTGAGCGCAGCCAACCTCTCGCAGCAACATTTCTCAAACTGCTGTACACGGGTGTAACGCGATGTATTGAAAAGCTGTTCTTTGTCGAGACCAAGTCTTCTACAGCTGGAGATGCGTCAATGAGGTGGCTTACGAAGAAAGTCTCCGATAGAGCTAGTTATGCAACACGTAATAGCATAAATGATGTGGAGGCAATGAGTATGACAAGTGACGAATTCATCGGCGAGGGCATCAATAGTGCTGAGTTAGCCCAAGCTATGGAGCTTGAGCAATCTCAGATGTTATTGGAAAGATCAATTTGGTGTTTTGAACAGACTGATAACATTGAGCTTGCAGTAAAGGCAAGAATTCACCACAGCAGTGTCTTATTTCGGTTGGAATTGCAGGTGTCATACGATGAGAAAACTGCAAACGACTGTGCAGTTATCGAGATGAGAGCTGCTCGATTGATTGAGTCGCTTGCAAAAGAAGGCCTCTTCTTTGAGGTGTTGAATATCTTTTCTTCGGTGACACCTTTTCTTTCTGAGTACGCAAAGGAAGAGCTGGAAAAGCGTTTTATTCGGAAGATAAGGCTTGCTGAGAAAGAGGACTAGAGGCGTTTCAGGAATAAATGGATGTTGGTGCCAAGCAATGGGCATGAATACAACATGTTGCTGAATATCGATAGCATCATTTGAGAAAGAGTGTGTGCGTACGTGTGGGTTTAGTTTCACGCACCATATTACGCGGTAGGGCTATCGATGGGGAAAGTGTTAGGTGAAGGGAGGTCTAGTTCAAAATTCACCCCACCGGATTTTACGTATTAGAAATTGAAACCTATTTATTAGTGTGAAGTATTTGATGATAAGTACTGTACTCCTATGAAGTGTGAAAAATAATTAGAGGGTTATCACTAGTGATTTTGGCCACGTCACACCTCATGGTGACCTGTGACAGAAGATGACCACTTCCACGCCACCCACATCATCATACCATGATAGAAAGAATACGGAGTACGGAACACTCAGCATCGACTGGTTAGTTGTTGGCCTGCTAACCTCATTAAAGTAGAGGATCATCCCGTAAACAAAGATGGTGTTGGAACGTGCAAAATCTCTCCTCCTCAGCGAATCAGCTTTCTACGAGGCAGCAATCAGCTCCGTAGTCGATCAAGAAAAGCGCTACTCCTCCACCTCCTCACGTCGAGCAGGCCTCACCCGCCGCTACAGTTCCTTCGATCTCAGTGCCACCACCCACAATGAAAATGTAATCGAAGTTGCCAAATCGTTCCTATCGACATCATGTCCTGAGCTGCTTACTATTTTGGAGTCGCATCCCGATCAAAAAAGTGCACAAGATCGTCTCATTAAAATTGGCCGTAATGTTAATGCAACTTTACGTTATAGCCACGAGGCAATTGAGCGTGCTGAGAGTGGTGACGAACTCTATCCTGGAATTTGGAGTGCCGATGAAGCAGAAGAGGTGGGAAATGAGGTGGATCGAAAAATGAAGAGTGATGCCAGTCTTCAATTACTTGTAGGAGAATGTACCAATTTGGCCAAATTGTTGACATCGACTGATGGGACGATGAAATGCCCTACTGTTCGTTATGGAAGGACAGAAATTCAAATGCCCATTGTCTCATTGGGTTGTATGCGCTTCCAACAATCTTGGAATCGTGGAGGAAAGCCCATCAAATCTGCTGATCAGATCGAACAGGAGTGTCAAGAAAATCTCGTGAATATCATCAAACACTCTCTTCATTGCGGAGTGAATCATATCGAGACTGCTCAAGGGTATGGATGTTCGGAATTGCAAATTGGCATGGCATTAAAGCAGCTATTTGACGAGGGTGTGTGCAAACGTGAAGATCTCATTATTCAAACGAAGGGGGGTATCTCCTCCAGCACGACCAAGGCAGGTTACAAAAGTTCCATCTTGCAACAGATTGAACGTCTTGGTGTGGGATATATTGATTTGTTCTCGGTGCATGGGTTGAATACGGATGATCATTACGATTGGTTATTTGATCATGGGGAGAAGGGGAACTTGATTGATGCGATCAAGGAGTTGCAAGCGGAGGGCAAAATTCGTCATGTTGGCTTTTCGACTCATGCTCCTGCTCATATTATCAAGAAGGCGATTGAGACTGATTCTTTTGATTATTTAAATTTGCATTATCACTTCATGGGATCTTACACTGCCAGTGGTGATGGGACTGAGGCATCATTGGAGGGCAATACGGAGAATATCAAACTTGCTAAAAAGCATGACATGGGTGTATTTATCATTTCTCCATACGACGTAAGTTTGCAACTGTTTGTCATAAGTCATAAGAGCTGTGATAATAGTGTCATCGCCTAACATTTTTTTATTTCTCTACCGGACCAACAGAAGGGTGGGAGGTTGTATGCCCCATCCAATCTGGCTCGTGAGATCATGTTGCCTGATTTAGAGCCAATGGAGTATGGTTCATTGTGGCTTTGGGATAAGGGTGCTCATACGATCGTTTGTGGTGCTGCGAGACCTTCCGATTTAGATCAGCCAGTGTTGGCTGCAATCCGCTCTTCTACCGATAAGGCAAAAGAGGATCTTGCGGTGGTGTCACGACGTATTAATGAGAGGAAAGAGCAAGTGTTGGGTAAAGACTGGGCAGAGACTTGGCATATGGGATTACCCAATTATACCCAATCGGAACAACGTGGCTCTCAGATTGGTAACATGGTATGGCTTTACAACACGATCCTTGTGTATGGCATGTTAGATTTTGCCAAGGACCGTTACGGAACCTTGACGGGTAATTCAAAGAGATGGGATGTTAACAAAACTTGGAAAGAGAATGTGTTTGCCAATCCAGGATTTAATTGGATGCCTGGGTGCGCCTATGACGAATCGTATGATTATACCTCGGAACTGAAGGATGTCCCGGAACAAAATCGCCCCCGTGTACTTGAGGCAATGGAGTTCGTCCAGAAGTGGTGTGTTGCTGGAGAGGCGAACTCTAATGACGAGAAGAAGGAGGGAGACAATGCAGTTACAGTTCCTTTGGAATATCAGACAGCCTATGATATGAGGCCATGGACAGCGTTCCCCGAACGTTAAGTGTTGTGGAATGGGGAATAAAATAGTGTTCAGTCCAAAGGGGACAATAATTAAGGTTAAGGTAAATACTTCCTTTTATGGAATATGCTTCATCCTCAAGAGAGCACAATGTTGCGCGATCTAAAATCTATTTATCTAATCAACAATTACAATTAATCAATAATATCTTTCAGCTTTCTCCCTCTGCGGATTCTTCGTCGCATCTGCTGCTGTCTGGTGCGCACGGAGAGTAGCAGCAAGGTCCTCTTTGCTGACAAATCCATTCTTGAACGAGTCCATCAGTGCTTTCATTGAATCATCATCTATCATCTCCCTGTTTGGCAGCAAGATCCAATGTTTTACTGCCCTCTCATTATTACCATTGTTCCATTCCTCGCATCCAAGATTGTATCTAGCCATGGGATGCCCTCCAATAGCAGCCTCCTCCGTATGGTACATTGCCTTCCCCTTGTCCTTCTCAACGCCTACACCACTACGATGCAAAAGTGCCAACCTTAAATAAATAATGTGCCTTCACATGATTTGGTCTTGATTCGGCTGAAAGAGAAAACGGTATCTTACTTAGTAGTAAGCTATCTCAATAGACATTTGATGCACATGAACTTCTATGATAAGCCCTCCATCACATCACTACTGAGTTCTCTTCTATTCTTATCATTCTCAATTGCCTACGCTGTGCTAGTACATGAACTCTTGGTCAGGATTGTGTTTATAGACGAGGAGCATGGTAGTTCATAGAAATATTGTGTTTGCGGCGGCGGGAACAAGCTTCATACTCCTAACGCTGGACCACGGACAGGATGGGTGTCGCAACCCGGCTCCCGCCAAAATATGCGAGGGGCGGACAGAATTGATGACTAAAGACAGGCGCAAATAAAATGTGCTAGGGTAAATTTTGTTCTGCAGGCTTGGCGCTAGATATTTTTAAATTACCCTAGCTCATTTTATTTGCGCCTGTCTTACTTGAACTTGACACTTGACACCCGTCTGCGTCTAGATAGAGAGCACTAATAAATCGAATAAATCGCAATCATTCGACGATGACACCAATCATTCCATTTCACCCAACTTAGGTCCATGGATACATTCTAGAAGCGATTACGGCAATGTTATTGGTGTCATCGTCGAATGATTGCGATTTATTCGATTTATTTTAGTGCTCTCTATCTCTAGACGCAGACGGGTGTCAAGGGGCGGGCCTGGCGGCACCGAAGGGGCTGCCGACGGGTGTCATCAATTCTGTCCGCCCCTCGCATATTTTGGGGGAGCCAGGTTGCGACACCCATCCTGTCCGTGGCTGGACGCTGGCCCAGCTGCCTCCAAAAAAAGTATGATATGGATATGAATAACAACATAAACACCCATTTTGGATAAGCACGCTAATCGTCGTTTCCAAAGGTGAGTCACGAATATACGGGACTAGAGCCGCTCCGAGGACGCGACGGACCGACGGGTATAACTCTAGCCTTCTGAAGAAGCTTGGACAAGCTACTACTAGTTAGGGTAATGGAATTTCACCCTTTTTGAAATTCATGGAAGTTTCAAGGTGAAATGTCATGGAATTTCAGTTTCAAATGTCACTAGCTTATTTTCCTCACTGTTCGCACGCACCCCTGTCCACCATTCTCGAGTCCAGTTAAGGGTTAAGGGAGTCTGCAATCCTCTTTCCAAGCACCTTCTTTGCATGCATGATATGACGAAGGTTCTCGTATCCTCGAAGAAGTGCAACACCAGTTGGATCCAACATCCTATTCTGATCCTTCATAAGAATGGTGTTCTTCAAAGGTTTGGCCCTACATTCACAATCCATGGATCCTACAGTTCCCATAGACAACAGAGGCTTAGCAACCAAGCGATAGAAGTCAGACGTCCCTGCATAACACTCAAACGATCCCAAGCGTCCAGAAATAGCAACGGTTGTTTCCACATACTTTACCACATCTTTGATACCAAAAGACTTGTTTTTTTGCAGTTCCTCCAAAGATAGAATTTGCGGAAGGGGATCTGCGAAGGATTCAAACCAGCCATTGGCTTGAGTGTCAAACTCCTCAAAATCCTTCATAACTCTCTTCTGCATCTCATCAGATCCATCACATCCAAGGGCACATACCACTCGACCATCTTTCTCACAAGTGCAGCCTTATTAGTCTGCAGGTGGAATACCTCCCTCCAGACACGAGACTTTGGATCGCAGAGGAAACACGTCAAGTGATGCTCATCAAGTAGTTATTCTCCACCTTTGGGAGAGGATAGTTCTACCATGAGTTGGTACGATCGTCATCATCATCGTCATCATGAAAGTGGAAGTGGTTGATGGTTGATGGCTGATGGCTGAAACTTTTGTGAAATTTCATTTTTGGCCAAAATTGTGACAAATTGCACCCTGAAAGTTTCCTGAAAGTTGCAGTTGTGAAATTTCACCCGTATGAAATTCCATTACACTACTACTAGTTGAGTAATTTTCTAAGCTACTGGCGGGAAGAAATTGGAACTATGTATGTACCGAAAAATTTGGAACCACTCGGATCTCCACACAAAACGCTAACAAACACAACACATCGATTCTACACCCTTCCAATGGTGTTTCTGCGCGTCCATATCGCCCTTCCAACCCAATCCCCGTCCAAAATATGATAGTAGAGACTAATAGCTTCCGATAGAACCACTGGTCAACCCTATACGTAGCATATTTGCATAGCAGCAGCAGCATAGGCATGCAGATATGCCGTAGGCATGCGTCATTCTAGCTCGAAAATAGCAGTTATTGGTTCCAAATTCGTCGATAGGTGCTCTATCTCGACGAATTATAGTCTCTTATGCATCAGATAATTAATGTATATTGTTTGGGATTCTAAGCTGGGGCTGCTCTATGTATTTTTGTCGAGTATGATGGCCATGTTTATGACATTGTTCATTTTGTTAGTGTTTTGTGTGTAGTTTTGAGACTGGAACTGGTTCCAATTTCTTCCCGCCGGTAGCAAGGGAGCTGATCACAAGGAGAGAGGATCTCGAGGAGATGTAGGAGTTTGATGAGATGCTGCCGGCCATCCCAATGAGCATCAGCAGGCAATCTACGACGTCCAATCATCGTTTCCACGGCAGCAACATCAATCCGTCTCCGTCTCCGTTCTCCGTCTGGGCAGTGTTTCTAATATATTGCTATCGTCAAAAAGGCAAAGATAATGAACCACTCGAAGCGGCTCAGCTAGCTGCATCGCTTCAGCCTGCTCAATCGGTCTGGCAGTGGTAATACATTTCCATGATATCTTGACCTAGTTCAATTAATGAGGTGCTGTGACAGTTACAAATTCGTCGAAACCACGTTATCTACGAGTCCAATGCATCTCTAGCTCTAGCTTTCGAACAATCCGTCTGAGTCTGAGCAGTGCTTATACACTTCTTGGTATCGTACCAAGTATAAATATACAAGTAGCGGCTCAATGCTCCCTACCCCTACCCCCACATCTTGATTCCTGGGCACAAAATGTGATTGGGGTCATATGCACGCTTGGCTGCACGAAGCTCCATCCACACATCAGCTCCAAAATGTTCCTTCCATGCATCAGCAGCGACTTCACTGGTGACTGTGTCGTAGCTGTATCTTTTACCACCGAGTTCTAATGAAAGTTGATACACTGTAAGGGTATGTGAAGCAATTACAAGAGTGTAAGTTTTGCGTATGATGAATAAAGATATGACTATGCAATCTCCATACTTACAGCTCCTGTGGTGTGCGCGGAGTTCAGTCATGACTTTCTGGGTTGAATCATCTATCACCGAGCCCAAAAATAACAGGAAGAATGAGAGACCGGAATTATCCGGAAGTGGACACAGCGGTACACGCTGTCCTTTCTTTATGGTTGAGTTGGACTTGACCGGCATAATAAGAATCTCATTCATGTCATCATTGCCACGAATATCTGATTGAATATGATGCTGAAGGAGTTGCTCAACATGAGCTTCATCAATAAAGGTTGCAAATGAAGGGTGTGGTACGCTGCCGTGAGAGTTGTTTGTTTCGACGACTGGGGGGTCCTTCTTGATATAACTTTGGAAGCTCTGTACCTCATGAAACATCTCACCAGAAATGTGCCTTGTTTGAGGAGGCATCATGAAGCTTTTGTTGTTATTGGCTTCAGGCGATGATGTATAACGCCCCAATTCCAGAAAGAGGACAAGATCTCCTCTCGATTCACACAACTTTATAGCGGACTGGAAGTCTGCCGAGGATGCCTCAAATTGTTTACCTCCAACAATCTTTGGCACACTAGTCGAGGGCTTCAAAAAAGCGTGTATCATATCAACTTTCCCGCCATTGACAAAAAACTGAACATCTTCTACGAAGGCATGAATGTCCTTATAAATGTGCTTGCATATTGAAATATGTGTCGGGGCTGCGACCAGAGGAATTGTGACAGATCCGATGATTCCGACTTGCCCCAAGCCTCCTCGGCTTTAAATAAAAGCAACACAACATTCGTAAGCATACACGTGAAATAATGCGAAGGTGAAGTCTCGAAAGAGCAAAACAGCTTACCAGCAATCGAACAGATCTTTGTTGATATCACTCGTACATGTCACAATATCTCCACGTCCTGTGATTACATCCATCTCCTTAACATATGCTGCTTGCAAGCCATACTGATGAGACACAAAGCCAATACCACCCATTGAAATAGTTCCTCCGACTGACAAGTATTGGTAATCATTAATTACAGGCGGCATCAAGCCTTTTCGGAGAGTCTGACGAATGACTTCATCCCAAAACGTACCTGGGCCGCACTTTACTGCACTGTCATTATCGATAAAATCCACTGATGAAAGACATGACATATCGACGAGAATGCCATTGTTTGCTTGCGCTTGCCCGCCCGCACTATGTGAAACTTGAGAGCCTCTCGCAGCTAAAGGGATATGCAATTCATTTGCAATTTTGACAGCTGCTGCAACATCCTCAAGATTGGAAGGTCGCAGAACAGCTTCGGGCCGACTTGTAATAGTCAAAGCAAAGTCTGTAGACATCTTCTCAAGTAAACTTCCCGACCGTAAGATTTCTCCTCTGAAGCCGAACTCATCAGAAACATTCTCCGGTAGAATGGGTGCTAAATCTGCTCCATACAAACTCAAGTGGTAGTCTTGGATATGACAGTAGTGTCGATCAGATATAAACTCCAAGGCATTACCTTCAAAAATAGCTTTCAGAATATCCAGCTCCAACGCAACAATTCGCTTCATTTTTGCCAAACGACGCTCAGGTGTGATCGATGGTGGCAATGTAACACATACCATCGTGCAGCCGGGAGCCTTTTCAGTGCAGCGGAACATAACTTTTACATCAAGATCTGGCCAAGAGAAAATCACATTTGCATCTTCTTCCACGCTGATATGGAGGTTATAATCAACAAGTTGTCCTTCAGGGCCCTTCCGCGACTCTACCCAGGAAGTCCTTTGCTTTGAAAAGTGAATGGCTTTATGTCCCGTCCAATTTGGCAAGTTCGAAGGATTGGCTAAGTAATCCACTACCGTCTTCATTTCGGCTTGGATATCCACAGCCAATCCGTTCTCTTCATATGGCGTTACAACTGGAAAGTAGGGGACCGAAGATAGAAGTACAACCTTGTACGAGAAATACTGTTCAGAAAGCATTCTTCCGTTCAAGCCATCCCTTTTGTACTCGATGAAGTCAGGTCTACTCTCAGCCATAACTGCTGATGCATTGAACATCATTGTCACTTGCCTCTCTTCCTTGATAGCATTAGCCTGTACGAGGAAAATACTGACATCGTTTGCAACATCGCTAGAGCTGCCACGAAGACAGAGATGTATCTTGTCACCAGTATTGCGTATCATACGGAATCTTAGCACACGAGTGAGAAAGTCTGCTGCTTTGGCAATATCCTGAATACAAATTTCAGCAGCTGCAACGGACCCAACAGCAAATCTGTAATCTGAATACCCTTGAGCTTGAGTACTCGTATCTTCTTCACCTTCACTCACTTTTCCTAGAGGACTTGAGTCATCCTCAACAAACGCACCAATTGACTGGGCAAGTTCCGCCATATTCCCGTCTGAGAATCTTTGAGCCGATTCATCATGACGATTATGGACGTTTCCTTCGTCTTCTTCTCCACCACTAACATTCTTAGGCCGCTCAATCAGTTCAATGAAGAACCCTGCATGACAAGGTAGAATGAAAAATTGCTTCAGTCCACTGAGCATGTCTGTAGTTACTCGTTCTGAGGTTGTTTGTACGCCAGCCTCTTTGATGTACGCAAATGCAGAATCTACGTCATCAACCTCAAAGGCTGTGATTTCCAAGGTCGGACGCTAGGTTAGACTCACATATGCAGAGAATATCATTACGATGCATACAGCTAGTTAACAAGAATCATATGATACTCACCAAGATGGTGTACACCCTCTCCAAAACTCTTCATATACTTCCGAAAGACGGTCCTATCATTCAATCCCTCAGACAACCATGACCATATCCTTGTTGGCAGGAGGATGTAAAATATAATTCAACATATCAATTTCACCTTCGGGAGCAGTGCCCGAATTGATAGGTTGAATCTTATCCAACGTGAAGCCAAGAATGTTGCAATGATGATCAGATATCTGTTTGGATGATTTGCATATTAGAGTGTAGTGATCTAATTTCTTTAGTTGGATCGGATGTTGATATTGGGCATGGACATGGGGTAGAGATTTTTTGCTTTCGCCATTGCCAATGCTTCTCTCTTGCTCTTTTTTCAGTTTCAATTGCTTAAAGGATTTTACTTCTTCGGTATCCTCTCCAACACCATTAACGTACTTTAAAATTTCTGTTATATTATCCTCTCCAACACCATTACCATTATTGAAATTGAAGGTGGCCTCATGGCCGTTTGCATTGGCATTGATTATTACCATTACACAGATAATGTCTGTTCCCTACTTATCTACAATTACAATGATGAATGACCTTACTGCTGTAAGCATGGATTGAATACTTTTACCGTCTGTGATGTGTACTGGGGCGGGCGTAGCCACGTCCTTCTTACTTCAATTTAAGTTGAGCGAGTGGCAAACTTGTCTCGGAAGTTATATATATTTACCTGAATCTGTCTCTAGAGCAAGTGCTAGGCAAGTGCTCCTCATGAATGTCATAAAAACATCTCTGTTGATGGTAAACTTACTTGTGTGTGGGCCCATGGGGCTTTAGGTTATTTCTGTTACAGGGAAACTCCGCGAACTATACCCCCCCCTGGGTATAAAATTTTTGGCTAGCCTGCTCTAGGTGGGTATAACTTGAGTTTTCACCCCTGAGTCCCCGCCCCCTCCGCAACCACCACCTTCATGATGTTGTGCGTTGATAGATGCGGAGCTGGATCCAATTCTGCAGTTGGATCTTGTTTAAAATCGGGAAAGCGTCCGTTGAATTGTCCACCCTCCAATGCCAATGCTTTTGAACCACCTCCTCCAATGCGTTTCGACTGCCTGTGGGTTGAAATTAAACAGCGAGCACTCAATAATAAAAAGTCATGCTGCGTAACTGGTTGAAACCGGGGGAGCGGCGAGCTCCGCCGGAAGCTACCTCGCAGCGTCTGATGAGAGCGGTCAGGGAGCAATGTCCATTTTGTTTATTTGTCCCCCTATTGGTCGCCTTACTAAGTCACCTACTGGTTGAAACCGGAGGAGGTGGGTATAAATACTTTGGCTAGGCTGTAATTTCGAGGGTGGGTATAAGCCGAGTAGGTGGATAGTTCGCGGAGTTTCCCTGTACTTGGTCATAGTTCGTGAATCGTGAATCGCGAATGCCAGGGCTGATGGGTTTTAGGTTATTTGATACGCACGCGGTTGTTCATTGTGGTAGGGCTGTCTCTGGGGAAAGTTTAGGTGAATGTGAAATCTCCTAGTGGACAGAAGTATTGGCTAAGCCGGTCCGAAGTACATAGTCTTATCACCTATTATAATTGAGTAACGAGTATGTAGAGGTGTTCATCGTGGCAACTAGTGCTGGATGACGACAACTTCTCTGCCAAAGAGTTGGGTGTAGTAGGTGGATAGGTCTGGGCTTTTGTATGAGCCGCTGTAGTGGTATTTGGCTTGATTTGATTTCCAGATGTTGTCTGATTGTTGGACGATGGTGGGGTGAATGGTGTTTTGAGGGAGTATGTCTGAGTGGCCATGCGGAAGGCGTTGGGGAATTCGGAGAGATCGATTTTGTGCACAGTTGTTTGTGGGTTGTGGTGGGCTTTTGCCGAAGAGGAAGCGATTCATTGGAGGGCCGATGACTCCGAGAGTGGACTGATTGCGAATGGGAGGAGTTGCATGTTGGATTGGAGGAGCCCTCCTCCTCCAGTTATTGTGATTACAGATGAAGAGTCGGTGCGGGAGGTGTTGTGCCATTGTCTGTTGCGTCAATAATACCGCTCTCTGTAGCTCATAGTAGGTGGCCACCCTATTTTTCCCTTAGTTGTTTGATCTGTTCCGATCCAACCACTACATATCGTACCGCTGTCAATGAAGACGAACCAACACCACTACATGAACAGCCAGCCAACTCTTTTCACCGAGATTGACATAATCTACCAGTTCAATCTATTTTATTCACTACCCAGGCAATCATATTGTTTCTTCCCAGAGCGCTTTCTTGCCTCACCTCAAATTAAGTTCTCAATCACCATTCCTTCCGAATCACACCACTTCACTTCTGCTCCAATCTCTTATAAAGAAGAAGCTGCCTCGCCAATGCAACTTTCCGTACAGCTATAACTCCATCATCTTCTATAGTTTGACCTTTTCATCCACTTTTCTGTTCAGTTTAATACCACTGCCAAAGATATACTCCTAATAACCACAAAAGCTGTAGTATGTGGCTGACACCTGCGACTGTGACGTATCCATCACATCCATTATAGAGCTTCTTCAACCGCCTCCCTATGAGGACTTTTCGTTGCATCCACAGCAGCCTGATGTGCACGAAGAGTGGTGGCTAAGTCTTCCTTACTGACCAATCCACTCCTGTATGCGTTCTTGAGTAATGCCATTGATTTGCTTTCTCCAAGTTTGGCAGCGATGATCCAATGCTTTATTGCTCTATCGAGCCTGCCATTCTCTAACTCAATGTGACCAACATTGTTCCTGGCTTCTGGATTTCCTCCAATGGCTGCCTGTTCCAAGTGATGAAGTCTCTTTTTCTTGTCCTTTTCGACACCCTGGCCAAAGTAATACATAACCGATAATTGATAATGCGCCAAAACATCACCCGATTTGGCTGCCTTTGTCCAATATTCAAATGCACCTTTATAATCCCCATCCTCACAGCGTTGTGTTCCCACTTCTCTTAGTGCAACTGGATCATTTGCCTCAGCTCGTTTCCTTTGGTATCGGTCAGCTTCTGCCGTCGTGTATGGTGCAAGGCGCCGACAAAATGGACACTTATGTTCCAACCTCATTTCATCCTCTCGCTTCAGATTGGCACGAAAGCAGCCTTTACAAATCTCTTTGCTGCAGCATCCTGTCGTTACTGTTTTTTCCGGTTCAAACGGGTGAGGGAGCATGCAGATCGGACAATCCCCAAGACAGCTACCCTCTGGCTGTTTGAATAAAATTTCATCACGTAATTCAGCCGCTCGTTTTTTGCATGCTTTTTTGTGTTTCAACCAATGCTCTGTCTGGCAGTTAGCGCTGCAATAACGAACGAGATAGCAACCGTTGCATTTCTTCAATTTGACGTCGTCATTTTCAGCAATGCCGCACGAACCACAAAATAATGATGTGTCTACCGCCGCATTATCCACCTCATTGTTACTTTTATCATCTGCACTCATAATGACAGCGATTATTATTTGAATCTACGTCTGTCGAGATAACAGTTATTGTCTCTTCTATCCTCTCTAGAGATATCGATCATTATCCTACCTGCTCCCTGCTCTCAAGATGAAAATAATATTCGTGTGGATGGTATTGTGTTGTTGGCGTGTGTATAGATACTCTGCATGCAAGCGAGCAAGTGTAGTGGAAAACACAACGGGAGTCCACCATCATTGCGACTTAGGGCCTTCCTATTGTGCTCGCACGCCCGGTTTTACACCCGCCCGTTTTTGATAAACGGCCGTCAACGGTAAAAAAACGGTCAAAAAGCGGGTCGGTCGACTCCGGTTCGTGAATGAAATCCTGTCACGAACCGGACCGGGCGTGCCCGCTCCTGGTTTGCTCATATCAAACTATTATTTTAGACGACCCGTCTTGCTTTAGATCTAAACCTCCCCATGAAAAGATCTTTTCCATCACTCTTTCAACAACAATAATCATGACATCCGCCCCAAAACAAGGCATCTACTTGCAATGTTGAACATATCTCTTGGTATATTGTGTGAGGATCAAATAGATGTCGTCTATGGAAGGTATTGGAGGTAGCACAATATCGTCGCCGTCCTTATTATTGAAATAACGAGTCGCCAATCCCCTCATAAAGATCTGCCGCATCAACATTATTCCATCCTCTTCGTCCATCCATTTAGTGATACTGGTGATTGAAGCTGTTCCCTTATCGACCGCCGATTATATCCATGAGATGATCATTAAACCTCTCAATGGAACCCCATTTATGTGACAGATATGTCTTTAAACGGCATACTTCAAATTATTGTGCAAAAACATCGGGCAACAAATAATATGATAAACGCAACAATAAGCCAATTTACGAAGAATCAAACAATCATTGACAGTACATATACTCATCTGTGATCATATACTAGACAGTTGACGGATTATCATTCATATTTATGCGATAGGGAAGGGAAGAATAATTATGGTGCCACCACGTCATTATTATATAGAGTAGTCTAGTTCTTAGATAATGACTATTAAACCAGCAACTAACAAATAAATCACCATTGGGAACATCTCAATTGGTTCTATTCTCGCCTGTAGTTCGGATATGATCCTCAATAATATGAGGAGGAGGTTCCAGAAGCTGTCTTTTTCCAAGATACCCAATATTATTCGGCACAAATAATCATCGATATCAAGCCGCTGTCTCTTTATACCGTCTGAGCACCCGATACTCTCCTCCGATGGTTAGAGGCTGCCGTTTCTGCAATTATACAATCAATACGGCAATGCCTCCGTCAGCTGCACCTCTTCGCTTCTGGCTTGATAATTTAAATCATATTCATGCTCATCGTCAATCGTCATGTTTTGCGCTGCACGTCACGTTTACCTCCTGCTTTCGTTCACGTAAAAGACCAATCCTTATTGTCGTTAGTAATGAATGTTAGGAGGAGGTCGTATAAATGGGCGGAAGATAGTAATAAATGAGCCATTAGTATTTGTTAGGCAACTGGGAAGCCATTATTTTAGGTGATCTGATGTCTGATGTGCTGTCGGCTGTAAATAACCGTTAGGCGGGCGGGTGTAAAACCGGGCGTGGCGAGCACAATAGGAAGGCCCTTACACGACTTTTCTTCGCGACCCACAATAGCAAAAATGACACAACTCGTGGTAGCCACATAATATCATACACATCTATCTTACTACTACTGAGTAAACTGTGCAAAGAATGAAGATGATACATACGCCTGCACCCTGCAGCAGTCAAAATCCGATCAGCTACCTATTAATTGTCCCTCAGTTGTTTGATCTGTTCCGATCCAACCACGTACCCTGCCGCTGCCAATGCCAATGAAGCAAGCCACCACCACCACTCTAGGTGAACAGCCAGCCAACTATCAACGAAATTGACATAATTTACCACTTCAAAGCTATTTTATATTCACTTTAGGCCATCAACTCAATCCCAAAACGTTCTCTTCCCTCATCACAAAGTTCTCAAGACACAATTCTTTCCCAATCACACCACTTCACTTCTGCTCCAATATCCACTTTCTGTACAGCTAGGATTCCATCCTCATCTAGTAGAGTTTGAACTTTTCCTCCTCTTTTCTATTTATTCAGTTTCACTCCACGGCCAAAGATATAACCACAAATGAGCTGCACGGATACCTGCGACTGTGCGTGACGTATCCACATCCATTATAGAGCCGCTCCATTATGGAGCCTCAGCCGCCTCCCTATGAGGACTTTTCGTTGCATCCACAGCAGCCTGGATGTGCACGAAGAGCAGCGATTAAGTCTTCTTTACTGACCACCAATCCATCTTTATATAAGGCCTTGAGAGTTTCTAATGATCAGGTCGTCACCAAGATTGGCAGCGATGGTCCAATGCCTTATTGCCCTCTCAGTACCTGCCATTCTCTAACTCAATGTGACCAACAATGTGTCTAGCTTCCGGATGCCCCCCAATGGCTGCCTGTTCCAAGTGATACACTTCCTTTTTCTTGTCCTTCTCAACACCTTCCCCTCTATCATACAAACACGATAATTGAAAATGCGATAACACATCACCCAATACAGCTGCCTTTGTCCAATATTCAAACGCACCTTTATAGTCCCCCTCCCCACAGCGTCGTGAACCCACTTCTCTTAGTGCAACTGGATCATTTGCCTCAGCAATTCGTTTCCTTCGTTGCCGATCAGCTCCCTCCTCTGTTTCGGGCGCACGTTCTCGACAGAAGGGACATGTGTGGTGGAGTCTCGCGTCGCGCTCTCGGTTCTGATTGGCGACATAACAGCCTTTACAAATCTCTTTGCTGCAACATCCCGTCGTTACTATTTTTTCCTCTTCAAACGGGTGAGGGAGCATGCAGATCGGACAATCCCCAAGACAGGTACCATCTGGCTGCTTGAATAATAATTCATCACGTAATTCAGCCGCTCGTTTTTTACACGCTTTTTTGTGTTTTGGCCGATGCTCCTTTTGGCATTTAATGCTGCAGTATTTAACGAGATAGCAAGCAGTGCAATTCTTCAATTTGGTGTCATCGTTTTCTGTGATGCCGCAGGATGCACAACATGTTGATGTTTTGTCCACTGCATTATCCACCTCAGTGTTACTACTTTTAGTTATCTGCACTCATAATGACAACGATTATTTGAACCTACGTCTGTTCAGATCGCAACTATTATCTCTCCTCTCTCTAGTAGAGATATCGATCAGTGTTGACACGCCCTCCAAGATATCGTCGTGTACGCTGAGAGATAGTGGATAGTATGTTATGGTGCGGGTCGGTGTAGGGGGATAACTAATGGGAGTCCACCGCCATTGCGACTACACAATTTTCTTCGCAAGATATCCAAAATGACATAACTCGTGGTAGCCACAGCCCACAGCCACACATCTTCCACTACTACTTAACACCTACCGAGTGAACTGTGCAAAGGACGAAGATGATGATCCGCCTACACTCACCAACAGTCAAGCTAGTTTACTCAGCCATCTTAGTCTTGTCCATCGGCTGTTTGATCTGCTCCTCTCCTGTCGCTGCCGCAACCGATGAAGATGGCGCCACCGCCACCTCTGCTACCAGATGAACAGGCTGCTCTAATCACCTCAATTGACGTCGACCTACCAATCAAAATCAAGGCCAAACGAAGAAGAAAGCAATCCACCAAAGACGAAGACAAGAATGAAAATTGCCAAGAGTGGGCAGATCAAGGAGAATGTGAGGCGAATCCAAACTACATGCTCGAAAATTGTGCAGCCTCCTGCTCTCAAGATGGTGCCACCACTGATGACGATATTGAAGACGAAGAGGAGGAAAAGGAAAAGGAAAAGGAGGAGGTTGAAATTCCAAAGGGGAGTGCCTACATCTACAACGGCGAGGATGCTGCAGTAGGAGCCTTCCGCTTTGCCGAAGAATATTCTCGTCATTATACGAATGATATGATACCCATTTCGACAGTATTAAATGTCGCACGTGACTTACACGAGGTGATGAGTAATACGAACAGTGAATACACTCCCCCCAACGACATTACACATTGTGGTGGAAGTGGTGGAAAGAAGAGTCGACCATGCTCCGCAGGTAAATTATGGAAGCGAGCCGAGGATATGCGCAAGGCAGACGTACACGATGAAGCGGGGGCCGATCTAATTCGAGCACTATTAAAAAGTGGTATTGAGGTGGATTTTAAAGAAAAATGTGAACGGTCACTACAATGGGCATTAGGATCGGTACGAAAGCAGAGGGAGAGGGAAGCGAGGGCGGCGTTGGAGGAGGCCAAGTTGGAACAGAGGAGGGAGATGGAGAAATTGGCCATGGAGGAGGCGGAGGAGAGGAGGAAGGAGTATGAGGCTAATTTTGCAAAGTTTGGTGAGGAGATGAAGGAGAAGTTGTCGAGTGGTAGTTTGGTTGCAGCAGCAACTACTACGGCATCGGCAACGGTTGGTGCAGATGGGACAGTTGAGACTGAAGAGGATGACAGTGTTGCAACCAACAAGGAACTTGTTGAGAGTGTGGTAAAATCATTCATCGAGGGGGCAGAAGTTAGTGATACTCTCCAACTTCTCAAAAAGATGTCACCATCGGACAAAACTGTTGATATACTCCTCATTGAAGCACGATGTCACGAGACTTTGGGAAATCATCAACAGGCTCTTTCGGCTGCCGGTAAATTGATATCCAAAGCAGCCAATCATGATCCATGGTTAAATGATAGTCCGAGGATGCTTGCTGCAACTCTTGGAGCGAATGCCGCGATGCAATTGGGATTGTCGGATAATGCACTCTCCTTTTATCAAACTGTCTTGAAATTCGATCCTGAGCAGGAACGAGCACGTAAGCAGTACCGGGGACTAAAGAAAGTAGTGAAGCAATTGAACAAGGCCGAGGAACAAATTCAACAGGGGTACAATAAAAAGGCTTCGGAGCATGTTGATGAATGCCTCTCAGCGATGAGGGGTTTGGATGTGGATTCTCCGCTCTTCCGTAGTAAGATCCAACTCAAGCAGTGTACAATATTGAGTGGCATGGGCAAGTACGAGGAGGCTTTGAATAATTGTGATACTGCAGTTGAATTGCGTGAGCAGCATGGTGCGGTAGTTTCAGCTGAATCTAGAAAGGAGGCACATCTAGTCAGGGCAGAGGCACTCCTACTTGATATGGATTACGATGAGGCAGTGAGTGACTTTCGAGTTGCCTTTGATTTGGTACCCGAGGATGATCAAACGGGTGAAAAACGTGAGCTCCACCAAAAGCTCCAGCAGGCGATGCATCAGCAAAAGTTGTGGAATGGGGGCGAGAAGGATTACCGCTACAATGAAAACACTGGTTATCCCGATGGTAGACCCCCGGAACGAGATCATGCCAAGATATTGCAGCTTCCGATTGACCTTGAACAAAGATCGAAGGAGATTAAGTGTGCGTGGTTAAAGAAACAGTTCAAAGCATTGGTTCGGCAATACCACCCAGACAAATACAAGGGAAATAAGAAACGTGCCGCGAGAAAGTTCAAGGAAGTGAAGGAAGCGAAAGAGATTATTTCGAGTGCATGGGAGTGCTGAGTGGAGAGGAGAAATTCTTTTGACGTGTTGCAGTCGTAATAGAGACATGTTGAGATGTTCAAAATTTTAGCATATCAATCTCCATCGATCTAACAATTGTTGAATTGACACTGACGTTTCTCTTTGCTGAACGCACCCCAACCAACTGTAAGGAACTATCACTCATTAATCACTCAATCTTGCACATTAATCATTCGTTGATCGCTTTCGCAGGCTGCCTCCCATAGTGTGAATGCTTCCCTTTGCGGACTCTTGGTTGCATCTACAGCGGCCTGGTATGCACGAAGAGCAGCTGCAAGGTCATCTTTTTCGACAAATCCCTCTCTATATGCTTTCATCAGCAGTTCGATTGAATATTCGTACCCCTGTGAGGTGGCGATAATCCAGTGTTTTACTGCTCTCTCAATATTGCCATTGTCATACTCGTAAACTCCAAGATTGCATCTAGCTTTGGGATGCCCTCCAATAGCAGCCTCTTCGAGGTGGTACATTACCTTATCCCTGTCCTTCTCAACACCATGCCCCAAAGTATACAGCAGTGTCAATTGATAATGCGCATCTACATCTCTCAATTCTGCTGCTTTTGTATAATACTCAAATGCACTGGTAAAATCTCCTTTGCTGTATTGTTCAATCCCTTGGAAGGTCATAGCAACTGGGTCATTCACCGCAATTCTTTTCATTCTGTAACTCTCACATTCTTCCTCGGTGTAAGGCACAGCTTTTCGACAGTATAGACATGTGTGTCCAAGCCTCGCTTCGATCTCTCGCTGATGGTTAGCATAACGGCATCCATTGCAAATTAATTTGCTGCAACAAGTCTTCAAGGTAGTTGCCGAGTCTACAAGCGGCAGAGGGATCATACAGATCGGGCAATCTCCAAGATGGCTACTTTCCGGTTGCGTGAATAAGAGATTGTCACGTAATTCAGCCGCTCGATTCTTGCACGCTTCTTTGTGCTCTGATTGATGCTCTCTTTGACACTCATCGTTGCAATATCGAACTAGATCGCAAGCGTCGCATTCCTTCAATTTAATGTCATCAACTTCTGCAATGCCGCAGAAAGCGCAACAAGATGACGTATCTACCTCCGCATTTTCCTCGCTCATTTTGAACCGCTTCGAAATACTTATTGTTGGTCGTCAGCTCGCCCAAGATATTAGACTTCTATGGAGTTGTTTACAGTAGCTTTATCTTTATTCGTTGCCCGTCGGCATTGGTCGTGCCATGATGGAGTGAATCATGAAATGCGATTGTCCGCGAGATAAATAGACCAAAAAGCGGGATACATTACTCTTGTTCGTGATCGATGAGCTAACAGCGGTTTGAGCTTAATTCTTTGGCTCCTACATGCACGCCATGTGAGAACATACCACTTGCTTTGGCTGCCTCCCTTTGCGGACTCTTCGTTGCGTCTACAGCCGCCTGGTGTGCACGGAGAATAACTGCAAGCTCCTCTTTGCTGAAAAATCCCCTCTTATATACATATATTAGAGCCTCGACTGAATCATCTTCTCCTTGCGTGGCAGCGATGATGCAATGTTTCACTGCTCTTTCAATATTACCATTGCCCCACTCGATATACCCAAGATCGTGTCTAGCTTTGGGATGCCCTCCAATAGCAGCTTCTTCCAGATGGTACATTTCCTTCCCGCTGTCCTTCTCAACACCTTCACCCTCATGATACAAACGTCCCAGGCTAAAATGAGCCTCCATATCTCCCAATTCAGCAGACTTTGTCCATAACTCAAATGCCCCACTAAAGTCTCCTTTCTCGTAATGCTCACGACCTTGAAAGGTCAAAGCTTCTGGATCATTCACTTCGATTCTTTTCATCCTTTGCTTATCATTTTCTTCAATCGTTTCGGGCACAGGTTTTCGACAGAATGGGCACGTCGGATGATTCCCCGCTTCAACGTGTCGCATTAGATCGGCATAACAGCAGCCATTACAAATGATCTTACTGCAACAAGTACTCATCATCATCAAGACAGATTCCGACAGTTCTTCATCTCTGCAACAGAGCGGCAAAGGTAAACAGCAGATGGGACAATCCCCAAGATGGGTGCTCTCCGGCTGCTTGAATAACAGATCGTCACGCAATTCAGCCACACTATTCTTGCACACTTCTTCGTGCTGCCATGCATGATCACGTTGAAATTCATCGACACAATGTCGAACGAGATCGCAGTCAGCACTTTTCATCAATTTGATGTCATCAACTTCTGCGATGCCGCATGAAGCACAACTTGATTTGTTTACCGCCTCAATTTCCTCGCTCATTTCGAACCGCTTCTAGAATATAATATTGTTGGTCGTCGGTCAGCCTCCCTCTCTAGATATACTTCTGTAGAGATCTAAACAAAGTTATTCACTGCCCGTTGGCATTGGCAGTACCATGAGAATGAAATGAAACATGAAAGAAATGAAACGTGATGGAAATGAGAGAAAGAAAAGATACCATACTATTTACCCACGAAAGTGGTATGAAAGTTAATATCGATGGCGCGAGAGAAAGGAACGAGATGAGGATGGCAATATATTCCTATTTTTGCGATATTCTACTACTTGTATTTGGTCGACTGAATCTCTGCCATGGCAATCTCAAGATCTCTTGGTGTCGTGCCTATCACGGTCATGATATCCAAATCATCGTATTTTATGAACTGCCCATCGTAATCACCCTTCATCGTCTCCCTTAGTCCATCCACTATTGGCTGCCAGAATTCAAGTCCAACAAGGTATACTGGGATCCTCTGTCGTCTCTTAGTTTGTATCTCGCAGACCAAGGCGAAAAGAATGTCCAAACTGGGTAGATCCGATGGTAGGAAGAAGGCAGCGGTAGCGTTGTGGTTGAGTGTCTCTCTATGTGCAACAAGACTCTTGAAACAGGCATCGACGGGTCTATTTTGACATCCGCTATCAACGTCTTCTGATATGAGGACTCTTTGGATAACGTTGTCGGTAGCTTCTCTGTATCCTCTTACTTCACCAACCGCTTCATTGACAACTTCATCTACAAGCCCACGCACTCCTACCCTAACACCAAGAGTTGAAGTAGTCACGACTGCTTTGACAAGATCTCTCAAGAAGAGCACTTCTGGGTCATTTCTGTTTAGGAAATATCTAGATCCAATGAGCACAACTGCCGGTGGAAGTTCCGAAATGACAGTCAGACCTCTGCCTAACTCATGTCTAAGGTAGATCAATTTCTCTCTCAATGTTAATTGGGTGCCCATTTCTTTCTCACGCAGGGGTTGCGTTAATAAGCGTTCTGCATCAATTGGACTCTCTGCTTTTTGAACCAAGCCAAAGTCACTGGCTGATATTAATCTGCGTCCAACGACGGCAACCTCTTCGATGGCATCTAGAAGTGGAGCATAGAATTTAGATGGCAGTACTACGATCGGACAATCCACCTTTCGATTTATTGCACCTCGCCATGCTTCAAACATTTCATTCAATGTTCCTAGCCCGCCAGGAAATACAACTATACCTCTTGCATTCCATATCAGTGCTGTTCTTCTAATGGCAAATGTCTTCATCATTGTAATGGTATCAATGCTGGGCGAGATTACTTGCTCGAAGGGAAGTTCTATTCTTATCTACATGAACATGGGTGAGAGAAGTGTAAGGAATTCTGTGTCATTAAATCGTCATTGTCTACTCACCCCTTGAGTTTGCCGATCAATTGCCGACGTCAATGATCTTTTCAGCTCTTGTTTGTAGCCCACTGGCACAGCGTCCATAATTCCAGGTCCTTCAAAGAGATAAAACAGGTGAGATCGATACGAGAGCTTGATAATATCACGATTGCAAACATGATGACTCACCCGCTCCAGTTCTAACAAGGAAACCCTCCATGGCCAAGATCCCTCCCAACTGCTGGGCTAAAAAGTAGTACGGATCATCACTTCTCAATCGAGCTCCACCAAAAGCAACGATCGCTACAGGGTATCTCTCCTCAAACTCCTCCATCTCTCGCAAATCCGACATTAATCTATTATAGAGGTTATATGCGTGCTTCTCTGTTGGAAGAGGTGGCAAGCCGGCAATACGCTCGAATATTCGGACGGCTCCATTCTTTCTTCGAGTTGGTGATTGAGTTAGCGCCTTTTGGTAGGCATCGTGCCATCTTCTCTTGATGCTGTTGTTCTCTTTGTCGCTCATATTTCTCTTTATTGCTACCGAATATTTTGTTGCTGTGTAAATATCCGCAACTCTTCTGATGTGGCAAGCAAGGTGATTGGTTGTGTTCTCATCCTTTCGATGAGAACTCCAAATCGCGTGTGTTGCTTGTAGGAAGTCTACAACTTAGATGATACTACTACTTACACACTCACATCCAAAAATCAAAGAGGAGTAGCAGATGACGATGACATCCGGGATCAAACATCATAAGCCTGTCTTTCGACCGTCTAAGAGGGGAACAAAACCTTTTTTCTCATTTTTTTCTGACCGACGACCGACCAAGCGACCTCCAACACCAAACAAGATTGGATGTCATTGCCAACAACCAACCCAATAATAATTGTTCCATTACTCTAACCATGGGAATTAAGGCCGATCAGAAATGGTTTACCCAGCTCTGTCTTGATAAGACCACGTTGCACGAGCTGCGGTTAGAAATAATACGCACTCTTAAAGAAGATAAATCCTATTGGCCGGTGATAGCTGTCGATGCATCTGTTTGGCTTCGTCGTGCGTTGAGCAATCCCACGAGTGATAGTAAAGTGTTATCGCAATATCATGCGAAACCACCCGTTCCTGTGACCGCTGTTGTTGACTACTTTATGTCTAGGATTAGACTCCTCAATAAGTACAAGTTCCATGTCGTTCTTGTGTTTGATGGGCAACGCAATCCGCTGAAAAACGAGGAGCATGACATCCGCCAATCCCAAGTAGATCTAGTGTCTCTGAAGCAACAACTCAAGGAAATGTTTGAAGATCCCGATTCGCATGATATTTCATCTGTTCTTGCAATCCAAAAGAAGCTGATGATTCCCCGACAAGACATATCATATGAAGTCATTACTGTAGCAAAGAAAGCAGACAAAGTCAGTGTAGTTGGATCTCCATTTGAGACTGATACCCAGGTTGTCTCTCTACAACGACAAGGTATCATTGATGCAGCAATATCTACTGACAGTGACTTCACTGCATTGGGAGTTACGTATGTGGTGTCGGAAATGACGCTAGAGGGCAAAGTGGATGTGAGGAGCTATCATAAACTGACAACACAAGTTCTGCCCAATCTTTTTCATGTGGAAGAACCCGTTGACGGTCGTGATCTTAGATTCCTCGTTCAGATGTTGGGGAATGACAACCTACCAGGAGGGCTAACCGGCTCAGGGACAAAAGATGTCATAGCACGGATGAAGGTATATCTACGTTTAAGCGAGCAACAAAAGCAAGAGTACATAAATGAATATATTAACAACCACGATACACCAGCAAATTGCCGTCACTCGATGAATTATTGGGAGCATGCGCCGGCATACAAGGTCATACCAATTAGTCCGGACGAAAGTCCGAAGTCGGCATTCTTGTCAGGTGAATACACTGTGAAGCTTTGCAGTATGTCCTTGAATGAAACATATCAGTACAATCCAGCATCTTCAACATTTTCATAATTCATCGCAGCTAGAGCATCTATTTTACCACGCTTCTCTACTGGTCTCAGAATATGATCCTCTCCTCTAGGAGCTAGTGTAGAGTTGCCCCTGCGCTTCATGCGACATTCTTTGATCATACAATTCAATCGCCACCGGTTGGATACTAATTTGTAGTCGTCTTTTGCATTTTTGTAACTGGGTACTGGGACGTAAACCGGAGAAGTTTTGCCTTCCGGCACTTCACCATGGAACAGATCAGCGTTGGTATAACCATTGTCAACCAAATCCAAATCCTGAATAAGTTGTACGGGCATGCAATCAATGCTGCTCTTCCCCTGATCTAACATTGCTTGTAATATTGCAGGATGAAAGTGGTGATTAGCAATGTATTTCGATTTCTCCACTGCAGATGATGCTTCTTTGCAGTTTTTGAGCGCAATGCTGTTTAGCACTGCAGCGCAAGGTTTCGGTTTAAGACGACCGTTCATTCTAAGACGCACCTTCACCTCGGTAGTATTGATATTATTGGTGTCGTCACTCTCCACCTCATCCTCGCAGTTGTTGTTGTCATTATCCGCTGCGGTGTTAGACGAATCCGGCGAGACTACGTTTGCCCTTTGGTCCCGATTGTCAGTCGAAGATATCCAATTCTTTCTATTTGTATTCGGTGACGCCATCTGGAGATGAACGAGAGATCTTTTGAGTTTGAATTCCTTGAGGTCAGCGAGCCTCTCCCCATCAATTGTCGGCAACTGCATGAACTGGCCCCTGAAGTCATTACAACTCTGAAAACATATGGTCAAGAGTCTGCACTCTTCAATGCCACATACACAGGTGTGCCTGCGTGGCAACGCCGTAGCAGGGATAGCTGCACTAGTAATGGAGGCACTCATCTTTGCTACTGCGATAGTATTATGGTCATCGCATTGGAACAGATGAGTCTCGAGGAGTCTTGTGTATGATGTCAGTCTTGTGACCAGCGGCAGGTCGGTGGCGGCAAAAAAAAAAGGAAAAAGAGGTTTTGTTCCTCTGAAGGTTTGGGCTGGTCAGGCTTATACTCCTACCAGCTTCATCTCTTGACGCGCAGCTACAGCTGCCCGACTTGTTCAACGTTATTACATACAAATGAATTGGATTCCGCGCTTGCTCAGCTCGTAAAGCTTTGACTCACATACAGCTTTGACCTACACCTCACATCATCTCAAAAATACACAACGGGACATCAACATGGCGTCAGAATTGGTCGTAGACTTCCCACTCAAACGCAACCATGCGCATGTGGATGTGCGTTTTGCCAAAACAGCACAGCTTCACAACATTGTTCACAAGGATAATAGCAAAAACGAGCTGTGGTACACCAAGGCAGAATACAACTCAATGGAACGAAACATCAAGCAAGACGTCCTCCAAGTCCGATCTCGTGCAAATGATTCGGCGTCCGAAGAAGATAGAGGCTTCTGGATTGGAATTGCTCATCTTCTCACCTGTGCAATTCTCTCAGAGCAGGCGATACAGGTACTGACTGCAAGTGCAAGTTTGAGGTCTGAGGATATTGCTCTTGCCTCGTCAGCCGAGACAAGGAGGGCCGTATTGAGAGCAAGGAAGCTCGGTAAGCTTCAACAATATTCCATTCGAGAATACGCAGGAAATCTGTAGGATCGAGTAGATTGTAATCGGTGTACTGTAAGAGTAACAAAAGTAGTGTAATTAATAGACATTTCAGACTTAATGCTGTAGCTTGCGTTGAAGTGTTCGGCCATTACTACACAGTACTACGCTCACAATCTTATTCCTTCAATCATGCCGCTCGGTCAACTTGAATTTCAACGTGAAGCTTGGTTAGCAGCTGCAAACAGATACATAGCCTAAAGAGAGAGACTCACCTGCATTTCTCTCTCTCGAACTCGGAGAAATTACGCGGATGCTAAGTATGGTCCCACGTTCGTCATCGTCAATTGTTGATAAGGCATTGTTTTCCAGATTACTTGAAGATTGCGACCTCACACTTGCTCAGCTCTCAGCGACGCGCCGCTGCCTCTTGTTCCAACGTCTTATCCAGCTTACTTGGATTGCACGCCTGCTCAGCTCGTATACGAAACAGGACCTGAACATGTCATCAAGATTGATAGTAGATAGACTTTCCCCTCAAGCAACACAAGCAGTCAACTTGGTCTTTGTTAGGAGTCATGAGAAAGCAGGAGCTGGTAAAGGATACTTTGCTTGCAATCCATTTTTTTGTCGTTGCCTCAAGCTACATACTGTGCGTTGTACTCCTACGTAGATAACGAGATCAAGTCCACAGGATTCATGAAAGGCTTTTCATGATAGGCTTTATTTCGTTACTGAAGTTCAAGCTTCAAGTATGAGTTTTTCCCGGGGATCAAACATCATACTCCTACCAGCTTCATCTCTTGACTGCTGCTGCTATGCTGCTGCCCACTACTTATTAATCGTAAATCCAAATTACTTCGATTGTTGCAATGCTTGCAGTTCATACAGCTTTGACTCACATCTCACATCATCTCAAAAATACACAACAGGACAGCAACATGGCGTCAGAATTGATCGTAGACTTCCCACTCAAACGCAACCATGCGTATGTGGATGTGCGTTTTGCCAAAACAGCACAGCTTTACATTGTTCACAAGGATAATAACAAAAACGAGCTGTGGTACACCGAGGCAGAATACAACTCAATGGAACGAAACATCAAGCAAGACGTCCTCCAAGTCCGAGCTCGTGCAAATGATTCGGCGTCCGAAGAAGATATAGGCTCCTGGATTGGTATTTCTCATATACTCACACCTGCCTCTGCGGTTGAGGTGGAGGCTTGCAGATGTCGATGCGTACGTGCAGTTCTTGCAGAGCAAGCGATACAGGGGCCGTCTGCAAGTGCAAGTTCGAGGTCTGAGGATATTGCTCTTGCCTCGTCAGCCGAGACAAGGAGGGCCGTATTGAGAGCAAGGAAGCTCGGTAAGCTTCATCAATATTCCATTCGAGAATACGCAGGAAATCTGTAGGATCGAGTAGATTGTAATCTGTGTACTGTAAGAGTAACAAAAGTAGTGTAATTAATAGACATTTCAGACTTAATGATATTATATTTTGGTCCACTACTGTAGCTTGCGTTGACGTGTTCGGCCATTACTAAACAGTACTACGCTCACAATCTAATTCCTTCAACCATCTGCCTAGGATCAAGTATATTGTAATTGGTATGCCATAATTAAAGTAGCTAAATGAGTTATTTTGAAGTCAGAATCATTACTATCAGATTATCGTAATCTGCCAGATTCAAATTGTCCATGCTGCAACATCTTTATGGCCGATCAAGGTGAGCACCAGGTTGGAGAGTGAGTGTGTGGAGAGAAGCCATTATAATTAATTGTTCTGGATACAGGTCTGCAAAGGCAGAGGGAGTACGGCATGTTTTGCACGGAGATACCATAAAGTTCTTTTTCCACAACTCCTCTCTCCTCTGTGTCTTAGCAAGACGTACCTAGCCAGCAACACGTAGAGATGCCATGCACATTTCAAGTGGCAGCTCTATCTATCTCTGTTTCTGTAAAGGAATGTACCTCTCCCCTCCCGATACAAGTTAAAAGAACCGACCCAACGCCATACCGAATGACGCTTCTGCCACTTCACCACAACTGGTCATGGTTTTTTGTTGGTCCTAAGGTCTCTCTCTCTCTCTCTCTCTCCCTCTCTCTCTCGTCCTCTCCCTCTCCCTCTCTCTTTCTCTGGTAAGCTTCACCAATATTCCATTTGAGAATACACAGACAATCTTTTCAAGGATCGAGTGGATTATACTTACTTAGGCTAGTTGTACTTTGGGGTCGTTGGGGTCTGCTACCATAATTATCACTGATTCCAACTGCAGCAGAGTACTAACATTTGCGATCTCGAATTACTGTGGTTCTGTTCTGACCTGTTGGCCGATTAAGCATCCTGTATGCCACCATCATTTCTGGCTCTTCGCACTTTAGAGGGTGGTTTACGGATGCATCATCGGTGGATGAGAAGTAGATAAGTTAGGGTTAGGGGATATCCAAGCTTCGGTAGAAGATTAGAGCTGTAGTATCTTTTGATTATGGTGGTGATCCAAGCTTCGGTAGAAGATTAGAGCTGTAGTATCTTTTGATTATGGTGGTGATGGATAGAGGGAGGTGGGCTCAAATTTTGCTGCGGTGTTTCTCCTCCTCCTCCTTCGTCAGATAATTTTTGAATTTGGGAGTCCGTCTCTACTGGAGTTTCGAGCCGAAGCTTGCTGCTGCCGCACACAATGATAGAGGGAGGTGGGCTCAAATTGCTGCGGTGTTTCTCCTCCTCCTCCTCCTCCTCCTTCGTCAGATAAATTTTGAATTTTTGGGAGTCCGTCTCTACTGGAGTTTCGAGCCGAAGCTTGCTGCTGCCGCACACAATTTTGATAGAGATATGTAGGAGATGTATGTATGATAAGTATAAGTAGTCGTTGGATAATCCAGAGTTCGCATTTTAGCAAGCGCGCGGTGTTATGTGACGCATACCTGTGTGGCGTGGCCTGTGATGTGGGGCTTGGGATGAGCGAATTCGATAGAGGGGTTCGCAAAATGAGTTCGCACATCTGAGATGATAAGGCCTTCCGTGACTTCGAACTAAGTACGCAAGTTCAAGTTTGGGTCTGTATGTAAGAAGTATTGGAGAGCTGTGCGTGCACATTTGAAGGAAGAAAAATCAAGGGGTTGAGATAAATTACGCTAAAAATGAAACGAAACAACTTCACTGCTTCTATGATTGTACTAGGCCTTTTACACGGATTAAGCCTCATCATCAATGACGACGAGCATGGGATCATCGTTCAATTTTTCCGCGTGCAACTAAGTATCTAAGACCTCAAACTACGTAAGTTCAAGTAGTGAAGATGGTAGTAGTGCCAGAGTGCCACCTGAGATCTATGGACCATATACACAATTATTATGCTTGTACTCGGAGTACATATTTGCAACTATTTTTGCAACCGTGTAATCACATACATGGTCACATAGTAGTCACACATGTCAAATCACGTAAAAAGATTTGCAAGATGTGATTTTTCTCTATGACCAAGACAAAGACACAAGACATGCCTACCATGACATCCGCTTCTTTTGCCCTTGGGTCGTCGTTCAGCCATCGCCATTGGCCATGAAATGGTATTGCATATTGTCAGCTTCCGTCAGAGCCGTCGATCGTCGTCATTAGCGTTATTATACAATCACTGAGAGCATCATTGAAAAAGAGGCACGCGTGTGCTTGCAGCATGTAAGTTTCTCACAGCAAATCAATCCAAGCCAGAGGGAAGATCACATCTAGGACAACAGCATGGACGTGAGATGTTGTTTGAAATGTTATCGTGGCTATCTCTGAGTGTGCTCAGACGAGTGGTCGTCAATGTTGTCGTCTAAGAGGGTGATGTGTGTTGCGCTTATCCCTGACATCCGATCATATGGCAAAATGCTTTTCTATGATAAGTCGTACACACTTTCCGTCAAAAATTAGTTGCTATTTAATGTTATGTTATTTGCAGTGTCTCGGGAAGGTCTAATATATCCTATTACCCAATGCCATGAACATGTGTGCATTATGTGTGTTGAATTAGCTTTTCAAGTCAATTTTCATCTTCTGTTGCCAACTGACTCATCGATCAGTACGCTATACCCATTTAGTGAGTGCGCCATCATTGTACCCCGTACATAATCCTCTATACTATTACTCGTTTTTTATCACACCAAACGTGATATTTGTGTCGGCACACATACACAATACATGTCAGCCGCTGATGTATGGTACGGACGATACGTCTCTCTACTTGATGATCGATACAACGTTCGACATCAGTCATACCATTCGATTCAGCTGCCTTATGGGATCGTCATACAATGTATTCTGCTATCGCAGGGTCGTAGATATAGTGTATTGATCTAGCTGGGTGTATGGTGAAGGTGATCGGCGCCGGAGCGATGGAAAAGAAGTGTGACCAATGACCGCTCTGCGCTGTCACACTGCGTTTACTTTGGGTTGCAAAAGTTGCAAAAAGCATGCTCTTTTGCAAGGATTTTTGCAACTTCGGTTGCAAAATGACCATAAAATACCACAATTAAGACCGACATATCACGCTCTAGACCGTGATATATTTTTCTTGTACAATCACGCTACGAATTCCTCTGTAGCTTTTGCTACTTGGGTTGCAAATCCGGGTTAATAAAAAGAGAGCTGTGCATCAAAATTTGAAGGGAGAACCGGGGATTGAGGTAGATTGGCTCAGCTAGCCACAGCTGTTGACGTGCAGCTGCTCTCTTGTACCATAATATCCAGATTACTTGGAATGCAACTCGTACAGCTTTGACTTACATCATTACATCTCACATCATCTCAAAAATGCACAACAGGACATCAACGTGGCGTCAGAATTGATCGTAGACTTCCCACTCAAACGCAACCATGCGCAGGTGGATGTGCGTTTTGCCAAAACAGCATAGCTTCACATTGTTCCTAGGCACGAGGACAAAAACAGAAGCCAGCTGTGGTACACCAAGGCAGAATACAACTCAATGAAACGAAACATCAAGCAAGAAGTCCTCCAAGTCCGAGCTCGTGCAAATGATTCGGGGTCCGAAGAAGATAGCGGCTCCTGGATTGGTATTTCTCATCTACTCACACCTGCCTCTGCGGTTGAGGTGCAGGCTTGCAGACGTCGATGCGTACGTGCAGTTCTTGCAGAGCAGGCGATACAGGGGCCGTCTGCAAGTGCAAGTTCGAGGTCTGAGGATATTGCTCTTGCCTCGTCAGCCGAGACAAGGAGGGCCGTATTGAGAGCAAGGAAGCTCGGTAAGCTTCATCAATATTCCATTCGAGAATACGCAGGAAATCTGTAGGATCGAGTAGATTGTAACGGTGTACCAGTCTAAAACTAATCTGTCCCGTTGGACGAGTCTGTCCCGTTGAGATGAGATGAATTTTCGGACTGTCCGTTCCGAGCGCCTTGTCGGTCGATTTGAGCGCAGTAAAGCCAGGGGGAGTTAGCTAGGCCAATGTATGGAAGGTTATGATGATCGGCCGCCACCAACGCATCGACCGAGGCGCTATCGGAGGCGGTGTTGCTGATGAAGTCGAATGTGCTGTGAATTGATGTGTGAATTTAGTTTTCATCTCATCTTTTTAGTTTCAGTCACGCCGACGACCGTCATTTTCCGTCCGCGTTACGAGAATTTCACTCCTCCTCCCCTCATGAAGACGACAATGAGCACAAGAGCAGCACTACAGCATTATTAATATTATAATCGTCAATGAGTTAGGCGCTTTAGTGTCCACTGTTCATCCATTATTACACTGCATTTCCACTCCCGTACTTCCACTCTCCTTCAGCAATGCCCACCAAATCTAGGGTAAGTCGCCACAGCGCACAAAAGAGAAATGACGCTGATGATAATAATGACGATGAAATAAATCGTCCACGAGTGCGTCAGCGGAATAATCAACTGTGTCAACCCCTCTTCCAAGGGGTGACGGCGGCGGCGGCATCGATCCTCCACCTGCTCCTCAAATCTCCCGGAACAGGAAGCACAGCGCAAACGAATTGTTGATGAGATTGCGGAGAGACTTCTTCAACTCAAAGAAATATGGCACTCAAGCAGGCACGAGCGGAGCGTCGTCGAGAAAGTGAACAAGCAGCTGGATCATTGGAACACATCAAGGGGAGACTCACTGCCGGCAGATTGTTCTCAAGTGGCACTGTTGCACTTGATAGTGAGGTACCTGCACTGGTAGAACGATCTTCGCAGGTGAAGGTCGATAAATTGTACGAGAGACTCAGGAAGGAGGCGGTAGCATTCGATGCAGTCAACGACGAATACAGAAAGCTCTTGCGATTGCGATCTGACAAGGCCGAAAATCAGCCTACAACTGTGACAACTTGAAGGCGTTTATCAAAGCGAGGCGGTTGAAGGAACGAAATCCGTCCCAACCAAGAAAGATGATGATTTGATTCAAATGAAACACCGTCTTGCTACCTGCGAACCAGTTGATTTGAAGGGTCACCTACAGCCTCATGTTAAGTGCACTGAAGAGCAAAGCGATGATTTCTTGACACGATACAACGCTGATATCGATGACGAGAGTGGAGATGATGATGAAGAAGAATGCGATGAGATCGGGCAGAGAGAAGAAGTTTGAGTTGTCTTCTTAGTAGCTCACAAACAAGAGAGCCCTAAATGTGCTAGAAGAGAGAAGAGATAAGCAGTGTAGGCGCCTGCACGCCAGCTGAAAGTGAGGCGGTAACCGCAGGAAGTCAGGCATCATCGATTTTCGAGCGCCGACCCCATGCCTGCGAAAGGCAGGCGTGGGGTCGGCGGCAGATTTTAGTCCACTATAATCTACTTATGTTGCTATGAAAAGCTATTTCTTTTCTCTCGAATTGCTATCATTGCTTAATCGGGCAGCATTCTTTATTCGATCATTCGAATTGAAATTGATTGTATTGTCGTTCTCACGCGACTGCGGTTCGAAAATATTTTTTGAAATGTTTTTTTAGAGGACGTCTTTTTGAAGTCATTTTTGAGCACTTTTGTCAAAAGACCTCTTCCGTCATTCGTACTTTTGTCGTGGTGAGTGTATCCATTCGACCAGGGCATCGTTGGATAGGGAATGATCGACCGCTTTGTGTTGCCACCTCAGATCGAATCTAATTCTCTTTTTTCTTATCATATTTAGGCAGCTATGTGAACCTATTTTGTCAAGGTTCTTTACTGTGGACGGACCACGCGCTAGTAGATTGGGACGACTCGCGAGTATGGTAATGGCAGCTCGCAAACATTGCACACCATACTATCTTACTATGCAGACACTTCACACGTCGTTTCTCTGTTGCTGCCATGTTTCTTGGTCTTGGAGGATGACCAACTATTGATATCATAATCATATCTCCTTCATTCAAGTTGTTCCCGCTCGAATAGCCAGAGCTTCGCGGTGGATCGCTCAGCCTTAGCTAGAGCCATACCAGACGCACAGAAGAAGGTAATACGAATGGATACAAATCAGATGCCTCTCTAGTTGACGGACAAGGACAAGCGACTCTACATCTACTCTATCTTATATATATACATATACATATTGCATTCGTCAAGTGTAAATTTCTTCTATGTAATAGTATTATTTACAGCATGCTAATGCTTAGCTATATTTGTCTACCATATCAATAGCTCCTGACTTTTGTGCTGCGAGAAATATTTGAGTGAGGAAGTATAGTAGTAGCCTGACATTCTCAGGGTGAAAGGGGTCAACTTGAGAGTCGGGCGCCAGATGGCGACAAAAATGGGGCAGATTGGTAGCTGAGAGCAACTTCGAGCTTCTTCAAGTAAGAATGAACACGCCCAGGGAGGTTCATCGCACCATTCCGATTGATCAGAGCACTATTTTGGGCTGCAAACTCCTCTGCATCGACATCGACGCCCGACAGCACAGAAAGCAACAGATATCAGCGCTGTTTGCTGTCTGGGCTGTCTGAAATGAAGTGAAAAAAAGAGAATTAGATTCGATTCGAGGCGGCAGTATTATATAGTCGATCATTCCCTATCCAACGATGCCTTAGTCGAATGGATGCACCCACCGTAGCCGAAGCAGTAGGGCGGAGAGTGATGATTTTGACAAAAGTGCTCAAAAATGACTTCAAAAAGACGTCCTCTAAAAAAACATTTCAAAAATATTTTCGAACCGCAGTCGCGTGAGAACGACAATATGTGTGCGACTCGAAACGAATGTAACATTTGTAACGATTCGAATTTTCGGGTAACGAAATGTAACAATAACGTAACACACTAGATAAATTTAAAAATCATTCGAAACTTCGAAATAAGCCGTTCGCGGACAACATGAATCGACAGGTCCGTTCGCTAGTTCCCAGATTTTTTTTTTCAGGCGCTCGCGGGTCCCTCCCCGCACGCGCCGGTCTTTCGACGCCATCGGCGTAATTCACAGGGGGGGTTAGGCGATTCGAACGAGGCACTAATTCATGGTTTTTTGTTTTTTTGGTCCTAAGGGGGCTCTAAGGCTCTCTCTCTCTCTCTCCCTCTCTCTCTCGGCCTCCTCTCCCTTTCCCGCTCTCTCTTTCTCTGGTAAGCTTCACAATATTCCATTTGAGAATACACAGACAATCTTTTCAAGGATCGAGTGATTATACTTACTTAGGCTAGTTGTACTTGGGGTCGTTGGGGTCTGCTACCATAATTATCACTGATTCCAACTGCAGCAGAGTACTAACATTGCGATCTCGAATTACTGTGGTTCTGTGTCTGAACTGTTGGCCGATTAAGCATCCTGTATGCCCACCATCATTTCTGGCTCTTCGCACTTTAGAGGGTGGTTTACGGATGCATCATCGGTAGATGAGAAGTGGATAAGTTAGGGTTAGGGGATATCCAAGCTTCGGTAGAAGATTAGAGCTGTAGTATCTTTTGATTATGGTGGTGATCCAAGCTTCGGTAGAAGATTAGAGCTGTAGTATCTTTTGATTATGGTGGTGATGGATAGAGGGAGGTGGGCTCAAATTTTGCTGCCATCATACACTAAAGAAAGAAATCTCCTCCGACACAATCAAAGGACACCCAAATAATTTCCAACATTTACATCTCTAAAGAATGAACATCCAGATATTCAACAAAAGCTGAGTTCATCACCACTCTCGGACTCAATAATAAACTATTCCGACTGGGGGAGGGACTATGAGACAATCACCAAGTGCCCCACATGTTGATTGTGGAGACATGGCCGACGCTCAGTTGACGGCACAAAATCATTTCTGGGTGCAGTAGAGGCTGTTCGCAAACCCGATGACATCAAAAATGGAGTCGGAAGGATGCTATGGGACCATAGAGGAATGGACGTGGTATTTTAGTGGTGTTAGTCCCTGCATTGCCATTGAAAAGGGTGCCAAGATGACAACATCAGTGTGGAGGAAGTCATTGAAATGAAATAAAAAGATGAGAAGATGACTCCAGAGAGCAAAAAGCAGTCACGTTTTCCGTGACTCCACGCTTAAAGCTAGCGAGTCTACTAGCTTCATCCGTAACGGGACAGACTTTTTCAGCTCCATCATCGATCGATATCAACCAAAATGGTCTCGGCGCGGCCACAATATAGTCGTCCACATTGACCCCGGTGACAAACCCAACACGCATAATCGATAGAGTATCATCTCAGCTGCAGCCAGCTTCAATGGACGGCTCGGCTTAATCGGACGTATATTGACCGAGATCGAAGAACGCAAAGATGAGATGAAAATGACGGGACACACTAGTTTTAGACTGGTACTGTAAGAAGTAGTGTAGGAGACATTTTAAATTTTATGCTATATGGTCCACTACGTAGCTTGACGTAGACGTCCTCGGCCATTACTACACAGTACTACGCTCACAATCTTATTCCGTTCAATCATGCAACAGGTTAAGTCTCCTTCCTGCCTCTATCTCGCCGGATCGGATAGGCAGGGGTCAAACGCAAATCATATTCATATCACAGAGAGGCAAAATCATACGAAAGATGCTGATGGATGCGTAAGATCTGGGTTGGTGATTTCTACGAGGATTTTGAATCCCACTTTTATGTAAATAGTTTGTAGCCGTTCCCTCCCGTAGTATCTACGGCGTAGAGAGGGCCGCTCAGTAAACTTGAATTTCAGCGTGAAGCTTAGCACCTGTAACAGATACATAGCCTAAAGAGAGGCTCACCTGGCTGCATTTCTCTCTCTCTAGCTCGGAGACGTTAGCAGATGCTAAAGTATGTTCCCACGTTCGTCATCGTCAATTGATGATGAGGCATTGTTTTCCAGATTACTTGAATATTTCGACCTTACACTTGCTCAGGTCTACAGCGACGCGCAGCTGCCCTCTTGTTACATCGTCATATTCATATCCAGATTACTTGGATTGCAAGCTTGCTCATCTGGTAGCCCATCTAAGAAAGCAAGTAAGGGGCAAAGAACGAGAACTGCACATCGAAGTCAAAAGAGAAAAGGAAAGGGATTGGCTCATCAGCGCGCAGCGACCCTCTTGCTTCCTGCTCTCTCACTATTACTATCCAATGAGAAAAGACTGAGCGATATGTATTTAGGAAGGCCATCGTCAATCCTCTCCAGAAGAGAAAAATAATTCTAATCTATCTAGAATAACAACAATGATCTACTTCAATAATGTTTCCCTAGAGAGATCCCGAGACTCACTTCCGTGACTTTTCCTATTTTCTTCGTCGGCAGTCTTCTGTGACTTTTCCTATTTTCTTCGTCGGCAGTCTCCCTCTGCCTCTGTGGACTCTTCTTGGTTGCATTTACAGCGGCCTGGTTTGCACGGAGAGTTGCAGCAAGAACATCGTTTTCAACAAATCTCTGCTCGATGTCATGAGGGCTTTGACTGCCTTATCATGTCCCTGCGTAGCTGCGTTGAGCCAATGTTTCACTGCTCTTTCAATATTGCCATCGTCCCATTCCTCGCATCCAAGACCATACCTAGCTTCTGGATGACCACCAATCGCAGCTTCTTCCAGATGGTACATCATCTCCCCCCTATATCTCTGCCAGTTTGAAAAGGGCTTCAATCTCTCCCAGCTCATCTGCCTTTGTAAAATAATCCAATGTATTGAATGCTTCCTATTTTTCGCATCACATGTGGATCATTTGCCTCAATTCTTTTCATCCTTTGTCTATCACGTTCTTCATCAGTTTTGGGCCTCTGTTCATGAAATGTGGAATGGAAATGAGAAAGAAAAGATACCATACCATGAGAAAGATGAATAGGTAGAAATAAACCTAAGACCCCACTCTCAAATGAACTCTATCTGAGTCATACTTGACAGCAACATAGTGCAGAGATGCATGAAGTAAACATTGCTATGAAAATTTATCTCTAGGAATTACATTATCACTATGAATAACAAAATCATTCTTCTAGCGATTTGTTATCATCGTCACCATGGAACGTGCTCTTTGAACGTATCTATTCGTCCCCTACTCGCTATGGCATTGGTTTTAGAGCGTCTTACCCGTGAGCGACGTTTGCTGATTGAAGATTGGATTTGATTTCCTTTTCACTCAACTTGCCCGCACGCAACACATCAAAAAATACAGCGTTCTTTGCTAATTGAATATTAGAGTTGGCTTCTTCTTCACTCAACCGTTTCTGATTCAGTTTCCCTCCTGCTGCAGACCCCAAAATCTCTCTTGCCTTTTCATAGGCAGCAGAGGCAATAATTTCCGAATCGAAGGAACCAATGTATCGCGACTTTCCACAGTAATAGTATTGGACTTGCCACTTCTTCGATCTTACGAATGTAACACCTCGTAGGCCACATTACCATTACCTACGTCATTCGTCACTTGTGTAGTAGCATTTGACGTAATTTTGAGTAGATCAGATTGCCATTCCTGCTGCTTGGTCTGGCCATCTTTACCACGAGGAAGTGCAGCCCCGTCATTCGTCCCTTGTGTAGTAACATTCGATGCAGTTTTGAGTAGAGCAGATTGCAGCTTCTGCTGTTGTTTGACTGTGGCACCAATTGCTAACCGGGGGTTAGCCATTTGTTACCCGCTTCACCTTCTGCCGCTTGGAAGAAGAAGTACCCTTCTTCCTTTTACGAGAAGATGCACCTAACGCATCGACTACAGCCTTCTTTGCTGCGTCGATATTGGATTTGGCTTCTTCTTCACTCAATGGCTTTCGACCAGAGTTCTGTAAAATCTCACGTATCGTTTCATAGGCAACCAAGGCTCTCGTTTTCGACTCAAAGACACCAATGTAACGTGATTTTCCAAAGTAGAAGTACTGAACTTGCCACTTCGTTGAAGCTCTCATGGTAACACCTCGCTGGCCATATGTAACACTGTGATGAGACTTATCTTGTGCAGTAGCATTTTTTGACGTAGTTTTGAGAGCAGATAGTAGTTTCTGCTGTTCTTGCTGTACCTGTCGCTTGGATGTGGCTCCAATTTTTGGCGTTGCTTTGGGCGTGGTTGAACCTACCTTTTGCTGCCTGGGAGCAGAAGAAGCCTTCGTCTTCTTTCCACCAGCAGACGATGGCAAAGGTGAGTGATAAAATTGTCGTCCATGCTGATTAGTATTCCACGTAAAGCCCGTTCGTGATACAAATTGTGCCTGATTCATACAATCATTTTTGAACGTTCCATGTCGAAGTACAGCAGCTTCGTTTTCCAAACGTCGGCGCTTTGTTACAGCTGCTTCTGCGTAACCTTTCACCGCCGGTGGCTCTGCCACGATATTATTGGCGTGTGGCGCCGCATAATAACTGTACCCAATGCTAGTGTCGCCGCGGCACATTGCTTCAATTTCGGAGTAGCTCGTATATCTTGCGCGGCTGTATGGGTTATTGGTCGTCGATGATAGTCCACCTTCTTTTTTGATTGGTTGGTTTGAGCTTTCCAAGCTGTTGCATGCAAATGTGCTGGATTGCTCATGGTGACAGCGTTTCAACGTCGGAACATCATTTTTTGTCTCTTCATGATGTTCGGACTTCAAATTACTATTCACGCCGCCGCTGATAGAAGCTGCGCCTCCATCAACATAATCATCAAAAAACGACGCTTCCACCTTGAATGCAGTAACCATTGTGCGCAGATATCTCGTGATAGAGGATGGTGCTTTGATTGAGTACGATGATGTTTGGTAGCGCTAGCTGGTTCCCTGTTCATGTGACAAAAAATGCTCATTGTCATTGGCATTGGATGGCGGAAAGTCGCAATGATCATGGACTCCCATAAATTCAAATGCGAACCACGAACGTATTCCCTTGCTACCGCGCTCAAAAAATCGCGACACTCAGAAAATCGCGACAAAATTTTTTTGCTAACAAACTACGCACAAAACATACATTGACTGAAACCAGTGCCTCGATACGCTCAACATCGACCCTCTGGCTACGCCCATCGGCCATAGGTTGATAGTACATGTTATTACCTTTCGATTATGCCGCTGGAAGTCATCATATTCACTATACTCGCACTACAGCGGCTGCATAGGTGCTCATATACGCATGCGTCATACATAGAATCACTCTATTTACTAGCTGAAATAGGCCATTTTGGACCGATGCTTGCGCTTTATCTAATAGCTATATAATGGTCAACTAATTAATAATTGTATTTGAATATACTTCCTCAAGGGATTCTGGCTGTCAGTTTGGGTTCAACGTGTTGATAGGTGCGCTCTATGGAGGGCATACTCACATGGTTGTTTCGTATTTTGTGCTGTGTCGCCTAGCTAAAATTAATTCGCGACAAAAAAATTGTCGCGATTTTTTGAGCGCGGTAGCTTGCACGAGCGAACCAAGCGCCAAGCGCAGGTCGATACTCTTGGAGAACGGGTCACCCTGATCGATATATTACGAAGCAGAGGAGAGATAATAGCTGCGGGCTCGAATTATTATTGATAATGAAGAATGCAAATGCAGATTGTAATGAGGCGGGCGCTTTATGTTGTGCTTCCTGCGGCATCGCAGAAAAAAATGATAATGATGACATCAAATTGAAGAATTGCACCGCTTGTTATCTTGTTCGATACTGCAGCATTGAATGCCAAAAGGAGCATCGGCCAAAACACAAACAAGCGTGCAAAGAACGCGCCGCAGAACTACGTAACGAGCTTTTATTCAAGCAACCGGAAAGTACGCATCTTGGGGACTGTCCGATCTGTATGATGCCTCTCCCGCTCGATCCAGAGAAATCTATCATGATGAGTTGTTGCAGCAAAGTGATTTGTAACGGCTGCGCTTATGCCAATCATAAGCGAGAAGTGGAAGCTTCATTAGTTCCATCGTGCCTATTCTGTCGCAAACATAGGCTCGAAAGTAGTGAAGAAATTATGAAACAACTTATGAAACGAGTTGAGGTAAATGATCCAGTTGCTATGAGGCGAGTGGCATTTGAACAATACATCAAGGAAGAATATAGAAGTGCATTTGAGTATTGGACAAAGGCTGCTAAATTGGGTGATGCCGCTTCGCACTTCAAACTGGCAGCTATGTATAATCGTGGGCAAGGTGTTGTGAAGGATACAAAAAAGGAAGTTCATCATCTCGAAAAAGCTGCTCTTTCCGGTCACCCTGGAGCTAGACACAATCTTGGATGTTACGAATGGGAGGATGGCAATTTTGACAGAGCAGTGAAACATTGGACCATCGCTGTCAAACAGGGATATGATAATTCAATCAAAGAGCTGATGGATGCATTCAAGAGGGGATTGGTCGAAAAAGAGGTACTTGCTGCAAATCTCCGTGCACACCAGGCAGCTGTAGATGCAACCAAGAGTCCACAGAGGAAGGAAGCCGAAGCGAAGATTTTTTCCGACTTGTGAAAGAACGGGGGTATGGTGGAGAGTATTAGGTTTTTTGATTAATGTCGATTCAAATCGCATTGCGATGCATTCAATGATCTCCTCCTTTCTTTTCTCTAACTCATACATATTAGCATTAGTGAAACAGTAAATCAAGAAGGGAATACCTTTGCCTTCTCTTCGACCTTCGTAAATCCTCATTCTCAAATTCTTCGAATATCAATATATAGGAGTATCACACGACGAGAGTCAGCTTGGACATCGTGTCTCTTCTTGAATATATGAACTAGCCTCCAAAGCACAGATGTGGATTTCATTCTTTGTCTCTTGGCGGGGATGAAGCAATAAGCAATGCATGAGAGACTGGCTTTTTTTGCATTTTTTTTAGCAAGCAGCTGAGAGCTGAGCGAATAATGGGCTAACACGCGAGAATAGCGCTGCGACATGAAGAGCTGCGCATCCGGGATCCAAGCCACTGACCATGCATCGCGCTCGCATGCGATGCTGCGCCATCTGGATCAGGGTTGTGTACCCACGTGAAATACCCCTGGGTAGGTAGGTATGGGTAGTATCCAAAATGTTCACCCCAATAGGTAGGTGGATGTGGGTATCTACCCATACCCACCTCTATTTTGCTGGGTTTTGGGTAGGTGTGGGTACCTACAAAGATCTTCAGTGTAGCACTGTCAATTCCAGCTCTACGTGCACCAAACGCCTTCGTCGAGGGTTTCTTTAGTACATGCACCTGGTTTGATCATCATCATGTGCAAAAATTGAGTCCTCATCGTCTTATTTCTCTCGGCTGTAGATTCTGGTCTGTGGTGGAGAATGTAATATGCATTCATTTTGTATGCAGTTCAAGTGAAACTGCATCGAGTTTACTTGCAATACACATTTTCACTACTCCTGTTACCTCCTCCAGCACCTTTTGCGTCCGTTTGATCCCTTTTCAACGTACCCATCCAGTGTCCAAAAGAGCACCTTCTCGGGTAGGTGGGTATGGGTATCTACCCATTCCAAAAACCCGCCGGGTAGGTACTTTTTGGGTATACCCACACCCGCTACCTACCCATTTTTCGGGTACTTCAGGCTGGGTACCACGGTGGGTACACAACCCTGATCTGGATGGAGGAACGAACGCGCAACCTTCGGCATTCGGCAGGATGCAGATGCAGGATCCAAGATCTCGGCAACAACGAACAGCAACAGCAACGAGAACGAGAGGAAAGAAGAACAGCTCTAGTCATCACTGCCTCAGGTTATTAAATCTGACCTACATGAACATACGTACATCGTCCGGATAGAGAGTGGAATCTTATTCATTATTTGTCGATACAACAGTACAATTACAACAGCCGGCCATCGCAGCCTCGGTTTATTAAAACATCGAATCGATTAATTGTTACATATCATTACAATATGAGCTCAGCTGTAAGAAGTGAGAGCGGCATGGTGCGTTGCGCTTCCTGCGACATTGCAGAAAAAGATGATGTCAAATTGAAGAATTGCACCGCTTGTTATCTCGTTAAGTACTGCAGCGTCAAGTGTCAAAAGGAGCATAGGCCAAAACACAAACGAGCGTGCAAAAAACGAGCGGCTGAAATACGTGATGAGTTGTTATTCAAGCAACCGGAGAGCAGCCATAAGGGAGACTGTCCGATCTGCTTGATCCCAATGTCGCTTGATGTAGACAAATCCTCCATGATGAGTTGTTGCAGCAAAATAATTTGTCGTGGTTGCTATTATGCCAATAGTATACGCGAGTTGGAGGCTTCACTGGTTGCATCATGCCCATTCTGTCGACAACCTGCGCCCTCCACAGCTGAAGAATGTGACAAACTGAGGTTGAAAAGAATGAAAATGAATGATCCAGTTGCTATGAGGCAAGAGGGAGTGGAACAACGCGCCAAGGGAGACTATAGTGGTGCAGTTGAATATTATACAAAGGCTGCTGAATTGGGAGATGCCGAGGCGCATTATCAATTGGCATGTTTGTATGTTAGAGGGGAAGTTGTTGAGAAGGGTAGTAGGAGAAAGGAAATGTATCATCATCTCGAAGAAGCTGCCATTGGTGGTCACCCCGGAGCTAGGCACGCTCTTGGTTGTGAGGAATTGAACAATGGCAACATTGAGAGAGCAGTGAAACATTACATCATCGCTGTCAAACAGGGATGTGAGCATTCAATCGAAACGCTTATGAATGCATTTAAGGGGGGATTTGTGTCGAAAGAGGACCTTGCTGCTGCCCTTCGCACTTACCAAGCCGCTGTAGATGCAATCAAAAGTCCACGGAGGGCGAAAGCCGAGATAGCCGAAGAGGTAGTCAGCTCGATTCGCAATAGATAATTCACCACCGCCGCGATATGTGTTTGTATACTTTGGGGCATGGCGTGGAAAAAGACAAGAAAAAGAAAGGAAAGGGAAAGTTCTGCTCTTCGTGCACATCTGCCTGCCATGGATCAACAAAAAGTCCTGATAGGGAGAAGGCAGGAAGCTATGGCTGCTTCAGCCAGAGGTTTTCCATTTTAACTCAATTGCTGTTATTGAAGCCAGTTACTTTAGCCACATGCCATACTTTTAGCTTTTGAAATTGTACCTTTGGGAGTGTATGAGAGTGAAACTGAACAAGGCAAGGAAGAGGATAAAGTTGTAGTTGGACAGAAAGTGGAAGCTACAGAGCATAGCTGCTTTCTTATCTAATGCAGATTTGAGGAAATGAAGTGGTTTATCCTGAGAGAATGTTGAAAGGTCAAGAGTGGGTCAAGAGAGTGGTTGGGAGAGAAAGTGATGATTCAGAGAATAACATAAAGAGGAATTCATCCTTAAACAACCAATGGATAATAATTGAAGAATGGGTGATCGACTAGCCTGGCTGCTGAGAGTGCAGGCGGATTTGCTCATTTTTCTCAGCGATAGAATGTGATGAGTTGTGCTTGCTCTTACATGAAAGTAGCCGCAATGATGATGAATTCCAAACTCAACATAATAACTTCTCGATGGTTTGGTAGAAAGTAGCTTGCTATTAAGCAGAAATAGATGATTTATGTATTGGTGTGAGACCTACTCCAGTGTGCAAGACATCGTGGCCGAGTGGTCTAAGGCGTTGCATTTAGGCTGCAATCTTAGTTGGCGCAGGTTCGAATCCTGCCGATGTCATCCTTTTGCTTTTTCCTCTTATTATTTTTACTTCCACCGCAAAACGCAAACCTGACTTGAATTATCCAACTTCCTTCTTGTATTCAAACACCATGATGCGGAAATTTTTATCGCTACCATCACCCTCATCGGTGCAGTTAGCTGCATATCTTCTTCTTCTTTTATGCTCAATCACCTCATCATCATCAGCTTTTGCCCCTCCCACCTCCCAACTACTCCTTCGTCCCTTTCCTTCTTCTTCCACAACTACAAAATTAAACAACATTTACGACGATTGGTCCACAGATCTCCTCTCCACAGCATCCTCCCCCTACACCTACGATGATCTAATCCTCCCCTTCTGTGATGAAGAAGCTGTTGAGCAATGCCTCGAAGAATTGATGGATAGTGATTACGGACAAACTATGTTCGGGAGGCATGACATGGCAGCCAATGTGGGTATTACGGGCACTGTAGAATTGATTAGTCTGGAGGGACCAGAGGCAACATTATCATTAATTGGCAAGTTTTGGCATCGGAGGGAAACAGTGTTGGGGAAGGCGGCCATGTACCTGAATGCAAGGATACCAGAGCTAACGTCAATAACTGTTGCATCGGCAGAGGATTTGAATGATTTTGAAGAGGTGACGGATGAATTTACTGGTGAGGTGTTGTATGTGGAGGATAAACGAAGTCCGGATTTTAATGGGGATAGGGAGACGATGGAGTATCAGGGTTTGGATCCGGATGCTCGGGGGCCGTTTCCTCCTTCGGTGTTCAGTGGTGTGAAAATTATCCCAACTTAGACAACAATAATTTGTAATACTCAAAGTGTGTGTTACCTATCTATTTAATCATTAACTTATCACACTACCAATCATCCATCTCTCTACTGAGGATCACTCATAAAGAACTGAACTGGTCGGATCGATCGTTCTCAAATCAACCAACACGCTCCCCTTACCCTGAGTAGTACTCAAATGAGCCTTCAAATAATACTTGGTTCCCTTGGCACTCCCCCCTTTCCCCTTCTTTCCTTTTCCAAAGCTCTCTGGCTTGACGCTCTGGATTTCATTCATAAATTCTCTCATATTGTCCATTAATTTGTCGACGCCGAATGATCCTCTTCCGATTCCAATCCGGACGATCCCCTCCTTGTCTGTTCGGTAATTGCTAATTCCAGATTGCTGTTGATCTAACGTTTGAAGGAGCTGATCCTGCGGTTGAATCGTGTTAAGTTTCGGATTCGGCATGAGCCCCCTAGGACCCAGCAATCGAGCAATGGACGACAATTGCTGGCATCATTTCAGGAGAGGCTATCGTGCGTTGGAACGCAGTGAGCGACACATTTCCATTTTTAATGTCTTCAATTAGTGAGGCTCCACCGGCCACGACAGCACCATTGGCCAGCGCCTCTTTGGCCAACTCCATATTATCAGTGAATACCGCCACACCGAATTTCTTGCCATTACCATGCGGCAACGAGAGCGATCCCCTGAGCGCCTGACCGGGCTTGCGAGGATCGAGATTGAGCTGCAGCGCCACCTCCACAGATTCGTCCATTCGTCGATATTCCTTCTCGGCGGCTTCTTTCCTCACTTCCTCCTCCGACGGATGGGTCGGCCGCCCCCTCGCCGTTAGATATGTCGAGCGCTGATTGACACGCTTCTCTTTGTTATTCTCCCATCGCTGCGATCGGTGGAGGTGTCGCTCGTCCATTTCGGAGAGGAGCCGCTGCAGTGCATCTTGAATTGGCGCGGTGGGCAGCGGCGATGGATGGGCGCGAGTGACGTAGCTTTGGAAGTGAAGGGCGGCGGGTGCAGCTGGGCGGCATAGCACCAACCTTTGAGCTGTGCAGCGGATTACGTTGGACATGATGTTGACTATGATGGTTCATACAGCGTCGATTTGCTGACATGGAGATTGTAGATTGTTTGTTTTGCTTTGATTTTTTGAGGAGAGCGAGAACAGACGCAGTTTACTGGTGGGTGAGCTGGTAGGTTCATAAGTAGGAGGTTATAAATTAAGATGTTAGGGATACGATCTATTTAGTAAGTAGCGAAGCCCGTTAGTTCTGAGGCTTCAATACAACGTTGTTTTAATGGAAATGGTGCAGGAAGTGGCGTTAACTTACAGATGTTTTGATAGACCAATGTAATGTATGTTTTACCCTTGATGTATGTATCGTAAGATAGCTCTCTAAATTACGTTTGGAGAGAGAGGGTGAGAGATATAATTGTTATTTTTTTAATATGAGTTTAATATGAGCGATGATAATGCTGATGCGGCGGTTGACAAATCAAGGTGTTGTGCTTCGTGCGGCATTGCTGAAAGTGATGACAAAAAAATTGAAGAATTGAACCGCTTGCTATCTCGTTCGATATGCTGTTTGGTTCTGCCCTCGGCGTATGAAGACTCCAAATGTTGGTTCAATGATGTCTAGGTAGTGATAATGCAACATTTACCTAATTTCCAAAGTGATATGATATGTCAGAAGGATCATAGGAATCAGCATATGCGGGGGTGCAAAAAAAGAGCTGCTGAATTGCGAGATGAATCATTATTTATGGAACCTGAGAGTAGCTATCTCGGGGACTGCCCCATCTGCTGTTTACCACTCTCGCTTGATAAAACAAAATCTTGTATTATGAAATGCTGCAGCAAAGTCATATGCAAAGGCTGTGCTTATGCTAATAAGTTACGAGAGTGGGAAATGATGCTTGAACAAGCATGTCCATTTTGTCGAGAGCCGTTGTCCAAAACTGATGAAGAACACGACAAACAAACGATGAAAAGAATTGAAGCAAATGATCCACTTGCGATTCGCCACGAGGGAGGAATTCAATACGAGAAAGGAGAGTATATCAAAGCAGTTGAGTTATGGACAAAGGCTGCTAAATTGGGAGATGCGGAGGCGCATGGTAAGCTGGCAGTTATGTATCGAAATGGACAAGTCGTTAAGAAAGACAAGGGGAAGCTAATTTATCATCTGGAAGAAGCAGCTATTAGAGGGGATCCCGGTGCTAGATGCCTTCTTGGAAGTGAGGAATTCGAAAATGGCAATACTGAGAGAGCAGTGAAACATCGGATCATCGGCGCCACGCAAGGTTGTGACTTTTCAATACAAGCACTGATGGACTTGTTCAAGAGTGGGTTTGTGGAAAAAGATGTTCTTGCAGCTACTCTTCGTGCACACCAGGCCGCTGTAGATGCAACAAAGAGTCCGCAGAGGGAGGCAGCTGCACAATATTATGGATGCTGAAGTAAGATTGGTGGAAACCCATCAAGGCAGCTTTCAAAATAAGATGAATCGAACTACATAACACATATGTAAAACTTTCTGATGAGAATAACGTACATGAAGTAATGCCTGGCATAAAGGTTTAAGCCCCAAGCACTGTTGACACTGATGAAAAAGTGAAATAGCTGCCTGTAAGTGTAAGTAGCCTGTGTCTAATCGAGTATTCATTACGTTGAGTTGCGTTGCGACATTCTCATTTTCTCTCCACTTCACCATCCATCACCCAGCCATCCATCTACTTACCATGACATGATATGATGTACCCATTGCCCATGCATGATGCATGCCGGATGCCGGACATAACTTGCCCCAAAGAATGAAGCTCAAAGCCGCAAACCTCCAGGCACGATCGTACAACGGAATAATGCCTGCTATGAAGGGTTGTAGCTGCCACTTTTCTCAAAAGAGAAGACCTCGGCTTTGCGCCGCACTTGCAATCGGCACATCATATCTATCATGCCATCAAGCTGCAAATGCATTTTCAGTGCCATCATCCCTCCGCAACAAAGTGACTACGATGCCATCACAATCCCTCAACAAAATCGCAATTTCTAGAAAAACATCATCCTCTGCCACTGCTCTCTATGCTACTCCGTCACCATCTCTCATATCGTCCTCAAATCACTGGGGCAATGTCGCCGCATTATCCTTCACCGCTTCTCTTGCTCAACTGTTGGGAAAGAAAACATTAGTTGGTAAACTGCTCGGAGCTCCTGTCACTGCAATGGCAGTAGCATTTGTTTTATCCAGTGTAGGATTCCTACCATCATCATTATCATCTACTTCTGCAAAAGAATGGATGACAGTTCTTCCACCGGGGGGAAGTCCATCATCCTCATTCCTACAAAATTTGTCACTGACGATGGCAACACCGCTACTTCTTCTTGGGACAAGTCTCAGAGGAAATGCATTAAGGCAATGCGGCAGTTTGTTAGGATCGTTCTTCGTTGCATCGTTTGGAACTTTGGCTGGAGCAATAATTGCTTTCTCAATTGCCACCATCCCTCGAGCACTTTTGATGTCTGTCCCTAATCAAGATGGGTTGAAAATAGCAGCTGCCCTATTGGCGAAGAATATTGGAGGTGGGATAAACTACATGGCTGTTTGTTCGTGTTTGAATGCAAGTACTGAGAGTATTGCGGCAGGACTTTGTGTTGATAATGTCATGGCATTGGTTTATTTTCCACTTGTGAGTGTGCTCGCTTCAAAATACAAAGATGTCGTTGATGATGATAATGATGGATTGATTGAAAAGGAAGGTAATGATGAATCGAATGCCAAGAATGAAAACAAGAGTGAGCTATCACCAGTAGAATCACTTTCACACGCATTCACACTAGCTGCAGTTTTGACTGCCGGTGGGCAATTCATAAATTCCAAACTACATTACGTGACAACCAGTCCCCTCAATCTATCCCTACCGATTACAACACTTCTGACAGTAATCTTCTCGACATATTATCCACCCAACGTGTTTCTATCCCCAACATCAAGAAAGAAACGCAGTTCTGATGCAAAAAGCAACAGCATCGCAAAGGCTGGAGAAACACTTGGCACGTCATTACTGTATCTATTCTTTGCTACAGCTGGGGCTCCTGGATGGCGATTAAAAGAATCTATTCAACAATCTTTTTCATCGATCGCAACTTTTTTGATAATATTATATGGAGTTCACGGATCTGTGCTGTGGTCACTCAAAAAGCTAATCGAGGTGACAAAGATGGACAAATTCAAGTACTGGAAGAAAGTAATTGCTCCTCAGCATCTGTTGACTGCTTCTTCGGCTGCTATTGGTGGACCAGCCACAGCTGCGGCTCTAGCACAGTCGAATCAATGGGAGTCGTTATTGACGCCAAGCCTATTAGTTGGAAATGTAGGCTATGCGTTAGCAACATTCATTGGGCTATTGTTTTATGGAGCTGCGAACAAGTCATTGTTGTAGATGAAGGTTGTGCATATTATGTAGAATGTATTCTCAAGCATCTAAATTACACTAAACATTTAAATTGCAGTACCGCCTGATGCAGTCGTAATAGCGTCATCCTCATCCGTGCCATCATCGTTGGTCTGAAATGACGGCTGTCCCGTTGAAAAAACAACCATTTCCCACAACGACTGATGGCTGGTATCAATAACGTTTCGTTTGTTTGCCACCATGCTTATCGGGACGTAACACTCTTTGGTATTCACCGAACCCACAATGAAATTGGTTAGCCCGGCCATTGCTCCATGTACGGCGTTGTGGGCAAGTTGTAGACAATACAAGTTGTCTGCAGTATTTGGTGGGATCCCTCTCACCATGTAGGATGGGTCGACATATTTCAATGTCAATTTATCACCATGAGGAGATGCTTCCTCTAGCCGTTCGTCCAATCTACGTTTGAGTTGCTTGCAAAGCCACGGGCCAATGTCATCCAACAGTACATTACCAGAAGCATCTTTCACCTCCTCTTCACCTGCAGCGCCCATTTCCGCCATCAGTTTCTGCCCAGCACCTTCTGCCACAACCACCACCGCTTTATCATGCACCAATAATCGCTCATATAAATGATCCACAATGCCACCCTTTCCATCCAAATAAAAATCCACCTCTGGCACAAGACATAAATCAGCAACACAACTTCCAAGAGCGGAATGCATTGCAATGAACCCACTATTTCGTCCCATTACCTTGACCACACCCAAACCAAACGGAAACCCCTCCGCCTCTGTATTGGCCACATTGATAGCTTCACATGCCGCCTCACACGCAGTCTCAAATCCAAACGTTCGATCAATCAGTGGTATATCATTATCAATCGTTTTGGGAATGCATGCCACGCTAATCGCCAATCCACGTCGTTTCACTTCTTGGGCAATTTTCGCAGCACCTCGTACAGTCCCATCGCCACCACTGATAAAGAGTAAGTTGATGTTTTCCTTGACAAGTGAATCTACAATTGCATCAGTATCATGCCCACCCCTTGACGAACCCAACATTGATCCACCCTGCATATGTAAATTCTGTACCACACCTTCATCCAACCTCTTCCATTCCTCGGGATACAAAAAGCCACGATATCCCTTGGGAATCCCAACAATATCTTGTACTCCATATTGTCGTGAGAGGCACATGACCACTTCTCGTACTACCGAATTGAGTCCCGGGCAGAGGCCTCCGCAAGTGACAATGGCGGCCTTGGAGGTGGATGGATCGAAGCTGATTTGGGATCGTGGGCCTGCTAGGATGAATGCTTCGGCGTTGATTGAATCGCGGCCTACTAGTGTTGTGCACTCTTCTTCTTCTTCTGTAGTGGCTGTGGAGTTCTCATCACTGATATCATCTGGTAGAACACAAGTGTCATCCAGCGTTTCAAGCGCATCAATCTTGACATTCATGGCAACTGCATCATTCAGTCCCACGAACCATGACGAAGGGACCTTATCTTTGAGCGATAGTGGGTTTGGATAGGAATTATTTTGATTGGAAGTCCATTCGGAGATGTGATCGACTTTTTCGACGTTCCATAATTCATTATTTTTTGAGGATGAGGATGATAGGGCTGTTGTTATCAAAGAGGTTCGTTTTTTTGAGTGCAGCGGTGCTACGAGAGCCCATGAGCACACTGTCGCTGGGAGTAGTAGCGATAGCGTTAATAATAGGAGTAACTGAACATTAGTGATGCGCATAGCATGAAGATATTTTGACATGGTGAAAAGGATTTGGATTTGCTAGAGTACTAAGTTGCGAGGAAGGAAGGTAGCCGGAAGGAAGCTGACGAAAGTGTCATCTGCCATCTGCCGACTTGAAGAGGGCTTCGTAAAACTGTAGCAAAAAATAACAATCGTTACGTAAGCATCTCAGAATTATGAAATAAATTACGAAGCTCAATGGAAAAGATCCATAATCATCTTTCACTTTCTTTCACAACGGCTACAGTGAGCTGTGCTCAAAAAACTTGGCGGGAATCGGAATGTCAGTATCCTGTATGTCAATCATATCAGGACAGGTCCTGTCGGGGGGAAGTTTCACTCGGCACATCAATTGTTCATCAAGCACCAATATCGTGTAGAACAATCCTATAGCTGTTCATCTTTTTTTTGCTACCATGTCGGTCAACACTAACGGTAAGTCAATTCAAAGTCAGCATAGTAAAATCGGCCTCTATCAGCCAATCCCTATCGGTCTTTACGGCCCCAATATCTTGGCAGTCTGCCAATGGCCTCTATCAGCCAACCCCTATCGGTCTATAACGGCCCCAATATCTTGGCAGTCTGCCAATGGCCTCTATCAGCCAACCCCTATCGGTCTATAACGGCCCCAATATCTTGGCAGTCTGCCAATGGCCTCTATCAGCCAACCCCTATCGGTCTATAACGGCCCCAATATCTCGATCAGCCTGGTCAGGCTTTTTTCTCGGCATGATATCTGCCACTTCTCTATCGGCCAGTGAGACCAGCTCTTTCTGACCTTTCGGTCTTTTTTTAATTCGTCGGGGGGGACTGCAGCGACCCTTAGGGGTTGGGGGCGCCCAGAATATATATCAAGGGGGATGTTTCAGCGTCTAAAATCACGATCATATGCCCTGACTTGACCATATCCATAAGGAATATTTTCTCACCTCTTATTCTCTACAAACTTTTCATCGGCTAATTTTTTATTCTTCAGCCATTTCTACTATCGGAGCGGGAGGTTCCCTCACGGCTTCCAAAGACACATTGTCAACCCCTGCCTTCAAGAAAGCAGTTCTCCGCCAGTTTGGAGGGACGGATAAGGGACGCCTCGCAACCATGACCGATCACTCATTGGTTTGTGGCATCTCCTTGATCACTATGTCACCCGATGGTTCGTTCGAATTAACTCATGGCACCCTCCCCTTTTACGATCCAGAGGGCGACCAGTTCGTGGGAAACTTAAGCACACGGGCTACTACGGATCAACCAGCTGCAATCGGAGGGCACCCCGGAGCTAGGCATGAACTTGGACGCCAAGAGTGGCATAATTGTAATGCCGAGAGAGCAGTGAAACATTTCATTATCGCTGCCACACAAGGAGAAGATGATTCAATCAAAGCACTGATGGATGCATTCAAGAGTGGATACGTCAGCAAAGAGGACCTTGCTGTTACTCTTCGTGCACACCAGGCAGCAGTAGATGCAACCAAGAGTCCGCTGAGGGAGTACGCTGTAGAAGCGTCATGCATACAATCGTCCTTTGATCAAGCCAGTTGAGGCGAGGATGAGTCATAGCCAAAGTGCATTCAACAAAACCTTAGCATTCATGATAATCAATAGCAATATTATTCTGCTTACTTTCATTATCCCAACATACACAGATTAAGTCATCATGTATGATCAGAAACATAGCATCTCACAACCTGGCTTCGACTAGGCTGCCGTAATTTCAATAGCGCTCTTGTCTCAATCTTCTTCACCTTTTCCTTCTCCACCCCAAACTTAGCACTGATATCCCCCAGTGTTTGCGGCTTGCCGTCATCCAAAGTCTGGTAATCCTTTCGGCAGTAAAAGACCGTACGTTGTACCTAAGCAGGTCCAGATTATACTCGTGTAGATATCTAATCTGATTAATTTTGTATTTATTTATTTGGTATTGGTCTGTGGAAAAACGTCACCCTCCGACGAAATCTCTTCTTCGTCATCATCACCCTCCTCCTCTGTGGATTTTGATTCGCCGAAGGAGAAACTAAAATCAAAATGACAGCCACTCCCCTCTCCACTTGTCCCTTCATCACACTTATCCAGTTCTCCGAATGAGGCAATTAGTTCACCCCACCCTCCTTCTACACCTTCATCCTCATCATCACTATCTTCTAGGCCCTCCACCGGAGTTTCAGCAGCGGCAGGACTTTGAGGTAGCTCGAAACTATCAGCACCAGTATGACACATGCACTCTTGTTCATCGTTGCCTTCTTCCTCGGACATCGAAAAAGAGGGGATCAAATGAGAATGGTCACTGTCACTCTCATCCTCATCATCGATCCTATCTCGGTAGCCAATGAAAGAAAAGTCAAAGTCCTTCTTTGAGCTCACATGAGACCGTTCATTTTCGCTCTCATCCCCACCATTGCTCCTATCTCGGTAGGCGTCAAGAAAAGAAAAGCCATCGTCTGCAATGAAGGACATATTGGTGCTTTATAAGTAGGAATAATTGAACGATAGGTGGATATTATTTATGTCGGCGTCAAGATAGTTGTTGATGTGCAGGAATCGCCAAAAAACTGGCGCTGGCTAAATGGAGAAGCGGCGCCGCCTCAATGCCAGCCTGACCACAGAAGCACAACCAACAGTAGGAGGAGAGGACGGCGAACGATACTTAGTATGCTGCCCCCGTGGCTGCCCTTTCGAATCGATGATATGGTAATAAGTATGCAGCGTTTTATCGCTTATCAAACCGCCCGCCCGCCTTGTCACTATGTAACTACCCGCGTTGTGACAATGTAACAACGCGGGTAGTTACATTGTCACTACGTAGTTACAATGTAACAACGCGGGTAGTTACATAGTGACAACCCAAACAACCCGCCGAAGATTCACCCGCGGGCGCTTTGTCGCCCGTCTAAAAAGGGGGCAAAGGGGGGCAAAAAGGGGGCATTGTGCCCCCGATCCATAATCCTCCTGATGAGAGAGAAGAAAGAGAATCTTCAACAAAAATGTCCATTCTGTCGAGAACCTGCGTCGATGACCCTCGAAGAAGGTAATAAATACAATGTGAAAAGAATAGAGGCGAATGACCCAGAAGCAATGCACCTCGAGGCAGTAAGCCACTACTCCAAAGGAAATTACAGTAGGGCATTTGAGTTGTATGCAAAGGCTGCTGAATTGGGACATGTGGAGGCGCATCTTAGGATTGCATATTTGTATCAAAATGGTGAAGGTGTCGAGGAGGATATGGAGAAGGCAATGTACCATATGGAAGAGGCTGCAATCGGAGGGCACCCCGGAGCTAGGCATGAACTTGGACGCCAAGAGTGGCATAATTGTAATGCCGAGAGAGCAGTGAAACATTTCATTATCGCTGCCACACAAGGAGAAGATGATTCAATCAAAGCACTGATGGATGCATTCAAGAGTGGATACGTCAGCAAAGAGGACCTTGCTGTTACTCTTCGTGCACACCAGGCAGCAGTAGATGCAACCAAGAGTCCGCTGAGGGAGTACGCTGTAGAAGCGTCATGCATACAATCGTCCTTTGATCAAGCCAGTTGAGGCGAGGATGAGTCATAGCCAAAGTGCATTCAACAAAACCTTAGCATTCATGATAATCAATAGCAATATTATTCTGCTTACTTTCATTATCCCAACATACACAGATTAAGTCATCATGTATGATCAGAAACATAGCATCTCACAACCTGGCTTCGACTAGGCTGCCGTAATTTCAATAGCGCTCTTGTCTCAATCTTCTTCACCTTTTCCTTCTCCACCCCAAACTTAGCACTGATATCCCCCAGTGTTTGCGGCTTGCCGTCATCCAAACCAAATCGTAATCGAATTACCGCCTGCTCTCGTGGTGATAATGTCTTCACCAATCGCTTGATATCTTCCTTGAGCATTTGTTGATCAATCAATTCTGATGGTGAGGGTTGATCAGTATCCTTAACGAAATTATCCATCGTTGTTCCATCACTACCACCCCCAGACGAGTTGGATCCCTTCCCCTTTCGTGCATCAATTGTCTTATCTAGACTTGACACCCCCTTGGCAGACTGTCTGTAGAAATTCAACTTCTCCACAGTCATCCCCACCTTCTCTGCCACCTCCTCATCATTCGGCCTACGTCCCAACTGTGTCATCAACACACGTTCCTGAATCCGAATGTCATTAATCCGTTTAATCGCACTCGCGGGAACCCTCATCGCACGTGATTGCTCACTCACATTCTTCGTCACCTCCTTTTGTATCCACCAAATCGCATAAGTCGAAAAACGAAATCCCAATTCCGGATCAAACTTTTCAGTCGCACGAGTTAATCCAATGATACCCTGTTGACATGCATCTTGGAATTGGATGGAGTTGTTTTCGGATTTGGATGCAAAGGGTGATTTTTTGACGGCCTGGCGGGCGACGGTTATGACGAGGCGGAGGTTGGCCTCGATTAAAGCGGCTTTGGCTCGTTGGGAGCGTCGGATTTGTTGTTTGAGGGAGGGGACGGTGTGTTTGGTGGCTGCGGCCCATTGGGCAAATGTTGGTGGACTGAGGAGGGGAAGAAAGACATGATGTATGTGAGAGACGTTTGTTCAACAACAAAGAAACTGAATTATATCATCATCACAATTCACAAAAGTACTCGACTCACCGCATCAACTCTTCCTCCAATTCCATCCTCTTCTCCTCCAAAACCATCAACATCCTCACCTGCCGTCCCAACAACACCTCATCATCCTTGTGCAATAATTCATGCTGCCCCAAACTCTTGGTATACGAAGAAATCGAATCTGACCCCGTCTCCTTCACCGTGGCACGGATCGACATTCGTCGTTTACTATTCCGACGTTGTGCCGCCACGGCAGAAGTATCATGAAGGTTATGAATATTCCTCGTGGTGGCTACCACTCCCCCCTCGTCGTCATCCTCCTCTTCTTCGTCATCGGCATGACTACTCACACTTTCCTTCGCCTTACGTCTAGCCTCCTCACTAACTTTGGAATAGGTATGAAATTGAGCCAATTGTTGAGCAGCCTCGGGTGAATCATCGGGTAGATAGGGGTTGATTTCACCCTCATCGTTCAGTAGAAGAGATTGTAGACGTAGATTGACCTTGTTGGCGTTCTTAATGCCATTGGTGTCGACAGTCGATGCGTCCTTTTTTCTAGGTCGGCCCCTCTTTCGCTTTGTGCTTGTAGTAGCACCCTTTGACTTGGTATCTTGACTGTCATGCCCATTCTTACCCACTGCCGCCGTGGGACCTAAATCAACATCGTACGGTGAAGCAACGTAATCTGGTGTGAATTGTTCAAATACATTATTCTTTCGACTTCGCGGGGCATTATTATTAGCGCTGCTGGTGGTGGTGCGTGAAGGTGCCACAATGTAATTCTGATTGGTGGGTTGATGGTGACTTCCGACTCGTTTACGGACGGCGTGTAGCCGTATCATGGTCGCACAGCGTGAGGGATGTGGTCTAGCTGAGGTGGGTATTTGAACAGATGGCAGCGGCGGAGAGAATGCTGATGCAACTAGTAATGATGGGGCATCATTGGAGCTGGTTGATGGCGATAATAATAGCAGTACTACCAAGGCCGTCGTGGCAAGGATGATTTGCGAACACAATTTGTTCGAGCTGTGTCGCCGCCGCCGTAATTTCACCTCTCGAGAGGACGAAGAAGCTGATTGCAATAATGACAATGGTGGTGGTGATAACTCTATACAAATCTCATTTCCATCGATGCTGCTCTCATTGCAGTTCTTAGAGCAGCAAATGTTTGCCAATGTGCAATTGCACGAGATGTCTTCCGATTCTGGGGATGATGCCCGCCGCCGCCGACACGTTCTACCGTCACAGCTGCCGTCTAACAGAGCAGTAAAGGCCGATGAGACCATCTCTATATTGTCTATTCTTGACAATTTATCCATTTTATTTCCGTCGATTAATCTACACCGAAGGTGTGTTGCGTCGTTGTTATTATGATTGTATATGATTGATGAAAAGAGTTCTGAGGTGTGCTGCTCTGAGGTGTCATCTCGCTTTTTCGTCAAATCACTGGTGCACAGAGATTTTGAAGCACTTACGCACGACGAGATTGAGTTTCATTAAGCTTCGTCAGATATTGAACAGAGATAAATTATTGCAAATTGATTATTGTCGTCTATTCGATTAAAGACGAAGTCTGTAACTCGCCGATTGCAATTGAAAATACACTAATTTGAAAATATCTTAAAAACGATTATCCTTCATTAAAAACGTTAACCTCTCCAGCTCGAGATACCGGTACCGCACCTGTCTATGGCAGCTGTACATATCCCTACCTACCCCTATGTGAGGTTTTTACCCGCATTTAGAATCTAAGTGAGGTTTAAACCTCACTTAGCGCTGTGCCAATAATGGATGCCATAGACGCCACCAACCGTCTAACCCCTGCATCAGGATCATCAACTGGACCAATATGATCAATGTTGACCGTTGGTTTGGGCCGCGGTAGTGTGTGTGGGGTTGTGGTGTAGCCTCATCACACGGCACCGGCCATCATCTTTTTCAGCCGTCGCCAAGCAGTTGTGGTGATGGTTACGTCAACTATAAACGTCCGTCTCGTCTCCCCTTCATCACGCGATGATACTTCATATATATGGGGATGTTTCGGTGCCAGTATTCCTTCGGTTTGGGCTTGTATTCATGCTTAATTCGATAATCGCCGCTCGGTATTATTTTCCGCCCACAATAATAATCGTCGATCATCGACAAATGAAATGATTTAGATGGCCAGCACACGATAGTGAGGGCAGCCAAATTGAACAATAAAGCATTATGGATGCTCTGGGCTTGTGGAATGGACACAACTATCGCTGTTATGATGAGTCAACAAGTCGTCTTCAGAAGGGCAACTCAAAAAAGCGCGTATTATTTCTGCAAACACGGAGAAGATTAGTGTTATTTCATGTTTAAATATTGGATTGTGGCGAAAATAGTGCGAACTGAGGGGGATTGGGAAGTGCTGTGTGGGAAGTAGCCGTTCATCATGGACAGTGGAGTGAATGCTGAAGGATATCTACTTGTGGGGGATAAATGTGAAAATTATTCACTACGCTGAAACAACGCCCATTTGATTATAAAATGTCATGATCGTCAATCGAATTATCCACAATAGTATAAAGTACAATAAGGCACTGTGAAAGGTATACACTTCATTGTCCAGAGCACCTAATTGCATATAATGCAAAGATTTATCTTCATTCCAGCATGTTTCTACTCTAAAGTAGAGGTATTATCAACGCCAGCGAGGGCAAAGTATCAGTTGAAATTATAGTAATAGCAAGCCCATGATACCTGCTGACGTTGAAGATCATTAGTTCTGGATATAGAAGCATTATGCGTAGGCCATGCGAAGCGAGCGCAGCGAGCGGAGCATCTCCATTGGGAAGATGAGCCGAACGGAGCGATACGATGTTCTAAGTGGAGCGTTGCTCTCACAGAGAACTATATTCAGTCTAAGTCAGATGCGTACAGTGTCGGTCCTAATAAGAAAGATATAAATATAATGTTTACCGAGGGACTATTGCCCAGGGGTCGAACGCTGGGTCTACCAATTGCCGGTTGGTTGTTTTTCCACTAAACTAACAATAATATCATGCAAACAGAATGCAATATTCCTTACCTGCAGCAAGCAATAGCAGTCCATTAAGTTGATGGGAAGTAGGGACTGGGCGTGACATCGTGCGAACACCAAACATCGCCCATGATGTCGGATATTTGCGGGATAGTCTGGCCTGGTATCGGCCTGGTATCAGACTACACTACTTTGTTGCTACAACCGCATCTAGAGATGAGTAGCTTAGTCTTAGGGAGATCTTCATCTCCTGCTAATGCTAGCATCAACAGTTCCTACTTCTAGGTTGCTATGGATAGGTTCCTTTTGGGGATGAGACTATCATAGTTTTTCTGTTTATCATCTGATGAATCTTCCTCGTAGCTCCTCTCATTAGAGACTCATCACTAGAGAAGAATTAACCGATATACTATGTGTGGGCGACACTTATCTTGGTATATATATGACTGTATGTTGGCAGCGGTCGCTAGCTCTTGGGTAGAGCCATAGAGGACGATTTCTCGTTTGTCTCATTCCACATTCGAATAGCACTTTACTTACCATATCCAGCTGGTTGTGGGGCGCAGGGTGGGTATTAATCCATGCCACTTGCTGGGTGGCCTCGATGGGTCCATCACGTGGTGTTCAAGCCTGTACTTATGATCATTTTGTCGTAATTGACTCCTTTATGCAGTAAGATATAATCATACTGAACGATGTATGTCATGGCATCAGAACCTGCAGGTGCATCTGCTGGCTTCCCTAACCACGTGATGCATGTTGACATCAGCGGCAGCGAGCGTATGCATTAACTGAGCGAGAGGACAAATCGTTGGGGCGCTTTTCAGCTGTGCTCTGAGAGGGGATTTTTGGATATTGTGTGCGGTGATGTTTGAGCCATAAAGAAGTTTAATGATCCTGACTTACTATTGTTCCATCCATGCGAAGCGAGCGCAGCGAGCGGAGCATCTCCATGGGGAAGATGAGCCGAACGGAGCGATGCGATGTTCTAAGTGGAGCGTTGCTCTCACAGAGAACTATATTCAGTCTAAGTCAGATGCGTACAGTGTCGGTCCTAATAAGAAAGATATAAATATAATGTTTACCGAGGGACTATTGCCCAGGGGTCGAACGCTGGGTCTACCAATTGCCGGTTTAGCTGACCAAGCGCAGCGCTGTGTTGAATGCGGCGTCGTTACTCTCGGAGAGCGGGTCAATCTGATCGATATATTACGAAGCAGAGGAGAGATAATAGCTGCGGGCTCGAATTATTATTGATAATGAAGAATGCAAATGCAGATTGTAATGAGGCGGGCACTTTATGTTGTGCTTCCTCCGGCATCGCAGAAAAAAATGATGATGATGACATCAAATTGAAGAATTGCACCGCTTGTTATCTTGTTCGATATTGCAGCATTGAATGCCAAAAGGAGCATCGACCAAAACACAAACAAGCGTGCAAAGAACGCGCCGCAGAACTACGTAACGAGCTTTTATTCAAGCAACCGGAAAGTACGCATCTTGGGGACTGTCCGATCTGTATGATGACTCTCCCGCTCGATTCAGAGAAATCTATCATGATGAGTTGTTGCAGCAAAGTGATTTGTAACGGCTGCGCTCACGCCAATCATAAGCGAGAAGTGGAAGCTTCATTAGTTCCATCGTGCCTATTCTGTCGCAAACATAGGCTCGAAAGTAGTGAAGAAATTATGAAACAACTTATGAAACGAGTTGAGGCAAATGATCCAGTTGCTATGAGGCGAGTGGCATTTGAACAATACAGCAAGGAAGAATAGAAGTGCATTTGAGTGTTGGACAAAGGCTAATTGGGTGATGCCGCTTCGCACTTCAAACTGGCAGCAGCTATTCGTGGGCAAGGTGTTGTGAAGGATACGAAAATCTAAATAATGAGAGGAGCTAAGTCGTTCGGTCGGTCGGTCGTTCTGTCGTTCTGTCGTTCTGTCGTTCTGTCCGGGCCCTTTGGCGTGTCCTTTGGCCTTCACGGGCATTTTCGATCGACTCTTTCTTTGATTGGCTTGACTAATTTTTGCTGATGGAGGTGTCCACAAGCTCGCCCGGGGCGTTTCGAAAAAGCCCGCTTCGCGGTTTTTTCTCACGGGGTAAGAGAGGTAAATAAAAGTGTAGGCAACTAGAGTTTTGTACGTCTTTCTCCTCTATTTTGGTGCTTTAACCCGCGCAGCGGGCTAGCACGAGCGCCAGCGAGGCTAGTGATGATGGTTACTCCTATCTGTTATCTCGAAGTCTCAGCTCCTACATACGTCAAAGTACATAACCATAGATACCACCTACACAAATCACTTGTTTTCACCCCTCTTGTAGCAGCGATGCGGATTGCATGGTGATCAAACAAACACACTGAGTTAGTTTAGGCTACGATATTGTTTGTTTGTGGAGGCACGACAGACCGCATCATCATCCCCCATCTTTGCTGTCAACTGAGGAGTCAAGGTTGGAATACCTTGCGGATAATCGAAGGAGATGCAAAGAACTATGATAGGACATGAAATGGGAAGAAGTCCGTTGAATAGCTGTCAATACATCTGCTTAAATGCCCCGCAGAAAGAATAAAATGTTCGACAGGGAATAAAATGTTGTGTGCCATGTCCCCCACTTTCGATAGCAGTGCTCCGTCCACTGGTAATCGAACAAAAATAAAATAAAAATTTTATACCTTGGCCGTTGATCAGACGCCAAGGAACCAATTATGGATCCAATCGACAATTGGTAGGAGTGGTTGTTGTTGGGTGAGAAATCTTCACTTGTGTCGAGCGATAATGAGGTTGTCGAAGCAGGTGGCTCATATCCCCCATCTGGTATTATCGGTGCGTATCAAACTGTTCGAGCAATAACGGCCTCCAAACGCCATGCAGGAGGAGTATGATAAGTTCACGACGGTGTAATGTCGGAGGCCACACTCCGACGATGGGACTCCTGTGTAGGAAGGGCGGAGGAACAACGATGACGTTGTGAAAATATCTCGGATGCGTTAGCAGTCGACTGCAGAGGAAGTGGCTCGGATCCAACTGCTGCTGACTTCCCCCATACGTGAATACATGGAGGGCAATGGACCGCACGTCTAGCGGAGCGGCTGGTCCAAGCCCGTAGTGGGCTCATGAACCTGTAGCAGCGATGCGGATTGCATGGTGATCAAACAAACACACTGAGTTAGTTTAGGCTACGATATTGTTTGTTTGTGGAGGCACGACAGACCGCATCATCACCTCTCATCATCCCAAACCAACCATCGCTGAGTAGAGATAACCGAGACCTGTAGTGTGCTGTATATCCCTAGTGAGTTTTTGGGGGGCTATTTTTGTGGATGAGATTGAATATTCAATCTCATCTGCCTGAAAATTAGTATTTGTAGCTCACGTGCATGCACATAAAAGAGCTACCGCAGCAATCTGAGAGTCGGCCGGCCCAGTCCAACCCTCCCGCCAATTTCTTACCGCGACAAAAACACGCGATAACGGCTTCTGGCGATGGATGAGATTGAATATTCAATCTCATCCTGGATGAGATTGAATACTCAATCTCAAAACTCACTCTCTAGAGGGATATATGTCGTCAGAGACGTCAGAGTCAACGCGAGCGCGCGCGGCGCGGTGAGGTGTCTCTATCTCTGGTATCCAGTTTTTAAGGCTAACCCTAAAGACAGTTCACGATGGGACACAATCAACAAACAACATGAGACCCGCTCCTAATAATTACAATATTGCCTGACTCGTACTTAGATGGATGGAGTAGTAAACAGTATATATCTTCGTAGGTCGAGCGTCCAAGCCATAACTTCTTCGATGGATACGATCGTTGAAATGAAAATGAGACAGTACAATACATAGATAGCATGCTCGCGCGCTCGTCGCTCGAGCTCGGGTTTTATCCAAAGCGAGCCCTTCCAAAGCCAGCCACGGTCAAGGCCTACGATACGGCCTTCTTCAGAAACCCGGTTAGAGTACAAAAGAGCTCTAGCAAATAAAGGCGTGAACGGAAGCTCTGTATCCAACAACTGGCTGGCAGTCCTACACCCACTTACACCGTAAACTCAATAAAAAGTTCAGTCTTCAGATTCAGGTTCAGATATTAGTACATATTACATACCAAATAATGATAATTCTAATATGAACAACTATTCCTGGTCAAGCTTTTTGCATGTAAGATATGGGATGACGTTCTGAATCACGAAGTCAGCACTACAAACACCACGTTGAACTTGTCTGAAACTCCATTCCTCATTGTTATCGTTATCGATGTTGAGTTTCTCTGACAAGGTCTCCTCGAGCGAGACAGAAGAGATGGCCGCGAGAGACTTGTTATCATTATCTCTCTCCTTCTCTGCGTCAGCTATTTTGGCCCCCCAAAGAGCGAGTTCAAGTATGGTCATACACTCCTTTAGTAAGGCATAGTGCTCAGCTTTGTAGCGATCCATGCTGTTCAGGACTGATTGCATCCATTCTTGAATTGCTCTAGTCTTGTCCACCGCTCGTGCATCAATAACGGGGAGAACTTGATTGATACGGTTGATCTCGTCATTTGCTGCATTCCTCCACTCCTCGAGGTGCAGAGATGACACAAAGTCGTGTACGCCACCAATCAGATCAATTCGTACAAGTCGGCTACAAGTGATAAACGCACCATCCTGGAGCAATCCTTCTTTCAACGGCATGGATACTTTTTCAAGAGAATGGCATCCAGCAAATGCATATCCCTCAACAAGTTCGAGGTCTAAGGGGAGGTTCAACTCAGTGATGGCGCAGTCTTGAAAGGCACGGAGTCCAATCCTTCTAACACAAGGCATCTTGAGGAATGCTAGAGACGTGCACTGATCGAATGCACTCTCTCCGATTGTTTCCAAGTCTTTGCCAAACTCCACCCTAGACAATTCCCAGCACGCGTAAAACGCCGAATATTCAACGTTCTTGACGCCAGGCATCACGATTTCTGGTAAGAAACCGCATAGAACGAACGCATGCGACTCAATTGTGTCAACATCGTCATGGAGATGTATGCCTTGGAGGTAGTCGTTTCTTTCAAAGGCAAAGGCGGCGATGGACGTGACGTTCGGGTGTACTTCTGCGAAAGGGACGAAAGGGGCTCGCCCTCCCGTGTAGATGAAGACTGGCATTGACATTGAGATGAGAGTGAGAGGACGAGGAGAAGACGACACGATGACGATTTGATGATGGGAGGTGGGAGGATCTCATGCCATGAGCGAGGTCAAGGCAAGTATGTATGTGTTTTGTTGTTTCTTCATGAATGAATGGGGCTTTATGTACATACTTAGTTATGTCTTCTGTCTCAGTGATCTGTCCTCTGTCCTCCGGGACTACCAGTGCAGTGATCAGAGAAACTGACGAAAACCATCCTGGAAACCAGCAAGATGATGTCGACGATGATGCTCCTGGTTCTGGTACTGATGCACGCAGACCCCCTGTCCACTCTCGTCCGCAATGAATTTAACCACAATAATCAGCGATAGCACTGTTGCGTGCGAAGGTGGAGAAGAACTGACTTGAGACGGAAGGTTTATCCATTATTAACAACACTGCTGGAAAACGGATTCAATTTCGCTCTGTTATGGTGTTGTCTATCCACGTCGTAGTCTTCTCTGGGTATACGACATCTGTCAAACGTCTCCGAAGGTTGCAGCCTATTACGACGAAATAGATGAAGGATTCTCCCTGCACACTGCACATGTCTGAATTCACGCACGTCAGTGGCTGCGCTGGTGTGATGTTATGCACGCACTTCGCCTATGCACAAAATAGATGTAATCAATTGTTAGTACAACGATTATCATGAACAATTGCTTCTCCTATCGCACTTAAATCTTAGGCTATCCATTGCCATTGCGCTCTTTAGACGTAACAGATCTCCAGTAAGGCCTCTTCTTTCCAATGCTTCCATCGGCGATGGCAATCTATCTCATCCGACAACGGAGAGAAACATTACGATGCAATCTTCTCTCTTCCAATAACTGTTGATAGATAGGAATAACAGATAGAACATTACAAAGCAATCTTCACAATTCTTTTTATGCACAATGCTTACAGTATTGACACACTATGAAATACCGGCTATCAATGCATTCAACCTGACAAACTAATGACGAAACAATGACACTTCGAATATGCGGTACATGACACAGAGAGATTTTCCGCATTTGCCAACAGAGACATTCATAGCAGCGGAATATATGGCATAGAGATAATGACTGCATCATGAAAGCAATCATGATTTCAACAAGGATATAATTCGTCACGGTCGAGGCATCGTCATCCGATAAATAGTGTTTAAAGCAGTAATTATGCATTCAATCGGGAGCAACATGATTGTGGTTGACGTGATATTGTTACTGTCTTCATTGTTGTCCATTTACATCTGTAGAGTACATTTGCAAGAGAGGTATGAATTTAAATGAGATAACAAACGATTCATCGAGGATTAACCTCGCAGAAGTTGATGTGCGTTCAATAAAGAAGAGGCGATACATTACGATATTATTGACGTGCGACAAGAACGTGACCAGCTCACTTATATTGCTTCGAATTCCGCACGTTGCCGAGGCTGATTGTCGGATGCTTCATAACACCGACCCTTTTGAACAGATTGTCTTCTTCCCTCTCTCCGTCACTGGGCTGAGGCTGATGTCCATTCATTTCAAACTGGAGCAACGACTTTTTGCCGAAGGATCATCGACACAATCAAATGCAGCTGCGACGTCGTATTATTGGTGTAATAGATGATGGTGATATATGACGTAGTCGTGATAAGGCCAAAACTTGAACCTTGAACACACAACACTGATGACTCATCTTTCCTCTAAATAATGGACAACCCTTTCGTCCCAAATCAGTTCTTCTTCATCTTCGCATGCAACAGTGCTATCGCTGATTATTGTGGTTAAATTCAATGCGGATGAGAGAAGGCATGGTGGTTAGGCGGCCGCCGGCAGCGCTTACAATAGCATGTCTTGTCATGGTGTGGAGGCTGTTTGAATTTTGTTGTGGCTGGAGTGGCCGTTGCTTGGCCACCGCACCGTTGCCTTTTGAATTCACTCTTTCTTGCGAGTAAGAAATCCACTTCCCGAGATTTTGAGGTGAGAATGAAACATCCTAGCCTATGTCACAGCGATTCTTCATGAGAAAGGACCATGTACAAAATACTCCCATTATGAAAGGGACTGCCATTTGAGATCAGCCCTCTATCATAAGTAGTAGGTAAGGAATATCTTTTTAAGAATCGTGGCGGAAATCGTGGCGGAACTCATCGTGGCGGGTCCAGACCACCTGGCAGTGATAGGCCTATGCCCTTGGCCTTGGGCCTATGACCCTATGTACACCTAAAATTAGGCGTTGGGGCCGGGAGGATTATGGATCGGGGGCACAGTGCCCCCTTTTTGCCCCCTTTGTAGCCCCTTTTTAGACGTTGACAACTCGCCCGCGGGTGAATCTGTGGGCTTGTCACAACACGTGTAGTTACAATGTCACAACAAAACCACCCGCCTTGTCACTATGTAACTACCCGCGTTGTGACATTGTAACTACGCGGGTAGTTACATTGTCACTACGTAGTGACATCGTTGTGACTTGTGACCGAGCCGCCAAGCAAAGCACCCGCCTCTATTGATGATGGTATAGTGATGGCAGCCATGATTCATCGCTTCGAAAGGGCAGCATACTAAGTATCGTTCGCCGTCCTCTCCTCCTACTGTTGGTTGTGCTTCTGTGGTCAGGCTGGCATTGAGGCGGCGCCGCTTCTCCATTTGGCCAGCGCCAGTTTTTTGGCGATTCCTGCACATCAACAACTAACTTGACGCCGACATAAATAATATCCACCTATCGTTCAATTATTCCTACTTATAAAGCACCAATATGTCCTTCATTGCAGACGATGGCTTTTCTTTTCTTGACATCTACCGAGATAGGAGCAATGGTGGGGATGAGAGCGAAAATGAACGGTCTCATGTGAGCTCAAAGAAGAAGAAGGACTTTGACTTTTCTTTCATTGGCTACCGAGATAGGATCGATGATGAGGATGAGAGTGACAGTGACCATTCTCATTTGATCCCCTCTTCTTCGATGTCCGAGGAAGAAGGCAACGATGAACAAGAGTGCATGTGTCATACTGGTTCTGATAGTTTCGAGCTACCTCAAAGTCCTGCCGCTGCTGAAACTCCGGTGGAGGGCCTAGAAGATATTGATGATGAGGATGAAGGTGTAGAAGGAGGGTGGGGTGAACTAATTGCCTCATTCGGAGAACTGGATAAGTGTGATGAAGGGACAAGTGGAGAGGGGAGTGGCTGCCATTTTGATTTTAGTTTCTCCTTCGGCGAATCAAAATCCACAGAGGAGGAGGGTGATGATGACGAAGAAGAGATTTCGTCAGAGGGTGACGTTTTTCCACAGACCAATACCACCGATCCATCGGGGGAGGCCAACAACGATGCAACTCCCAGAAGGTCGTTTTCTGTCGACGAGGTTCTCCGGGACGGGCTGATCTTTGCTGGATTCACCGATGAAAAAGAATCACCAGGTGTGGGGAAAAGCGCAATACTGATCGCTTCAAGGCCCAGTATGGGGTGTGCCCCAAAACGGTAGCATCTTTTCTGGGGGACCTTTTCCACAAGCATCCTTCATCGAATACAGCATCAATAGATCGTGGAATGTGAATTCTCAAGCGTAACACCATCATCACTACGTCCCCCCCTTCCAACCGGCAGGGAAGGAACGGCCATAGCTACAGTTGTGTTGGTTGGTTACAGTTGGTATTTGCGGGATAAAATCCTAGGGACGAACATTCTCCCTTCGCTGCAGGAAAACAATTCCGTCGGTGGAGATCATCGAAGTAGGGCTGAATGCTAATTTATTCGGACGATCAAGTACTGAGCGGAATGACTCCTAGCTGCGAGCACAAAGTTGACAAATTGACCGGAGGAGACTGCCAAACCCACAAACGTCCAGATGCTCAAGGAGCACTCTGAATTGGGCTTTAGCTTCAGGACCAACGTGGATATCGACTGGAATATGAGCGGGCAAATCAACGCCTGCTAGCCATCCCTTCACTCCTGTTGTGGTTGCTAAGTTAATAGGGCGCGAATGAGGATTCGTTGCCGAAACATCTTCATTGAGGCCGACGAGGAAGTGTCCATGATGGTGGCTATTTTTTGCGAGATCACCGGGGGTGGACGTCCATGCCTGACCAAATTGAGCGTGATGAGAATTGATGGCTGCCAATTGCGCAACAATCTCACCACAAGATGCCACCACAGAACCAAGAGATCCAACGTTTTTCAAAGTATCTGACAAATTAGAGAGACCCGTAGACAACATAGTATTCAATGCCTCCAACTTGCTCACGAGGGCTTTGGTGACCTTGGGATACTTCCTAACTATGTGCTTAAGCTCTCTGCGTGTCGGATGATGCGGACCCGTCAACGGATGATAAATTGTCGTGTGCCATTGTAGACAAAAATTCAGCCGTAGAACAGTCTGATGAACTGTTACAATTACGGTAATAGAGGTGTTTAGTGGATGCCGTTCCAACCGTCTGCTTAGACGTACGTTACATGGAACAGCACCACACAGTAAAGGGGTTTTTACTATTTACTTCTATTGTGTATTCGGGCGGACAGCGGACAAGAGCGTTGGTCGACGTGCCGTCGAGAGTCGAGCTAGAACAAGCCAAGTAAGGAGTAAGCGGTCCCGGTATGACTACCGCTGGGACAAACTCCTATATCGTCTATTCTAACACCTCTTACCACCTGCTTCAGCTTCAGCTCCAGTTGCAAATGTGGTACCACGACATCTACTGCTACTGCCATCATCACTTCCGCTACCCCCATCAGTAACAGTAAAAAATTCGACCACGACTACATATCAAGACACAAGACTGTCAACCAGCCCTCCAACTAGTTCTTCCTAAACTACAGGAATCACCAGCGCCAGCGCCTCATCTATAACTATAAGTAGTCAAAACTGAAGTTCCTCATCACATCGACATCGCTCAACAGCAACAGCCTCTCTTCTCCGACCCTTCGACATCATAAGTATCAGCCCAACCACACCCTTGGGGACTCTAACTCTAACCTCCCTCCCTCTCAGTTTGCTATTTGCGGCGATAACACTAGCATTACCCCATCGGCCACTTTCCTGACAAGAAGATATGCAGCAGTCTTACTTAGCCACCACTCCAAGCAGAATTAGCGGTGAGGCATGGGTCAAGCAACTAATCCATCGCATCCTACATACTACTCATTCACAATGGATTTATCGCAATGTCAGTCTTCTCATCACAAACGAAAGTGGAGTCCTGGCTACACAGCGTTCAAAACATCTTCTCAATGAAATCGAACTGATACTTTTGACACCAGAGGATGAACTTCCCGATGATTCTAGATATCTTCTTGATCTTTACATCAATATTAATACTCTGCGCAACCATTCAGTTGAGTTACGTTTACGTTGCGAACGCTGCTATTCGTGCTGGTCAACGAACGCACGCAGGCAGGGCGGCACGACTTCGCTCTCGGCATCGTCGTCTCTCTATGCCAGAAGCTCGGCCTCAATGAAGTGGAAACCCAACTACGACTACGACAAACTAGATCACCATTTAGTCAGTGGGAACGTGAGAAGTGCTCACTGTTATGTTATTGGGAGCTTCCATCGTCTTTAGAAGTCGACCACATCCTTCCTTCATCATTGCGAATCAAGGAAGCAACAAGAGGCTGAGGAAACCTGATTGAAATGGTGTACTAGTAGCGCGCAGCAACAGTGGTTCAGCTACGTTTGTTAGTTCTAGTAACGTTGATGGTTACACTCTTAATCAGATCCCGGCAAACTGCCGAAGTGAGGATTAGCCTCAGTCGCCTCGTTGCGGCCTTGCTGTGTGAGTAAACACATGGCAATGAACAGATCTCGAGTCTACTCAGCAAGTACAAGTATGTATTGTTATAGGATAGTTGAGTAATTTTCTAAGTTTTTATTATTATTACTTTCCTGAGAAGAGGATGTTCATGACAATGGGAAGAGTAGTACTATCACCATTTTTACATAGTGATGAGAGGAAGAAGTTCTTCGAACCTTCTTCACGTACACGGATCCCAAACTCCTCCAAATCCAAATCTGGGCAATATGCCCCACAACGCTCCGTTGTGGCCCCTGTGGGGGCATGGGCACAATGCTTTGCAAATTTCTCTTCGGTGACGACTCAATTCAACCGCTCTCCTTCACCTCTAACTGATCTCAAGCTTCTGCCAAGATGTACCGAGAATCCCTCCAACTCCAAAGCTCAGTTCAGCATGGAGAGATCTCCCGCTTGTGAACTCATATGATCTTCATCCAAACCCGCTCATCAGGAATTCTACGGCTACTCCTACTCCTATAACGTACCCACTCACAAGATCCACTTCATCTAACCCCAACAGTTCGGCCTCTTCTGTGCATCAAAGCATTCGCCATCCACTTATGTCTACCAACCCGTACCAAGCAGCCTCAAGGGCTTGTTCAGGCACAACCCGAGCCCCTCCTGGTTCTGGTTTGAATTCTCATATCTCTCTCTACCGACCCTCGCGTCCAGAGAGAGTGTAGCTAATAATACTAATTTGGAAAATTATCATTAAAAGTCTCTAGAGCTCCAGAGGTGTTCCCATCGACTGGACTTTCATGTCAATCCCAAAAGAGATCGAATGAGAGGATCAAGATCCAGTTAAGATCTCAGCATCCTCCTTCATCGTCCATCTCCGTCCTCACAGCAATCAAGTACAATCTCAGTAATGGACTTATATTTATATGAATATGATCTTATATGTTCCTTTGACTTCATCGGCAGGACTAGCCGGACACAAGCGCAAGAGTGGAGAGGAGACACTTCAGAAGAGAGAGAGAGGGGGGGGGGGGGGTAATGTGGAAATTGGACACTTGCTATGTACGCCTCATACTCGGAATCTTACCTATCCACACTTCTCTCCTCCTAGCCATGAGAGCGAAAATGAGAGAACTTCCGGCAGCTGCGACTCGCCACACAGAGAGACAGAGAGCATGGTAGCAGGGTATCAGTTGCAACTGGTGGCTATAAATATAAATCGTTAGATTCAGATATGACTTTAACTTTGTCTTGCGTCTTGAGGGGCAGTTCACAGAGTAAAAGTAAAAGGCTTTCGTATGCTAGCTAGAGCTAGAGATCTTGACCTTGGTGCTGGTAGTGGTAGCGTATTGGATCTGGACATAGGAATACTTGGTTACTTGGACTTTTTGGAGAAGATATCTCGTAATCATATCTAATTCTTATCTTGATTTCGTTCTGGCTCTGGATCTTAGTGACTTTGAATTTTATTGTTGTCACAGTTGACTATTACTATTACATACTTTCACTTATGTACAAGTCAACATCTCTTTTTCGCTGCTCGCACTTGCAATTGCATGACAATGACAGCAAAATAACTTCTCAAGTGCAGTCTTCCGTTCCCATGCTTCCATAGATATTGATTTTTGTATAGATGTAGATCAAGTACGCCACAGGACGTCGACGTAGGTAGAGCTGGCCTCGCCTTTCATAAAAATTTCTATTGTAATAACAAGACCCAATCAAGTAGGTACATACGTACTTTCGCGTACTTATATCTATGTAACAGGTACGTACTTTCTATTTACGTAACAGCTAAAGAAAAGGCAATGGCTATGATAGGACTATATTGAGAAGGTTTCTGCCATCATGTACCGTACTCATGAAAGTCTTTCGAGAATCACTTCTAAAACCTACCATCACTCGGGGTACCATCCTTCCTCCGATAGGCATTCAATGACTTAATACTACCAATACCGGCAAAGTAAGTGGGACTAAACATATAGACATGAGTCGTGGAGAACACTCTTCGCCGGAGATAATGTCTGGGCCGAATGTCCCTTTCGGATAATAACTCTTGATAACCCTAAATATAATAGCAGGAGAAAGAATACTAGTTAACATGTGTTTCGAGCACACGCTCCAAAAAAAGCGTGTTGCAATTTTTTGCGGTACATACTTACGTGTGTGTGAATAAAACAGCCTCTCGCTCGCTCTCTACCACATCCCATGACCATGATGTAAATCGTTGTGTGTTGGTTGTTCACTTTGAAGATTTTGAAGTTACAGCTGATAAAAGAAGTAAGGCTCTTGAGAATTGAAACGATTGAACTGAAGGGGCTCTTCAAATAAGTATTATAACTGCCAACATCCAACGAGTTGTTTCCTCCCTCTATCTACGTCAGTTTCGTTTCTGCAGTCAGCCACCCTTCACCTCTCCGAGAGTGATATTGCCAACACCAAATAATAATAAACATCCGAATACATACAAACCGATAGAATAATAATAACTAATAATATTCCAAACAATGGAAGCAACTACAGCCACCCTCAAACAACGTGTTACAACAGATGACACTGCCGCCCTCCCTACCAGCAGTGATGACAGCAGTAGTGACCGTGATGTTGCTCTAACAACAACAACTGCTACCTTGAAGAAGGGTACTACTACTACTATCACTACTACGACCAAATTCAAAAGTAGTAGTGCCCCCGCCAATAATAAATCGTCATCATCCATCATCAACAACAACAACATTAAACGGGATATATTTTCAACAAGTCCACATAACGATACGAGTAGTACAACATTGCAAATGATGCCTAGTAGTAGTGGCTCATCTTCCTCGTCTGCAGCGGCGGCGACGAATAATAATATTAATATTATTAGACGTCATCCGGACGAGCAGGGAGGGTCATCATCAACCCATAATAATGATACCAAGTCATTATCACCCTCATCGTTACCACTACATGATAATGATGATGATATGTCCGAGGGGACCAACTCGACAGACGATAAGGAAGAAGAAGGGCAAAAAACAAATCATCATAATGAATCCTTTGCTCAATTTTTGGATGAAATCAATTTTAGTGATGGAGCCGGGCCTACTACTACTACTGCCACCAATACCAATAACAATGGCGAACCATCATTATCTGCTACCAAAATGCCACAACAACAACAACAACAACAACGAACACTCCAACGACAACCCTCCTCATCCTCCACCTCCGCGTCCACCGTCCGGACGTCCAATTTAAATCATCCCGTGGGAGGATTGAGCGGTGGACGAAAAAATACGAATAGTCTGGAAGGAGGGGAAGGAGAAGAATCCACACGAACATTGGATACATCATTCAAATCAAGTGAACATGAATATTATAAATTGGAGGAAGAAGAATTGGAAGAAACAGCTTCAGGGGAGGAGGGATCTTATTCTCTTCCACAACAAGATGATACTACTGCGGATAAAACATTAAGCAGTAGTAGTGGTAGTATTCGATTGAAAAGTCGGCTGGAGCGTCAAAAAGAGAAAGAGGAGCAGTTAAAACAACAACAACAACAACAACGTGAATTTGAAGAGGAGGCACGGTCTTCCCTACGATTATCAGATGTATTTGGTGAGGATGGTGGTGGACCTGCCGATGATGGTGTTTCCTACGTTTCTTCTGCTGCTGCTGGGGAGGAGGAGGAGGAGGAGGAGGAGGAGGAGGAATTAATAAAAACACCTCCTCCAATGTAAGCAATCGACGGAGCAACAGCAACAATAACAATTCCTTCGGGACAACATCCTCCTCACTTCACAATGCCTCCGATAGTTCCTCCCTCTTATTGGATATATCATGGGGATCCAATATGTACGATAGGGCAACGGTAATGAGTTCATTGGAGGAAGTGATGATGGCTAATCCACATATGAAATTGGATACGTTGTCGAGTAGTAATGCGAGTGATAGTAGGGTAGATAGGAGTGGGAGGAGTGGTACTACTACTTCTTCTTCGGATAATAATAAGGTTGATAGGAGTGGGAGGAGTGGGGGGGAACGATCCGAACGATCTTCGAATACTTCCAATTCATTTGGTAAAAAGGGTGGGGGGAGCAACAATAACAACAACAACAACAACAATTCTTCGAATAATAATTCGAAACAAATCAAGAAGAATCTTGCGGCAATGGCACCTATTGCAATATCACATAATACTAATGAAGATGGTGGTGGTGGTGGTGATCCTACTGCTACAACGATGATACCACCAGTATTTCGAACACGGAGGAGGGCTACTAACGATTCAGCTACTACGGGGGATGGTACTGGATCGGTAGTTAGTGGGGGCGGGGGAGGTGGGGGAGGAGGAGGAGGACGTAATTTGAGCATTAATAGTGCCAAAGAGGACTATGAGGATGATTTGGGACCAATTGTTCATGTTGATGGGGGTGGAGATGGGGGGAATGAATTCTTCTCTTCTGTCACCCCTAATAATTATTTGTCAACTACATCGTCGGATAATAAACATCAGCAGCAGCAGCAGCAGCAGCAGCCCGGTGTTGCTTCTTCTTCTGCTTCGGGGTTAGTGGGAACATTTACAAGTGTGGGAGGAGGAGGAGGGTGGAAAAGTAGTCGTCGTCCATCGACGGATTCCATTAGTTCATTGGGGAGTGCTATCCTTCAGAAACCTCTCCCTCATCGTCGTAATGCCTCACGGGCGGAATCACCCGTGGCACGTATGAACACTGGGACCATAGGAAATGACGGATAGTTCGCATGAAATTGTTCTATCCAGGCACAGTAAATCGTCACGATCACGTGTTTCTCAATTTTCGAATAAGACCCCGTCCAGTGTGGGTGTGGGGGTGAATGTGGATGTGGATGATATTATGGCCATTAGTGTTGCAAATTTTTCACAGGCACAAACTCCTATGAATGCAGACGAGGAAGAAGATGGTGATGTTCAAGACTTGGTTGCCGCCCTTGGGGGGGCTGCGTATTTGAAGGCTACCAAGAAGGTTTGGGCGATGAGGATAATTGTTATTGCAACATATGTGGGTGAGTGTATATACACTGGGATTGCAGTTGGGAGATTTATTATTCCGCTTCTTCCGCTTTTTATTTATTCTCACACCGTCTCATCTTTTGTGTTCTCTCTCTAATATTTAACAGTGATTGCTATTATTGTCACTTTAGTTATATGGCACATTTCCAAAGAACATGAAGTTAAGACTCTCGAAAATGAATTCGCTCTGCTGGCTGTTTCATTAGCTCGGAATGCAATGGAGCTCATGGAACGGAAGGCGTACTCACTTAATGTGTTGGTCACTAGCTACGAGGGAATTTTAGGTCAACAGACAAATACCACCGTGCCGCCGGGGGATCATGCCCCTAGTGTGGTGCTATCAGATGAAGCGATGGCTACTTGTGGCGAATCTATCACCTCTAACAACAAGTGGAAAACAAACTGGCCTTACGTTACGCTGCCAGGGTTTGAAAGCTATTCCAAGAGTATGTTAACTGTAGCCGAGGACAGAGCCGCCCTTTTTGCTCCTGTCGTTTCCGATGCGAGTGTTACAACGTGGGAGGACTACGCAAGGAAGGAGTCGTTGCAATCTGCGGAAGGAGTCGTTGCGGGTGGTATTCGGACGCCTTCAGAGTCTCTGAATGAGAATAGTTTCTCGGAGGAAGATGGAGACTCAATGCAAGTGCACGTGCCCATTTGGCAACTCTCATCTACACTGCTTCATGATGAAGGTCTTATGTGGGACGTGTACAAGCATCCTCCGTATACTGAAGCGCTGGATCGCATTCTACAAACACAAAGCTCTTCATCCGCCACTCAAATCACCCCGTGCAGCGATCTTCTTATACCCTTAAACCTCACCAACCCCCCGTCACGGGGAATGAGTCAAGATGTGGTGATGGAATACAACACCGATAAGGGAGAATCTGTTCAATATTCCACCGAAAATGGAGCGCAATATCAATCAGTAGACGAAGGCGTGTGCAGCGCAATTTTTCAACCTGTGCATAGCTCCACCGCTCCTGATTTCCAAAGTTCGGCTCATGTTGCAGGGGTTGTGGCAAGCCTGTTTAGTTGGGGGGATCTATTGGCATCGTCATTCCAACGTTCCAGTAAGCACGGCCTTGAAGCAGCGAGTTTGTACGTGGTCATAAGTTCAAAACTCAGTGATGGATCACCCTTTGAACCTTCCACATATTACGTGACCGACCGCGGTGCGCAACCTCAAGAATTCGGTCAACAAAACGCAGATGATACGTTGAAACATGAGTTCAATCTTACATTTTTCGACGTTGTCTACTCTTTTGAGGTATTTTCCACAGACCAGCTTCTTGGTTCGTTTGAACATGAACCAGACTCTAAATACTTTTTTGCGATCGCTTGCAGCTTCGTCGTCTTATCGACGCTAGTATTTTTCATCTACGACTACTTCGTAAATTACCGTCAGAGAGTGATTATACGACAAGCAGCTCGGTCGACCAGGATTGTACATTCGCTGTACCCAGCATTTGTGAGAGAAGACTTGTTCCAAAATGAAAGGAAGCCGAGTGCAACAGCTTCAACAGGTGATGAAGTTGAAAATCACCCTTTATCCGCCGCGAACGAACCTAGCAAGAGGAAACTGAAGTTGAAGGTATCTGATCTAGTGGATACTCCTGCAAACCAACTGAAAAGATTTCTCAGTCATCCTATCCCCAGCAAAAACTATGATCTTAACATGGTTTCTGAATTAGATGTCATTGATCCCATCGCAGAGGTGTTTGAAAATACGACTGTCATGATAGCGGATATTGAAGGTTTTACTGCATGGTGTTCTGAAAGAGAGCCAACGCAAGTATTTCGTCTGCTTGAAACTGTTTATCGTGCCTTTGATCTTGAAGGAAGCAAGGCGGGCGTATTCAAGGTGGAGACGGTCGGAGATAGCTACGTGGCTGTCACGGGGCTGCCAGATGCAAGGGAAGATCATGCCGTTGCGATCGCCAAGTACGCAATAAAGTGTTTATTGAAATTCAATGTATTGGCTAAGAGGCTAGAACCTCTTCTTGGTCCAGGAACCGCATCATTGGGAATGAGGTTTGGGTTGCACAGTGGACCTGTGACGGCGGGCGTGTTGAGGGGAGAAAAATCTCGATTTCAATTGTTCGGGGATACAATCAATGTGGTGAGTAGTATGGATGGCGCTGTACCTTCCTTGAATGAAATTCCTAGCTGACACAAGTATGTCTTTATCACGATTCAACAGGCTTCACGAATGGAAAGCACTGGTGAAAAGAACATGATTCAAGTATCTCAAGATACTGCTGACCTACTCACCAGTGCTGGCAAAGGACATTGGCTAGTTCCGAGGGATAACCCCGTTTCGGCCAAAGGGAAAGGGCTTGTGGAGACATATTGGCTTCAGCCTAATAAACGTCGACCATCGATGAACACTGCTAGTATGCGTTTAAGCGTAGAAGGATCAAATGATGGGTACGGAATGTCATCGTCGGGAGTCCGAGAAGAGCTCGAAGTACATCGTGCATTGTCCAAATCATGGAAGAATATTAACATCGAAAACGGGGTGTCAATAGCGAAGGAACGTCTTATTCGCTGGAATGCAACGATATTGGAATCGTTCCTTCTGAAGATTCTGGAGCAACGCAACGCCAAGGAAGGAGGTGACTATCCCGCAAGTCCCGAAGTGAATGACTTTACGCCATCCGAAGAAGACAAAGTTCTTTCATTTACAGAGAAGTTGTGCGAAAAGGTGATGTTCCCTGATGATTCATACTCAGAAGAATACCCTGTTGTATTAGTTGGCACATCTATTGATCCAAAGGCGCGTGCTCAACTTCTTGAGTATGTGGCAATCATCGCCTCAAAGTACAGAGACGTCCCCTTTCACAACTTTGATCACGCAAGTCACGTCACCATGTCTGCGAACAAGCTTCTGAATAGAGTATGCACTGCTTTTGTAAGTGAGGAAGAAGACTTTGCATCCGTTGCTGCTCGTACATTCGGTATTAGTGCAGATCCGTTGGCCCAATTCGTCATAGTATTTTCGTCTCTTGTACATGATGTAGATCATCAGGGTGTGCCTAACGCTCAACTTGTAAAGGAACACGATCCACTGTGCGAGAAATATGATAATAGAAGCGTGGCAGAGAAACGATCCATCGCTGTTGCATGGGACATTCTCATGGAGGATCGCTTCGTTGATCTACAGGGGGCAATATTCACCAATAGTCGTGAAATGATGCGTTTCAGGCAGCTTTTGATGAATACAGTTCTGGCAACAGATATTGCTGACAAGGAACGATCCACGGCGGGTAAGATTCGCTGGCAAAAGGCATTCCACCCATCAAATCCAGATGTTCTCGATGATACCAGCGAGAAGCAAGACAATATTCGTAGTCTCAAGGCCACACTTGTCTTTGAACAAATAATGCAAGCTTCTGATGTATCACACACAATGCAACATTGGCATACGTTTAAGAAATGGAACAAGCGCTTGTACGCTGAATTGTCCAAGGCCTACCGTGAAGGACGTGGAGCATCAGATCCACGTGAGAACTGGTACGGAGGAGAGATTGGATTCTTCGATTTTTACATCATACCTTTGGCAAAGAAACTCCGTGAGTGCGGTGTCTTCGGGTCTGCCGCAAGTGAATATTTGGACTATGCCGTGGAAAACAGACGAAGATGGGAGGAAGAAGGAAAGGAAATCGCCACTAAAATGGTGAATGATTATGACGCTCAACACGTAGGAGATGATGTGTTGGATGAGGAAGATGCAAATGACTTGCAGGAGGAAGATAGCAGAGAAGATTTTGGACAATCAGGGCTTTCATCAATCATGAGTTACAACGAACATGACAGTAAGGGTGAAGAAGATGAAGAAGAAGTGTCCGCTTTTGATTCTACCAATTACAGCGGGAGGGAAACCCCTTTCGATGATGAAATAGTTTAAATCAATGTTTGTGTATAGTACCTACTTTGGGAGAATGTGATAAATATTATAAATTTCACGAGTTATAACTGATGTTTATGTATCTCACATTAATTTTGCTGATATTTTGTCCTGCTATTCTCAACTATCTGATAGAAATGATTCTAACTTCTAAATACTTAACTCAGTTTGCTACTTCAATTATGGTACACCGATTACAATCTACACGATCCTACAGATTGCCTGTGTATTCTCGAATGGAATATTGATGAAGCTTACCGAGCTCCCTTGCTCTCAATACGGCCCCCCTTGTCTCAGCTGACGAGGCAAGAGCAATATACTCAGACCTCGAACTTGCACTTGCAAACAGCCCCTGTATCGCCTGCACTGCAAGAACTGCATGTAGGCATCGACGTCTGCAAGCCTGCACCTCGAGTGCACAGGCAGGTGTGAGTTGATGAACAATACCAATCCAGAAGCCGCTATCTTCTTCGGACGTCGCATCACTTGCACGAGCTCGGACTTGGAGGACGTCTTGCTTGATGTTTCGTTTCATTGAGTTGTATTCTGCCTCGGCGTACCACAGCTCGTTTTTGTCCTCGTCCTCGTGCCTAGGAACAATATGAAGCTGAGCTGTTTCGGCAAAACTCACATGCGCATGGTTGCGTCTGAGAGGGAAGTCTACGATCAATTCTGACGACAACATGTTAATGTCCTGTTGTGTATTTTGGTGAAGTTGTGCGTTGTGCATGGTTTTTTGTGCGTTGTGAGTCGAGGTAATGTTGTAGGCTTAACTTGACGGACGTACGATTAGATCATTCACTAAGCATCTGCTTTGCTCCTAATTCCTCCGAGCTATTGTAGAGAGGGAAAAGCTAGAGAGGGAAATCAGCTTTCAGCTGCTAAAGTTGACGTACATTAGATACACAGTACATATCAGGCATGATGTAAAACACCGGAAAATGTGTTTCCCTGAGTAAGGTCGCGGGTTGCCTTAATAAGTTCAGTAAAAGCAGTCAGATTGCACTTTAGGCCTGCCATAAGTTCAGTAAAGCAGTCAACTTGATCTTTAGCTGCTTGAAGCGTGATTCCCTCTCTATCTCGGAGAAGAGAGAAGCAGATGCTTAGAGATGATCTAACCGTACGTCAACATTTATTACTCGACTCACAAAGCCATAAATCTCCGATGATCATTAGGTCATTGTGTGGTATCGAAACAATCTAGAGGAGTATTCGATTCTGCACAGTACCAGGGCTCTAGACATCCTCTTGGACATAAGGAATACGCTAATGGCAACATTGGGAGATCAGCGAAACATTGGACTATCGATGCCAGACAGGGAGATTACTTCTTGGTGCATGCACATGTGTTCCTAGTGCACACCATGCGCCGCTGTAGATGCAACCAATGCTTAGTCCGCAAAGAGAGGCAGAAAATGAATCTGAAAGAAAGGGGGCTCATGCTGAAAAATTCAAATACGATGCAATTCTCAAGTATTCTACAACTCAGTTTCTTTTTGAGAGAGAGAGAGAGAGAGGAGAATGACTTTAAGATGAAACTCTTGAATACTCCACTCACCTATTGTGCAAAGGTCGTGTACAAGCGATGTAGAAGTGAAGGATGAACAAACGAGTATATCTAACGAAACAAAATGCAGCAGCCAATGATGTAGTCCATCAATGGAAGAGAGTGTGAGTATGATATGATCGTCGCAAGCACATACAATAATGCCGTAAAGTTAGGAGTGTCTTTGAAATCATGAACCACAACTATGTACAGGCAATGAAGAACGTAAGGATCGTGGCTGATGTGTTCAAGGTTAGTTCGATTAGAATGGAATGAGTTGTAGTATCATGTATCTTATCAAGTTAAGGCGCAGCTCGAGTTATCCCCCAAGAGTGATCATGATGCCGACACTCAAAATTATTCTCGAATGGAATATTGATGAAGCTTACCAAGCTTCCTTGCTCTCAATACGGCCCTCCTTGTCTCGGCTGACGAGGCAAGAGCAATATACTCAGACCCCGAACTTGCACTTGCAGACGGCCCCTGTATCGCCTGCTCTGCAAGAACTGCACGTAGGCATCGACGTCTGCAAGCCTGCACCCCGAGCGCAGAGGCAGGTGTGAGTAGATGAGCAATACCAATCCAGAAGCCGCTATCTTCTTCGGACGCCGAATCACTTGCACGAGCTCGGACTTGGAGGACGTCTTGCTTGATGTTTCGTTTCATTGAGTTGTATTCTGCCTTGGTGTACCACAGCTGGCTTCTGTTTTTGTCCTCGTCCTCGTGCCTAGGAACAATGTAAACCTGTGGTGTTTGGGCAAAAAGCACATGCGCATGGTTGCGTCTGAGAGGGAAGTCTACGATCAATTCTGACGACAACATGTTGATTTCCTGTAGTGTATTTTTTGAGATTGCTTGGTGAAGTTGTGCGTGGTGCATTTGTTTTTTGTGCGTTGTGAGTCGGTAATGTTGTAGGCTTAACTTGACGGACGTACGATTAGATTATTCACTACGCATCTGCTTTGCTCCTAATTCCTCCGAGCACCTCCGAGCTAGATAGGAAAAAGCTAGAGAGGGAAATCAGCTTTCAGCTGCTGAAGTTGACGTATTTTATGTACGTGCGATTACACAGTTAGTGTTCTGGAATTTCAAAGGGGTGAAATTTCAGCACTGCAACTTGCGTGAAAGTTGCAGGGTGAAAGTTGCAGATAAATTTGGCCAAAAGTGAAATTTCCATATCGCTCAATATCGCTAACACTGAAAAACAAGAAACGTGCCACACCCACCATCATCAAACAAGAGAAGATGATGATGTACTCCACCAACTCAGAGAGAACACATCGCCGCAGTAAGGCTTATGAATAACAATGCAACTATTTGTTCCTTCGTTGAAATTCAGTCTCTATGGATTGTGAACGTCGGGCCAAACCTTTGAAGCACACCCTTCTAAGGTCCGGAATAGGATGAGGGATGGAACTGGAATTGCTCTTTTTCGAGGATATGAAAACCTCTATCATATCATGCATGCGTAGAAGGTGCATGGGAAGGGGATTTTTGAGTCGCTTCGAGAGTGTGGTGGATCGTTGGAGTGTGATTGTTCGTGCAAGAGTAATTGTGTGGCTGGTCTTAGGATAATACGTCAGCCGTAGTGAAATTTGTTTTTGAAATTCCATTGAAATTCCTGCAATTTCACCTTGCAATTTTCACAAATCTCAGAAAGGGTGAAATTCCAGAACACTATACACAGTATCCGATACGACATCTTTTCCACGATCGTCAAGCATGATGTAAAACACCGGAAAATGTGTTTCCCGAGTAAAAGGTCGCGAATTGCCTTAAAAAGTTCAGTAAAAGCAGTCAGCACTTTAGGCCTGTCAACAGGAAGATCCCCGAAAAACTATGTACACTACTGGTACGTAAAGTAGAATACTACTAGGTACTTATCTACGGTACAATAAGTAACTACATATCTACATAAGGTATGTAGTACCTTACGCTATGTACCTGTACATCAGCTGATGTCAGCTGACGTCCGCTGATGTCCGCTCATCAGCGGATGTCCGCTGACATCCGTTCATGATTGAACGAGAAGAGAGATGAAATAACACAACATGTTATCATGATGATTAACAACGACGGCAGCAACGACGTTGGGGGGGTTAGCCACTTATCATAGGGATAGCGCAGGCTCGTCTTCTTCCTCGCTACGGCGGGGCGGGGAGATAGCCGAAAAACGAAGGGGAACTGCACAAAAACTGTTATTGTGCGGCCCCGCATCATAGAAATCACTATATTAATCCTTCTGCGCTGCAGCGGGAGGAGGTTGTTGGCTCGGTGAGGATCTCCGGACCACATCAGCTGCGGATACACTGACGACCGCTGGATGTGATCGTGGCAAATCTAATAGACCGAGTAGGAGACTCGCTGATGAGTATGATGTGAAGGCATCGAGCGTACAGCAACTCGATTATAATATTATTCAGTTGCAACTAATACAAATAAGATTAAACCATCATAATAAATAGAAGGATTTACTAATGAAGCGCGGCTATTAAATCAACTTTATCTGCTAAAGTCAATGAGGGTGATCTTTAATTATTGGTATATATTTATCGAGATACGTTTGGCTATAATTTCGCAGTTCCCCTTCGTTTTTCGGCTATCTCCCCGCCCCGCTGTAGCGAGGAAGAAGACGAGCCTGCGCTATCCCTATGATAAGTGGCTAACCCCAACGTCGTTGCTGCTGTCGTTGTCGAACATCATGATAACATATGTTATTGCATCACTCCCCTCGTTCAATCATGAACGGATGTCAGCGGACGTCCGCTCGTGTCCGCTCATCAGCGGACGTCCGCTCACATCAGCTGACGTCAGCTGACGTCAGCTGACGAGTACGTAACTTAAGGTACTACATACCTTATGTAGATATGTAGATACTTATTGTACCGTAGATAGGTACCTAGTAGTATACTACTTTACGTACCAGTAGTGTACATACGTTTTTCGGGGATCTTCCAGGGAGATTACTTCTTGCGCCACGGGGTTACGTTTGGCCTTCCCGCGTAATTTTGAGATGGAACGAGAAACGCAAAAAATCCATCATCCACCACACCTTTTACACCGTCACCATGATGTCCTCCACTCCTGTGGCCACAGTTAAGCGTTCATATTGAATACGCCTAGAATACTCGGCTTGATCAGTCGCATAAATCATCTTATACGCGCCCAAGCCAGGAAAACTCAGTCGATCCACCGTAAATGAATAAAATAACGTCGCCATCGACGGCATAAAATTTACCACTTTCAACTCCATTCACCCCTCCTATGGACGTTTCGGCAATGATATGTTACAAAAGAGAGGATATCCTTTCACCACATCAATGTTATATATACATTGGGCGTCTATTTATCCTTGGGTAGTCCAAACCCATTATCTAATCGATAATCAACCACATTTCACAAGTTAGACAGAATCTATTATTTGCTCCTTAAACGCAATGCTGAAATCAACATCGTGAAGGACCGATAACATCAAATGAGTGGTAATTTATATACCAATTGATCGTATGCGTATATTCGAATACTTCGACAAGTGGATGATGCTTTATAGTGATTATAACACATGGGAGACAGTGTTATGTATGTTGGTTTTGATGTAGGCTAAATATGCAATGAGTTTTACTGAACAAACAAGTATTTCCTCAGAACTCATTGTTATTATCGCTCCCAAGGATGTTTACTATCATAATAATAATAAGCTGATGCTTGTTTGATCGATATGCATCCCGTTTCCATTAGCTTTCGGTTAGTTGTTGCGTTCGATAGAGACGAAAAACATGTACATTTTTTGTATCATCAAAATGATGTCATAAGAGCTTCCATTCCACTCCAAGGGTCAATTAATCGTCTATCACCATATTAGAGTCGATGGAGAGTGTTGGTTGCCTTCATTGGTGTTATTGTCACTCCTTATTGCAGTAGGGCCAAAGATAAAAATGAACCATTGATGGACATCGAGTTACGACGTTGAGGATGGTGTTACCGGCCGAAACATCGGTACACTAAGACACCCACGCCTCCCTATGGATATATACACTCGATTGGTGGGCTGCAAGGATCATGCTTTATGTCTCCATGGGTTATGCACCGGCATGACTCTCCCTCCGACATGAACGGCAATGTTTCATTAGGAAACTTCGCGCACGAAACTTTTTATTGAAGGAATACATCGTAACCAATGCTCCGCGTTTTCTGCGCAGGGGTCGGGTGGTATATGATGAAGCTACTGTAAAAAAACGCGGAGGGTTTGCCATGTACTGGTGTAATGGTAGGAGATGTTCTCCGCTGTATAGTGTCTATGGTTGAGGATTTTTTTGAAGTTTGTGCCATTGTGTGTGATTTTTGCGTGGGGTGAAGGAACTTTTCGAAGTCAGGTAGGTGTCTCAATATTTTTCTAATTTAGTCGAGATTAAGTGGCGTAACCCCGTGGCGCTTGGTGCATGCATGTGCTCCTCGTGCACACCAGGCGCCGCTGTAGATGCAACCAATGCTTAGTCCGCAAAGGGAGGCAGAAAATGAATTTGAAAGAGAGGGGGCTCATGCTGAAAAAATCAAATACGATACAATACTCAAGTATTCTATACACTCACTTTCTCTGTAGAGAGAGAGAGAGAATGACTTTAAGATGAAACTCTTGACTACTCCACTCACCTATTGTGCAAAGGTCGTATACAAGCGATGTAGAAGTGAAGGATAAACAAACGAGGATATCTAACGAAACAAAATGCAACAGCCAATGATGTAGTCCATCAATGGAAGAAAGTGTGAGTATGATATGATCGTCGCAAGCACAAACAATAATGCCGTAAAGTTAGGAGTGTCTTTCAAATCATGAACCAAAACTATGTATGCAGGCAATGAAGAATGTAAGAATCGTGGCTGATGTGTTCAAGGTTAGTTCGATTAGAATGGAACGAGTGTGTAGTGTAGTATGTGGGCTCCTATAAAGTTAGAGCGCAGCTCGAGTTATCCCAGAGTGATCATGATGCCGACATTCGAAACTATAAAAAGAGCTTGTATCTGCTTGGATGTATTTTCCAAGAGAGAATGAGATATTATGAATGTCATTTGTTATAATTAATGAGAGTTACAAAATATTTCCTGTGTTTGAACCAAGCAACTTCTATAGAGAGAGAGATTATTCCCCCTCATCTTGGTCCACCCGCTCTTGCTCATACTCTTCCTTCCCAACATTATAGTCAATACTATCCCAATCACTGTCATAACCCAGCTTGCTCATGAGTCTCTCCATAACATCATCCACTTTCGCACGAATCACCAATGTTGCATTATCATCATACGGTGTTTCCTGCAAGTTGACAATGACATATCCCAACTTTTTCGGTGGTGGTTGTCGTTGTCTCTTTCTACCCTTCTTCTTCTTAGTTGTCTCTTTCTTCTTCGTCTTTGCACCATCACCATCACTACTTCTACCGGTATCATCATTCAAATCCCACTCATCCGCACCAGCATCCAAATACCCCGCACGCGTCCCAAGCATACACAACCCACCTGCCGGTTCAATCCTCAAACTCGTCCCCAAACACACAATCAATTCGGCCTTGGCACATTCCACTTGAGACTTTTCCCAATCTACCTCTGGTAATGCATCCTCCCAATCTAACAGTGTGTCAATCAATGCTCCTTCGCATGAGCCAGGTGGATCCCCGCCTAGAGTGCAGTATCGTCCGGTGGGTTGTAATCCAATCGTACTAATTTCATAATTCCGAATGTATTCTGTGTGACAGCGGGGACACTTTTCGGTGAATATGTCTCCGTGTAGGATGGATAGTTGGGAGCGTGGGAGGGGTGTTTTGCCGTGCAGACCGTCAATGTTTTGGGTGATGAGGTGTTGTAGTAGGTGATGATTGTTGTTTGTGCGATTATTTTTGGGGTTGGTGGTTATCAGATGGGCTAGAGCTCGATGTGTTAATGTTGGTTTGGCCGTGACAAATGATGGACTACTACTGCCTTTGTTTGATGATGATTGTTGTTGTTGTTTTACTTGGTCATTTTTTTTTCGCCGTGGTTGCTCTGACGGTTCATCATCATCATTTTTATCGCCCTCTGCTACTGCTGCTGCTCGCTTTCTCTTCTTTTTCGTGTTCGATGATTTCAGCCTCTGCTGCTCCCTCGTCCAAATGCCATTCGGACCTCTGAAATCTGGAATACCCGCACTCGTACTAATGCCCGCCCCCGTCAGAACAACCGTGTAGGACGATTCGGTCAATAGGTTAGCGAGGGTGCTAATTTTGGAGGAGAGGGAGCGAGATGTGTCGTAGTTTTCGGGGAGGCCGCATAGCCCTTTGTTGGGGTATTCTTTTAGGCGTTCGGCGTAGCCTGCGGACATTGCAGGTTGTTGTGGAGGTGATGGGTAGTTGGTTTGTTGCGACGGCAATAATTTATGACATCATGTTGTTATTGATACGATTGACGATTTTCCGTTATCCGTTATTTATGCTTTATTATGCCGAAAAAAGTGCGGAGGAATTTTTGAAATTGTGATGTGGAATGAGGAGAAGTTGGTTGGTCATCCAGTAGGTCAAAGGATAGGCTGTTATCGTTTGATAAGTTCTTCACTTTATTGTACAATATAATAATGCTCTTTGTAGTCTTGAGAGTGAGTTGGAAAAGCCCAACGCGAACTTAGCTCGAACCGTTGACCATTACGTGTAAGCTAGTTAGGAGCGACAACGAAGTCGAAGTGGCATCAGGCCAAATCCGTCAAAGCCATGACGTGTGCGCATCTCTAGCTCTAGGTCTAAAGAGACTCTCTAGAGGACTGTTGGAATTTGAACAGATGCCATTGAAGCAAAGTACACATGTTCTACCGGATAAAGCCTTATCGTGAATCGCAGAAGCAGTGAACTTCTTGAACTCGTTACAAAGCAGCTGGTATTTCATTTAGATTACGGAAAAAGGATGTCAGCTCAGATTAGAGGTAGAGATCGAACGAGAAGTTCATTTTTTGAGCTCACACCTTTCTCTCTCTAGGTCCATGAATGCACATGCGATAAATATTACAATACGTATGCCAATATCGCTATAAAATCAGCCCATGTGGCCTTGGTCAAATCTGTGAATCATTTCTGACGGCCTCTATAGCGATAATCTCCGGCAAATTTCTCTTTTTGAAAGCAACATGATAGAGATCAAGTGTGAGCTCCGGACCTTGGTTCTTGCTCGTCATCACCTCTGTCCTTCTCTGCGCTCAAGGGATACAGTGAGGTGGTCCGATGCAACCTTCCAGACAACAACAGAGAGACAACTAACTAGACAACCAATGCCGAAAAATCCACACACTACAATTAGTGCATTGGCATTGGTTGGATGAACAACCAAAAAAGAATGGCAGGGGCGGCAGCAAACTTGAACCAACACACCTGAGAAGTGAAGACGCCCGTCTCGGCTGTCCATCAAAAAGGAAAAGTTGTCGTCACGTCGGGGCAAGTAAGTAAGCTTTGCGGCGCCCACGTGGGCCCAACAAAGGACCCGTAAATGACCCAAAATCTCCTGTGAAACCTCTCCCCACACCAGACTGTGTTGCGGGCACGCCAACATGCCAATTATCCCGATAGGCCTATGGGCAAGGCAGGGGCAAGCAGCAAGCTGTAGAGATATGAAGCTGGAATTGAAGCTCTGGGAATTCTAAGTAGGAAGCCAAAGAGGCCAAGCTGCCAAGCACCAAGCCCGGCAGCGATAAAAATGAAGACAGCTGTCTCAACACTCGGTATTCAGTTTCATGTGGAGCGTGGGTACATCATCAATCCTTCTTCAGCTTCAAGTTTCAAGTCCTGGATGGTCAGGGGGGACATAAAAGAATTGTGGATGGTTTGGTTTGCGTCAACTCAATTCATGAAGGAGACTTCATACATGCAATTTACTGAGTTATAACTATTCGGTGCATTTGAGGAGAGAGGAGTCGTGGAAGAAGAACTTCATGGTTTCAAACCAAGTGGAGATAGATAATGTCATCAAACCAGTTGAGTAATCGACACCCAACATACGACCTGAATAGGTTGACGTTAAGTAATCCCGGCCTGCTTGAAAGATAGCAGGCTTGGGGTGCGATCTGGGAAATACAGCTATCGCAGCACATGTTCGTAATGTCGCCTCTAGAGCGGGCCCACCAGGCTAGACGTACTTAAAAATTTCTGTTACATGTATGATGGCATCACTCCTCACTCCTACACTCACTCTCCAACCTGGTGCTGCACCATGAAATTTCGACCATAGAGATGTTGCAGTTGCAGCCTGGCCAATTTGAATCAGGGAGTAGTAATCGGATAGTAATGATTTTAACTTCTACTAAAAATACTTAACTCAGCTAGCTACTTTAATTATGGTACACCGATTACAATCTACTCGATCCTACAGATTACCTATGTGTTCTCGAATGGAATACTGATGAAGCTTACCGAGCTTCCTTGCTCTCAATACGGCCTTCCTTGTCTCGGCTGACGAGGCAAGAGCAATATACTCAGACCTCGAACTTGCAATTGCAGACGGCCCCTGTATCGCCTGCTCTGAGAGAACTGCATGTAGGCATCGACGTCTGCAAGCCTGCACCCCGAGCGCAGAGGCAGGTGTGAGAAGATGAGCAATACCAATCCAGAAGCCGCTATCTTCTTCGGACGCCGCATCACTTGCACGAGCTCGGACTTGGAGGACGTCTTGCATGATGCTTCGTTTCTTTGAGTTGTATTCTGCCTCGGCGTACCACAGCTCGTTTTTGTTTATGTCATCGTGCCTAGGAACAACATGAAGCTGAGCTGTTGCGGCAAATCGCACATCCACATATGCATGGTTGCGTTTGAGGGGGAAGTCTTCTACGTCAACTTCTGACGACATGTTAATTTCCTGTTCCGTAATTTTGAAATGTGAGATGTGAGACGCGAGATGAGAGTTATGTGAGCCGAGCAAGCGGAAAAAACCTAACTTGAACCTATCTTGTACTTTTGTTGTGCCTCAAGTAGACTGCTGAAGATCGAGTAGATTGTAATCGGTGCACCATAATTAAAGTAGCTAACTGAGTTATGTATTTTTAGAAGAAGTTAAAATCATTGCTATCCGATTACTACTCCCTGATTCAAATTGGCCAGGCTGCAACATCTCTATGGCCGAAATTTCATGGTGCAGCACCAGGTTGGAGAGTGAGTGTAGGAGTGAGGAGCACACTACAGGTCTCGCATCTACGATAGCATTCAGAAGGTTGATTGGGTCCAAAGAAGTGATGGTAGTGTGGAAGAGTGGATGTCAAACGCACTTTATTTATTTCTTCAAATGAGTGCGTTTGAAAGTGATGTGTGGTACTAGTATGTGCGATTATGGTACTTTAAGGTATGTAAGGGAATGTCTTCGCGAAGTCTCAGCTCCACATATCTACGTCAAACTGCATATTCATACTTCTAGATACCACTACACAAATCACTTGTTACCACCCCTCTCAATCATCCCAAACATACCATCAACCAACCATCGCTGAGCAGAGATAACCGAGACCTGTACAATAGTGTGGTGAGGAGTGATGCCATCATACATGTAACAGAAATTTTTAAGTACGTCTGGCCTGGTGGGCCCGCTAGAGGGACATTACGAACATGTGCTGCGATAGCTGTATTTCCCAGATCGCACCCCAAGCCTGCTATCTTTCAAGCAGGTCAGGGTTACTAAACGTCAACCTATTCAGGTCGTATGTTGGGTGTCGATAACTCAACTGGTTTGATGACATTATCTATCCTCACCTGGTTTGGTTCAAGGCGTAATACTTCACTGTCGGTGTCGGCGTGCTCCCTAGCATGTCTCGCGATATTTCGTGGTGGAGGAGTGATGCCATCATGATTGTTTTGTACTTGATACACGTCCGCAGAAGCAGAGGAGGCTACCGCATGTTTTGCACGGAGAAACCATGAAGTTTATTTTCCACGACTCCTCTCCTTAAATGCACCGAATAGTTTTAACTCAGTAAATTGCATGTACTTACATATGATATGAAGTCTCCTTCATGATGTGAGAAGTGATTTGACGTAAACCAAACCCATCCAGGACTTGAAACTTGAAGCTACGCTAACGAAGGATACCCACACTAGAGACGTGAAACTGAATACCGAGTGATGAGACGGCTGTCTTCATCTCGGCGCTTGGGTACTTTCGTATTGTACATATTCGTTCGCTGTTCGCTGTTCGCTGCTCGCTCGCTGCTATGAACTTGACGAGCCATAAATGCACTAAGTGGCAAAAATTTTAATATTCTACTATATGTGCATATATCGATAGTATAGAGTGTGAGGATGATGGGAATGACACCATCTTTTTCTGATTCCATATATTCATCGAGATATCAACACCACAAAATCAGGTCGGGCACATCATCATCAAAAAGTGATTATTTGATCTTCCTCCGCTGAAAAGTACATAAATAACAAAATAAACGACCGATTTTCACCGTTCCAAGTGCACCATATCTTTCCAACGTGTATTGGTAATGCATACGCAAGCTATCGGCTCGAAGATCATAACGTTCTATTGGCTAGGCGACATAGACGGACTAAGACGGACTAGCATGCCTCTAGTGGTGGATTTTTATTTGACGGAAGATGAGAACTCTACAGAAAATATACTAATTCCTACGTACAAGACGTTTTGACATCTCATCTCACCAAACATTCCGCCCATGAGATTCTCTGGGCACTCGCTTTAGCAGCCGCAGCAGGACTATCCACTGCAATCAACGTGCAAATGTATTCTTATTCCCGTGGTGAATCTACTTCTGAAGTGGTGCGGTTGGATTCCCGTCTGGATGCGCCTGAAGCATAAAGAAGAGCACAGCACAAGATGCCGAATGCCGACACAGAAGCATCATTCCACAACAATCAGAATACATACGATGGCCAACGCCGTTGTCCCTCATCGCTGTAAAAACGCCACGTGATGAACAATATTGATGTATGTACAAAGGGATGCGCCGCTAAATGTCACTACAGTCCGTAACATGCATCGCTCGTACATTGTTTGTTGGTATATGGAAGATGACCCATCTCGTAGACAATGCATCTGCACGCAACAAGAAGTAACATCTCATCAGGCACGCCATCAACAATAAATAAGAATGGAATATCTATGATATTTTGAACATTATGGCGATGGTGGAGGCTGAATAGTGTGCTGTATATGGATATACTATTCAACTATTTACAGGACATGTGTAGAATGTACAAAAATGGAACTGCATTCGAAAGCAAACAAGATCTCATAGTCGTAGTGGTAAATATAAATATGCTTCCCATTGCGAGCGAAAGCTATTGAACTGGAATAGAGTCAAATGAAATAGAGTTCAAGCCACACTAAGATATAGTCGTCGATCATTCTTGTTGCAACAATATATGAATTGTCTAGAACGCCTGGCGCCTGGATACTTGACTGTGATGAACAGTAAGCATCAATAATAAAACTGGCGAAGGGTATTTGTATAAATAGACCATGCAAATTTATCTATTGATGTTTGGAGGTATTTGTGGAGGTATTTGTTAGGTACATTGAGTTGTTGTGCTGATATTGAGGCAAGGTTTGAAAGGTTTACATCTAATTCATTCATTTGCTCTAATTTGCACCGTCTCATTCACTTCAAATCTTTCGCTTGTTGCATATATATAATATATATATACGATGCCTTCTATCGCCCAGTATTTGAATATTTGCTGCGTGTATAGTCTGGAATTGTACTCATGGCATCTGACAGCTTGCATCACAACATCATCATGTCCTTCATCACACTTTCTGCCATCATCTGTTTCGACCATTTTGTATATGAGATGCTACATTCCAATCCATCTTTATTATTTATCATTGCATCGACAGTTTCATCTTGTGTCTTCATGTCAGCGAGAAGAGTATCCGCAGGAAACCATCGAGGTTCGGCAGATGATACATTCTTCAAGTTTGAACTTCTCATAATACCCATTAGTTGCGATGAAATATATTTGTTGCATTGCGCTGCTATTCATCTAATAAATCAGACACGACAACAATACCGAGTGCAATGAATCCGTCCTGAATCCTTATTTGTTTCCAAATCATCCTTTTCAACACATTGCAACATGATTACATCAATATGGCATTGCATCCTTCTTCCCACATAAATCACTACAAGTGATGCCTTTGAAGTGTAGTATAATGCCTATTCACGAGCCCCGGCAAGTTTTACATGTATATTCTCCATCGCTTCTACGAGCGCAACTCAATTACCGTCGATGATGGGGTGTATATTACCATTGTTATTGTGTTTGGTGATATTTGCTGTGTAGTGGATGACGGATTCTGCTCTCGAAAAAATGATGTCTTGCAGGTGTTGCTCTCTGTCTATGCCAAAATATGCGTCCAGATCCAAAGTAGCAGCAACAATGTTGATCTCAAATGTATCCTAAAGGAGTTACTGGCGGCGGCCGGTGTTGTCGGCGCCGTGGTGATAGTACAAACTGGTGTCGACGTCGACCAATCATAAGATCGGCATTTTTTGTGTATTGGTCGGAAGGAAAAACGCACGCGAAAAGTGACTTTTTGTTAGAGCCCGCCAATTTTTTTAAGTACCCTTACAACTCATCTCTCCAACTACTTCAGTTGAGTAAGCAGCGCTCCTCTATTCCATTGCCCGAACTATTGGGAATGGCCATTCCGTATGCCCAACTCAATGATGAATACAGAATGGCCATTTCCAAAAGTTGGGGAAGAAGTTATCGACACAATAGATAGGTCTGTATGATATAGGAATTCCTACGTAGCTCACGTAGAAATCGTATGCTAGAGGCGAAGTTACTGGTCAACGCCATAGCTGCCGCTTTTTTGCTGTAGTTTGATCAACCTCGATTGTGAGATAGAGAAGAATTATTGTACAATACGCCAACAACTTCCCCTTTTTCCTCTCTATAATGTTGCTTTCAAAAAGAGAAATATGCCGGGGATTATCGTCGTTGTCTTCTCCAAAGCCGTGGACGCAGCGCAGGGCGGCGGCTGCATCGGCGGCCATGCTATCTTCATCTCTACAAAACATCAGCGAGAAGCATGACATAAATCGACACGTTCAGACACAATCAACAGCAGAGACTCCTTATTTACAGTCGACACATTCATTGCTAGCCTATGGGGTGGCAGCCTCTACTGCTGCTGCAGTAATTTATCAGAGCGGTGGACATGAAAATATTAGCCATCAAAAATGGGGCGGCGTCAAAAGAAGATATCATAAATCGGCTCACTGTGAACCAAACAATAGCAATGCCAATATTAACAATCAGAAGCAACATAATAATAAAACACAAGGTAATGAAGTCAGCGATTCTGACTCATTTTTTGATTTGGCACAGCAGTGGGCAAATGAAGTTCTGAGGTCAAAGAACAATTCAGCGGCATCCGCAGGGGAGAACAATGGCAGCGGAGCAAAACTAGAATCTAAATCAGTGCAATCAACCACAGAAGACACTACCTCTCCAGAAGAGGCTTTGCTTTACAAATTGGGGCTGATGGGAAACGGAAACAAAACGGCTGCAAATAACGATGATGGCGATGATCAGCCCTCGACAAGCAACGATAATTTGAACAATAGTAATGTTCAAAACAACAACACGATTGTCACGCAAATGATGCAATCTGTCTTTAACAAGATACAAGATGAATTGCAGTCTTCCGTTCCTAAATCGTCTTCGTCAACAGACTCGGCAAACCCAGAAGGGGCAGAGTCATCTTCTAGTACTCAGCAAAAGAGCGATGCCACGAATTCTTCTGACTTTCTCTCGTTTGCGGACAATATATCATCCTTCTTTTCAAGAAAGTCATCCAACCCAGACATCGCTGAAATCATACAACAAGCTCAAAACATTGCCAACAATGATGGTGTATCGTCGACGCTATCATCTTCATCATCATCGTCCACTAACTTTCTCTCACAGGTACTCTACTTTCAACAAAATGCCAAATCCATACAAAAAACATTGGAATCATCCTTTGGTCCCTACATCTCCGACGACATTAATCTATCCGACCTATTCCAATCCATCCCAAGCATCGCAGCAGGGCATTATTATCTGGAGCACCAAGAATCAATCAAAACACCCAGTTGGAAGCGACGGAGGCATCGTTTCCAACCTTCTGTGGAGGTCATGAAGGTGAATGAATTGAATGAGGCTTTGATATTGAGTGAGCTAAGTTATGCGGATAGTGTTGAGGAGGTTCGGGAGGGGTTGAAGAGTTTGTATGATGAAAATTGGAGTGATGAAGAGAGTGGTGGTAAATCAAAGAGGGAGAAGAAAAAGACAAGTAGTAGTGGGAAAGCACAGTGGGAATTACTATTTTGTGATACACAAAGTCGCCCAAATGAGCCGAGTCACTTCCTGGCTATTCAGAAGAATGCCTCTCAGTACGATGATACGCTTCATGTATTGATGGTTATTAGGGGAACAAAGAGCATGGGTGACTTGATCACAGATGCAATGATGGAAGCTACCGATTATGAATATGACGGAGTTCAAGGGAAAGCTCATGTCGGCATTACCAGATCAGGAGAATACTTGACCAAACGCCATAAGAAACTCTTGGCATCATTGATGCAGCTTTCCGACAAACGAAAATTGAACATTACACTGATTGGACACTCATTGGGAGCTGGAGCGGCAACGATTGCAGCAATGAATATGAATTCGAATCAATTCGCCAGAGATATTGGAAATGGTGGGGATGTGAAGGTTTCTGCCAATGTAATTGGATTTGGTTGTCCAGCATTGCTATCACAGAATCTTTCCCTAATGACGAGAAAGTTCGTCACTACTGTGATTGCGGATGCTGACGTGATCCCTCGTAGTGAGTTGATTTAAGTGTTGAATATGTGGATTGTCGATGATACCTAATCTTGCTGCTGCTAACAGTTCTTATGTACCTCATTTACTTCTTACTCACAGTGAGTGGTGCTACACTCATCAACCTGCTGCTAGACTTGAACAAGTTTGAATACCAAGATTTTGCAGAAAGAGATGTTGAGCAAGCACTACGAGACCTGCAAACAATGGTAGGAAACAGAGAAACAAATAAACAACTTCCGTTCAGTATTGATGAAGTTGCAATACAGAGTGTGATGGGATATGTACACAGAGGTATTGAAAAGGTGTCGAGAGGAGAAGAAGATATGAGCAAGCGATCGGGTAAGAATGTCGCAGCTGAGAAAATGATACCATGCCTGTTTCCTCCTGGAACATGCATTCATTTCTACCGAGATGGTAGCGGCATCGACGGCACATACGTTCCATGCACGTTCTTTGACGAAATTGATGTCGCAAGAACAATGGTTGACGATCACTTGATTAGTTCTGGATATCGCAAGATCTTCTTGAATATGATGAGGGACTTTCACAAAGACGATCACTTCTCGTTTGAGAGGGGAAGAACTTGAAGAATACATGAAATCCGATTGATAGGAACAACAAAGTGATAAAATAAAGGCTTCTATTAGATGTACCTACCCACAACGTCAACTTCATGCATGAAGTGAGATCCAGATCCAAATTCTTGTCCATGTCCAGATGGTCATCATCTAAGGACTTAGTCTTAGTCAGGTTGCTTTAGACTCACCTGAGGAAGAAGATCAAGGACGCGATAGATAATAGATAGCTTCATAGTGTTAGTGGAAGTGATGTGGACTGGTGTTGAGATGATGATTTAGTAGTAGTAGTGTGATGGTGATGGAAAGATTTTGGTGTTGTTGTGCAATCTGAATGAGAATAGAAAGTTGCTACTTAGTTGTTCGGTTCGGCTACTCTTTATCTTTAGTCTTTCATTCATGACTGCAGTCATCGATTCTGCACCTAACAGCCTGTCAACTCTACCTCTACCTCTTCCAAAGATTCTCAAATATCCACAGGAACAAATGGCTCCCAAGTTTTCGCATTCATTCACGCTACACGAAGCGAATGGTGCCTGTTATTTGCAAACTCTCTCAACAATGACCCGTTAATTTGCAATCTCTCTTTTGTCGTTTTGTAGGAACTTTTATGTCTAAAAGCGTCTGCAAATCCATGAATGACCAAATTTAAGGTCGCTGCCTGACTCATTACTACTCGTTGCTCTGCCAAGAACGGAAATGACCAGAATCAAATCCGAATTCAGTGTAATGGAGTTGTAATGAAGATTTATTATGTTATCGTAGAAGTATTATGAGGGTGTCGCTTGCGTCGAGAGAACATGATTGGTGAGAATAGCATTCGGACCAGCTGTTCCAAACCATCTGTTCCCTTCCGTGGATACTCGTCGACGTTATCTCCGCTTTGTGCTGTACGTTGTCCAAATAATTATCAAGTTGTTAATGGTAAGACTGAAGATAGTTCATCCTTGCCACAGACACAGCAAACACTGGGCTCGCAATAGAGACAGAACTGCCAGGTTGCATAATTGAATACATCAAGTTTAGCCAGCTGTTTCTATGTTGTCTACATCTCTTTTCAACTAAGTCTAGCTGAGTATATCATTTGACTACGTTTTGGTATTTGTTCCCTACTTTGTCTTCTTGCAATTTCATCACACAAGTCAACGTTTTAGCTTATTCTCTTCATTTCCTCTCTGGCGCAGTGCAAGCGGTGGCACAGGTGGAATCGCAGTCGCCATCAACTCCATCGTAATCAAACATATCGTAGGTATCGCAAGTGCTCAAATCCTCAGGGGCAGTGTCCTCTTCACCTTCAAATTCACACTTGGCCTTGGCTTCGACCGAGCCGGTCTCATCATCACATTCGCATTCGCAGCAGGCAATGCAAGTGTCCGTACTAAATGCTCCACCGTTGGGACACTCAGTTCCAGTGGCTGGGAATGTCTGCTTTGGGCATCCGTTGTCCGGTGTGTGGTTGTCCTTGTTTGGATGACCGCCTGGAGGTCCTTTGAGGTGGCGGAGTGCTCCGTGCTCAGTAGCGGTAGCGGCATCTCCAATGCTGAGAGTGAAAGTTCGAGTTGACGAGTGGGGATCAGATATCAGAATTATTGAGTTGTCAAGCAGAAGAATGAATACTGGAAAGCGCGGCGGCAGCAGCAGCATCAAGTGATAGAAGAGCAAGTACACATTAATGTATCAACGTCAACTTCACGCTAGTGGAGATTCCTTTAGACTCACCTGAGGACGAAGATCAAGGATGCGATAGATAGCTTCATAGTGTTAGTGTAAGTGATAACAGCTGGTATAGAGATGTGTAAATTCTGTGTAGACAGGACAGATTTGTTGTGTTGTTGTGCAATCTGGATAGAATAGAAATTATGAGCTTCACTGCTTCGATACGTTCTGTCGTCATTCGTCATCGTCATCCGCGTCTGCGAGCAGCACAGCCTGACAACTCTGTCGCTCAACCAAAAGGTCACCAGAGGAAGCATTCACGCGACACGATTGATGACGAAGACCGGACGAAGACCTGTTACTTTGGCTCTCGGTCATTCTCTGAGAGAGACTAAAAATTGTGACGCTATGGTGTAGATTTCACAGTCGAGTTGGTCACAAATCGCTTGACACAAATAGCTGTCTCTATGTTCAACTCGAAGCGGAAAGGTAGAAGCAGGAGAGGTGTGTAGAGTGTTCTCTCCCATATCCCTACGGTTTTTTGTGCGTAGTTCTATCGCGGTAGGAAATGGCGGGAAGGGCTAAACCTGGTTAAGAAAGAGTAAATAAGTACGTAATACTAGCTAATGTACGTGTAGACCAGATACCACCAGCAGATCTTGACCATGTCTACCATGGTGTCCACTGCAATAGCAGCCTACGCACAACGCAGAATGCTTCAATATCCAGAACCGATGATCGACGATGTCAGAAGATATCATGGACTTGCTATTACTATGGTTTCATCGAGTAATTTACCCTGGATGGCGTGATTTAGTTGTTCGGTTCGGCTACTCTTTATCTTTAGTCTTTCATTCATGACTGCAGTCATCGATTCTGCACCTAACAGCCTGTCAACTCTACCTCTACCTCTTCCAAAGATTCTCAAATATCCACAGGAACAAATGGCTCCCAAGTTTTCGCATTCATTCACGCTACACGAAGCGAATGGTGCCTGTTATTTGCAAACTCTCTCAACAATGACCCGTTAATTTGCAATCTCTCTTTTGTCGTTTTGTAGGAACTTTTATGTCTAAAAGCGTCTGCAAATCCATGAATGACCAAATTTAAGGTCGCTGCCTGACTCATTACTACTCGTTGCTCTGCCAAGAACGGAAATGACCAGAATCAAATCCGAATTCAGTGTAATGGAGTTGTAATGAAGATTTATTATGTTATCGTAGAAGTATTATGAGGGTGTCGCTTGCGTCGAGAGAACATGATTGGTGAGAATAGCATTCGGACCAGCTGTTCCAAACCATCTGTTCCCTTCCGTGGATACTCGTCGACGTTATCTCCGCTTTGTGCTGTACGTTGTCCAAATAATTATCAAGTTGTTAATGGTAAGACTGAAGATAGTTCATCCTTGCCACAGACACAGCAAACACTGGGCTCGCAATAGAGACAGAACTGCCAGGTTGCATAATTGAATACATCAAGTTTAGCCAGCTGTTTCTATGTTGTCTACATCTCTTTTCAACTAAGTCTAGCTGAGTATATCATTTGACTACGTTTTGGTATTTGTTCCCTACTTTGTCTTCTTGCAATTTCATCACACAAGTCAACGTTTTAGCTTATTCTCTTCATTTCCTCTCTGGCGCAGTGCAAGCGGTGGCACAGGTGGAATCGCAGTCGCCATCAACTCCATCGTAATCAAACATATCGTAGGTATCGCAAGTGCTCAAATCCTCAGGGGCAGTGTCCTCTTCACCTTCAAATTCACACTTGGCCTTGGCTTCGACCGAGCCGGTCTCATCATCACATTCGCATTCGCAGCAGGCAATGCAAGTGTCCGTACTAAATGCTCCACCGTTGGGACACTCAGTTCCAGTGGCTGGGAATGTCTGCTTTGGGCATCCGTTGTCCGGTGTGTGGTTGTCCTTGTTTGGATGACCGCCTGGAGGTCCTTTGAGGTGGCGGAGTGCTCCGTGCTCAGTAGCGGTAGCGGCATCTCCAATGCTGAGAGTGAAAGTTCGAGTTGACGAGTGGGGATCAGATATCAGAATTATTGAGTTGTCAAGCAGAAGAATGAATACTGGAAAGCGCGGCGGCAGCAGCAGCATCAAGTGATAGAAGAGCAAGTACACATTAATGTATCAACGTCAACTTCACGCTAGTGGAGATTCCTTTAGACTCACCTGAGGACGAAGATCAAGGATGCGATAGATAGCTTCATAGTGTTAGTGTAAGTGATAACAGCTGGTATAGAGATGTGTAAATTCTGTGTAGACAGGACAGATTTGTTGTGTTGTTGTGCAATCTGGATAGAATAGAAATTATGAGCTTCACTGCTTCGATACGTTCTGTCGTCATTCGTCATCGTCATCCGCGTCTGCGAGCAGCACAGCCTGACAACTCTGTCGCTCAACCAAAAGGTCACCAGAGGAAGCATTCACGCGACACGATTGATGACGAAGACCGGACGAAGACCTGTTACTTTGGCTCTCGGTCATTCTCTGAGAGAGACTAAAAATTGTGACGCTATGGTGTAGATTTCACAGTCGAGTTGGTCACAAATCGCTTGACACAAATAGCTGTCTCTATGTTCAACTCGAAGCGGAAAGGTAGAAGCAGGAGAGGTGTGTAGAGTGTTCTCTCCCATATCCCTACGGTTTTTTGTGCGTAGTTCTATCGCGGTAGGAAATGGCGGGAAGGGCTAAACCTGGTTAAGAAAGAGTAAATAAGTACGTAATACTAGCTAAGGGGCTGTCCGAGCAAACCTAATCGTGCGTACGATTTCGCTTTTCCTAGGTTAAATCGATACCCCTACGTACGATCGTGCAGTTCTCGGATTTTACTAAGTTTCAACAAAAACAAAATCATGCGTACGATTGCACGATCATGCAGAAAGCCAACTCGATTTCTGCATGATCGTACGCTCAACAGCACATCAAAAAAAAAGATGCCATGACAATGGCACCCCAAGTAAGGCCGCCTATCTCAGTCCATGACTATATTTCACAAGGTATCGATGGCCTATCTCTTAGAAGACATATATGGCGACGTATTCGCAGCAGGGTGGCGTTTCGGCTGCTGTAGGGGCGGTGATAATATCATTGTAATCCACTTCATTGAGATTTGAAATTAAAACAACCACCTTCCCTGCACCCATAGAAGAAGATAAACAATAATATGCACTACCCCTCCGCTACCCGTCGCTGATGATGATATGTAGTGAGAATCCGGCTGCTCGGAGTGACCATTCAAGCCCCCCCACACCTCCAAAACACCAAGAACACAAGATGTGCACAAGATGGCAAAAATAATACGATACTCAGACACAACAGTAAGCCTGTAGACGGCGGATCGAGCGGCTGTAAAGAAGGGAACTTATCAATATTATTATATATAAGAAGTGGCGGCTATTTATTGTCCAAAATATTACAATAGGGTGGATAAAAATAGCAACATCATAGACAGAAATGATATTTATGTAGCATGTATTAGTCATTTATTTATGCGGTGTAGGCAGTAGTAATAATAATACCCTGCGGCTGAATCGTTGTATAAGGTGTTGCCTGCGATATAATTCACTGGATATTACTATTGGTAGGGTTTGGGCAACGTGGTGGCTATGAGAGTAGCGGCTATCATGGTCGATACGGATTGTCGAATCCGGCCGTTGTCGTAAGGAAAAAAACGTGCAGAACGTGCAGTTGCTCGGACAGCGCTGCATGTTTTTTTGTAGCGGCTATCAAAATGATACGTACGATGCAATTTTGCTCGGACCGCACCTAATGTACGTGTAGACCAGATACCACCAGCAGATCTTGACCATGTCTACCATGGTGTCCACTGCAATAGCAGCCTACGCACAACGCAGAATGCTTCAATATCCAGAACCGATGATCGACGATGTCAGAAGATATCATGGACTTGCTATTACTATGGTTTCATCGAGTAATTTACCCTGGATGGCGTGATTTAGTTGTTCGGTTCGGCTACTCTTTATCTTTAGTCTTTCATTCATGACTGCAGTCATCGATTCTGCACCTAACAGCCTGTCAACTCTACCTCTACCTCTTCCAAAGATTCTCAAATATCCACAGGAACAAATGGCTCCCAAGTTTTCGCATTCATTCACGCTACACGAAGCGAATGGTGCCTGTTATTTGCAAACTCTCTCAACAATGACCCGTTAATTTGCAATCTCTCTTTTGTCGTTTTGTAGGAACTTTTATGTCTAAAAGCGTCTGCAAATCCATGAATGACCAAATTTAAGGTCGCTGCCTGACTCATTACTACTCGTTGCTCTGCCAAGAACGGAAATGACCAGAATCAAATCCGAATTCAGTGTAATGGAGTTGTAATGAAGATTTATTATGTTATCGTAGAAGTATTATGAGGGTGTCGCTTGCGTCGAGAGAACATGATTGGTGAGAATAGCATTCGGACCAGCTGTTCCAAACCATCTGTTCCCTTCCGTGGATACTCGTCGACGTTATCTCCGCTTTGTGCTGTACGTTGTCCAAATAATTATCAAGTTGTTAATGGTAAGACTGAAGATAGTTCATCCTTGCCACAGACACAGCAAACACTGGGCTCGCAATAGAGACAGAACTGCCAGGTTGCATAATTGAATACATCAAGTTTAGCCAGCTGTTTCTATGTTGTCTACATCTCTTTTCAACTAAGTCTAGCTGAGTATATCATTTGACTACGTTTTGGTATTTGTTCCCTACTTTGTCTTCTTGCAATTTCATCACACAAGTCAACGTTTTAGCTTATTCTCTTCATTTCCTCTCTGGCGCAGTGCAAGCGGTGGCACAGGTGGAATCGCAGTCGCCATCAACTCCATCGTAATCAAACATATCGTAGGTATCGCAAGTGCTCAAATCCTCAGGGGCAGTGTCCTCTTCACCTTCAAATTCACACTTGGCCTTGGCTTCGACCGAGCCGGTCTCATCATCACATTCACATTCGCAGCAGGCAATGCAAGTGTCCGTACTAAATGCTCCACCGTTGGGACACTCAGTTCCAGTGGCTGGGAATGTCTGCTTTGGGCATCCGTTGTCCGGTGTGTGGTTGTCCTTGTTTGGATGACCGCCTGGAGGTCCTTTGAGGTGGCGGAGTGCTCCGTGCTCAGTAGCGGTAGCGGCATCTCCAATGCTGAGAGTGAAAGTTCGAGTTGACGAGTGGGGATCAGATATCAGAATTATTGAGTTGTCAAGCAGAAGAATGAATACTGGAAAGCGCGGCGGCAGCAGCAGCATCAAGTGATAGAAGAGCAAGTACACATTAATGTATCAACGTCAACTTCACGCTAGTGGAGATTCCTTTAGACTCACCTGAGGACGAAGATCAAGGATGCGATAGATAGCTTCATAGTGTTAGTGTAAGTGATAACAGCTGGTATAGAGATGTGTAAATTCTGTGTAGACAGGACAGATTTGTTGTGTTGTTGTGCAATCTGGATAGAATAGAAATTATGAGCTTCACTGCTTCGATACGTTCTGTCGTCATTCGTCATCGTCATCCGCGTCTGCGAGCAGCACAGCCTGACAACTCTGTCGCTCAACCAAAAGGTCACCAGAGGAAGCATTCACGCGACACGATTGATGACGAAGACCGGACGAAGACCTGTTACTTTGGCTCTCGGTCATTCTCTGAGAGAGACTAAAAATTGTGACGCTATGGTGTAGATTTCACAGTCGAGTTGGTCACAAATCGCTTGACACAAATAGCTGTCTCTATGTTCAACTCGAAGCGGAAAGGTAGAAGCAGGAGAGGTGTGTAGAGTGTTCTCTCCCATATCCCTACGGTTTTTTGTGCGTAGTTCTATCGCGGTAGGAAATGGCGGGAAGGGCTAAACCTGGTTAAGAAAGAGTAAATAAGTACGTAATACTAGCTAATGTACGTGTAGACCAGATACCACCAGCAGATCTTGACCATGTCTACCATGGTGTCCACTGCAATAGCAGCCTACGCACAACGCAGAATGCTTCAATATCCAGAACCGATGATCGACGATGTCAGAAGATATCATGGACTTGCTATTACTATGGTTTCATCGAGTAATTTGCCCTGGATGGCGTGATTTAGTTGTTCGGTTCGGCTACTCTTTATCTTTAGTCTTTCATTCATGACTGCAGTCATCGATTCTGCACCTAACAGCCTGTCAACTCTACCTCTACCTCTTCCAAAGATTCTCAAATATCCACAGGAACAAATGGCTCCCAAGTTTTCGCATTCATTCACGCTACACGAAGCGAATGGTGCCTGTTATTTGCAAACTCTCTCAACAATGACCCGTTAATTTGCAATCTCTCTTTTGTCGTTTTGTAGGAACTTTTATGTCTAAAAGCGTCTGCAAATCCATGAATGACCAAATTTAAGGTCGCTGCCTGACTCATTACTACTCGTTGCTCTGCCAAGAACGGAAATGACCAGAATCAAATCCGAATTCAGTGTAATGGAGTTGTAATGAAGATTTATTATGTTATCGTAGAAGTATTATGAGGATGTCGCTTGCGTCGAGAGAACATGATTGGTGAGAATAGCATTCGGACCAGCTGTTCCAAACCATCTGTTCCCTTCCGTGGATACTCGTCGACGTTATCTCCGCTTTGTGCTGTACGTTGTCCAAATAATTATCAAGTTGTTAATGGTAAGACTGAAGATAGTTCATCCTTGCCACAGACACAGCAAACACTGGGCTCGCAATAGAGACAGAACTGCCAGGTTGCATAATTGAATACATCAAGTTTAGCCAGCTGTTTCTATGTTGTCTACATCTCTTTTCAACTAAGTCTAGCTGAGTATATCATTTGACTACGTTTTGGTATTTGTTCCCTACTTTGTCTTCTTGCAATTTCATCACACAAGTCAACGTTTTAGCTTATTCTCTTCATTTCCTCTCTGGCGCAGTGCAAGCGGTGGCACAGGTGGAATCGCAGTCGCCATCAACTCCATCGTAATCAAACATATCGTAGGTATCGCAAGTGCTCAAATCCTCAGGGGCAGTGTCCTCTTCACCTTCAAATTCACACTTGGCCTTGGCTTCGACCGAGCCGGTCTCATCATCACATTCGCATTCGCAGCAGGCAATGCAAGTGTCCGTACTAAATGCTCCACCGTTGGGACACTCAGTTCCAGTGGCTGGGAATGTCTGCTTTGGGCATCCGTTGTCCGGTGTGTGGTTGTCCTTGTTTGGATGACCGCCTGGAGGTCCTTTGAGGTGGCGGAGTGCTCCGTGCTCAGTAGCGGTAGCGGCATCTCCAATGCTGAGAGTGAAAGTTCGAGTTGACGAGTGGGGATCAGATATCAGAATTATTGAGTTGTCAAGCAGAAGAATGAATACTGGAAAGCGCGGCGGCAGCAGCAGCGTCAAGTGATAGAAGAGCAAGTACACATTAATGTATCAACGTCAACTTCACGCTAGTGGAGATTCCTTTAGACTCACCTGAGGACGAAGATCAAGGATGCGATAGATAGCTTCATAGTGTTAGTGTAAGTGATAACAGCTGGTATAGAGATGTGTAAATTCTGTGTAGACAGGACAGATTTGTTGTGTTGTTGTGCAATCTGGATAGAATAGAAATTATGAGCTTCACTGCTTCGATACGTTCTGTCGTCATTCGTCATCGTCATCCGCGTCTGCGAGCAGCACAGCCTGACAACTCTGTCGCTCAACCAAAAGGTCACCAGATTAAGCATTCACGCGACACGATTGATGACGAAGACCGGACGAAGACCTGTTACTTTGGCTCTCGGTCATTCTCTGAGAGAGACTAAAAATTGTGACGCTATGGTGTAGATTTCACAGTCGAGTTGGTCACAAATCGCTTGACACAAATAGCTGTCTCTATGTTCAACTCGAAGCGGAAAGGTATACATAGCTGTCTTAAATCACGGACCCTACGGGGTAGCGTATGTACGTAGGAATAGTATGTAGCTCCATCCGGCACTTGAGAAGGTCAGAAGAGCCCCCAAATGTGTTTTTGGCCACCACCAAAAAGTTCCACCACCGCGACAATCCACCACGCCATGGCACCATTTCCGACATAAAAGTGCCATAACATAAAAAATCGCACCTCCTCCATTACATCCACAGTAGGTTGGGTATGGTAGTCCATGAATAGCTTAGAACACAAGGAATCCAAAGCCGAGCCTACCCAACTTAGTTATTAAAGAGCAGAGACGCAAATCAAAATGCCGCTATAGCAGCGCAAATTACCATCATCGTAGCATCATCGTCCAATTCCACTCAATATGAATGGTACAATCGGCCTCTCTCCATCAACCCTCGCCGCCGCTTATACATATAGACATTGGGTGTCGGTGTGATTCATTGTTAGTGACTTCATATGGCCATAGCACTCCGTCAGGCACCATGTTGCTGCTGCACATCACATCATCGATTACACACAAATGTCACCCATTTCATTGCTCTATTCCGACCTCTGATCATGACGAGACAACTAAACACGACAGGAGAGCTCTCAATAATATGGAAGGATCGCTTTGTGCCATGGAGCTGTTAAGGAGATCCGATTTCACTGACTACACTACCATCGGCGAACTCAGCCTTGGTATCACCATAGCCCAACACATGGCCATTCCTCGAACAAACTGCAATGGTTTCGTTGTTCAATCCAACCTCACCATCCGACAACAAAGGCACAGCAACTATTGCATTTGATTGGAGAGACAGGGTCATAGTTGTGTGACTTGAAGTTCAATCAGGGTGGAGTAAGTGCACATATTGTCTCCGAAGAAGGCTGTTGTTATGGCGCTACATTGCTCTGAATAGATCTGAGTGGAATCTTCAGTGACTTGTTATGATTCTCCGGTTTCAATGAAGTAATGGTTGACGGATAAAGCTGCATATGATCACTGCTGACATCGTTGGAATGCACAAAGTGTATTCTCTTGTAGGAGATAGGTGTTCAAACACAAGTGTTTGTGTTGAATGACAGGGATCTGTGGGCCTCAAAACGATTTATTATGCAACAAAAAGATATACACATTCATAACATAACTGTATAATCGTTATTTTAACAGTGTTTGGTGTCGATAGTGCTGAAATATTTGTTATAGCACCATCGTTCATTGATCACGGAGGAGATGAGGATAAACATCCATGTGCACTGATTGGCTTTTATTTTGCATCAAATGTAAAAATCGGTACATATCAAGTCACTTCATACATTCATATATATCCATATAAATACCCCGAGCATTACATCTTTTATATAATAACACCATGCCTCTAGTAAAGTACGATGATCGGGCGGAAATCCCATGGTGACGATGTGCTCGATGATCGTTGGCGCCACTTTGGTACCGCTTCTTGGACGATTCCTACGTACAGAAAAAAATCTACCTCATAGGTTTGTTGATTTAAGACAGCTATCGTTCTGGCGGGGCCGGAGCGATTCATACTTTAAGTATGGTCGACCATACTTTAAGTATGGATCGCTCTACGAGGGTCCTACGTAGGAATAGTACGTAAAATTGTTTTTTTGTAACGACATCGGCGAAGCACCACCATCCCCCACCATGACAGCCGCTACACTACTACGCCTATAACTATAATCAAACAATGAATTACAGTATTATACTTAGTAAACGAATTCTCCATAGTGTGTTCTCGACCGTCGATGCGTTGGTTGTATTGTATTTGCCCCCCCACGACGCCCCCTCCGCTGATATATACAGGGCATATCTTGTGCATTTCTACCGATGTGCCGCTCAATATCATGTATTAAACCGAAGGTAATACAATAAGCCGACGCCTCATAATGCACAGTAGTCCTTCCATATGTATGATAATCAATAAACTGCGGCTAAAGTACGACATGCTGGCATCTATACTTGTCCTAATCCAACAATTCCATTGAAAAATATTTTTTTCATTTTCCAAATCCGCCAACACTCCGCCACCATCAATACCGCTATATTATCACTCCCTCACCCGTTCCCTCAGCACCGACACGTTCCATATATATAGTACCGTTGTCCTGTGCATTTCTTTGGTGATTGATGGAGTTCATGGGTCGATTCTCCACCATATCCATCTGCACATCTTTTGTTCAAAATATCGCCCGCCTCGTCTCATTTCGACCACCACAACGTCAATAATAGGCCGATCCGTATGGTTCAAAGACCAACAATCATCGCAATAGGGTTAGGGATTGGACCCGTGCAATATTCATTGCCATATGAGCCAGTCATGGGGTTGCTTTAGGGACCTACACAGAAACCATACTTTAAGTATGAAGAGGTAAGTTTTTTTGAAGTGCTTTTATTTCATTTGTATTCGGTCAAAAATAAAGTGGTGATAGTCTTTTCTTATGTAAAATTCACCGTAGATTTCGATTCTGCCCTCATTTGCTTCTGAAAACGGAGTTATCGTCAAGTTATAAGGGTGTGAAAATAAAAATCATACTTAAAGTATGAAAATCGGCGTTTTTTCGCGCCGGCCGCGCCCGAACGATAGAAGCAGGAGAGGTGTGTAGAGTGTTCTCTCCCATATCCCACGGTTTTTTGTGCGTAGTTCTATCGCGGTAGGAAATGGCGGGAAGGGCTAAACCTGGTTAAGAAAGAGTAAATAAGTACGTAATACTAGCTAATGTACGTGTAGACCAGATACCACCAGCAGATCTTGACCATGTCTACCATGGTGTCCACTGCAATAGCAGCCTACGCACAACGCAGAATGCTTCAATATCCAGAACCGATGATCGACGATGTCAGAAGATATCATGGACTTGCTATTACTATGGTTTCATCGAGTAATTTGCCCTGGATGGCGTGATTTTCCCACTACTTTAGAGTTGAAACGTGCTGGAAGGAAGATAAATCTTTGCACTATATGCAATTAAATGCTTAAAATAGTGAAATGCATACATTGCACTGTGCCTTATTGTATTTGATATAATTGTGGTCGATTCGATGTGCGATTATGAGATATGATAATCAAATGGGCGTTGTTTCAGCGCATTGAATAATTTTCACATTTATCCCCCACCAGTAGATATCATTCAGTATACACTCACTGTCCATGATGAAGGGGTACTTCCCACTCAGCACTTCTCACTCCCCCTCACTTAGCACTAATTCCGCCACAATCCAATATTTAAACATGATTTAACACTCATCTTCTCCGTATTTGCAGAAATAATATGTGAACTTGTGAGTTACCGTTCTGAAGACGACGTGTTGACGCATCAAAACTTTGATAGATGTGCCCATTCGACAAGCCCGAAGTATCCATAATACTTTATTGTTCATTTTGGCTGCCTGCTGTACCGTGTGTTGGCTATATAAATTATTTCATTTGTCGATTATCGACGATTAATATTGTGGCCGAAAAATGCAACTGAGCGGCGATTATCGAATTCAGCATGAATATAAAGCCCAACAGAAGGAATACCGGCCCCGCAACGTTCCCATGTATATGAAGTATCGACGCGCTATGAAGAGGAGGCGAGATGAACGTTTATGGTTGACGTAACCATCACCACAACTGCTTGACGACGACCGAAAAAGATGATGGCCGGTGCCATGTGATGAGGCCACACCACAACCCCACACACACCACCGCGGCCCAAACCAACGGTCAACATTGATCATATTGGTCCAGTTGATGATCCCAGCGCAAGGGTTAGGCGGTCGGCGGTGTCAATGGCATCCATTTGCGGCACAGTGCTAACCCAGGTCTATTCCTGGTTAAGAGTCTTAAACCAGGTCTAGACCCTGGTTAACCTCCCGTAGGGATATCAACCTCTTCTGTTTACGCACGTGAGGAAAGTTTAAATTTTCTTGGCATTTCTCGAAGCAATTTGATTCCGTGGATGAATAGTATCTGTCAATTATTGTTTCCATAGAAGATGAACAGCAATCTTGTCAATGGCGTCCTCTGAAAAAGACCACATGAAGGCTTCACTACACAATCTGCAGGCAGCAAGAATACCATTGATACAGCGTCTCAACCAACAGTTTCTGATCGAATCAAGGTTTGATGCATTCGCGAATGATGTCGAAACACTCGGCAAAAAGAATCGGTCATTGATTGACACCATATATGAACAGCAAACTCGTCTGAGGACATTGCAGTCTACGCTGCGTCAGTCGGATGATATTGAGAAGCAGGAGCAAGACATTTCTTCAAAAAGATCTCACGAGGATAATCTTCCACACAATGTTAGTGTAACGAGCGGCAATAAAGAAGACGACTCCTCTTCTCGGCAGAATATTACCATGGATATCGATACTAGGAGCAAAAATGACAATGACTCAAAACATTATTCCTTAAATTCACAGGATGTTTCGATTCATCGGAGAGAGCAAAGGAATAAATGCGAGAATGATTTGGATAAAGCCGACTGCCGTAAATCACAATTCTTCCATCGCATTGCTTCTATCGAGCAGTCCTTAAAGGAGCTGCAAGCAATAAAGGATGAAATACCAGTGCAACAAGCGCATTTGGCTAGAAAAATGCAGCGACAGCAGCAACGCATCCTTTCGTTGCGTTGTGAGATTGAGAGAGTATCACCATTAGACGATAGTGCCTTTATATCATCTGACCTGCTCCATGCTTGTCGTCAGACATTCACGAAGAAGCATTTTGTCAGACGGCTACAACTAGAGATGACTAGCTGCCGAGAAACTATTTCAGCATGTCGGGAAGAGATGATTAGCATGAACAAGAAGATGGATAACATTAAAGCTGGTATTGCCAAAAAGAGAGAGCAGCTCGGAGATAGAAAGGCTGCTCTCCTACAATATGATAAGCAACGCAACATTGTTTCCAAGATGAGAATAGTTGTATCCAAAGAGCCAAAAGAGCTAAAGAAGCACTTTCTGTTGTCATGGAAGAAAAATGTTGTGGAGCAGAGGAGAACGCGTAATACCTTGGAATCTGTTGCTGCGTCAATTCGTAGACGACAATTCAAAACAGCATGGAAGCGCTGGACTCGGCTTCATTCAAGGTCAATTCAGTCCTCAAATTATTCGAGAGTGGGAGATCAGAGTGGTGGCATTGGAACCGATGACTTGCTACTTCAAGAAGCTCGGCTGCAAGATAATATCAATGAAAGCTTTGCCATGTTGAGAAAGTTTTCCATGACGGATGAAACAGAAGAGCAAGCTAACGAGATGTGCATCGCAAACAATGTTCTCGGAGATGAAGACGAGGCCATTCTTCTAAAAGGCGATTTTCTATTCAATGCTGGACATTACGAGGCATCAATAAAGTGTTTTGAGAGGGTCGAGGCGGTTATTAGCTCTCAGTGTTTGGCTGGCACAGCTGCGATTGGACCATATGCGACAGTCGTCAACAAAATTGGTCGCGTACATTTGGCAATGCAAGCTATTGATCTGGCGATAGTTTATTTTGGTAGAAACTTATCTCTTGCACAAGAAGAGGATAGCCTCGAGATGAATCAGGTAGAAGCTCTGATTGGGCTAAGTCAGTGTTACATGCAAAAGCATGATTTTGGATATGCGTGTGACTTCTTGCAACAATCTCTTAGCTTAATCTGCGACGAAGATAGAAAAAAGATTGTCTACTCATTGCTGCAGCAATGCAATGAGCACATGAACAAGCCGGAAGAGGTGGCATTTTACTCGAGCAAAATCCATGACATGAGAGATACTCGCAAGGAGAGAGTGGAAGCGGCCTTCAACAAGATTGATTCTCTGAGGCAGAGGCTTATCGACGTATCTGCAAGCAATTCTCGTGTCGTCAAGATTCAACCTACCTCTACGAAGCGTGTGAATCTGGCAAAGCAGATGAAGGCCAAGGAGAAAGAGCTGTCGGACGTCAAAAGAGCGTTGAGGGACTCAAGAGAATTCTCTTCTGAGTTAAAAGAGCTTGAGCATGATATCATTGCGGAGATAGATAAAGCCTCTCATACCAAGAAGAATAGAATAATTTCTCTTCGCATTCACGACTCATCTCAAGAGATAAAGAAGAAGGAGCTATTGTTTAGGTTGAATGAAGAGCTGAATATGACCCGAGTGAAGCAAGAGGAATGCCTGAATGATATTACTTCTCTTGATAGAACGGCCAGGAATTTGTACGACGATATAAGCGAGTTGAAGGAAGAAGCAGAAGTAGAAGAGCGACCATTGATTAAGAGAGTGCTAGAACTTAGAAGCTATCGTTGCATCGCGATGAATTCATCGAATTTGGCTCTCGGTAATATCTCAGGAGAGAGTGGAGGTGGCGATTGTGTCGCACTGAGCAATGGAAAAGAATGCTACATGCACAACATGCATTCTGGAGAGCTTGAGACAGTATTTATGGGCGACGTTGAAGGCCAACATGTTGGACAACTAGTTGGACACACATCTACCATCACTGCGTTGTTCTTCCATGCCAAAAGAGTATATACTGGCTCAATAGACGCCTCTCTTTTTTGCTGGGATGTAGAGTCGGCAGAAAAACTATTCGAGTCCAAGGGCCACGAGGGTGGCATCACTTGCATCTTCTCCGACGGGACCAAGACACTATCGGGGGCGGCAGACAAGTCAATCATCATTTGGTCGCCGGACGGACTTCTTCTCCACCGTGTAACAGGGCATGTTGGGGGCATTCACAACATCCAATGTGGTGTTTCGTGGTTTGCCTCTTCTTCGTATGGCACAATATGTGTATGGGAAATGATTCATCGAAATGAAACAGATCAAATTGTAAGAATAAAATGCAGACAACGCTTGACTTTGTCTCAAGGCAATGTGACTGCTCTGCGTTTCAGCGAATCAGAACTAGTGACGGGTGATAATTTGGGATATCTAAAGGTATGGAACATCAAGTTGGAAGAAGCATTAACATCCGTGAAAGCTCACCAAAGTGCAGTAACCTCATTGCAGGTAGATGCAACAAAAGCGGTCAGCTGTGGCCTGGACATGAACGTTCAAGTTACCGACATAATTCAGGGCAGTGTTTTACAGACGCTTCGTGGCCATTCTGCACCAATCTTTGCCGTGGCATTTGATCAAAAGCAAATTGTGAGTGTTTCTTCCGACGGTGAAGTAAGATTTTGGTGTTGGGGAAGATAGACTTTCTTGGAGAGATTGTGAGATGGAGACGAAACGATTGTTAGACGAGGAGAGGGCATCAATGACTAGCTGGAGGGATTGATTTTCACTCTAAATTTGCCTACAATGTTAATTAGAATCCTACACCCTAGATGCAGATGCATTGTCTACGTGCCTATTGCCTATCTACCATTCTTATTCTACTTTGGATATCGCAACGCGAAATCAGCCTAGCAGGAAACCCCAAACCTCTAAATCTAAATTCACTTAGTCTTCGGAGGATGCAGAAGGCTCCGAGTCTTCAGAGGGAGCACTGGGCTCACTCTCCTCACTCTCCTCACTCACAGAGGAGAGATGACGTCTGGCGTCTTCAGATGACACAGAAGGCTCCGAGTCTTCAGAGGGAGCACTGGGCTCACTCTCCTCACTCACAGAGGAGAGATGACGTCTGGCGTCTTCAGATGACACAGAAGGCTCCGAGTCTTCAGAGGGAGCACTGGGCTCACTCTCCTCACTCACAGAGGAGAGATGGCGCCTGGTGTCTCCAGATGACACAGAAGGCTCCGAGTCTTCAGAGGGGGCACTGGGCTCACTCTCCTCACTCACAGAGGAGAGATGGCGCCTGGCGTCTTCGGATGACACAGAAGGCTCCGAGTCTTCAGAGGACACAGAAGGCTCCGAGTCTTCAGAGGGGGCACTGGGCTCAGAGGAGAGATGGCGCCTGGCGTCTTCAGATGACACAGAAGGCTCCGAGTCTTCAGAGGGGGCACTGGGCTCACTCTCCTCACTCACAGAGGAGAGATGGCGCCTGGTGTCTTCGGATGACACAGAAGGCTCCGAGTCTTCAGAGGGGGCACTGGGCTCACTCTCCTCACTCACAGAAGAGAGATGACGCCTGGCGTCTTGAGATGAAACAGAAGGCTCCGAGTCTTCAGAGGGGGCACTTGGGACACTCTCAGAGCTTACAGAGGAGAGATGACGACGCCCGCGCAAGTTCTTCGGGGCTACGTTTGCGGCAGTGGCGGTGCTGGTAGCAGCAAGGGTAGCGATGATAATGGGGAGGAACTTCATTGTTCTATACTATTTTGATACGATTACTTTGGTTGTGTTGAAAGTTGGTTGATAAGTTGTGAGCTTGAGATTCTGTGTCCTTGTCATCATTGTGTATGCCTCTACTATATAAATCTCACGTTCCGGCAGATAGAGCGGAGGTCTTATAAAGGTCCCGGCAAAAGGTCTTTTTCTTTCACGATTTGTAAGTTTGGCCAAAGTGACCAGTGAGAGAGAGTTAGCAAATCAACAGGTCACCATTCGTTCGTGACATAAATTCCTCCAGGAGCTCCAGGAGGAGGAGGAGAACTACACGAGAAATTTGAGCCAACTACCAACTCCCGCCCGATATGTAGCTCAAACTCCATGCTCAAGCAGTCGAGCAAGCAATGAAGCAAGCGCATAATTTCTTTGCTCATCCAGATTGCACAGCAACAACACAATCTTTGCTTCACACAATTAACTACATCATTATCTCAACACTAGTTGATATTGATATCACTTACACAAAATACTGAAGCTATCCCTATCCCTTGTCCTTGATCTTCTTCCTCAGGTAATGAAAGGTGAGAACAAGATGCAAGTGCAAGGTAGATTAGAGAGAAGATGAAGAACATATGCTGAAACGTTGACGTGTATGGGAGTAGTAGAAGAAGACAATGCTGGGGAAAATGCCAAGAAGTTGTATCATACAATGTACTTAGATATTAGAGAACATATTTAGAAGCAGGTTGATTGAACTTGATGTATTCATTATCACAGCTGTTTTGTTTTACCGATAGGCCTTCGTGAAGAACAACATAGAGTATCGAAGGGATTCTGAGGCTCACTGCGCTGGGGCACTCCTTCTACCTCCACCGCTCCCCTCCAGAAGGAAACTCATGCTCAAATATCAAGAGGTTCCCTTCATTGAATCCATTGCTTCTTGAGAAACATAGGAGCACATACGATGGAAGATTCTTTCGGAAACTGAAGAGTAAAGGAAAGCGTCATCAATTTTATATTTTCAAAGAGATTCATGTTCAAGATAATACACAACAACAACATGCTATTCTTTGAAGTGGAAAAGTTTGTCTGGATCTGGATCATCTGGTTCCCATTGCGGATGATACGAACAGTGGAATAAGGGTGAGGAGGTGGGTGCATCGGCTTGTGCGTTTGAGATTGACGGTGGAACGAGTTGAAGAGGGACCGCTTTTCATCAATGAAGAAGGGATGAGGGCCAAGATTAGAGATTTCAATGCAACCTTTCAGGAGTTTGTGGGCATGGTCATGGAGATGGAGAGGAGCCCTGACGCTTTCCTGAGCAAAATCGAGGAGTTGTGGAAGGCTTCAATTTGTGGCGCGCTCCTTGAGGCGGGGGTCAACAACTCAAGCGCACAACAACAAGACACCGGCGTCTACTATCAACATGGTGAACAGATGAAGGAAGAAGGAGGTGGCTAGAGGAGATCCGGGATTAGAGATGCAAAAAGTTTACACACAAGCGTTTACTGCAGTGGAGGCAACGCTGGAGTATTTAAGGAATCTATGTACCAAGGGGGTTGTAATGCGAAGCTTTCACTTCCCAATATTGTTGGGTTCAGTCGTGCACGGGACAGTCCGTTGGGGATACTACTGGCAGGTTTGTGAATTGGGTCCGATTACGCATTCATTCACTCGTTGCAGCGAAGTCATTCATCTGTGGCCTCAGAGCCCAGCCTGTATTCAACAGTTAAGGTACCCCAATGGGAGATGTCTGTGACTCGATGGACTGTAGCAATCTAGGAGGAGAAAAGTTGGGTCATTTCCCCTTATGACGTTTTGAAGCAACCCTCAGATTGTTCCACTGGGAACCGGATTGCCAAGCCTGCATATTTCACACTAGGAGAAAGCAGTGTCGCAACTGTATAATTCCGAAAAAACCCTTACTTCAACTTATGTGAGTAGTTCAGTTGTGCCTCAAGTTGAACTGCTGAAGTTCAAGTTCTCTACGTTTTCCGGGTTAAAAAGCAATAAAATAATACTAGCCTCGCTGACGCTCGTCTAGCCGCTGCGCGGGTTTTCTAAATAAGAGAGGAGGCACCGGCTATCTACTACGATATTGATTGTGTCTACTTATATACATAGCAGTATTCAAATAGTACGTTATGTAACACTTTAATAATTATGTAATAAAGGTTGTACATTGCCTTCTACGAATGCTGTGTAGTGATTACTGAGACACGGTTGGGAGAATATGTATTGATTTATGTGAGAGGGATTATCTATGAATCGAAAATGCCCGTGAAGGCCAAAGGACACGCCAAAGGGCCCGGACAGAACGACCGACCGACCGACCGACCGACCGACCGACCGACCGAACGACTTAGCTCCTCTCATTATTTAGATCAACCATACTCCAATTGTTTGGGGAAGCAATGTTAACATTATTTACCTAATTTACTAAGTGATATTGTTGTTGGAAGCGATGCAAACCTAAAGCGTCATAATTCTGAAAGGATGTGGTTTTATCCCTTTCCGCTCCGTTTTGAGAACCTAAAGCATATTTTGACAAAATGTGACGAACACCGAGTACAATAGCTATCAGCAGAAAAAGTGATAGGTAAAAATTTATTTTGCATTCTTGATTTCTACACACGGGTACAACTTTTATCATGAATCGTATATCAAAAGCTGTGAACTTGAACTCGTTACAGGTCAGTAGGTGTATGGTTGCTGGTGTTAATGGCGTTGTACTTCTGATAGCGGCATCGTGGTTTTGTGATGGGGTACTAGAGTGTCCATCAGCTATGTGGGTTCCCATCGTGTAACTGCTTCTGTTTTTACTATTGTTCAGGTGCACACTATTGTAGTATTTTGGTGTGGACACATGTGTCCATCACTGGCCAAAATTAACCCCTAAAAACTCACTATTGTATGGATACTAGAAGCTGTGAACTTCAACTCGTTAGAAAGAGCTGGTACTCCTCTAGGTAGATATTATAAAATATTATATTATTGCTTGAATCGGGAAAGAGCATGCAGCTAACGAACTTGCTTGAACCGGGAAAAAGCAGCTAACGAACTTGAACTTCAGCAGTCAACTTGAGGCAACGAGAGAGCCCTAGAGATGTGCTAGAAGTGAGAAGGGATAAGTACTTCTACCTACCCATACTTAGGCGCCTGCACGCCAGCTTCTCTTGTTGTATCATATCACTTAGGAAATTAGGTAAATGTTGCATTATCGCTACCTAGACATCATTGAACCAACAATTGGAGTCTTCATACGAGCTACAGTAGTGGACCATAATATAATATCATTAAGTCTGAAATTTCTATTACACTACTTTTGTTACTGTTACAGTACACCGATTACAATGTACTCGATCCTACAGATTGCCTGTGTATTCTCGAATGGAATATTGATGAAGCTTACCAAGCTTCCTTGCTCTCAATACGGCCCTCCTTGTTTCGGCTGACGAGGCAAGAGCAATATCCTCAGACATCGAACTTGCACTTGCAGACGGCCCCTGTATCATCTGCTCTGCGAGAACTGCACGTACGCATCGACGCCTGCAAGCCTGCACCTCGAGCGCAGAGGCAGGTGTGAGTAGATGAGCAATGCCAATCCAGAAGCCGCTATCTTCTTCGGACGCCAAATCATTTGCACGAGCTCGGACTTGGAGGACTTCTTGCTTGATGTTTCGTTTCATTGAGTTGTATTCTGCCTCGGCGTACCACAGCTGGCTTCTGATTTTGTCCTCGTGCCTAGGAACAATATAAAGCTGCGCTGTTTTGGCAAATCGCACATGCGCATGGTTGCGTTTGAGTGGGAAGTCTACGATTAATTCTGACGCCATGTTGATGTCCTGTTGTGTATTTTTGAGATGTGAGATGCGAGTTGTGAGTCAAAGCTGTATGAGCCGAGCAAGCGTTGCAGCAATCCAATTAATCTGGATTTATGATGTGTACAAGATGAAGAGGGCAGCTGCGGCAGCTGCACATCAACAGCGGTGACTGGAATCTTTTGATCGCGGAGAAAAAACCCCTTACTTCAACTTACCAACTTCAACTTACCATATGTAAGTAGTTTAAGGCTGATCCATAATATGTAAGTAGTTTAAGGCTGAATGAGGTCCAAGTTAGGACTTACACTGGAGAACTTGAAGCATAATCCAACGTTCGTAGTCGACATTTGACGATCAAGCTTTATGCGGCCGGAAAAAGCCTTACTTTTATCATTAATCGTAGAAGCTGTGAACTTGAACCGTTACACGGATTTATGAACAAGTGGGCAGCAGCGAGTCAACAGAGAGTAAGTAAGTACTTATGTGTTGTTTGATCCCGGGGAACAACTCTTACTTGAACTTCAATAACGACTAAGCTATCCCGGAAAATGAAGCCGATCAACTTGAACTCGAGATATTTTACAGCTTTAACCCGGATAGAACGGAGATAAAAGGTACGATAAAGTGAGATTGACCGAAGCGAGCGGCGGGCGGATTCCTTGTAAGTACATTCCTTGGCAGATCGATGTACTTCAAGTTTCAAAGAAGAACTCAACCATGGTAAACTCTTTGTTTTACCAATATTTGCTTCGTGAATCACATAGATTGAGTATCGAACGAAGGGATTAGAGGCTCGCTCGGGCACTCTTTCTACTCCACCCCATCCGCCGTTCCCTCCGAAAGGAGTCTCATGCTCTTGATGTTCCCTCCAAAAGGAGTCTCAACATGCTAAAAAAATATCAAGAGCACAAGAGAGTTTCCCTTCACCTTCACATTCAAGCCATTCTTCTTTAGAAACGTAGCTAGACGAGCACTCACGATGAAAGTTCTTTCGGAAACTGAAGAGTGAAGGAAAGCGCCATCGATTTTATTTTCAACAATTCAAGATACACAACAACAAGGCTACTCTTTGAAGTTGAAGTGTGTCTGGATCTGGATAAGATATGCTGGGTAATATTATGCAATGTATTCATAGGCATAGGCGCAAAACAGAAGAGGAACGAAGCTGAAGGTTAGTGGTAGTATGGGTTTAAAGCCATTCACGTCATCTCTCTCATCAAAACATATTCTTTAGACTTAAGAAGGAGAGACTAAAGGTGAAGCCACGCCTGACACCGTTTCATTACAACATGGTTGCAGCAAAGCCAGCTTTGCTCTACCCATCGTAATCCGCTGCACAGCTCAAAAGTTGGTGCTATGCCGCAGAGCTGCACCCGCCGCCCTTCACTTCCAGAGCTACGTCACTCGCGCCCACCACCGCGCCAATTCAAGATGCACTGCAGCGGCTCCTCTCCGAAATGGACGAGCGACACCTCCACCGATCGCAACGATGGGAGAATAACAAAGAGAAGCGTGTCAATCAGCGCTCGTCATATCTAACGGCGAGGGGGGCGGCCGACCCATCCGTCGGAGGAGGAAGTGAGAAAAGAAGCCGCCGAGAAGGAATATCGACGAATGGACGAATCTGTGGAGGTGGCGCTGCAGCTCAATCTCGATCCTCGCAAGCCCGGTCAGGCGCTCAGGGGATCGCTCTCGTTGCCGCATGGCAATGGCAAGAAATTCGGCGTGGCGGTCTTCACTGATAATATGGAGTTGGCCAAAGAGGCGCTGGCCAATGGTGCCGTCGTGGCCGGTGGAGCCTCACTAATTGAAGACATTAAAAATGGAAATGTGTCGCTCACTGCGTTCCAACGCACGATAGCCTCTCCTGAAATGATGCCGCAATTGTCGCCCATTGCTCGATTGCTGGGTCCGAGGGGGCTGATGCCAAATCCAAAACTTAACACAATTAACCGCAGGATCAGCTCCTTCAAACGTTAGATCAACAGCAATCTGGAATTAGCAATTACCGAACAGACAAGGAGGGGATCGTTCGGATTGGGATCGGGAGAGAATCATTCGGCGTCGACAAATTAATGGACAATATGAGAGAATTTATGAATGAAATCCAGAGCGTCAAGCCTGAGAGCTTTGGAAAAGGAAAGAAGGGGAAGGGGGGACTGCCAAGGGAACCAAGTATTATTTGAAGGCTCATTTGAGTTCTACTCAGAGTAAAGGGAGCGTGTTGGTTGATTTGAGAACGATTGATCCAACCAGTTCGTTCTTTATGAGTGATCCTCAGTAGATATATGGATGATTGGTTGACATATGATGATCAGGTAACATTACTAAGTTCTCCCTGTACTTCCATGATTTAGAACCTGGTTAAATTATCTCTTCAACTACTCAAAGAATTTGGAACAGAAGCAACACTAAGTGCACAGTCCACCAAACGACGAGCCGACGTGAATTGCTAGTTGGATTATCAGCCAAATTTCGAAGGAGCTCGCTCAATTCGGGTGTCGGAGCACTTGATGGTTCAGTTGATGACCCGTTGGAATCCTCGAAACTAGGTGCATTGATCTGCATGGGCGATGACGTGACATCATCTTCTGTTGACGAGGTGGACTGCTCAGGTGCCATGCACAATTCCCCATCAGCTACATCCACCTCACTAGGCTCAAAGCTATCCAAATAACTTCCATGATATCTGACTTGAATCACACTACCAGTTTTGTCTTCTGTGATGTACAACCTCCCACAACTGTCGAATTGAACATCTACAGGGCGTATGCCTGGATCTGGCCACTTTGCACCATCGCCAGCATGTCTGAAAAGATCGATGGGCTGGTGGGTTGGATTCCCATTATTATCCATGGGGACAAAAACAACTTTGTATCCGGTTGGTGGACTCCTATTCCATGATCCATGGAAAGCAATGAAGGCGTATTTGTCCATACTAATCGGAAAGCCTCCCTCGCATGTTTCATCCTGGGACAGGTCTTTCCACGTGTAAAATGTCATACCCAACGGAGCACTGTGAGCTGGCATTGACATCACTGATTCATTTGTATTTTCGCGGCACCATTCATCGGTATATCCAGAGTTGAGAAAACTTGGCCATGCCCACTGTGTGTTAGCTCCTTTGATTCCCGATCCACCGTTCTCCTTAGGCAAGCAATACTCGCTCCAGCAGTAGGGGTAGCCCCAACTTTGCCCGGCTTGGTCCTCACGAAAGCGGTTCAATTCTTCGCTTGGATTATCATTGTGTATATCTCCACCTAGATCTTCTCTTTGGAGGTTGTCAGCACCATTCTCAACTCCCCAGAGATCACCATGAATATCAAATGCTAAACCGACTTCATTTCGAATTCCATCCGCGAATAGTTCTCCATCATCATCATAATTGAACGGTGTGATGCCATCCCATGTAGACATGTCAAAACGACGTATACGAGAACGGGATGAATCTGGATCAGCATTTGAAAGCGAACCAATGGACACATACAGCCATCTTCCATCCGCATCAAAGGCTAGCGTTCGTGTGAAATGACCACCTGGACGCATTCCCACGATTACTTCTTCTGTTTGACCCAGACTTCCATCAATATACTGCCATCGATAAACTTTTGTGGATGAAGATGCATACAGGTATCCTCCTGAAAGTTCAATACCGTGGTTCAATCCAAGACCTTCGGTGTTTGACAATACTACGACATCAACATTGTTTGGATCATCTTCATTGGGAACAAGCCGTACTACACGCGAAGCTCCTCTTTCCACGAGAAGTATATCGTCAGTGGTATGATCTATATGTAGCCCTCGAGGTCGCGACAGCCCATCCACGAATCGGTTACTGCAAAAGTTGGGTTGAAGCCATGCTGCATCAGGCCAAGGATTGCAGTCAATTTGTGACGAAGTGGAACTAGGAGCGATACTCGACTCAAATGAAGGAGAAATAGAATCAACCGCCATATCACTTGATGACAAGTCGAGAGTGAACGGTGATCTCTTAGCGTGGTAACTCAGAGTGTTGCTTGATCCATACGCCCATAGCATATTGTTAAGTCCCATACTGATCTCTATCTGGCCGGGTTCTTTCAAGAATTTAGTGAACTTCATTATCGTCTGCCCATCCCTCACTTTAATTGTGGCATTGACGAGAGTTTGCTCCTGTTCTGACATTATCTCAATGGCCGAGTCAACAACCGGTGTTTTTGCCAGCAAACGATATTTCTGGGGTACATCACCCAATTCTGGAGAGCCACTGTGGGATGAAGATGTATTCCATTCATGAATAAAGCATGCGAGAGAGGATAGGAGTATGTGAGAAGTGACATATAATGATTTTTGAGAGCACAAAACTAACCATCATCACGCACTCACATGACGGCATCACTACCTGGCATCTTTTCATCTTCACTGAATGCAATAGCCACCCACGCAACTCCATCGTAGATGGCCTCCATGGTGATGGTATTATCCTCATCATTAACCATGTACCGAAGGACGTATTCGTCAGAAAGTGTCTTCTCACAGAACTGTGTGATACAATCGGGATAAGATGCACCAGATGTGAGTAAGGCATTTGATTGGGTGCTCACACTCGGTGCAATAGACTCTAATGGACTCGATGAAGGACCAATTGATTCTGATAGAACTTGGGAGATGGAGGGATTTGAAGACGAAATGGGGAGATAGGTGGGTGGATTGGAGACAATCGGCTCATCACTTGGCATAACGGTTGGAAGCACTTGTTGGATGGTGCGCTCGGAGGGAGCAATAGATGATACCAACGATGGAGTAGTAGATAAAGGGGCCGACGTTCCAGAATGAAGAATCTTACACTCCCCTCCAATGTTCCTGACAACAATACCATCTTCTTCACCACAACCAACTTCAAAATCAAGTAATTCAATGTTAGTCAACACTGGTTGCCCTGAAACACCTGATGATTCATCACCTAAATCCTTCACAGTGCCCCTCACAGTGGCTCTATATCCTGCCACAGGTTTGGATGCATCTCCAGTACACGTTCTACATGTGATGTGCGTAGTACTTCTCTCACTACTACCAGCAGCACGTCCAGCAGCAATGACAGCATCCGACTGCTCAAGGCGGGGTCCCAGACAATGGAGAGACGTTAAAGAATCTTTCTCGCCCAACATGACAAATCCAGACTCATAGCAGACAGATTCATCGAAGAGACAATGGAAGGAATGATTCTCCGGTTCTTTGAGCGTCGTGATTTTTGGATTGTCGAGCAGAACGCCGAGTTCGATACAGAAAATGTCCATGATGTAACCTGTCATGCAGACATTATCACCGACAGCAATTGCTTCTACAACTGCGCTTTGTGAGTACGCCATGAGGAGGAGAAAGAAGTACCCCGGTAGATGGATGAAGAAAGAATTCATCTTGAAAGAACAGAGAGAAAGATGTTTGGAGATGGTAGAGCATCAGCAGAGATAAAATTATGATTCCTTATCATCCAGTTGTAGGTCAACCCTTCTACCAAGTCGTCGACCGCCCCTGCGTCTCTTGTTTCCACTGCTCAGGTTGGATTTGCCACCCTTGCTGCAGACAGTGACAGTCTGCTTGGGCAAAGTCGATGAAAGTGGTGGGAAAGAAGAAATCGTGGCTCGGCGGGAAGCTTTCAGCTTCGTACACCTACGAAACATGAAACTCTATGCTCGCTTTTGTTTGAAAAATAAACCGTAGAAAAAGTCATCACAAAAAGCTCAAAGAAAAGCACCTCCCTCCCGCAAAAAACTGATGCCAATGACATCGAGAATCGAGATCATCGGTGTTAGGTGTTAGTCGATGCTTTGTTGTGGACGCACTATCACGCTAACCCAGCACGACGTCTCTTTTCAGTCTCCATCCACTTCCAACTCTCATTGAACCTTGACATCACAAATGTTGCCCAAGGAGTGTAACGAAATCATCAATCGGAATAGCCGATACGAGCAGCTCCTCAGGGGAGAGATTGGCGGGGAGGATATTAAACTAATTTTTGTGGACAGCTCCACCAATGATACTCAAAAGAGCAACGACAGCGGTAGCAGCAGCAGCAGCAGCAAAATAAATACAAGACGAAGCAGTAGTGCCAATAAAAAGCAGCATGAGAAGAGGCGTGAAATTATGGCGCACAAGGCCTTTCTCCATTCCTGCGGTTTTATCAGTGCTGCGTTTGTGGAAAATAGATTTGCAGAGGGGGAAAGTGGTGAATGTCGGATCAACGTCCCTGCGGGGACATTTGGAGCTATTGACTCACTGATGAGATGGTTTTATGACTCCAGATGCCAATTTGACATCGTTGAATCGATCAAAACAGAAGTGTGTATACTGGAGCAATATGTGACGGGAATTCCTGCTCTTTGGGTGTTGGCAGATTTTCTACAATGTAAAGAACTATGCGATACAATTATTGATACTTTGAAGGGCGGGAAAATACTACAGACGGGTATATCATTTGCAGTTCTTGTTAAAGAATTTGAAGAGCTGGGTATCATGTCAAGTAATTTATTGGCGGCGGCTATTGATGGGCTTCCTTTGAAACCGATGAGGGAGGGCGAAGGAGAGAACGAAAAGTTGCAAACAATGCTCGACTATGGTGGCGATAAAATGCTTAATGCCCTTGCACAATATTATCTTCTTATTGAGAGGATAACCGAAACAGGTGGGGAAGCTTCCGCTCCTGACTTTATCCTAAACACATTGGCTGAATATTTGGCAGAGATGAGCAAAGATGCTTCCCTCCGTCTTTGCTCGCTGTATTGCCAAATTTCCTTCAGGTTCAGTACCAGAGGCCAACTATGCAACATTAGTAATGGACTACATCGAAGACCGCGACAAAAGTGAGAATCATCTTTCGGAATCCTGCTTGATGATGCTTTTGGGGACAATAGATTTCGGGGCAATATCACGTGATACGTTGGTCCATGACTGTATTCCAAGGGTTGAGAAATTAGTCCCTTCCTTCGCGCTGGTTTTGAATGACTACACTACAGCTGCTCCCATTGTAACGCGATGTTCATATTCAAAGATAACTCTTGATGATGCTAAAGCCGTCGAGCTTTCGTGCGGTAATGTGCTTTCTGAGTGGGCATATGATTTGTTGGACAAGAGCGGAAAAAAAGATTCTCATTCTTCCCAAGTGGAGCTGCACGTTGTGCGTTGTCCATTCTGTAGAAAACAAAGGGGGGGGCGTTTCAGACAACATTGGTTAGCACTAGAGCGACGTGAAAGGGTTGAGAACTCTTTCTGGGATAAATATATTTATTCTGATTATTACACAAAAGTTCAAGAAGAAGATGACAGCGAAGATGAATGGAGCTACGAAGATATTGTCGAATTTCAGTTCGAAGAGATAGAGTCTACTCGGACATTTTTCAATCGGAAAAGTACGAAGAGTGAGGCATTAATGCGCTGGGTAGCATCTCAAGGTGACACTGAAGATGAGAATGCAACTTCTGAGAGGAAAAACAAGCGATATCGGAGTGACAACAGCAGTCTACTACAAAGTAATGGCTTGTTTGTGCGGGTTTTGAATCAATGCTCAGAAATGGATTTGGAAAAAGTTTTCTTTCATAGCATCAGTTCCGCCGACTGCCGCGTTAGGGATACAATACAGGCTTATGCGGCAAGCGTGACGATACCCGCAGATCAAATTGGATTCTTTCGGTACGAGCCGAATGGCTTTAGTCTAGGTGAAAAGCTTCAACCGGAATCGCGCTGGAATCGAGTTGGTTTCAATCTTCGAGGAGTCGAAGAGGAGTTGATCATTGCGAGGCGGCTACAAATCGCTGGAAAACCAGTGATCCGTATCTATTCCGATATCAGCCTTGCCAACATGGAAGTCACTGTTGAGCTCAAAGATTGGGTGGATGCCCTGACGTATCCTCGTTCAGTTGTCGAAAAGGAAGATGTGAAAAGCACCACACTGAGCTGGCTTGTCGATGTTTCCCCTCGAGAGGCTGCTAGGGACCACTCGTCAATATTGAGACACAAATCCACTGATGGTACCTCGCGTGAGTACAGCTACTTATTTTGGGAGGCGTCAACTATGGAATCATTCCGCATATGTATGAATAATGCTAGCTGTGTTCGATCTGCTTTGCTATCTGATGGATTGCTTCAAGATGCTCTGATTGCTCAAGGGCTTTCTACAGATGAAGCCACCGAAATGGCAACACACTGGTTACCGGCACTGACCAAGAAGGATTTTGCTGTCATTGAATTTTTACCATCGGAGGAGCTGGACAAAAGGGCAAACTTGAGTGTCACTCCTGCAGCCCGAGTGCACCGTGTATTCAAGCTGTTTCGGTCTACTGATACTTATCATTCTTGCGATCTTCCACTGGTGAGAACTCCTGCTTTGGCATTGCCTCGTGGAGGAGGCTGCACTGTTGTTGAGTGGGGTGGAATGGAGTGCTTTTAATTGGAAGCATCTATGGCAGCGGTGCCAATCATTTAGAATGATAATGTACGCGTGTGCTAGCGGGTCACTGCTCGAGCACATTTAGAGAACAGATAATTTTACAAACACCACCTTTTGCCATAAATTATTGATTGTTTAGCTGGTCTACTACATAAATCAAATGTGCAGTTGTATTCATTTCAATACAATCAAAGAAGCCACTCCCTTTTGGGTCAGAAAGAGGATTCAATTCTCCGAAGGGCCCATATCTTTCGCCTCTCTTGCCTATCGCATAGAAATCCGAGCCAATGGGTGACGAGTGGGTGGATGGATCGCTGACAATTTTTGTTTGGTGGGTGTAGACTTCATCCCAGAACGCGTGAAACTCTGTAATATAATCGATCCATCCCTCTTTGCCAATTGAAGCCATTCCTGCGTAATACGCTCCAAACCACCTTGAGCCGCCATATATCATAATGATTATGTCATCTTCTGCGATTGTTTGGTTTTTCCAGCCACCTTCGTAGACGTAAACAGGTCTATCATACGAAAAGAAGGGCTTTTTCTCCGTTATGTCAACCCATGCTATACGCCAGGTATCATTGAGGTCTTTGAACAAAAGCTGGATATGAGAACACGCTGGAAAAACATTGATCTAGAGAGTAGAATGCTTTGCTTACCTCCTTGAATTTGAAGGCATGGCTTCTCGAACTGACAGCTATTACCAAAATACCCCTCAAGCTGCCCGTCAAACTCACCATTTGAACACTCACACCTCTTGTCAACACATTGTCCGTGATAATTGCAGTCTACTTCTCCATCGCACTCATTGCAAAAGACCTGAAAATCTGCCCCATTACTGACTGTTCCTATCCAGATCTTCCAACCTCCCCCCACCTCTAACAAATTGAACTCTGTCGTCTCGCTCGATTTCAATAGCCACGGACATTCTTCGTTATAGTCATTCAACGAAGACTTTCTAATGTTTGGGTGCATAAAGACCCACGCTTTTTCAGACACACAGTACTGAATTCGTGCTGGGACTTTCTGTTCATACGGCTCGCTGCTGTATTTATTCATCTCAATGTATATTGGTCTACCATCCTTCGTAGTTCCATTCTTGACGTACTCTCCATTGAAATAGGAAAAGATGAGATTCATCTCCTCCTTGGCAATGGTTGAATTGTTATTGTAAACTACTGCCTCTTCCCAAATGTGATCTCCAAGGTCAATCGATATAGAACCACAATAGAAGTCTCCTTTATCCTGTTTGACATTGATGATTCCCATTCCAACCAGCAGTATCCCGAGATTGATCAAGTACAATGCTTTCACAAAGACACTCAATTTCTTCCGACGAGCAAACGGCAGCTTTGCATATTCAACTGAAAAACACTTTCGTGTCGTTGCCCTCTTCATGCGTTTGCCGAAGCCATCCATCTTGGCCAACGTGAAGCAGATATCGTCTAATTGTTGGAGAAACTGCAGAGCAATCACATCGTAGAAAATATCCAAGACAGCATTGGCTTGCACCACCACTAGAAACATATTAATTAGGAAGAAGTACCCCATTATCAGTCTCACAATTGCAGCAAATATAAACTTTCCATATTTTATTTGCGGCGTTGTCTGCATTAAAGAAGTCTTGGATATCTGCCTCAGCATATACAAAGCGGATGGGATCTCTTCCTCCATGAGGAGGCCAATAACGAGAGATAAATATTGTGCTATCCGGACATCTACTTCGACGCCCATTGGTGCGTTTAAACGATTTCCTTGATATCCGCCTTGCATGTTGTTCCAGCATGCTAAAATTAGGCACGTGTAGGACATCAAGACGATTATTAAGGCGAATGCGAAGGGGAGAGAGTTTATTGGTTCAGAGAAGAGAAGGGAGTGCGTAGATTGCGTCAATTCAATTGGGTCTGGTTCACTGTATTCGGAATCCTCTTTTGTATCATCGGCAGCACTTCCATTGATTTCTAACGAATCTGTCATGAATTGCAAATCCTTTGCTTGTCCGCTGTTCGCATCATTCGTTTTGATTGAGCGGAACACCAATCCTGATGCGCCCGACGGCAGTTCGCCTGAACCCAGCGATTGCGAGTTCATACTTAATGCTGTGTATTAGAGAACAACTATTGAGCTGAATCTATCTGAATCTACCTTTTTCTGAAAGAAGAAGAGTGCTGCATGGTAGGTGGTAGGTATGGCTTGCAGACTGCAGCCCACAACCTTGCCACAACCCATTTTTCTGCACCTCCGCCCTCGGCGTCAAGGTGTCAAAAACTACATGGTTGCCTGCTCCAGGGCGCGCAAAGACAGGCTTATTTATTACTTTATTTATATCCCAACCATTTTTTGAAATATCCTTTTAAAAGGATATTTACGTAGAGCTCTGGTATGTTTCTACGTGAGAGGCAAATATCCTTTTTGAAGGATATTCTTAGGCCTCGTGCAAATGAGCACCTCGTTGTTGGTAAATATCATTGCCATGAGTGGCCTTTAGGTCACTTTATCGAGTAGAAGGGCTACAGGTTTTTGAGGGGAACACAAAAGGAGCTGTACTCTACTCGCTAGCTTTAATCACTAACAAGTCGGAGTAGCAAATATCCTTTAAAAAGGATATTTCAGGTCCTTTGGGTACTGAGCCCGACAGCAAATATCTATATACTTAAACTGACGCGCGTGTGCGTGCGTGCGTGCGTGCGTGCGTGTATATCATGTCCGTTAGTCCGTTAGTTAGTTAGTTAGTTAGTGAGGTAGCAAAATGCTGAAAATCCTTTTGGGAGGTTGTTTCTTCTCAATCTACACAATTATAACGTAGGAATTAGTACCTAACTACCGCGCAAAAAAATTGCTCCAGGAGCATTTAGGTCCCGAGTTCGCTAGTAAAAAAAGTGATTAGCAAGCACTTTAGTCACGAGTTCCAACTCGAACTCGCACAAAATTCCTAGCAACCATGTCGACATATCCACTCCGTAGCCTGGTAAGTTTCTTGGTATACTTGTGCACTAGAATAACCAGGTGTTATGTGATAGCACACATTATTGGCTGTCGATAGAGCCACTGGTCAACATTGTAACTGCTGTATTCGTCCTGAAGTGGTAAATTAGCATGGGTCAGATGGGTTGTTTAGGCGATTTTACCTAGTGATTTTAACTAGTAAAAATGTTGAAAATCACCCAGGAACAATTGAAGATAACTCAATGAGGAATAGATATAAATAGGTCATCCAAGGAATAATTATATTCGGATAGTGTTTAGTTTGGCATTCCCAATCGCCTTTTTTGTCGAATGTGTATTATTGGCCATGGTGGAGGGGGTGTGCTGACATGGTTGTAAGCTACTTTTGTGCGTGAGAGCGCGCTGGAACAATTTTTTGCAGGGAGCAATTTTTTGCGCGGTAGCTAAAAGTCTAAATTGGCGAGGCATGTGACAGCCAGTCCCAGTGTCACATTTTGAGGTGTATGTAACACGAAGAGGATTGATTGAGTTTGGCAGTGTCACATTCAGGGGTTGAGTTTGGGAGTGTCAAAAATAATTATTATCACTGTGCACCATCGTACTTTTAGAAGTGTAGCGGATGCAGAGTTTGGTAGTGTCACATTTACATAGCGGATTGATTGAGTTTGGTAAAAGTGTCACATTCAGGGGGTTGAGTTTGGGAGTGTCACAAATAATAATTATTATCACAGTGCACAATCGTACTTTTAGAAGTGTAGTGGATGCAGGTGCCCAGTAGAAGCGTCTTTTCTTGCAGTGGCAACGAGTTCAGGGTAGGAGCAAGAATAGATTGGACGGTGGGTACAAGCAACATAAGCATTCATGAGAAGTGGCTTCTTGAGGTGCAGCTTCTTCTTTGGCAGGAGCGAGTGGTAAGCATGTGAGAACATGAACAGCCAAACCACAAGAGCTGCACGCAAACGAAAGGCAGATAAGTAAATTAGAATGAGGCAATTTTCATACTACTGTACAGCAGAGAATAATTATAATACCATGTTACATGTGTAACTGAATATTACATACTGACACGAAGCGCTAGCCGCGCTTGCGCGGCTAGTCCTTTTAAAGGATATTTCAAAATGGTCAGGATATCTCTTTCCCATCTTGAAAACGCTCCCAAGTACCGTTTGCTCTTAGGCCCAGTACCCGTAAGGCCTTAAAACGTTACCGAATGAACGTTTTCGAACTCCAACTTGAACGTCGCAAATCGCAAAGCTAGCTAGCAGCTCCTAACGGCGTTTTTTCAAAAAATCTGTAGCCCTTGTATGCAATAAGGGGGAAGGTTAGTTAGGAATATGTAATAAGTATGTACCAATTCACAAAAGAATGGACCATACAACCAGCCAAGCGAAGCGAGCGAACACTTTTGAATCGGAGCGAGAACGAGGGGCTCGGGTTAGTCCCAAGCGAAGTCACCATACACGGTTCTACTTTACTTCAACTATATTCATATATACATACATAAAACTGAGTAAAACAAAAATTAACGGAAATCTTAAAGTACGTCATGGTTGGCCCTCCAGGGGCGAAATTATAACAGATGAAACCTTTCCGCGATCGCGATCCCAGTAAGTTCGAAGTACCTGTAATACATACTGAATCCCTCGGTCGGGACTACTTCTTTTATGAGGGAGAAGACTAAACTTTTGCTGCAATAATCTACAGCAATTTCTCCGCGTAGGCTTAATCCTTTCTTGGACATATAGCCTACATATGCAGGAAGCAACAGGAACTCAGCTCTTTTAGTCACAGTCAGTGAAACCAGTTTGGCACCCCATCCAATTGAGAGTCCCACAGTGGTTGTGACGACCTTCACTCGCAGAGGTAAACATCGATTTGAAGTGTCAAGAAAGAATGACGCCAACTGATAACGATGTTCTGTCAGGCCGTGGAGCTTGGTGCAATCAACATCCCGGCAATGTGCAATTTCGGAAGATGATTGACAAGCAGAAGGTAGGTTACTTTGTATATTCCCATTATTTTTCTTTCGTCCAATTGCCGAACGCATGAGAAATGATAGCTGAGTTATTCTCTATAACCTCCACATTCCACTGTCACTGTTTTCCCACAAAGGATGCCTATAAAAGGGCTGACACGAAGAAGCAAAAGACGGACATCTCCAAGGCCATCATTGAAGCCGTCTATTCGAAGGATCCCCCCGGTAGATTCCTCAAAAGGTGTTCTGAAACTGGTCAATGGAAGGAGCTGTCGAACAGAGAAGCAGCCGATAGGGTAGTGCAAGCGATGGCGTATGCCAGTAGAGGAAAGGAGGAATCGAAACGGAGGAGAGAAGAACTGCGGCGTTCCCATCAAAGATCTCAGCAGCAGAGCGTTGATCGATCGGTTCATCTTCAACAAGACCAAGAAGAGACAACGAACCAAGTGTTAGATCAAAATAATTCATCATCTGTGGCACATCATGAGCTTGCTGTCCGGAGGGGAGGGGCACAAGGCACAAGGAATAACACACAATCTGCAACTGATCTGTTTCATGTGCCTGGAAATTCCAATCTGCAGCAGCAACTTCATCTTCTACAGCAATTGCATCAATCTAGCACTAGTAGCGCAGTTGCCACCCTCCCAACATCTGCAGACAATACTTCCAGCAACGAAAGTGCAGATCAGAATGGATTGATCCAGCTACTTCTCCAGACGCAGCAGCAGCAGCAGCAGCAACTTCTTCGGCTTCAGCACATGTTGGTTCCCCCAAATAAACCTTTGGGCCAGTTACTGCAGCCACAAACTGCACTTCAACCAGCTTTGAATGTTGGGATGACTCATCATCTGCTGAATCAGGCACAGCAACAGCAACAACAGCAACAGCAACCAAATCAACTTCTCCTCCTCCAGCAACTCTTGAATCAGAATCAGCAGAATGTGGTCCCGTCTGCGTCACTTCCTATGTCAATCTCCACATCTGCCCCATTCTTGAGGGGCCATCAACCTCAGCCTCAGTCAGTTACTAATCTCTTACTGAATCTGCAGCAGCAATCGAATCTTCCAGCATCATCAAGTGCACTTTTGCTCAACAACGTGCTGAGCCATTTACAACGCCAAACAAATCGAAGCGTAGGGATATCCAACGCTCCCCAGTCCCAGCAACAACAAACTAATCAACTAAAACGCAGTATGATTATGATGCTGCAGCAAAATCAGTTGCTGGCCACTTCTAATAATCAGTTGCCGTTTCGGCGCAGCAACAGTTAGATCCGTCGCGGTCGCGCCTTCCACAGGCACAGGCATTGTCCGCAACAACTTGACGGCACTTTCATGACATCCCCAGGACCTGTAACGTGAAGCGCAGGAAGGGGTCGACGGCAAATCCTATCCCTATCCAGGGTTCAAGACGGAGGCATTCGCCAAACAAGAATTTCATTCGAGGTCGAGGCTCATCCGAGCTTGCTCATCAACGAAGACATCATCAGTATGATCGAACGGATTCAGTGTTAAGCAATAATAGCATCACATGAATCAGTTCTGGTAGTTAGAATATGTGTGTACTTAGAATAATCTATTTTTCTCCTTTCATCTTCAGTTCCCGCATAAATACTTTAAGTAGCATGTACATATTATCTTTTTTCTCGTTATGTACAGGCAACAGAGTGAGTCAAAATTTAAGATTGGAGTATTTAGATCTAAGTAGATATGTTTACAAGAAACCCATTTCACCCGAGTGTAAGAATTCTTACCCTCGAGGGTAAGAATTCTTACCCTTTAAATCTTACCATTGATGTAATAATTCTTACCCTCGAGGGTAGGAAATATTACCCTCCAAATCTTACCCTTGAGGGTAGGAAATCTTACCCTCGAATAATTTAGATCTAAAACGTAAACAAGAGGGCCGCTATTGCGGCCACCGGACATGGCCCCCCTTTTTCATTTCTTGTTGTGACCTGTGTCTTTCGGCCAACATCTGGGTCAAAGAAGTGTCCAGTGTATGGGTCAAGCAAGGTGTCATAAATCAAGAACTCCGGCCAACGGACATGGCCCCCCTTTTTCATTTCTTGTTGTGACCTGTGTCTTTCGTGACCTGTGTCTTTCGGCCAACATCTGGGTCAAAGAAGTGTCCAGTGTATGGGTCAAGCAAGGTGTCATAAATCAAGAACTCCTATGGGTACCTAGTCTAAGTACATAAGTACCATCACCATCACCATAACAAGAGGGCCGCTATTGCGGCCAACGGACATGGCCCCCCTTTTTCATTTCTTGTTGTGACCTGTGTCTTTCGGCCAACATCTGGGTCAAAGAAGTGTCCAGTGTATGGGTCAAGCAAGTTGTCATAAATCAAGAACTCCTACGGGTACCTAGTCTAAGTACATAAGTACCATCACCATCACCAATAAAGCCGGGAGGAGACAGGCCTGCCGGGCCATGTCCGACCATCACCATCACCATCACCAATACAAGAGGGCCGCTATTGCGGACAACGGACATGGCCCCCCTTTTTCATTTCTTGTTGTGACCTGTGTCTTTCGGCCAGCATCTGGGTCAAAGAAGTGTCCAGTGTATGGGTCAAGCAAGGTGTCATAAATCAAGAACTCCTATGGGTACCTAGTCTAAGTACATAAGTACCATCACCATCACCATAACCATAACCATCATCATCACCATCACCAACAAGAGGGCCGCTATTGCGGCCAACGGACATGGCCCCCCTTTTTCATTTCTTGTTGTGACCTGTGTCTTTCGGCCAACATCTGGGTCAAAGAAGTGTCCAGTGTATGGGTCAAGCAAGGTGTCATAAATCAAGAACTCCTATGGGTACCTAGTCTAAGTACATAAGTACCATCACCATCACCATAACCATCACCATCAACAATAAAGCCGGGAAGAGACAGGCCTGCCGGGCCATGTCCGATAAAGCCGGGAAGAGACAGGCCTGCCGGGCCATGTCCGATAATAATTTAACTCCGACTCACTCTGTTGCAATGACTTACATAGTCATCGCCCGGCTACTCATGACTACATTTCAATCCCATCATCTTATCCCATGCTTGAAGTTTTTGTAAAATGAGAGAGAAAGATATCTTGAAATATCATTTCACTTTTTCTTATTGAAGACTTTGGGTTGAGATATATGCTAAATCTAAATCAGTCCCTTGTGATCAGTCTCATCTACTTTCGGGGGGGGGAGCTGGCGTTTTAAACGCCAGTAGACTCACCGTCGCACTTTTTAAAGATTTGCCGAGCACTAGATAAATTCGCATAACGCTAGTAAACATCTCAATCATTCCGACCTCCGATGTCAGCCAAAACTCAACCGACCGATCAATCCAAGGATTGTAACGAACTCTCCATCCAAAACGGTAGGGAAACCACCCCTATTGCAGAGTCGGGGGTGGTCAACTCATCGAGCAATGAGGCTTCAAAGAAGACGTCCTGAACTGGTCGAGTGTTGAAGCCGCCAGCGAAGCAGCAAGCTGCGAATGATGCGAGTGCATCGCGAGTCAGCCGCATCACGGGCAACGAAAGTCTGGCTGATAAGACTGCACGTTGTGACTTTAATTCTAACGACTCGATCAATGAGGTATTCCCTTGCCATAAAGGAAAGGGGACGCATGATATCCCTCCGGAGGTGCTTTCTTTGAGGAGGACTCCTACAGGGAAGGCGAGAGCAGTCCGAGAATGGCGCCTGCTCACAGACCGGCAGCAATTGTCCACAATTACCCGCATTTTGGAATCTTAGCAGCGCGAGGAACAAGCTGCAGCGAGGGCTCTTGCAGAGATTGACATGAGAGGAGGCAGAGGAAAGAGAAAGCGAACTAGTACGGAGAAGGCGCAGCAACAGATATCGACGGAAGTTGTCCCTCCTCCAAAGAAGAAGAAGCGAGCGCCCAAGGAAAAGACTCAGGCACAGAAAGATGAGTCTGCTAAATTGAAGAGGGCTCGTAACGACCGTCGTAATGCGTTCAGGAGGGAGAATGCGGCCAAGGAGAGAAAGAGTCGTTTACAAGAAGATGTAAGTGTACCATAGTTGTTGTTCGGTCATTGCCCATGCTATTCTCCGTCACCATCACCATGTCACCCTAACGCTGCTCTGCTATCTATTAGAACATTACTGGGTCTCTTGTTCAGCCCGAAGCTGTCGCTGATGCTTCAGCGTCTGCCAAGGCTCTATCATCTAACAAGAACAAACGGCGCAAAGTGGATACTAAGCCTGCTATTGTCGCCAATTGATGGACAAGACAGCCTGTAAGTTAGAAGAATCGGCTCAAGAGTCTTATGAAGTTTTCTGAGTGCAACACTCTTACTCCTGCAGCTGTTGCTGAGGCTGGTGCGGATGCAAAGAATTCACAAGTTGTTATCAGTCTAAACACTGTTGCGTACCAACGAATCGGTAGACTTTGTGGACAAACCAAGAATAATACTATGAATGCTAATGATGCGCCATGCCCGACATTAAAGTTGGGATTATTGGATTAAAGAGTGAGTGTGAGTGGGATGATTTACACCGTATAATGTTCCATGCAGGTGCCGTTGAAAGTCTTCGCAGTCTCTTTGAGCAGCATCAGGAGCCAGTTCGACCCAGTACAAATGCAGCGTTAAAGAGACTGACGAGTATTATGCGGCGGAGAAGAAGTCTACCTAGGGTGAGCGTACCGAAAGTTCTTACCAAGCTTGGTTCAGCTGCTACAACTACGTCCTAGGAACTAATTAACTTTCATATAGATTGCTATCATGAGTATGTGTCTCTCTTTTCGCGTAGATGCTTGCCTAGAGCTAGAGAGAAGAACTCCGACTCCATAAGCTCCTTTCTGGATGCATGTGTCACACGATTAGATTCACTCTGCCTCGTCAAAATTGCATCCTTCAGCTCTTGTGCTGCTTTGGAGAAGCTTTGAACTCTTTTGACGCCAATTAATGAGGAACTCAATAATAGTATCTTTCTTTGTGTTCAAGTCCATCTTGTGCACTGGAATCTTCACTTTCTTCTTCGTCCTCAATTTATCTCGCTTGGTCATGCGATCTATCTCTACCAGAAGCAAAACGTTTTGCACTCTCTTGGCTTTAGATCTTGTGCTTGTTGTTGTTGTAGTTGCAAGTTTTGTATCCAATTCCACTGCTGCCTTTAGATCTTTCATCGCAGTCTTTACCTTCGCAAGTCCTTTCTCAGATCTTTCAACAACATTATAATTGTCAATGTAGTACGTGATAAAGTATTCTTCCAGCCTCTCATCCCATGATTGAAGACAGAGTCATCGCTGGAAGATTGACTCCTCCGGGCAGACTGCCTCTTCATCTTCATTGGACGACAACATCATAATGATGCTCGCATGGCGTAGTGAAGACATGATCATCGGTATTTGCGATTGCCTTGTTACAGCAGGCGCACTCCAAGCCATCATTGGGAGCAGCAACTTGTTCAGATTCATTTGGAGGGGGTACACTACTTCTCTCCTCCGCTGCAGGCTGCAGCCGACCTAGCACGAAGACGTGCCTCACGATCAGTCAATTCCTGATCATTGCGAGACCTCTTACTTCGAGAGCCTCTACCGCCCGAATTACGCCCTCCCCTCATGGTTGATAGGGATAGGGGTGGTGTCCCTACCGTTTTGGATGGAGAATAGATTCCTACCGCTACTTTTCTCCGTAGGGGTTCCGATGGATGATTTCCAGAGGTCTAAAGTCAACCTTGTTTACTAGCTTTAAGCGAATCATATTAGCGTTCATCAAATGTTTAAAAAGTGCGACGGTGAGTCTACTGGCGTTTAAAACGCCAGCTGTCGCCAGCGACAGCGAACTAAATAATTTCAGTAGAGATTTCTTGCCAAGGCCAAGATCAAGATCTATGTGCACGCTTGTACGGTGGTGATATCTCTTGCTTTGCCGAAGTTGAAAAGATGGGAACGGACTTGGCGGTGGTTTATCGTTATCCTGGACGTGGACGTAGAACTTAACCTTCCATTGACATTCACTGGTTGATTGACGTCCGGCAGTGATAGATTTATATTTAATCAGCGGCACATACTGACAGTGCGGTTTGTGAGCAAAGCAAGTCTGCACATTCTGTGTTATGCTGTGAGACATCGTTCTTTCAGGTCGCTTTTCTCCTCTGCAGTGCTGCATGCATCTGTGGTCTTTCGTTTGTGACAAGTGCACGTTCTCACGAAGCTTATCCATTCTTTTAACGAACATTCATCTAAGCTGGACAGTCACATGCGATTTCCTCACTGTTGCAAAGGTGACGGCTATTCAGCAGTCGGCCACAGAGAATCAGTGACGTACCTCTACGGGATCAGCACGTAAACGCTCTCTGCCATAAACCTGTACCAGGACTCTTGTCCACTGCAACTAGATCCAACTTCGAAAGAACAACAAGTATTCGGTCCTCCCACGAACCTAACTCACTCTGTGCTTGAACAGCCGCAATGATTGCATACCTTCTCCCTGTTCTATTAATTCGGCAACAGTAACAGTATATGTAGTATTTGCCTTGATGCTGATGCTTTCCGAAGCCGAAGTCCTTTCCTCCGTAGAGCTACAATGATTTTTCTTCACGTTTCGATGCCATCCTTGGATGGGGACATTTGAACACATGCGCAATTGTTTCGTCACCGCACGGGCACCCAGGAGGGCATTGGGATATAAAAGTGACATGTCGTCCGACATGAACATGATTCACTGGTACTGGTAAAAGTCCATGCATCAGTTTGCATGTATAAACCTCTGCTTACTCAGATCACTCCGTCTCCTACCTAACCGCCCCGATTGTGCGCCAATTGACACCATTATACTGTACGTCTGACCAGTTACAGAGGTATGTCTACGTTTGATAAGTTCTGGACCGCGTCTGGCGTTGTAAAGATGTTTCTTCATTGCGCTGTATCCTGTATCTCCAAAATGCCATATTTAGATATTTCCTATTTAGATTATTTCCACAGCCACAGGGGCATCAGGTTTAGCTCATGTTGTAGACATCTATCTTACCATCGTCATGGCTGGCGCTGCCGGAAGACGACCCAGAATCGTCTGATGATGTAGCATCAATTCAGCAGTGGCAATACAGTGGAATCACAGTCACAAACTGCAACCACATCTATCTCCTTACGGCATATCAACAACCATATCTCGCAACCAAGACCAAGCTAGGCCGGACCTCTCTCTCACACACTATCTTCAGCTGTAGGCTGTATATAGGGGTGGAGGACATGGTGATGGTGAGGGTGTAAAAGTGAGATTCGAGTTCCTGTTTTCTGTGGTGCAAGCTGACTATCGTACTCTCTTACTTCTCTCTCCCTCTATCAACTGTTCTAGCAAGCTGAAGTATTAAGTCCCGCATGTTGATGCAAATCTCTTACTTGAATGGAATTTTACTTATCATCTTGCTTCGATCGGCTTGATTGCTTGGATTCCTATTCCTTCCGGGTTTTTTATGTGGAATGTAATGCACTTCTGCTTCATCCAAGATAGACATGGTCAATGCAAGCAAGTCCTCTCGGTCTCGGCACAAATCTAGTAAAGGATCAACGCACTATGCTGTGTCGTATTCCTTTGGATATGGATGATTCTTTACTATACCAGATGCAGATGAAATAAATTCCTTATGAAAACGATTCTCCGTCCCCCGACATTGTTATTTCACCTCTGTACAATTTCGACTCTTCATCGTTCGGCTTTGCCCTTTCAACTGCATCCGATGTCGCCATTACTCCACAATGCTGACAAGGCCACGCGAGCAAAAGAATCTTGCACAAGCACAGTGAGTGCTCTGTCATCAGCAGCGGTAGATTTGCCTGAGGACCAACATTATCATGCAACCATTGAGGAGAACGAGGATGACAACTACTTCAACGCAGATGACATAAACCAAAGCTTATACATCAAACGCATGACGCAAACTAAGTAACGATGATGATGTCTTTTGGTCCATAGCTTCCAATACTTTCTTCATCGGAGGTGGTTTATTTTACGTGATTGGCTCATGTTGGGACTTGTCACTCTCCTATTCTGATGGAGATCCTCAAAATATGCTTCTTTATTATTCCATTTGGATACTCGGACCGTTTGTGTACCTTATGAATAGTATTATTGATGTGACTTGGGCTATACGGACAATGGTAGCTGACAAGAAACGAAGAGGTGAGTTACGTGTGGAGAGAGCAGAGACTATCAAGTGGCCCTATTCTTCATCAATCTTACAGATGTTGCACAATAATGTTGTGGCTTGAAATAATTATCAGGACTCAAGCGATTCTTCTTCACAGCACATCAACATGCTGCCCATGTTGGAAACGAGGGGGATACAGGCCGAGATGTAATGTTGGCGCTTGAAAAGTTTGATAGGCACGCAGCGTTCTTGGATGAGAAATTGATTGAGGGCGCCAGGTTATCGGGGAAACAGGGCGATAATGTCAGGACTGACGTGATGGCAACGTTACGGCGTCACTTCGGTCATAGGAGAGACTTGAGTGCAGCAACGACGTTCGGGTTAGCAGCAATCTTCGGTACGGCATCAGCTATCGGCTGGGCAGGAGGTAATATGAGTGAAGATATGGTTTACAAGTTGGAATTGGTTAGCATCCACCTCTATCTGTTGAGTGCAGTGTTTGCGCTGGTTGGCCGTAGTCACGAGACACCAATGACAATGAAATGCACAGGGATAATAGACTTCTTTGAGGATGCACAGGCAATGGAGAGTGTAGGTGACATACTCTTCGGTGTAGCATCGATTGTAGACGTGATTCTTGATGATTTTTCCTTCGATGATGACAATCCTTGGCGGCCTATAGTTTCGGCTGTCCTTTGGATGGCAGATGCACTTTTTTACTTGCGTGCAGACTTTGTTGTACTTTACCGCAGACGAAAACGAAAGAGTGAGAAAGAAACGGCTGTTGATGTTGAGATGATACAACAGATAGGAGATGGAATTGTTTGATGGCAAATCATAACAATCTTTACCATCATGCCCTTGATATTGTAAATTCTCTAGCAAACGAATATGTGCTTGTGTGGTCATACTTATTGCTGCCTCTCCAGGTTTAAGTTCTCCTATGCATGCCAAAGCCCAAAGCCGAGTGGTAGCCAAGCTGTCACGTTACCCCTTCCCCTAAACCTAAAGCCCCACACAACGATGAGATGAACAATCGATGCCGATGACCGGCCGCCCGATGACCAATGCTGTTCGATAGAATGCATAGTACATATTACATTATGTTGCAGATGCAGCAAATGAGCCGCATAAACAGAATAGGCATGAACCGCGAGATTGGTCACAGATACATTCATAGTCATAGTCAAGGCTTTCAAGGTAAGCTTTCATTTTGTTTTTGTAATGGTAATGACTGCTTTCTGCTAAAAAAAAGATTGTCTCAAAAGCAGGCGGATAATAAGTATGAATAGGAGAACTCTTGTATTGTGCACTCTCATACTTAGACTGCTAATATTGCTAGCCCGCCATGCCAACTTGTCTTAGTATCGAAGAATTTTTGATCCCGCGAGTTTGCGCTTTGCATGAGATTCGATGGGATGGAATCCGGCTCTGCCATGGAAAATGTTGATTTGGAAAAGTTGGAAAATCATGGAAGCATCGCTTGAAAATCAACATCAAGATGGCGTCCTTGGCTTTGGGCTGGGCTTTGAGAGCGATCCGGGAGAACAGCGACACCCTGGCTGCTAGAATCTTCCTCGATGAAGTGTTGCGCGGGCTTGGAAGAGAGATAGATGGGTTGGAGAGGGAGAACACGCATTTTGGGTACCTCAAAAATCTTATCCAATCAGTTGCGGTGCACTTTTGGTTCACACCTGATACCAGACCTAGGTTAATAGACTTCGCGCCCCAGCAACACAGGACTGTCAATATGATAGCTCAACTCAGTCAAGGAACTACCAGTATTATAGATGGACACGAGGTTCTTGTAGTTCCGATAGAAAACGCTCCCACAGTTCCATCTGCTGATCCTGCAACATTTGGGAGTATTTCCGTGATTTTGGCAGGAGTGGCCGTTGCAGCTTTCCCTTCAGCAGATAGTAGCGCGGATGATGCAAATACTGTTGAAGAAGAAGATGGCACGATTACACTCACTCTTCGACTTTCTGAAAACGTCTTTATTACAGGGGAATTTGGTACTTCACTTGCCAACATGGAGGAAGCTATTGCCGAAGACATAAATGAAAACGAAGATTTCATCGAAAGACTAGACATCATTCCAACATTTACCCCCTTTTCTATTTCGATTGCACTTACACCCCGTGTAAGAAAGACTCTCGAACTTTTGCGTCAACTCTCCGCTACGATTGACCACTCTATGGATGAGGACGATTTGCGTTGTCTTACTGTAACCGCTCTTGGAGAAGACGAGCACAAGCAGTCGATGAATCGCTATTTGCAGCTGAAGCATGAGAATGGCATCTTGGCAAAATTCTGTAAAATGATACTTGAGGTTTGCATTTCTTGTCCCAGTCGTTGCATCTTTACAGCTCTTGATGAGGGAGGTTATGATGGGGGAGATAATTGGTATGTGCGCTTCAATGTCGATGACGATGAGGAAGATACATCCGTGGCTGTTTCCGATGTTGGCTTGGTTGGATTGTCTTTTTCGGGGTTACAATTAGGGATCGATTTAGTCGAGACAGTGAATGCCAATGCCAATGTCAATGATCGTGATAACTTCTTGAAACTTGTATTCACATGTCGCCTTTGCCCCAGCAAAAAGTTCTACTTGGGTCTTCAAGTGAACTGGGATGACCTGACTGAACAAGAAAGAGTAGATATTCGCAATGAATTCGAGACGAACGTGTGGAATGCCACTATGGGGAGGAGAAGCACAATCCCTTCGCGTTTCAACGTTAAGATTGCGTATATTAGGTGCGACGTGTCTATCGCTGGAACTTATTTGAGAGCGGTTGGGCTATTGGATTTGGAATTGGAATAGCTCAGCTCAAGGGTTCCCAAAGGAGAAGAACACAAACGTAGTGCTGTTGCGAAGATAGCCGGTTGCTTCTATTCGAGATGTTGCACCATGCTTAGACAGAGAAAATTATAGAAGAAATGCAACACCAATAAACTATGTATCTGCATGATAATTTTCACAGAGAGTTGTTGCATTGAGATTGAGTCAAATTGAGCTTGTTTATTCTGTAGAAATGCATGTGGTCCTCTTCAAGAAAATGATCTTCGGAGTCGGAGAAGTCAGCATCTTCTACTCACCGCGTATGATATCTCGACGATAATCTTCGGCAGTCCTCTGTGAACTCTTTGGCTCAATTGGTTCTATTTTATTTTTATCTCTACATGGACAAGCCAAGACCAAGAGAAGAGCGGGTTTGGTTGGTCAAGCACCTACTTATTCAATGCGTCATTGCCTTTTGCTTTACTTGGACAATAATCTTCTGCAACCTCCCTCTATCTCTGCACTCTTGGTTCCATCAGCCACAAGTTTCCCATCTTGAAATTTCTCTTCCTTTTTCCGTGCATCTATCAACAGCATTGATCCAAGCCGCATATCCTGAAATTGATCTTACCCCCTTCTATAATTGCCAACATTCACATAGCCATAATTTTAGTTGGGTGGAATTATTCCCTCTCAATTCAACCACAGGAACCAATGAGGAAGCATTCACCCCTTGACGATATCCTTTGGGAGAAAAATAATATCCCTGCCTCCAGCCTTCGCTCTTCTCACACATCTCCATCCACCATCCACCAATCAACCAACCAAGCTCTAGCTCTAGCTCTAGCCAAGCCAATAACCAATACACCTTCCGACCTACGATTGGTAACCACGAATCATTGAATATTATTGCAAGAGAAATCTATTGTTTGGTGGTAGCTCTTTTTTCTCTTTTTTTCTCTTTTGTTGAAGGCTAATTTTGAAGAGACACATCTTGTGTGCACGATAGTACTACCCTGCATCAACGATGAATTCTGATTCCAATAGTCGGGATGATAATGCCGGCAAACGATTTAATGATGAGGCAGCAAATGGTTACCATGCAGTAGCCATTGGCAATAACAATTCTTCGTTTATCGATGGTGCAGATGATGATGACGCTAAGATGCCTGCTTCAGATGCAGCATATTATGCATCACGAGATGTCTCTGATGACGCAAATAATAATGCTCCGTTTGGCAGTGCATTTGATGGTTTCACAGATTCAAAGCCTCCGACGAAGCTTTCACCATCTACGGCGGCAATGGATGCTCGAGGACTTCAGCAGGATGATTATTATTCGTCAACAGCAAGGCTGAATGCGAACGAAGAAGATGATAGAAAAATGCCATCAATACAACAACAACATTCATTAGCGACAACAACACGAGGACGCCCACTACAGAGAAATCAAGACATCGATGCCATGGGATTTCAATCTGCCACATCAGATAATGGTTTTGTACCATTAAAAGTCATCCATGTACCCAACAAACAACTCGACGCAACCAAACGAGCACCCAGTGTTCCAGATTTGACATCTCTCCAACAATATCAAAACCATCATGAGTATTACAATCATCATAATCATCGTCATCCTCGACGTCACTCATCTAGATCCAGAACACCTCCTCCATTATCAGATGTCATACTAAAAATTAAAGAACGGGGAGACCAAAAACAACAATTTGAAGAACGATTGAGACGTGCTCATCTACGATTATCATCTGATACGAATGTTACACGGTATCGGTCGAAGAGTACACCTTCTCGAGGTGGGATTGGTGAGCCAATGACATGGGGGGATCATAATTATAGAGTGTATAATGAGAGAAGGAGGCGATCAGATTCGAATAGTCATCATGGAAGTGAGAATGAGCAACACCATGATGATTCTGTGAATCGAAATCGAAGTGAACGACATTCTCCGGCTCCTTTAGAGGAGGTCCATGTGCAAGATGTGCATAGATCCTCTGCAGATCCAACTCATATTACCTCATCTTCAAATCACGTTAATGCACCCCCGCCGCCGCTGCGATCATCATCAGTAAAAAGCTCGGGCATAAGCGTAGCAGCTGGAAGTCATCGCTCACATGATTCATCCTTTGACGAGAGGAATAAGCGATCAATACCAGAACCTCCTCCACCACCACCTCCAACTACAGAAAGGGAACGTTTGGTCGAGAGAGAACGGCAGGCAAGATTGGAGACGGAACGGGCTCGTCGCCGACATATTGCTTTGCAGCGTGAGAGACAGTTAGAAGAGAACACTGATGACGATCATCATTATAGCGATGGAGTCACCTTTGATAACGATGGGAGTGACGATGATCGCAATGCACTCATTGGACAAATGTCATTTGAGGAAGGGAATGGAATCCCTAGTCCTCCCATTCCACCCCCTCCGGCCACTGAGAAAGAGAGGCTAGTGGAGCGAGAGCGGCAGGCCCGATTAGAGACTGAGCGTGCTAGACGACGTCATTTGGCGTTTCAGAGGGAGCAGCAGTTGGAAATTGATGAACAGCAACAAATTATTGGTGATGATAATGATAATCATGAGTACCCAGATGCAATGCCAAATAGCCGCTTCAACGAGAATATCGATGATGCTCCGTTAGTAGAAGCACTACCAGAGAGTTTTGTAAGTCCAATTGCAGCATCGAGAGACAACAATTTACGAAGTAGAGAAGCGTCCACTGAATCGATTGCGAGTTCGGGTACAGGCCATGGAAGTGGTGCAAAAGCTGTCGCCCAAACCAATGAGGCAGAGGCAACCAGCCTGTCCTACCCTATGGAGAGGTTTTTGGAAACGTTGGGTGATGAAACTGCCAATGCTCCTAACAATGTGGATATACCTCCAATCGTGGAAAATGATGAGTCAAGTCTACCGTATACAATGGAATTATTCTTGGCTGAAAACGCTGTTGGTGTATCAGGTGACAGTCGTGGGGCTGAAAATGAAGCGCCTATCGAGCACCATATTGATAGTATTCTGGTTTCTTCCAATGCGTTAGATTTGCCTCATCCATCATCATCAGCTTTATCAATTGGGGGAGAGAGTGATGGGGTTGTAAGCGAAAATGTTGTCCCATCCGACTTTGGTGAAGGCGTCGGTATATCTACAGAAAGACACGTTAATTTCGATGTATCGGATAGAGGGGCTTTGGGCGACGAAGAATCAGTGCCATCTTCAGATCAGCATTCGCATCCCCCCTCTGAGCTTCGGGTTTCGACTTTGCCGTCACATCCGTCGGATTACTTTACTTTAGATTCGCCTGAGTTGACATCGCGACCATCTCGTCCAATTACAGAGGAAGATATTGCTCAGCTGGCAGAAGTAGAACATGCAAGTATTGGAAATGCTGCGCCTCAGTCGATAAGAGATGAACCATCCGAAACGTCCATTCCTAGGAGACCAATTTTAGACCAAGCGTTTAGCGTGGCAACTCAGACTACCATCATCGATTCTGTTACCGAGACTAGTGTGGGGCGCAGTCATCTCATGAGCGAGGCAAATCAAAGCAGGGACAGTTCCAACATTATCAGAGTGGGCGGATCTGTGGAAACGAGGTCGTCTGGTGGTGCGAGTAGTGCAAGTATTGAAGCTGTTCCAAGCAATGTCTCTGATGAAGACACCGACCACGACAGTAATATGATTATGAATCCTCCTTCAACAAGGAGTGACTCTCACACTCCGTCCTTAAATGACGGCTCTAACACTTCACCCGGCGCCATCCTCAGAATGCCCCAGCTGACTGAAGCTGACGTTGTGGCGTTGGCAGAAATAGATTATGCAAGCATTGGAAATGCCCCGCCACTCTCTGTGAGAGATGAACCTCTCTCAGAATCATCGGTGACTGAAAGAGGTGGTCGCCAATTCAGCGTTGCAACTCCAATATCAGAAATGGATAGTATCGATGAAAACAGTATCCTCCGGAGCTCGTCATTTCGAAGCATCATTGACGAGCGCTCTCAAAGCAACTTATCCATGGCCGAACAAAACAGCATCATGTCCAATGAATCAGAAAATACTAGCGTTGAAGTAATGCCAAGCGATCGCTCCGACAACACTGGCAGTCACAATAGTGTCGAGGTGATGCCTAGTGAACACGGCAATGATTCTCTCCACGATGGAAGGAGAGTCGCAGATATTGATGACATGGCAAGTAGCACAAGCATTGAAGCTTCGCCCAGCGTAGATGTAGAAAACAATCTCGACGAAATGCAGGGGTCTAATCATCTTGCCATGTATGGTGCCACGTCCGAAACTACTGACGTTGGCAACGAGTGCTACAATTCGCATCAGCCTAGCTTGAGCTACGATTATGATGAAGAGTCGTCCCCTCTAATTCCTCCTCAACTCAGCGCTTCACCTGCCCAGTCGTCGGATCTGCAAAGGGGTGACAAATCACCAAATGAAGGTAAGCATTGTTTGTAACATTTCCCCTTCTGATAATACAAGTTTGTTCTCACTCCTATTTTCACCTCTCCTTCCAGATACGATGGGTGGCAACACCAAGATTCTCATCTTCGTTGCAGCTGAAATTCCTCATTTTATCATCGTCACTCGAGGTAACAATCTGCTTTGTCCAGTAGTTGGAATAAGGCAATATCAAATCGTCGTGGCAACAATGATTATATTAACCTCCATGTTCTCTCAGTTCAGATCAGATGTAACGAATGCAGACTGGCCATTGAACCGTGCTCATCTAAAGGAGATGGCACCGATCGGAGTGTTCATTGGAATAGTTGGATTGATCCTGGGCGGATCGGACATTGCATTTGCGTCGGGAACAGCAGTTTCTATCGACATTGCAATTGTCGTAGCAGAGTTGTGTTCATACTTTGTTGTGATGTTGCTGAAGAGCTGCGAATCAGACGACATGAGAGAGTTAGCTGTGATAGCATGCGGTGACTTCGTTAGATCTTCAATGCTGTTGAGTGCGTCATACATCATCTTCAACTTTGTTGCCCCCCTAAGCATTGAGGAGGAGGATATGTGCTAATGCTATCACAGCAAATGATGAGGTGGTTGTCATCATCTGAGCAGAACAATAATCTCACGTAGAAGTATGAAGATATAATCATCTTTAATAACGAAGTTCTTTTACTCATTTCCCCAAAGTCTCAGGTCCAAACTTCATCAAGCCAGCAAAAGACTTCGAAGCCAAATATCTCTCAATCCCCTCATTCGATTCAACCTTCTCGACCCATGTTTTCAACGTTTCAAACTCATCAAGTGCACCTAAGACACGGTTGGATCCGAAATTTGTTGCTGCATCATAACATGCAATATCAGCTACGGTCATCGAGTCCCCAATAAAGTAATCTCCGGTAGACTCTTTCAATTGCCTCTCTAAATTTCCAAGATGCAACGGAAGGATCTTGTTGATGAATGCCTCGGCATCTTCCTTACTTGCCCCCCATGGAACAAATGTCTTGTACGCTGCACAACGCAAATCTTCTGCATCGGCCAATAATTTATCAGTCATGTACAACTCTGCCTCATCAGTGGGCATGAGTCCACCCATCCTTGCAACAGCACGAATGACAGCTGAAGATTGAGTAAATACTCGTCCATCAGCCATCTGAAGCATTGGGACGTTGGTTGTGGAGTTTCCTCCAACCTTACGCCATAATTCCTTCGCTTCGGCGCTCGGAGGGAACCCTCCTTCAGGGTATTCATCCTCGAATGGGATGTTGGATGCGGCTAGTGCCAAGCGGATGGCGTGGCCGCGTCCGGTGGCTGGGTAGTAGTAGAGTTTGTTTGTCATGGTGTTGATGGATGGCTGTAAATAAATGATATATGATGACGATGAATGACGTTTTGAGAGGTGGTTGAGAGAAGTGGATGGTGTGTGGGTTTTAGTGCGAAGCATTATATGTCTTTCTCAACGTCTTTCTCAAAGTTCTATGTAGTGAATGATTATATATATATATAATACAAATTCATCATATTATATACATCGAAAGATGATGGCGGCAGTGCTGCATATGTTAGATAATTCAGATGTATCTCACAAATAGTAGTCAATGCGAAAGTATTTATTTTCAGGAGCACCTAGCTTGCTATCTAAACCGAGCGAGGAGGAAACTGTGATGCAGTTGTGGCAGGATCTTGAACAGGGTGCAGCTGTTTTTAGGCTAGAGAGAGATGCACCTCAAGTCAGGAGACCAAAAGTGCAAATCACAACCTGCTATTGCAGCAGACGAAACGATATACTGTATGTTGAATATGGCTTAAATAAATAAATACAAAGTTAAAATCATCAGCTAGAGTTATTCAATTCCTAAAACATTAAGTATCAGTACATATTATGCGCTCAGTCTTCTTTGAGGGAATGCTCGTCGTCAGAGACGGCCGCTGAAACTGAAGAGGAGCTAAATTTGCTCCGAATCTTGGATTTGTATTGGTCGACGGTGTATCGTTCCGGATCACTCGCTTGCTTCTCCTTTAGCTCCTTAATCCCAGCTTCAATCGCCATCTTGGCTTTATCCCTCACTTCTTTGGCATATTCGTCATTTGTGTACTCCCCATTGTATTGCTTTGTCTCGATAGGTGCACCAAACCAAAAGTATACTTTCTGTAGTTTGGAAGGTTTAGTTACTGAGATTGGAGCTACCAATCCTCTGTATCCCACTGGAATGTCACAAACACTCTCAAACATATCCTCTGTACCCACGCATGCACATGGCAGAATTGGATATCCATGCTTAATGGCACATCTCGCAAATCCTACCCTTTGTTTCCACATCAATTCATATCGAGGCACCTTGCTGTGTTTGAGCACCTCATGCCCACCACCTGGGTAGACGAGTACGGACTCACCCTTCTCCATGAGCGCATCAACATTTTCTTTTGTTCCATCAACAGCTCCAAATGCACGGATGATCGGTCCGTTGAGGGTGGCAAAGTGTACATGGTCCGCCAAGCCTCTCGGAAATGTATCTTTGTGTTGATACAACTCATTCACTAGCAGGGGCATTTCAATACCGTAGAGAGAATGGTTTGATACAAATAGATGTGGTGTATTTGATGGGATGCGATTTAAACCAGTTGATTCTACGGCGACGAAGGGTTTGTATGGTGTTAGGAGAGCATCCATAACACTTTTGGTAGGTGGAGTAAAGTTGCAGATGTCATGACGGGCAACTTCCTTCTCAAGTTCCAAGAGGCGGTCGATGCTCAACTGGAGCATTTGATGGCTCAGCTTGACAAAGATGGAAGTGCATACCAAAGTATATCCTGAAATGATTGCTCGAATGAGCATGGCCGTGTCATCTTCTTGGTAGTATCTTGTTGCCGACCATGTCGTGGTGCAAAGGAGAGACAGGAGGACGAAGGAGACGCCGTAGGTCGAATGAAAGCCAGAGACCATCCGCAGCATACGATTGAGGAGATGCTTCTTGAGTGGGCTCTCGACAGGATGCAGTTGGGCAAAGAGGGCGAAAGTATTGAAGATGTTGATGGCAACGAGTGCACTGTCAACGATTGAGAGGAGTAACATGATATCGACGGTAGGATCGGAATGTCACGTAAAAGAGATATAAACGACAATTGGTTGTTCTTTTATTTATGAGGCAATAGTAGAGCTCAAAGCTGCGAGCAGTCAAGAGTCTTGCGCTTTTTCACCAAACAGGCATGCATCCTGCATCCTACTTTGTGTGTGTCGTGGAGTTCGGATTGCATCATGAATATGTAAAGGGAAGTGGTGAATACCGTTGCGACAAGTCGTATCACAGGCTGATGTTTTTCCTTCCTCTTTCCACTGCCTCGCCTCTCCATCTCCGTCCAGGGAAAGAATGATGTCGTCGGCTGATGGCTTGGCTTGTTATGTACTTCTGCTCACTACAATACTACAACCTCTGTAGCGAGCTGCACAGCTGTTTATTCTTATTGCAGATCCTCCAAATACAATTTAATCCGCTGAAGGTGGGATCTTTGATCTTCTCGACGATCGACGAGGCAGAGGGCAGAGTCAAAAGTAGCACAAGAAGTTCAAGAGCATGCGATATGTAATATTTGGTCGTCAAGGAGCGGAAGCCATTGAAAGAGAATTTCTCAATCTCGTTGATCTGTGCCCATTCCTTGCCGCTGACAGAGGCCGGTATGATGATGAAGCAGTCTATGTCATGCTCAAAAAACATCCTCATGTGGCAAGCCTTCGTCACTCATTTCGATGCGGTGTGGGAACCAATATCCGTCCTCTAGCGGTTGTCATAGCGTTGGGTGGGTCTCTGAAAGTTATCAAAGCAATGGTTAATACGTGTCCAGAAGCCTTGAACGAACGTTTGGGTCGAAGAACATTATTTCATTATGTCATCTCGGAGGGAGTAGATATCCAAATAATCAAATACCTTACAGAGCAGTGTTGTCCAACGCTGATAACTCAAACAGATTCTTTTGGTTCGATTCCGCTTCACTTGGCGGCATCGTATCCATCTTCATCAAGCTGTGTTCTACGTCATCTGCTACAACTATTTCCGGAAGGGGCACACGCTCTCGACAATAGATCTCAAACTGCATTGCATCGGGCATGTAAATCACGTGCATCACTGAGCAAAGTTTTGGCATTGATAGAGGCTAATCCACAGGCATTATTTTGGAAAGATTATGGAAACAATACACCTTTGGGCTGGGCAGAGAAATTTGATCATAGTTTGACCGATATTTGTCCAGATGTTGTTGAATTAATTAGCATGATGGAAGATATTTTAACTTTGGAATGTTCGGAAGGAGTGAACGATGTGCAATATGCTCAGGACGCGGATGCGCTATACGGCAACTCAATTGATGACAGAAGACAACGAGCAAAGGAAATACTTTCCCATTTCCAGGCGATTTCATGGTACGAGGGTATACGAATAGCGTTTGCTTGCAATCGCAATTTGATCTCTTTGATTGGTGTGCAATTAGAGCTGTTCCCGACATTACTTTCTCTCCTTGCACATACAGATGATGGAAGCTGCGTAGGTACCACTATTGGGCTTGAGAGTACCTTTGCAATATTTCTCAGATGTCCAGGTGCATTAGGTGTTGATTGAATATAAGTCGCGTTACTAACTTGATTAGTTGCGGGATAAGTTAAAAGTTATCGAATGCAGAAGGAATGGAACGAGGGCTACTTGAAGTTGTTGAAGTCAAAATGTGAATGATAAATTAGACAGTTCTACTCCCCTGCTGCCCCCTCTGAATGCAAACAATGCCGATCTACTGTACGGCTGGGTTCAAATAATAGCACCATGTATTGGGGGACCACTTTTCAACATGTTCTCGTGGGAATATTTTCTTGCCTTTTTTACCGTTCCATGCGCCAACATAAGTAGTGCTCGGAACTGTACAGCTGTTTTCACGGATTTTCGGATAGCCGTTCAAGTTTCGAATTCCTACGTATGTTAGGTACAAATGACGTAGTGAGTCTTATAAAAACCCATTGGGCCGATTTCTCCCAACTCACCCCTCAACAAGAGCCACTCCGCGCAAAAAGATGCCAACCATGGCCAAATTCCGGAGCGTACTACGCACAACAAGTTGGATATTTGCTCAACCAAAAGGATAAATTAACCTCTCTTGCATGTCTAGATCCAAAATAGCCAATTAGGTTGACTAAAGATTGTAATCATGAACGATGGTAATACACTTTTTGAATACCTTTTCACACGGCTCATCAGTAAAAGTGACACTTATCGCGGCAGGTGGATTTGCGACCAGTCGTTGGTAGAGATATTGCACAGACACTATACGAATGTAGATAAAGACAATACCTTACGGAACAAACTCGTGCAGCGTCTGAACAAGGCAGCCGGACCTTTCAACAGCAGCAATGTACACAAGATATACCACAAAAATTTCACAACATCATGTCCATTCAATTCGTCATTACGCCGGATGGTGCACTATTACTACTTTGGAAAGGGAGAGAAAGTGCCCAACGAACCAATACGCGCAGCAGAGTTATTGTGCACAGAAATAGAACATATACAGAGTTACAGTGCAACTAATAATCGGCAGCGATCTTGCAACAAGCCGGAGCAAGTATCATTTCCCGACGATGGATGCGCTGGTAAGAAGAAGAACAAAAATAATGAGAACAAACGTAAAGAAGCAACAAAATCATCAGCGGCTGCACCAATTACTCCTACTCCACAAAAAAGAACAAGGCGCTCGCAACGACTAGTTGAGCAGCAGCAGAGCCCTCTCGTGCCATTCGTCACCAACGTGGGTAGATTAGAGGATGAGAATAATCAAGTTGACGACGAAGATGAAGATGAAGACGACGACAATAACAACAGCAGTGGCGATATAGACGGGGATAACAGCAGCAACAACCAGACTCCGAATATTATATGGCAGTCACCTGAAGCAGCAGCTCTCTTCGGATTTGACGAAGGTGCCGATGTGTACAACGGACTAGTGCAATTGGTTGAATCACTTACACTGGTGGGGCAATCAGCAAATGGATACGAAGAAGCAGGCGTCATTGACTTGCACGAAGATAGTAAATTGACAAAGCATGCCTTATTTGACTTACGCAATAAATGTTTATACCTCAGGGTTGCGTATTCAATAGCACTTGCCGAGTATCGAGTTGGGTTTCCATTCCAAGCTTGTTGCGACAAAGCGGCAAGGCTGCTCAATGATTTAACACTGTTCAATGCAGCAACTGGTAGGACAATCATGAATTGGAACCGTATCTTCCGCGTTAATCATCAATTTCCAAACCCCAACCCCTACGTCGCCAATGGTATCAAACGAAAGCCTACACTATTTGAGGTATTTCCGACAGCAGCAGTAGATGTGTCAAACTTCATACTTGACCATCTGGAACATTTCAGCGTTGAATTGCTGAGGGAACATTTTAACACAACAATGATAAAGCAACTAAATGAAGAGGTGAAAACCAACATCAACTTTACCGAAGACTCAGAAGAATTTCAACTGGTTGACAGATATCTCAAAAATCCACCATCATACTCAACGGTTGGGAGGTGGGTCGGATACCTTGGTTTCAAACGAGAGGTGTCAAAGAAATGCTACTACGTTGATGGCCATGAGTATGCCGAACAGATAGAGCATCGGTCTCGGTTAACAGACGAATATCTATCAGTGCTTGAACCACGATCTCATCGATGGGTTCATTTGTCACAGACCGAATTTGACGATTTGAAAACAGCGCTCGAAGATGACAAAGATGGCGAGAAGGCGAAGGACATGTTAGATAAGGTTGCTTATAAGTTCAAGGGAGTTGATGAAAAAGTATACTTTGAGTTTCATGTGGACAAACACGTGCGTCTGCAGAAGATTGCAAACGATAAGTATGGAGCATTTGGAGGAAGAGTAAGCATAAGAAAGAAAGCTGAAGACAAACCTGTCATCATCTTTGGCCAGGATGAGGCTATTTTTAATGCTTTTCTGTCGCGGACTCACCAGTGGGTTGATCCGAATGGAAGGAGGGCAATTATGCCGAAGACTGTTGGTGCTGGTATCATGATATCTGCGTTTCAATCGAGAGAATTGGGTTGGGGCATTCCTATCACCGAAGATCAGCTGAAGGAGATTAATGCTGCTAGAGCCAATCAAGAATACTTCGACAAGGCAGCGGCAATTGCCGTAAATGGTAACACAAAAAAGCAACCACTTGAATCGTCACCTGGGATTCTTAAGTTTGCATACGGGAAGAACGGGTACTGGACAGGGAACCACACGATCCTGCAAACGGAAGATATAATAGATTGCGTAAAAGTAATACTCGGAGATGAGTATGAATATGTCTTTCTTTTTGATTCGAGCAGTGGTCATGCAAAGAAGCGTGTTGACGGTCTTGATGCAAAGGAAATGAACAAGAATTGGCACTCGACACCATCGCAAGCTAGGAACACCAAAATTGAACGGCAGGAGGAATTTGTCGGGCCATACTACGATGCATCCAATCCAGCAATGGTGACTATCGGTCAAGAACAAACGATGAACTTCACCAGTGAAGATGTCGGCCCATTTTGGCTGACAGCAGAGGAACGTGAAAGACAACGGCACGACCGAGAGGTTGAAATACCAGAAGACAAGAGGAAAGAGCGACATAAGGTGAAGAAAGAGCTGATATCGGAGCTGATGGACACCGAGTGGGGGAAAAAGGAAGGAGAAATAAGGTTATGGAAGATGACACATGCTGAGCTAGCAAAAATGGCGCAAGCGTCTAGTATCGATATCAAAATAACACCTACCACCAAAATGATATATGGATGGGAGGGCAAGGGTAAGGGACTTCTGCAGATTGCGTATGAACGTGGCTGGATCGATATAGCAACCTTCAGAAAGGGCAGCTACCAAGTGATGAAGTATGATGATGAGGGTAACTTGGTTCCTGAGCTTTCCCTCCGGCATTTGCTTGCAAACTGCACGGATTTTTTGTCTGAACAAAGCCAACTCGAATATGTTTGTGAATCTTTGGGAGTAAGAGCCTTGATTACAACAAAGTACCATGCTGAATACGCTGGTGAGGGTGTCGAATACTCTTGGGGATTCTCCAAAGCTCTCTACCGAAGACATCCATTAGCTCAAAAGAAAACGACTGCTGATTTCCTTGCATTGGTCGACAAGTGTATTTCAAGAGAGGTTCTCACTGTGGATCTCATTCGTAAGTTCAGTGCCAGGGCAAGAGGTTACATGGAGACATATAAGATGTTGGAGATTGAGGCAAAGAATACCAAGGAGACAGAAGGTAATTCAAGTGAGGATGCACCCATTCCGCACAAGAGAATTGAAACGCTGAAGAAGGTTTTGAAATGTCATCGTGCTGCTATTGACTTTGACAAATCTTTCATTATGAAAACTGTCTACGCAAAAGACTTTGATTTCAAGAATGATTTGCTCAAGAAGGAAGAGAAGCTCAACTTTAGTCTCAGAGTAAAACGAGAGAATACGAAGGTGGAAGCGACGGCAAAGAAGAAATAAACATAGGACAATGTTCATTTATGTCTCTTGGTGGAATATGGCATACGAGGCATTATTTACCATGGTCCGGTTGTTGTTCGCAATTGATAAAGACGGAACTTTTACGGGTAGAGTAGCTCCCCAGTTAAGGGGCTTTCAGTACGTTTGTACGTAGGAATAAAAATTCTGCGATTATCCGCCAAGATTTGCTAACAGCTGTATGTAAAACTCAGGAAAACTTATCATGCATTTCTGACTATGAAAAGTGGTCCCCCGATTTTTTTTAGTAAAAGCAAAAATCGTACTCCTATGTAAAAAATCTTTCATACTATTCCTACAGTAGATCGAGTTGTAAAAAATCTACCCAAAGGTGTAAAAAAAATAAATTGATCCCGAATGTGTAGTAGTATTTGCTACGCACGTGTGGGTTAAGTGGTAGGGCTATCTATGAGAAAAGTGGTAGGTGAATGAAATATCTTCGATGCTACTTCCGTTTTCCGTTCATTCACCCGTTCATCGTCACTGCATTGGTCTTAAGACACATCCGCATTTAGCTTGAACGATCGATGCTTCCCTTTGTCCCTGGCTTGATCAAAAATTGTTGACGAATCTTTTACTTTTATGATTATTGCTGAGAAAATATGCGCAAGGAAATCATCGAGGTGGACAAAACATGCTGTGCTTCCTGCGGCACCGCAGAAGTTGATTACATCAAGCTGAAGTAATGTGCTGATTGTGATCTAGTTCGATATTGCAGCGATGAATGTCAACAGGATCAATCGCAGCACGAAGAAACATGCAAGAAAAGAGAGGCTGAATTACGTGATGAGCTCTTATTCAAGCAACCGGAAAGTACGCATCTTGGGGACTGTCCGATCTGCATGATCCCTCTGCCGCTTGATCTAGACAAATCTGCCATGACGATGTGTTGCAGTAAATTGATTTGTGAAGGCTGCGCTGTTGCTAATATGATAAGAGAGAAGAAAGAGAATCTTCAACATAAATGTCCATTCTGTCGAGAACCGGCACCTGAATCTGATGAAGAGGTATATCAACAGAGAATGAAAAGAATAAAAATGAATGATCCAGAAGCGTTGACCGAGCAAGGATTGGTGCAGGACAAGAAAGGAGATTATAGTGGGGCTTTTGAATATTACTCGAAGGCTGCTGAACTAGGAGAAGCGGAGGCGCACTTTCAACTGGCAAGCCTGTATTTTCATGGACAAGGTGTTGAGAAGGATGTGGGAAAGAAAAGGTACCATACGGAGGAGGCTGCCATTGGTGGTCATCCCATTGCTAGACACATCTTGGGTGTATCGAGTGGAACAATGGCAATATTATGAAAAGAGAGGTGAATAATTACATCACCGCTGCCACACAAGGACAGGATAATTCAATCGAAGCTTTAGCTGATGCATTCAAAAGGGGATTTGTCAGTAAAGAGGAAGTTTCAACTGCCCTTCGTGCGCTTCATGCCGTTGGCAGTACTAGGTTTAGAGCGATAAAACATTTTTTCATCGCTGCCACACAAGGACAGGATGATTCAATGAAAATGCTGATGGACTTGTTCAAGGACGGATTCATCAGCAAAAATGAACTTACAACTGCCCTCCGTGCACACCATGCCGCTGTAGATGCAACCAAGAGTCCGCTGAGGGACGCAGCCGCGCGAAGAATGTCTTAAAAGTTTTCGAATGCAGAAGGAACGAGGGCCACTTGAAGTTTGTGAAAGTCAAAATGTGATTGATAATTTTTTGACAGTTCTACTTCGACCAAATTCCAATCAGAGGATCTAAGCTGAGTCTAAAAACTAAGCTAAGCACATACTAATTCCTATGTATAATTCCGGCTGTAGCCGAATGCTGGAGAACGATTTTGCAGAAAACAATCATGATGGCCGCTGTTTCCCCTACGTTTCCGCTAGTATTTCGATGTCAATAATACCACCTCCACATCGATACCATGGCGCAAAACTCTCACAAAAAGAAATCCGACGCAGCATGGCTAAAACAATGAAAGAATTCGCACTATTTAGGGTGAGGAGGAGCTCCTTGCAAAGGAGACACAACATGGTACACAATAGGTACACAATCTACAAAAAGATTCTTGAATGCCCAATCAGAGTAGAGAAACAGCTCAGCGCTGGTGGATCTACACTCGTATTTGTCAAACTACTGCCATGTACTTGTGGCTATAATCACACTCTGCACGAACATCTGCTGCATTCAAGAGTGTGTCGTTTGATGAGTCGCTACAGCTCTAAAATGAATTGGCAGGCCGTGCTGGAATTGATACGAGTTCAAGAAGGTATATCTATGAGAGACTGCTTCAAGAAGCAGCTGGTAAAGAGTACGAAGCTTGGCGTCTGGGGTTGATCCAGGATCCAGGATGCATATATTGCCGGAACGACTGTGCCTCCACTTCACCGTGTGGGTTTTGAAAGTGCAAAAGCATTGGCAAATAACATCATGAAAGCTGTAGGGAACGCGCCTTTGAGATGTGGAACCAGCGATGAAATGAGCCAACAATTTGCTACCCAAGTGCAATCTCTGTTAGATAGCACTACCCATAAAGAAAGAATGTCTTGACTTTCAACGCGGTGGAATGGGGGCCGCCATCGGTGCTACCTCTCTCTCTGTGTGTGTATGTTCCTGCTGCTGCGATGGGTAGACAAGTGGTTGAAGCTCCGACATTGGGACAAGTAACAAACGAAGTAAGAGACGAATTGGCAACAAAGCCGTCACCCAAGAAGAAAAGAAGAACTAATGTACCAAAAGTTATTGATCCGGTATTGGAAAGTAGAAGAGAGGCTGCTGCACCTAACAATGCGTGAGAAGGGAGTTACACAAGAACAAATCATTGAAAATAGGATACGATGCCAAGTCTGCTTCACGCTGCTGGAGTTTCAGTATCAAAACGTGGGAAGTGTATAAAAGGCTCAAATTTGAATGGTTATCGACCACGAATTATACCACAATTACGGTAAAAAACGAGATGAAAGTAAAAGTGATTATATAAAGCGAAGGTACGAAGAGTCAAAGGCAGGCAAATAGTGCATAATAAGCGAAGAAGGAGCAATTGCATCATCTTCCTCTCTTTTCGTAGGAGTATCGTAGATTCTGAGGCTCGCTTCGCTCGCCTTTCTTCCCCTCTTTTTCCCCCGCTTTTTTCCTCTCTTTTCCCCCGACCCGAGCTCAGTTAGCTGCAAGGCTGTCTCTAATTTTGACCCCTCAAAGAGTAAGTTCATATAAGAAGAAAAACGTACTCCCTCCAATAATATTGCACTTCATATTCATTCGAGATTTCATACCCATTTAATAGACAGTAACGTAAAGGAACCATGGGGTAAACATCGATCGGCTCTGCTGTCAATCCCATTTTCATTTTCAGTTCCATCCATCCACGATCCACGATCCAGTTCGTAGGAACTTACGGCCTACTTACGGCAACCTCTGAGATGTCTCCATGAAGTGCATAACAACATAAAACCAATCACGGCAGGAGGAGCAGTAATTCTTGTACTCCTAATTTATTAATGGCACCGTTGCGCTTAGCATTCCTCACCGCAAGTATGATGACACGACCCCAAGGTGCGGTAGAAACACGCTCATCATCATCACCGTCAGCTGAAGCAGCGACATTCAAACCGATGGATTGCAGCAGCGTCCGTAACGAGAATGATGCTCATAAAGAAGCGGCTTCGTTAACTCTACCGACCGCTTCGACGGGAAGCAGCACTGCAGCGTCTACATCAGTTCCCACCAATGTAGCACAAAAAAATAGTGGAGAAAGCGGTATCATTCACTTTTGCTTCATTGTCCATGGCCACCAGGGCAAACCGACCGATCTATCCTATCTCCATCACGCCATCAAAGACAAGGCAAGTCAGCATGGAGGATTTGCTACTACCAAGTCAAGTGATATGTGCATTGTAGGAAGAAATAGTAGTTCACATGATGATAATTTGACTGCTCAGAGGAATGGTGACAGTCGTGCAAGTCACGATAAAGAAGCCATCCAAACTTCTATCGAGGATATCATCAGTGGTGAATCAACAAAGAGCACTTTCGTCGTACATAATGCTGCCTGTAATGAGGGGAGCACACACGATGGAGTGGTGAAGGGAGGGGAGCGCCTGGCCAATGAAATATTGGAGGTAATCCGTGGCGAGATTGAACAGAGTACACAACACTACACGCAGGATGTGACGATTAGTATTGTTGGGAACTCCTTGGGTGGGCTCTACGGTAGATATGCTGTTGCAATACTCGATGAACTATTGTTTGTTTCAGATGAAGACGGCACGAAGGATGAAGTACCACATTACATCCTCGATGATAACATTCGTCTCCACTTCAATGTGTTTTGCTCCACCGCTAGTCCACATCTTGGTTGTGCAGATAGAACATACGTTCCAATCCCTCGATTTGCCGAAGTTGGTATTGCCCAACGTTTGGGAGAAACGGGGCGGGATCTGTTTCGTGTCAATGATTTGATGTTGGAGTTGGCAACATCTCCTAAATTTACTCGACCGCTTGCTCTCTTTCGCAAAAGGATTGCATATGCGAATGCCTATGGAACAGATTTTGTTGTGCCTGGTTCTACTGCTGCATTCTTAGATGGTGCTAGTGACTCTTTACATTACTTTAATGCTGCGAGTGAGGAAGAGGCACAAAGCAAGCGACAGGCAGTAGATAATAGAGTGTGTCCAGCAACTGAAGAGGGATTGTTCGTAGCAACCTGTTACACTCCTCGCCTGTCGACGAAAGATCCGTTCGAGACGTCAGGAAACGACTTAGAGGTCATGTCAAAGAATCTTGATTCGTTGGGATGGACAAAAGTGTTTGTTGACATGAGGAAGGAAATACCCATATCCGCAAAGCTGCCTCTCGTGTCCAATTCTTGTCCCATTAGAACACTTTCTAGCAATCGCAAAGCAGTCACCTCGAAAGATCTTTGTGACGCAATCTCGAGTGGAGGGGGTGGTCGTATCAGCTTGCCATTTGGTCACAATTCAATTTGTGCATTCGAGAGAGGTAGTTTTAGCACCGCTTTCAACAAAGGAGGACGGCCGGTGATGGATAGCTTGGCCATCAATTTGATAGAAGACATTTCCATGTGGACTAAGAATGTTTAGAAACTTAGTGAAGCGTAACCTAATTATAGCTGTCGATGCATTCATAGCTCGGTGTACCGCGAGGGCTCGTAATTATCAACAACCTATCCAATGAGCTAGCACTAGAGCCCTTAAATTTAAATATATAACGTGCATTAGATAATTAATAGTCAGATTCATCCGTCAAACTCTTCATGATTTCCTTAATCTCTTCTTCCACCACTTCTATAGGTTTCTCTGGAAGCTGAGCACATTTCAAGAAGTCCACCTGATCGATTCTCCACACCCCCAGACAAGCACTTGGCTCCTCTGCTTCTGCACCTGTTGCGCCCCACGGTGGATGAATAACCATCGCGACGTCAATCGTGATACTTCCCAAGTGCGGCATGACAATGTTGATTATCCTTGCAATTGCAGCACTGGTGTAAAAGTCAACACCCACCTCCATCACCGCCGCAGCCGTCGTTTCACCCGTTTCTGGATCCACAACCTTATTCACCTTCTTTATACTCACGGGATGCCTAGGCGTATGAATCGTCATCTCACTAGGATCGGGAGAAATCATTTTCACCACATACGGAGCCTTCACCACCATTGGTAAAATCTTTGCTCGTCTACGTTGATACTCCAAATCTCCAGCAAAGAATCTCTTGAACGCCTTTATATCCGGTGGATCATCCTCTGTTTCTTCGGGGATGTTATCCCAGTCATCGAACCAATCTGGCATTTGAAGGTAGGTCACTAGATTACCATGGGGTATCATCATGTTACCAATCAGTGTTGGTTTGTCACGTAGTCCATTCCTGAGAAGTCAAAAAAATAAAGTCGAGTGTTAGTATTGATCGGAACACATTCGCATCAAATCATATCATACAACACACACAACACAATAGCAGACTGCACACACACTCACTTCAACAACAACGGTTGCTTCCAAATCTCCTTCTCCGGGAAATCACCCACAAACATATCCATCCCACGAAATTTACACAATGGCTCTACATAATCAAAGTCACGTTCCAACTTTGATGCTCTCAAATTAATCAATGGAGCTGTACCCATTTCATAACTCAATTCTCCATCTCCATCTCCCTCCTCCTCTTTCATTACTTTTTCTTCTTTTTGATCATCCTCCTCATCCTGCAAACAACTTTCAAGTTCCATCATCTGCATCATATCAATCTCCCCCCTTACACTCTTCCTCCTCCGAAAATCAGGACTAAACTTTAACAATTTCTGCATCATCCCCGCCGATATAGGACCATTCTTAGTAGTTGTAAATCCTCCAACTGGTTTCAAATTGGTAAAGAATTCTTCCACAGACTCTTTCCGAGTTATAATCATCATTCTCTTTTTCTTTTCTCGATAATTTAAATTATTGAGATAGGCTGATTTCATTTTGGAGTAGTGGCGTCGTGGTGCCTTGGGGATACGTCCTATAATTTGTTTGGTTATGGAATCTGTTCCTGTTTGTTCTTGTTCTTCTTTGGTGAATGATGATCGTGTGACTACTACCGATTCTTGAGTTGATGCATCTTTTTCATAGACTGTAATGTCGTCATTATTATCGATGGATACGAATACAATCTTCTCATTCGTTGAAGTAGTGGAAGATCGTCCAATGGAATAAGTGAGGAGTGCCCAATGAGCAGATACGATGAATGGAATTTGATTCGATGCAATTTCTTCTCTGTACCACCACGTGTGATATACAGTTGAGATGGAGATTATTGTGATGATGAAGAGTTCTATGAAGACTCTCATTGCAGATGATGAGGTGTCGGTAGCGGAAGAGGAGTGATCAGTATGATTTGACGTTGAAGATTCTTCATCTTTATCAATGATTGTATCACTGATGATATTGCTGCTGCTGCCGTCTCCCCCCACGCCACTACTCTCTTTCGATGCATCAGAAGTAACACCACCATCACTACTACTCACTTGTGTCGCCAGCATTTCAGGTGTTGACGACGTATTATCATCACTGCTATCACCTTTCGTAGCAGCAGCCTTCTTGACCATTATTTTTTGTTTCAACCCAGTTGTTCGATCAGACTCGAATTTATTCTTGACGTGTTCAGTGGCTTTCAGAATTTCTTCTTCCACCTGTTTAGTTGTCTTTTTGATTCCATCTTTTATTTTGGTAAGAGGCATAATGGTGATGGTGCGATAAGTTCTTGTTGCGCTGCAAGAGCTGCGCAAAGCACTGGTGTTTCAATCGGTTTCGGGATGTGTTTTCTCTAGTGATATGTAGATACGATATAAAACTCGGCACGATGTTTGAGTTATCAATACCGCCTTAGGAACTGGATTGCTTACCCTTCGTCTATTGACACTATTTGAAATTACAGAGCTCGCAAGAGAGATGTATCCCTTCTATCAATCTCTCTACTTTGGAACCCAATCCACGAAACAAGATACCTACTGCCTACTGCGAAGATGGGCACTATGCTGATGTTGTGCGTGTCAAAAGTGTCTTGGCCTGTTCTCAAGATGTGTTGAACTTTCGGGCAAACACGCAACCTATGTAGTGTTGGCCCGCATATTTACGACTTTAATTATGGACATGATGGTTTAAAATTGGGATTTAATCCGAGGTATGCCCTCTTGCCCCCCTAATGTCAAAGATTCTCTGGGTGACGTCTTCAACCGGATAAGAAGTAGGCAAAGCACGATGGAGATGGCACACATCATCATACCACAAGTAAGGTACTGAGGAACAACGAACAACAACTGACTCCTTCCTTGGCAAACAGCAAGCCTAGCTCATTATAATAATCTCTGCGATTCCTAAATATGCGATTTCCAGTAGGAGCAATCTTACTAATGGCAGCCACAGCTGACGCATTCGCTGTCACCAACCACCCATCATCAACTTCAACATCCGTCATCGTCATCTCGTTGGCAACACGGCAGCAGAACGAATAACAACAACAATGGCAGTAACAATAACATAATCATTCGTTACAACTCTCTACGTGATTTACTAGGAACACCAAATGATAAAAATCACGAAATATTGTCCAATCGAAACAAATCTCCAAACAACGAAGAAGAAATTGACACATCGAACGCTGACAACTTCAACAACATGCTACACCCCCAACGACGTAATTTTCAAGGACGTCCCTCGAGTGACTCGGGCCGTCTAAGTCATGACGATGATGAATTGGGTTTGAATAATGATCGACTGCAGCCATTTTCATTTTCGGGACAGATTGTCAAGGAGAATACACGTGTCAAGAAGCAACTGCAGGGTGCTACTAACAAGGGAGCATCTTCTAACAAGCCTGTAGTGGTGAATACCGAAGCACCACCACGCAGCAGCAATGATAAAGGTGAAGAAGAAGAAGTAGTCCGAGCAAATGATTTTAACAACATGATAGGGATAGCCTACTCCAAAAAATCCACAGGAGGCTTTTCCACCAATCGTAATCCAATCACACAACAAAATTCATCCAAGGATGTGGATTTAGAAACGGGGATGCATCGGGATAAGATTTCCACATTTAGTTTTAGTTCACAGAATACGAAAAGTACATTTTTTGGAAGGAGCGGTGGTAAGTGGGAGTAATGGGGGGAGTAGTTTGAGGGAGGAAACGTGGGCTGGTGCAGCTTCGAATACTAATACGAACAAGTCGAGTTCGAGTACAAGTTCAAGTGGTGGTGTTGGTACGATTGGCGGTGAAAGTAAAGAAGAACGACAAAAGCGAATGAAAGAAGAGGTCCTTGCCTCAGCTTCTGCTGCCGCCGCTGCTGCTGCTACTACTACCACAGAAGAAGAACCAACATCCACCGATCCAGCAATGAGTGTTGACAACTTTCACAACATGATCAATGTGGACATGTCCAAAAACACTGGTCTGAAACGATTCATCGTCCCCCGTCCCGATGGACAAGTCAATCATGCTGATCGGATGGAGACTTTTTCATTATTAAGTACGGAAGATGAAAATGATGGGAGTAGTGATGGTAGTAGTAATGTGGCACCGGAAACGTTGGAGGTGAATCATGTAGATCGAATGGGAACATTTTCGTTTGCGGATGCTGCCAAGAAGAAACCCAAGTTGCAACAGATGGCTGATGCTGCTAGTGCTGGTGCTTCAGTAGTGCAAAAGGATACGTCTAAGTCCAAACCTGTCAGTTCTACAGCAGCTGCAGGCACTACTAGCAATCCTCCTCCCCCAAAAGACACTAACAATGACACAACCACCACCACCACCGAATCATTCGACACTCGTTCCCAAGTCTACTCTCTTCCCCAACGTGGATCGCTCTCCTCCCTAGCCTCCTCACTCAAAACCCACTCACGTGCCGATCGCATTAAAGAAATCCAAATCCGGACTGATCCAAAGTTATTGCATCCCGATGGGATGAATGTCCCACGATTGAATGCCAAGGGGGATGTCATGAGTATGAGTTCGACTACGGGGCGGAAGAATGTGTTTGAGAGGATTGAGGCTGATTTGGCAAGTCAAGTTGAGGAGGAGGATGGTGATGATGAGATTGTTGCTGAAAAGGAAGAGGAGGATAGCAGTAGTGATGAGATTGTTGCTGATGATGACGAGGAGGAAGAAGAAGAGAAGGAAGGCGATGGAGAGGAGGACACTGTAGGTGAGAAGTGATTTGTATATATTCGGGAAAGATATCATTTGTTTGATGCGTAGATAATTATGTTGATCAGTGTATATTGTGAGACACAAGTGAAAATAACCTCTTTTCATATGCTGAACTTCCTCTTTTTACTATGATGTAGGCAAAGCGGGAGAGGGTAGCGGTAGTGACGACAATTCATTAAACGTTGCAAGTAGCAGTGATGAGTTGGATCAAAATCTGGAGAGTGGAGATTGCTTCATTGGGTTTGACTTGGGCACATCAGGTGCACGGATGAGTATCGTCGAGAAGACGTCGGCAGGCCAGTTTGATGAAGTCGTCACGGAAGCATTGGCATGGGACAGCACTCTTGTATTCGACGATGGTAATGATTGGAGGAAAGCTATTGATACCTTATTGTCACGAGCCAAGGGTATGGAGGTAATGGATCGGGTAAAGGCTATTTGTGTCTCGGGTACTTCCGCCACTTGTCTCCTTGTGAAACGCAATAGTCTGGACGTTTCGAGGAAGGCACGGATGTATAACTTTGATGTTAAGGGGGCATCATCACCTGCAGTTGACAATGTCATGGAATTAATTGAAGAGTACGTTCCAGACAAACACACTGCAAGGGCTACGACTGGAACTTTGGCGAAATTGTTGTTGTGGAGTGAAGAGCAGTCGTTGGTGGATGAGGTTTTATGTCATCAATCTGACTTTGTTTCGTTGTCTCTCATGTACGAGGGACTAAATGATGAAATAGATATTACAACACATTGTGACTTTCACAATATTCTCAAGTTGGGATATGACGTAAGAGAGTTGGAATACCCCTCGTGGATGATGAAGCTGTTGAAAGAAGGTGCAAACATTTCCAATCCAGAGGAGGTTCTTCCTTCCAGGGTTGTATCTCCTGGAGAGCCTATTGGTGTGATCTCTCCTGTCGTGGCCGCAAAATATGGCCTTTCGGACGATGTTGTGTTAGTCGGTGGAACTACAGATAGTAATGCAGCATTCTTTGCTGCTGCGGGAGCCAATCCTGAGTATGGCACTGCTGTCACAAGTTTAGGAAGCACGTTGGCCATCAAACAGTTGAGTTCCACTTATGTGGAAGACGCAAGTAGAGGAGTCTACAGTCATCGCTTTCCAAGATTTGGTGGTAATGATGGAAAGGCCAGTGATAATGTGGAGGAAGCATGGCTGATTGGAGGTGCCAGTAATGTTGGCTGTGCCGTTCTACGAGCCGAAGACTTCTCAAATGAGGAACTATCCAGCCTTAGTCTTGAGATTGATCCAAACGAGGATAGTCCCCTGTCATACTACCCTTTAATCAAGACAGGAGAACGATTCCCAGTGGCGGACAGTTCCAAAGAACCAGTCTTGAGTCCTAAGCCCGATAGCAGAAAGGATTACCTCCACGGCATCATGCAAGGAATTGGTGATGTTGAACGTGATGGTTTCAAGGTGTTGGGAGAGTTGGGAGCAACCCCAAAGCTGCCCAAGGTTGTGTTGTCATGTGGTGGCGGTTCAAAGAATGATATGTGGATTGCAATGAGGCAGCGTAGACTGAAGGAGATCTATGGAGATGATAGTGAAGATGTGGTCGTGAAGAGAGCAACAAACACCGAAGCTAGCTACGGTGCAGCTTTATTAGCTGCGGCAACATTTGACAGCTAATAAATAGAGTATTATCACAATTATTATTGCTACGCATGTTTTTTTCCTCCTACGAATACAATTGGAAGTAATCTATTGGCCCTTCACCATCTGCTGTGCAATAATTATACTTTTTCTGCTTTCTCTCCAGCTGTTTCTGTTGTTCTGTTCTGTTGTTACTATCCGTGTCATTCGGGTTGCGAAGGTCGAGACTGTCATTCGATCGATCGCTTACGTCAACATTGCGGGGCAAATACTCGTTAGATGTGTCGTCATCGCAATCACTGAGGGCCGCAATTTGAGGTGCATCCTTTTGCTGCTTCTCCTCCAACTTTAAATCTTGTAACATCTCTTCAATCTTTGCGTCGCCGACACAACACTTGTTCGTGCTGCGCTTTGGCATAGAACCCTGTTGGATCCTATCCAATAACTCCTTCAACAGTTCGTTTTCTTTCGAGAGATCAAAGACTTGCTTCTGAAGCTTTCGTACATCTGAGTTTGAGCGGCCGCCTTTCTTGGTCTTATATGACCGTCCAACACTGTTGGCCACCCGACCTTCTCTTTGATGGCCAAATTGAACGTTGTTGCTGGCATCCGTATCCATTTTATATTACTGTGCTTGAATTGGCTGGTAGTTGCAAAATAGTTGCACGAACTCGTTGCTAATGAACTAGAAGGGCAGTCTCTCGACTATCAAGCAGGAGGGCAATGGCAAAGATAATTTTTATGATGTGAATGAAAAAGTGTGGTGTGTGGTTAGATAGTTGTTCTCACTGTTCCCGTGTTCACACCGACGAGGGACGAGGAGGAACGAGGAATGAAGCAAGAAGCCAGTGGCGTCGACCGGCGAGGTTGCGCATCAGTAAAAGGTCTTGTGAGATTCTCTGCGTCAGTGTGATATATCCCAACCATTTTTTTTGAACGGCACCTCGGTGCCGTTCTCTGTAGAACTCTGGTATGTTTCTACGTGGAGAGGAGAACGGCACCTCGGTGCCGTTCTCAAAAAGGCAATAGGCCTCAAAATCTTTGTTAGGATAAAGGATGAGTCAAAATGTGGCCTATAGATCTTATTATTGCATACAAGGGCTACAGCTTTTTTGAAAAAATGCCGTTAGGAGCTGCCTAGCTTTGCCCGCTAACAAACGGGATTTCAAGAACGGCACCTCGGTGCCGTTCTCAAGCCCTACGGGTACTGGGCCCAACACAAGAACGGCACCGAGGTGCCGTTCTCAAAATGGTTGGGATATCCCTACCTACCCCTATGATGTGAGGTTTTTACCCGCATTTAGAATCTAAGTGAGGTTTAAACCTCACTTAGCGCTGTGCCAATAATGGATGCCATAGACGCCACCAACCGTCTAACCCCTGCATCAGGATCATCAACTGGACCAATATGATCAATGTTGACCGTTGGTTTGGGCCGCGGTAGTGTGTGTGGGGTTGTGGTGTAGCCTCATCACACGGCACCGGCCATCATCTTTTTCAGCCGTCGCCAAGCAGTTGTGGTGATGGTTACGTCAACTATAAACGTCCGTCTCGTCTCCCCTTCATCACGCGATGATACTTCATATATATGGGGATGTTTCGGTGCCAGTATTCCTTCGGTTTGGGCTTGTATTCATGCTTAATTCGATAATCGCCGCTCGGTATTATTTTCCGCCCACAATAATAATCGTCGATCATCGACAAATGAAATGATTTAGATGGCCAGCACACGATAGTGAGGGCAGCCAAATTGAACAATAAAGCATTATGGATGCTCTGGGCTTGTGGAATGGACACAACTATCGCTGTTATGATGAGTCAACAAGTCGTCTTCAGAAGGGCAACTCAAAAAAGCGCGTATTATTTCTGCAAACACGGAGAAGATTAGTGTTATTTCATGTTTAAATATTGGATTGTGGCGAAAATAGTGCGAACTGAGGGGGATTGGGAAGTGCTGTGTGGGAAGTAGCCGTTCATCATGGACAGTGGAGTGAATGCTGAAGGATATCTACTTGTGGGGGATAAATGTGAAAATTATTCACTACCTGAAACAACGCCCATTTGATTATAAAATGTCATGATCGTCAATCGAATTATCCACAATAGTATTAAGTACAATAAGGCACTGTGAAAGGTATACACTTCATTGTCCAGAGCACCTAATTGCATATAATGCAAAGATTTATCTTCATTCCAGCATGTTTCTACTCTAAAGTAGAGGTATTATCAACGCCAGCGAGGGCAAAGTATCAGTTGAAATTATAGTAATAGCAAGCCCATGATACCTGCTGACGTTGAAGATCATTAGTTCTGGATATAGAAGCATTATGCGTAGTGCGTAGGCTCCTATTGCAGTGGACAACATGGTCTACCATGGTCAAGATCTTCTGGTGGTATCTATTCTACGAGTAAGTTAGCTAGTATTACGTACTTACTTACTCTTTCTATGTGCGGGTTCTGTCCCTCCCGCCATTTCCTTCCGCGATAAAAATACGCACAAAAAACCGTAGGGATATCCCAACCATTTTGAAAACGGCAGTTTACTGCCGTTTTCAAGTTGTGCTCAGTACCCATAAGGCTTGAAAACGGCAGTTCACTGCCGTTTTCAAAGCTAGAGCGAGTAGAGTGCAGCTCCTTTTATGTTTTCCCCTCAAAAAACATGTAGCCCTTCAACGCAAGAAAGTAACTGAAGGCCACACATCACACTATATAACTAAATGTTACTTATTTGCGTGAGGCCTAAAGGCTTTTTTGAAAACGGCAGTAAACTGCCGTTTTGCCTCTCACGTAGAAACATACCAGAGCTCTACAGAAAACGGCAGTAAACTGCCGTTTTCAAAAAATGGTTGGGATATAAGTAGCGAACCGGATTCTCAGGCCCGCGGGCCTGAGGGCAAATCCAGGCCCGCGACACAGTTATTGTCACACACGCGTCCCTTTATGTGTACTAAATTACAGAAGAAGAAGTACAGTCAAAGAAAGAGCCCACGTACATCAGAGAGTTGGCCCATGTGAAGATCGATGAAATGGTGAAACGAAGTCAGTGATTGGTTGGCACTGGCGCATTGCCGCAGGCGCAGTCCCCCCAACTCTTCCCAGGGGGGAGCAGCCATTATTCGCTTCGCGATGGAGTGGGTCCAGAGGGTTGATTGCATTAGTAATGGTCGATTTGGCGTTGTTTTGTACTTTTTTGTGATGTGTGATGTGCGGGCCTGGATTTGCCCTCAGGCCCGCGGGCCTGAGAATCCGGTTCGCATAATATAAGTAGTGGCGCTTCGGGAGAGATCGACGTGGTGGGGTCTTTAACCTCAATTAACCTTCCAATTGAATCCCACCTGTCTGATACAAAACTAGGGTACGTAGATGAACAAAGTATCGTAACTATATCGTACCTAACTAATCATGTATGTAACATGATCATGGTCTACTTATCTTTCTTAGCTTGCTAGCCTAAGAATAGAAGATGAAGAACTTGACCCACTTCCGATCGAAGGCCTTTCCAACCTCTCTAATTATTCTTCGCTTTTCAGCTGATTCGACTTCTTCCCTCTGCGGACTCTTGGTGGCATCTACGGCGGCATGGTGTGCACGGAGAGTAGCAACAAGGTCATCTTTGCTGACATACCCCTTCTTGAATGCAATCATTAGTGATTTCATTGAATACTCATCTCCCTGTGTGGCAGCGATGATCCAATGCTTCACTCCTCTTTCAATATTGCCATTGTTCAAATCGGTAATGCCAAGATTGTACCTAGCCAAAGGGTGCCCTCCAGTGGCAGCCTCTTCTAGATAACGAATCACCTTCTCCTCATCCTTCGCGACACCCTCACCCCCATCATACAAAACTGCCAGTAGATAGTGCGCCTGCACATTGCCTAACTCAGTAGATTTTGTCCAATACCCCAACGCCCCGCTATAGTCTCCTTTCTCGTACTGTTTTACTCCTTGGTGGGTCATCGCAACTGGATCATTCGCATCTATTCTAACTCTCCTTTTTTGTCTCCTTCATCTGTTTTGGCAGAGGGTTTACGGCAGAATGGACATGATCTAACCAATGATCCTTCAGTCTCTCGTATTAGATTTGCATAATAACAGCCCCTACAAACTGTTTTACTGCAGCAATAATGTATGAAGCTGGAAATCGGACGAGGAAGTAGGAAGCTGGAAATCGAATCGGTGGGGGTTTTAGGTTATTTGCTACGCACGTAAATTCTGACGATGATAGATCTCTCTCTTTTGATCTCTCAGTCACTCTCAAGAGAGTCTTTGTTCTTCCACAAAGTCAACCATGCAGCATTCATCAGGGCACTGAATTCATCATCATCTGATAGTAACGTTGCATTCAAACCAGTTAAGAGTCAACTGACACGCCAGAAACCCCTCCTCCGCATTGGAGGCAAGGGATCCAAGAAATCTCATGGTCATGGCAATTCACTCCGACAGAGTAGTGTATTTCTTACGTGCAGTGAGCTAGCTGGGTAGTAGTAAGTATGAATGGAAGTTATACAACATTGAGCGAGGAAGCAAAACGTGAGCCCGGTAGATGGTGGAATGATGATGTTGTAGCCGGCGAGGTTGAGTGGTGAGTGGTTGGTCGCTGTTCTCTACATCTACACGGCTTGGTCGTGCCTCTCCCGCACACTTATCATGTATTCTTCTGCTTCCCTATCAAAATACCTGGCCTTTCTTTTTAATTAGCTATCGATAGAGGATGAAGAACTACTGACTGATGGACTGGATGGCGGACAAGAATTCATGCGAAATGACAGGTAAGCTCTGCGCAGCTACACTGACTAAATTTAACTTTCGTTCAAGCTCAAGACCTTGTTTGTAAGTAAAACGTAACACTTTTATATGAGAATGCCGTTGCTCCTCGCGAATTCTTCGGCTTTGTCCCTCTGCGGACTCTTGAATGCATCTACGGCGGCCTGGTGTGCACGGAGAGCAGCTGCAAGTTCCTCTTTGCTGACAAATCCTACCTTGAACAGTTTCATCAGTGCTTTGATTGATCGGTCATCTCCTTGTGTGGCGGCGATGACCAAATGTTTCACTCCTCTCTCAATATTGCCAATGTTCAACTCGTGGCATCCAAGATTGTATCTAGCAGTCGGGTGACCACCAATGGCAGCCTCCTCTAGATAGTAAATTCCCTTCCTCTCATCCTTCACCGCACCAACACCCTCGTCATACAAAACTGCCAGTAGAAAATGCGCCTCCGCATCTCCCAACTGAGTACCCTTTGTGAAATACTCAAATGCCCCACTATAATCTCCTTTCTCATACTGTTTTAATCCTTGGTGGGTCAACGCATCTGGATCATCCATTTTTATTCTTTTCATCCTTTGTTCATCTATTCCTTCAACAGTACCAGGCATCGCTTCTCGACAAAACGGGCATTTATTGCTCTTCGTCTTCGCTTCTAACTGTCGCAACAGATTGGCATGATAACAGCCATGACAAATTAATTTACTGCAACAATGATATGTCGTACATTTTTTCTCTAAATCAGGCAGCAGAGGGATCATACAGATCGGACAATCCCCGAGATGGGTGCTCTCCGGCTGCTTGAATAATAATTCATCTCGTAATTCAGACGCTCGCTTCTTGCACGCTTCTTCGTGCTGCGATCTATGATCTCTCTGACATTCATCACTGCAATATCTAATGAGATCGCAATCATCACATTCTTTCAATTTGACGTCATCAACTTCTGCGATACCACAGGAAGCACAGCATGATGTAGATGTGTCAACCCCAACCTCTTCGCTCATTTTATTTTACCACCGGTTTTGCGCCCAAGGATGCTTCAACAACCCTATTTAAATGAACGCCTCCTCTCACAAAATAAGGCCAGATTCCAGATGAATTACTTCTGCCAGGGTATGCGATGTAGCCACCGATTCAGTAATGATGTAGCTGGCTGTGGGTCGCAGGTGAAGATCTGTGCATCCGCAATTTATTGATTTATTGATATCAACTCCATAGACATTACTCCACTTGAATAATGCCTCGCCACTAGTACTACTACTGAAGTGAGCGAATAGATTGATTAGGGCTACAATGAGACTTAGAATGTGTAGAGTCCATGAGAATCTTTTTGTGTATCGAAGAAGCAAGCGAAGAATAAAGGACCGTCGTTGCTGTTGATTGTTGGTAATCGGGATGTTGGTGTCGTCATTATTAGTATTCACCAGAAGACATTCGTATTCCTTGCAGAGGTCGCCAGATCATCAAGGTTGCTATGGGTGATAGATGGCCTGTGATGCTCCATTTTGCTAGCTTTTTGAGGCCCTTCTCAAACAAGGGAGGATTTTCGGATGCAAAGTACCATTGTACGACGGAATTAGTATGATGCGACATCCATTGAAACCGGACCATCATGAGCTTGATGCCATCACATCATCACTACATCTATCCTTGATAACAGCAGTTGACGTGTCTATCCATGCGGTGTCAACTTGCACAATTACAACCGTCGCCCTAAATACTTATTCTCGGCCCTGCAGAAGAGCCATCGTTCATTATGTATCGACTCCTATCATTTCTTTTGTTGGCACTTCTGTCCTCTCAGTCGGTAGCCTTCGTTATTCCTCAAAGTCAACTATGCAGCAATCATCAATCTTGGTCTCTTAATTCTTCATCATCCGATAGTAACGCTGCCTTCGAACCACTAAGTGGCAATCGACAAAAGGCATGGCAGCACGCCAAGAAACCCCTTCTCCGCATCGGAGGCAAGGGAGCCACGAAATCTCATGGCAATTCACTCCGACAATTACTTGATCAGCATACCGTTGTCAAGGTTAAGGTCAACCCTAGCGCGTTTGAGGATAATTCGTTACTAAATGCATTTGAAGAGTTGAAGCAATTGGCGGTTGATAGTGGTGCAAATGATGGAATGGAGCTGATACATATTCGAACGAGTGATAAGGTGATTTTGTTTGGGAAGGAGGGTACGTTGGACTTGATTGATGCAGGGAGTTTTCCACCACCGCCTCCTCCGCCTAGGGAGCCAAGAGAGGATGACGAATAAAATATTGCATGTTATCGTTCGTCTTTGAGCTCAGATTGTGGTGAAATGATAATGCAACAAGAATCAAAGTAATGATAAGTTATAGCTGTCTTAAATCACGGACCCTACGGGGTAGCGTATGTACGTAGGAATAGTATGTAGCTCCATCCGGCACTTGAGAAGGTCAGAAGAGCCCCCAAATGTGTTTTTGGCCACCACCAAAAAGTTCCACCACCGCGACAATCCACCACGCCATGGCACCATTTCCGCCATAAAAGTGCCATAACATAAAAAACCACACCTCCTCCATTACATCTACAGGTGGTTGGGTATGGTAGTCCATGAATAGCTTAGAACACAAGGAATCCAAAGCCGAGCCTACCCAACTTAGTTATTAAAGAGCAGAGACGCAAATCAAAATGCCGCTATAGCAGCGCAAATTACCATCATCGTAGCATCATCGTCCAATTCCACTCAATATGAATGGTACAATCGGCCTCTCTCCATCAACCCTCGCCGCCGCTTATACATATAGACATTGGGTGTCGGTGTGATTCATTGTTAGTGACTTCATATGGCCATAGCACTCCGTCAGGCACCATGTTGCTGCTGCACATCACATCATCGATTACACACAAATGTCACCCATTTCATTGCTCTATTCCGACCTCTGATCATGACGAGACAACTAAACACGACAGGAGAGCTCTCAATAATATGGAAGGATCGCTTTGTGCCATGGAGCTGTTAAGGAGATCCGATTTCACTGACTACACTACCATCGGCGAACTCAGCCTTGGTATCACCATAGCCCAACACATGGCCATTCCTCGAACAAACTGCAATGGTTTCGTTGTTCAATCCAACCTCACCATCCGACAACAAAGGCACAGCAACTATTGCATTTGATTGGAGAGACAGGGTCATAGTTGTGTGACTTGAAGTTCAATCAGGGTGGAATAAGTGCACATATTGTCTCCGAAGAAGGCTGTTGTTATGGCGCTACATTGCTCTGAATAGATCGGAGTGGAATCTTCAGTGACTTGTTATGATTCTCCGGTTTCAATGAAGTAATGGTTGACGGATAAAGCTGCATATGGTCACTGCTGACATCGTTGGAATGCACAAAGTGTATTCTCTTGTAGGAGATAGGTGTTCAAACACAAGTGTTTGTGTTGAATGACAGGGATCTGTGGGCCTCAAAACGAATTATTATGCAACAAAAAGATATACACATTCATAACATAACTGTATAATCGTTATTTTAACAGTGTTTGGTGTCGATAGTGCTGAAATATTTGTTATAGCACCATCGTTCATTGATCACGGAGGAGATGAGGATAAACATCCATGTGCACTGATTGGCTTTTATTTTGCATCAAATGTAAAAATCGGTACATATCAAGTCACTTCATACATTCATATATATCCATATAAATACCCCGAGCATTACATCTTTTATATAATAACACCATGCCTCTAGTAAAGTACGATGATCGGGCGGAAATCCCATGGTGACGATGTGCTCGATGATCGTTGGCGCCACTTTGGTACCGCTTCTTGGACGATTCCTACGTACACAAAAAAATCTACCTCATAGGTTTGTTGATTTAAGACAGCTATGTGGTCTTTGTTGATGAAGATTAAAAGTTTGGTAGACGGTCGAAGCGCATGTGAATCACAAACTTTTACCTGTTGTAGTTTGTGTAACGCTAGTCAACTCAGCGAGAAATCAATCGCATCAGATAGCTCTAGATAGAATGAGTAGAGGAAGCAGTGGAACTGTCGAGCCGTTACCGAGAAACTAACATTTTATTTCTTGTATGAATTTCCGCTCGCCCTGATTGATAAGTATGCCACATCCAGATCACACCGCTTCACTTCCGATCCAATCTGTGTGAGATGACAGTGGCAGCTGTACTGTACAACTCTCTGTACAACTGCACTTCATCCTCTTTGTATCCAGTTTCATTCTCCTTCCAAGATAAGGATGTGATCTCAGAAGCTTAGGGTGCATGTGTCTAAGATTCCAGCGTACTTCTCGACGAGTTTGTGCCACCTCCCTATGAGGACTTTTCGTTGTGCGACAATGTCCTCTTTACTGACAATTCTATTTGATGTAGTACCTTAAGATTTGCCATAGCTTGGCCTACGCCAAGTTTGACGTCGACTCTGCTTGCAAATTGATGCACACGATTGGCAGCCTGTTCCAAGTGATAAACTTCATTCTTCTCGTTCTTTCAACACATGATTGAAAATGCGCTTGTAAACCAACCAATTGGACTCCCTTAGTGAAATAATCAAACGCAAGCACTGCATGACTAATCAATTTAGTACAACCAAATCGTTTGCATCGCTCGTTTCCTTGCATTCGTGTTATGATCTCGAAACAATTTTGCTTCCAACCTACATAAGTAATATGTGAGACAGGCGCAAATAAAATGTGCTAGGGTAAATTTTGTTCTGCAGGCTTGGCGCTAGATATTTTTAAATTACCCTCTAGCTCTTTTTATTTGCGCCTGTCTTATATTATTTTCCCTCACGAATTCTTCGGCTGCTTCCCTCTGCGGACACCTGGTTGCATCTACAGCGGCCTGGTGTGCACGGAGAGCAGCTGCAAGGTCCTCTTTGCTGACAAATCCCCTCTTGAATAGTTTCATCAATGGTTTGGTAGCACCATCTTGTCCCTGCCTGGCAGCGATTATCCAATGTTTCACTCCTCTTTCAATATTGCCATTTCTCATCTCCTCGCATCCAAGATTGTATCTGGCATAAGGGTGACCGCCAATGGCAGCCTCTTCCACATGGTACATTTCCTTCCCCCTATCCTTCTCAACACCAAGCCCATCAGAATACATATTTGAGAGTTTATAATGTGCATCGACATCTCCCAACTGAGCAGCCTTTGCCCAATTTTCAAACGCCCCACTAAAATCTCCTTTGTAGAACTGTATCATTCCCTGATGGTTCAACGCTTCTGGATCATTCACTTTCATTCTTCTCATCAATTGTTCATACATTCCTTTATCAGTTGTAGGCGTCGCTTCTCGACAGAATGGGCATTTGCTCTTCATCTTCGCTTCGAACTCTCGCCTATGATTGGCAAGAGTGCAGCCATTGCAAATTACTTTACTGCAGCACGTACTCATAGCAGATTTCTGTCTATCAAGCGGCAGAGGGATCATGCAGATCGGGCAATCGCCAAAATGGCTGCTTTCCGGTTGCTTGAATAATAATTCATCACGTAATTCAGCCGCCCGCTTTTTGCACGCTTCTTCGTGCTGCGATGTATGTTCTTTCTGACACTCATCGCTGCAATACTTTACGAGATCACAACGATCACATTCCTTCAACTTGATGTCATCAACTCCGGCGATACCGCATGAGGCACAACAAGATGTGTCCACCTCCGCCTCCGTATTACTCATCCTGAATAGAATAATTTGAGTGCACGTTCACGTCTGGTGGTCCTCGCAACGATCGAAGAGTTCTCCAGTCTGACTTTCGAGATAAGCATTGACCCGCTGTTGTTGTTGTTGTTGTTGTTATTGTTATTGTATCGCCAGCTAGCCGCCCGCCGGCCCAACTCGCCCTCTAGCAAGAGCCAAGTAATAGAAAGATTATTATTTTACATAGTTGCTTGTTAGAATGCCACACCATTTCCCTGATTCTTTCGAAAGGCACTCAAAATAATCGCGAACGGGGAGGGACCCGTGAAGCGCCAAGAACAAAAACGAATACTCAAGAATCCAGGGTTGTTCACATTCGTTTTGAGAAATTGCGGGAAGCCCTTAAGTGTAGAAATCCTTAATTATTGCGGGAAGGAATTTTGTTAGGGTTAGTCATTGTTACATTTTGTTACACCAACATAACAGTAAGTTCGAATATCGTCACACAAATGTTACAGCGATTCTTTTGGCACCCTATCGTTTCGAATCGTACAACTGACTCATTTGATCGAATAAGTAATGCTGCCCGCATAAGCTATGATACGACTAGACAATGCTCTAGAGAAAAGAATTTTATTAGCTTAAGTTAGTGAGTAGTGAGAAGAATCTGCCGCTGACCCCATCGCCTGCCTCACGCAGGCATGGGTTCAGCGTTCGAAAATCAAGATACCTGTGCCTTCCTGAGGTTGCCGCTCACTGTTCAGCCTCGGCTGCGTGCTGCGCCTATGTACAACTGCTTTATCTCTTCTCTTTTCCTCGCACACGGTGCACCCTAGTAACGGAAATTTGAAATTTGGGTGCAATGATGGTGGACTCCCATTAGGAACCTGCCCTAGCCTACCATACCTCTCAAGAGGCAGATACCATACCATGCAATGTCTTCGTCGATCAATAGTAAACCTATAACGACAAAGCTCCGCACAACTATCCTAAGCCCATCGAATAATGAGCTCTGATAATGAGGCGGACGCATTTTGTTGTGCTTCCTGCGGCGTCTCAAAAGTTGATGACGTCGAATTGAAGGAATGTACCAATTGCGATCTAGTTCGATATTGCAGCGATGAATGTCAGCAGGACGATAAATCGCAGCACGAAGAAACGTGCAAAAGGCGAGCGGCTGAATTACGCGATGAGCTTTTATTCAAGCAACCGGAGAGCAGTCATCTTGGGGACTGTCCGATCTGCATGATTCCACTGCCGCTTGACAAGCCGCTTGATGAATCGAAATATACCATGTATCAGTGTTGCAGTAAAATCATTTGTGTTGGTTGCGATTACACCAATATGTTACGAGGGGAGGAAGCATCATTGGCTCCATCATGTCCATTCTGCCGTGTGCCCTCTGCCAAAACAGAGGAAGAATGTGACAAGCTGAGGATGGAACGAGTAGAGGTGAATGATCCAGATGCTTTGATTGACCAAGGATCGGTGCAGTACAGCAAAGGAGATTCTATTGGAATTGGAGCAGTTGAGTATTGGATTAAGGCTGCTGAATTGGGCAATGAGCAAGCGCACTTCAAAGTGGCACTTTCGTATTATACTGGTGAAGGTGTTGAGAAGGATAGAGTGAAGCAAATGTACCATCTAGAAGAGGTTGCAATTGGTGGTCATCCTTTGGCTAGGTTCCAACTTGGATGCAATGAAGGGAGTAGTGGCAATGCTGACAGAGGAGTGAAACATTGGATCATTGCCGCCACACAGGGAGAAGACCGTTCAATGGAAGCACTGTTGAACTTGTTCAAGAGGGGATTTTTCAGCAAAGATGACCTTGCAGCTACTCTCCGTGCACACCATGCCGCTGTAGATGCAACCAACAGTCCGCAGAGGGAAGCAGCCGAAGAATTTGGTCGGATTCTAGATGAAATGTAGTCTCTGAGGGGAGGATTGTTAAAAGCATTGGATACCATGAATGCAATCAAATACAAAATCAGAATAGGTCAAGGTAATCTAAAGGGCGCACGCAACAAGGAGGCGATATCTAATAGAAATGTTAGATCTCTAACAGCAAGGTATCCTATCTAAAGAAATACCTCTAATCAATAAGGTCAGTTTTGGGCACAGTGCTTGCCAATTTAACTTCGTCGGAAGGTACTTAATGATGACATCACCCTTTGAACAAGCTCAGCTTTCCTGCCGCTAACTTTCAATCCTTTGCTGCGAAGAGTTTTCTTTATCTGAACGATCGTCATTGAGAGATAAACAAGCAGGGAATTCTCGATAGGTATATTTTCAGACTTCAGCCTCTCAATGAGAACTTCTTTTCTTGTACCAGCTTTCAAGCCTTTTCTTTGGAGGATACGGTCCAGCTGCTCAACAGTAATTGACGAATCGCTGGCGGCAGCATTGGCGTTCGTAGATATAGATGAAGACGCACTCCCAGTCTCGGACTCCAATCTCTCAATCAAAATAGATTTCCTTCCGCTGACTTTTAAACCTTTGCTACGGAGGATGTGCTTCAATTGCAAAACAGTCATTGAAGAATAATCGGCACTCATACCTGCAGCAGAATTCATCTCGATCTCATCTTCGTCCCCGACCATTGAATCAGACATCTCTTTTCCTTCGTTCTGAGAAGAGACCAGACTAGCATCACTTGACAAATCAAACGGTGTTGTCACCTCTTCCGACTGCCCCTCCGACTCAGTCAAAGACGCATTCTCCAATAAAGTTGTGTGTGGCCGTACATCTTCTATTCTAGATACGTAGCCGGCAGGTTTCTGAAACGACTCTTGAAACCATTGAGGGATGTTCGTCCCAGCAACATAATCCTTTATCCCTGCGCTTCGATCCCAAAATGTACCGACATTATCACCGCCGAGGACTTCATTTTTATTGACAAGGCCATCCATGCGCTTCTTTGAGGGAACAAGCTCGTACAAGAACCGGCTAGGTGCTACCTGACTTGTAACGAAACGCTTGGCACCGTCTCTACCAAAGTGCAACTTCCTACTCATGAACGAGTGAGTTATCACGACTCTCTGCCTTGCGCGTGTGAGGGCAACATAGGCGAGACGACGTTCCTCATGGATTCGATTGCTCGACATCGCCTCGGGATGGGGAAATTCTCCCTCTGTCCAACCGGCCAAGTAAATGTCGTCAAACTCCTCGCCCTTGGCTTTGTGCATTGTCATGATAATAACAGGTTTCATTGGAATCGTCTCCTCCTTTCCTGATCTTTTCCTCTGCACCAAAGAAGCGGCAGGACCTTCGCCGTCGTGTCTATCAGCAACGGTGAAAGGTATACCAGCTTTTGTTAGTGCTTCCTCTAACAGATTGATTTGTTTTGATGATCGCACCAGCACAGCAACATCAGTCAAATCAAGGAGCTCTTCCTCTTGTGCTGCGGAAATATTATCGTCGAGGTTTCTCAGCGCTTTCAGCAGCGCCTTTCGGCGTTCCTTAGATCTTCTTCTGATTGTCGAGGCAATGTATTTCGCCTCCTCTCTTTCATCCCAGAGGCCATGGATCAGAACTGTGCTGTCTAGCTTCTTCATTCCTTTTGATAAGAGGAGCTCATTTCCCAGTAGAGTATTCCCTTTAGTTTGATCTCTGTTGGACGGAGAGCCGCCGCCTGATACGTTCGATGCAACTTTGGCTGCCGCAGCAGGGCTCACGTCAAACGATGTGGTTGACTTTGACACAACACCTGTATTACCTCGTGATGTGTTGGATGGTAGGAGCATATTGGCAGCATCTAAAATGTCAGTTGGGAGACGATAGCATGTATCTAGCGGTGCAACAACGCCCTGTGGGAAATCCTTCCGGAATCCGTCGACAGTTAGCAACGGAGCTGCTCCTCGCCACCCGTAGATGGACTGGCTAGAATCACCCGCACAGAAAAGACTAGGAACGCTATAACTTGCTTCTTCGGACTTGCTTCCACCGATAAGATCCATTGCATCCAGAAGAATTGGCAACTTCTCCCGTTTAGCGACATGATTTGAATGGGATGAAACAATGTCCTCGTCACCAACAACTCCACGTACTACCAACCTCAGCAAGGCGTGTTGAGAGACGGACATATCTTGATATTCATCGATAATAATGTGTTTTAGCTTTGATCGTAGGAGATGGAGTGACTTTGGATTCTCGAGTAAGTGTCGGTAAGCCATTCCAGCAAGATCTGACGGGTCGACTGTTCCAGCGACAGCATGTCGTGCCTGAGAGAGTTAACGAACAAAATGATGGCAAGTGTTAGTTGGCAATAACACGGCAAAATGATATTTTCATGAACAACAGCGTTAGAAGATACTCACCTGATACTCTGGGAAGACATCTAACGCCAACAAAGCCGAACTCTTCGGTATACCCAACCTCACAGCCAATTCCACACAATCACTCCTCACTCCTTCCTCCACCTCATCACTTCCACCGTCACCCTCCCTCTCAATAATCGTCAAATGATTATCAGCCGAAGCCAAAGGCATATTGGCCTCCTTCCAAAGATCAATACACCGCACTATATTCTGAAATAGGATGGATCGTGAATGACCTACATCATTCAATGTTTGGATATGACGTAGTTGTAATTCTCTATACCATCCCTCAGTACGTGCATTACTGTTTTTGCTACTACTACTACTACTGTTACCACCATCACTTTCGTCACCAGCAGTAGTTGTTGATCCTCCATCCAAAAGTGAACGTAATGAAGCAGCAACCCGATTCTTCATCTCTCGTGCCGGCAACACTCTCAATGGCGGCGCGACACCAGAAGAAGAAGATGAGGTATACTTGGTCAATATTGCCAATGAAAACGCATGCATTGTTCCACTCCATAACGATTTGGATGTTTGATTTCTCATGGTAGTGTCTTCATTCGTGGTGGGGTAGAGGTAGTCTAAGGCACGTTCTTTGAGTCGTAGAGCATCATTGTTGGTGAAGCTTAGTATGATCATTGAATCAGGTGAGCATACTTCTTCTTCTCCTCCCATTGGAAGTGATGATTGTTCATTATTTGATGTCTGTTGACGAAATTGCCAATGCTGCACCCACTTTTGCAACAAGTACGCAATTCGAAGTGATAATACGTGAGATTTACCGGTGCCAGGACCCGATGGGAGGAGGATTGCTGGAGCATTTGATTGAATTGCGGAGAGCTGTGATATATCGTTGTATGGTAGATCGAGTCTATTGATGTTACTGCTGCTCTGCGGGTCATTATTGTTATTATTATTGTTGGTGGTAGTTTCGTCGTCTATCAGTGGTTGTTTGGATGTCGAGGCAGACTGCCTATGCTCCCGTCTAGATCTCCTCCACTCCTCCACCTTCTCCTGCTCCCTCGCTCTATAATTCAACTTTTTACCATTTTCAACATTGACATCCTCTAACGATTGCAATCTTCGACTACGTCGTTTCTTGGCATCTACCCAATCATCTATAATGTTGTAATTATCGTCTATTTCGGCGTTGTCTATTGATGTGGGGAAATTGTCCCAACCGTGACTAGTTTTTGCGTTATTATTATTTGATGATGCAGCCGTGGCAATGTGTTCGGTAGGCAGCCAAATGTTGATGTTATTTTCATGATCTTTCGAATACTCTAATCGAGAAGATCTGTGTGCAGTATAATGCTGCTTCGTAGTCATATCTATGATGATGGGCGTTGAAACGAACGCTTGATGGCCGTGATGATGTGCTCCATGCACATCAAGTGGACAAAGCAACGCGGTGGTAGCTGCAGTTGCCGCTATTGCTGCGTGTCGTCTTTTCAGTATCATAATGGCAATTAACTGATATTGTCGCGTAGTAAATAAGCGTTATTTACAGCCGCCCAATCCTTTCAATCCAATGGTTGCGGTTGTAGATACATCAATCCAAAATAACATCACGCTATGATGGTGATGGAAATGCCGATCTTCGATCTTTCAAATTTTGATCTCTGCTGGAAGTTCTGTCCGTCACTTCTCTCCTCTCTTCCAGTTCTCCTGCGCTCCACTCCGCACACTTTTTCACTTTTCTTCTCCGACCATGGCACTTCTTCTTTCATAGCAGCGCATGTATCAGTAAGGTTGCAGCTTGTATCATCAATAAGTTGTGGCGAACTAATACTTACTGTCAAACAAGAGGTCTTCAATCATATAGCGATAGCTTCAATAACTTTCAAATAATCACTCCAACACGGATGGAGGAGGAACCCCAAAAGAACAACGAGCGAAGAGCCAGAGCGCAACAGCTCCACAACGCAGCCCAAGTGGGCAACATCCAAGAAGTCCAAACAATCTTGGACAAACACCAACTACCAATCGATACCCACCGTCGAGGAAACACTGCCTTGCATTCGGCACTATATCACAATCAAGATGGGTTATTATTAGATTATTTGATAGGGCGGGGTGCCAATGTAAACGTACCCAATTCCAAGGGATATACACCGATGGATGTAGCCATTATGCATTGTAAGAGAGCAAAGGCGGTAGAGAAGTTGATTGGTGCCGGAGCACAGTGGAGGGAGGCGTATGGTAAGGAATATTTAGATGGTTGGCCATTGAAGTTTGCTGGATTGACACCGCTGGATGTTGCACGAAGGTATAACAATCAGGAGGTGGTCGACTTGTTGACTGCTAGATTACTACAACAAAATAATGATGATGGAGCGAATTATTGTCAACCAGTATCTTCATCAGTCGAAGGTGACTCGTCTACAGTAAACAATACTCCTCCAACCATTATCAATAAAAAATGGCATTCCATTTGCCCAATCTGCAAAGATAAAGTTCAATTCCCAACGCGCATGAGTCGCATCCTACTAGATCAAGAATTACTCGAACAACGAGTCCAAACTGTCAACGGGGTACAAACAATCGAAGTAATAAATAAAGAAAAGACTCGACGCAATCGAAAAAAGTACGTGGCACGAAAATATCTCGATCAGTTCATCTCACATGCCAATGGGAAGGCGTATGAAAAGTTGTGTGGGATTGAATATCATGCTGTGCAGAATATGAGGTTGAGGAAGGAGATTAGTGAGTCGATGGGTGTGTTGAGTGCTGTGCAGCAGTGTTGTGATGAGTTGAAGAAGGGTGGTGGTGAGATGGATGATGATGATGATGATAATGAAATTGCAAATAATGATGATGATGGGATTCATTTGGAGAATGTCTTTTTGATTGATTTGTGTAGTGGGAGAGGACTAACGACAGCGTTAGGAGGAGCATTGCACGATGACTACAATGATGATGATGATGAAAACAGCAATGGAAGAAAGAACAGTAACAATTTCTTCCTTTCCATTGATAGGATGTTAGCACACACTGTCCCCCACTTCCTTCAAGATGGTGAGAATCGAAAGTATCTATCTCGAGATGTCATGTCCGAGACACTCTTTGCAGAGCTGCAAGAGATTGTATCGGAACAACTTGATTTAGGTCGCACTCCTATCTTGGTTGGCATGCATCTCTGTGGCATTTTGTCAGAACGAGCTGTGGAATTCTTTGAACGCATACCCTCCATCAAGGGGGTAGTTCTATCGCCATGCTGTCTTCCAAAGAAGCACGAACAAAAGAAGGGCATAACAAAGTTCATCAAGGGGAAGGTTGACGGTGAATTTCTGGGCAGTAATGAAGAAAGTGGAGAACTCTACAACTACTTCAAATGGAGTCATTACCTGAAAGAGATGGTGTCGAAAAGTACACCGAATGTGAAGTCCTTTACTGACGATGAAATGCACACGGAGAAGAATGCTGTTGTAGTTGGACTAAGGAAGTAATCGCATCATGGCCCCCTTATTTGAATATTTCTGCGTTTTCGTTCACCCATTTCACCCATGCTACCCACACGAGTAATCCATCAGGCACAAAGTCCCACGACTCCCACGGTTGCTCCTCTTGTTCGTCATTATTGTTCTTGATTTTCAACTCCTTGACTTTTGCTTCAGTTTCATCATTGGCAACCCTCTCATCGTCGTTATCATCTTCACCAGTACCAGGCCAAACTCCTCTCTCCTTTAGTCGATCGATAGAAAGCTTTCCTGCAACTTCAACAACATCATAAGGAACCCAACCTCCCCATGCCACTTCTTCCTCTTGCCATTCAATCGTTTCAGATGACGTGTCACAGGTATATGCAAACATAGACACGACACATCTATTGTAGGAAGTGCATATCGTACATTGAAATAACTCGTCTGACAATGGATTGTCCAACGAAGTATTGTCTCCCCCCTCCTCCAATACTGTTAACGCACGTTTCAACCCCAACTCTTCCGCTACCTCACGTGCCGCCGTCCACGTTGCATCTTCCCCACTAGTCGAGACTCCACCGACAAACATATCATATAGGCTTGGAAATACACGCTTCGTGGAAGTTCGTTGATGCACGTACACATCTGGTGGTGTTGAGTTACCTCCCGAGTCGTTGTTGTTGTTGTTGTTTGTGTCAAAGATGCTTTTGTTCTTAGTAACAATCATACCAATACCTCGATGCAAAATGTTGTAAGTGTGAACGTATGGACGGGGCAATGAACCTAAAACGTCTCCATTGTTGTTTACCATGTCCACAAGTTCCATTTGGGCATACTCAGAGTTGAGTGGGGTGAAAAGATGACGAACACAATCGTTGTAATTTTGATGTGATAATGATATCTGTTGACAGCCACGACCTTCGGGTAATGGAAGTGTTACATGAAGCAATATCTCTTCACCTCCTTTTTGTCCCCCCTCCTCGCCATCTGAGTTTGTTGCCTTTATTTTGGATATCGCACATTGCACCATGATGCGGCTCAAGACACAATCCAATTCATTTGGGAAGGCACCATCATTATTTATTTCTTGTGCACTTCTGTCCACATTTATGGACCAGACATTTGTACTAGACTTGGTCCACTCGCATTGAAGACTATGTGAAGTCAATGCATCACGCTCTTGCTGAGCAATGTGACGACTACAACTTTCCAGCGCTTTCAACGCCAGCGTCCCAACACCTGCACTCAAACTATTTTGATCCTCTTCAAAGTGATTGATTGGTATAAAGTCCCACCGTAGTTCGTTTGATCTGTCACTTTGCGTACGGATAGCGTACTCATCTGCCAATGAAGATGACATCATTATTGAAGATGAAGATTCTTTCGTGGCTGCGCCATCACGTCCGCTCAGCTGCCGACGACGATGTAAATGGCTAGTGGTGAAAGCAGACACAGCTGCACACAAAAGAGTCGAGGAGAGGATAATGATGAATAGCGATGATACTATCATCTTCAGACGATATGAGGGGCCAATCAATCCACCAACTCCAATGTTACACTTGTCATCACACTTGATTGGGCGGATCCAAGCTACAAGATCAAAGATCTTGCTTCTAGCGTTTCGGCCAGGTAGCCCGCCCACCCCTGCAAAATATCCCAAAAAATATCCCTGATTATTTACTAGTTCCTACGTACAAAAGTCTACATGATGTGACAGGACACCATCTCAAAAAGTCCGCCAGAGCCTTCCTTCCACCAGGATGCGTTGAGCTCACCGCACCAGCATGGCCGACAGCCGACACTACTATGTACTTGCCGACAGAAGGAGAGGAGAGACGCTCTTGCAGATGAGAAAGACTATCTTGGCGAACTTGAGAGTGAATTGCAAGAGTTCAAGGAGAAGCATGGAGGAAGGGTGACGGAGGAGGAGTTGTTGCAGTATGCATCGGAATGTGTTGAGGGATGTATCACAAAGTATAAAAAACTCTTTACAGATGATCCTCATCTGAAAAGAGTCCGCCGTGCATTTCGTGCTTGCAAACTTTTTGACATCTTGTTTCTGAAGGACCAGCAGCAGCTAACAATTGATATGCTTCGTCGCTGGATAGATGAGTTGAAACATTTCGAGTACAAGGAATTCACAGATGAATTCCTCAAATCAATGAGGGATGAAATACCCGAATACCTGAAACTTGTGGAAGAAATGCATTTCAATTTCGAGGGCGAGGACATCGAGGAGACGAATAGACGTTATCGGCAAAGAGTGAAAGAAAAGTTGCGAAGGGCTCGTCAGAGAGCCTTGTTGGTTAATATAGACAATACATTACGTCAGCAGCAGGGTGACGACACTGCTGAGGACGCTCACCCAGAAGATGAAGATGATATAATGGAAGATTCAGATGTGGCAGAAGATGGGATTGAGGGCAATGTTGGGGATCTATTGCAAGCTGCTGGAGAAGAGGGAGCAGATGGGGAGGATATAGATGAGTTTTGTAGAATGAATTGGAAAAATGACATTGGGGAGCGTGGACGTCGGATCTATGAATGGTGGAAGACTGCAATGGAAGCTAGAGCAGATGTGATACCATCCTTCTACAAGGCTGTTCGGCTTATTGTTCTTACTCAAGTTTCTAGTGCTGCGGTGGAGCGTGTATTCTCACAATTGACTTTCATCCGGAGGATTGTTGGTGACAGCATAGTGGGAGATGTGTTGCAGCTACGGACGTTCTTGCGCTGTAATAATGGCCAAGTGAGTGATTTTGGATATAAAAAGTGATTAAATGTGATTTGATGAGTGAACAATAGTATTATTGACATCAGAAACGCTCCAGCTATCAAGATAAGCTTGTCCAAATAAAAGGATATTTTTTAGCGATTTTTGGCGAAAAAATATCCCTCGGGATACTCAAAAGTGCCGAAATATCCCAGGGATTCCTGGCCGAAACGCTACTTGCTTCGAGCGCGAGTTCAACAATTGATGGGGTTTAGTCTATTTGGTACGCACCTCTGCCAAAAGGAAGAAAAGGGATCTCAATTGCACGATAGGAATTAGTATTTCCAATTTGAATTCATTCGAACGAAGTTTATGAGAAAAGATCCTGCCTTTTGCAGCTTTCATTTTGGCTTTTGCGTCAGAGAGAGCAACAACTATTCAACAGAGCGAGCACTCTACCCATCTCTCTCTAGCGAATATCGGTGCAAAGGCTTGTCGTCAACTCAAGCAGCGTCGTTTTGCAGTCATCTATCTAAAAAACACATCCAGATCCAGAAACAGAAACCGAACGTGACGATTTCTACAGCAAACAGGCCACAACATATACATATCGACAGTGAAAGTAGAACCATCACACCTCTCACCACTATGAGCAACAATCCCGCTCCTTCCCCTCTGAACAGCTTCAATTTCAAAAAGACAGCCAGACCGCCTGCAAGGATGGCTACACGAACGAATAGCGATGATAGATATGAATTGATTGAGAGTGGCCTGGGTCTGGGAGGAGAAGGCAACGTCAATATCGATACAATCATTGAGGAATCTTCGACGTCAAATCATAATCCATTCTCATCCGCCCCCAACAACACACCATCTGGTATTGTCCTAGCACGGCTCTTCATCATCACAATGATCTCCATCTCTACAATTTCTGTCACGTGGATGTACAGAGTGGAAATTGCATCGAATCAAATTCCATACATTGTAGCTATTCATTGGGTACTGATTGCTTATTACATTGGAAGTACATCCAATAATGATATTGCAGTGTGTATAAAGCGGAGCTATCAAATCTTAACCAATCAAAATCAAGAATCCAACGACCATAGCGCGTCATAGCATCAAACAATTATTCCGACTTTTTCTCCTCACGGCACGACATCACTACTCCCAAATCAAGACTGTACACCACTCTAATCAAATCGGGGCTACACTCGTAAGGCATCCCCAATCGCTGGGTTTACTAAGTCCTACATCAGAGGGCGAAGATGAATAATGATATACGGATGAGGAAGAGTTTGGTGTTTGGTGGAGGAGATTGATATGAAAAATATGCGATGGAATATGGAAAGTTGTTGGCAGGTGCAGGATCAATGATGCATAGAAGAAGTGGTAAAGGAGGGAGATAGATGGGGAGTTGAGTTATATATGAAAGGGGTAGAGCTACACTGATTAATTTGAGGGCATCGAAATTGGAACGTCATGACTTGATTATGTAGAGCCGCTATGTAAGTTTCGTGGGTATGCGATATGTTTGTGGGTGATTTCCCGGAGAAGGAGAGTGGAAGCAGCCGTTGTTGTTGCAGTGAGTGTGTGCAGCCTGTATTTGTCTGTACATTAGAAATTGGTTTGGCTATGATCTGGCCAATACTTCCTCTATAATATAACAGATATTTTAAAGTACGTCAGGTGTGCCCTCTCCGCGGGGCTACAACATCATCTATGCTAAAAGTGGGAGCGTTTTCTATCGGAACTACAAGAAACTCGTGTCCATCTATAATACTGGTAGTTCCTTGACTGAGTTGAGCTATCATATTGACAGTCCTGTGTTGCTGGGGCGCGAAGTCTATTAGCCTAGGTCTGGTATCAGGTGTGAACCAAAAGTGCACCGCAACTGATTGGATAAGATTTTTGAGGTACCCAAAATGCGTGTTCTCCCTCTCCAACCCATCTATCTCTCTTCCAAGCCCGCGCAACACTTCATCGAGGAAGATTCTAGCAGCCGGGTGTCGCTGTTCTCCCGGATCGCTCTCAAAGCCCAGCCCAAAGCCAAGGACGCCATCTTGATGTTGATTTTCAAGCGATGCTTCCATGATTTTCCAACTTTTCCAAATCAACATTTTCCATGGCAGAGCCGGATTCCATCGAAAGCTTACCTTGAAAGCCTTGACTATGACTATGAATGTATCTGTGACCAATCTCGCGGTTCATGCCTATTCTGTTTATGCGGCTCATTTGCTGCATCTGCAACATAATGTAATATGTACTATGCATTCTATCGAACAGCATTGGTCATCGGGCGGCCGGTCATCGGCATCGATTGTTCATCTCATCGTGAGGGAAGGGGTAACGTGACAGCTTGGCTACCACTCGGCTTTGGGCTTTGGCATGCATAGGAGAACTTAAACCTGGAGAGGCAGCAATAAGTATGACCACACAAGCACATATTCGTTTGCTAGAGAATTTACAATATCAAGGGCATGATGGTAAAGATTGTTATGATTTGCCATCAAACAATTCCATCTCCTATCTGTTGTATCATCTCAACATCAACAGCCGTTTCTTTCTCACTCTTTCGTTTTCGTCTGCGGTAAAGTACAACAAAGTCTGCACGTAAGTAAAAAAGTGCATCTGCCATCCAAAGGACAGCCGAAACTATGCCGCCAAGGATTGTCATCATCGAAGGAAAAATCATCAAGAATCACGTCTACAATCGATGCTACACCGAAGAGTATGTCACCTACACTCTCCATTGCCTGTGCATCCTCAAAGAAGTCTATTATCCCTGTGAATTTCATTGTCATTGGTGTCTCGTGACTACGGCCAACCAGCGCAAACACTGCACTCAACAGATAGAGGTGGATGCTAACCAATTCCAACTTATAAACCATATCTTCACTCATATTACCTCCTGCCCAGCCGATAGCTGATGCCGTACCGAAGATTGCTGCTAACCCGAACGTCGTTGCTGCACTCAAGTCTCTCCTATGACCGAAGTGACGCCGTAACGTTGCCATCACGTCAGTCCTGACATTATCGCCCTGTTTCCCCGATAACCTGGCGCCCTCAATCAATTTCTCATCCAAGAACGCTGCGTGCCTATCAAACTTTTCAAGCGCCAACATTACATCTCGGCCTGTATCCCCCTCGTTTCCAACATGGGCAGCATGTTGATGTGCTGTGAAGAAGAATCGCTTGAGTCCTGATAATTATTTCAAGCCACAACATTATTGTGCAACATCTTTAAGATTGATGAAGAATAGGGCCACTTGATAGTCTCTGCTCTCTCCAAACGTAACTCACCTCTTCGTTTCTTGTCAGCTACCATTGTCCGTATAGCCCAAGTCACATCAATAATACTATTCAAAAGGTACACAAACGGTCCGAGTATCCAAATGGAATAATAAAGAAGCATATTTTGAGGATCTCCATCAGAATAGGAGAGTGACAAGTCCCAACATGAGCCAATCATGTAAAATAAACCACCTCCGATGAAGAAAGTATTGGAAGCTATGGACCAAAAGACATCATCATCGTTACTTGTTTGCGTCATGCGTTTGATGTATAAGCTTTGGTTTATGTCATCTGCGTTGAAGTAGTTGTCATCCTCGTTCTCCTCAATGGTTGCATGATAATGTTGGTCCTCAGGCAAATCTACCGCTGCTGATGACAGAGCACTCACTGTGCTTGTGCAAGATTCTTTTGCTCGCGTGGCCTTGTCAGCATTGTGGAGTAATGGCGACATCGGATGCAGTTGAAAGGGCAAAGCCGAACGATGAAGAGTCGAAATTGTACAGAGGTGAAATAACAATGTCGGGGGACGGAGAATCGTTTTCATAAGGAATTTATTTCATCTGCATCTGGTATCTGGTATAGTAAAGAATCATCCATATCCAAAGGAATACGACACAGCATAGTGCGTTGATCCTTTTTACTAGATTTGTGCCGAGACCGAGAGGACTTGCTTGCATTGACCATGTCTAACTTGGATGAAGCAGAAGTGCATTACATTCCACATAAAAAACCCGGAAGGAATAGGAATCCAAGCAATCAAGCCGATCGAAGCAAGATGATAAGTAAAATTCCATTCAAGTAAGAGATTTGCATCAACAATCAACATGCGGGACTTAATACTTCAGCTTGCTAGAACAGTTGATAGAGGGAGAGAGAAGAGAGTACGATAGTCAGCTTGCACCACAGAAAACTGGAACTCGAATCTCACTTTTACATCCTCACCATCACCATGTCCTCCACCCCTATATACAGCCTACAGCTGAAGATAGTGTGTGAGAGAGAGGTCCGGCCTAGCTTGGTAGCTTGGTTGCGAGATATGGTTGTTGATATGCCATAAGGAGATAGATGTGGTTGCAGTTTGTGACTGTGATTCCACTGTATTGCCACTACTGAATTGATGCTACATCATCAGACGATTCGGGTCGTCTTCCAGCAGCGCCAGCAAGATCCTGAATCAGTACATAATTATTGACAGATACTGGTATGTACATATGCGTACCGTAGGTAACGTGCGTTGAGTCATCGCCAAAACTGATGTGCTTTCTTGTGCTTTTTCGTGCTAGCACAAAAAAACATATGCTAGCACAAACTAGCACAGTGCTAGCACAAACTAGCACTGTGCTAGCACAAAAAAGCACAGTGCTAGCACAAACTAGCACAGTGCTAGCACAAACCAGCACATCGATAAGCACAAACTAGCACATCGATAAGCACAAACTAGCACATCGATAGCACATATCATATCACTTAGGAAATTAGGTAAATGTTGCATTATCGCTACCTAGACATCATTGAACCAACAATTGGAGTCTTCATACGCCGAGGGCAGAACCAAACAGCGTCGCAGTCGGAACCACGGGAGAGGGTTGTCTCTCCTACCACAGCTCGTTTAAAAGCCCGGGATATATTGACGTGTATGTCAATAAGCCTGTATACAGGCCAGATATACAAATACAAGTATTTGCACGAGAGTATAAGCATATACCCATCTCTATCCGTGGTTATTTTGACCGCGTCGAAGTGCTGCCTGTGCCCGCTGGCGACGTATCAAGAAGGCTTCACGTGCCGCTTTTACTGAAAGCAGCCAATAAGCCTGATGTTCACCAGATGTTGTTTCGAGATCATCGAGATTGATTTCCATCAAATATTTATCCTCCTCTCCAAGCCCTTCTAAGCCCATCTCTTGCTGCTCCTCTATAGCTATTTGTAGCTCCTCCTTCCTCTCTAACGCAAGCATACCAGAAATTTTATCATGAATCAAGAAATTCCTCACCAGCCACTGTCCATGGGTCATCTCCATCAGCTTGATTGAGAAGCTCTGTGCCCATTTTGCGCCCGAAAGATAGCTGCCCTCCAGACGACGATGTGTCTCTTGAATCGCACAGAACTCCTTGGATATCATTCCTTCCATAAACCGCCGCCATCCAATCTTATCTTGTGAACGTGCCAACTTCCGCAGTATCGGGTCATGATCGCTAGCAATGCAGTCCATAAAGCTTTTGCCATTCCGAGCCCTCACGAAACTCATGATATACTTTTCCAGCACTTCACACGTCCCCACCGACTGTAACCAGGACTGTAAATTATCCGCTGACATCTGAAAACATTTAACCCTATCCTCTTCTTCACACATTAAGCACATCGATAGCACAAACCAACATGAAGGCCAACACATCGCTCTCGCATGACAACCTCCTGTTCTCTAGACGGCAGCATTCTTATGAGTCATCTTGCAGCGCAGACTGCCAACCGGGGGATTAGTGATATTGGATACACCATCGCTGCATAAGATGATGATCTCGAGCACAAAAAAAAGCAAATACTTAGGAGTAGTTAGCGCAGCAGCAATCCATGCAAGCGTTGCTGTTCTAGAGAGAGACTGCTGCTGTTGGAACGTCTTCAAAACTGCATATCTGCGCTTTTGCAACCGTAGATTATTCATGAAAATTATGGGCACACGACGCTGCGTACAATTTCAGCTGCCTCAAATCATACACAACTTTCTTCGGCGCATACCAAGTTGATAAAGATTATTGGCGCTGCATAATGTTTTAATGTTTTGGAAAGAAATAGATGCGAGCTGTTGCTTCATGGCCCAAGGGCTGAATAGATCCGTCATGTCAGGAAATAAACTTGTCCTTCGTTTCGTGAGACGAGATCGAAAAGATAAGGATAAGCCGAATCAACACACTGCTTGTTAGTCACTGCGCATCTCGAGGTAAAGGAAAGACTAGATAAGCTTAAGAAATTCTAAATTACTAATGAGAAACATCCGACCTATCAACATCAAAGAGAGGGTAATCTTCCAAGTCGTAGGCAATTAAGGTGAGCACTGCCTCAGTGCACGCTTTATGCAATGAAATTTTGGCATTAGTACCACCCTTACTGTGACGGAAGACTCCCCCGAGAACTTGGAAGGCTTTCATTCTAATAAATAATGATTCTTGTCTAGACTTCACTCTTGCAATCCATTTCTTGAACTGTTTAGAATGAATCCAGCGAGTCGTCACTATTTTATCAGCGAGATCTCGAGAGCTGTAGCCACTGTCACCAATGGCCTTGCGCCCCTTCTTGAGCATAGGGTGGAAGTACAGGGCTCTTCTATTCAACTTGTTCGTCCAGCTACTTATTGCTTTCAAGCTGCCCGAGGTTCTTCGTTTGACTTCAGCGTAGAGATGCCGCTTGAAGATTTCTACATCCTTCTTCTTCACAAATCCATTTCCCACGCACTCATCAAAACGGTCGTCTTGACGAACATCATCTTCTAACCCGATGGCCATAGCACGTAACAGAGGAATGTGTTCATGTGTTCTCTCTCTGAGAACGGAGCCATGGCGCTTTTCGTGTAAATAGAATTGCTTTGCACTGCCAACATCTGCCTCGTTGGTGCTCTCATCGCCGCTACTTTCTTCGTTGCACTTTTGATGCCCAACCCCATCTCCATCCAAAGAAGCATGAATCTTTGGTGCATGTCTACCTGTGCAAAATCAATCTGAACGTACAGTTGAAGTGAAGGATTGTTCTTGGCACATTCCCTTCGTACACAAACAGCATATAAAATTGACATGCTGTAGTCAGACCATATTGGAAGGAGATCCGCATATTCAACTGATGTGAATAGTCGCCAATCTCATAAAAGGAAGAATGGCCCGTCAAATTTAGGCTTGTCAGCAGTAGCCCGTCAAAATACCAATTCGTCTCTAAACAATGTGACTACAGCAATAAAACGTGTATAGTGGCCCATTATACTTGGTAGTGATAATATAAAAGGACATTGTCACTGATCAGACGAAGGGCATTGATAGGAGTGATGCTACAACCTCATAGGTGACCAGGTGTGACTGAATTTGGGCTTGCCAACAGCAGCACGTTCAGTCACCATTTCGTATCTAACGCTGTCAGTATGGCAGTTAGCCGTGTTTGGTGGTCCATTCTACTAGGTATTGATAGTATATAAGCACATTGCCACTGCTCAGACGAACTGTGTTGATGGAACTGATGCGGCGAAGCTTTAGCCGCACCAGTGCGGTTCAATTTGGACTGGCAAGCATTAGCAGCATGCAACCACCATTTCGTATCTAACGCTGTTAGTATGGCAATAAAACGTGTTCAGTGCCTCATTACACTTGGTGGTGATAGTTTAGAAGCATAATGCCACTGCTCATGCGCATTGTATTGACAGAAGTGATGTTGCAACCTTGTTGGCCCCGGTATGGTCGAGTTTGGGCTTGCTTGAAGCACTTCAATTGGTCGCCATTCTGTGTCTAACGCTGTCAGTATGGCAAGGAGCCGCGTTAAGTAGCCCATTATACATCATCATGATAGCATAGAAGTATATCAATACTGCTCAGACGAAATGCATCGATAGAAGTGATGCCACGAACCATATGAGCACGAATTCTGGGTAATTTGTTGTATTCCATTTAGCGTTATAGCTATAGCATGTAATGGGACGATTATCCTCGTGTAGATCCAATACCAATAAAGGCGATCATCCTTATTGACTAATACCATCGAGCGATGCGTCCACTATGTGTTTGTTTGTTGCATAATACGTTCTTGGCATCCGTAATGTGTCGTGATGATGCTGTATCTGTGCTGATAGTATGTTTCACATTCTTACATGATATAATTGATTGTTATCATCCCACATCATTAGAAGCGACAAGCCAAGGTAACACCCACTGCCAATTGCTCATATACGGCGGAAGTGATTGAGTAAATTGCTGCATGTGCATTATTCTTTTCAGTAGTGTCATTCTCCTTCTTGATTTTGTGCGTATTCGGCCCGTCGTGACATGATTGGTAAGTAGCCAATGAGCTTGTCCCATCATTCTCTGCAGTTACGCACCAATACGAAGTTGCGTTCGGACTTGTATGCGGCAGGAATGAGTCGAGTAGGAAAGATACTTCATCAACTGGCATGATTGGTGCCGACTTTGACTGCTGCCGATGAACACTCTCCACGGAGAATCATGAGAGTACAGCACCAGAACCGTACAATTAAGGTGGATAAGGTTGTTGTTTACATAAGACCGCTTGCACACTGCTTCGACATACCATGTAGAAGCTAGTCGTAAGTGGTCTTATGTAAACTCCAAGTATTGCAGCCACTGTCAATGAAGATCAGTCGTTTACTTCCTCAGCTTCATTGCAAGTCAAAAAGAGAAGCCCTTGCTTTTGCCAAATTTGTCTAGCTTTGGATTCGTAAGTAGGAGGTATCGTAAGTTACAGTACCTAGAAATTACGGTAGAAAAAAAGTGCGGGTTTTGGAATCTGAAATCGTTGTGAAGCACTGCCCGCGGGAACTGATAAGATGATAGAAGCGCGCGCAAGAGAAAAAACATACGTAGATTATTCATAAGTACCTACTTCTACCACACATAATATAATCATCTACCTACTTCTACCAGAACTGATTCATGTGATGCTGTTATTGCTTGACATTGAATCTGTTCGATCATACTGATGATGTCTTCGTCGATGAGCAAGCTCGGATGGGCCTCGACCTCGAATGAAATTCTTGTTTGGCGAATGCGAATGCCTCCGTCTTGAACCCGGATAGGGATAGGATGTGCTGTCGACCCCTTCCTGCGCTTTGTTACAGGTCCTGAGGATGTCATGAAAGTGCCGTTAAGTTGTTGCGGACAATGCCTGTGCCTGTGGAAGGCTCGGCGGATCTAACTGTTGCTGCGCCGAAACGGCAACTGATTATTAGAATTAGAAGTGGCCAGCAACTGATTTTGCTGCAGCATCATAATCATACTGCGTTGTAGTTGATTAGTTTGTTGTTGCTGGGACTGGGGAGCGTTGGATATCCCTACGCTTCGATTTGGTTGGCGTTGTAAATGGCTCAGCACGTTGTTGAGCAAAAGTGCACTTGATGATGCTGGAAGATTCGATCGCTGCTGCAGATTCAGTAAGAGATTAGTAGCTGACTGAGACTGAGGCTGAGGTTGATGGCCCCTCAAGAATGGGGCAGATGTGGAGATTGACATAGGAAGTGACGCAGACGGGACCACATTCTGCTGATTCTGATTCAAGAGTTGCTGGAGGAGGAGAAGTTGATTTGGTTGCTGTTGCTGTTGCTGTGCCTGATTCAGCAGATGATGAGTCATCCCAACATTCAAAGCTGGTTGAAGTGCAGTTTGTGGCTGCAGTAACTGACCCAAAGGATTATCCGGGGGAACCAACATGTGCTGAAGCCGAAGAAGTTGCTGCTGCTGCTGCTGCTGCGTCTGGAGAAGTAGCTGGATCAATCCATTCTGATCTGCACTTTCATTGCTGGAAGTATTGTCTGCAGATGTTGGGAGGGTGGCAACTGCGCTACTAGTGCTAGATTGATGCAATTGCTGTAGAAGATGAAGTTGCTGCTGCAGATTGGAATTTCCAGGCACACGAAACAGATCAGTTGCAGATTGTGTGTTATTCCTTGTGCCTTGTGCCCCTCCCCTCCGGACAGCAAGCTCATGATGTGCCACAGATGATGAATTATTTTGATCTAACACTTGGTTCGTTGTCTCTTCTTGGTCTTGTTGAAGATGAACCGATCGATCAACGCTCTGCTGCTGAGATCTTTGATGGGAACGCCGCAGTTCTTCTCTCCTCCGTTTCGATTCCTCCTTTTCTCTACTGGCATACGCCATCGCTTGCACTACCCTATCGGCTGCTTCTCTGTTCGACAGCTCCTTCCATTGACCAGTTTCAGAACACCTTTTGAGAAATCTACCGGGGGGATCCTTCGAATAGACGGCTTCAATGATGGCCTTGGAGATGTGCGTCTTTTGCTTCTTCGTGTCAGCCCTTTTATAGGCATCCTTTGTGGGAAAACAGTGGAATGTGGAGGTTATAGAGAATAACAATAAATCAGCTATCATTTCTCATACGTTCGTTTGGCGAAAGAAAAATAATGGGAATAAAGTAACCTACCTTCTGCTTGTCAATCATCTTCCGAAATTGCACATTGCCGGGATGTTGATTGTACCAAGCTCCACGGCCTGATAGAACATCGTTATCAGTTGGCGTCATTCTTTCTTGACACTTCAAATCGATGTTTACCTCTGCGAGTGAAGGTCGTCACAACCACTGTGGGACTCTCAATTGGATGGGGTGCCAAACTGGTTTCACTGAAACCTACTGAAACACTTGTGCTTGTGTGACTTCGACTTCGTTCCTGTTGCTTCCTGCATAAGTACTTATGTAGGCTATGTCCAAGAAAGGATTAAGCCTACGCGGATAAATTGATCTGTTCCCGTGCCCGTGTATGGTGACTTCGCTCGGGACCAACCCGAGCTAGCCCCTCGCTCCGCCCGGTTCAAAAGTGTTCGCTGGCGCCACAACGATTTCGCTTCGCTCGCGTAAAACGCGGATAACCAATAATTGATTGCTGCTGAGGCTTCCGGAAATGCCAAAAAAGTGGCTCGGCTCAAACAGATTGCGGCCAATGAATCTAGTAAGAAGAGGTGGCGCCAGATAACTCGGTCAACGAAGTCATCCTTTGCCGGATCAGTGACCATGACTACGATACTCAGCTTAAAGACGGTGTCCTAATATCAAATGATACTGAGGCTTCGGTCTTGGATAGTCTTCAAGCGGCCGTGTCAGAGCGTTTTCTCTCTGCTCACTCTGCTCCTATTCATCAAACATCCTTTGCGGAGCTGCTCTCTTATCCGAGTGATACTACCATTCCAGATCTTCTTCTGGACATTCTTTCGTTCTTCCAAATGACTTAGATGACGCTACAAATCAAATGGATCATTGAAGAGATCCGACGACTTCGGGATCGGATTTCAACACCATCTGTTTCCACTTTGGTATATACGGAGGACGATTTTCGTCGCCAATGGTCTTCTAAACGTGAACAGACTTCATCGTCTCCGTCTGGCATCCATATAGGTGTCTATAAGGCTGCTCTTCAGGATGACTCTCTTGTCAAATTGTATTCCTCTTATTGGACCGATATATTACGTTTCGAGGTGCCTCCTGAAAGGTGGTTTAATGGCCTGCAGGTGCAGGTAGCTTTGCAGAAGCAGAAAGAGAAGGGCAACTTTAATGTCGACCGTCTTCGTTTATTTATCCAGCTCTATGAGGCGGATTTTAACCATCTTGACAACTTTCTCTTTGGGAAGAAGGCGATGAATATTCTGTCGGAGGAAGGTGTGATACCTGAGGAGCATTTTGCCCAGAAAGAGAGCACTGCCGAGGATGCAAATATGGATAAGACACTTACCTTTGATCTGTCACGCATTACCAAAACACCCATGACTAATGTCTCTGTGGATGCAGAGAACTGTTTTGATCGCGTTTCACACGTCATCCTGATGCTCATCTGGTACGTTCTCCTTAATGATTGGATGCTCGTTACAATGTTTTTGGAAGTTATTGGACATATGTGTCTCTACCAGCGTACGGGATATGATATGGCGATTCGCAAACCTTTGTGGGAGGCAAGGAACTTCCTCGTCCGTTTCAAGGGAAGGGGCAAGGTAGCGGAGGGGCACCTGCAGCATGGATCCACCACAGTACTGTGGCTATTTTGGCTTATCTTCGTCAGGGGTTTTCTTCGTCCTTCACTAATCCCTTCACTAGGGAAATGTTTGGTTCGATGGGCAGACTCTTCGTGGATGATACTAATCTGTACATTGCCCTTGATACAGACTACTTGGACCCTAAGTTGCTGTACGAGGATCTCTTGGAAGAAACACAACTGGCGACGACAACATGGGGTTCTCTCCTCGTGGCTGGTGGTGGTTCTGCAAAGCAGAAGAAGTGTTACTGGCAGCCTATTCTCTATGAGTCGAAAGATGGTCTCTGGTATTATGTCGAAGAGGTGGATATTCAACTTCTGGTACCTCAACCGGGCGACGTTTCAGTTCCCATTGCTCACTCTCTCCATTTGATTCGGCTAAGGAGTTGGGCGTGAAGGAATGTGTAGCTGGGTGGAAGCCACGATCAATTGGAATCTATGCGTGACAAGTTCAGTCAATTGGTGTCGAAGATTAAGAACTCGCATTTACAACCCAGCTATGTCTGGTTGGCTTATCGTCTGCAGATTTGGCCAGGGATACAGTCTTGGGACCTTGACCAATGATATGGAGGTGGAGGATATTGTGGATCTGTTTCAAGACATCTATTACAACTTGTTACCATCGTTAGGTGTTGTCCGCAGCTTCAGGAAGCTATTACGTACTGTCCACCAAGCTTTTGGAGGTGTTGGCTTATGGCATATGCCGACTGAACAACTTATTGAAGATTGACGATGTTACTGCAGCACTACCAACGGGATTCAATCCTTGGACGGAAGTTTAGGGCAATGACGCGGTGGCTGCAGCTTGAAATTGGCACCTGTCTTTCTCCCTTTGCAGTCTCTTATGAGATACATGGTCGCCTTTGGCAACACACTGTTGGCATAAAATGCTGTGGAGGACGATTCAATGGTCAGGGATTGAATTATATATTGACTCTGTCCAGATTCCGTATCCCCGAGAGAATGATATTTGCATTATGGAGTATGTCGTCCAACAGGGTTGTACGGGCGATGATCTTCTCAGCATTAATCGCTGTCGAAATGCCTTACATCTACTATTTCTCCCCGATATTGTGACTGCGGATGGATTACACTTTGAGCGTTCCTTGATATCCCGGAATGGCAATACTCCAATTGAATAGGTCCAAGATAGGACTGAAGCCTACGCGATAGGACTTCAGCCTCCGCGGAGAAATTATTGCAGCAAAAGTTTAGTCTTCTCCCTCAGTAACAACCCAGAAACCGACACCGAAGGCGAAGGGGATAATGAATCGATTGTTAATGAATCCACTGATATCCCAGGGAGGAAGAGTTTGGTGAAGATTCATATGACAAACATATGATGGAATATGGAAAGTTTTTGGCAGGTGCAGGTCGTTTACATTTATATTTATCCACAGAAGAAGTGGAAGATGAAGAGGGAGATGGAAAATTGAGTTATGAAATGGGTAGAGCTCCATTGATCAATTTGAGAGCATCAAAGTTGGAACGAGACTTAGATTATTATGATAAATTATGTGGAGCCACTGTGTGTAAATTTCGTGGGATGGAATGTTTGAAGATGATTTCCCGGAGAAGGAGATTCGGAAGCTGCCGTTGTTGTTGAAGTGAGTGCGTGCAATCTGCTGCTGCTACTGCTGCTGCTGTTGTGTTGTGTGTTTGTATGATTTGATTTATTTTGGTGTGACTATGATCTGACCAGTACTAACACTTCCTCTCGAATAGGAATGGACTACGTGACACATAGCACAGCAACACTTATCAGCAACTTGATGCCACCTCAGCCTCAGGGCAATCCAGGGAGTCAAATTCAAATGCCAGATTGTTTCGATGACTGGGATAACATCCCCGGAGAAGCAGCGGATGATCCGCCAGATATAAAGGCATTCAAGAGATTCTTATTCTTTGCTGGAGATTTGGAGTATCGACGTAGTCGATTGAAGATGATACCATTAGGTGGTGAAGGCTCCGCTTTTGTGTTGAACATGATTGCTCCACAACCTTGTGAGATGACGATCCATACGCCTAGGCATCCCGTGACCGTGAGTATAAAGAAGTTGAATAAGGTTGTTAATCCACAGCAACGGGTGAAACGAAGGCTGCAGCGGTGATGGAGGTGGCAGTGCTGCAATTGCAAGGAAACATTGTCATGCCACACTTGGGAAGTATCAAGAGACGTCGCGATGGTTATCCATCCTCCGTGGGGCAGAACGGGTGCAGAAGCAGAGGAGCCTAGTGCTTGTCTTGGGGTCTGGAGAATTGATCAGGTGGACTTCTTAAGTTTCTCAGCTTCCAGAGAAGCCTATAAATAGTGGAAGTGGAAGAAGAGATCAAGGATATCATGAGGAGAAAATATCTAGAGAATATCTATTGATGCTTCTATATTATCGATAATATTGGATACAATGTTTCAGTTTCATGCATGTTGGATGATCAGAAGGAATACCTCTCTTCGAATTGATCGTTACCTACCGAAGGCTTTATGATTATTAGTGGGCGACAAATCAAAGGGACAAACTCAGGGATATCAGAGACGCCGCCGCCTGTTCATCATCAGCCGAAACAGCGGAGGCAGATTCTCCGCTTGATTTGCGCCTACGCTTTCGTTTTTTGGGAGGCTCCAATTCATTGTCATTGCTTGAGACAACACGTTGAATGATTGGTGGATTACTGCCGCGCTTTCCACCTCTCCAGCGAAGACACTTTCCGCATCGTTTCCTATCCACCGTCAGCATGCGTCCACACAAACATTTCCAAGTATCGGATGCTTTCGATGCTTTCGGCGTCTTCGAGGATTTGGAAGTATCCTTTGTCCGCAGAGATTGCTTTAGGTGGAAAATTTTATCGTCCAGTGTGCCCAGATGCGAGCGCAATTTCGTCAATTGATCATTGTGCGCAGCAATCAGTGTCTCTTCGTGTAAGAGAAGCTGATTCCGTTGTCCTTCTAGTAATTGCAATTCGGAAGTCAAAGTCATATTGCAAGCTCAGCTGTAAATCCTCCTCCTTCTGCTTCGAAAATTCCTCTTCGGACGACTACTTAAATATTTAAAATTAAATTTTTTTCATCCGAACAAGTGAAAGTAGCTGCTGCAATGCCACAAGAAGCACACACTTCATTTGCAATGACGGATTCCTCCTAAGCTGTTCCCGCCCCTGCGAAAAAAGACAAACCGCAGAAAATGAGTACTTTTGTTATTGTGTTGATAAGTTGAGATTAGTGGTGGCCGAGAAAAGCTTCAGAGCCGACCACGTACAACGGTGATGGAGACAGAGAAGATACCAGCAAGGCGGACAATAATTGATGAAAGACACACACTCACCACATGAAAGCTGCTGCCGCGTCCCTTTGAGGACTTTTCGTCGCATCCACAGCAGCCTGGTGCGCACGAATAGCAGCGGCAAGCTCTTCTTTGCCGACCTTTCCATCCTGATATAATACCGTGAGACTTCTCAACGAATCGTCTTCTCCCTGTGAGGCGGCGATGATGAAATGTCTTACTGCCCTCTCGTGCCGACCATTCTGCCCCTCAATGCAACCAAGGTTGTATCTCGCAATTGGGTGACCACCTATGGCAGCTTTTTCCAAGTGATAAGTTTCCTTCTTCTCGTTCTTTTTGACCCCGTAACTATAATGATACAAAATTGATAATTGATAATGAGCTTGTAAATCACCCAAGTCGGCTGCCTTTGTCCAAAATTCAAATGCACCTTTGTGGTCCCCTTCCTGGTAGCGTAGCACACCCACTTTTCTTAGTGCGATTGGATCGTTCATTTCTACCCTATCCTTCTCTTTGAACACCAGTGCCGCTTCCATCTGCGATTTTGGTGCAGGATGCCGACAGAATGGACACTTATGTTCCAACCTCATCTCTCTCTCTTGCGTCTGATTAGCAAAAGAGCACCCGTTACAAACGAATTTGCTGCAACATGCCATTGTTGCACAATCAGATCCATCAATCTTCAGAGGGATCATGCAGAGCGGACAGTCACCGATGTGGCTACTTTCCGGTTGCTTGAACAAAATTTCATCACGTAATTTCCGCAGCTCTTAACCTGCACACTCGTTTGTGCTGCGACCAGTGATTCTTCTGACACTTGATGCTGCAATATTTCACGATATAACAAGCAGTGCACTTCTTCAATTTTATGTCATCATTTTCTGCGATGCCACAAGAAGCACAACATTTCATCTCGGCTGCAAAGTTACTATCTGAACTCATTATTTAAGTATATTCCACTCCCTGTGAAAAAAAGAAAGAGAAGCAGCAGAGCCGACCAGCGCTTTGATGGAGAGCGGTTCCTTAGTGGAGCACAGCGATCGAATGCATGTAGCATGCAGCAAGGTAAGTAAGAGGCTGTCGTTGCGCTCTACACACGAGACGGATTTTTTTCTTCAATCACACAAAAATCCGTAATTGTGTCTCTGCCTCTGCGCTCTGAAACGCTCGTACACACGAGAATACAAGAGAGAACACACGAGATAACACTCATCTAAGCAGGACCTAAAAAGATACTAAACAGTCACACTTTTCTCACAACGACTCATCACACAATCACAATTTTACCATGACAGCACTGATCGATACCACAAGTACAATGCCTTTAACACCGGCAACCTTACGTCTACCAAACCCAAAATATTGTATTTAGACCAATTTTTAACGCAGAATCGAATGGTTCCATCAATTTGTACCGATATTAAGTGTGTGACGACGTATTGCTCACTAAATAGTACGTTTCCGTATTTCGACCGAGCGTCAAATGGTCAATACGGGTCATTTATTCCATGTTATCATTCAACCAATGGGTCATTACCCTCATATATCCTTCATATAACTATCCTATAGGAGTTGCAAATGTTTTTGGTGAGGAGTCATCCATATTACTCTCATTATTTACCTACTGAACGCACATCACCGGCACCCCACAATATGTTGCAAGGTTCTTAGATGCTCCCAAATAATATGATACCAGCACCTATGCCACAATATCTCATTATTCAATGATATTTCAACCGTTATATGGAGAAATAACACTGTGGATGAACTGATCTGAGGTGATACAGGACAACAATGTAACTCTTTGGATTGTGATTGCAGGGTATGGCTGATAAATTTGTTGCATATTTATACTCTTTACGAAGTAATCTAGCCATCATGACATTATGAAGCCATTCTCCATGATGGTGAAGCGCATATGATCAGTTGGTGTTTAACATTATTGGAGTGAGTGACAGTTTGTGCATGTTCTTTGGAATTATTTGATCTGAACAACAATACACAATTCAACTATAATGAGCTGACATTCATTGTATATAGATGGAGGACACCAAACTATTGTCCCCCCTCGCTCTCAATAGTGTAAATCCAAACTCTTTCGCTTGGTATATCGTCTCTTTCCGTTTTATTGCGTCATTAACCACCCAACAGATGTGTGGATAGCATGATCACCTCCTCCAAAATAGGTAGATAACACGGATAATTTTGGTAGAAACAGTTTTTGAGAGCCAGCCTGAGCGGCAAATCAAAGATGATTATTGTGTTGATCATTGGGGGTAGCGGTGTCAGTAACAGAGCGGCAACACACCATTAAATATAACGATGACATCGTCGGCAGCATCGTCCGAGCACAGGCGAGTCGGTCTAATATAACGTATCAAATGAGACCTACGACCGCCCAATAATTCTACAATGTTGCAGATACCTTCCTTACATATCATAAGACGATTTACGCCACGGCTTGCATTGATTTGTTGCGTTATCCGCCTTACATTTCATGTGCATAAATAATAAATGCTTCGATCGATGTCCTCATTTTCGACACAAAACGCTATATTTAGAATAATACCCCACCTACAACGCCGACCGGCAGCTCTAACGGAAGCTCATAACATAGGCAAACGCATTGTGGCCGAAGGTTGTGGTGGCTGGTCAGCTAGGGGTGTAGAAGTGCCATGATGGGAGGGCATAGGGGGTGTTTGATAGATTCGTGTGGCCGTACAAAATTGTACAAAATCTCGTGTGAGCTGGCCACATCTCACACGAGATCTCGTGTGGCCACACGGATCCGTCTGAGACGTTCATCGGGGAAATGTGCAACAAAATGACAATTCGTACAGTGATTCCCGGTAATGTTAGGTAAATGTGCAAAAAGGCATAAATTCGTCTCGTGTGTGGAGCGCAAAGACTGCCCCTTAAGTACATAGTAAGTAGCAGATCGTGATCGTGAATTTCCAAAATCCAAATTCCGGGGACAAACCTGTTTCTCTCGGAAATAGAGGGAAATCCGAGAGTCCGAGAGTGTCTGTCCGTCAACTTCCTCCCCTCCTTCTCTCCTATATACCTCCTCCCGCAGCCATAATCATATAGCGCCGTTTCTCAATAATCATATAGCGCCAGGTACATGTACGCAATTCCTACATACGTAAGGTGGCCCTTTCTCACACAACGCTCGCACATTTCTCACTTTTGTCAAGTGCCCCGCATGAAACTTTATCACCATCATTCCACCCGTCTTACATTCCTCTCCGGCACATAAACGGCACTCCTACATATGAAATGGGACTTCACTACCATTAGCGGTACTCGACCAGCGGAAGCGGCAATCCACGATACGTTTCGTCCTTATCATCCTTTCTCTTATTGAAGTTAGTCTCAGGTACATATGAAAGATACGTCACCCGTCACCAAAGTTTGCGTAGTAAGTACGATAAGTAGGATTGAAGCCTGTCTTGAAGCAGCAGGTAGAGGTAAGAGATAACCCATAGTCTTGCTAACACGGTACTGATTAGTCTCGCTAACGGTACTGATACTATCTGCGAAGACAGTTTTCAATTGCTGGGCATGTGTGTGTGTTGTGAGTTGATATGCGTGGCGGGCAAAAAAAAATTTGAGCGTTGAAGCGGTTAAGTGCGAGCGTTGTGTGAGAAAGGGCCACCTTACGTATGTAGGAATTACATACATGTACCTGGCGCTATATGATTATTGAGAAACGGCGCTATATGATTATGGCTGCTACCTCCTCCCCTACTGGGCCACCACCCCCGCTTCGCCAAGCTCTCCGACTTCTCAAAAGCCAACTCAAAGTAGAGCAAGAAACTCTAACACTAACAATAACACAATAACTTACTTCTTCTTAGTAGTAAAACGAGAAAACAAACTATTCTGCTTTCTTTGTTTTCCAGTAGCCTTCTCCAAACCATAAGCCTTCATTTCAAAAGTTTTATCACTCTCCTTCCTGTCTTTCTCGCAGTATTTGAGCCTAGTTCCGAGGCTGTGGACAGTAGCCTTAACTCTCTCCTTCGCTTTGCCATCTTTCTTGAACTGTTTTTCCATCTCACCAGCTTTCAACATAGTATCTTTCTCTATCTTGGCAAACAGATTCCTACTCTTTTCATCGTTGAGATCCCCTGCACACAATTTCCCCCAGTCATCATCAGATATGATATGGCCAAAGCAACAAATGACATACCTGCATCATATTTCGCCATTTCTGATTTGATCTTGAATGAAGGGTTCCCATGCACGTCAGTGTAGGTTTTTGTGAAGAGAACCTCCTTGGAGAGCACCTCTTCTCCCTTGATATCTTCACTCATCTTCAAAAGGACACGTTCTTTCCACATCCGCTCAAGCTCGCATACCCCCCACCTTATCATCCACAGCGATATTTTGAACTCCATCCAACCGGGTAGATGTTGTTGTGGACCTGGCAGATTTTGTCTTTTTAGGATCAGGTGGTACAAAGTCTTCCTCAAGGTTAACGGGTGGTGGACGCTTCCTTCCAACATCATCATCTTGACGATCATCACCTTGACGAGAGGATGACTCACAAATGGGGGAACTCGGGGACCCCTGTTGTGCAGCATCTACCATTCTTTGGAGTTTCTTGATTTGCTTCTCCTGATCTTTGATCTTTCGATCCTTTTCCGCCATTTCCTGGTTCTGGATATTGGCCTGGTCCAATAGGCTTTGAAGGCGGTGTTCTCCATTTCATCTCGAGCTGCATTGGAGGTCTCTAACTTTTCAACTCTGTCAATCAACTTACGTAGCAGTTTAAAGGATTATCAGATATACCCAGCGGCGCAGCGGTAGAAAGATTGGGCACTGCCGCCGCCGCCGCCTCGTTGTTGTTATTGCTGCTGCCGGCACTCATGCTGCGGTCTGCGGTAGTCTGCGGTGGTGATGATGTGATTGGTATAAGTCTGCCGCCACAAAAATAATAATAATAATAATATTCTGTGGCAAATTATTAATAGAATGATACTGCTATTGTATTGCCCTAATTGCTACTCCTATGAGTATTGTGTTTGGTGGTGATGCGTTGAATTTGTTGTTTCTCTCGGATGGACGAGAGTTGTGTGCTCATCATTATTCTGCTCAAAACACGGGGAGATTTGCTCGCTGCGCTCGCAAAACCCTCGTCCGAGGGTTCACTCTCGTTCCGAGAGTGTCCAGATTACGGCCGACGATGGTAGTCGCAATGGCGATGGACTCCCATTAGCGAGAAGAGCCGCCACCATTACCACACAAACTATTTTCATCATAACCAACCACAAATCCTACTGGCAAGATAGAGGGTCATCATTACAACATAAGTATTCACTGTCAGGATGAGCGCAGAGAACGATGAATTGCGTGACAAATTACTATTCAAGCCGCCGGCGTACACATACCCTGGAGACTGCCCCATCTGTTGTTTACCTCTGCCGCTTGATTTACGGCAATCTACCGTAGCGGATTGTTGCAGCAAAATAGTTTGCAATGGATGCAATCACGCCAATCAGATGCGGGAGTTGAAAGAATCTCTACAGCCAAAATGTGCTTTTTGCCGCAAACCTAATCCTTCAACAAATAGTGAACGTGAAAAACAAAGGAGAATTAGAATAGAGGCGAATGATCCTATTGCTTTATGTCACGAAGGAATAGAGAAAGGCAATAATCGTAAAGCACATGAGTATCTTACAAGGGCTGCTGAGTTGGGTGACGTAGAAGCACATTTCAAGCTCACAGAAAGTTATCAAGTTGGTCGAGGAGTTAAGAAGGATAGGGCGAAAGAAATATACCATCTGGAAGAAGCCGCTATTGGTGGACATCCCATTGCTAGATACAATCTTGGATGCCAAGAGTCGCATAATCGTAATGCCGCGAGAACAGTGCAACATTTCATCATCGCTGCCTGTCAGGGCCATGATGGTGCTCTCAAGGCATTGTTGGAGTTGTTCAAGAGGGGATTTGTCGTGAAAGATGACCTTGCTACAATCCTTCGTAAGCACAAGGCCGTTGTTGATGCAACCAAGAGTCCGCAGAGGGAAGAAGCCGAAAAGTTTCGTCGATCGCATTTTGGTGCGTGAAAAAAGTCACTGCATTGGCGGTTGAGTCGAACATGCACCCGATACAGTTACTGCTTAACAGAGAGTCGTAATTAGTAGGAGAATTGGATCACTTCTTCATATTGAATTTGCATTGCAGACAAATCCACATGGACACAACCTCCGATTTAGTTGCTCTTATTTTTTGCACTAAAGTAATAGTAGAAGGGGGGAATATTAAGACGCGCATTGACATACCGACGAAAAACATAAGAACACATATCCTTTTGCTTGTCCTCCAAGAACGAAGTTGTTTGAATAATAATTCGTCACGCAATTCAGCACCCGTTTCTTGCATGCTTCCTCGTGCAGCGATGAATCTCCCTGCTGACATTCATCGCTGCAACATAATACGAGATTGCAATCATCACATTCCTTATGAAGCCACCAACTTCTGTGATGTGACAGGAAGCATGGCATGTCCCCTCATCACTATCTGAGATGAGCTCATCATTGGATGACCTTTGTTTCTGGAAGTAATAGGATAGTTGTGTTACTTGTGACCGACTACGACTACGGTAGTACTTGAGATTGGTGGACAGCTATCGAAGAATCGCGTGAACTTCTGAAACGAAAAGGCACAGCAGAAGAAACATAGACCACCGCTTATTTATCTCGCTAGAAATATAGTTTCTGATTTCTGATAGGATATGATGCGATAGGGCTGATTACACCCTGGGCGTAGATGGGGGATGAAACTGGCAGCTGGCAGCTGGTAGCTGTTTGCTGAGAGATCTTCGATATCGAGAGAACAGTATGTAGATGGTAGTTAATTAATAGAGGCAATAACCCCCATCCCAGTCCCAAGACGAAATCGCCATGAAATGCGCCAGGTTCAATCGCATGTATATTACTTCAACTTGATGTCATCTACTTCGGCGATACCGCAGGAAGCACAACAAGGTGCGTCCGCCTCATTATTATCAGTGCTCATTATTCGATGGACTTTTATCACTGGAAAAGAATAGGATAGTTGTGGTTGGGGCTTAGGTTTATTTGCTTTTGTCGACTAGTTATTCCCTTGTGTCGATAATGACAATGCTGGTGTAATAAGTTGCGAGTTGCGAGCACGACGAGCGCCGCGAGGGCAGTGGTTCCTAATGGGAGTCCACCATCATTGCGACTTAAATTTCCGCCAAAGCTCACTCCGAAGCCGAACCCGAACGCTATCCTACGCTCTCTCTCTCTCTCTCTAGCTACATAGCTACTCACTACTACACCGTCAGCTGCGCATATTCTCCATCAAATCCTTCTTTCTGCACCCGTGCCAAGGCAGCCGAGTTTCGTGACGCCTCTTCAATATCCTCCTCTCTTCTATGTGGCAAAGTTGGTTCAAATCGTTTATTCTTCTCTGGAGTTGGAGTTCTCATCAAATCACTCGTAGTAATGCTCACCTTCAATTCGAAGAAGGAGAAAATGTTTGCAATATTACGGCAGGCTGCTGTGCCTGCTCCGAAACTATACAACCCGATACGACAACCGATAATCAAATCGTACTCGATAATGATGTAGAAGCAACTACAATCCGCATCTTGTCCGTAGGAGCACCGGCAGCCGCACCAATTGTCAAAATGGTTCGATCGGATGCTGCTGCATTCATGGAAGAAATGAATGATTTTGGTGGACGACAACATGTGAATATAATAGTCGAAGAAGTCGGTAGTTTAAGTGAGATTGCAAATGAAATTCGTGTGAATGCCGCGCTGACGGAAGGATTTTATGATGGGTTTGTGAGTAATCCGGGGGTAGTAGGAACAGCCGTGGCAACTGATCCACCTGGCTTTATGGATCTGGGTGATTTTGTACGCGAAAGTTCCGATTTGGATTGGTTAGATATACTACCTGCTTTTCGTGAGGTTATTACTACATATGATGGGCAAGTTTATATGCTCCCGCTGGATGGTGATGTGCATTCCTTATTTTATCGGATTGATATCTTGGAACATTTTGGGTTGCAAGTTCCACGAACATGGGATGAGTATGCCACTGTTGCAAAGGCTACGCATGGGAAGGTATATAATGGTACAACTTTGAACGGATCGTGTATTGGAAGGAGATTGGATTGCGTCGGCAGCTACTATGCAAATTTGGTTTTGGCACCCTTGACACAGACTATGGGTACAACGACAGGGTTTTTGTTTGATCCGAAGGATATGACACCTTTGGCAGGGGAGGCATTGGCTGAGGCTATTAGACAGCTGGAGATGCAAGCTGAGTATGGTGCTGATGATGGTAAGTTGTCATGGAGTGCTTATATGTGATTGTCGCAATTGATTCCCATCTAACATCTTGCATTCATCATCTGTCCCATAACTTTAGAGTTCGACGACTGTGGCGGGGGAGGTCAAGATACCAATAATATCAAACACTTCTTGACCAATGGAAATTGTGTCCTTACATACAATTGGGGAGATAACTACAAAAAACATTTGAGTGAAACGAGTAAAGTGGGAGGTTTGGTAGGCGTAGCTCCTACACCGGGAAGTTCACGTGTGTTGGACAGAGAAACGGGGAAGCTTGTGCCCTGCGATAAAGAGCGATGCAAGCTAGGTCAGTATTACGATGATATTGGATGGGTAAATAAGGCACCCTACGCTGCCTTTGGCGGTTGGGCTGCGGCGGTAGCGGGGAATGTGTCCCCAATGCGACAAAGGTTAGCTGCCGATTTCTTTGCATACGCTTCAGGGATGCGAAGTAATCTCGGTGTAATTCCGAAGGCGACTGCACCATTATCTGAGATGAATGGACAGGATCCATATCGTCAGTCGCATTTTGATATTGAGAAATGGGTTGCACAAGGATTTCCCCGTGAAGGAACGGAGACTTACAAGAAGACTATCTTAGAGAGTCTGAGTAGTAAAAACTTGGCACTTGATGTTCGATTCCCTGAGAGCGACAGAATATATGGAGTTCTTGACAAGAATATTTATGATTATCTGCAGCGTGTGAAGAATGGTGAGATTGCAGAGGCAGATAGGGCCACGGCACGTCTTGCGGTAGCTGATGCTATAGCGAGAGAGTGGACAACCATTACTGAAAAGTTTGACAATGAACGAGCACCGGGAGAACAATCTATCCTCGTGAAATATCAGCGTTCTTTGGGTATTTACGAGCCACCTCAAGAGTACAACTACATTGGCAACATGCGGTACTTTGGATGGACTTTGGCATCTCTTGTGGTTCTATGCAGCATTGTGATGGCTGCATGGGTTGCAAAGAACAGGAAAGCTCGTATTGTTCGTGCTTCTCAGCCAATCTTCCTAATTCTCATTTGTGTGGGATGTCTACTAATGGGTGGAGGGATGTATCCTCTATCGATTGACAGTGAAATTGCCAGTGTTGAAGGCTGCAATATTGCATGTATGATCGCGCCGTGGCTGCTGGGAACTGGATTCTCGTGTGCATTCTCTGCACTTTTTTCGAAGACTCTCCGAGTGAACAAATTGTTCGGTGCTGCGAATCATTTCCAACGCGTGACAGTGACGGTGAAACATGTTATGAAGCCATTCATTACGCTGCTGTCCATCAATATTCTTTTGCTTGGTATTTGGACGGGTGTCAATCCATTGGTGTACAGGCGGGTACAAAGCAGTCCAATCAGCAGCTATGGAACTTGTCAGCTTCAGGATTCATCCGGTGCAGGGCTCACTCCAGCGATATTATTTGGTCTTTTGAACTTGATCACAATTATTGCTGCAAATGTTCAGGCATTTCGAGCTCGTGAGATAAGTGACGAATTTAGCGAAAGTAAATATATCGCCATCGCACTACTTTCAATCCTTCAAGCCATGTTGATCGGCGTGCCTGTCGCCTTCATGACTAGACAAGAGCCGCCCGTTTTTGCAGTTATCTTGTCCTGCTTCATGTTCATCGTGGCAATGTCCCTTCTACTGCTAGTTTTTGTCCCAAAGATGATCATTCTGACCAGAAAGAAGGCAGAAGAAACTAGGGTGAAACGGCAGCAGAATAATTCTTCAACTGCAGGTGGCACAACGTCTTCTGAAACTGAAGGAATGCGAATCATTAGAGGGCCCAGCCTACATACAAAGAAGTTTGGTGCCGCAAAGGCTGATGAGAAGATAGATGACGAAGCTACTCAACAAGACAAGGAAAAGTTAAGGGAATTGAAGTTGAAGCTAGCAGAGCAGGGCATCGATGCATCAGCCCTCTTCAATGAGGTGGGGTTGGATGTGTCGGAAGAGTAGCTATGGCTATGATGGGCAGCGAAATATGGAAGAACAATGGATAAACTCTCACGCCTAAATGCGGAAGGAATGAAAGTGCCCGGGTTGCAGGACGTTGAACACGTTCGCGGGCACTTTCTTAGCTAAAGAAGGGTGGCAGCCGAAGAATATCATGAAGACAACTTTCCGACATAATTTATTACTCCTATTCATACCAAATTTCCTACAATATTATTATATCCCAATGCACAATAAATCTACTTTAAGCAGAGAGCACAAGCACCAGTCATTCAGGCCGGCTGAAGAAAAGTTGCTGCTTCACGAAGAGTGTCGGTGTCGTCGTTGATACTTCTACTCTTCAAGCGTCAAGTTCAAGTCACATAGAATATCTATATCTACATCTACAACTTTTGATTATGAAGGATTGGGTCGAAGGAACAAATAAGACGCCCATCACTACAATACAACGGTCCCATCTCAGCAAGCAAGGTGTAAGAAGGGTAGGCGGTAGGTTTATGTGGAGGATCGAGCAGGACGTGGTTCCTGGTTCTTGGTTGGAGGGCAGAGGTTACATAAATACATTCCAGCAAGGTTCCCAAAACGGGAGTCCATTACCACTGCGACACCCCGCGCTTCCTCAAAAAACCTATGTACATATACTTTTCACCATCCATCAACGACCAACCACGACTCACCACCTTCGACTCTCACTACTACAGAGTATGTTGTACACAAGACAAACGTACGCCTGCTATCAGCACAGCGGTGCAGCTTACTCCTTCTACCTACCATACTACTTACTTACTTCGTGCAGTCTCTCTTCAAAATCATCAGTCGATTTAAATCGGTTCACCAATCCGGATGTATCAAATAATCACATTTTGCACTGTTGGATTCTTGTTGAAGTAGGCAGCGGCTATACAAAATAGAAATGAGCGCAGATAATCTTGAGGCGGACACCACATCACGTTGTGCCTCCTGCGGCATCGCAGAAAACGATGATGTTAAATTGAAGAAGTGCGCTGATTGCGATCACGTTCGTTATTGCAGCATTCGATGCCAGAGAGATCATATATCGAAACATTTACCAGCATGCAAGAAGCGCATGGCTGAATTACGTGATGAGTTAATATTCAAGCAACCGGAAAGCACCCATCTTGGGGATTGCCCAATATGTTTTATCCCTCTGCCGCTTGATCTAACCAAAACTACCATGATGATGTGTTGCAGTAAATTAGTATGCAATGGCTGCTGTCACGCCAATGATATGCATTTGATTGAAGCATCAGTGGAGAAAAAATGTCCGTTCTGTCGAAATTCTTTGACCATGACAGATGAAGAAAATGCGAAACTTGAGATAAAAAGACTCGAGGCGAACGATCCGAATGCGTTATGTCATAAAGCAGTAAAACAATACAAGAGTGGAGATTATCGTAATGCATTTGAGCATTTAATGAAGGCCGCGGAATTGGGAGAGGTTGACGCACATGTGAAACTGGCTGACTTGTATGGAAATGGGCTTGGAGTTGAGAAGGATGGGGGGAAGGAAATATACCATACAGAGGAGGCTGCCATTGGTGGTCACCCCACTGCTAGATTCTTTCTTGGATATGACGCATGGAGTAGTGGCAATATTGAGAAAGCAGTGAAACATTTCATCATTGCTGCCAGACAGGGTGATGATGATTCCATCGAATATCTAATGCGTGCGTTTAAGAAAGGAGTAGTCGAAAAAGAGGACCTTGCAGCTGCCCTACGTGCACACCAGGCCGCTGTAGATGCAACCAAGAGTCCGCAGAGGGAAGCAGCCGAACAATTTTATAATCGAATCGGGTAGAGTACCAACAATCAGGGGCTGACGATTGTGGCAAATGCGGCAAAGTAACTCAATCGCTCTAAAAATACTTTGTGTCCACGGATCATAATTTCCTCTCACTTAGAGACACTTGAAATTTGAGAATTCTCCACGTTCTGCGTACCAGTCTAAAACTATATAGTCTGTACCTTAAGTTTCAGCACATCTTCGCACTCTTCGATCTCGGTCAATTTCCAGCCGATTAAGCCGCCCATTGAAGCTGGCTGCAGCTGAGATAATGCTCATTCATGCACGTCCAATTATAAATATGATCGGTTGGGTATTGACTGAGATCGAAGCACTCAAAGAATGTTATATTGATTGATTTGGATGCTTTTAGACCCCGAATCAGTCTGTTCCTTTATCGCTAATAGTCATCTTTGTCGCATAAAAAAACGTAATAAAGCCAATAGTTAGCGATAATCGAGATCTAACTCAATCCAAAAAGTCAGCACATCTTTTCATTTCGCTGCAACGTGTTCATTCGTCGCCTCTTTGTCCTCCCAACAGTAATACGCAGGGGTCCGCACCAATAAATCACTGCGCCCCGTCCTCTCCACTCCCTTGCCATGTTCTGAGTTGAATTTTGGGCCTGGAAGAGTCGCCAATGACTCTCAGTACACTCTGAAATGACCGTGTGACAAAAATAGATACTTCGTCTGCATGACAATATAGTGCATATGGGGCACTGGTGCTTGTCCAAGGTTCCCCTCGTCTTAGAGAGCGTTATTATGGTCATAGTGAAGAATGGGCGTGGTTGGGATGATTCGTCAACCGCAATTTGGAAGATAATTTGATGTGACGGAAATAATGACTTTTCCCGGGAGGGGCGGATCAATATTAGCAGCAGCAGCTGTCATCATTGAAGAATCAGGTAACGCCACTGCATCAATTATTAAAATATTCTTCCCTATTTCGGGAGTTTCATCCACCGCGTGATAACTCTCTAGTGAGTCAAATTATTTGGAGACTTCTTGGGGGGGAGAGTCATCGGATTGGAGAAATCTTCCTTGTGCCTGCAGTCTAAGACTCTATTGAATCTGAATAGTGAAAGATCCATCGTGGATGATGGCTACTGTTTTGAGATGAACCAACAACGACGATGTCATGCTAGGTTTTTCATTAGGCTGGTTTATATCAACTATAGTTCAGATTACACGAGCATACGAGGAGGGGGAGAAAGAAGGGATGGAGGTGGAGTCGACAATGAGGAGGGAGTTAAGTGGCTGATCAAGAAGTGAAGAAAACAGATTGCGGTAGGCAGTAGGCAGCGTCTATACAATTTTAGTAATGTGCCTGAGCACTGGCCAATAATACAATTCAAACTCCTACAATCTCAAATTGATCACTGGACTCATCCTCTTCTGCTCCAGCTTTTAAGTCCTCATGATTTTGCGTCACGAATTCTACACGTCTGGCTCGTCGTATATTTCCTTCCTCTCCCCCTGAACATCGGCACGAGCAAGGCACGACCTTGTCCTTCGGATGCATTCCACTTTCTGGGCAAACGTTCGATGATTGTTTTTCCCGTTCTTTCAGATCTGGCGGCAATAGGTGCAGGGATGCATTGATTCTTCTTTGGCCGCCTAGATTGGCCGCCGACTGTCATTGCTGTCACTATCATCTTCATGTCGACACTTGCATTCACAGCATCTATCGGCCGTTCCCCCTCAGCGTGCGGGAGAGAGACGCGATAGCGTGGAACTTCCGTCGGCATCCTCACAAAATTCGCTGCAAAGGAAGAGCCTCAGAGTTGTCTAGATGCTATCAATGATTATTTTGATGCTGTCATTCATGGATGCGATTAGCATTGATATCATCATCAATGCAATGCAGCGATACTTGGTACGACTGGCGTATCTCGACGTATGTACGAGCAAAAAGATTTGCTGAAACTGAAATCGCACCTCAAAGCACAGCAATTCAACATTGTCGACAATACGGCGTTCGATCTGCCTCTATACCGCCGCGGCGGCCGACACCAAGCATAGCAACCTCCTCTACAATGTCCTCGTCGACTCCCCCTGCCTTGGTTTCACTCAAATCGGACAAGAAGGCGTCCGAAACGGACAGATAGAAAATTCAGCACATCTTAAGGTACAGACTCGTATCTTAAGGTACAGACTAGTTTTAAACTGGTACTCTCTAGAGACATTCTAGCGCAAAGCGCAGTGCAACTACTACTGCACGTCTTACCACATTCCGTTGAGGTCGCGTCGTGGGTTTTTCTCGACAATGACGATAAGTACGTGGCAACTCCTGTGTTGCGGCCCGCAAGTTATCGGGCCAATCATCATATCCTATCAAGACCATGGAAGATGGAAAAATCATGTCATTTATGAGTCTGCCCCTTGTGTGAATGATAGCATTGTAGTGATCTTTAGACGGTCCTTGATTCGATCACGCCCGCCAACACTCGAACCGCAGCAATATGAAGCTGAAACTACTTAAATGTCTATGGTATCTTTAATAATTATCGTTACAAAATTGCCGCCAGAGTGGCGACAAACGAATGCGAGGTATATCAAAATTGGAAGGTGTGATGCACATAATATGCATCCTCAGTACATCCTAAAAGATGTATCATCCCCTCTCATCAACAGCTGAAGAAGAGAACGAAGGAGAAGGACACGAAGCAGAAGGGCAAACATAATTGGCAGGATGGACCAATTCACCAGCACCCATTCTCAAAGACGAATACATCTGATCCTCCTCCACAGCATTCCTCCAATCAAACCCCTCATACAGAAACTCTCGTTCATTCCGTCGAGCATTCCGTATCATCTCCTTCTTCCCGATGTAGAGTCGAGACTGTGTATAGGGAGTGTAGGATGTCCGAGAGGGGATGGGTACAACGGATACTTCATGGTTGAAGTGGACAGATCTTCTTCGTTTGAGAGTTGGATCTGGTTCGAGTATGAGTCTGGATATGAGGCTGGTTGGTGGATCTTGGATTGATATTGAGAGAGGATCATTGGCGTCATCATGATTGGTGCCGGCATCAGATGAGGAGTAGGAAGTAGTCGACGCCGTCAAAGATCCGTCACTCGGCTCATCATCATGATGTTGTGCCATTATCTTCCCATGATTTGCAAACTTGAGCGGCTCCACGTACCGGATCGAAGTAATCTCCTCCTTCAGTGAATCTTGCCGTAACAGCATCGGATGCACTTGCCTTTGCTCCCATATCTTTTGAGAGATGGATGCATTGATTAATTTGGGTGTGTAGATGCCCAATTTGTAGAGGAGGCGGCTGCGGATCTCATCGGCTTGTCGATCGGGTGGTGATGCTGGCCGTTGCTGTCGTGGTTTAGTGAGGATTGCCATGGTGGTTATGGTTAGTTGTGGTCATAATATCACCAACTAACAGTCATCAAGCGTGAACTGTTCGTGGTGAAGTTTCCACCTGCAGGCTGATACCTGGCCGGCTGCCAGCAGGCTTCAGAGGTAGGTAGGTGGTGTTTGATGACACTCGCCGCCACTCCGAGGATGATAGCGAAGAATCTATCGATGAATCTTGACCACAAACCATTGGCCGATGTCCGACCAACAGCAGGCCAAGCGCCTGTGGGCAGCGCATTGGATGATTGGTTTGGCGAAAGTTCACGAAGGTGTCAGAGAGCTTGACACGGTGGTTGAAGTGCGACACATGCTCGCCATCACCGCTGGAAGATTTCATGAAGAGTGTCCAAGTAAGAGTGAAAAATCTTTTTTTTGCGCCAACCATCAACTTTGATCCCGACTTCCGACTTGGATCTTGCTAATCTCTCTTCTCCCTGCTTTGCTTGTGATCGTATCTTTGTGGTCGTGGCAATCGTAGCGTTCCTATCTCGTTCCTATGCAGGTTGGAGAAGACTCTCTTAAGTTCATCATCATCGATCGAGTTCTGTAGCAATATTCGAGAGCGCTCTTTCTATGATGCGCAGAGTCGATTTCAAATCGTAGATGGGATATGTTTCAAAAAGAACACAAAGCACAAATGAAATCGAAAGTAGATAGCACATAAACATCGAAGTGAATAAGAGAGTGGAAGTAGATATCAACCTACACCGGACCAGCAGCTGATAATATATATGCAAACAACATTGAAGTGAAAAAGATAGAAGTAGATATCAACCTAAATCAGACCAGCTGATAACAAAAATGAGCGCCGCAGCAAGCACCACCTGCTCCAAATCCAACATAGCACGAGGCATAGGCCGCCTAACCGACCTAGTCTTCACCTCCGGCAAGGGCTCCTACGTTCAAACAACGTGCGGCCGAACTCTCCTCGACTTTCACCACCGGTATAGGCGTCGTGAACACAGGTCACTGTCACCCTCGAGTTATTGCCGCTGCCAAAGCGCAATGTGACAACATTATTCATTCTCAAGTGAACATTGGATATCATGATAAAAAGTTGGAGCTGACTGAGACGTTGCTGCCGCTTATTCCAAAGAATTTGGATACGATATTTTTTGGGACGACGGGGGCCGAGGCGGTGGAGAATTCGATTAAAATGGCGAGAGCGTATACTGGAAAGCATGGTGTGGTGGTGTTTCGTGGGGGATATCATGGTAGAACATTTGGTACGATGGCCTATGACTGTGAGTATCATCTTTTTGTTGTATATATTGAAATGATGAGCGATGAAAGTCGTTGATGCATTGCTACTTCTATCATCATCAATGCGAGATCTTATGAGTATCTCCATCTCCCAATGTATCATCGACTTTACAGACATCATCACGAATCTATAGACAAAAGTTTGGTGCACTCATCCCAGGAATTCATGTCACTCCTTTTCCCTTCACTTACCACGGCACTTACCTCTGAGATGGCCATGGATGAACTCGCACAATTATTCAAAGATACTCTTCACGAAGAAGACGTAGCTGCAATCATTATCGAACCAGTACTTGGTGAGGGTGGTTATTGTCCAGCACCACCCGAATTTCTAAAGCAAGTTCGTGACTTTGCACATTCCAAAGATGCACTCATGATTTGCGATGAGGTACAAACTGGCTTTGGACGGACTGGCTCACTATTTGCATGCGATTCAAATCACTATGGGGACATTCAACCTGATTTATTATGTATGGCAAAAGGAATAGCAAGTGGCTTCCCATTATCTGCGGTTGCAACACGACGTGAAATTGCTGATGCATGCGACCCAGGCATGCTAGGTGGGACAGTGAGTTTGCAGATTTTCAATGCTATACATTTCATCTAAGTCACGCCATCTCTAATTTGTGTCTTTCTGTTCTCACCTTCGTATCCAGTACGCAGGGAATGCATTGTCGTGTGCTGCAGCTGTGGAAACTCAAAAGGTTATCCAAGAGGAAGGCATGGTTGAAAATTCTCTAGCAATGGGTGAAAGATTGAGGGACAATCTACGGAATATTCAGTCAAGTGCTGTATCTAAGGGATTGATCGGTGACGTGCGAGGGCTGGGTTTGATGACTGGACTTGAGTTCGTGAAAGAGGCAGATTCTGGCTTAAAAGCAAAGGTTAGTCAGGCCGCTTTGAATGAGGGCCTGCTTCTTCTTGGCTGTTCGACATACGAGATAGTGAGGTTTGCACCAGCACTAAACATTACAGCGGAGGATATTGACAAGGGGACGGATATGCTTGAAAAGGCATTGAAGTCAATTTGAGAAGCAGGTATTAGAAAGAACATAATTCATGTGTTACTTTGAACATGGCATGCATGCAGTCTCCATTATATCATATCACTTAGGAAATTAGGTAAATGTTGCATTATTGCTACCTAGACATCATTGAACCAACAATTGGAGTCTTCATACGCCGAGGGCAGAACCAAACAGCGTCGCAGTCGGAACCACGGGACAGGGTTGTCTCTCCTACCACAGCTCGTTATAGAGTAGCCCAGGATATATTGACGTGAATGTCAATAAGCCTGAATACAGGCGAGATATACAAAGAACAGTATTTGCACGAGAGTATAAGCATATACCCTTCTCTATCCGTGGTTGTTGCGACCGCGTCGAAGTGCTGCCTGAGCCCGCTGGCGGCGTATCAAGAAGGCATCTCGTGCTGCTTTCACGGAAAGCAGCCAATAAGCTTGATGTTCACCAGAAGTTGTTTCGAGATCATCGAGATTGATTTCCATCAAATATTTAGTTCCGCGGATGAGAGTTCAGAGGATGAGGAATCAGAGGATGAGGATAACACATATGACAATAGTGCTGACGAGAGCGAAGACGAAGAGGAAGATATCAATTATGGTGAGAGTGATGTTGAAAGCGAGGGTGACGCTGCATCTGAGGATGCAGATCACGACGAAACAGGAGTGCAAGAGCTGGAGGCTGAAACAACAGGAGTGCAAGAGGAAGAGGCTGATACTACAGGATTGAGAAGAAGCAGCCGTCGTCCAGCACCTATTGATCGCCTCGCGGAAGACCCTAAATATATGAGACAGGAATCTCTCTCCCAGGCAAAGACATCTCAACAGCTGAAGGCTGAGGCTCAACGCCGAAAGGAGAACGTTGCTCTACTTTCCTTCGATGATGTGGAAGGTACTGTGCTATCAATGAGCCTGACAAATCTAATTCCTTTTCACAGGTTGTGCACATGTGCCTCCTCCAGCTCTCGCTCAAGCAGGGTCTCAAAACGTTTGGTGAGAGAGGAGAACATGCTGCAATGAAAGAGGTCAGGCAGCTACACGATTTCAAGACCTTTCGGCCGGTCCACGCGAAGACATTGACTCATCAGCAACGTGTCGACGCACTATCATCACTCATCTTTCTGAAAGAAAAATCAAATGGAGACATCAAAGGCAGAGCTTGTGCTGATGGAAGGAAACAAAGAGCTACTATGACATTTATCCTCCTCTCCTAGCCCTAAGCCCATCTCTTGCTGCTCCTCTATAGCTATTTGTAGCTCCTCTTTCCTCTCTAACGCAAGCATACCCGAAATTTTATCATGAATCAAGAAATTCCTCACCAGCCATTGTCCATGGGTCATCTCCATTAGCTTGATTGAGAAGCTATGTGCCCATTTTGCGCCCGAAAGATAGCTGCCCTCCAGACGACGATGTGTCTCTTGAATCGCACAGAACTCCTTGGATGTCATTCCTCCCATAAACCGCCGCCATCCTATCTGATCTTGTGAACGTGCCAACTTCTGCAATATCGGGTCATGATCGCCAGCAATGCAGTCCATAAAGCGTTTGCCATTCCGAGCCCTCACAATCCTCATGCTATACTTTTCCAACACGTCGCATGTCCCCACCGATTGCAGCCAGGAGTGTAGATTATCCGCTGACATCTGAAAACATTTTACCCTATCCTCTTCTTCACACATTAAGACGTGAGCGCATGACTCCTGAGCATCCAGACAAGAAGGACACAAAGGAGAGTGATTAGGATCACATCTGTGTAACCGCAAGTTGGTGCCGGCTATGTCGTGAACTTGCTTGCATGCCCATAGTTGGAAAAGTCGCGGGGCCTCGTGTAATGCCTTGTTCACGTTGACCCAATCTACTTGGACGAACGCGGATGGAAGCAGGATCTGTCTCTTAGCGAAGATCTCCCTGGCCAGCGCTAGGTGGCCATGAAAGCGGACTCTTTCACCAGTATCTGAAGTCATCTTCTCCTTACTATCCACATAGACGCAGATTAGCTCAAGTGGCAAAGGTTGCGCCGCCATTCCTGCGTTCGGATCAACGTCGTGAATCGCTAGTTTTGCGCCAGAGTCACACTGTTCATTCAACTGTTCAGGCCTAGACAGCTCCTCCCACACCAAATGATCGAGTTTATGAGTCGAGACACGAGAAAATACTGTACTGAATGTGAGAGCTTTGCAATGGATCATGATATTTTTGAGTATATCAGAATGCCGGCAACTCGACGGAATGCGATGAGGAGGCAAGTTTTCCACATTATGGAGAGCCCCCAAGCAATCAGAATAGATCTGGGTTGATCCAGCAAGTGTCGGCGAGAGCTTGTTCACAGCTAATAGAATGAGATGAATAGCGAGTAATTCCAAAAGCTCCCCACGATATGCGCAAGCAGCAAGTGTCTTCTCAGAGAATTTACCAACGAGTCGGCCTCTCCCCATAGAACACTCCATAATGAATGCAGCTGAACAGATATCTAGGTACATCTCCTTGATAAAGGATCCGTCCGCCACACATTCTAGTGTTCCATCGACAATAGCCACCGTTAAGAACTCATAGCTCCCCGTCAGTTCAAGATCTTCCCACATCCACATGCTACCCCATTGATCGAGGACTTCTCACAAAGTGCTTGGAGATAGACTGACCTGGGATTGGTGCATGACTGACCAAACGATATATTGCTGTATCCACCTCTTCTACCGTACACGCAACATTGAATTGAACCTGGGCATGATCACTACCATCTTTCACATATCTCCGAGGATTATTCTCATGCGGAGGGTATAATCCATAAGGCCATTGTCATGATAGCGAAACAAACTATTCGATGCTGCACAGTACCGCCACGGCTGGAGTTTGTGGCCGATGTGCACCCAATTTCCCAATCGGACGCTAAGAAAATCTCCTGGGGCTAATTGAGAGAGTGCCGACTTCCATACCTTAAAATCTTTTGATGATGGTTCCTCAGCGGGAAACTCAAGCTTAGACCACTTTTAATCCTCCCGACGCAGCCTCTTCTTATACCGTGGATCAATCTTCGAACCCCTCACACATAGGATATCCGATAAAAACAGCACTTGTTGGTGCAAGCGGACTCTGTTCAATTGCCGTAGTTCTTTTGGAGAATAGTGGAGATCTTCAAATACACACATGAGCCACTTGTCACCCACTCTTGGGAAGGGGTTGTCGATGTTATTCAATACCACCTTGTACCCGTAGGTGTTTATTTTTCCCAGATCGATTTTACCCAGCTGGGGCTAAGTGTATGGTCAGGCTCCCTAAAAATGGCTAATTTATCTGTTCTCAGCCGCTACTGGGGCTAACCTACCCTTTTATAGGCTTAAAATGCTCGTCTCGATGAGCTTGTTCCAAATCAATGAGTTGCTTCCAAAAATAAAAAAATATTTTGTTAGCCCCATTCCCTAGCTTGCCTTGGGGGTTAACCCCAAAAAAGAAGCCCCATCTCCAATTTACCCTGGTCTTCAGCTCCATATCACAATTCATTTCACCACGATTCAAAACCTTGCCAAGCAAAGCATGGATTTGAACTCCTCTCACTCTCAGCTTTCCAACGCTATGTTGATCACTTCTTGAAGTCAAATACTCATTGAGAACAGATTTGCTGGGGAGCCTGACCATACACTTAGCCCTGGAAGTAACCCAAGAGCGATATCGTTGAAAGGATTCATCAAAGGGTTGGTGTGCTCGACCGAGTTCAATAATGAAGAGCTCCATCGAGACCTGTGCTGTAATTCCATTGCTAGACGGGCAGCCGTAGTGCATCATCAGTTTATTCAATTGCTGAATGCCACATTCTATCGGCACATTTGGGAATCCACCACTTCAGAAGCCAATGTCCAGATCACGAATATCCTTGGGTGCCGTTCATATCATACCACCCAGAGGCATCAACTGATAATACGTCTTCTGTAAGCTCGACTGGAGATCCTTTATGGAAGCAGTTTGACAGCACAAACCGTACGATATTAGTCGTTATCAGATTCAGACATGGCTGCCTGGCCTATGTCTCTTCACCGAATCCTTTACTGTCATAGACGCGCAGAACTCGGCGAAGAGGTTGCTGTTGACATCGGCCCAGAATAATAATGAAACCAGGTCAAAGCTTCGTTAGAAGATTGGGTTTCTCTTCAGGTTTATTTGCTACGCACGTGGGTTATTGTACCTCTTAGGTTGTGTATTGCGTACCCATTACCCATCTTACTCTTAGGGCACTTCATTGTAGAAAGCTGCCCCCAATATATATGGCGCATCTCTAGAGCTTGAACTGAACTTTTGATCAGGCAGGAGGCTTGAACTGAACTTTTGATCAGGCAGGAGGCAGAGGTTGGGGCGAATCGACGAATACTTATATAGGCGGGGACAAGTTACAAGTTATCTTGAAAGGGCGGGGGGGGGGCGGGGGGTAAACTGCTGATTTTGGGGGGTACTTATGGTTCCCGAAAGGGGATTTTTTCCCCAGTGCATGAGACTCACTAGCTTTCCCCCAACCTCAACCACCACCATCAATATCATGCTCCGCAGGCATACAGCAGCCTCAGAGTATTGAGTCGGGAACACAGAAAAGACCGCTTCACCATTGGCATTTACCCTCTCAACTAGGGTGCACCGTGTGCGAGTAAAAGAGAAGAGATAAAGCAGTAGGTACTTAGGCGCACGCAGCTGAAGCAAGCAAGAGATTAGCGGCAATCTCAGGTATCTTTGATTTGATTTTCGAACGCCGACCCCATGCCCGCAGAGGCAGGCGATGGGGTCGGCGGCAGATTCGTATGTTGCTATTAAAAGCTATAATCCTTTTCTTTCGCATTGCTAGCCATTTCATTGCTCAAGCAGGCAGCATTGCTTTATTCGATCAATCGAATTGATATGAAACGAATCGCTGTAACATTACATTCGTAATGATTTGAACTTTTCGGGTAACGAAATGTAACATTGACTTCGCCTAACAAAATTCCTTCCCGCAATAATTTTTTCGCTTCCGACTTAAGGATTTCCCGCAATTTCTCCGAACGAATGTGAACAACCCTGGATTCTTGAGTGTTCGTTTTTGTTCTTGGCGCTTCACGGCACACTACAGGTCTCGCATCTACAGAAACATTCAGAAGGTTGGTTAGGTTAAAGAAGTGATGATAGTGAAGAAGGGGTGTCAAATGGGTGCATTTGATGGTGATTTGTGGTACTAGTATGTACGATTATGGTACTTTATCGTATGTAGGGGGAATGTTTTCTGTAGAAGCTCTAAGAACTGAAGCACCTTGAGAACCCGATTGAATAATCGTAAATAACACCGGTCCGGCCGTCAATCACCAGACCGCAACCATGGTGCCCACACTGCCGCTGCCGAAATAGACCAACTTATTCGCCGACCTATGGGCCAATCGATGGCCAATCATTAGTATGGACTATTAAGTTAGTGCCGAAGCCCTCGCCGCAGCCAAATCCCCAAAGAGAAGGCAGAATGGTGACGATGATTTACACGGCGATGTTCGGCGCGCTCGCCGGCCAACGAACAGTGCTTTTCGAACATCCCAATGACCGTTTCTTCTGCATCCAAGCACGATAACATGTTCATAATAGTCTATACTAATGATTGGCCATCGATCGGCCCATAGGTCGGCGAATAAGTTGGTCTATTTCGGCAGCGGCACCATGGTTACGGTGTGTGGTGTGTTGCGGTTTGGTGATGGACGGTCGGGCCGGTGTTATTTACCGATTATTCAATCGGGTTCTCAAGGTGCTTCAGTTCTTAGAGGTTATCTCGAAGTCTCAGTTCATACATACGTCAAAGTACATAATCATAGATACCACCTACACAAATCACTTGCTTTCACCCTCCCCATCATCCCAAACATACCACCATCAACCAACCTTCGCTGAGCGCTGAGTAGAGATAACCGAGACCTGTAGTGTGCTTCACGGGTCCAGGGCACATAAAAGAATGGGCTGAACCACAAAATTGAAAAAGTGGTGCCCTCTTTTTCATCTAGATAAATTTCCGTACTTATGCAACCGTTTAGGGGGGGCGCCCTTTCCATCAACACCACCGTGCGTGTTATCAAAATTCTGCACTCAAACCTCCTCAAAACACTTCGATGACATCTTCACCATGACGCTGTGCTAGTAAAAATTATGTCAATGGCTATGCCCATTTTATTTCTCGATCCGACGCATTTGCCTTCTATCATGCTATTGGACTATGAATCCGCCATATCGAGAAATTAAGGGGCATTCAGTCATTGTGCATTTGATGATGGCAACAGCACATCATCGGATGATCTCCGATCCACCGATGCATCATACCATGCCGACAAAGACGAGTGCTGCCGTCGACCCAACATCAACAACAGTTCAGGAAATTAATTAAGATCGCTCGCCATCGTCGGTAAGACAGGTTTAATTATCCCCATCACTGTCATCATTTTGTTGGAGCCGATCCACTGACACAAGCACATTTATTTTTTTTAGCCGAGATCCACGGACACAACCATTTCCGACAAAGACAAAAACACGACAGAACTGATATCAACAGGAGCATCTGATAATGAAGAAGACCCGCTGTCATCGTTGGCGGGACAATTGTATTTAAAATTGAATGTTTGCTTTGCTTAGTAAGAAACTTAAAAATGAGAGGTGAGTGCAAGAGAAGTTCTAAATATGTTATCACACTATATTATGGATAGACTCACATTTATTACACATTAAATATTATTAACTCTTCTTTGACTTTTTTGTATCTACTTCATTGGATGTGTTAGGTGGCTCGGGTGCTGGTCGCTTTTGATGTTTGCTGCTCTTATTCGTGTCCACGCTTGCTTTCAACTTTGATCTCAGAGACACGTCGTGCTTCGGACAATGCTCTTCCTTCCACTGACGGAAAACAACAGCAAACCTAGAATGAACAATCTTTTGCAGAATTATGCGGTACACTTCGTCTATTGCACTGCGCTGGACCGACATTGGGCTGGATTGACACAGGTTTACAAACTTGTGGCAAAGGTGCTTGTTGTCCATGACGAGACGCTTCCCCTCTCTAAAACAATTGCGCAGGTTTTGAGTCATGAGATCATGTGTAAAGGAATTGCGGACGACTTTCATTGCTTCCTTTCCCCAATCAAAGAAGTATTTTGAAACCAGTGTAAGTCCACCACAGTTCACCATTGCAATGTTAGTGTCATAATACTTTTACTTTGCCATACATTCTTCGTCTGCGTCTTCTTCCAACAATATCATTGACAACAGTAAGCGCTTACTCTCATTCTTTTCCTCACTATCTTCTTCATACTGGCTTAGGAGCGTGTACTTTTCCAGCATGTTCCATGTGTAGAGTTGACGGGCATGTGCAGTTTTTGTAAATTGCCATTTCCGTAGATGAAATGCCGAGATGTGCTATGGCGTCACTCTCTACCATCCAAACCCCTTGATGGCAAAGTGATAAATTATTGGATGCAACAATCATGTTGATAATATATTGGAGTAATAGTAGGATGGGGTACATGCTTGTTTCGGAGGAGCCGTTGTCATTGGTAGGTTGGTTTTGTGTGAATATGCTTGGTCATTGGCATCGGGTGCACAAGTAGATGTCAATTATACTGTTAGAAATTTACTGGTACCTATTTTGCTACATACTATTGTGATAACGCGCATGGTGCAGAGGCCTTTTTTTGTGGTTCAGCCCATTCTTTTATGTGCCCTGCACGGGTCCCTCCCCGTTCGCGATTATTGTGAGTGCCTTTCGAAAGAATCAGGGAAATGGTGTGGCATTCCAACTAGGGTGCACCGTGTGCGAGTGATAGAAAAGAGATGAAGCAGTACATACATAAGTAGACGCGTTCACGCAGCTGAAGCTGAAAGATGAGTGACAGCCTCAGGAAGCCACACAGTTATCTTTGATTTGATTTTCGAACGTCGACCCCATGCCTGCGAGAGGCAGGCGATGGGGTCGGCGGCAGATGGTCTATGTTCTTGCAGTCGCAGGCATGATTGGGCTATTTTGCTATCAAAAGCTTTAAAATCCCTTCCCTTTTCTTTCGCATTGCTAGCCATGTCATTGCTCAAGCAGGCAACATTGCTTTATTCGATCAATCGGATTGTATTCTACGATGTTGTACGAAATAAGTGCATGCTTTCGATAGCGTGTGAAAGTGAAACGAATCACTGTAACAGTAGTAACGATGAACTTCTCGCGGGTAACAAAATGTAACCATGACTTCGCCTAACAAAATTCCTTCCCGCAATAATTTTTTCGTTTCCGACATAAGGATTTCCCGCAATTTCTCAAAACGAATGCGAACGAAATGTGAACAACCCGGATTCTTGAGTATTCGTTTTTGTTCTTGGCGCATCACGGGTCCCTCCCCGTTCGCGATTATTGTGAGTGCCTTTCGAAAGAATCAGGGAAATAGTGTGGCATTCCAACTAGAGGATGACACCGTGTGCTCTAGAGAAAGAGAGAAGTTCAAGCAGATACATAGGTGCATCAACCTCGGAAGTCACAGTATCTTTGGCTCTCCCAAGCAAAACTTCACGGCGTAAGTTTGGAGGGCGATTATTAGTATGAACATTCGGCACTATTGTGTACCGTGCACCGTGTGCTTTTTTAGAGAGTACATAGCGTTGAGAAGAGGTAAAGCAGATAGATATAGACGCATGCATGCCAGCGAAATGAGTGGCAACCTAGGACTAGGAAGTCACAGGTATCTGATTTTGAGTTTCGAAAGCTGACCCCATGCCTGCAAGATGCAGGCGATGGGGTCGGCGGCAGGTTTGTCTCAATACTCATTAAATGCTGCTAGCTGTTGAAAGCTACTAAAAAGTTTCTTCGCATTGTGCCTGGCCGCATCATAGCTATGCGTGGAGCAAGGATCATAGCTGTGCGTGGAGCATTGCCTCATTCGATCAATCTTCTTTCTCATGATTTGATAATGAATTGTATGACAGTGCTAAAACGAATCGCTGTAATTCTGTCTGTGCTGCAATCTTCGCAGTTAGTAAGACTCGGAAGCTGTAAGAGTAAGACTAATAATTGCGTCAGTATCAAATCATCTTCTTCTTGAATCTTTCTATCACTTTCCACTTCCTCTCGATGATCATTCCCATCCTCTGAGCAAGGCGAGCATTCCGTTCCTCTTTCTCTTGAGCTATTCGATCGAGCAATCTCTTCAGCTCTGGCACGTCTTCCTCTCAACGAGACCTGCAGACTCCTGTCGGGCGGCAAGCTGGATTACGCCTGCCTTCAGTTTCTAATTATTCCATGAGGCATTGGCATTATCATCAGTTCGATAGACTTCCGTTCCTCCAATGATTGTATAATATTTTGACATTGGTTTCGAGCTCCAAAAGCACGGCCAAAATCTTAATGTGTATACTACGTCGTCAAATTCTAGGAGGCAAATTTTGCCTCCTAGAAAATGATACACTTGATTAAAATTGAAGCAAAACGATTCACACGGCAATCTTCTCCGCTTTGTCGACTGACGGCCATGGACATGGTAGCTTTCGATTGAGTCAAACGATGAACCACGAATGATTGAACATCGAAAGTGCGAGTATAATCGGGTGCGAGTGGCAATCCTAAGTATCAATCGATGGAGTCCTGTCTGTCCATGGAGCGAGAGTTTTGGAAGGTTGCCTCCCCTAAGTAAATATGTAGAGTCCCGCAATAATTTTTTCGTTTCCGACTTAAGGATTTCCCGCAATTTCTCAAAACGAATTCGAACGAATGTGAACAACCCCCAGGGAACTTCTTGAGTATTCATTTTTGTTCTTGGCGCATCACGGGTCCCTCCCCGTTCGCGATTATTGTGAGTGCCTTTCGAAAGAATCAGGGAAATGGTGTGGCATTCCAACAAGATTGAAAGGCATGGCGCCTATTTCTCATTAGGCGGTGACAAGTTAATCTTGAAATTCCTATTTGAAAGGGGGGGGGAAACTGCTGATTTTGGGGGGTATGGTTCCCGAAAGGGGATTTTTTCCCCAGTGCATGAGACTCACTAGCTTTCCCCCGCCCAACCTCAATCACCACCATCAATATCATGCTCCGCAGTGCTCCTACGGCATGCAGCAGCCTCAGAGTATTGAGTCGGGAACACAGAAAAGACCGCTCCATCATTGGCATTTACCCTCTCAACAAGATTGAAATACATTGCGCCTATTTCTCATTATTTCCTCCCCACTTCAGCTGTGTTGTTGCTGCTGCCATCAAAGAATTGCCTTTTAAATCGGTCCGATGCATTGTTACATGCTTTCATTGTGCAAAACCACGATGTGTCTATTCTCCCGATGGTCGTGGCTATCGTGCAGCAGCGGCCGCACTGAAAATGGTTACTATAACGAAGATGGCAGGGCCTTGAGTTTGCAAGATATTTGCGTCCACTGTGGAGAAACAGAGGATACTGGATCCGCTGGAACTTTCCTTCTAGGACAAAATCAGTTAGAGGAGCGTTGTTTGACAGAAGCATATCAATGTAGGCCTATCTGCATCGAATGCCTTAATATGAAGCGCAAAGTTGTCACTTCTGGGAGGAAGAATGAATTGAAGGCGAGGGAAGAAGAGGAGGGCGAAAAGCAGGTTGACTAGCTAGAATAAGTAGTACCTAGTGACACCCACTGGGGAAAAATTACTGGGGAATTAATTAGCGGGGGTGGGGGTGACCTTCGCGAGCCAACCGTTTTGAATCGGTCCGACGCTTTTTACATGCTTTCATTGTGCAAAACCACGATGTGTATATTCTCCCAATGGTAGTGGCTATCGTGCAGCAGCAGCCGCACTGAAGCAGTAGCTTGAATCGTTTCAGAGCGTTATTGTTGTGGTGATTTGCTCTTCCACGACAGCGATCCTTTGAGTAAAGTTCTTGTTCAAGAGATGAATCTGATATTGAAAATGGTTACTCCTACTATCGAAGATGGCAGGGCCTTGAGTTTGCAAGATATTTGCGTCCACTGTGGAGAAACAGAGGATACTGGATCTGCTGGAACTTTCCTTCTAGAACAAAATCAGTTAAGTAGAGGAGCGTTGTAGCTAGATAGATAGATAGATTATTTTAGTCACTACTCTTGACTAAAATAATCTATCTATCTATCTAACTCTCTAAAATAATCTATCTATCTATCTAACTCTCTAGAGACGCCGGTGTCAGTAGAGAAAGAAGAATTTATGGTCGAACACAAGTAAAAAAACGCTAATAAAAGTTGGCCGTTTGTTAGGCAAATTTGGCTGGTAGATCTACGATAGGAATTGGTATATCCTCATGCGAACTCAAAAACGGCCGTTTCAAGTCACGCACCACTTCGCCCAACGACTTCGGACTGCACTGTCTCATATGTACACTTTTTCACCGCGATAAACGGCCAAAGACGCAACCACAGCACAACCACCATGATGCCATTGTGGACTGCCTAGTAGTACAAAATCGACACTGTGCCATGCGCACCTTTTGATATATTAGACGGAAAAGCCAATTTGTAGATCGCATGCAAAAAAGTTGCGCACGAACGGACGATCTGTAGGAGAAAAAATTTTTGCCCCGCGACGTAACGGAAATTGGTTGATGCAACTGATGCTGTGGACTACTGCCTTAGGTAATCATCATTACCACCATTCACGATGCCACCACGACGCAACAATCGATACTATATATCCATAGGGAGGAATCAGTGTCTTGGTAGCTGCTGCTTCGCCCGATTACGTCGTCTGGAACGTCGGTTACTTGATGTCAACAAATTTCAAATAATTTTTTATTTCAACGCTACTGCGCAGTAAAGAGGGGCAATAAACCATTTCCAAAGGCAACCAACCCGCTCCCTCGACTCCAATATCATTATAGACAACGGCTTGGCACTCTGGAGCGGAAGGAGAGGCTGTACAACGTTGCCTACGCGGTGCAAAAATATACACAAATTGTCGTTTCCGTCGAAAACAACAATCAACTGACAATTTAATGAAGACGGCGTGGATATCGATTAAAGAAGCATTCATATATCACTATTATGATAGTATACTTCATGGGAGCAACATTAATAATGATTGTTGAGGGGAACAGCATATTTATCAAGTATTACTTATTTAATAATTTACATAAAATACCACAAGTAATAACACAGTATATCCGATATTAAACTCTACCATGATGCACCACCAACACATTGAAGTCTTCTGTTGTAGTTATATGATCGTATGGTACAAGGATAACCACTCATTTGTTATCATTGGTTGTTTACAAAGTTGATTATTGCATACACTCTGGGTAGAAAAATAGATTGCCTCTCACTGATGAAATGTGCTTGATCATGTACAAGTTGATGTTTGTGAACAGTTCAGGTAGCAAAAGACGTCCCCCAAGTAATATATATCAATTGAATGCGAGGAAACCCTCTCCTTTGCTGTGTATCACCACGTAAACGTCCGTGGGAGGGGTGAAGGGAGGTAAAAGTTGTGGATTTTATGCCGTCGATGGCGACGTTAATTTCTTCATTTTCGATCAACCAACTGAGTATTGCTGTCGTTTCCAATTAGATTATGATGTATAAGATTGGATAAGCTGAGTATCATAGGTGTATTTTTCAGATGTGCATAACTGTGGCCATAGGAGTGGAGGACATCATGGTGAGGGTGTAAAAGATGATATTCGGAGGGTGGATTTGAGTGGTACCGATTAGCGAATTTGAGGTTACGATAGGAATCGTCCCTCTAGCTACGGCCAAAACAGCGATTTGTACGTAGGAATAGTAGTAAGAATTACTTGTGTTCGACCTTAATCTATATACTAAACCTGACGCGCGTGTGCGTGCGTGCGTGCGTGCGTGTGTGTATATCATGTCCGTTTGTCCGTTAGTTAGTGAGGTAGCCAAAATTTGCTGGCCAAAATTAGCATATCCGCCAATTTTGGCGAGGTTGTTTCTTCTCAATTTACACAAAGTAATACGTAGGAATTAGTTCCTAAAAGTCTATTGGCGAGGCATGTGACAGCCAGTCCCAGTGTCACATTTTGAGGTGTATGTAACACGAAGCGGATTGATTGAGTTTGGTAAAAGTGTCACATTCAGGGGGTTGAGTTTGGGAGTGTCACAAATAATTATTATTATCACAGTGCACAATCGTACTTTTAGAAGTGTAGTGGATGCAGGTGCCCAGTAGAAGCGTCTTTTCTTGCAGCGGCAACGAGTTTAGGGTAGGAGCAAGAATAGATTGGACGGTGGGTACAAGCAACATAAGCATTCATGAGAAGTGGCTTCTTGAGGTGCAGCTTCTTCTTTGGCAGGAGCGAGTGGTAAGCATGTGAGAACATGAACAGACAAACCACAAGAGCTGCACGCAAACGAAAGGCAGATAAGTAAATTAGAATGAGGCAATTCTCATATTACTGTACAGCAGAGAATAATTATAATACCATGTTACATGTGTAACTAAATATTACATACTGACGCGAAGCGCTAGCCGCGCTTGCGCGGCTAGTAGAATAAAAGTAGTCACCCTACATAGGATCTTCAGACACCTGTCTGAGTCACTTGGGAGGACTCAGCACACGTGCATGCTGAGAACGCAGAGTCCCTCTGAAGAGGACTCCCATTTATGACAGAAGACCCTATGTAGGGTGATAAGTAGAAGTGACACCCACTGGGGAAAATTACTGGGGAATAAATTAGTGGGGGGGGTGACCTTCGCGAGCCAACCGTAATAGGAATTTCGAATTTCAAGATTAACTTGTCTGTTTCTTGCAGAAACTAACTAACCTAGAAGTTGTACCAAATACAACACAACCTAGAAGTTGTACCAAATACAATAGGGTTATCTCGCATAGGAAGAGATCCGAAAACACCTCTTCGTTAAGTAGTTGTCAGTTATATATATCCCAACCATTTTATGAAAACGGCACCTCGGTGCCGTTTTGTGTAGAGCTTTGGTATGTTTCTACGTAAAGGCCCCTCCTATTGAAACCGTACGTCCCGCTTTTTACGTCCCGCGTAACGGTCATATTTGATGAGGCGGGTCGTTTCTGTTACCCCCTCTCCTATTCAATCCAGGTCCGTCCGAAGAGCCCGCTGGGTCATCCCTACGAATTATCATTGACTTCGACTGTCGATTTAACCAGCCCACCATGGCGTCCATCCGCTGCCTATGCAGGTGGATCATTAGGTACTATGTTATGCTCACTGCTTGCAGTAGTACTTGCTGTAGTATTTGTTGTTGCTTTAATAATTATCATAAGACTAGATAGGATAGTACTATATACATAAAATAATACACATAAAAAATCATGCACATCAAATCATATCACATCGGAGGCTACCGCACTTATCGATGATATTCCGCCGCATGTAATGCACCAATCATCATTTTGATAATTGCAGTTTGAATCGCCGTCTACAGACTTTTTGATGTGTTATTTTATTGTTGTGTCATTATTATTTCATGCACATCTCAATGAAGTGGATTGGCGACTCGTTATTTCAATAATTACGACGTGGACGATGACATTCTACCGCAACTGCCTTGCTATAGACATCGCCGATATGTCTTTGCTGCTCCTTATCTCACGAGATATCGATAACATATTGCAAATGAGTGCTTATTTCATAGCCATTGCGGATAGGATAGATGTCATGGTCATTACATAAAATTTTTTGGTGGAGATGTGCTTCACAGTTTTCCCAGGAATACTGTGATTGAAGGCGGGGCGGGTCGTATCTGCCCACCAGTGTTGGTTGGTTGGTGGGTACAGACAGACCAACCATGGCCGAACAACCCGCCTTTGACCGTTTATTTTGCCGTTATGAACGTTAAGCGGGACGGAGGGCGGGACGTATTTTTTCAATAGGAGGGGCCTAAGAGGCAAAACGGCACCTCGGTGCCGTTTTCAAAAAAGGCAGTAGGCTTTAAAATATTTGTTAGATTTAAAGCATGAGCCAAAATGTGGCCTATAGATCTTATTATTGCATACAAGGGCTACAGGATTTTTGAAAAAAAGCCGGTAGGAGCTGCCTAGCTTTGCCCGCTAACAAATCAGATTTCAAAAACGGCACCGAGGTGCCGTTTTCAAGCCTTATGGGTACTGGGCCCAACACAAAAACGGCACCGAGGTGCCGTTTTCAAGATGGTTGGGATATAGTTGTCAGTTGTCATTGCTGTCTTTATTGCTTGATGAGACAGCAACTTCAAGACAGTTTGCTGTCTCAATTGGTGCCGTGATTTGGTTATAGGCGAAGAACCATATAGACTAGAGATACTTTTACGGCGTGCCACGTCTGTTGGGTGACTAGAGTTAAGTATTGAGAATGATGAAGAACGTAGAAGAGGCTCGAAACTGTTCGTAGACAAAACAAAAAAGTAGGGTTAACTAACCGTTTGTTGGAAGCGATGGTGAATATCTCTTACAATATCTACACATTTCACTCGTAAAAGACTCGCTCTCTCTCTAGAGCTGTCTTTGAAGAAAGATCTGCCTGATGCTTTTATGAGTCACTAGGGCCGGCACGGCACGGCAACGCATCGATCGACCTGCTTGCTTCCTGCCTCATTCTATAAGTAGATAACGCTGCTGGAAATACTTCTCTCTCTAGAGACTCCTTCATAAAAAGCTCGAGAGCTACAGATCGTGCCTGCCCTTCTCATAATACATAACGAGTCGCACCACTATTGCTTATTGAAATATCATGTGCAGATGCAACGGAAGAGACGTTACTGGTGATGGTAGTACTGTTACTGTCAATGGATCCGCTGCCACCTCTACTTCCTGTTCACGCACAATATCAACGTTTCCAGAAGAAAAGCCGAAGAAAGTCATCGACACTACCGATCTCAACGTAGAAGATATAGAGTCCCTCAAGAAATCTGATCCATTTCTCTATTTTTCGATCCCCGCTGTACGCGAAGCTACTGTTCATAATAGAGATATTGACTTGTCGAATCTCCGCGACTGCCAGTCAAGCAGAGTCGAACGATGCAGCCGCATCTCCTTTGAATGTCATACCGACTTGCTCATGGAGGAGTTAATGGAAGAGTTGTCAGGGCTGCCGAACTTGAAAGATCTGGATGCGATTTTGGGGTCTTTGTCTCTGAATTCAATTGATACAGATCAATGAGAGGAGCTGATGTAATATTATGTGGTAAATAATAATACTGTGTAAAGGTGAATTGATTCAGAGATGTTGAAGAAATCTTGTAGTACTTCTCTAGATGTGATATCTGACGCGATTCAGAGTTTGCTTCGTACTCCCACCATCGTCTATGCATCGAGCTCATCTCGAGCCTTCTCACACCAGCACCATTCTCATTAGCAAGCCTTTGAGCTTTCAAATGCGATATATACTTCGTACACAATATTCATCTCCCTCAGCTTTGACTTTGAAGTATTCGCACTTTTCAATTGGTGTGCTACAGCTGGCCGAGGATACCATTCCTCTTGGATAAAGCGATTACCGGCTCAATACTCTCTTTGATCTTCTTCGCCTTCATTGCCGATGCAGGATGCAGCAAAGCTTGTATTTCAATCTCTCCAGTCCTAATTGATACCCCTTCAGCTTCAGAAATGGTGCAATAGTGTCTTGTAACATTCAGCAGCAGAACAGGAAGTGCGTAAGGAATAATTCGTGATAGACGTTGACTCGCTTACCGTTTACCGGGCTTTGCGATAAATAATTTATAGTCATACTCTGTTCTATCCACTGATTCATTGCATAGATAGAATTACATGCTGAGCATTTCAACCTGCTCTCAGGCTATCACCTCCACAGTGGTGCTTTCGGAGAATGTAGAGACCTCAGAGAGTGCTTCTGATTACTGATTACGGTTCGACGCTGGTCCAAATCTCTTGCTAATTTTATACAGTATTGTCGCCACGGAGGAAGCAGATCTCATTTGAATGATAATATCTCTAATAATTTACGGAGCAAGGATACTTAGGAGCAAAATATGTGTTTCACTTCTCTAGTGATGAGTCTGAATACTGAATAAGTGCTTGCTGACGAAATTGATGAGAGAGAAAGATTATATTATTATCTATGGTTGAAGCCAATTTCTAGGAAAGGATACAATCCCGTTCGTATGGTAGATAGCTTCTTCATCATACGCGATACTTCCTCAAAAGGTGATCATAAGAAACACCGGAGGTTAGCTCTATGATTGGCGATGCGATAGATACCATTCCAAAGGGTACCAGTCGTCATCCATTCGAGACGTTCGTCCATTCATGTTGCTACTATAAATGATGGGATAGGATTTGAAGCCCCTCTTGTCCAAAAGCGAAAAGTAGAGGACCACTTTAAAGAGATGATTTCCGGGTCCGAGGAAGTAATTTAATCGGAGAGTACGGAATCATCTTTGAATCTTCAGGTTTGGAAAAGATGGAAGTATACTCATCACTGTTGAAGTTTGGAGGGCTCATAATCGACTCAAATTGTTGCGAATCAGATGTTTTAGGTTCCAGTTCACGAAGATTCGACTTGAATGTCTTGGGTTTGGGCATGCGGAAAGAAGGAGTTGCAACTTCCTCTGTCATTATCAATTGCTGCGACCACGCAGAGTTAGGTCCCAAGATGATTGGCTTCGTAGTATCAAGCTTCACAAATTTGGTTGATGGCATAACAGGAATCGGACTTAGATCGGCCAGATACAACCCTTGCCAATCCACTTCAGTATCCACTTTTCGCTGAGGAAGTGGCGAGGACTGAAGCAAGTCAATCAGATCAGTGAACTCCGAAGCAGATATTTCTTCGAAAGAAGGCAACTTTTCCTCGACCGGTGCAATCTTTGCCCTCTTCACCAATAGTTGAGAATCTGCAAGGTCTTCAGTGTTGCCGATACTCCAATCTTCCGATGGAACCTTGTTCTCTAAATCTTCATCAGCCATCACATTCATGATTGCGAGATTGGCTGCGACGGCTGATTTGCGTTTTGTGCTGGTTCGAGTAGAGGGAGTCGTCAACTGGGACTTGTCTGTATTCCTACTTTGAGAGTGTAGAGGTTCATTTGATAGGCATCGCTTCTCTTCGCACTTTTGTTTCTTCTTGCCAAGGCCTCCAAACTTGACTTTATCCTTGCACGATGAGCACTTACCACAGTCCTCTCGCTGGCAATTCTCACACTCTCCGCAACTATTTCGCCTGCGACGACGCCCACGAGCCGAGTCTGGAGTCGGTGTAATAAATTTGGGAGGCCTCGCAGGCAGCGCAGCCTGAGACTGGGATCCTGATCTCACTGGAGTTTGAACCACTGAATTGGAGGGACCGTCACAGACGTGGCCCTTCTTTGGCTGTCCACAGACACTACATTTGTAGTCCCTAGAACTAAGGCGAGGCTTTGCAATATCTACATCATCAGCTAGAGACGATTCTGCACCCAATACTTCGTCATTTACTTGGCTGGGCAGCTTCGAAAGACGTGCTGAAGCAGAAGTCATAGCTGACTTTGCCACCGGTGTCTTTTGCGCTGAGTACTGCAAATCATCTTTGAATGTAACTCTAGCTTTGCTTCTTTCTGGATAGGGGGACTTTCTCTTCGTCTGAGGAGAATATTTAGTGGCAGACTTGTGAATGCTAACAAGATCGTCGCCGTGAGAACGACTACTACGACGGCCCCCCGTGACTGCTGCTCCTTGGTTGATCTTCTTCTTCGCAGGAGCTTCCTTTTTCGCGGATCGTCTCTTCGACGCACCTACTTGGAGAGCATTGGAAGCGCCCTCGCCAGCCCATTGAGAGCGTGAAGTCAATCTTTTGGCAACAGTATTACCAATTGCTGAAACAAAAATACAGTGTGAGGTTAACATTTTGTATCGACAGATGCATCTAAAAGACAAAGTGTGAAGTCAAAGAGAAATAAAACTTACTTGCCCTCGCAGTCTTCTCATCTACATCAACCAAACCTTCCTCAGGCTTCAAACGATTACGATATTTCATCATTCTCCCTTCCAAACCGTTCAAGAAATCGAATGCCTCGTTGCTCACCCTCTTCTCTTCATCTCGATCTCGTTCCTTCAAAGCATGTACTTTCAGTTGCCGAAAGAAAGAGAACATGATCATTTTATAGTTCGCGTCCTTCATTGATAGAATGATAACATTTCCACTTGTTTTGACAGGTAGGGAGGATTTTGAGTCATCCTCATAGTCAATACCATCATCATCCTCATCCTCATCGCTACCAAGGATGGTAGCCTCCTCTTCTTCCTCCTCTATTGCTGCATCTTTCTCTTGAACTTCACTATCAGGATCCACGCCCTTCCATTTAGCCTGAGATTCGAGCCTCCTGGATATATCGCTGCTTATTTCTATGATATAAAAGAGGTGGAAGTGTAAGATTGCCTGACTAACAATACACCTAACGAGAGAAGAGCATACACAAATAGATTCACTTACTCTCCCACGCAGCCTTTTCATCAATCTCAACAAACTCCTTCTTTCGATCTCGATAGTTTCGGTACTTCATCAACTTCCTTCCCGTACTCTTGAGCAAATTGTACGTCTCTTCCTTCACTCTATTCTCTTCATCGATATCTCTAGCAAATGATTGTTTTGCACCCAACTTGTTGAAAGGCAGCAAACATAACTTGCTTATAGGTTGGATCCAGTAGAGATAGAATGATGGGAGTGGCTGAATCGTTTAGAGATGGAACTGATGATGGGAGTGACCTCCTCTTCCGCCACATAATGTGATGTTGTAGCCTCCTCTTCCACCGAATGAGATTTGGTCTCCTCTTCCGCCTCATGAGATATAGTCTCCTCTTCTTCCGTCTCAGGAGATTTAGATTCTAGTCTCTTGATCCTCCAAATATCATTGGATATTTCTTTGGTTGGTAGATTATCAAAGAGCGCAAATGTTAGAATGACCATGGAATAATGTGTACAATGTATGTAAAGTTGTCAACACACACACAACACTCAGTGTACATCTGCTACACAACAACTATATATAAACTCACTAATCCTCGCAATCTTCTCCTTAACCTCCACAACACCCATCTCCGGATATCGAAAATTGACATAATTCCAAAATGTTCCACCACCCGCCTTCTTCAACAATGCAATCACTTCATCCTTCACTTGCTTCTCGTCCCTCTCTCGATGATCCTCTTCTTTCTTGGACATGATATTGTTGTTGTTGTCATCACTACCCAACTTCTTCTTTTGAAAGTAGGAGTGCAGGAATGACTTGTAATTGGGATCTTTCATGGAGATGATGATAATTGGTTCGTCTGAAGTGAGGTTGGATGACGTCAGAGTATTATCATTAGCACCATCATTATTTGCATTGGTGGTAGTGTTGCGCCACTACTACCCTCTTCTGCTGCAGGAATAATTCCTTCAGAGGAATAATCTTGTTGATAATTGGCAGTGCTGCGCCGAGAGCGTTGTTGTACATTGAAGTGGATGAGGGAGGCTGATGAAGATCAATATAGCAGTGTTGTCATCTTGAAATGACTGAGGAGCAGGAGCAGGAGCAGCAGCAGCAGCTACAGCAGTGATGACGGTGTCAACTGTACCGGTATCGGCGGCGGCACTATCTTCTGAGGATGACGCGTCGACGTCGACGTCGACGGCATGAGAGGCAGATTTGATATTATTAGATGGCTCCTTCAAGAGGAGGCGCCGCTTTGCTCTTCTTTAGCATCATTGCCGAGAAGAGGTTGCTACCATGATAGCCGCTTGAGGAGGAGGCGGAGCAGCAACAGCAATGGGCGGTGGACGACCGGCGGCGCTGGTGGAGGCGAGCGGTGCTCCATTGGGAGCGGAGGGCGGTGCGGCGACGATGCCTGCATCGGCCAGCATTTTAGTCAGAGAAAAAGGCATCCTAAAGTAATAATGAGCAGTAGATGCAGCAGCATTGGATCTACTCTCTAGAGAGCCGTTACTGATTGCATCGATCAAGCAGCGCTGCGTGGGAATGAGCTTCATTCAGAGCGTCTTGGTTGACGCCGCGCCAAGAATTCACGCCGAATTTGAGAGGGAACGCAGAAGAAAGTATCCGAAGATCCCTTCTCCATTTTGGCGAATATTTGGAGGTACGTGTCCAATGAGAGAGATGGATCACGGATGGATGTCTCAATTGTGGCGCGGTTGGCTGTTGGATCTTCTGACGTGGGCGACTTTGAAACGTGCGTGGCCACCATGGGTGCCGACCTGGTAGGTGCCGAGTAAGTGCCGACCGTGGCGCCGCTCTCTGCAGTTCCTTCATTGAAGTCTATTATATGTTGTCCATCTCACAGCCTCACATCTTCTCACTCTACAATCTACATCATAAGTGTAGCTGGCACGGGGATAGAGTAAAGAGTAGGTACTTGCAGTTGGGCCGGCGACTGGCGACTATCGTTGCGAGGATCAGATCACCAGACACCAGACGTGAACGCTGCACTCTCAAATTATTTTTTCATGATGATGAGCGAAGATAATGCTGAAGCAGACGAGATGGCATTATGTTGTGCCTCCTGCGGAATTGTGGAAGCTGATGGACGTCAAACTGAAGAAATGTACTGCTTGCCATCTCGTTAGATACTGTAGCATTACGTGTCAAAAAGAGCACAGATCGAAACACAAACGAGCGTGCAAAAAACGTGCGGCTGAATTACGTGACGAGCTGCTATTCAAACAACCGGAAAGCAGCCATCTCGGGGACTGTCCGATCTGTATGATCCCACTGCCGCTCGGTCGAAAGAATTCTACCATGATGTCATGTTGCAGTAAAGTAATTTGTGATGGCTTGCTTTATTGCCAATCAGGAGCGAGAGTTCGAAGCGAAGATAGAGAGCAAATGCCCATTTTGTCGAGAATCTGTGCCCGAAACAGATGAAGAAGGTGACAAGCTGAGGATGAAACGAATAAAAATGAATGATCCAGTTGCGTTGAACCAGCAAGGGATGAGACAGTTCCAGAAAGGAGATTATAGTGGGGCGTTTGAAAATTGGACAAAGGCTGCTCAGCTGGGAGATGCCGATGCGCATTATAAACTCTCAAATATGTATCATGATAAGTTACATTGTACTGAGAAGGACAAGAGGAAGGAAATGTACCACACAGAAGAGGCTGCCATTGGCGGTCACCATATTGCTAGATACAATCTTGGATGCGGTGAGATGAGAAATGGCAATATTGAGAGAGGAGTGAAACACTTTGTCATCGCTGCCAAACAGGGAGAGGATGATTCAATGAAAGCAATGATGGACTTGTTCAAGAGGGGATTCATCAGCAACGAGGACCTTGAAGCTACTCTCCGTGCACACCAGGCCGCCGTAGATGCTAACCAAGAGTCCGCAGAGGGAGGCAGCTGAGAAACATTATAAGAAATAGACCAGTGTTGTTGTTGAGGTTCGACATTATTCTCTTTTCTCACTTGAAAAGTATGAAACACCTTCCTCCCTCAATGAACGTACAATCTTCTATTGTTTTTTGATTGTGGATTGACGTCACCAGATTCTAGCAGCTGCTGCGATATGCATAGCAGGACTTCCTGAGACACATGCATCATAACACCATTGCTTCTCTCCTTCTCCGCACAACATCTTTGACTTCACAAAATTCAAAATCTACGCTTACTTTGATTTATCAAACTTGCATACTTACATGTAAATCAAGCCACAAGAGACAAGCCAACCTCAAGGTTCTTGGGCCTCCTTCTCCTCCTCGCGCGGTGCTTTGGGGCTTTTCAAGCTTGAATTGATGGCCACCAAACTAGAAACACGAGAACTCACGCACGGACAACAAGGGTAAATAAGCTCACAGAATGATTTTGTATTTGATTGAATTCATGGTATTCTGTGCTTCTAACAATCTTCCCCTCAGAGAGTACATTTCATTTCTGAATGCGACGGTATTCTTCGGCTGCGTCCCTCTGCGGACTCTTGGTTGCATCTACAGCGGCCTGGTGTGCACGGAGAGCAGAAGCAAGGTCCCTCTTTGCTTACAAATCCCATCTTGAATGCCTTCCATTAGCCTTTTGATTGAATCATCTTCTCCTTGTGTGGCGGCAATGATCCAATGTTTCACTGCCCTCTCAACATTGCACTCGTTGCATCCAAGAAAGTGCCTAGCAACTGGATGACCACCAATGGTAGCCTCTTCCAGATGGTATATTTCCTTCGCCCTATCCTTCTCAACACCTCCACCTTTAAGGTAAAGGATTGCCAACTTCAAATGTGCATCCACATTGCCCAGCTGAGCAGCCTTTGTATAATACTCAAATGCTCTACTATAATCTCCTTTCTTGAGCTGTATCGATCCTAGTTGGCGCAATGCTAATGGATCATTCGCCTTTATTCGTTTCATCTTCAGCTTATCACTTTCTTCTTCTGTGGAGGGCGTCGGTTCTCGACAAAATGGGCATAATTCATCCAATGATTCTTTCGCCTCTCTGATCTTTTTGGCATGATTTCAACCATTGCAAATTAATTTACTGCAGCACTGATACATAGTAAATTTCGTTCGATCAAGCGGCAGAGGTAAACAGCAGATCGGACAATCCCCAAGATGGGTACTTTTCGGTTGCTTGAATAATAACTCATCACGTAATTCAGCGGCCCGTTTTTTGCACGTTTCTTCGTGCTTTGATTCATGTTCTCTCTGACACTGATCACTGCAATATTTTACGAGATCACAACCATCACAATCCTTCAACTTGATGTCATCAACTTCGGCGATGCCGCATGAGGCACACGTGTCATTGTTCTCGTCTGCTTCATGATCATTGACGCTCATTGCATTCCTCCTGTCACTCTCTTAAAAAATATGTGAACCGCAGAAGACGATTATTGTCTTCAGGTTTCGAAGACCCACTGGCTGTCTGCAACGTCGTCGCTGATGCAGTCTCATGGAGTCTCATGCACTATGTAAAATAATGAACTGTGTTCATTATTTCATGCACTAAAAAAAATGATCTGTGTTTATTTTTTGAGTCGCAATGATGATGGACTCCCATTTGTTGCCCCCTACGGCCGTATCGGGAGTAGCAAGTACTTCAGCAAGTACATAGCTTGCAGTTGGGCCGGCGGAGGCCGGCGGCTGGCAATAACAACAACACGAGCGGGTCAATACTAATCTCGAAACTCTGAAGGAAGAACTCTTTGATCGCCGTGAAGATCACCAGACGTGAAAATTATTACTTTATTCATAATGAGTGCAGATAATAATATTGAGGTGGACGCATCTTGTTGTGCCTCCTGCGGAATTGCGGAAGCTGATGACGTGAAATTGAAGAAATGCGCTGCTTGCAATCTTGTTCGATATTGCAGCATTAAATGCCAAAAAGAGCACAGATCGAAACACAAACGAGCGTGCAAAAAACGTGCGGCTGAATTACGTGACGAGCTGCTGTTCAAACAACCGGAAAGCAGCTATGTTGGGGACTGTCCGATCTGTATGATCCCTCTGCCGCTCGATAAACAGAAATCTGGTATGTATTCGTGCTGCAGTAAAACAATATGTTCTGGCTGCTGTATTGCCAATCAGAGGCGAGAGTTCGAAGCGAAGATAAAGAGCAAATGTCCATTTTGTCGACAAGCATTGCCTGAAACTGTTGAAGGACGTGAAAAACAAAACATGAAAAGATTGAAAATGAATGATCCAGTTGCGTTGAACCAGCAAGGAACGATACATTTCAGCAAAGGAGATTATAGTGGGGCGTTTGGGTATTTGACAAAGGCTGCTGGGCAGGGAGATGCCGATGCGCATTATAATCTCTCAAATATGTATTCTGATGGGCTTGGTGTTGAGAAGGATAGGGGGAAGGCAATGTACCATCTGGAAGAGGGTGCCATTGGCGGTCACCCTAATGCTAGATACAATCTTGGATGCGAGGAGACGAGAAATGGTAATATTGAGAGAGGAGTGAAACATTTTATCATCGCTGCCAAACAGGGAGATGATAATTCAATGAAAGCACTGATGAAAGAGTTCAAGATGGGGGAAGTCAGCAAAGAGGACCTTGCAGCTACTCTCCGTGCACACCAGGCCGCCGTAGATGCAACAAAGAGTCCGCAGAGGGAGGCAGCTGAAACGCAGAGGGCAGCCGAGAAACATTATAAGAAATAGACCAGCGTCGTGTTTTTGAGTGTTCGAACATCATTCTCTTTTCTCTCTCAAGTATGAAACACCTTCCTCCCTCAAAGAACGTACAATCTTCCATTTTTTTTGATTGTGGATTGATGTCACCGTATTCTACTATTGCCAATGCAGCTGCTGCGATATTATGTATGCAAAGCAGGACTTCCTGAGGCACAAGCATCATAACACCATATTGTTTCTCCTTCATACATCTTCTTTTACTTTGCAAAATTCAAAATCAAACTCAATTTCAGATAACTAAACCAAGCAAGCCACAAGCACAAAGCACAAGAGCAAGGGACAAGGACAAGCATCGTTCTTGGTTCTTGGGACGTGATCCGCGATAGGAATATCGCCAAACAGATGCCATCTTCTCATCTTCAATCTTCCACGAAAATGAAAAATGATGGGCGGGGCGGGGAAGCATCATCAAATCCGAAGTGGAAGTGGATGCGTTACGCATCACGCTAGCTCGAGCAAGGCAGGCATAGCAACCAGAACCAAGTGAACTAGAACCATTCATCGCTCTCATCTTCTCTCTATCGATATATCAGTACTATAATTTTCTCAAGAGAGAATCAGTGCTACTCTATCTACTGAAAAAAAGGACAGTCCGAAAAACCGTATCTTTGACATCAACATCATTATTTTTTTTTCATCACCAATTCATCACCACCACTTCCAACTGCTATTCTCAATAGCACTACCACTACTACTCCGTATAGTTCGATCCATCCTACTCATTTCCATCGCCTACGTTATTGTAGTTGCAGTGTACTTTTTGGGATTTATTCGATTGGGAGAAGCTCATTATTCTTCACGAGAAAAGGACTACTGTGGAGGAGGAACATTATTGGTGAAGAAACGGAGGAACTCTTGTACTGAGTGTGGCAGTGGTTGCTCGACTATTGCTTGCCCATCACAATCATCACAGCGGTTACTATTTCACTGTCAGCATAATCAACATCAATATTTGTGTTTTCCACCGTACTGTGCTCCAGGTGGACTACGATCACGACTGTTCCCTACTTCTACTACTACTGCAAGAAGTTACACATCATCATCATCCACCAGTGGCGTAATTTCCATCCAAGAAACACATCATCCAACCAAGGACAATCACACCACCGCTAGCACATCCAACCCACTCGATCTACTATTACAAAATCCATACATTCTCACAGTACTTCCAACAGTGGTCAAGAAGGCATTACAAGATTGTCGTAGACGATTGGGATACGTTGGGGGGAAGTCGGTGTAGTACGTTTGTGAGGAATTCATCTATTGTTGACTACTACTAGACAGTGCTGTTGTTGTGATCATCATCAGCAGCAGCAGCAAGGAGGTGTAGACATTAACAACGACAGTTGTTGCACACAAGAAGATACAGAAAAAGATCAGCTACTACTACTGAAAACTCAGCAGAGGCAGCAAGAAGAAGATTATACTAACCATAATCTTCAGTCAGTATCAAGAAGTAACAACCAAGAGAAGAAAGAGAATAATAATCCCATCATTACAATGACAGCCACAGACCAACCCACGTCCACACCCACAAGTGTCCACGAAACAACAACTACCAACAATAACGAATCCAACAACAGTAACAACAACAGTAACAACAACAAAGTTCTACCCCAAGCAATTCTAGTCTATCATGAATCCGCCCACTCCATTGTCTTTCGTGATCACCTCCGTCGACAACAGGGTGCCATTAAAAAACTTCGTCCATGATGGAACAGCAGAATAATGAGAGGCGTGCTACTACGTCTCGATCTCCTTCGAGATTTCATGGGAAGAAGGAGTATAATGGAGAGATGAATGGTGTTGGAAACAATAATGGTGATGCTACATCTGCAGCAGCAGGTATGCCACGTGGTACATCAACTATAGACGAAGTTTCCGAGGGATATGAATCAAGTGGTAGTACCAAAAGCAATCGTAGTACTCGTAGTCAAAGTTCCAATACAACTATCAAGAGTGGTGATAATAGCAGTGTCACAAGTGGGGGTAGTAGTAGTCGAAAGAAGAAGTATAATCTACGCAAGGGAGGAAAGAGTAGTAGTTTACCATTACCACCATTGAGAAAGATGAGTAGTTCTCCTCCGCCCCTCTCTTCTCAATCATCACATCCACCACCGCCTTCCATTTCATCCGTGATTGTTGCCAATTTCCAACCGGTAATTGAACCATTGGAGGCATTGGAATTGAATGCCAAACATGTCTTTGAACCATTGTTTGATGCTGACCCATTTTTTGCGGGTGGAGAAGGAGACGAAGAAGAAGAAGATGGACTTTCTGGAGGACTTACCAAGGCAGAATGTGAAGTGGTGGAAATGCTCAAATCTGAAAAGGCTGTGGTGAAGACTGTTCGGAATCAAGATTGGACGTCATTTTTGAATAAATTCAAGCCAGAGGGGGGTGAGGGGAAAGGAGAGCGTCCTACCTGGTCCTGGGGAGCGTCCAGCGAAAGAAGAAAATGATCCAAACGAAGACGGTAGTAGTAGTGGTGGAAAAAATTATTATCCCTTCAACTCCTTCGTCACATCAACATCACTCTTACCCTCTTGTGCAAAGAAAATGCGTTGCTTCGGATCCACCAATGAATATGCCACCGGTGCAGTCTTTGCATTACCAACAAGCTTCCCCAACGATGCATCGGAAGATGATGCCGCCAAGCGTACACGGACTTGGTCGTGGCCATCGGGATATAGTGCCAAAACAGAATTTAATATTGATCATCGTGGTAATTTGATTAATGGGCGAGAGGAAGCGCTTGTTCCGTTGAGTCGAATGAGGGAAATGAACCATTCGTATTTGAATGATACTGACTATGTTGTCGGAGGTCGGATGATCAAGGGTGGCTTGCAGGTGAGTAAACTACGACGCTGTTTGTATGGTGATACCTCGTTACTCATACATTCTCTCCTAACTTTACATGTACTTTATACGCGCCTCTTTTGCGCAGACGATCCCTTACAACGAAGTTTATGTTCGGGTAGGAGGACTAGGTCGCGTTTCCAATGACGTTGACGTTTCTACAGAACCAATGCAACGATGCGAATGGGACAGGACGATCGTTTGACAATGGTATAGGGCTCCCAGTCGCTCTATTCGTGAGGGAGGCAGATTATGGCCATCTTGTGAGCCTTCTCCGAACTCGTGCACGATTCTCTTCAATCTTTGGACGCAAGATGACAAAAGGGATACCATTGCTCTATATTACTCCCGAGAATGGTGTTAGAGTATTTACCGAGCGTTTACAGAGTCAAGTGTTAAAGACGATGGCTTGGGATTTGAATCCATTCCAAAATCCTGCTATTGCACATAAAACAACTTTCGATAATACATCAGAACCTCACCTGCAACAGAAGCTTGAAGAGCTGTTAGACTTGGAAGATGATAGCATGAAGCAAAATCTGACGCCGGAAGAAATGGCAAGAATCGCCGGGGGTTTCGGAGCTACGGATGACAGTGTTGCACAGCTCCTACATGATGCCATGCAACGAGATTTGATGACAGACAAGGGAACGGATTCACCTGATGGTGCTGCACATAGCTTACAAGGTAAGAAGTATACCACCACTGGTAGTAATATTAGTTTCTGTCACTTGGATCATTTTGCTCACATTCTCTTCTTCGCAGATTTGGTTAATGAAGGGTTGGCGTTCGCTCTCCGTGCAAACGATTTTCACACATCCCGTCAGCTCTTGATTTTATATAGTCTTGTGGCGGCGAAGAAACGGAAGAATTCTGAAACGGCTCCTCTGCTTGAATCTGATTGTCAACCAACAGCAAAAGATGGAACTGGAATGGAGAGTGCTGGAGCAAAAACTCATGATCGTGAGAATACAATGAAGATGGCTGACAACCAAAAAGAGCTGCAGGTTCCTGGGAGTGATTCTTCCAAGAATGATTTGAGTAAATTGTACATCCCTCCGCCGCCTCCTCCACCTCCACTTGACACTGATAGGCTGCGTTCCGCAACGAATAGTGATGGATTACTGGCAGTGCTTGGGGCTGCACAAGTGCTACGAGCAATGCAAGATGGCAGTGCGAAACGCCGAGTGCTGGAATCGATTGAATCTGTTGAGGAGTAAGTTTAGCGTTGTGAGAGCATAATCTGCCATGTTGATTGCAATGATTTCTAACTCAGTTTACCTCTAAAATTCAGGTGGATCGAAAACGGAGAGCAGTCCGTAGCATTTCGTGTTGCTTCATGGAGGGATCAAAGGGCAGCTCAGGGTGACCTGAAAATTGCGATGGAGTCTGACTCAAACTTTATGGCCTTCATCAGCAATAAAGCTATTGCAAATCGGAAACGTTTTGCTGAGCAGCTAAAGGCTGCATCCGCCGTCACAGACTTTGACTCTCTTCAGTTCCTTCAAACAATTCACTCGGTGCTTTCCCAGATGAATTCACCTTGTCTGCGCCTTGAGCTGTTGCAGTACATACTTGGGCTAGATAATCGTTATTCAGTTGCTCACGTGAAACGAAGTGTAGAGCTTGCTGCAACGTGTCTGAATATATCGTCTGAATCTGAGAGTGATGTTTTGACAACGATATCACAGTAACGTTTGTTTGGCTGCACTTTCACTTCAAGCACATTGTTTGTCCCTTTATTAGAGTACTTGTTAAATCACACCCAATAATGTATTTACTTGCCAAGATCAACATTGCTTCTTGGCCAAGGGTATTTGTTGCTATCCTTCCCAATTCCTGATGTCATTCTGTTGATCATGCTGCCTCGATGCTGGTTGACGCAGGACGCGGATAAGTACTTAAGTATGGTGGCAGTCTCACCACAGACTTCGTGGAATAGACAAGTTGACGAAGAAGGTCGTGTTCTTTTCAGGTTGTCTTGCCTACCTTACTTACCTCCACCCCCAAAATTCACTTCCTCCAGCAGTTTGGCCTTGCTTGCACCAAGCACCAAGGCCTTCGCGTTCCCCATCCGTCGACCAATTCCTGCCCAGCTAGCATGCACCACAGGCGCCTTCGGGACCAGCCCGAACTCCGCCTGGTTGAAGTTCCTCTCTAGAGAGTAGCAACTAAAATAATCTATATCCCTACAATAAGTGTGAGTTTTGAGGCAGAAATTTCTGTCTCATCCAAAGTGAGGCAGAAATTTCTGTCTCCTCATCTATCCATCGTATCGCCAGAAGCCGTTACCGCGTAGTTTTGTCGCGGTGAGAAACGTCGAGAGGGGTGTGTCCGGCATAGCCTAAACCTCAGATTGCTGAGTTAGCCCTTTTATGTTGTACGTAGCTCTTGTATTACACACCTTTTTCTCTTTTTGAGGAAGATGAGGCAGAAATTTCTGTATCATCCACAAAATAGGGCCCAAAAAACTCACTCTAGGGATATCTATCTTACTTACTACCTGGAAGTAGATCACAAAAGAATTCTCCGAGCAAATGGGACCGACCCAAGCAAGCGAGACATTTACAATAGTCATGATGTGTCACAAGGAGAAGGCTCAAACACAAAAACTCAACAACATGGTGGTCACGGGTATTGTAGTTAACCGTTTTACGCAGGAACTCCAGAACACTATGACAAAGATGCGTGATCGGGAAGGGACGGAGAAGGCTCTATTTTTTATGACCTGCGAATCTTGTCGGACATCTACGAAGATCGAAAGGAAAGGAATTATACCGTATTACCGCACGCGACTGATACTTCTTTCAACCTGTCTGACACCAGCTGATAACCGAACGCGAGATTCTGTTTTGGCCTATTCCTCATTAATATGAAGCGTTCGCTTCTTTTGAGTCCCACGAGAAGCGTGCGTCATTGAAGAAGGAAAAGGATCATTCACATTTCGGACTAGGGTGCACCGTGTGCGAGGAAAAGAGAAGAGATAAAGCAGTTGTACATAGGCGCAGCACGCAGCCGAGGCTGAACAGTGAGCAGCAACCTCAGGAAGGCACAGGTATCTTGATTTTCGAACGCCGACCCCATGCCTGCGTGAGGCAGGCGATGGGGTCAGCGGCAGATTCTTCTCACTACTCACTAACTTCAGCTAATAAAATTCTTTTCTCTAGAGCATTGCCTAGCCGTATCATAGCTTACTAGCCTCGCTGACGCTCGTCTAGCCGCTGCGCGGGTTTTCTAAATAAGAGAGGAGGCACCGGCTATCTACTACGATATTGATTGTGTCTACTTATATACATAGCAGTATTCAAATAGTACGTTATGTAACACTTTAATAATTATGTAATAAAGGTTGTACATTGCCTTCTACGAATGCTGTGTAGTGATTACTGAGACACGGTTGGGAGAATATTGATTTATGTGAGATGAACGTGTGGAAACGATTGAAGACAGGTAGGAAGAAATTAGAGCGAGATGTAAATCATTTGGTGAAATAATATTCTACAGGACTGTTAGTATGATTTGGCAGAGTTAGTACCCACTCTCGGATTCCTTCTTAATGTTGGTGAAAGTGGTGATGTAATTGACGTTAGAAGTGAGAGCCTTGTTGTACAATGTAAGAGTATCATGTTCATTTCTGATATTGTTGAGGGTTTCAAGATCGACCCCAGAACTCTGTGCTAAGTTACACACAATATCAAATTTTGTTTTCCAGTTAGTCAAGGAGCAACTTGACCTGTTCGATCGTGGTCTTTGCATCATCCAAATCCTCCTGTACGTTGTTGAGGATGTTGGAGACATGGATGAGGTGTGTTTGGAGATGAAGGTTGATCTCGGCAGAGGCAAGCCAATCAAAGAAAGAGTCGATCGAAAATGTCCGTGAAGGCCAAAGGACACGCCAAAGGGCCCGGACAGACCGACCGACCGACCGACCGACCGACCGAACGACTTAGCTCCTCTCATTATTTAGATGCGGGCAGCATTACTTATTCGATCAAATGAGTCAGTTGTACGATTCGAAACGATAGGGTGCCAAAAGAATCGCTGTAACATTTGTGTGACGATATTCGAACACTGTTATGTTGGTGTAACAAAATGTAACAATGACTAACCCTAACAAAATTCCTTCCCGCAATAATTAAGGATTTCTACACTTAAGGGCTTCCCGCAATTTCTCAAAACGAATGTGAACAACCCTGATGACGCCAGAAGAGTCAACTACTGGAGACAGCTCTCTTGCTTGTTGAACGGGCTCTACCTGATGACGCCAGAAGAGTCAACTACTGGAGACATAACTTTGGTTTATGGTTACTGTGGTTGACTACGCTAAAAAGGGTGGAGCCGGATGACCGATCTTCCGCAAGATCGGTTCAACCGGTACTCCCTGTGCGTCACGAGCGAGTTGACTCGACACACACCATCAAACCCTGGATTCTTGAGTATTCGTTTTTGTTCTTGGCGCTTCACGGGTCCCTCCCCGTTCGCGATTATTTTGAGTGCCTTTCGAAAGAATCAGGGAAATGGTGTGGCATTCTAACAAGAACAGGCTACTTGAAGTTCTTCAGTACTTTTAGGTACACATCACAACATGATGCGGGTAAAATGAAATGCGAATCACTTCTTGGTCACATAAAATTTTCAACGACAACAAAAGAAAAGGCACGGAGTACTAGCATACTTAGCACTGTCTCTGTCTCAAGAATAGACACCATGATGCGTAGTACAAATACAATTGAGCAGAAGAAAAGCAGTCTGCAGGACGTCAAGGCCAAGCTGGAGAAGAGGGGTCGTTTAGGTTTTAATGTGCAGAACCAGATCGAATTGCTTCCTCTTCCCTTTCGCAGGAGACAAACTGTTGGAAGACACTTCAAGCAGCAGCGCAATGGCAGTAAGCAACTTGGCAGACGCGGTATCGACGCCCTGGGCCCCCTATCACACAAGAGTAGGAGTGCTCGTGAGATCATGCCGTCAAGATATCGGGGACGGCGTTTCCAACCAGGCAACGGCGATCTCAATCGTCGTGGTCCAATACCAGATATGGAACCGCTCCCAGGAAGAAGGAATGAATCACTTCTCCGACGACAATTTGTTCTTAGACACCATTTCGTCAGCACTGTTATCTCCGATGATGAAAACGATGAAGATGAGGAAGAGCATGAGTATTTACCAACTAAAATTATTGGTCATGGCAATCATATCGATATCGATGCTGTTTCTGTGGATTCGGTGTCGGATAATCATTCATGATACTTTTTGACCTGATAGTCTGTGAACTGTGAATGATTTTGACCTGATTGATTGTTTGATTGTAGAAGTATAAAAATAGGAATGAGATTTGACCAATGTGCATCTCCCTACTGGATACTGAACTATGCTCTACTATTGTACCATGCACTGTTACTTTCCTTTTCTCATAAAAGACATCACTGGCACAGACAATCACAATCAATAGACGTGGCCTCCATTCACTGCTCTGAAAATGTAGCCCATCACCGCAGTGATAGAATAGACATATATCACACCTTGACATCACAACAACATAAATAATCGTTAGATTAAAAAAAAACACATCTTACATTGTTGCGACACCAACCATTTTGTAACGGTAATGACTGCAAAATCAGCATATACAAAACACTTTTTGAGACGAATGAAAGCGCTCAATCGAATCTTGACCTGGACTCGTCATATTTCAGATCATCCTGTTCATAAATTGCATTTCTCGCGACTCAACATTTCATTATTGACAAAGGCAGCCTAGCCATGTTGTAAGTTGTTGAACATACAAACAAGAAAGCAACCAGTTGCTGCTTGCTATCTTGAATATATATATGTTCGCCACCATCTTTTTTCATCTTGCTAATGTTCAAATTGTTGTAGAATGTCCATAATGGTTGCAGCCACAAAACACCATTCCAGTGCTCGAGAGAAACTGAAGCACAACATAACAATATAATGACTTGTTTCCACTCATTTCTTATCGAACAACATCATATTATCATTATCAATTTCCCCTCCCATCATTTCATTTGTAGATTGAGGTCTTACGCAGCCACTGCCACTACCTGTGTGACTGCTGCTGCTGCTGCTCAATCTGACGCAACTTTTCATCCACCTCCCGTATCACATCTTGCCGTGGAGTTACCAAAAACGCTGTAGTATTCCCAGCAGAAGGTTTTGTAGAAGAACGCACGTACACAAGCCCTGAGGTATCACCTGCTGTTAGTTCGGTTTTTGTGACGCTTAGTTCATGAAGCTGTTGTTGTTGTTGTTGCTGCTGCTGCTGCTGTTGTTTGTTCATTATTATTGATGCCGTTATTGATTTCTGCTGATGTTTCGTATTCCGATTTTTTGAATTAATGTGCACAAGAGGTGTCTTGTGTCCGAACTTCAGATAAAAATCAATAATTAAAGGAATGGAAGTAGTCTTACTTGTATATAGTTATGTTCTGCGTACCAAAAGGATAGAACTGCGTTGATATACTCAGCAAGTCCCAAATGACAACAGCCTTGAATGAATGAGTGGATTGGAGGCTGAGGCCGTTGGTCTGCCGTTGGTATGGAGTATATAGCAAATTGAGACGGTGAGGCCGATGGAAGATGGACGAAAGTGTTGAAAGGGGAGAAAAGGTCAGAAAAAGAAACGAAATGCTCCTCTTTTGAAAAAAGAGGGCAATGCCCAATAAAATCAGTTGTCCAGATGGACCAAACCCACTGTACAATCATAGCGATTTGGTAGATAGAGCGCATGCCCTCTATTGCTTTCCCCGCTTTGTCCAACTCCCGAGGCGGAACCAAAAAGTCGAACTGCCGATTTTCGTCCAACGTTTTGCCAGAGAAATAAACCAGGCTCATTTTTTCATGCAAACCCCGGGGCCTTGCCATGTTGTTGCACTGCATGTAAACCGTTCTCTTGGAATGCTTTTGAAACATACATTTGTTGATTTGCAAACCGTTTCATCGCTGGAATAACGACCATTTGAAACGATCAGTTTGCTGTAATAGTATCGTTGCAATCATATCTTATTAGCGACAGTGTGCTTCATATCACTTCGCGATACAACTTTTTACCTTTACACGAACCAACGACATTTCATACTTCCCATATTATACGAACACAACTACTAAACAAACAACAATCATGGCCACCTACTACACATGCACCCCATACACCACACCAGACCTCCTCCGCACCTCCGGCATAGAACCCACCGAACTAACCATCCAATACATTTACGAGATTGATGTGTTACCTAATAAACCATTAGATTTGGCTGTACAGCACATTTCCACGACATTGCTGAGGCGGATTGCGACTATTGGTAACCTTGTCGAGTGTATGGATGGTAACACTGACTCGAATGGTAATCCGTTTCGACGAAGGTTGCGATTTCGAGGGCGTGGGTCCAATTCATTACTTGGGATTGAAGCGAGTGATGGGGGCAGGCTTGAGACGGAGCAAGTTTGTCAATTTCAGACAAGTGGAGGAGAGGTGGAGCAGTTTTTAGATGGGGTAAGTGGAGACTTTTCAGGGTCGGTGATTTTAGAGGCTGAGGCGGGCCAGTCGCGGGATGGAGAGCGTGAGGAGGATGAGGATTGGGATGGTGGTTCTGTATTGGCTGAGACGAGGGTGGATGGCGTGATTGATCCTGCAAGTGTAATTCGAAGTGCTCTTCCTGAAAACAAAGAGGAAGAAGAAACAAAGGAGGAGGAGGAGGAGGGTGGTGCGTACAATTATCTGAGCACCCAGTCCGAAATTAAAGAGGCGAAATCGATTCGAACACAACCAACCGTGGGTGAAAAGAATATTATTGGCAGTGTCTCCTACCGTCAAGGTCCCATTTCCAAACTACGAAGTGGTACCGTAGGGGACCAAATGCAATGTCATACAAGGGGAAATCAACCTATTCATTTCCAATACTGCCGACCCATTTGAAAATCTAGATGGGAGAATCTTGGAGGCGATCAAGGATGATTTGAATGATGAAATGATTGTGCAGCAAGAGTTTTTGAATGATGAGGTTGTGGGTATTCGATTGTTGGAGCCTGCGTTGGTAGATGATACTGTGTTGCCATCATTACCGACGGTAGACACTACGGCTCCTGCTGTTACGGAACCTCCTGTTCCGGCTCCTATAGTTGCATCTGCAGCAGCATCCGCTCCATCCAACATTTCTCCATTATCAGGGTTTGCATCATCCAGTGCATCGATTGGTGTGATTGCTGGACTTGGTGCCTTCTTTCTCATGCTGGTTGGATTATTCGCCTACACATCTAGACCACGCAAGAAGAGTCGTTATCGTCTTGACTCTGATAATGATGATCTGAAATCCATTCAGTATGATGACGGTGAAGGATATGAATGTGACTTGGATGCACTCGCAGGAGTAATGGGTGAAACCGAATCTACGGCTATGTGGTGGCAAGAGCCGGTAAGGGTAACTAGAACTGCTACCGGCACATCCGTCCCTACCGTGGAGGCATCCTATACCTCCGCGGGTATTGTTATCGGTGACGAAGATGATTATGATGATGAAGAAGTTGTTGCCAAAGACAAGTCGCCCAAGGTACTCCCGCTGTCATTTTTCAGTAATAAGAAAAGCAAGGCCAGAGATGATGAAGAAACGGGCGACACTTCCAACACTATGGCTATGAGAGATTTAATCAAGAATGAGAGTCTGCTGGACGATGATCGGTCTTCTTCTACTATCGATATGGATGCTCACTTATCTCAAGATGTAGATAAATCGAAGAAATCCAAGTCACTTCTTGGAAGAAGACTCTTTGGCAAGAAGCGCACTAATGATGATGACGTACTTATTGATGATGACGTTATCATTGAGGAGACTTCCTCACGGGCAGATTCTCAAAGTAAAGGAATCGAGACGACTACCCCCTTCCGTGCAATCGCTGCGTACCCCTCACCTTCTTCGGTAAGCTCACGCACACCGCCACGGTCGCGGTCACTGACTTCCAATGGGAATAAAAATGCCAATAATAATGGGATAGTGCAGACTTGTTCTTCTGGGGCCTTGAGCTGTATACCTGGTCTTCCATCCCCTGAAATTGGAGATGATCAAACTGATGTCAGTGCCCTGACTGATAATTACACTGCTTACTACGGAAGAAGAGGACCACCTCAATGTACTCAAAGCGATGGCGATGAGCTGATGCGTTTAGCCACGGATGTTGTACGTCAGTGCATTGCACCCACTACCGACAATATTAATGTGCCAAGTAGTAGTGTTGGTACTTCTACGAGACAGCAACAGCTTGCGAGGAGACAACGGAATGGTGACGCCGATGCTTTTGCGGATTGTTGGAATCCTTTCGAGGGGAACTTTTGGCAAGGTTGGTTTGCATAAGTAGACATTGTTTGTACGACGCAGTTTAATGTGTGTAGATGTTAATAGATGCAGCTAAAAATATGTTTGTTGATTAAATGCTATCATTGCTTTTATATTTTACGATCTCACGACTGAGCCACTAATCTTATAAGAACATGGCGTAGTCACTTCTGTTGGCACCGTAAAGTCAAATGTTACCGACACTTCATCCCCACCCTTCACAGGTGTCGGAACCTCTGCAGTAATCGGTAAAACAGTTTGCCAATGCGACTTTTGATGTCCACCATCTGGATAATGACGACTATTCACCTCAACATTATCATCAAGTAACAACCTAGGCCACAGTGCAATACCCGAAATACTATTCGCCGCAGTAGTCGACAAACTCTCTGCCTCTCGAACATTGCCCCGTTTAAACTCTTGCAAGAATGCTTCTCGATTCTTTGCCACCCGTTCCCCATCCACTGTAAATGTCACTTGTTTCTGTAATGATCCACTACCCTTATTATTGGTGGTAATAATATCCGCAAAGGAAATATCCTCAATCAAGACAGGATTGGACACAAGTTGTAATCCCTCATCACGACAATTGAATCGTACTGGTTCACCCTGTAACTTGGTCCAATCGAATGCGGGTGGTAAAAACAAATTTTGTAACGTATACGATGCTGGAGCAGCATAGGTTTGAATGCGACTGGGAATCCAGGATCTTGCCTCATTTGGATTCTTCAATAATCGCTTGTGCGCATCATAAATGGTAGCATAGGCACCCTCCTCACTTGCCACCGATCCAACAATTTCGGCAACTGCAAAGTCTGCCTTTTCCGGTAATGTAATCTCCGTCGAAAACCCCTCTAGCACAGTAATCTTATCACCAAATCCCAATTTGTCAATCGTTTCACGTGCCGACGCCGCAGCCTCCCCGGATGCTTCAATGGCATACACATGCTTGGCACCATTCTTGGCGGCAATGACTGCAAATAATGCAAATGGACCTGTTCCCAAATCCAAGACTATTTGACTATTGGGCTCTGCGGCTGATTTGAGACGGGTAATGATGGCTTGTTCGAAGAGCGGTGTGCGTGATTGATCCTTCATCATGGCCTGGTAGGCCGACTTGTCGAAGGAGACGAACTTTTTGTCGTCGTTGGTGTTTAGCCCGTCTATGGCGCTCCATTGGGCGGATATTGGGGATGTTTTTGGTAATGTTGATGTTGTGGATGAGTCGGTGTCGACATCATTATCTGCTGCGTTGGCTACACTATCATCTGATGGAAGAAAGGTTGTCACAAACGGTGTGATGGTTAAGGTTTCAAGTGCCGCACGCCTGGTTGCTGTTGGCTTTTTTATTGAAAAGCTATGGCTGCAGGTGGTTGCTGCGTAGGCGAGGCAGGTGGCGAGCAGGGCCCTACTACTGGAAGCGCTCATCATGGTTAGTAGAAGTTGTTGAGTGGAAGATGGAAGATCGCTTGATGTGTAGATCTTGATTTGAGTGACATGTGACATCTATCTGACATCAGCGATGATGTCACTCGCATCACTTTGATCTGCTTCGCTTTTTGCACTTGGATCTGGATGCTCTCGTTGTTGCGTTGTTCTTGCTTGACTCGTCGTCCCTTTATTGTTATTGTTCTGCCTGCTTATCAGTTGGTTGCCTATTCTGCTATTCTGCTCCTATTATCTTATAATAATCACCATGCACCCAAGAAGTATATCTCGTGCAGCAATCTTTGCAGCGTCACTCCTTGCTTGGAATGTATCGGGCTTTTGCACAAGAACCCACTACACATGCACCACTTCATCGAGCCGAGCCTCCAGAACAACATGGATTCTGCAAGAAAGTAGTAACGACAACAACAACAATACTGAAGATACCACCACTACCAATAAAAAAGAAAAAGATGATAACGTCAACTCGTACAGCTGGGCAGAATTACAAGCAGACGAACAACTACGTCAACTCGAATTAAAATCTTCCATTAATCGAAGAAATAACATGTTACTTCCCCAACGAATATCCCAAGCGATCACTACATTGGGATGGACATTTGTCGTTACGGGAATAGTGTTAAATTCATTGGGCTTTGCATGGGTGAAGAATCCAGAGGGTGGACTTGGGATTGGGACGTTGGATCAACGTGATTTTCAACGGGAGATGTATAGGCGTAGTAGTAGTGGTAGTGGTAATGATGTACGCAGTGTTTCAAGAGTTGATAATGGTGCTGCAGGCGAAGAATATATTCAGAAATGGATCTTAGCAATGGATGATGAGCAGCAAACTTGTTGAATGGAATAGATGTATGTAACAAATTTCTGAAACATTGGGATGTCGCTTGCGTGAAAGTAGCAGGCCAAGTAGTGTACGAAAGGGAGAAAAGTCATGTTATAATTATTAATTCTGTACACTTTCAATCTTCTTGTCAATCACTGCCAGCACTTCACCACCAGTTTGATGGAACTGAACTTTTGTTCCTCTACATTTCCATTTGAGCCACTTGACCAATTTCACTTTCTTTTGAACGATCATTCTGCCCGTGTCTTCATCACCATCCTTTGCAGGACACTTGATGGATCGCTCAATAATATATTCAGTTGGAAATGGCCGATCAGGCCAAATTTGATTCCATCGTCTTGACAGTAAACCAACAGGAAAGCCCTTCTCACCGTAGTCTGTGATTACTGCAATCAATCTCGCCACAAACAGATCATCATCATCATCATCATTATTGTCGTCATTACAAACTCCCAAAGCATCCTTCTTCACCTCCTTTTGGCATTCCAACAGTTTCACCTCATCATATTTCGGATTCTTTTGTGCACCCATCCCATTCTGCTTGGTCAGATGTTCATACGCTTGTTTGATCTTGATAAATTCATCCACAACATCTTCTTTCTTCTCATCATCGTCGTCAATAATACCACCATGATGTTGAGCAGCAGCCTTATCCGGATGATTCATCCTGGCAAGCTCCATATACCTCTTTCGAACAACATCCATTGCAACACCCACCTCCAACCCCAACACCCTGTAACTTTCCGCTCTATCCCCACTCCCATGCTCCAATAGCCATTGATGGCATTCCATATTACCCCTCATTTTGGCAATATCAGCGGCAAAATTACCCGCCGCATCTTGTATTATGTCATACACATCATGTTCATTGCGAAAGTATTGTAAGAGGGGTAGATTGCCTCCCCATGCAGCCTTGTGATTGCATGTGTGGCCTTGTGTGTTGCTATTTTCGATTGTAGATTCGTAGCTGATCCCCAGACTGTGAAGATATCGTGCCAACGGGAGAACACCACTGCCGTTATCACCACCGCTGTCACCACCGCTGCTACTACTACACCATCTCTTTTGTGGAATCAATCCAATCCAATGCATAAGTCCACAATTAAAGTCATTCCGTTCATGTATCACATGCACTCCATTCTTCTGTATTAAATATTGCACCACGTCCAGTCGATTCTGCCACACTGCCAGTTGCAGTGGGGTCACGCCACCCCTACCACATTTTGGATGAGGATTCGCCCCAAAATGTTCGATTAGTAGTTGACATGTGGATAGGTGTCCATTTCTGGCGGCGTAATGGAGTGGTGTTCGTTCTGTTGATGGATGATGTGCATGTTGATCTGCAGTTAGATTATTGGTGGAAACAGATGTGTCGTTCTCATCATCATAATCATTGGTATGATTACTGCGTCTGAGAAGATATTCAATTGCCTCATCAAATCCTGTCCCAGCTAGCCAATGCAATGGCATGCAACCCGTCTTTTTATCTCGATGGTCATATTGAGTGAGTAATTCACTGATTACCGTGGAATGTTCTTCACACCAGCTTTTTAATGTCGAGAGGCGAGATTGACGTTCGTTTGCACATGATGGCGTGGATAAAGATGATGGTAGACTGCATAGGTCTAGTAGGGTAGATGAGTTTGGTGGTGCGTGGACCATCGTCATGGTGAAGAAGTATCTCTGACGGCATTTGAGATACCACCGAATTCGAGGAAGTGGAAGGTGGAAGATACAGGCCGCCCTCCGTGGCCGCTGGCTGGCCTGCTGCCTTTTTGTGTGTGTGGCGGAGGGACGGACGTCCATCTGGTGACGCGGGACGCACGCGAGACGGATCTTGTTTTAGACGGCACTCATTCACCTCGTTTTAATTTTCTATGGACACGTCTTTCCATGTTTACGTGACAGATTTCAGAAAGTAATGCTACTGTCTGTACATGTATTATTTCAAATTTTGGAGAAAGGAGGATTCTGGCTTTCTTGAGACTCGTAATAGTTTCGAATATAGATAACCGGTTGTACCGAATCCCTGCGGAACTCCAGTACTAGATACTTTTTTCTGTGTGTAGCCCATTTGGGATTTGACGGGTTTGCCCCCTTTCAAGTTCAAAAATAATCAAGCCTCAAAAAGTTAACTTTATTAGCAGATAGGGCATTAAAGGGGGCAACGCTCCCATAATAGTAGAATTGTGCCCTGAAAGAAACTCTCCGGAATCTCCATGCAAGGTCATGCATTCAACGCCGGTAATAGTAAGTAGCAACCATGGACCCCTACCAGCAGCAGCAACAGCAGCAGCAGCAGCAGCAGCAGCAGCAGCAGCAGCAGCAGCAGCAGCAGCAGCAGCAACTAATGGCAGCCTTCATGAGCGGCCATTACCCGCCCCCTCCAAACAGCAGCAGCATGGCGGGATTGAGCGGCATGAACAACATAAATAACATGAGCTTGTCAACACCCCTCATGGAATCCGTCTTCGGTCGCCACCCTGCTCATCACCAGCGCCACCACGGTGCTGCCCCCGCTGCAGGCCAAGCGTCGATGCCCCTCCCTCCAGTTGTCAGACGAGGCGGAGCACCTGCTTCAATGACCGTCCGTGCTCCCAAGGGAATGCACAGGCCGCAGCCGAAACCAGGACACACTGCCAAGAAGAATGATGGCAAGTCTACCGGCCCGTGGTCACACAAGGAGCACCAGCAGTTTGAGAAGTCGGTGATTATTTATGGCTGGGGGAATTGGGTACAGGTGAGTTTCAATGAATTATTAGAGTTGTTGACTGGGTGATAGTCCCCCCTCTCCCCTTGTATTAATAATATTTAATTATTTTGTGCGTGTCGTGCTCATGCCTTGTTTTCTCACCCTTGCTTAGGTTCGAAGTAAAATCCCTGGAAGGACGAAAGATCAGTGCAAAAGTCATGCTCAGAAATTTGCCAAGCACCATCCAGCGGAGAAGGCAAGGGTAAGTGAATATATTGGTCCAGAGAGTACATATTGTTGGGGTTGATGCTCAGCGTTCTGAAACTTACTCTTCTTTTCATATCACTAATATTATGTCGTGTGTTTATTCCTTCTTGTTCCCCAGCTTGATCGTGAACACGAAGCGTATTGTCGACTCCAGTCACAACAACGCCCAAGCTTCGCAACTAACCCCGCCAAGCACAGCACAAAAGTCCCACTCATTCACAATAAATCTAATACTCAGATGGAAACACTCCCCGCTGCTGGCTCTGGAAACTCGGATACCTCAGCAGCTGAGGATAATGCTCAGGGTACGGGGGGTAACAAAATGCCCCCGTTGCCACCTCTCAACAAGCATGTCAGCAAGCCCAAGTCTTCTTCTGCTCCACTTAAAGGTTCTTCGCCGCCAGCAAAGAAGAAGGTGGTTGCGAAACCCAAGTTGCCCACCAGGACAGCAGGACACAAGTTACCAGTTCGGGCAAGTGAGACGACGAGTGAGGGTAGTGAGGAGAGTTTGCCATCTGTGAGGGAGGAGAGTGTTGCTGGAAAGGAGCAGCAGGATCAGGAGCAGGCTGAAGATGGGGAGGGAAAGGATGAAAGTGATGCTCAAGAGGAGCAAGAGGAGCAGAAGGAACATTTGCAGAGAAGAAGTATTCCCACTGCGGATGATGACGATGATGATATGTATGAAGAACCTTTGCCAGGACTCAACACTATAACTCCTCCTACGAAAAATAGTAGGTCGCCCGTAGCAGCTCAGCCTCGTACCGCTGAGGATGTATCTGATCAACAAAAGGAAGCTCGTGACCTACTTGCAATGAGTAATTCGATGAATGTGGATGCAAGGTTGCAGCATCAAGCGCAGTCTCGAATGGACCCACCCCAGCAGTACGAATCACTCAAGAGCAAGGCTGCGGGGAGTGTGTCATCCTTTTCGGACAAATCTCCATCGACTGCAAAAGTGTCCGCCGAAGCCGAAGGCGGTGCTCCAGTTGTGCACAAGCCAAATGACTTTGATCCAGAGTCAATTGACACAATTTGTGCTGAGATTTATGAACGAAAGCAGCAAAATGGATGTACCAAATTTCCATTGTGCCTATGCAATCAAACCCCATGTGCCAAGAAGAGTCTCACGTCTAGTTTGAGACTCAAGAAGGCATCTTACCATGGCTCACTTTAATTCAATCTCTTGCTTTAATGAGGAATGAGGGTAAACATTATAGAAGACAACAGCGCCCATCTAAAAGTGTGGTTACCTATATTTTGGTGGCAGCAGACGCAAACAATAAATTCATCTCAATGTAATTATCCATTACCTAGAAAACCATTGATTAAATCTATACAATCAGTCTCTCTACTCTCTCATTTTCCCTCCCATTCTGCCTTCTTCACGAAATACTCATTAAACCTATTCGAAGCATACGTCAAGTAATCAAACTCCTCACACCCTTCCTCGGCAGCTTGATTGACACTCCATAGTCCCCAGTACAAATGATTCACCAGAATGAACTTTTGCACATGACTTAATAATTGGATGGCCTCATTCATGATACCCTCATCTTCCTCAATCACCATTTCCTTCTGTGACGTTGGATCTGTAATATCCGACTTCATACTCTCCAACCGTTTCGTCATCTTGACATACTCCACACAAAATTTCGTTTGACGGTCGGAATCTGGAAAACGAGTGTAATCTGGCACACCATTCTCTTCGGCCGAGGTACCCCCTGCATATTCGTTGAAATGGTTGGCCAAATCAAATGCAGCATAGTTGGATCCACCGTATTCAAAGTCAATGAGTTGAATGTGTCCAGTGGTCGTATTCCGCATAATGTTGGCTGGTAGTAGATCATTGTGACAGAAGGCGACATTGGGCTTGGCACTTCCACAAATGCTTGCTGTACTATCCCCACTATCAGTTCCATTCTCCTCTTCTGGAGCATTAAACGATTGAATAATAGTCTGCACCTCCACCTCAATCTTCTCCAACTTCAACCCCTTCGCCCGTTCCGTATCATTCACAGTCTTGAATTCCGAATACCCCTTGGCCTGCTCCATCCAACTACTCAATTGATCCCACAACCCCACCGAAATCACATCCAATTCCGTCCCACAATGATGATCTCGCAATTCCCCCTCCGGAACTTCAAATAGACAATGCAACCGTGCCATCGCCTTGGCAATTTCCAAACTCGTAGTCTCATCACTTAAATCTGAATTTTGGAGGGGGTGATACCCATCCAACCATCCTTCCACCCGTCCATTCGAAAATCGTCCTAGGTATTGATAGGCAATGTCGGCATGGCAGAGTGCCGCATAGGTGGATGTTTCAATGTCACGATCGATCATTCCCTCGGCTCCAAAGATTCGTACGAGGACTGAGTCAAAGTTTGTGTTGGTGATAATGTTGGTTAGTATGGATTGAAATCCCGAGATGCGAAATAAAGCGTTGGTGATCCCTCCTGTCACTTTGGTACAGGACAATTGATCACTCATTCCGGCTGCTGTTTCCAAAAAGTTCATTAATTTTGTTTGATCAACTTCTTGACCATTATTGTCAGCATTGTTGCCTACCAACAAGGACGAATACACTAAGACCAAAGCAGCATGCTTGACCGATGAGAAATCCGAAGCGCTGACGGATAAATTTGGAAAGTAGGGTTGATAGTCGATAACTTTGGAGAAGTAGGAATTGGTGACGTTGCCGGGCTCTTGGGAGAGAGCACGGGTTTTGATGTAGTCGGAGGGTGGCATTGTTGTATGGTAGTGAGCAGATAGTTACTAAAGTATGAGATGTGTTCATCGTCATTGTTGTTACAAGTCAAAAACCATTTTGCGTCCACCCAAAATTGTCGAATGTCAGGCCACTTTGGGGCAATATTACATATTGCCCTTCATTACCACGGCACCCACCGAAGACGCATTCCCTTAGTAAACTGTCTGAAGGGCTTAAGTTTGCCTATACAGACCATCATACCATAAAGAACCACCTCAACATCATAGATGAACTTTAGGCGATTTTGTGTGGTGGACGCAAAATGGTCAGTCGGAATTCCTACGTAGGTTGCAGTACAAAAGCCCCCCGTAGAAAAAAAATGTCAGCCGAACCATGAGATTTTCGGCACGTACATCTGTTACAGTCTATAACATAGTGATAACCTAAACCTGATACAAAATTTTACTCCTATTACTATGCTAAAGAACTGCGTAATTTATTTCTTTGGGAGACCACCGTTTCGTCAAGATGGAGATCACCAAAAATGGCGAGTCAAAATTTGGACGCAAAATGGTCGAATGGACGCAAAATGGTTTTTGACTTGTAGTTCCACTTTAAACTCGTATCAATGGTATTGTAAACAAGAAAAGCATTACCGCGCCATAGGCGGGAGTCTTTTTCATTTGAAGAAAACTCACGCACAACATTATGACCATGGTGAAATCGGCTCTCTACGACCCCTCCCTACGACTCAAGTAACCATTTATAACTCTGCTGCTACAAGGTGTCGAGCCTATTTCAAAGAGTCAATGCAATTTATTTGATGGTTATTAGAATCTCATTGATACCTTTACTTGTCCGCTGATCCAAACTTCTTCAAGTGAAGGTTTCCTTCTATTATTGTGCATCTATCGTCGACTATACCACCATGTTACTTCTACGAACCATCCAACAAAAGCTAAAACTCAGCGGGTTCGATCTCTGTCACCCAATCCACACGGCATGGTACAATCAAATGATCCAAAAGGAAGGTCTTGTTGATAGTGGTATACTCCAACTTTTACCAGAGCCATCACCGTCCATAACGATGCAGAGAGATAATGAGAATGATAATCGTGATTGCAGTGGTGGAGACGCACTGCCATCATCGTTATCGTACAATGCGGTACTGATTGGTAACACCAAGGTTGTGTGGCCATCATTTATAGATTGGCTGGCGATGAAAGTGGAAGAGAAGAAACTACAGCAGAATGCAACAACACATCATGACGCAGCTGTGACAGATGTCATCCACTCGAATCCATTTGATACATATTGCGAAGAATCACTATCGACATCATTACAAGAGCTATGCAGTGGAGATGATGGTAGTAACAAGATTGCATCATATGAGCTTTTCTGGTCAAATGGAAAGAGGCAAAAGTTTTCCGCCAACTCTGCATCCATACAACAGCAACACGATACTACCATGTCAATCACCAATAATAGCACAAAACAACAATATCATTGCTATGATAACAACCAACAAGACTCATTCTTGGTATCCATGCAACGAATTGCAAGCGCAAGTGGACAATACTGGCACGATGAAGAGAATACCAAGCTATGTGTGCATCCTGTTCATGGAACTTGGATGGCGTTTCGGGCCTTGGTGATTTTTGAGATGGAGCACACTTCATATTGCAATGGTAGTGAAGGTAGTGGTAGTACAGTCCCTTTGCCATCTCCATGTCCGTGTCCATTATCAGTAGATGAAATGAAGGAGGCCAAGAAAATATTTGATTATGCACTAGAACTAAACACTTCAGGCACCAGCCAAGAAGGCAACAACAATACTGGTCGAAGTTACGGGACTCAATCCAACAAGACGTGGGAGGAGCTATGCACCTTTTTACATAATCAGGTATGTAAGGGAAGTGACTGGGAGGAGGTGCCAGAATCGATGAAGCCTTGGATAGAGTTACGGAATGCGATAAGTGTTGGGAGGAGTGATTGGAAGTATGATGAGGCGCAGTTGCTGTATCATTATACGAAGGATCCAAATATATTACGGAGAGAGTTGGATAGAGTTCAATGTACGACGAAGGAGCAGGAATGAATGATTCAATGAAAGACAGATCGATCTGACCAGTCTAAACAAGCAAAGTGAAGAATTCAAGTGCTTTCAAGCTGGCATCCATAACTATGAATAATGACGAAAATGTAGCACTGTTTCATTGCCCCAGAAATACTGTAGTATCTCGGAAATACTGTAGTATTTCGAAGGACAGCGTTTACTTAGGAGTAGCGGTTCCCGTGGAGTAGCTTGTGAGCCTGCCTGGTGTGTGCGTAGCCTGGACTGTCGCAACGCCACCCCCGTCCCGCAAAAAATCTTTTGATTGACGGCACGAGCTTCCTTTTCGCTTCACCTTTCTACTTTTGATCACCGCACATCATACTTAATCGGCGCAGATGATGTTGTGTCTGAAGAACATAGCATCGTTGTCCTTGTAGCCTCTATACAATTCGCACCTCAGCGGGCACCGATATCCATCCGTGGCTTGAGGCTCCAACCTATTGCACGTTCGCGTCCTAATCCTAATCTATTCATTCCACAATTTAACACACGTTCGCAATGCGTTTCCTCGTGTTTTTGGCTACTTTTGCGTGGAGATCTTTGCCGCTTAACTCCTCGACGAGGCTCAAATGTTTCTGATATGGAGCGGTTGGATCGTCGAGTGACTTACACTGCTGTCCGGACACGGCTCCGAGTATAGCGAATGCCGAGAGAAGATTCATATGGCAAGCCAGCAGACGAATTGAGACTGAGCAACCAATCGCTTTTGATTTCGCAGATGAGAAAAAACCAATGACGCGGTTGAAAATGCAACACCCTATCGAGGAAATGATGGAAATGAATTAGCTTACGCTGCAACACGAGCGAGGATGATGTAAGTTTCTAAAGCAATGGGTTTCCCATTCGCGATCCATTCTTTCGCAATGCGGCGCATGGTAGAACGGAGTTGCTCTTGATCTTGAGCTGTCGCCTGCTGGTATTTTTGGTTTGTTGCGAGGAAAAAATCTACATACGCATCAGAATTCCACAATTCGGTGACTGCCCAGTACGGCCAGATCACAACTTGGTCGAAGCCTGCGTTTTCAATTCTCTCGCGTAGTTTAACAAGATCAGATTGCAATGGAGCATCCTCGGAATGAGGTGCCATGCCTTGCGCCATATTTACCTCCTCAGTAGCGAGTTTGAAGATGGTAAACTGACCTGAGTTTTCCTCTTGTCCCCAAATCGTAAATCCAGCGATTCCGCCGGGTTTTAACACTCGTCTAGCTTCCTGAAACATCGTATCGGGTTCGGGAACGAGCGGCAGACAGAGATTCGAGACATAGCGGTCTTTGGAACTCGTGCCAATCTGGCTCAAGTCTAACGCATTGGCTTCTTCAATCGTGATCTTAACTCCCGATCCTAAATTAGAAGCCAATCGCGTGTGTACTTGTTCTATCATGGCAGAGGAGAAATCGGTCACTGTCAACGACGTGTCAGAGTGTAAATAAGTCAAGAGATCCTGAGTTCCAATTCCACCGCCAGCGCCAACCTCTAGAACACTCTGAGCATTTTGTAAATCCATATGACGATGCAATTCACGAGCACTATGGATTGTAATTTTTTTGTTTAGTTCTTGATAATCTTCTGCAAATCCATTCCAGTACTTTTGTGAAATCTCCAGTTGTTTCTCAACCGCAGGACGTCCATTCTCCTCTTCTGGAGCATTAAAGGATTGAATAATAGTCTGCACCTCCACCTCAATCTTATCCAACTCCAACCCCTTCGCCCGTTCCGTACCACTGACATTTATATATTGCATAATTTTTATATATATTATAATAATGTATACTTAACCGCAAAAAATGCACGATCATTTGCTGGCGATAGACAGCGGCAGCGATTAGCAGGGGCGGGGGGCTAATATAATTAATAACAGTGAGTCTCCCGGAGGCATTAGATTCATAGCTACGAGTGTCGGATAGTTAGCTACTTATAGTACTTATGTACTTGAGCGCCATGGTCATGCGGGTCATGGTGGAGGTGTATTTTTCGTCAAAAAGCAGTGCCGTTAAGCGAGCAACCGCGTCGGTGTGCGCAGCCTGGACTGTCGCAACGCCACCCCTGTCCCGCAAAAAATCTTTTGATTGACGCACGAGCTTCGCTTATCACGCTCTTGATCACCGCACATCATAATCGACTCATGATGAATGTTGTTTGTGAAGAACATTAGCATCGTTGCGTCCTTGTGCCTATACAATCATCGATACCGCGGCCGTTTACAACACAGATTTCATTAATCAACATGACGGGAAAAAGAAGAACGTCACAGGCTGTCTCGAAAGATTTCGGCTCCATTCATGCTGGCTATACTTGCATCTGTGGCCGCGATGATGATGTTGAGTTGTGGACAATCATCCATTCTGTCGAAGCGTTTGTAACTCCACTAACTACCAGAATAGCTACAACAAGGGTATCAGCTACATTATCGTTACTGCAATCATCTTCAGCTACTGCAACAATCCACAGCAACAAGAAGCTCAAAACATCACTTACCATGATGGCAGATGATGGTGAAGCTCCACCCATCACTCACCACAGCTATCCAACCACTAACACTAACAACGTGATTCCCCGCGACGTAATCATCATAGGAGGAGGACTCGCCGGCCTCTCCACCGCACTACGCATAGCCACCACTTCCTCTCGTCACGTGACACTGCTTGAGCGTGAGGGGCCTCGCACTTCCACTACAGGACACAAGTACTAGTGATGATAACAATAATAGCAATGGACCCACCACGGCAGGAAGTTTCGCAGCAGCAGGCATGCTAGCACCGCAAAGTGAACGATTGCCGGCCGGTCCATTATTGGATATTTGTTTAGAAAGTCGGGGGATGTATGGTGAGTGGATTAAGGGGGTGGAACGTGGTGCCATGGAGGCTAGTGGAACTGTTTGGCAGTAGTAGTGTTCGAGGGGAGGGGTACAAGTATCTTTGGCAGGGTGGGGATGCTGATGCCATTGTCAATGGGGATGCAAGCAACAACAACAAGAAGATGGAACCATGGGAGACTGGATTTCACTGTACATGGTGGATTCCTTGCACCAGCCTTTGCAGGTGATGCTAGTGGCCGACATGGTCCCCCCAACCCGACTCGGGCAAAGCCTACTGGCTTGATGAGATACAGGTACGTGAACTTGAACCAATGCTTCACCCGAACGTAATTGGTGGATGGTGGTTCCCCGAGGATGCATCGGTCGATGCACGACGATTGACGTGTAGTTTACGTGCTGCGTGTGTTGGTGCTGGAGTACAAATGCAATTCGGACAAGAATATGAGGTAAAGTCACTAGAGATGAGTGGAGGGAAGTGCAATGGGGTACATTTGGCCAATGGCAAGGTATACAAGCCAAACTCATTGGTAGTGGCGAATGGATCATGGATGAGACATTTGTTACCATTGCCAGTCACTCCGCACAAGGGACAATCGTTCTCATTACGGATGGACGCCAATGCACCACCTATATTGTCACGTGTGTTGTTTGCACAGGATACGTATATTGTACCCAAGGCTGATGGACGGATTATTGTGGGTGCAACAGTGGAACCGGGAACGTATGATGGATCGATCACTCCGTCGGGAATGCTGCATTGCATGTCCGAGGCGACAAGGTTGGTACCTGCCTTGGCGGATTTGCCGATTGAGGAACAGTGGGCTGGATTGCGTCCGACTACTCCTGATAAATGTCCTTTGTTGGGTGGGACAGAACAGTGGGATAATGTGTACTTGGCAGGTGGATATTGGCGCAATGGGGTGCTGCTTGCACCCAAGACGGGACAGTTGGTGGGTGATTTGATTGTGAATGATGGGAATGTGGAACGATTGCCACCCAAAGACCAAGCGCTGCTTACAGGCGTTTTCTTGGGAACGATTCACAACACCGGGAGGGGGCAAGGCTCTTGCTGCCAATGCACGATATGCTGCCACCTTTTATCCCGTCCATAAGCGTAGTACTACTGGGATTGCAGCATCTGTGGGGACTGAATTGGGATTTTATGAGGGTGCCGCTGCCGCCAAAGGTGATCGTGCAAAGGACCGACAGGCAATGTTTGGATTATCGGCGGAAGACGAGGATGCGTTGGAAAAGGCAGCTGGGATGGGTATTGGTGATGCGGAGGCATTTTCATTTGGAGATGAAAGTGATGGTTGGATGAAGCGAAATGGTGCCGCCGCCAAAGCTGCTGCTGCTGAAAATGAGGGCATTGATATGGAAAAGATCAGTGCTGAACCTGATGCGCTTACTGTGGGTGCGAAGGAAGAAGATGAGTATGCTAATTTGGCACAGGAATGGTCAGATGCGCAAACAGCCGAAGACGATGGAGAAGAAGCTGACGTGAGTGTCAAAGTCTGATTTATCATCAATATACGAAAAGATAAAAGCAAACAAAGCCAAGGCATCTGAGTCATTAGAGATGGGCGAAGATTCTTCAGAGGAACGCGAAGATCCCGGATTCAGGATCTATCACGTTGACAAAGAGACTAGGGTGAAAACTGAAGTTCCACCATTCATGTCTCCTGGCGAGTTCTTTCAAATGCAAGAAGAAAAGAAACAACCATCTAGTGATGTCAAAGCCTCGACATCTGACGAGGGTGGAGATGCCGAAGATGGATCACCTCTCTTTGATGGGTACACAGCCATTCGTGAAGCGTATGGCGGAAGAACCACTGAAGAAGAGACCGCAGCAGCCACACGAAGTGCTCGCATGGCGAATAGAGCCAAGGCATCAGAAATAGATGAGTCCAAGATTGGAGCAATGTCTTCGCCTGGAGGTTCTCCGCCACCAACAACAACCTCTTCAACCACAGCTTCACCACCTGCGAAGAAGTATGAAAAGGTTCGATCAGAAAAAGCAAAAGCATGGGTAACTGAGATGAATGGACTCAACAGCAGAAAACACAGATGATTCGATGGATAGCGACGAAAAGACCTTGGATGGGTACCAAGCAATCATGAATGCAAATTCTTCTTCGTCCAGAGAGGAAGAGTTGAGAAAGATGAAAGAGGCAAGAATGGCAAATAGAGCGAAGTCTGATCGCATCGATTCATCGTTCAAACTATAATACTTGATATTGAAGATAAAAGAATTTCTTAACAATACACATATTTAACGTTTACACTATCTTTTCATTTGATAGTGCCAAACTATATTCACACCAGCTTGTAACCTCCTGTTTCCTTTCTTAGTCTTCACCAGCATCTTCCACTTGTGGTATTGGCTCGGCCTTCGCAGCCTTCGCCTCTTTTCCGCTACCATCGTCCACATCAATAATTTCCACGTTCTTCTTCTCCACATCATCAACGACGTTAACATTGACAACTTCATCATTATTATCATCGTTGCCATATTCGAGCAACGCAGAGATATTATATTTCGGGGGGCGTACGATCCACGCACGATCCCAGTCTGTATTTTCTCGATATGTTCCTGCTAGCACCAACAGCGCAAGAAGAGTGACCCAAGCAATCATGGAGTTTCGCCATGATGATTTGAATTTCTTCTTCATCATTTCATCCATTCCAATCACTTCCGACTTGGCCTGAGGAACACTAGGTTTTGGTCCAAGGCAAGGCGAGCACCTCTTTCCACGTGACTGGAATTGTATCAAATGTTCTCTAAATGTAGACATCAATGCCTTCCTAGCGGCATACCTATCACCAGTGTTTACCACCACCCATGGGTTATCATCAGTATCAGTGTTCATGACAAAGTTGGAGAAGATACGCAAGTTCCTTTCATATTGATTGAACGCAATGAAATCTGTTGGATCAATGTGGGCCGATATCGCCTCAAGGCCTTCATATGATAGCTCATCCACTTCACCGCGTGATCTACAAGCCTGAAGCCAAGTAGTGAGATCTCTTGCCATCTTCTTCTGTGCAAGCCGTTTACCTAGTGTCTTTGCAATGGAATCACGATTAGTGACGAAGAATAATTTCAAGAAAAGAATATCTTTCTCTCTACATTCGCGATCGAAAGCCATGAACTCTTCGTATCGTTTCTTCTTGTCTTCTGGTGACAATTCATTCAGATTTCCGTCTAAGCAAAGAAAAACAGAACGAAATATTAGCACTCAAACAAAGTAAACGAGGGTAAGATACATGAGCAATTGACTTACATACAAAGTCACCAGCTGGTCCACGATCCCACACAAGACCAATGTGCTCGCCATCGCCATCTTCTTCTTGCGTTTCTGACAGATCAAGAATACTCGATGAACCTGGGACATCAAAGCGGTCCATCCAAGGTCGCATTCTCTGTTCAGCAGTAGGTGGGCGATTGTACTGCCTCATTCCTACATCATAGCCAGAGAATTCCAAAGCAGCCTGAACTAAGCCGCCGGTACTACTCTTACCACTACAATCAAGTCCCTCGAAATAGAGAATTACTCCTTTTGGAGCAAGACGATCTCCACCTTCACCTCTCTTCTTTTCTTCCTTTATTGATGCCAATATTTCTTTAGCAACGCTTCGTACTACCTTTTGTAACTCGTTGAACTCTCTTATGTTCTGCTTACGCTTACGTGACCTCTTTCCTGCCTCGAGAAATGTCTTGAGTGTTGGAAGATCACGAGGAGGTCCCCCATGTCTAGTATTCTTGGCTACAATCGGTAACTTTTTGCATGCAGCCTCGTAAGCCAGCAATTGCTTGTCATACATTGTTTTGAGTTCAGCAAAGTGGTGAGGGACTAAAGAATGCTCCTTGGTAAGCGTAACCCTCGAGCACCTGAGGGCCCTGTAGCTGTATCGAAGAAATAGGTGCCAAAGAATTCGCCCATTTCTGCTGTCGAATATCAACAGAAGTCTCTGCAAAAGTGAAAAATGTAAGGAAGATGCGTGAGAATTTGCAAGCATCTCAGATATGCATGCGTTTCAACAATCTATGCAACTTACCAAACTCCAAGACAAGGTAACACGGCATAACATCTAAGATACTTGGCCCATAGGGAGTAACATGCAGAAGGATTGTGGTCGATTTAAAACGAAACTGATAAACTGCATACCCACCACTTCCAGCTCCACACTGCACAAAACCTTCATCCCTCAAAGCTTCGTACTGTCGCACTACCTTTCCATTATCATCTCCGTTACCATCTCCGTTGCTTTGCACCTTACCCAAAGCTGTGGCAACTCTCCTTGCAATTATAACCAAATCAGCAGTTTGATCTGCCTCATCTTTCTCTTGACAATCATCGCTGAGTAAATTCAAATCACCAATTCTCTGTACAGGCAGCCATCTATTCTTGGCAGATGAAAAGAATCGTCGAGTCAACACACGCCCTACCCGAGATCCCTGAAAACTTGCCGCAAATGGAGATACGGCACGTAGAATTCCAATACTAACACATACTGCAATAGGATGATATGCCTCAGGATAAGGTAAATAATCCCCACGGAATAAGAACCGTTGCAATGGAAGAACTACCTCCAATCCCAACAAGTCAGTCCCACCACGAGCAACCATCCGTGAAACTCGATTCCCAATAAACGCCATGGTCTCTTCCACGCCCACCTCAATCCTACGACATGGTGCCGCCTCAAACCAACGCCATCCACCCACAATCATCCTCATACTCCTCGTAAATGGCTTGCATGTCTTGATAAATACTCGAAGTTGACCACCCTGTCCTAACTTTTTGGCGAATTTGAAGAGTGTCTTGATGGATTTGTGTTTCTCTGGATTTAGTAAGAGAACTTTGGGTGCAGCGATTGGATCGAAGGAGTAGACGTAGAGTCCTCCCAGGCGGACTAGTAGACGAGCACTTTTCCACCAGTGACGAAACTCCTATTGTATACAATGATGTGTGTGAGTGTTGTCAATATATAGCAGAAAGAGAGATAGAGAGAGAGTAATGTTTGGTGTAGAGAACAATGATGAGTAAAGTTTGCCACATTCTACAAAGACGAGAGACAAGATGAAATCATCAATAAGAACACCACTCACATTGGTCCACCACAAGTAAAAACTTCGATGCCGAGCCATCCTCGTATACGGAGGAAACGCCGGAACACTCTTGACCAACGAAGGTTCCCGATAAGGGACATACTCCCGTCCATCATACGGTTCAATCCCCCCATGGGGGAACAAGGGTGCCAAACCTTCAATTGGATTGGCCACTGGTAAGTATTCCATTTTTTGTACGAATGCAGCTGTACTGTCAATAGCAGCACCCGCAGCAGCACCCGCAGCAGAATCTTCATCTTTGAGACTGGAAATTTGACGAGAGGATAATTTCTTGATGGATTTACGTCGAAAGCTTACCATGGCTTGTTTGCGATCGAATGATCCTGTGCCGATGGGCTTGCTGGATAGGAGTGGGGTTGATTCTCCAGGATCTGCCATATTATTGTTCTTGTTGTGTATCAAATGATCACTCTGTCAATAAATGATATACTGTGTACTATATACTATCGTGCGTGTCAATAAGAGTCGTTATCTATCTCCTGCTCTCAATAAAAACACACACCCTCCGTTCATTCGTTCTCGGCAATGTCCAAACAGCAGTAATCGTTTCCTCCTGTTGACAAACGTAGGGGAGGAACGGTGTGGATATCTTCCGTTCTAATTTCAAGTGGGATGCGTAGGATGATCACTTTGCGTTTTGGCCTACTGTTGTTATTCTTTTTTCGTTTGGATTATGGAGTTGTTGTAGTTGTCTGTAGTGCTGCTGGAGGAGGAGGAGGCGGATCGAGAGAAAGCCATTAGAAGAAGAGACCTAACTTTGTGTATGCAATCCAAGTGAACGAGAAGGCTGATGTTTATATTCACTCAGTCAGATATATACATATTCAAAGAGCAAAGAGGCAGTTTCCTTCTCAAAACTGCATGCGAATTCTGCCCAGTGAAAGGCGATCGGTCGGCCGGTGAGTGCATGCAAGTGCGATGAAAGGATGGAGGGTGCCGGGAGCGAGATAAGATGATAGATAGGCCCAAGCAAGGCCCATCAAAAATGCGAACAGCGGTGTCAGAGCCAGTATCTTGGCGATAGATCCCGGTTATAATCGCTATAGATCTTTCATTATCGCTTCAGCTTCAGCGCTGACGATGGCAATGTGATGGTTGGCGTTGGACACATTGGCCATTAATTTGGTAGGTGGCTGCCTGCGGGAGGGAATTAATGAACTATAGCGTTGTCATGCAAGAAGATTATAGCAGTAGGAAGTAATTTCAATTGACTTCGAATCTATCACTTGCTCTATCTTCAATTGAATGATTGCTCATCCTCATCGACTCTTTTCATCTGCAAACGCCACCAGTCAATACACACGTCAACACGAAGATGATGTCTAGTACAGCATGCTGTTTTCTTTCTCTGACAAGTCATCAATACTGTCGAGCGACTTCTACTTCAGCTTTCCATGCAGTACAATCTACACATAATGGACACAATTTCAGGCACAGTGATGGTGCATCATCATTTCAAAGAAGATACAATCACATGAGACGATCTAGATCATCATCATATTGGTCACTTCAAACTCAGCTAGACGATGACAATGACAATACTCCATCAAGAACACGCAGACGTCGCAATCGAGCAAGAGATACAAACTTGAATAATGACCAAGACGATAGTATAGACACAATTACCTCGATAATCTTCCAACCAGTCTCCATTCCAAATGCAAGACAAAGTGTGCCGGCAATCTATCCACTGGCACTAATCGCCACACTTGTAGTACTACCGCCTATTACATCAGTACTGGTGGCAATATTCTTTGGATTTTACTTTGCGTTACTATTGCCACTTTTAGATGAATCTGATGATGACATTATTTCACTGGATGAAAATGATGACGACGAACAAGAGTACGATGAGATCAATAGGAGTGTTGCTGCACTAGCCACAGCATATTTGGGTGCGGTGGCATCTGCAGCACTTCTTTCTCCTCAAGGCCTTATCGCCTCGTCAGAGAATGAGGGAGGATTATTGTCATTGAGTTCAGTGCCAGTATCTTCTTGCTTCACTCTTGGTGGGGTTGGGAAGCTTGGTATTGGTCAGTGGTGTAAATGAAACTGCAGAAGATACGAGCCGATTGGAAAGAGAAGAGATTGATGCATTGCCTGAAAGAAAGGAGAGATCTGTTATGAAGCAGTGGGATGATGAATTGAAAGAGAAAGACGATGGATTCTGAACTAATCACAAACAATTGAAATTGTGAAGGCTCCATGGTATATAGGTATTCACTAATGCTCTAAACGTCACTTTTCACCTTTTGTCCCTTTTTGTCGTGTTATTTCACTTGTTGTCCGTGCTATCGTAGCAAGAACAGTATTATAATCCTTTATTTTTGAGGGTGCCAACGATGTATAAGCAGAATTGCTCTTGAATCAGACAACATTATTTGGGAGTAATGGCTTGGGGCTCTGGGCCATTTCCAGTTTTTAGCCACAGCAAAAGAACAGAAGTATCAAAATACAATCTGCACATCACAAACTAGTGAAAGAATACAAGTTGTATTCTCCATCAATTTTTACTGGCACGAATGATAGTGCCTTGTGCGTGACGTATGGCATATTATGTGCAGATGAAGTGGAGGCATTCCCGATCCCAGCCTAAAAGAACACTTCGAAAACCATCCTATAAGGGTGTTACGAAAGAAGTTTGCTTGAAATGTTGTGAAAAGAAGCACCAACGCTACACCACTCCTTCAGCATCATTCCGCCTACATTGCGTTTGTGATACTGATGCTATCCCGTCCTATCGTCATGTACAGGAAATTTCACGATGATTTATTCTAACTTAAACAATGAGATGACTACACGGAAGATATCAAATTCGACTTGCCCCATTGCAGCGCTTCCATTTTTCAGGTGTCATCAGTGGTTAAGAGTGGCACATCCCCACACTCCCATCTTTGATTACAACATTCCCAAAAACCGATTGCTTCTCTTCTTCTCGATTCCTACAATGTACATTTTGAATTATGAATAATGTTATTTTGTTCATCAATTTATGTGCCTAAAACGACACGCTTTGTTGTTCTCGACTCCAAAAGTACCAAAATGACGCCTCCCTCTGGAGAAAAATTATCAGCGTCGCATGTTTTTGATGAACATTGAAAAACTCATCATGAAGAAAACAACCGAAAAAAACAGATACATCGGACTAGCCATCAACGGCCAAAACCCTTTATCTATCGCATGCTCCGGACATATCCTTACATTCGGGTCTCTAATTTTAGGCCCGATTATCCAAAAGCGGCGAGACAGCCATCCGTAGACGTAGACGCAGCCATAATCGTAGAGGTAGGTATCTTTGAACCATGCCCACCACGGGGGACCGCGTCTCCACTGAGCTCTTTTGACGCGGCTTGGATCGTAGAAGAGGCTGATGATGAATGTCATCTTCTTATTCGCTCCGATGACTTTTTGGGAAAGAGTCTCTGAAATCTTTTGAAATGCAGCAGTGCGAGCAGTGATACGTGTGTTCCGCGGCCAGAAAAGGAGCTGAAGAAGGATGCCAGAACAAAAGATACAGGAGGCAATTTATTATCGAACCTCGCTATCGTTCTAGCCGCTGGAGGTGGTCTGATTAACTTTGTATTTATTTATTTAAGTAGAGAGTGGTTGGCAGCGCAGCTGCAATTGGCAACACAGAACACAGAATTTTAGGAACCGAGCGGTGCGGTCATCGTTAGTTGATCATCGCGGTTTTGATGCGTTCATAGGAGTACTTATGTTTCTTTCTTGCTAGTGATACAGGTACAGAGAAGCACCTAAAACTTGGAAAATACTTAGCTGAGGAGGTGATTAACAGTGATAAACATAAGAACAATCGCCTCTTCCAGCCTGCCTGACAAGAAGTTAGTGTTCAATGAAACATTAGAGAAGCAGCAGCAAATAGTCGCCAAGGTGAAGACGAGGAGGTCTATTATGAGGAAAGGAATCAAATGTAGAAGAAGCCTACTATTATTGCCGGAGCGTAGGGGACGTAAATTTCTACACCAGAATACAGACTATCTAGGATGAGTAAGACACCAATTTCTCAGGGTGATGTGTTACAATAAAAGCTCTTAATATACATAGCACAACTTGTTATCAAGATCTGTGCTGTCTCGTTCTTTATCAGAATCATTTTGAATTGCGTAGAGGGCACAAGATGCAGCTCGCAATTGGCCTAAACAGTGATAAGCAGAACATGCAGCCCCGCCTCCTTTCCCTTGTCGCGATAAGCTCATTATATTCCCTATTACTCAACATATATATCCCATATATTATACATACTACATTCAGAAGACCACCTGAGTGCCAACTATTTCTATTGAATCCGTTCTTGACTTTCTCTTTTTCTTCATACACTCTTGCTGGAGATGTTGGTGATTCTTCACTCTCAAGTCATCACTCCCACTACCGGATTCAGATGTTTGATTAGTATCGATACTTTCAGTGCAAGATGCAGTATTGTCGTTTGCTTTTGATCCATCACCTGTAATAAAATTATTATCTCTAGTAAGCGTGCTGTCTGGTTCTACGACTTCGCTCGTTTTCCAGACGTCAATCACTAAAACACACATCACCGAAAACAACTCTATCACAATCGTTTCCAATAGCACTAGAATGGATACTGCGGCGTCAAATATCATATCGCATACCATTATCGAAACGCCTAAAATGCCTAAGCTACATCTGACAATCGATGATATGGTGCTCACGAGCATGATTATTTACGTGCTGTGTTATGTATTCGGTCTGAATGTATTCTGCCTCGAGAACAATGAGTTGGATAATCACTTCTTCTTCTTCTCGCTGGCATGTGGTAGGCAAGTAGTGCTGCTATCGTGGACATCAGCTCTTGGTTGGGCTCATCTTCTACAGCAAGGAAAGAACAATGGTGTCGACTGAGTCGACAAAATTCCCATTGTGTAAGAGGGCTTTTTTAAGAAAGACGTCAAGTGCAAATACTTACGTGGTGTACTTTGGAATTAGTACGAAGCGACGCGTGACATCCTGCTCCCAGCTGCTCCTAACCTCGCCGGCCTGTTACATACGTACATCGAATCCTAGGATTCTGAAAATCCAAGGATTCGATGCCGGCGAATCCTTGGATTTCGGAATCCTAGGATTCGTGAGGGGGCTGCACGCACATCGAATCCTTGGATTGTCCGAATCCTAGATTCCTGCCTCCGAATCCTAGGATTCCTGCTCCGAATCCTAGGATTCGCCGGCTCTCTGATCCATCGAATCCTTGGATTGGATTGATGGGCGAAGAGAAGACACCTCGACCGACCATGAGACGATATCGCTGCTATGCAGCAGTAGATAAGGAGCATCAAGTAATTATAAAGGCAACCAACCCGCTCCCTTGCCTCTAATATGATTAAAGACGACGGCTGAGTCATCTGGAGCGGAAGGAAACACCACGACGTCGCCTACACGGTACAAAAAGTTTGCATAATTATTCGTTTCCGTCGAACACAACAATCAACTACAATTCAATGCAAACGGCGAAGATATCGATCAAAAAAGCATTAAAAATTCATTATTACGATAACATGCAATTAATGATAGATTGAGGGGAATATGACATTTATCAAGTATTACTTCTAATAATTTACATCACATACCAACAATTAATAATAACATAGTCCATCTGATACTTTAAACTCTGTATTATGTACCACCAACACATGCACATCCATTAGAAGCGTATGATTGAATGGTACATGAATAACAACTCATTTGTTGTTATTGACTTTGTTGTTATCGGCTATCTCGAGTGCTGATTATTGCGTACTCTGGATGTGAAAATTAAATTATGTCGGTCGACGCGTGTATTGGCGATGGTAGCGCCGAGAATAATAACGGTCGAGAGAACATCGTCGACATAATGATCTAAAATAATGTGAAGTAAGTATCTGCTATGTTGTTGCTGCAGCAGTAGCCCTCTCTAGTAGGCGTTACTTACTTCATCATCGTGGAGTTCTTTTCAAGCAAGCCTTGCCAGAATCCTAGGATTCGGACGTCATGTTTTTTCGAATCCTAGGATTCGGAGCAGGAATCCTAGGATTCGGAAATCCAAGGATTCGATGTAACAGGCCTTCTTGATCTGCGTGGCTTGGATCCTACGAAACGAATCGGATCTCTTGCCAATCAGATTGGCTGCGCCAGCTATCTAACCGAATTATTGTGTTACTCGTCACAGTGTGCCTGTAACAACTGAAGGTACACGATGTTCAGTATTACAAAGATCAAGTATTGGAAGTGCAACATCAAATCAATCTATATTATGTACATCACTGCTAGTTAAATGAGGCTATTCTCGTCAATATTCTTCTCGTGCAGCCCGAATCCAGGTGAAACTGCCGATTCAATTCTTGACCTATCACTATCTCTTCTGACACCAGGTCCTTCTCTTCTGACATCAGTTCCTTCATCATCCAATGCCGACAAACTCAGCTCTGTCAATGCCAAGGTATCCGTGTATTTGTATTCCCTGCGAAGGCGTCGCCTCATTATAAAGCAGGTAGTAGCACTTCCCAACGCCATGGAGAAAATGACCAGCAGCAATACCATCATTGCACCAACTGGAGTACTGAGTAGATTCATAGTGACATCTTTCACTTCATCCATGTTTGATTCATTTGCTGGTGGTGATTGGACCTTTGTTGTAGCGCAATTTGTGTCCTTGTACTCACTTGCAAATGACATGACTTGTGTAACAAGAATTTGAACATCACACAAATCAGCATCAGAAGAACAGTCATCGATTTTCGAAGTGAGAACCTTTCCATTGTAAATGAGACGAAATGCATATCCGGATGGATACCTCTCATCCATGCCGAGAACTTGGTGTATCTCAATTTGCAGCATGCTCGCGTATGGACTCCATTCTTTCCCCGACCAGACTTTCTCTCCCAAAGTTGCGAGGATTGGCATTAGTGTTGTATCATGTCCCGAAAAGAGAGCAAGTTTTGGAGGTGGCATTCCTCCTCTCGACGAAGAGGAAGAAGTTGGATGACTGCTGTTGTTGGAGTCAACAATCTGTAGAATGTTGGACATGATTTCAAGCCATAGAGGACCCATTCCCAACTTTGCGTATGCTGCACCATTGTACTTGTAAGGAAACGTAAAGTTTTCAACAGCAAAGTCAGCGACCGTTTCAAAGTTACCTTTACCACTTCCATCGTAGTCATTCAATGCATCTGGTAAGTTGCGATCCGTACAAATTGTAGTCATCATACAATCCAATATAACCTCTGGCACGTCATCCATACCCATTTCATCTTTCATAAATGATTTGGTAGTCTGCGCTTCTACTGAATTTTGAACCCAATGTTTATATTCGTCACTTTCATATGCTTCATTTCGTAATTCTTCCACTCTTGGACAAACCTTTCCGTTGGGAGTGAGTACATCCACATGATAATCCGCAGTGTGCAGTTTAATCACGGCTGTTTCATCATCGCCGGTAGCAGCCAATTCTGGACCAAATAAACCACGAAGGAGGACCTGACCAGACATTAGTGTGCGTTGTTCATCGTCAGCACGGTATTTCAAATTTGGTTCCTGAAAAATTGCCTTGGTAGCATCACCCACATTTGAAACACGAGACGAAGGGCCAGAATCACCATTGTTTTCTTCTTTTTGTGTTGTCAAATCCCAAAGTCTCATTCGAGGATCAGCCGCAGCATGTTCCTCCGCAGTTTTATCTCCATCATAAAAATACGCCTGACGTAAATGCTTCCCATTACTCAATTCTTGTTCATATCCTCTTGCTACTAGTTGACCCATTTGACATGTCCCATTCAATATATTTCCACTCTGTAGAATGGATCCTCCATCATCATTCGTTGCCTCTGATAACAACAGGGCATCATAACGCTTTTCAAACAAAAAATCAGGTTCTTCCTCTAATACATTCCCCTCCTCATCGACCTTTTCCTTCCCCTTATTCTTGGTAGTGGACGCTGGTGGTGACATGTACGTTAACAAATCACAATTCCATATACCTGTATCGAGGGAATCCCAATATCCATTCCAGCATTGGTACGATGGTGCACCGGCAAAGGGTGTTCGTGATCCGTGTCGTATGAGTGCTGTAACGTGTACGAGTTGAGTTTGAGTAGTGTCGTTGTTGTTGTTTTGTTGTTTTTGTTGTTGAGGGGAGGAATGGCACGTGTTGACATTTCTTGTGGTGTGGAGCAGTAGGGTGGATAGTGAGCATATTTGGTGTAGGATTTATCTTCTTCGGGGAATGGATCAGGATCTAACGAGTTAGTGGCGGTGGTTGTTTGGAGTATTGTAGTTGTTGCGTCGGAAGAAACGGCATGTTGTGGTATGGATGGTATGAGTTGAGGAGGAGATGTTGTTGCTTGGCTGTAGCTTGGCAAGCTCCCCAAAAGTAGTATCGATAGCATCATTCTTGATATCGTAAATTGCAAATGAAAATAAGTGAGAGTATTGTACGATCGCATCAATTCCGCTCTGCGCTGCATCAATGAAAAGAATATGTAGTGCTCTTATCGGACGTCATTCTGGTGATGATGTTCTGAAGATTTTTGTTCTTTGATAGGAGATCGATTCTACGTGACTCACGATACACAACGTGACGTGATGGATCGGTCACCACCTTTAACTTCCCGCCACGCCAAAAACAAAAAACAAGACGATGAACGATTTTCAATTGACGATGTGATTTTTTATGAGCACATATGGTATCACAGCAGGTGAATCGTTACATATAATTCTATCTGCGGTATGATAAGTGGAGAGCGGAGATAGAGAGTGCCTTTATCTAGCCAATTATATATTCTAATCATGATTACCCTCCGCGGCAAACTCAAACGATCCACCGTGCCTCGTCCAAAGGCGACTGACGCTGCTGCTGCAGCGGCCGATCCACTGACAATCACACAGCGTCAACCCGACAACAGCACCGCCGCCACAAATACTAATACTTCTGTTGAAATGGTAGATGAATGGAAGTGGGAGGGAGTTTGGGCATTCGGAAGTCTACCGAATAATCAAGAGGAAATTGACAAACTGTTAAATCCCCCTCCGGTGGAGGAGGGTACTCAAAAGAAGAGCAGTGAGCAGTCTGCTGCTGCCACAGCTACTACTGCACCATTAAAGGAAGAGACGGGTGGTAATAAAGAAACAACAACAACAACAACTTCATCGGCAGGATTGTCGACGAACAATACACCCAATCAATCACCCAATTGGATTCAAAAATTATCCTCCATTATTACCGGAGGGGATCGAAAATCCGAAGATAAATGCCACTCCATCCTCCTCCTCCCAACCACCACCACCACCACAGACTCAAACTCAACAAACCACATCATCAACAACAACAACAACAACCACAACAGCAATACCAACAATCAAAAAACGAGGACGTGGCCGCCCACCCAAATCATCCTACACACCCGCCGAGGCAGCCGCCATGGCCGCCAAGGAGGCGGCACGAAAATTGGCCGAGGAGCGGGAACGTGCCAGGCCACGTCCATTTGTTTATACGTGGGTGGAGGTTGTAGAGGCGAGGGAGATGGTGGTACCTAGTTCGTTGGTGGTGTTGGGTGTGCAAGAGCAAGAGGATAATGATGGGGTGGAGGAAGATGGAAAGAATGGTGTGACGAAGAATGAAATCAAAAAGGGAGAGATGATGAAAGTTGGAAATAATGATAAGAGTGGTACTGATGTTGGGGTGGACAATAAGGTTGCTACTACTACCAATACTGGTGATGAAAAGAAACAACAAACGACTGTACCATCGGTCGATGAAGATGTGGTTATGAAAGATATTGAGGAACTACCGCCAAAACCATCGGATGACATGAAACCTCCCGCAACAACCGAGACTGTTACTGCCACTGCTGACAAAACTACAACAAAGCAAGAGACGAAAACGAAAAAGAAAGAAAAAAGTCCAAAGGGATCACCTACGCTGAACCACCCTACACAGACGCCACATCCACCAACCCACCCAACACATTGTCCCAACAGTGGCAAATGGGAAGGTCACTTTGAAAATGTCTCTTTAAAAAAGGGTAAGACACCACGTATCAAAGAAGTATTTTATTTGTTCTTCAATGGGACACCGGGGGAGGATGCACATGAGGCATTTTGTGGAAAGTGATTTAACGATGAAGGCGAATGCCATGTTGGATACGGATGTAACATCGAGTGGGGATGATGATGATGAAAAAAAGAAAAAGAGTGACAAACAAAAGGATAATGACAAGCACTTGCTAAAAGAGGGATGTATTCATGTACGAGGTCACGGAACCAACCGCTTTGGAACATTTGAAATCGTAGGCAGTTTCGATCCCAAGACGGAAGTATTGCAATGTCAACGAATGTACGTCCCAGTAAAGGAACCGGAAGAAAAGAATACTACAGGGCCAAAGAAGCGGGGGAGACGATCACGTTCCGAAGCGGCACGATTATTAGCGGAAAGTGCCGCCGATACGGGCGATGTGGAACGTGGATCGGGGAGGAAACGAAAGACTACTTCGTGGAAGAGTCGGTCGAAGGATATGTCATCGTTTGGGGATGATCCTCCTGCTCCTTTGGAAAATAATACTATTCGAAAGGTTGATATTGCGAGTATTGTCAAGAAACGTTCTCGGTTGAGTAGTGAGGGTGGTGCTGGTGGAGGTGGAGGTGGCGGGGGTGGAGGAGGTGGTGCTGGTACAACAGGAAGCAAGTCTACCACTGCAAGCACAACACCTGCACCACAATGTCGAGGCGATGATGGTCCTTCTCAATTGAAAATCAACATGAACGTGCTCAAGAACAAGAATCCGTCTGCAACGAAACCAGCTCCGTCTCCCGCAAGTGCCACCACGGCAAGCGGCAAGAAGAAGAGTAAGAAGAAGTCTTCATCATCCGCACAACCCTTTCAGGGCGCGTTCCCCGGGACAGTTGTTCCAATTGCTCCGGTTCCTACTCTTCCGACGGAGGGTGATCCATTCTTGGCACGTTGGCGGGCGGCTCACTATCTATACTATCAGCGAATTGAGCACAAGCCAGATGATGACGGTCCAACGTGGGGGGCAAGTTCGAACCCCTCTCCGGGGAATTGCACAGTCACTGTGAAGTCAGTCGTGTATGAAGGAGAGATGCATGATGGAGTGCGAGAGGGGAGAGGTCTCTGCTTATATAATAACAATCTCATGTATGAGGGTGGTTGGAAAAGGAATAAGGAGCATGGGAAAGGGACTCTCATGTCACCAGATCGTTCTCGAATCATCTACCAGGGAGACTGGGAAAAGGGCCGGATGCAGGGGCAGGGAACATATTATTACTATGATGCCTTGAACAACAAGAAGGAAAGTAGTAAATACATCGGTGAGTTTAAGGAGAATATGCGTCATGGTATTGGTATCTACACATTACCAGATGGTTCAATTTACGACGGGGAGTGGAGGGAGAACAACCCCAACGGATGGGGTCTCTTCCGTTGGCCAGATGGGTCGGAATATCAAGGGCCATGGAAAGATGGGAAACGTAATGGAACGAACGGAATATTGCTCGCTGCCGACGGGTTCCGTTACGAAGGTGCTTGGACGAACAATGCCATGGAAGGAATTGGAGTTGCAACATACCCGAATGGTCAGATATATGAGGGGAAATGGGTCGGAGGTAGACGCGAAGGTCGTGGTACGATACGATTTACAAATGGAGCTATCTGTAAGTGGATTGCATTTCTTTGTTGCTAATGTATGTGTGTTGATGTGTACTCACGCTGTGATTTTGTCCCCCCAATCCGTCCCCCTACAGATGAAGGCCGTTTCAAGGATGACTACATGGAAGGACAAGGTACAATGAAAATGAATGAAAATGTGATTATTGCCAATCACAAAGAAGATTCCAACGCCAACGACGATGACGTCAATAAAGAAGAAGCGACGGAAAAGAATGATTGGATGATTCCATTGCAATTTCAGAGTGACATCAGTCACATTCACCAGAAGGCAGGATTTACACAAGTGGGATTATAGTTCTACTAAGCCTGTTTGCAAATGATGTGTCCCTTTTATAAGTAATTCATTGAGAAATATCCCTTGCTGGTTTAGATGATTTGAATGTTCCTTTTTAACTTGTTATTGTATAATTTGCATCCTCCCTCAATTTTATTAATATCTGGATCCCTTCATTGCACGCTTAAACTCCTCTTCAATACCAGGCTTAGGCTTATTCGCCTCCAACTCCTTTCGATACTCCTCAATCTTATCATCTGCACCCTTCAACAAATTCTCAATCTTTTGTGCCCTCGCCTCACGTGTTCGTTCTCGCTTCGTCTCTTTGGGTGGTCGTATGGATTGTATCGCTCCGTTGTTTGTCTTTAAAAGTATGCTATCCAACATTTCACTGGATGCATCATCACCACCACCACCAGCTGAAGCAGCATCCAATAACGGATGTCTCCTCTCCGGTGCATCCCAAGCAGGGTCCCAACCAACACCAGTCTCGGCGTCAAATTTACCATAGGTCCCAGCACGGATGGCGGCTTTGCGCAGGTCACCGGCGACGCGTCGACTGATGGCTGGTTTTCGCCATTTTTCATTGACTTTTTGGGGACGGAGGGCTTCTACGCCTTGCTGGCAGAGTTTACGTAATGCTGATCTCATATTTCTGTCTTTTATTGTTAATTACTAGGAGTAGTTTGTGGTTGTGGATACGGGATGGATGGCATGGCACGTTTCTAAGACCATACTGTGGTAGTAGAAAAGTAAAAGTACGTTGGAATCAGTATGGCAACAGTATAACTCTAACTAAGGATAAAGGTGGTATGTAAGCAGAGTACTGGCATCTACATAACGGTACTGTAAACGCTAACTCTCGCCAAACATTTTTTCATCACCACACACACATCGCACAACTCCACAAATATGATGACCATGGGCACGATGGTATGTTCATGGCGTCCTATTATACAAAGCCGCCTTTGGGTAAACGCTTTCGCTTTTTTTGCGATCCTCCTGAGAGATACATTTTCTATATAAAACCCCGAAAAGCGCAAACGATTACTGAAATGATAACAAATAGAAAAATAATTTGTCAACCTCATATTTTCTCGCTGACATTATCTCAGGCTGCCGCTGCCACATATATCCAAAGCGAGTCAGTATAGGTGCCATTGGATCAACTCCGCCCACAACAATCGATCAACTAACATACCATAACCAATTATGACGCAAATCTTAGGCAAAATCGCCACACCGACGGAGAAAATAATTAATCCAGCCACATCACCTTTTGACTGCCACCAGCCGATCCGTCGCAACTACATGTGCTATAACAGGAGCGGTAGAGACTCATATAAGCCTCCCAAACCCTCCCCCTCAATCAAATATAATATATAGTGACGTTTGGTACGCTTAGAGCAGATATAAGAGTCCTATTGTCTCCCCAAAACAAAGTGCCAACCAGAGCATGTATTCCATCACACACAAAAACAACAATCGACAATAAATTATTATATTATGCCACTATAATCGTCAAAAACACGTAACATAAATCCTAATGATCATTAGATACATCGGTAGCAGTATGGGCATGTCAATTGTTGGGTTAACTTCGACATTATTAGGTCTCATAATTATGAAATAATGCATCTTTACAAATGTAACAAATATGGTATATACCACACAATATTGTCAAACCTGAAGCGGTCCATACACCCCCAACATCGTCAGTTATGAAATTTATATATTAAATCATATTTGGGGTGTTGTAATTGACAGTTAATATGGTTTATTGTTGTGTGTTGATCAAGTGACACATCACACATCTAACAGCTGGGATTCTGGATTAAATATCAATAGAGAGAGTGGTTCCAGACGTTTCACATAACCTCAGACGTCATTACTGCATTACATACGAGAATTGTTGAGTGACGAACCATATATTACAGCGTATCATTGCCAAAAGGGCCGTATCAGAGGTGGGCGGAGATGGCCAATTATCATGGCGTCGGTTCTCGTCGGTTGCGACAACAATTTCTCAATGTAGAAATTTATCGTGACAGGAATTATCCTCTCTGATATAGCCAATAATACTGAAGAGCGATAGAAGCTCGTATATTGGTCATATTCGAGACGTAAGTGTAGCTGCGGCCATTAATAGGGGCGGCAGTGCTTCATGGTTGGTGTCAAAAATGGCAGGATTATGTAGGTTTTATGGGTAGTATGTACGTTGGACTAAGCCCTACGTAGGAATTCAAATCTTAGAAACTGTGATGGATGCATACTTAGATGTCTATAATGGTCTAAGACGCGAGGTTATCGAGCTCCCATTTGCCCCTCCCAGCTCCCATCTCCCATCAAATAAATGGCGGGAACGTTGATGGGACATGGGATGGGAGTGGGTCAGGCTATCGAAAAAAACGACACCTCCCACGACAACTCCCAGCAAACTTTGGCTCTCGTGGCACGATTAATAACATGTCATTGCTGATCTACCTCATCACTTTTCGACCGGTAACAGCAACAATAGCGGTAAGATTGATAATGTTCCGTCAGATTATCCTAAATTCTCAAGAAGAAGAGGGTCCGTGGACGGTGATGCTGTTGAAGATAAAATCCGGTCAGGGCCCCAACGACGAAGACTACCGCTCCAGCCTATTACCACCGACAACGTTTTGTGTTGTCTAGAGAACCCCGATTTACAGTTCCAACAGATGCAGGATACAGGCTCGTGGAGAGTCGAGGGGAAGTCACTAGGTAGTTCTATGACAATGGCTGCAATAGGATAGGTTCGGCAACGCTTTAGACCTGAAGTATGTTGTTTGAGGAGAAGAAAGTGCTTTTTAATCGTGAAGTAGATGATAAGACGAGTAATTCGTGTGAAAGGAAACGGAACGACCGATTTTGATCATTGCTACTATCTTATTAATAATGTCTGTTAGTGAGAGTAGCAGCATCATTTTGAAGCCCTATTCGGTGTAACTCTAGAGGGATATGACCATCCCTCTCCGCCATGAATCGCCTTATTTCATCGTCTGCTTGTAATGAGCATTTCCCGCAATACACCAGATAATCCACTAGCAGACGCAAACAGAATCTCTTCGATATGCTGCTCACTTTACCACATAACTATCGGACTAATTGAAATTTCCTGTCGCCATTCCCCTCAATTCTATCAAGATTTCCTGTACAGCCGCCGGCGACCGATACTGCTTGAGATATAATATTATTTTTTTGACAATGAAGAACGCAATGGAAGAAATCGATTCGATGGGTGCGCTGCCGTAGTTGGAAGATTCCCGCAGTCATTCTCCCACGAATGAATCAATTGGTCATCCCTCACACGCTGCATGCAGTATGGATTATGAAATTGTGGCCGATCGCCGTCGAGGATGGAAAGTTGTTTTCCCACGTACATGGGAAGAAGGAAAGTAATCCTCATCACGTCAACCACACTTTCACCAAAACGTAGTCACGGCAGCCGGTAGTAGCAGATGACCTCATGAAGAGGATATTGCGGCGGCGTTGAGGGTGAGGGGCATCATTGCTACGCCATGGTGTCGTGCGCTGCCGCTACCTGCTATCATTGACAACATGGCCGTTGCTGGAAGTTGCGGCAGTTGCTGGGAGTTGCTGAGAGCCTCCCATGGGACGATTTTTGGCGGGAACATTTGCTGGGAGATTTTTTTTCCTCCCATGGGAGGTGGTCGTCCCATGGGAGCTTTTTTTGCGTTCGATAACCTCGCCCCTTAAGTTCACTACTGGCAGGAGGAGATTTCGTCGTACAAATTTGAATTCCTACCGTAGATCATACCAGGTAGTCCCGGAGAGTGCCGGTCAAGATGTGTGAAACACAAATTTTAAGACTATATATCATTCTCAAAACTTCTTATTTTGACTCGACTGATCGCACAACACGCGTTCATCATGCAACTTCTAGCCATCAGGGGAAAAAGCGGCTTAAAATCGGCCCCATTTGAGCCTTTTCACTTAAGCGCAACTTTACCGCTTAAAAGTGAGCTTTTTCTAGCTTCCCCGCTTCTCCTGGAAGAGAAGAAGTGGAGTTCTTGCCTGGCACAAGTACCTAAGTAGGCAACGCCATGTCGCTCATAAATATCATAGATGACAACGCACTGGATTGCAACAAAATATATTTACCTTATCTGTATACTTTTACATAACAAACAGTAACATTTAACTAGCGACAGTGTCATCGACTTCCATGCAAGCAGACATTTTTTGTTGCAACTGAGGGAGACGAAGGCTTTGCATTGCTAACGTCCGAAGAATGAAGACTCTTTGACATGATGATACTATACTGAGTTTCGTTTATCCTGTTCAAAATCAATGACGACAGTATTGCCATCGGTGGAGAGTAATGTTACGAGGTGAAATGTGAAGCATCTTCTACAGACCTTTTGCTCCATTCCTCATTCGATCGGGTCGGACTTTGTGCTGAATTGTGTCACATCATGACGTGTCACCACTCAAACACCATTCAAATGACTGTCACATCATGACGTGGCACCATCCGGATGGCTATTCTTTGATGACGTGTCAATTCCTACTGCTACGAGAAAGCCCGTAGGATTTTGTACCAGGGCTACGCAGGCGCTTAAATGCGCTTAAAAACAGGCCGATTTGAGCGCCAGAGGCGCTTTTTCCCCTGATGGCTAGCAACTTCCAATTTCATCGATGAAACATACTTACCGAGGCATACCAGCGGCGACGTTAAATAACAACAACAATACATTGGTTATGCTTCTCCTTTTGGTGCAAACTCCACCGCAACTATCTGTAGTAGTTAAGTTCTGCAAAAGGAGGAACAGATGAGGACCACACGCGCTGCGAAAGCAATAGTCACCTTTTTGCCTCCCACGTGCATTAATAATGCCGATGGTGATATGATCTCACCCACCTTTGGCAAGATACCTTCTTCGACTCCCTATTTGGAGCATCCCAACACGTTACCATATACATTTTAATTCTTCAGACAAATGACTGGAAGGGGCTGTCCCAACTTACCGAACGAAGCCCTAGGACTACGCTTACACACCAATCGTCACGGTGAACCAATCAAGACCGATGCACAACAAGGCCGAAGTTCACCAAGACAAGCTGAAGGAGATGCAGAAAAGGCACAATATAATGGTGGATAGAGAGTTTCATAGTTATTGCACTGTCTCCTACGGACAAATTTACGAGGGTGCAAAAGAAAGTAGGCCGGCAGATGCTCCACCAGTCAGCACAACACGTTCTGCTGATTTTAGTAACTCTTTGAAATGGAAAGCCACAATGAATTCACCGCCGATGAAAAAGGGAACACTGCGGCAATACCCCCTCGTGGCGAAGAAGTAAAAGGATTGAAAGACCAAAAAGTTATGTCATAGCAAGAACTCCAAGAGGATTTGATGGCTGTGTTTGAGAGACATGGGCTACTTGACAAATAGAAAGAGCAATTGCCGCATGATGACGTGAAACAACCGCCAACACAATTGCCAACTGAGCCTTTTGAGTCGGCTACTATCTCTATGACCACTACCGCTGCTGACACTCCATCTCATGTGCTTCACTTGAGGGAGGATATGGCTACCGCTGTTGCATATCACCGATCCTCCACAACTTAATAGTTAAAACCTTCCGAGTCACGGGAGGTCCCAAAACTCGGGGGAAAATCTTGGTCACAGACCCCACGCCACTGCAACAGACACATTCACTATTGAATAAGAAACGCAAAGCAGAGTCCGTAGTTTTGGGGGAGGCCACATTGTTACTACCACTCAACGCCATGCACCGCCGAAGAGGAAGAAACGGAAACAGCACCACCCTGACTGAAAGAATTGAGTCCCAACTATGTGTCGCAGGAGCACTCTCACCTGGTTACAGACGCTTCGGCGTTTAAGACGGGAAGTTTCCCGTCTTGCTGTCTGGAAAGCCATTCGGCAATAGAAAAGACCGTACAGTTGTACCGAAGCAGGTCCCTTTTAGTATCATAGATATCTAATCTGATTAACTTTGTATTTATTTATTAAAACCTTCCGAGTCAGACAAGCATCAATACCCGTCCTATCAGAGGTCGCTCCTGGTGTGCTTCATCGGAACAGGGAGTGCTTAGGAGGAATGGGCATGGACCAGATTCATAACGACGCAATGCTTCGCGAGATATTTAAGTTCAAATCATCACGTGATGAAGCTGTCGGATACAGTCAGCGAATTCGCACTCATCTCATATCCTTCTTGATGTGCCCATTGCCAATAACGATAATAAGAAAGTTCCAAAATGAAAGCTGTCCTCAATCAACTAATGAGCGTGGGAGATCCGGGTAGTGAAGACATGATGGTGGAGTCGTGATTGAATATCTGGCATCGAGGTGGTGCTGGTGGATGAGTTTTAAGGAAAAAAGGAGGAGAAGAGGGGAAAAAAAGAAGAGAAAAAGAAAGATCTCGCTCGACCATGTCAAAAAGTCAAAAGATCCGTAGTAGCAGTCTAGTAGTAGTCATTACTGTAGTATGCTGTTGTCGATGTAAGGTTCGCCGCCAGAGAACTTATCCCATGGACCGTCGATGATAATATTTTTGTCGAAGAAGATAATGTACGTCTGCGTGTAGAATAATAATACATCAAGAGGCATGATTCATTTAGAAAAAGTACCGTGATGGCCTCACATGATGTGATGTAAATAACTCTATCCACATCAAGTGTGGAATGTCTCCTTCAATTATTCAATTAATAAATAGACACAGCAGAATAATAATTATTCCCGTGAGAATGTAGCGCATTACAAATGTGGCAGGCAGTATATGGAATGAGAGTCACGTAAGAATGCACTCTTTTCAATTCTTTCCAGCTTGTCACCGAAGTCTACATGCTTTAGTGCTGTACAACAAGTGAATGCACACGCTTGAATGATCTTGACGCCCAGAAATTTGACACTTCTTAGTGAGCTGCAGTAGACGAATGCATACTTCTCGATTATTCCGATCTCGTCGTCGAACTCCACATAGATTAGTTGCCTACGATTGCTGAATGAAGGTTCTGGCAGGAATTACTTTGACGGATTTACTCTGCGTTAACTTAGAAGGGGGGTTGCGTTTATCGTCAGTGGACTTGAAAGCAGCATCGCTACTATTTACGGTTCGACCCCAACGCGGGGGTAATTCTATCAATGCAGGGGGGGGAGTGCTGCCTTTTTTTGCTCGTATCACGAGTTCTACAAGGTTAGTAGATGATTTCATGTTTGTAAAGTCTGGTCAAGGTCTGGTAGAATCGGAACTCTCAATTTTAAAACTCCTTTCAGGACTTTCTCGTAACCCCTAGACATAAGATACTTATTCCATCGTACGTATGTAGACCCCTAGACATAAGCCTACTGAAGGAATAGGTACCTTATGTCCTAGGGGTCTCCACCAGCACAAACTAGCTGCCGAATATGGCATCGAGGTGGTGCTGGTGGATGAGTTTTAAGGAAAAAAGGAGGAGAAGAGGGGAAAAAAAGAAGAGAAAAAGAAAGATCTCGCTCGACCATGTCAAAAAGTCAAAAGATCCGTAGTAGCAGTCTAGTAGTAGTCATTACTGTAGTATGCTGTTGTCGATGTAAGGTTCGCCGCCAGAGAACTTATCCCATGGACCGTCGATGATAATATTTTTGTCGAAGAAGATAATGTACGTCTGCGTGTAGAATAATAATACATCAAGAGGCATGATTCATTTAGAAAAAGTACCGTGATGGCCTCACATGATGTGATGTAAATAACTCTATCCACATCAAGTGTGGAATGTCTCCTTCAATTATTCAATTAATAAATAGACACAGCAGAATAATAATTATTCCCGTGAGAATGTAGCGCATTACAAATGTGGCAGGCAGTATATGGAATGAGAGTCACGTAAGAATGCACTCTTTTCAATTCTTTCCAGCTTGTCACCGAAGTCTACATGCTTTAGTGCTGTACAACAAGTGAATGCACACGCTTGAATGATCTTGACGCCCAGAAATTTGACACTTCTTAGTGAGCTGCAGTAGACGAATGCATACTTCTCGATTATTCCGATCTCGTCGTCGAACTCCACATAGATTAGTTGCCTACGATTGCTGAATGAAGGTTCTGGCAGGAATTACTTTGACGGATTTACTCTGCGTTAACTTAGAAGGGGGGTTGCGTTTATCGTCAGTGGACTTGAAAGCAGCATCGCTACTATTTACGGTTCGACCCCAACGCGGGGGTAATTCTATCAATGCAGGGGGGGGAGTGCTGCCTTTTTTTGCTCGTATCACGAGTTCTACAAGGTTAGTAGATGATTTCATGTTTGTAAAGTCTGGTCAAGGTCTGGTAGAATCGGAACTCTCAATTTTAAAACTCCTTTCAGGACTTTCTCGTAACCCCTAGACATAAGATACTTATTCCATCGTACGTATGTAGACCCCTAGACATAAGCCTACTGAAGGAATAGGTACCTTATGTCCTAGGGGTCTCCACCAGCACAAACTAGCTGCCGAATATGGCATCGAGGTGGTGCTGGTGGATGAGTTTTAAGGAAAAGGAGGGAGAAGAGGGGAAAAAAAGAAGAGAAAAAGAAAGATCTCGCTCGACCATGTCAAAAAGTCAAAAGATCCGTAGTAGCAGTCTAGTAGTAGTCATTACTGTAGTATGCTGTTGTCGATGTAAGGTTCGCCGCCAGAGAACTTATCCCATGGACCGTCGATGATAATATTTTTGTCGAAGAAGATAATGTACGTCTGCGTGTAGAATAATAATACATCAAGAGGCATGATTCATTTAGAAAAAGTACCGTGATGGCCTCACATGATGTGATGTAAATAACTCTATCCACATCAAGTGTGGAATGTCTCCTTCAATTATTCAATTAATAAATAGACACAGCAGAATAATAATTATTCCCGTGAGAATGTAGCGCATTACAAATGTGGCAGGCAGTATATGGAATGAGAGTCACGTAAGAATGCACTCTTTTCAATTCTTTCCAGCTTGTCACCGAAGTCTACATGCTTTAGTGCTGTACAACAAGTGAATGCACACGCTTGAATGATCTTGACGCCCAGAAATTTGACACTTCTTAGTGAGCTGCAGTAGACGAATGCATACTTCTCGATTATTCCGATCTCGTCGTCGAACTCCACATAGATTAGTTGCCTACGATTGCTGAATGAAGGTTCTGGCAGGAATTACTTTGACGGATTTACTCTGCGTTAACTTAGAAGGGGGGTTGCGTTTATCGTCAGTGGACTTGAAAGCAGCATCGCTACTATTTACGGTTCGACCCCAACGCGGGGGTAATTCTATCAATGCAGGGGGGGGAGTGCTGCCTTTTTTTGCTCGTATCACGAGTTCTACAAGGTTAGTAGATGATTTCATGTTTGTAAAGTCTGGTCAAGGTCTGGTAGAATCGGAACTCTCAATTTTAAAACTCCTTTCAGGACTTTCTCGTAACCCCTAGACATAAGATACTTATTCCATCGTACGTATGTAGACCCCTAGACATAAGCCTACTGAAGGAATAGGTACCTTATGTCCTAGGGGTCTCCACCAGCACAAACTAGCTGCCGAATATGGCATCGAGGTGGTGCTGGTGGATGAGTTTTAAGGAAAAGGAGGGAGAAGAGGGGAAAAAAAGAAGAGAAAAAGAAAGATCTCGCTCGACCATGTCAAAAAGTCAAAAGATCCGTAGTAGCAGTCTAGTAGTAGTCATTACTGTAGTATGCTGTTGTCGATGTAAGGTTCGCCGCCAGAGAACTTATCCCATGGACCGTCGATGATAATATTTTTGTCGAAGAAGATAATGTACGTCTGCGTGTAGAATAATAATACATCAAGAGGCATGATTCATTTAGAAAAAGTACCGTGATGGCCTCACATGATGTGATGTAAATAACTCTATCCACATCAAGTGTGGAATGTCTCCTTCAATTATTCAATTAATAAATAGACACAGCAGAATAATAATTATTCCCGTGAGAATGTAGCGCATTACAAATGTGGCAGGCAGTATATGGAATGAGAGTCACGTAAGAATGCACTCTTTTCAATTCTTTCCAGCTTGTCACCGAAGTCTACATGCTTTAGTGCTGTACAACAAGTGAATGCACACGCTTGAATGATCTTGACGCCCAGAAATTTGACACTTCTTAGTGAGCTGCAGTAGACGAATGCATACTTCTCGATTATTCCGATCTCGTCGTCGAACTCCACATAGATTAGTTGCCTACGATTGCTGAATGAAGGTTCTGGCAGGAATTACTTTGACGGATTTACTCTGCGTTAACTTAGAAGGGGGGTTGCGTTTATCGTCAGTGGACTTGAAAGCAGCATCGCTACTATTTACGGTTCGACCCCAACGCGGGGGTAATTCTATCAATGCAGGGGGGGGAGTGCTGCCTTTTTTTGCTCGTATCACGAGTTCTACAAGGTTAGTAGATGATTTCATGTTTGTAAAGTCTGGTCAAGGTCTGGTAGAATCGGAACTCTCAATTTTAAAACTCCTTTCAGGACTTTCTCGTAACCCCTAGACATAAGATACTTATTCCATCGTACGTATGTAGACCCCTAGACATAAGCCTACTGAAGGAATAGGTACCTTATGTCCTAGGGGTCTCCACCAGCACAAACTAGCTGCCGAATATGGCATCGAGGTGGTGCTGGTGGATGAGTTTTAAGGAAAAGGAGGGAGAAGAGGGGAAAAAAAGAAGAGAAAAAGAAAGATCTCGCTCGACCATGTCAAAAAGTCAAAAGATCCGTAGTAGCAGTCTAGTAGTAGTCATTACTGTAGTATGCTGTTGTCGATGTAAGGTTCGCCGCCAGAGAACTTATCCCATGGACCGTCGATGATAATATTTTTGTCGAAGAAGATAATGTACGTCTGCGTGTAGAATAATAATACATCAAGAGGCATGATTCATTTAGAAAAAGTACCGTGATGGCCTCACATGATGTGATGTAAATAACTCTATCCACATCAAGTGTGGAATGTCTCCTTCAATTATTCAATTAATAAATAGACACAGCAGAATAATAATTATTCCCGTGAGAATGTAGCGCATTACAAATGTGGCAGGCAGTATATGGAATGAGAGTCACGTAAGAATGCACTCTTTTCAATTCTTTCCAGCTTGTCACCGAAGTCTACATGCTTTAGTGCTGTACAACAAGTGAATGCACACGCTTGAATGATCTTGACGCCCAGAAATTTGACACTTCTTAGTGAGCTGCAGTAGACGAATGCATACTTCTCGATTATTCCGATCTCGTCGTCGAACTCCACATAGATTAGTTGCCTACGATTGCTGAATGAAGGTTCTGGCAGGAATTACTTTGACGGATTTACTCTGCGTTAACTTAGAAGGGGGGTTGCGTTTATCGTCAGTGGACTTGAAAGCAGCATCGCTACTATTTACGGTTCGACCCCAACGCGGGGGTAATTCTATCAATGCAGGGGGGGGAGTGCTGCCTTTTTTTGCTCGTATCACGAGTTCTACAAGGTTAGTAGATGATTTCATGTTTGTAAAGTCTGGTCAAGGTCTGGTAGAATCGGAACTCTCAATTTTAAAACTCCTTTCAGGACTTTCTCGTAACCCCTAGACATAAGATACTTATTCCATCGTACGTATGTAGACCCCTAGACATAAGCCTACTGAAGGAATAGGTACCTTATGTCCTAGGGGTCTCCACCAGCACAAACTAGCTGCCGAATATGGCATCGAGGTGGTGCTGGTGGATGAGTTTTAAGGAAAAGGAGGGAGAAGAGGGGAAAAAAAGAAGAGAAAAAGAAAGATCTCGCTCGACCATGTCAAAAAGTCAAAAGATCCGTAGTAGCAGTCTAGTAGTAGTCATTACTGTAGTATGCTGTTGTCGATGTAAGGTTCGCCGCCAGAGAACTTATCCCATGGACCGTCGATGATAATATTTTTGTCGAAGAAGATAATGTACGTCTGCGTGTAGAATAATAATACATCAAGAGGCATGATTCATTTAGAAAAAGTACCGTGATGGCCTCACATGATGTGATGTAAATAACTCTATCCACATCAAGTGTGGAATGTCTCCTTCAATTATTCAATTAATAAATAGACACAGCAGAATAATAATTATTCCCGTGAGAATGTAGCGCATTACAAATGTGGCAGGCAGTATATGGAATGAGAGTCACGTAAGAATGCACTCTTTTCAATTCTTTCCAGCTTGTCACCGAAGTCTACATGCTTTAGTGCTGTACAACAAGTGAATGCACACGCTTGAATGATCTTGACGCCCAGAAATTTGACACTTCTTAGTGAGCTGCAGTAGACGAATGCATACTTCTCGATTATTCCGATCTCGTCGTCGAACTCCACATAGATTAGTTGCCTACGATTGCTGAATGAAGGTTCTGGCAGGAATTACTTTGACGGATTTACTCTGCGTTAACTTAGAAGGGGGGTTGCGTTTATCGTCAGTGGACTTGAAAGCAGCATCGCTACTATTTACGGTTCGACCCCAACGCGGGGGTAATTCTATCAATGCAGGGGGGGGAGTGCTGCCTTTTTTTGCTCGTATCACGAGTTCTACAAGGTTAGTAGATGATTTCATGTTTGTAAAGTCTGGTCAAGGTCTGGTAGAATCGGAACTCTCAATTTTAAAACTCCTTTCAGGACTTTCTCGTAACCCCTAGACATAAGATACTTATTCCATCGTACGTATGTAGACCCCTAGACATAAGCCTACTGAAGGAATAGGTACCTTATGTCCTAGGGGTCTCCACCAGCACAAACTAGCTGCCGAATATGGCATCGAGGTGGTGCTGGTGGATGAGTTTTAAGGAAAAAAGGAGGAGAAGAGGGGAAAAAGAGAAGAGAAAAAGAAAGATCTCGCTCGACCATGTCAAAAAGTCAAAAGATCCGTAGTAGCAGTCTAGTAGTAGTCATTACTGTAGTATGCTGTTGTCGATGTAAGGTTCGCCGCCAGAGAACTTATCCCATGGACCGTCGATGATAATATTTTTGTCGAAGAAGATAATGTACGTCTGCGTGTAGAATAATAATACATCAAGAGGCATGATTCATTTAGAAAAAGTACCGTGATGGCCTCACATGATGTGATGTAAATAACTCTATCCACATCAAGTGTGGAATGTCTCCTTCAATTATTCAATTAATAAATAGACACAGCAGAATAATAATTATTCCCGTGAGAATGTAGCGCATTACAAATGTGGCAGGCAGTATATGGAATGAGAGTCACGTAAGAATGCACTCTTTTCAATTCTTTCCAGCTTGTCACCGAAGTCTACATGCTTTAGTGCTGTACAACAAGTGAATGCACACGCTTGAATGATCTTGACGCCCAGAAATTTGACACTTCTTAGTGAGCTGCAGTAGACGAATGCATACTTCTCGATTATTCCGATCTCGTCGTCGAACTCCACATAGATTAGTTGCCTACGATTGCTGAATGAAGGTTCTGGCAGGAATTACTTTGACGGATTTACTCTGCGTTAACTTAGAAGGGGGGTTGCGTTTATCGTCAGTGGACTTGAAAGCAGCATCGCTACTATTTACGGTTCGACCCCAACGCGGGGGTAATTCTATCAATGCAGGGGGGGGAGTGCTGCCTTTTTTTGCTCGTATCACGAGTTCTACAAGGTTAGTAGATGATTTCATGTTTGTAAAGTCTGGTCAAGGTCTGGTAGAATCGGAACTCTCAATTTTAAAACTCCTTTCAGGACTTTCTCGTAACCCCTAGACATAAGATACTTATTCCATCGTACGTATGTAGACCCCTAGACATAAGCCTACTGAAGGAATAGGTACCTTATGTCCTAGGGGTCTCCACCAGCACAAACTAGCTGCCGAATATGGCATCGAGGTGGTGCTGGTGGATGAGTTTTAAGGAAAAGGAGGGAGAAGAGGGGAAAAAAAGAAGAGAAAAAGAAAGATCTCGCTCGACCATGTCAAAAAGTCAAAAGATCCGTAGTAGCAGTCTAGTAGTAGTCATTACTGTAGTATGCTGTTGTCGATGTAAGGTTCGCCGCCAGAGAACTTATCCCATGGACCGTCGATGATAATATTTTTGTCGAAGAAGATAATGTACGTCTGCGTGTAGAATAATAATACATCAAGAGGCATGATTCATTTAGAAAAAGTACCGTGATGGCCTCACATGATGTGATGTAAATAACTCTATCCACATCAAGTGTGGAATGTCTCCTTCAATTATTCAATTAATAAATAGACACAGCAGAATAATAATTATTCCCGTGAGAATGTAGCGCATTACAAATGTGGCAGGCAGTATATGGAATGAGAGTCACGTAAGAATGCACTCTTTTCAATTCTTTCCAGCTTGTCACCGAAGTCTACATGCTTTAGTGCTGTACAACAAGTGAATGCACACGCTTGAATGATCTTGACGCCCAGAAATTTGACACTTCTTAGTGAGCTGCAGTAGACGAATGCATACTTCTCGATTATTCCGATCTCGTCGTCGAACTCCACATAGATTAGTTGCCTACGATTGCTGAATGAAGGTTCTGGCAGGAATTACTTTGACGGATTTACTCTGCGTTAACTTAGAAGGGGGGTTGCGTTTATCGTCAGTGGACTTGAAAGCAGCATCGCTACTATTTACGGTTCGACCCCAACGCGGGGGTAATTCTATCAATGCAGGGGGGGGAGTGCTGCCTTTTTTTGCTCGTATCACGAGTTCTACAAGGTTAGTAGATGATTTCATGTTTGTAAAGTCTGGTCAAGGTCTGGTAGAATCGGAACTCTCAATTTTAAAACTCCTTTCAGGACTTTCTCGTAACCCCTAGACATAAGATACTTATTCCATCGTACGTATGTAGACCCCTAGACATAAGCCTACTGAAGGAATAGGTACCTTATGTCCTAGGGGTCTCCACCAGCACAAACTAGCTGCCGAATATGGCATCGAGGTGGTGCTGGTGGATGAGTTTTAAGGAAAAGGAGGGAGAAGAGGGGAAAAAGAGAAGAGAAAAAGAAAGATCTCGCTCGACCATGTCAAAAAGTCAAAAGATCCGTAGTAGCAGTCTAGTAGTAGTCATTACTGTAGTATGCTGTTGTCGATGTAAGGTTCGCCGCCAGAGAACTTATCCCATGGACCGTCGATGATAATATTTTTGTCGAAGAAGATAATGTACGTCTGCGTGTAGAATAATAATACATCAAGAGGCATGATTCATTTAGAAAAAGTACCGTGATGGCCTCACATGATGTGATGTAAATAACTCTATCCACATCAAGTGTGGAATGTCTCCTTCAATTATTCAATTAATAAATAGACACAGCAGAATAATAATTATTCCCATGAGAATGTAGCGCATTACAAATGTGGCAGGCAGTATATGGAATGAGAGTCACGTAAGAATGCACTCTTTTCAATTCTTTCCAGCTTGTCACCGAAGTCTACATGCTTTAGTGCTGTACAACAAGTGAATGCACACGCTTGAATGATCTTGACGCCCAGAAATTTGACACTTCTTAGTGAGCTGCAGTAGACGAATGCATACTTCTCGATTATTCCGATCTCGTCGTCGAACTCCACATAGATTAGTTGCCTACGATTGCTGAATGAAGGTTCTGGCAGGAATTACTTTGACGGATTTACTCTGCGTTAACTTAGAAGGGGGGTTGCGTTTATCGTCAGTGGACTTGAAAGCAGCATCGCTACTATTTACGGTTCGACCCCAACGCGGGGGTAATTCTATCAATGCAGGGGGGGGAGTGCTGCCTTTTTTTGCTCGTATCACGAGTTCTACAAGGTTAGTAGATGATTTCATGTTTGTAAAGTCTGGTCAAGGTCTGGTAGAATCGGAACTCTCAATTTTAAAACTCCTTTCAGGACTTTCTCGTAACCCCTAGACATAAGATACTTATTCCATCGTACGTATGTAGACCCCTAGACATAAGCCTACTGAAGGAATAGGTACCTTATGTCCTAGGGGTCTCCACCAGCACAAACTAGCTGCCGAATATGGCATCGAGGTGGTGCTGGTGGATGAGTTTTAAGGAAAAGGAGGAGAAGAGGGGAAAAAGAGAAGAGAAAAAGAAAGATCTCGCTCGACCATGTCAAAAAGTCAAAAGATCCGTAGTAGCAGTCTAGTAGTAGTCATTACTGTAGTATGCTGTTGTCGATGTAAGGTTCGCCGCCAGAGAACTTATCCCATGGACCGTCGATGATAATATTTTTGTCGAAGAAGATAATGTACGTCTGCGTGTAGAATAATAATACATCAAGAGGCATGATTCATTTAGAAAAAGTACCGTGATGGCCTCACATGATGTGATGTAAATAACTCTATCCACATCAAGTGTGGAATGTCTCCTTCAATTATTCAATTAATAAATAGACACAGCAGAATAATAATTATTCCCGTGAGAATGTAGCGCATTACAAATGTGGCAGGCAGTATATGGAATGAGAGTCACGTAAGAATGCACTCTTTTCAATTCTTTCCAGCTTGTCACCGAAGTCTACATGCTTTAGTGCTGTACAACAAGTGAATGCACACGCTTGAATGATCTTGACGCCCAGAAATTTGACACTTCTTAGTGAGCTGCAGTAGACGAATGCATACTTCTCGATTATTCCGATCTCGTCGTCGAACTCCACATAGATTAGTTGCCTACGATTGCTGAATGAAGGTTCTGGCAGGAATTACTTTGACGGATTTACTCTGCGTTAACTTAGAAGGGGGGTTGCGTTTATCGTCAGTGGACTTGAAAGCAGCATCGCTACTATTTACGGTTCGACCCCAACGCGGGGGTAATTCTATCAATGCAGGGGGGGGAGTGCTGCCTTTTTTTGCTCGTATCACGAGTTCTACAAGGTTAGTAGATGATTTCATGTTTGTAAAGTCTGGTCAAGGTCTGGTAGAATCGGAACTCTCAATTTTAAAACTCCTTTCAGGACTTTCTCGTAACCCCTAGACATAAGATACTTATTCCATCGTACGTATGTAGACCCCTAGACATAAGCCTACTGAAGGAATAGGTACCTTATGTCCTAGGGGTCTCCACCAGCACAAACTAGCTGCCGAATATGGCATCGAGGTGGTGCTGGTGGATGAGTTTTAAGGAAAAGGAGGAGAAGAGGGGAAAAAGAGAAGAGAAAAAGAAAGATCTCGCTCGACCATGTCAAAAAGTCAAAAGATCCGTAGTAGCAGTCTAGTAGTAGTCATTACTGTAGTATGCTGTTGTCGATGTAAGGTTCGCCGCCAGAGAACTTATCCCATGGACCGTCGATGATAATATTTTTGTCGAAGAAGATAATGTACGTCTGCGTGTAGAATAATAATACATCAAGAGGCATGATTCATTTAGAAAAAGTACCGTGATGGCCTCACATGATGTGATGTAAATAACTCTATCCACATCAAGTGTGGAATGTCTCCTTCAATTATTCAATTAATAAATAGACACAGCAGAATAATAATTATTCCCATGAGAATGTAGCGCATTACAAATGTGGCAGGCAGTATATGGAATGAGAGTCACGTAAGAATGCACTCTTTTCAATTCTTTCCAGCTTGTCACCGAAGTCTACATGCTTTAGTGCTGTACAACAAGTGAATGCACACGCTTGAATGATCTTGACGCCCAGAAATTTGACACTTCTTAGTGAGCTGCAGTAGACGAATGCATACTTCTCGATTATTCCGATCTCGTCGTCGAACTCCACATAGATTAGTTGCCTACGATTGCTGAATGAAGGTTCTGGCAGGAATTACTTTGACGGATTTACTCTGCGTTAACTTAGAAGGGGGGTTGCGTTTATCGTCAGTGGACTTGAAAGCAGCATCGCTACTATTTACGGTTCGACCCCAACGCGGGGGTAATTCTATCAATGCAGGGGGGGGAGTGCTGCCTTTTTTTGCTCGTATCACGAGTTCTACAAGGTTAGTAGATGATTTCATGTTTGTAAAGTCTGGTCAAGGTCTGGTAGAATCGGAACTCTCAATTTTAAAACTCCTTTCAGGACTTTCTCGTAACCCCTAGACATAAGATACTTATTCCATCGTACGTATGTAGACCCCTAGACATAAGCCTACTGAAGGAATAGGTACCTTATGTCCTAGGGGTCTCCACCAGCACAAACTAGCTGCCGAATATGGCATCGAGGTGGTGCTGGTGGATGAGTTTTAAGGAAAAGGAGGAGAAGAGGGGAAAAAGAGAAGAGAAAAAGAAAGATCTCGCTCGACCATGTCAAAAAGTCAAAAGATCCGTAGTAGCAGTCTAGTAGTAGTCATTACTGTAGTATGCTGTTGTCGATGTAAGGTTCGCCGCCAGAGAACTTATCCCATGGACCGTCGATGATAATATTTTTGTCGAAGAAGATAATGTACGTCTGCGTGTAGAATAATAATACATCAAGAGGCATGATTCATTTAGAAAAAGTACCGTGATGGCCTCACATGATGTGATGTAAATAACTCTATCCACATCAAGTGTGGAATGTCTCCTTCAATTATTCAATTAATAAATAGACACAGCAGAATAATAATTATTCCCGTGAGAATGTAGCGCATTACAAATGTGGCAGGCAGTATATGGAATGAGAGTCACGTAAGAATGCACTCTTTTCAATTCTTTCCAGCTTGTCACCGAAGTCTACATGCTTTAGTGCTGTACAACAAGTGAATGCACACGCTTGAATGATCTTGACGCCCAGAAATTTGACACTTCTTAGTGAGCTGCAGTAGACGAATGCATACTTCTCGATTATTCCGATCTCGTCGTCGAACTCCACATAGATTAGTTGCCTACGATTGCTGAATGAAGGTTCTGGCAGGAATTACTTTGACGGATTTACTCTGCGTTAACTTAGAAGGGGGGTTGCGTTTATCGTCAGTGGACTTGAAAGCAGCATCGCTACTATTTACGGTTCGACCCCAACGCGGGGGTAATTCTATCAATGCAGGGGGGGGAGTGCTGCCTTTTTTTGCTCGTATCACGAGTTCTACAAGGTTAGTAGATGATTTCATGTTTGTAAAGTCTGGTCAAGGTCTGGTAGAATCGGAACTCTCAATTTTAAAACTCCTTTCAGGACTTTCTCGTAACCCCTAGACATAAGATACTTATTCCATCGTACGTATGTAGACCCCTAGACATAAGCCTACTGAAGGAATAGGTACCTTATGTCCTAGGGGTCTCCACCAGCACAAACTAGCTGCCGAATATCTTCCAAGACGGCTTCCGCTATGATTTTTGCTTCAGTAGGGTATAAGATTTGGAGAAGCAGGCAATAATATGAGCTTGGTAGAGGTTAGGTAGGGTAGACCATCCCGAACCGTCCCGTCACCCTATCCGGTTTCCAGAGCGGGACGGGGTCCGACGGGACGGATAATCCGGTTTTGGTTAGTTGTGTATAATTATGGGTATTTTGACGAAATAATGGGGATAACAGCCTTACTAAACACCCGAATGGAGTTCACTACTTCGAGAAATTCGCGTCTTGGGCGCGAATTCGGGCAAACTTCAAGCTGGCTGCCGTGGAAAGGTCAATCCCGGATAACCCGGATCGGGGTTTGATGGGACAGATCGGATTATCCGGTCGAAAAAATCCCGTCCCGTCCCGGCCGTCCCGGTTCGGGATGGACCTCTCTCTCTCTCATCATGTTCTCCCACACAAAAAGCGAATACCGTGTGTATACACTAGTTATTTTAGGGGTGAATACTTTCGACAACCAACCAATGAGACGGAAACACCCAGCATCTTCTAACTCGCAAGAGCCTGGGGAACATGAATATATTCGGGGTTTCCGTCTCAGGGGTGGTTTATTGGTCAAACTCACTAACTACCTTCTACGTAGGAATTAGTACATAGGTCGGAGTCACACAAATGTCATCTGCCGCGGCGGTCTCGAATCCACCGTGCTCTCTAGAGATATAAGAGAGGTTCCACTGGTACAAAATTCACGTAGAAACTCCTCACCGTAGGAATTCAACCAAATTTGTAGGAATTCAAAACCTTGACGAAACGTGACGCGCCCTCTTCCCGCCAATTTTTTTATTAGTAAAATGCTCTAGCTTTGGGCCCGAGCGGCCAAAATTAAGTTTCAGGGAAGTGGTTTACATGCTATTCCCGAGATACTATCCTTTAGGTGACTATTATGTGAGTATATACTGTGCTGGGTAGGTGATGAAAGCGTATATTTTCGTCGAGCTATGCATTTGAAGGTACCCTCTAGCTTCATGCTAGTCATGATGGCTGATGGCCGGCCAAATTATAGGAGTAATGTACGAGCCAAGCGCAGCGAGCGAACACTTTTGAACAGGAGCGAGGGGCTCGGGTTGGTACCGAAGTCATCAACACGGTCTACTTTTATTTTTTTTTCTACATCTACTTCAACTATATATTGTACTTAAACTGCAAGATACACACTTGACAAGATGAAACCAGCAATTTTCCGCGTAAGTAGGCTCAACCTCCCGCCTGTAAGGCCTGTAAGGCCTGTAAGCAGGATGCAACAGGCGGAACTCAGCTCTTTTGGTCACAGTCGAAGTCGCAAGTGTTTCAGTGAAACCAGTTTGGCACCTGGCACCCACAGTGGTTGTGACGACCTTCACTCGCCTCTAGTTACTCGTCGATTTGACGTGTCAAAAAAGAATGACGCCAACTGATAACGATGTTCTGTCAGGCCGTGGAGCTTGGTGCAATCAACATCCCGGCAATAAGCAATTTCGGAAGATGATTGACAAGCAGAAGGTAGGATACTTTATATTCCAATTATTTTTCTTTCGCCCAATTGCCGAACGTATGAGAAATGATAGCTGAGTTATTCTCTATAACATCCACATTCCACTGTTTTCCCACAAAGGATGCCTATAAAAGGGCTGAAAGGAAGAAGCAAAAGATGGACATCTCCAAGGCCATCATGGAAGCCGTCTATTCGAAGGATCCCCCCGGTAGATTTCTCAAAAGGTGTTCTGAAACTGGTCAATGGAAGGAGCTGTCGAACAGAGAAGCAGCCGATAGGGTAGTGCAAGCGATGGCGTATGCCAGTAGAGAAAAGGAGGAATCGAAACGGAGGAGAGAAGAACTGCGGCGTTCCCGTCAAAGATCTCAGCAGCAGAGCGTTGATCGATCGGATCATCTTCAACAAGACCAAGAAGAGACAACGAACCAAGTGTTAGGTCAAAATGATTCATCATCTGTGGCACATCATGAGCTTGCTGTCTGGAGGGGAGGGGCACAAGGCACAAGGAATAACACACAATCTGCAACTGATCTGTTTCGTGTGCCTGGAAATTCCAATCTGCAGCAGCAACTTCATCTTCTACAGCAATTGCATCAATCTAGCACTAGTAGCGCAGTTGCCACCCTCCCAACATCTGCAGACAATACTTCTAGCAATGAAAGTGCAGATCAGAATGGATTGATTCAGCTACTTCTCCAGACGCAGCAGCAGCAGCTGTTAGAAATGATAAAGTCACTGTCCCAGTAATCGATTACTGGGACAGTGACTTTATCATTTCTAACATAATGCAAGTCACCAGTCCGTTCCTAGACTGATGACAGGATTACGAGCCTTGACAGGACCGTAAGTCCATGCCATCTCTAATCGATTACTGGGACAGTGACTTTATCATTTCTAACACAGTGACTTTATCATTTCTAACATAATGCAAGTCACCAGTCCGTTCCTAGACTGATGACAGGATTACGAGCCTTGACAGGACCGTAAGTCCATGCCATCTCTAGTCGATTACTGGAGACAGGAGTAGGCTAGCGCAGGTCACACCTTGCAGCGTCCACCTACATCTAGTGGGAATTACAGTACTAGTATTCCTCTAGCTAGATCTTTATCTCCTAGTCCGCTTACCCGCAGTAGTATTTCCTCTTATCCATACCTCTCTCTAGGTGGGAAATAGAGGCTTTTTACCTCGCTGGACTCGAACTGGTGACTTGCATTATGTTAGAAATGATAAAGTCACTGTCCCAGTAATCGATTACTGGGACAGTGACTTTATCATTTCTAACAGCAGCAACAACAGCAACTTCTTCGGCTTCAGCTTCAGCACATGTTGGTTCCCCCGAATAATCCTTTGGGACAGTTGCTGCAGCCACAAACTGCACTTCAACCTGCTTTGAATGTTGGGATGACTCATCATCTGCTGAATCAGGCACAGCAACAGCAACAACAGCAACCAAATCAACTTCTCCTCCTCCAGCAACTCTTGAATCAGCAGAATGTGGTCCCGTCTGCGTCACTTCCTATGTCTATGTCAATCTCCACATCTGCCCCATTCTTGAGGGGGCGTCAACCTCAGTCAGCTACTAATCTCTTACTGAATCTGCAGCAGCAATCGAATCTTCCAGCATCATCAAGTGCACTTTTGCTCAACAATGTGCTGAGCCATTTACAACGCCAACCAAATCCTAGCTTAGGGATATCCAACGCTCCCCAGTCCCAGCAAACTAATCAACTACAACGCAGTATGGTGCTGCAGCAAAATCAGCTGCTGGCCACTTCTAATAATCAGTTGCCGTTTCGGCGCAGCAACAGTTAGATCCGCCGCGCCTTCCACAGAGGCACAGGCATTGTCCGCAACAACTTAACGGCAGTTTCATGACATCCCCAGGACCTGTAACGTGAAGCGCAGGAAGGGGTCGACGGCAAATCCTATCCCTATCCGGGTTCAAGACGGAGGCATTCGCCAAACAAGAATTTCATTCGAGGTCGAGGCTCATCCGAGCTTGCTCATCGACGAAGACATCATTAGTATGATCGAACGGATTCAGTGTCAAGCAAAACAGCATCCATGAATCAGTTCTGGTAGTTAGATGATTATATTATGTGTGGTAGAAGTACTTAAGTACAAGTGGATCAAATTTCAGTGTAATTTTTACACTGGGCACAAAAGGCCCTGTCTACGGGGTACAAGCCTGGTACAAGCTGCCTCCCTGTGCCCGCCTGGGCCCCAGTGGCAGCGCACCTTAATACCGCACTACATTATTTATGCATAGAAGTACTTATTGCAATGCAACTAAACGAAGAGGTTGAAAGTAATAATGTATACATTTAATGCATACCTACACAAGATTATTCTCCTCTGCCTGCTCTTCTTTTCGTTTCGCAATCTCTAACTTGTTCCTTGGGTTACCGAATGCGTTTGCAGCTGTCATCCTCCCGAACACGGTGGTCCAAGCCAGCTCTCCCGTGCGATTTGATTTGCAGAAATCAGCTTCAAACTCGTCACTGATGGCACCCCACATTTTTGTAACTAGTGCAGGGGTCCAATCGCATATTTTCTCGATCCAGACACCTTTTCTCCGGGCATACTTCTCTACTATTTTCATAAAAGGCTTCATCTTTCCACGGACTCTATTTCCTATATCAGTTCCCTTCTTTGATTTAAAATGCACCACATCTGAACTTCTCAAAGTGCCAAGAGGAGGGATATTATTCTCCGCATCACCGACTAGATACATAGAGATGAAAGAGGTAACGGACATTGGTGTGAAGGTGTAATCCCTTGGCAAAACATTCAACTTGTTGTGGTGGAAGCCAAGTAACAACCTGCGCTTTTTCATGAACTCCACACCTTTCTTGAGCCTCTTGCGCTTTTGTAACTGCTTCTCCTTGTTGGGTTGTTGGTTCTTGGTTACTTCGTTTGATACAGCATCGTTAGAATCATCATCCGAGGCAGGAGCGTCTTCGTCTTCGTCAAAAATGGTACATGTGTTGAGTGCTGGCAGCTCCGCCGCTTCAACGGAGTCACTGGTGAATTCATGGCGGTGATTTCGAAGGGACTCCTTCACCTCCTTCAATTCATTGCGAAGTTCGATGGTCAAGTCCTCGATTACCAGGCTCGAATGCTTCAGGCTTCAACACAGCTTTGCCCTTCGTAAGCTTGAGACCAAGGTGTTGCTTGGCGGCGGCAACGTGGCGAGTAATACCTAAAATGTAAGTCCCAAGCTCTTGCGCAAAAGGCATCTCCACTCTCGCTACTTTGTAGACCCATGCAACGGCACTGCGTATGCCATTATATTGGTCAATTGATTGGAAGACTTTAAGTCGAACTCTACCATTTTCAACTACCATGTCAGAGGTGATTTCATCTGTGATTTTCATTTCTGTCATGTATTTTTCAGCACATGAACGTTCAACCTCAACAATATTATACTTGGAGGCCATGTACTCCACAACTGTATCATAATCAAGAGAGTTGTCTCCATCTATCTTGATGAAACTGTTGTGGTGCTGCCCATCACGCAATGGTACGATAGCGTTGGCAGCATGAACGATATAAACAGGGGTGCGCAGAATGTGGCGAGAGTGGTGGCGTGGTGGTGCCTGTGGCGGGTTCAGCGCAGGCCCTCGGGGCCTGTCGAGTATTGTGTCATTTTGTAGTTGGCCATTGCACTTTGGTTTGTTAGTAGTCTTTTTACAACGGAATTCGGCTATAAAGTTGCTCTGCAATGACGTTGGCCTTAATTGGTATAATTGTGCTGTGCACAATTTGGTACTTTGTGACGTAAGACGATTGGAATCAAGTGTACTAATTCCTTAAGTAACGAAGTTTACCACGTCACTCAGAGAAAAAATTAAGAAAATAGAGGGTGACGGGGATGCACACCGGAAAGAACGAAGAAGCTCATCGACAATCTGACTTAATTAGCCTGGAAAAGTCCTTTTTAGCACAAAACAAGCGATTTTTAGATCTAAATCATAAGATATAGCATCTAAATGACAATCAAAATGGGCATTTCAGCGGGGATAGGAGGGGGGAAAATCCCAACACTTCAAGTTGAAGTTCCGGAAGTAATTCAGAGCAAAGCACCGCACCCAACGAATCCGGCCGCACAGATCTCGCATAAAACGCAACAGCGCTCCACCAAATCATGACCGACGAACAACATCCAACTGAACACGATAACGACGACACCATGAACTCACCTGAAGCTACAGATGCAACTGAATCTGCTGTTGAATCTGCAGCTGAAGCTGTGGACGCAAAAAGCACGTTAAAGGAGACAACGAGTCCGCCAGACAATCAGATGAACACCCCCGGAAAGAATAACACACCTACCGATCATACTGCCGAGGCTGTCACCAGACCAACCACCAACAACGTTATCACCCCTGACAAACCAACAGCAGGTACAGAAACGACTACGCAGCAAGTCGAGGAAGATCGACCTGAGCATTACATCAAAGGCACAAATACGGGCCTGCCAACAAAAATTAGTGCTACGGTTTTCGTTTGCTTCACCCATTTGGATCCAGAAGGCAAATTGGTAGCGGAGAATGTAAATCAAGCGGTACCACAGCAAGAGAAGATACTCGGGCTATTGAAACTGGTGGCTACGGGTAAATCCGGCGACAACAAAGAAATGAACGACAGTCAGATACACTTACACTTCAGCAAGAAAGCAGCGGAGGATGATTCCGCGGAAGATTGCGTGAGTTTACTTTTGTTGAATCTGCGCAACGAACCATTTTGTAAAATTGATCACTGTACAAATTTGGGAATGTTGATTCGTTGATCGATTGCGATGTTGCACAGAACGAATTTGTAAATTTGATCACTGTACAATTTTGGTAATATTGATTCGTCGATCGATTGCTGCAGCCAAACTACATCATGCTACTTGATTTGTATAATTGCTCACTGTGCGATTAAACGAATATTGATTTATAGATCCGTTGCTGAACTCACAACTAACACTTGATTGATGCTACTCCACATTAATAACAGGAGAAGACAGAACCAGTCAATGCAACTCATATGTCATTGATTGCATCCAGTGAAGAAGCGAGGACTAGTGTGGCTTACGGATTGCCATTCACGTATGTTCCAGAGCTATCACACTTAATCGACGTACTCAACGGAGATGATGGTAGTGGCACAGATGAAACGAAAAGAGAAATATCAGAGGCATTAACTGCTAATGTGACAACAGTCGAAGGTCAACGAAAGCTTTTGAGCACTGCAAGAAAGCACCATTGGCTAGATGAAAGTCAAAATGAAGTCAAGGTGGCAGTCCAAGACGGTATCGAGGGAGGATCGCTCCGTTGGACCAAACGGAAAAGGTGAGGTTAGCCTACCGAAGTACATTGTTGTGGATTTCCCTACATACAAACCACCACCAGGCGAGGACCCATGGGACAAGAACAACCCAACGGTGAGTAAAAGTTGACACACGAAAGACACAAGACAATTGCCACTCTCTGCGAAAACACTACTAACTCATTTCATACTGATACAAATGCATCCTACCCCAACTTATTGCGCACAGCACGTGCCAATCCCACCCTACGAGCAGATTTGCAACAGGGGATGCTGCACCGCATTATTCATGCCATTGCAAATTGCCTACGCCATCACCATCCACCGCTGTCAAGGACTCGAAGCTGGATTCGACAAAGGAGACCGCTGGAACCGCATGATAATAGATCCAGCAGATGAGTTGTGGGAGATTAGCAAGTTTCTTGGAACAATGTACGTGGCTACCAGCAGAGGCAAAACACTTGGCTCCAAAGATCAAGCATACCCGTCGGACAGTGCCATATACTGGACCGGAAGCAACATTTCAACGAACCGATTAAAAAATTGCAAGAGAAAGCAAAAATGGCCAGTTCTGCGAATCGTACAAGAAGCGAGCAAATTGGGTGAAATACTTGGAGGGGAAGGCAGAAGAGTCGAAGACAAGGTATAGCAAGAGAAAGTTGGAAGAAATCACAGAAACATCGTACGCAGCAGCAATCAAGGGCAATTTCATCAAAGACAGGACAGACCTGACAACCAGGATTACCAACATCATAACCAACCCGAACAAGAAGTGGAAAGAAGCGAAGAAGGATCATGAAATCCCAAGTGATTACTTCGCAGGATCTTCATCTCTTTCCACGGACTCTATTTCCTATATCAGTTCCCTTCTTTGATTTAAAATGCACCACATCTGAACTTCTCAAAGTGCCAAGAGGAGGGATATTATTCTCCGCATCACCGACTAGATACATAGAGATGAAAGAGGTAACGGACATTGGTGTGAAGGTGTAATCCCTTGGCAAAACATTCAACTTGTTGTGGTGGAAGCCAAGTAACAACCTGCGCTTTTTCATGAACTCCACACCTTTCTTGAGCCTCTTGCGCTTTTGTAACTGCTTCTCCTTGTTGGGTTGTTGGTTCTTGGTTACTTCGTTTGATACAGCATCGTTAGAATCATCATCCGAGGCAGGAGCGTCTTCGTCTTCGTCAAAAATGGTACATGTGTTGAGTGCTGGCAGCTCCGCCGCTTCAACGGAGTCACTGGTGAATTCATGGCGGTGATTTCGAAGGGACTCCTTCACCTCCTTCAATTCATTGCGAAGTTCGATGGTCAAGTCCTCGATTACCAGGCTCGAATGCTTCAGGCTTCAACACAGCTTTGCCCTTCGTAAGCTTGAGACCAAGGTGTTGCTTGGCGGCGGCAACGTGGCGAGTAATACCTAAAATGTAAGTCCCAAGCTCTTGCGCAAAAGGCATCTCCACTCTCGCTACTTTGTAGACCCATGCAACGGCACTGCGTATGCCATTATATTGGTCAATTGATTGGAAGACTTTAAGTCGAACTCTACCATTTTCAACTACCATGTCAGAGGTGATTTCATCTGTGATTTTCATTTCTGTCATGTATTTTTCAGCACATGAACGTTCAACCTCAACAATATTATACTTGGAGGCCATGTACTCCACAACTGTATCATAATCAAGAGAGTTGTCTCCATCTATCTTGATGAAACTGTTGTGGTGCTGCCCATCACGCAATGGTACGATAGCGTTGGCAGCATGAACGATATAATTTCTCAGCGCCGTCCTCTTCTTATTCTTCTCTGCCTTATCTTTGCTATCGGCATCGGTCATATTTTTCAGGTGCTGATCGGTCAATTTTTCTTTGTGGTTATCGAAGAGATCAACACCAAACCGAATGAGATGGCCGAGGTAAACTTCCATGCTACCGACGGCAACAAAACTCTTTTCGACAAGATTTTTGGATGCCCTTGCATCGGCTGCAGGAGCGCTACGGGAGGCTTTCGGACGCGATGTTTTTGCCGACGCTCTCTTTTTTCTAGGGCGGCTGCCCTCGGACGACTTCTGTTTCGCCATTGTTATCAGTGTGATGATATATGAGTTAGTGGGAAGGGGCGGGTGGTGTCATGGATTTTAGGATCTTTTTTGCGAAGCGGCGGGCCTACTGCTCTCGTGGCTTCTCATGGGCAGTCCAGTGGCCGTCCAGTCCTCCCAGTGTAAAAGTTACACTGAAAAGTGAGGTAGAAATCATGTAATTTCCCTTGCCGCATTTTGCCGCGCAACACAGCGAACACAGCCACAGATACTACAAATTTGTATTTCAAGAAAATGTGTAGATTTTACACTGGGAAAGGTCGTAAATTACGGAATTCCGACGTATTTTACACTCAAATTTTCGTTAAGTACAAGTGGATCAAATTTCAGTGTAATTTTTACACTGGGCACAAAAGGCCCTGTCTACGGGGTACAAGCCTGGTACAAGCTGCCTCCCTGTGCCCGCCTGGGCCCCAGTGGCAGCGCACCTTAATACCGCACTACATTATTTATGCATAGAAGTACTTATTGCAATGCAACTAAACGAAGAGGTTGAAAGTAATAATGTATACATTTAATGCATACCTACACAAGATTATTCTCCTCTGCCTGCTCTTCTTTTCGTTTCGCAATCTCTAACTTGTTCCTTGGGTTACCGAATGCGTTTGCAGCTGTCATCCTCCCGAACACGGTGGTCCAAGCCAGCTCTCCCGTGCGATTTGATTTGCAGAAATCAGCTTCAAACTCGTCACTGATGGCACCCCACATTTTTGTAACTAGTGCAGGGGTCCAATCGCATATTTTCTCGATCCAGACACCTTTTCTCCGGGCATACTTCTCTACTATTTTCATAAAAGGCTTCATCTTTCCACGGACTCTATTTCCTATATCAGTTCCCTTCTTTGATTTAAAATGCACCACATCTGAACTTCTCAAAGTGCCAAGAGGAGGGATATTATTCTCCGCATCACCGACTAGATACATAGAGATGAAAGAGGTAACGGACATTGGTGTGAAGGTGTAATCCCTTGGCAAAACATTCAACTTGTTGTGGTGGAAGCCAAGTAACAACCTGCGCTTTTTCATGAACTCCACACCTTTCTTGAGCCTCTTGCGCTTTTGTAACTGCTTCTCCTTGTTGGGTTGTTGGTTCTTGGTTACTTCGTTTGATACAGCATCGTTAGAATCATCATCCGAGGCAGGAGCGTCTTCGTCTTCGTCAAAAATGGTACATGTGTTGAGTGCTGGCAGCTCCGCCGCTTCAACGGAGTCACTGGTGAATTCATGGCGGTGATTTCGAAGGGACTCCTTCACCTCCTTCAATTCATTGCGAAGTTCGATGGTCAAGTCCTCGATTACCAGGCTCGAATGCTTCAGGCTTCAACACAGCTTTGCCCTTCGTAAGCTTGAGACCAAGGTGTTGCTTGGCGGCGGCAACGTGGCGAGTAATACCTAAAATGTAAGTCCCAAGCTCTTGCGCAAAAGGCATCTCCACTCTCGCTACTTTGTAGACCCATGCAACGGCACTGCGTATGCCATTATATTGGTCAATTGATTGGAAGACTTTAAGTCGAACTCTACCATTTTCAACTACCATGTCAGAGGTGATTTCATCTGTGATTTTCATTTCTGTCATGTATTTTTCAGCACATGAACGTTCAACCTCAACAATATTATACTTGGAGGCCATGTACTCCACAACTGTATCATAATCAAGAGAGTTGTCTCCATCTATCTTGATGAAACTGTTGTGGTGCTGCCCATCACGCAATGGTACGATAGCGTTGGCAGCATGAACGATATAATTTCTCAGCGCCGTCCTCTTCTTATTCTTCTCTGCCTTATCTTTGCTATCGGCATCGGTCATATTTTTCAGGTGCTGATCGGTCAATTTTTCTTTGTGGTTATCGAAGAGATCAACACCAAACCGAATGAGATGGCCGAGGTAAACTTCCATGCTACCGACGGCAACAAAACTCTTTTCGACAAGATTTTTGGATGCCCTTGCATCGGCTGCAGGAGCGCTACGGGAGGCTTTCGGACGCGATGTTTTTGCCGACGCTCTCTTTTTTCTAGGGCGGCTGCCCTCGGACGACTTCTGTTTCGCCATTGTTATCAGTGTGATGATATATGAGTTAGTGGGAAGGGGCGGGTGGTGTCATGGATTTTAGGATCTTTTTTGCGAAGCGGCGGGCCTACTGCTCTCGTGGCTTCTCATGGGCAGTCCAGTGGCCGTCCGGTCCTCCCAGTGTAAAAGTTACACTGAAAAGTGAGGTAGAAATCATGTAATTTCCCTTGCCGCATTTTGCCGCGCAATAACACAGCGAACACAGCCACAGATACTACAAATTTGTATTTCAAGAAAATGTGTAGATTTTACACTGGGAAAGGTCGTAAATTACGGAATTCCGACGTATTTTACACTCAAATTTTCGTTAAGTACAAGTGGATCAAATTTCAGTGTAATTTTTACACTGGGCACAAAAGGCCCTGTCTACGGGGTACAAGCCTGGTACAAGCTGCCTCCCTGTGCCCGCCTGGGCCCCAGTGGCAGCGCACCTTAATACCGCACTACATTATTTATGCATAGAAGTACTTATTGCAATGCAACTAAACGAAGAGGTTGAAAGTAATAATGTATACATTTAATGCATACCTACACAAGATTATTCTCCTCTGCCTGCTCTTCTTTTCGTTTCGCAATCTCTAACTTGTTCCTTGGGTTACCGAATGCGTTTGCAGCTGTCATCCTCCCGAACACGGTGGTCCAAGCCAGCTCTCCCGTGCGATTTGATTTGCAGAAATCAGCTTCAAACTCGTCACTGATGGCACCCCACATTTTTGTAACTAGTGCAGGGGTCCAATCGCATATTTTCTCGATCCAGACACCTTTTCTCCGGGCATACTTCTCTACTATTTTCATAAAAGGCTTCATCTTTCCACGGACTCTATTTCCTATATCAGTTCCCTTCTTTGATTTAAAATGCACCACATCTGAACTTCTCAAAGTGCCAAGAGGAGGGATATTATTCTCCGCATCACCGACTAGATACATAGAGATGAAAGAGGTAACGGACATTGGTGTGAAGGTGTAATCCCTTGGCAAAACATTCAACTTGTTGTGGTGGAAGCCAAGTAACAACCTGCGCTTTTTCATGAACTCCACACCTTTCTTGAGCCTCTTGCGCTTTTGTAACTGCTTCTCCTTGTTGGGTTGTTGGTTCTTGGTTACTTCGTTTGATACAGCATCGTTAGAATCATCATCCGAGGCAGGAGCGTCTTCGTCTTCGTCAAAAATGGTACATGTGTTGAGTGCTGGCAGCTCCGCCGCTTCAACGGAGTCACTGGTGAATTCATGGCGGTGATTTCGAAGGGACTCCTTCACCTCCTTCAATTCATTGCGAAGTTCGATGGTCAAGTCCTCGATTACCAGGCTCGAATGCTTCAGGCTTCAACACAGCTTTGCCCTTCGTAAGCTTGAGACCAAGGTGTTGCTTGGCGGCGGCAACGTGGCGAGTAATACCTAAAATGTAAGTCCCAAGCTCTTGCGCAAAAGGCATCTCCACTCTCGCTACTTTGTAGACCCATGCAACGGCACTGCGTATGCCATTATATTGGTCAATTGATTGGAAGACTTTAAGTCGAACTCTACCATTTTCAACTACCATGTCAGAGGTGATTTCATCTGTGATTTTCATTTCTGTCATGTATTTTTCAGCACATGAACGTTCAACCTCAACAATATTATACTTGGAGGCCATGTACTCCACAACTGTATCATAATCAAGAGAGTTGTCTCCATCTATCTTGATGAAACTGTTGTGGTGCTGCCCATCACGCAATGGTACGATAGCGTTGGCAGCATGAACGATATAATTTCTCAGCGCCGTCCTCTTCTTATTCTTCTCTGCCTTATCTTTGCTATCGGCATCGGTCATATTTTTCAGGTGCTGATCGGTCAATTTTTCTTTGTGGTTATCGAAGAGATCAACACCAAACCGAATGAGATGGCCGAGGTAAACTTCCATGCTACCGACGGCAACAAAACTCTTTTCGACAAGATTTTTGGATGCCCTTGCATCGGCTGCAGGAGCGCTACGGGAGGCTTTCGGACGCGATGTTTTTGCCGACGCTCTCTTTTTTCTAGGGCGGCTGCCCTCGGACGACTTCTGTTTCGCCATTGTTATCAGTGTGATGATATATGAGTTAGTGGGAAGGGGCGGGTGGTGTCATGGATTTTAGGATCTTTTTTGCGAAGCGGCGGGTCTTTCTTGTGCATCTGCACATGGGAACAAAATTCACGAATATATGCGAAGTGTTCCTGTTTCCATTCATCTTTGTTGGCCTTGATATGATTGAGCAAGTTTTTATTGTTCTCAATGTGTGTCCACATATCCTCGGCCTTCATTTTATCCTCTTTCTTCTCTTGAATTGAATCCCCCTTACTCCTCTTTGGTTGTCTTTCCTCGCCCTCCTCACTCATGCTGTGAATAAATATTATTATTTTCAAATTACAATAGGAGCGCTGTTGTTTTCAAATTATGCGGTGGCCAGTGAGACAATTCCGACGGCGGTCGATGGTATATTGATAGGTGAAGCGCCCGTGACAATTTTTGTGTAGTAAGAGCGCCGCAACGATGTGTAGGGGAGGATGCTGTTGTGTCGAGTGGTGCATGTACCGTCGGATGCAATGACGACGGTGGGTGTATTAATTAAAAAATTCGAAAGGTTCCAGTGATAGAATTCCAGCGAATAATGGCGGCTAATGGTATTAGTAATGATTTACCGTCGTAGTTATTTCACCGACCCCAGTGATTTTGGCGTAGTACACACGTGCCGTATGGGGTGGAGAGCGCTAACTTTGTGCCATGGTTTGATGGTTGATCGGTGGTGATGTGAAACGCCTCATACTGTACCACTACAAAAAAGACTAAGTACCTGTAAGGGCTCCCTCACATTATTTTAGAGCGTACTAGCCCTTAAAAACAAGCGACCCCGTAACCTTAAAATCAGTGTAAAAATCAGTGTAAAATGAGTTTTGGCGCCACCATATTTGCAGGGGGGCGGGCAAAAACGCGGTTCCAGCCCCGTCAAATCAATTTTTACAGCGACCAAAAAAATTTTACAGCGACCAAATAGGGGGCAGATCGGTGGCCTATTTGGTCGCTGTAAAATTTTTTTGGTTGCTGTAATTGGCGATGATTTGGCGTTTTACACCGATTTTGACACTGATTTTGACACTGATTTTAAGACCTCGGAACGGGTCTAAGGTGGTGCCGACCCCCGTTCCGCCCCATACCATAGCCGCTGCCGTCGCCATGGTTATTGTGTTCAAAGTGTTGTTTTGAGGGAGCTGTAGCAAAATGATGGGGCCAACGCAGATGTAATTAGAGGGGAATCCCGGACCCCGTCAATATTGCAACGCAGAATTGAGTGCGTGCAGAATTTTGCTTTTGAACTCCGTCCCTCCATCCATTGCGACACGAGACCGAGACCCGAGACACGCCGGCCGGCTGCGGGCTGGGGTTGACGGTTGAGGTTGATTGGGCCGCGCGCGCGGGCGGGCCCTCCAGGGGCGGGCCGGTACGGTCGTGCGATCGAGACGTGCATGCTCTCTGGACGATAGGAGGCGATAAAAATCTCGCCAAAACGATTCTAATAGATGGCGTGTAAAGTTGGAAGGCCTTTTTAAAGATGAGGTCATGTTTACGTCACAGTAGAGAGCGTAGAACACGTATGTAAGTAGGCCTTTTCACGTGTCTCATATTCTGTCGTAGTCGTCAGTTTCCAATATTGATTCCTTCACATAAGAGACAAAAACCTGTCTTTTAAAAACTTTACGGTACAGGCCACAACAACTTCGCCGGCAGGCCAAAGCAACCTCAACAACTCAGCAGCAAGAATGCATGCAGCAACCTTTACAATATAATAGCCTATCATGCAATGGTGTAAGTTGTGCAAGTATACAAAATGCTTCCAGAGACTTCGACACATCTCTAACGAAATCACGACTACAATCCTTGTACGCAGGCTCGGCGACCTTACTACTTACATCGAGACAATTCAATACACGTGTTCTCAAATTCCTTGAAGAAGGGAATGTTACAATACCCAGTATTTAAGAACGAACAACCTATACACTCATTGAATGAACAACTTCCATCGCATCGGTCTCCTTTTGTACGCTAGAATCGCAGCTTCGTTTCAGTTTCAAGCGACATCTAAGTTTCCGGTTACTACTATATCAACTACAGCAAGAATGATTGCAAGGACTGGCCTTGATGGTGAGTTGCTGCAATGACCTCCTTGTGGATAATGTTCATGTTGCATTCGTCTCATTGTTTAAACTCCTCTCACATCCACCTCTCATGTAGAAACAAGCCCTGACGGCACGTACAAAAGGACTGACGCCGCATGGCGCAACACCGTAAGCAAAGAACCGGGGTCCACATTCCCTCCGGAAAAGGATCGGTATCATCTATACGTGGCATATGCCTGCCCGTGGGCTCATAGAGCCCTCATTGCGAGAGCACTTAAAGGTTTAGAGGATGTTATTTCCGTTACAGTGGTCATGCCCATATGGCAGCGGACCAATGCTAATGATACACATACAGGATGGATGTTTGCTGATCATTCATCTCCAGACAATGTCGTCACGAACTCGGCAGGAAGGGGTGGACCGTTCCCTGCATCGTACCCCTCGAATGAAGCCGATCCGATTTTCAACGCCAGAAGCGTTAGAGAAATATACGAGAAGGTGAATGATGAGGACGGAAAGTATTCAGTGCCTATCCTCTTCGACAAGAAACTCATAACTATCGTGAACAATGAATCCTCAGAGATTATTCAAATGCTCAACTCTCAATTTGATGAGTATGCCTCACATCCTAAGGTGGAGTTGGAACCTGAAGATATGAAAGAGGCCATGGCAGATGTAGATAGTTGGATCTATCCAAGTCTCAACAACGGGGTATATAGATGTGGGTTTGCTCAGACGCAAGATGCATATGATACTGCGATTGATGAGCTGACTGCAGCCTTTGATAGAGCCGAGGAAATCCTCTCAAGACAACGTTATATTGCTGGTAATCGGTTTACGCTATCAGATATCCGACTCTTTGTTACATTATTGAGGTTTGATGAAGTATACGTCGTGTACTTCAAGACCAATACAAGATCAGTGGCCAACTCCCCAGTCCTACTGAACTATTGCAGAGATATTTATCAAATGCCCGGTGTAGCGAAGACTGTGGACATGCACCAAATCAAGGAACACTATTTCTGTTCACATCCTGATCTCAATAGATTTAGCATTGTGCCAAGAGGTCCTGACTTCGAACGATTGCTGAAGGATCCACATGGTCGTGAAAAATTAGATGTAAAAAGACGGAGGTTAACTTTATCAGATGAGGACAAAAGCTCCCTAAAGAGTGACGACTCTATCGATACGTTTTGAGTGGTCGGTCAATAGTGTAAAGACTAAATATTATGCAGCTCGACATTTTATGTGATCAGTCATCTTCTTATTCTATAGCTCTTATTTAAGAAGCGAACACGTAAGATGATTTATCTCCTTTGATCATTCTCTCGGCGTTTGAAGTCCCTACGATTCTTTCCAGCTGGTGCGCATCAAACTTGGTAAACAACGAGAGAGAACTCATTGGCAAGCGCGACACATCATCCTCATCCTCACTTGTAAGTCCCTCGTTCAGCATATTTACCACTGATGGATAAAACTCATCATATTCTGGCAGACCAAAGAAGATAAGATGACGAGCACCCTTGATCTTGTGACGCAAGAAAAAGTGTGCTCTGCCAGTGTAAAGCATGATGGGTTTCAATCCTTGTAGAAATCGCGCCCTACCACGTGAAACCTCACTGACGCGTGCATATTCCGTGACACTGACGAACTTTGCCTCGCGCTTCAAGAGCAAGTTACGTACTGCAACAAAGTCAAAGTAGGACGGGATGTAAATCAATGTGTGCTTCTGTTGCAATCTCTGCAACTTGGGCAGTACATGTTCCGAAAAGAAGCGCAGTCTTGCCGAGCCTGCCTCGGAGACAGTTGGGCATGACACACGTTGAAATACTTGCTTTACTCGCACCATGACGTCGCATATGCTTGCGTTATCAGGAAAAACTTTCTTTCGTATTCTGAGTTGTCCTTCAATATTCTTTGCGTGTCTTCGAAATGTAGATAACACATACGGATCAGTAAATGCCGACACCACAATCATTTGTCGCCAATGCTTTCCCTGACCCTCCAAGAAGTAGTTCCTAACACGAGAAAAGTCAATGTTGGACACATTTTTGGGCTGTTGATTCAATGAATCTAGAACACTATTGACATGATCCCAGTTTTGCATCATCAAGACATCACTTCGAGCAACGATGCACATCTCGATACTTGACAAGAAATCGACATCTGCGGTATCATCTTCTCCTTCTTCATCATCGCTTTCTCCGTTTGTCGTAGACATTTTGAGTCCAATAGGAGACGCCAAGATTATGTCGCTGTGGAAAAAGTCTGCAAAGAGTCTCAGTTTGACACCTGATCCACTGGAAGTCACCGATGGACCCTTCTTTGCCTTGACCTTCTTCTTATCAACGTTGGGAGTGAGAGAAATTCCAATCTTAAAGTCATCGTCATCATTGGCCTCTTCGCCAAACAGCTCATTCCATTCTCGACCCTTTTGCTTCATTATAGCATCTACCCTCGCTTTCTCCTCGTCCTCCTCTTCCTCACTGCCCTTTTCTCGCTTTATTGGTCCAAATTCAGCTTCGAATCTATCTTCCATTTCCAAAATTGCCGAGTCTCCAAGTAACTCAATCATCTTTTGAACAAACGCCCAACAAGTTCCACGAGTAGGGAACAATAGAAGTACCTTGGGACGAGTATATCCCTGGTCACGCCATTGATCATCTTCTTCGTCGGCAGCAGCTTCATCATCTTCAGTTTCTGCCAATTGTTTGATACGACGATTGTGTTTCTGGACTCGGCTTCTGGAAGTTAAGACGTGGTTGAGAACGTGCATGGATAGGAGGTTGTTGATTTCATTGCGGTTCTGTGTCATGTAGAGAGAGCGACAGATTGGTGAGAGGTTTGCATGGGACAGCATAGATGTTGAATCAAACGGAATGGAAAATAAACACACTTACCTGGCGACTTTCCATGGAGATCAAAACATCGGCATAGTTCGAGAGTGCGGGGTACAATACCTGCTGCAACGGTGAGAAACCAATATCATTCTCATCTTCACTTTTTCTTGCACGTTGACTGCGTTTCAGAGCAGACCGATTCACACTATTCCAATTCCGACTCAATACCTGTCGCGTATGCTGCTGAAGCCCTTTTCCAAATGCTCTCCACAACTGTCTTGGTTTCGTCTTGTCAGGTAATGCATTTGTAAGCGATTCCCACGAATCTAGAATAGGTCCGGATAAATGCACTTGTGTCGATGAACTCAATAGTGACGAAGTATCAACCTTCGCAGATTTTGCAAGGTGTGGCATCAGATTGGTATTATCTTTGGAATCAAGCTGTGGGAGAGGTTTCTTTGAAAAGTGTGCTTCGTAGGGATCCTCGGCAATTCGTTTGGGTAGGTCAACATCTAGATCCTCTTCTTCATCATCCATATCCATGTCATCGTCGCTATCAGAATGGGATTCTTGTGAGGAAGATGATGCTGAGCTAACACTTCCTGCACCATCATCACTATCAGCATCGTTGCTAACCAATGAGTCATCATCATCCGACTCGGCAGCATATTTGTTACTTGATGATGATTTCTTTGGACCATTAATTCGTTTGAGTAGATACGAAAGAGATCCACCATTGCTATCAACTCCACCCATCATGTCATCATCTTCGCTACCAGAATCATCATCATCATCATCACTGCTCCCATCATTGGCAGTGTTATTGTATCTCTTGTGTTTCTTATGATGTGCATTGTACTGCCGCTGCTGTTTCTGTGCCTGCTCATTTTGATACAAGTTATCCTTTCTCTCAAGGAATGACTCAAAACTAGTCTTGAGTCCTCTTCGATTACGTGACAATGGATCCACCTCCTTTTCTTTCCTTGTGGCGTTTTTGTTGTTGTGTTTCAGTAGAGGGAGCCAATCGACTCTTGCCTTTTCGAAACTTGCTTGCTTGACGTGCTTCTTCATCGACATGTTCCCCCCAGACCTGTTCCAGCTTGGCTTTGGCACGGGCCTTCTTGCCCTTGGGGCCCTTCTTGACTTTGGTTTTCTTGGCCTCCCATGGTGTGTTTATGTTATTTTAGCAAGAGAGATCTGCGATTTTATGTTCATGGTGAAGAAGTGGATGGCTATCAACTGAGCGCGTAAATTTATATACCAATTCCTACCTACAGCGGATGATTGCAAAATTGCAAAATGCACCTTGACCATGAATAAGTATCATCTATCCAATCAACCAAACTTCGTTCAGTAGCAGCTGTAACCTAATCAAGCTGATCAGCCATGAAGCAAGTCTTTGCCCCAGCCACATTCACACCAGGAGTCCTCTCCTCCATCCGTCCCGACCCATCCGCCCCCACATCAGATGCAGCCACCACCATCGCCCAACTCCCTTCTCGCATGGAATCCGACTCCATGGGCTCCCTCTCCATCCCACCCGGTTCACTCTGGGGTGCACAAACTCAACGCTCCATCCAAAACTTCCCCATTGGTGGACGTGAAAGTCGCATGCCCATGGAGGTAGTCTACGCTCAATGTCTCCTGAAAAAGTGTTGTGCCGAATACTGGTCCGAGGAAGCCAATGGTGGAAAGATGTCGAAAGAAAAGGCTGCAGCAATTGGTCAGGCGGTTGATGAGGTTTTGGCTGGGAAGCATGATGATCAGTTCCCGCTTGTGATTTATCAGACTGGGTCGGGAACGCAGACGAATATGAATGTGAATGAGGTGTTGTCGAATAGGGCTATTATGATTCTTGGTGGAGAGATTGGAAGTAAAACGCCTGTTCGTAAGTATATGTATACTGTGTTATGGATGCTGATAAAATGTAACGTTGGAGAATGCATACCATGTTTCTAATTATTGTGATCTTGCTATTGATGCACATACATATAGACCCCAACGACGACTGCAACATGGGTCAGAGTTCAAATGATTCCTTCCCCACAGCTATGCATATTGCATCAGTCGTAACAATCTTGAACCGAACCATCCCAGGATTAAAGGTACTGTTGGAAGCTTTGAAAGCAAAGCAAGTAGAGTTTGACAAGATTGTAAAAATCGGACGCACGCACTGTATGGATGCCACACCGCTTACGCTTGGACAAGAGTTTTCGGGATATGCACAACAAGTTGAGTATGGCATTCAGCGTATTGAACATTCACTTCAGTCATTGTATCGGCTTGCGCTTGGAGGTACCGCCGTGGGTACTGGTTTGAATACTACCGAGGGTTATGCGGAGGCCATTGCTGCCAAGATTGCGGAAGAGACGGAGCTTCCATTTACATCGGCCCAGAATCTGTTTGAGGCATTGGCAGCGCATGATTCATTGATTGAAGTGTCTGGTGCGTTCAACACAGTCGCAGCTAGTTTGAATAAGATTGCAAATGATGTCCGCCTGCTTGGATCTGGACCACGATGTGGCTTGGGTGAGCTGAGCCTCCCTCCAAATGAACCAGGTAGTTCCATCATGCCCGGTAAGGTCAATCCAACTCAGTGTGAGGCGTTGACAATGGTTTGTGCTCAAGTAATGGGAAATCATACCACCATCACTATTGGTGGAACGCAGGGACACTTTGAATTGAATGTCTTCAAGCCAGTGATGGTGGCTAACTTATTAGATTCGGCCCGTTTGTTGGGAGATGCTGCTGCAAGCTTTGCCGAACGATGTGTGGTTGGTATTACACCCAACTTGGACAAAATTAACCAGCTGCTGCATGGATCATTAATGCTGGTGACTGCATTGAACCCTCATGTTGGCTATGATGCTGCTAGTAAGATCGCCAAGAATGCTCATGAAAAAGGACTTTCGCTGAAGGAATCAGCTATTGCGAGTGGATACTTGACTGCGGAACAGTTCGATGAATGGATCGTCCCTGAAGATATGATTGGTCCAAAGCCGAAAAAATGAGCCTGATAATATCTGACTTCGAACTTTGACACTATCGAAATTAATGTCAAAATAATTAATCTAAACTCTATTAGCCATTAATTTTCATAAGTATTCATTCTCTCCATCTAATAAGACCTACTTGACTGCCCCTGGGTTTAAAGCTGCCCCTTTGCCCTTATAATTTCCCTCACCATGAAATGTTTATGCCTACTAATCTTCTGACAGGGGACAATCATCACCAAATCCCCCACATTGCAAACTTCATGTTCATCATGCGCCATGAACTTCTTCGTGTACTTCAATCTCTTCCTATACTTGGGCACAATTCGGTATCTATCCACAGCAACATTGACTGTTTTTTGCATTTTATCCGACACAACTTCTCCAACTAGTGCCCCGCGTGGATTGTGTCGGGGTGGGTTGTGAACGAGATCCCATCCGGGGATGGTGGACATGTCCGCGAGTTGTTCGTTGGTCATGTCTTTTAGGCTGGCGTTGAATCCCCCAGTGACCGGGCCTCCGTCATCATTATTTTCCATTGAGGAAAAGTTGCGTGTGGGCATGCTGCAGAGAGTAAATTGTTGTGAGGTATGATTGTTTGCTGTCTGTGGTGATGACAGCAGCCGCAGGCTCGCCTCGGACATCACCGATGGAAAACTAGATTGTGCTGCTGCAAGCGACGGCACCACCGCTCTTTGGACAATGTGCCTCAGAGAACTGAACTGTCTACCAATAAGAGAGACCGACATGTTGTTGCTTCGGTTGTATTCAATGTGGATAGCAGGGGTATTTCAAGCAATGGTACTACCTACCAACAATACTTACCATTTACCATCTACCATCGATCAGCTGCGTCGCGTCGCCTTCTCCCTCCTACCTGCATCCGTACCAGGGCACATAAAAGAATGGGCTGCCCCACGCGGACAGACCGTCTGGCGCATGATCTGGACTGTATATATTTCTACATAAATAGATGAGGTACAGTAGATAAATGTAACATACAGCTATCTAGATGCGTCATAGCTCTTTTTGTACAATTCATTCAAATTCTACCATCTACCATCTACGGCACAATAAGCTGCGGCTCTCGATCTATCGAGCACTTACATGTATAATTCATCCATCGACATAAACAACGATGGCGGTCGATCCCACGTCATCGATATGCCCACAGGGTATCTGGATGACAGAGGAAGAGTATTCTTCGAAACTGCGGCAAAGAATCTCACTCTTCACAATCTGTGTAAACCAACAACCAAACTCCCTATCGGAACTAGAAAGGTGCTGGGCAGAGGACTTAACTTCGGCATCCTCGCACCATATCCAACTAATAACATTGAAGAGATCATCGGTGACTTTGGATGGGATATCAGAAATCGAAACTACTGGAAGAATATTCATGTAGACGATCCAACCAAACCGCAACATCCATATATCCCTAAGTTACATTTTAAGAAAAGTCGAGAAGAACGATACGACCCACCCCTAGCTAATGCAGAAGTGGAAGCAGGCATCAAACGTTTCTCAGATCGACTTAGACAAGAGCACGCCAAATTCGCCAGTAAATGGTCTCAACCGAATCTTTCTAAACAAGAGTTCTCAGTACTATATAGCCTCAAGAACAACCCCACAGAGACACGTATCCATTTAAGGAGAAAACTCGTGTCAACGAGGGAGAGCTAAATGACTCGCAACTTTGCATCGACAAAGCCGCCTATTCTCACTATTACTATTATTGCTATCCGCTGAAGAAGTTAATTCGAAAGCGTAGTCATCCACGCTTCGGTAATATAGTAATACCACTTTATCTGATATTGGTTCATATATTGATTATAGAGAGAAGTAAGGTCGCTCGCTTCGCTCGCTCCCGAGCAACCGCAAAAGTCCATAAAACACCTACCGCCCTCCGACCAGTTAACGCTAAATGTGGAACTGGACCTGAGAGTATTAGCAAGTGGCTAGACTACGAGTTGCAAAAACTTGTTCAATTTATTCCGTCGAACATCAAAGACAGCAAAGAATATCACGCCCGACTGACTAACAAACAATGGCCAGCAGGGACGAAGATTATTACTGCTGATGCTACCGCCATGTACGACAATATCACTATCAATCATGGCATCGAAATCATCGGAGTATGGCTCAACCATCTGAAAGAAAACAACCAACTTCCAGACGACTTCCCGGACATCAAACTTATTCTGGAAGCTCTGAGCTTTATTATGAAGAACAACATTACCCAATTTGGAGACTGCTTTTTCAAACAACTATGTGGCACTGCGATGGGTACATCAGTCGCAGTCATGTACGCTGGCCTTTACTATGGCTGGCATGAGAAAATTAGACTCCTCCCTGGCTATTCGGAAGAAATCCAAGACCTTGCACGTTTCGTCGATGACCTATCTGTCCTATGGCTTGGAAGCCTTAGGCGCTTTCACGACCTCAAGCAAGACATCAACGACTTTGGAATCCTCCGTTGGAAGGTTGAAGAACCTGCCGACAAAGGAATCTTCTTAGACTTAATCATTTCCATTTCGCCAGAAGGTATTGTCTCAACTAAGACATACCAAAAGCCAATGAACCTCTACCTCTACCTACTGCCATCTTCTGCTCATCAGAGGAACACGATGAAAGGGGTAATATTTGGCGAACTCAAGAGATACTATTGGCAGTGCACCGATAAAAAAGACTATGTCGAGGTAGCAAGACTATTCTTCCAACGCTTGCTCGACAGAGGATGGGACTTCGACCAACTGAAACGAATGTTCGTAAATGCAAACTACAAAGTCTGCAACCCACCTCCACTGCCCCAAGCCATCTCAGAATCTACCACCTCAGATAATGACAAAAACATCTATTTGAAACTCGGTCGATTCCACCCTCATTACATCCCTAGTCGAACCTGTCAACAGATATATGAGGAGGAGCTTTCTACCACCCTACGCGACACAATCGGAATCGAAAAGATGGTAGTATGCTATAAGAGAGCAAAAAACATTGGAGATATTGTCTCTCAAACCTCCCTCTTTCAAAACAGAGGTGAGGAGGTAAGTACCTACCTGGGGAGGACAACAGAATCGTAGTCCTCCCCTTCCTTTCCCTCAGCTTGTTCCGCTGCCTACCCGGCAGCTACACTTGCTGAGGGAAAGCAATTGTACAAACTTACCTATTTTAGATAACGAGGAATGACCCCACAGAGACACGTATCCATTTAAGGAGAAAACTCGTGTCAACGAGGGAGAGCTAAATGACTCGCAACTTTGCATCGACAAAGCCGCCTATTCTCACTATTACTATTGCTATCCGCTGAAGAAGTTAATTCGAAAGCGTAGTCATCCACGCTTCGGTAATATAGTAATACCACTTTATCTGATATTGGTTCATATATTGATTATAGAGAGAAGTAAGGTCGCTCGCTTCGCTCGCTCCCGAGCAACCGCAAAAGTCCATAAAACACCTACCGCCCTCCGACCAGTTAACGCTAAATGTGGAACTGGACCTGAGAGTATTAGCAAGTGGCTAGACTACGAGTTGCAAAAACTTGTTCAATTTATTCCGTCGAACATCAAAGACAGCAAAGAATATCACGCCCGACTGACTAACAAACAATGGCCAGCAGGGACGAAGATTATTACTGCTGATGCTACCGCCATGTACGACAATATCACTATCAATCATGGCATCGAAATCATCGGAGTATGGCTCAACCATCTGAAAGAAAACAACCAACTTCCAGACGACTTCCCGGACATCAAACTTATTCTGGAAGCTCTGAGCTTTATTATGAAGAACAACATTACCCAATTTGGAGACTGCTTTTTCAAACAACTATGTGGCACTGCGATGGGTACATCAGTCGCAGTCATGTACGCTGGCCTTTACTATGGCTGGCATGAGAAAATTAGACTCCTCCCTGGCTATTCGGAAGAAATCCAAGACCTTGCACGTTTCGTCGATGACCTATCTGTCCTATGGCTTGGAAGCCTTAGGCGCTTTCACGACCTCAAGCAAGACATCAACGACTTTGGAATCCTCCGTTGGAAGGTTGAAGAACCTGCCGACAAAGGAATCTTCTTAGACTTAATCATTTCCATTTCGCCAGAAGGTATTGTCTCAACTAAGACATACCAAAAGCCAATGAACCTCTACCTCTACCTACTGCCATCTTCTGCTCATCAGAGGAACACGATGAAAGGGGTAATATTTGGCGAACTCAAGAGATACTATTGGCAGTGCACCGATAAAAAAGACTATGTCGAGGTAGCAAGACTATTCTTCCAACGCTTGCTCGACAGAGGATGGGACTTCGACCAACTGAAACGAATGTTCGTAAATGCAAACTACAAAGTCTGCAACCCACCTCCACTGCCCCAAGCCATCTCAGAATCTACCACCTCAGATAATGACAAAAACATCTATTTGAAACTCGGTCGATTCCACCCTCATTACATCCCTAGTCGAACCTGTCAACAGATATATGAGGAGGAGCTTTCTACCACCCTACGCGACACAATCGGAATCGAAAAGATGGTAGTATGCTATAAGAGAGCAAAAAACATTGGAGATATTGTCTCTCAAACCTCCCTCTTTCAAAACAGAGGTGAGGAGGTAAGTACCTACCTGGGGAGGACAACAGAATCGTAGTCCTCCCCTTCCTTTCCCTCAGCTTGTTCCGCTGCCTACCCGGCAGCTACACTTGCTGAGGGAAAGCAATTGTACAAACTTACCTATTTTAGATAACGAGGAATGACCCCACAGAGACACGTATCCATTTAAGGAGAAAACTCGTGTCAACGAGGGAGAGCTAAATGACTCGCAACTTTGCATCGACAAAGCCGCCTATCCTCACTATTACTATTGCTATCCGCTGAAGAAGTTAATTCGAAAGCGTAGTCATCCACGCTTCGGTAATATAGTAATACCACTTTATCTGATATTGGTTCATATATTGATTATAGAGAGAAGTAAGGTCGCTCGCTTCGCTCGCTCCCCATCGACATAAACAACGATGGCGGTCGATCCCACGTCATCGATATGCCCACAGGGTATCTGGATGACAGAGGAAGAGTATTCTTCGAAACTGCTTGGAGTTGCAATGAGCCTTTTTCTTCGATCAGGATGGAGCGGCTACGAACAATTCAAAGAGGATTCAATTTACGTCCGTTCTTGTTTCAGGGATGGCAAGCGTCTTGTGCTTGACGACACATCTATCCACTCCAAATTTGTATCATTATGTCAATCACCCTCAATGGCGTTCCAGCAAGATACTATAGAGGAAGGTATCAAATTATTCTTCCAAAGATGATCAACTCTCGCTTTTCTGTCGTTTTCCGCAAGTGGAAGGAAGCGCATTGTCAAAAGCATGAAATGTCTCTGCGTTTAAGTTTGAAAGCAGGCGTCAGCAGCAGTAAGAGCTTGCCGCTTCAGCGAGCGGCAACGCAACACACCGACGAGTCTATGTACCAATGAGATAAAGAAGGCGAAATCAAGTGAATAAATAATAAATTAGTGAAAATTGTGTGGACAACGGTGTTGTGTCGGCAGCAGTCTTGAACTCACTCTTCCATCTAACATGATGTGTTGCATAATTATGATGTCAAAAATATACTTCAGGGGAGTACAGATTACTGCATAATCTCGACGGTGATAGATATGTGCATTAGTTGCGAAGTCGTACTAGACATTGTTGATGTTTTGCCTGAGGATTATTGGGCGTTTGTCTAATGCAATGGTTATGTATCAACAAGAAATAAGATATGAATGTCATGATATCATCTCAGATGATGTTGGCTTGTTCACTCATTTTCGTGAAAAAGAAATTCCCGATGGATACAAGATGGCCGCTGGTGATCATAGTTATGCACTATCATTGCTGATGCCTTGCCCGTGGAGTCGTTGGCTGTTGTCAGAAGCAATGGTGCTATCGACAAGATAAAAATCTCAATCTCGACTCTCGCCGGTGATGGCTGTGCTCATTGTCAATTTCGACGAAAGTAAAGCACTGAGGGCGTGGGAAACGGCCGGTCGGTGTTCCAATACTATGCTAGGGGGCGCCTATAACATTTCCCACGGTCTCATGGCACTATCCATTGACCTCATTTTTACTAGTAGACCACCATGGTGAGGCACTTTTGGTTCGGAGTTGTTGATGGATCTAAATAATGAGAGGAGCTAAGTCGTTCGTTCTGTCGGTCGGTCGGTCGTTCTGTCGTTCTGTCCGGGCCCTTTGGCGTGTCCTTTGGCCTTCACGGGCATTTTCGATCGACTCTTTCTTTGATTGGCTTAGATTTGATTGTTCAGGGGGGACACCCCCCCTTGCCCCCCCGTGTTTAGAATTTTCGATTAATAAACCTCTTCATAGATCCTGGCGCCTATGCTGCTACTGTGGTGAGTTATTCTCGTTCATGTTTGGTGCCGATCTCATCTGCTCTTGCTAATCCCTCTCACATAAATCAATATTCTCCCAACCGTTTCTCAGTAATCACTACACAGCATTCGTAGAAGGCAATGTACAACCTTTATTACATAATTATTAAAGTGTTACATAACGTACTATTTGAATACTGCTATGTATATAGGTAGACACAATCAATATCGTAGTAGATAGCCGGTGCCTCCTCTCTTATTTAGAAAACCCGCGCAGCGGCTAGACGAGCGTCAGCGAGGCTAGTGATGGATGATGGATGATGGACTGATGGATGAAATTGTTCCAGCCAGATCCAGATCAAGTCTCCTGGGGGATGACCTAAACTGCTTTGTTGCTATTTTTCAAATCTATTGGGGATAACCTAATCAAATCGTCACGCAGCCCATAAGCGGGGTTCCAGACGCTCACCCACCCCGTACGTAGAACTCTGGTATAAAATCCACGTGAAAAAAAATCGACGAAACGTGACGCGCCCCCTTCCCGCCAATTGTTTATTAGTGAAATGCTCTAGCTTTGGGTCCGAGCGGCCAAAATCGAGATTGAAAGAGTTGATGTACCGGCTTTAAAGGTACTACCATCCTTTTGTCGACCGTAATGGGGGTTCTGTACATATGTTGGTTGGCCGATAATTCCAACTCTCTGCTGAGAAATGCATGTGAGAGTACACTAGCTTTTTGCTAGACAAATTTGGCCGGCCATCAGCCATCATGACTAGCATGAAGCTAGAGGGTACCTTCAAATGCATAGCTCGACGAAAATATACGCTTTCATCACCTACCCAGCGCAGTATACACTCACATAATAGTCACCTAAAGGATAGTATCTCGGGAATAGCATGTAAACCACTTCCCTGAAACTTAATTTTGGCCGCTCGGACCCAAAGCTAGAGCATTTTACTAATAAAAAAATTGGCGGGAAGAGGGCGCGTCACGTTTCGTCAAGGTTTTGAATTCCTACAAATTTGGTTGAATTCCTACGGTGAGCAGTTTCTACGTGAATTTTGTACCAGTGGAACCTCTCTTATTCTTTTATGAGCCCTGATCCCTGATCCGTACGGACTACGACAGACTGTTGAGTCGGCGAAAGCAAGAGTTTTCCTACGGAAAACCTACATACAATAGCGCCTTGATCCTCACTAACTGCAGAGCTCATTCACGTCTGTGGGAAAAGAGAGAAGCGATACTAGAGAGATATGTATGCAAGTGTACTACTTGGTGAATGCAAAACTAGGTCTCTAGAGTATCACACCGATTTCACATCGCGCATCCCGTGTTAAATTTTTTTACTTGTAAACTAATGTACAGTCACATAACATACCGTCTTACGTACAAAAATAACAAGCAGCACCACGACTTTTTTTTAATTTGCGCTGCAATAGCATCGAGGAAGTTACCATCATAACCACCAATAACAACGGCATCATTCGGTAGACCGTTGCGAAAACTTACGAATCCAATCTATACCATATATTCAACTTACTGTTAAATTTTCGCAACGACGCATTGAACAGTCAAGACAGCACAGTACGGTCATAAACACAACTACCCTGCACACCTCGCCATCTTTTTTCAACACAACGAGCGCAATGGAGACAATCAACGTCAAAGATTGTCCACGAGAAAAACCCGAATTATTATTAGCGGGTATGCTATTGTATATATGCAAGTACTCAATGATTTCCCATTGGTACCGCATCTGGGATCGTGATGAGGACAACCCTCCACCGGAAGTACGTCAAATCATGGACGCCGACAAGTTGGGAAATATTTTACAATTGAACAAATTATCATTACAAAAATTCGCTGGAATAGACGATGACCTCTGGATATGGGTATTAGAACAATGTAAGTTGGTGAAAGTAAATGCAGCTGATAAAGTCATCTGTGCAGGCGCTGATAAATGGAAAGCATTATTGCAATGGCCGATAGTAACAACAAGGGTGCAAAGAGAATGGGAGTGAAAAGGCGGCCCTACTTCCCATGGATTCCAATTAAAAATTACATTCTTCCTGTCCTTCATCTTTGTATTGGTCTTGGTAATGATGCCATAGATTATTTTGGCTTCCTTGTTGAGTGGCGCCTGACCAAGTTATCTGCTGAGGAAAAGGAGTGGAAGGATAGAGTGGATGAACTGAATCGCCTAATCCCCGACAAACGGAAGGAAGTTAATGCTTGGGTAAAGAGTATTGATGGGAAGAGACGAACGCAATTAATGGCGTTACGGAGAACCAGAGCATCTTCTGTTGGTTTGCAGCCCAACGAAGTCGAAGAACTTGCTGCACTTGATGCCACCTTCATTGCACTGGGAAAATCAAGAGATGCTCTAGTAGATGAGAGGAAAGATTTGAAGAAGAAAATTGAGGCGGCGCATGAAACGAGGAGGAGGCCGCCAGAAGGCGCTGACGATACTTGGTATTTGCTCATGGAAAGGATATATAGAAATCATGGTGTGAAGCGAGAGGATTACCACAAGAGGAAATTTCAAGGCCGCCCATTGAAGGATATCATGAAGAAAGCTGAAGATATTTTCACCGAGGCAAAGGCAATGCTCCGTGAGTTCAAAGACGACAGCGTTGCTAATATTGATGACCAAATTGACAAGACCTGTGACGAAATGATCTCTCTCTTACGCAGTTGGGGTAAAGTGTTCAAAGTGTTCTACACGGAGAAACCATCAGCTGCAGACAAGGTAAACTTCAAAAATGACATGGACGATGCAGTTGAAAAGCACCGCGCACTAAGGGCACAAGTTGACGACAATGATGATACACCAAAGCTTCATTATGCAGCAGATCATGGACTTGAAACTCTTGAGACACACCCTGACTTGTTTCTGATGATTGAGGAATGGGTAGAACAGTTCCATCAAACGGAAAGGAAGAGAGTGGAGGAGAGATGCAGGTTTGTCAAAGACGCAGATAAACATGCAGAAGCCGTTGGGAAGAAGAGAGCGAGTCAGAACAATGAAGATATCATGGCAAAAACTAGAGATACGAAGAGGCCACGAGGAAAGTACAAACAAAATAACGAATAATTGGTTGACATCGAGATTATACGAAGCGCTGAAAATTTAGGCATTAATAGAGCATGGCATCCGGCACCTGTTTTGGGTATCAATTTCGATCGATGTCATGGATTGGATGTTGTATGGGACGTCGTATTGAGCTAGCGGGTGGCATGTTCATGGTGGAATCGGATCGGTTAGCTGTGAGAAAAAGGGGGCACTTAGGGGGGATAAAACCTAAACACGTAATATCTAGTAAGATTATCTATGTGACCCCCGAAAAGGGGGATGGTAGGAAATTTTTTTTTAACTAGTGGCGAAATTGGTGTGAGTAGAACGGGTACGAATTGTGAACTACACTATTTGTTCCCGGCTTCGGTACCGAAATGGAATTCGGTCGTGCTAGCCATGATGTGGAGTGTGCTTGTGTGATATGCACATGGTGGTGGTGGATGAGGACTAGCACAAGGCGGTCGATGGTGGATGGGAAATCTAGCGTAAGCGGTAATCTGTCCAATGCCATACAAACAATGCATCAACCCGAATGTCATACAAACCCGAAGAAGTGAACGTGGCCAAAGCGAGAGGTTTCACCCGATCTGGCGGAGGAAATGGGAGAGGTAGCGTTGCTGGGGAGAAGACTCTTAAAGCTTGAACTAGCTGGAAACTGGCGCAATAAGGCACATCTATTCCTACTCGATTCCCGAAGTATTACTGAGAGAAGGGTCAGCCATTACGGCGTCGTCTAACTACACGTTGTTTATTGTTTATTTCTAATCTTCTATCACAAGATAGAAAAGTGAGATGTAGTCATATGCAATAATAAACAAGCACGGTTATACCACAGATACGGTTACTCACTCAACTACCAAATGTGGGCGTCTGTCTCCAGTAGACAGATATGTTTACAACCCAAACTCGACTAACGAAGTGTACAATACATATAAGCCAAAGGCCGATAAATAACGTAGTAAAGAATTAAATTAAAGAAGAAAAAGAGTGATTGCTACTAGACGGTAGATCGCCATGGTGATGGAGACAAGCAGCTGTCAAAAAGATCTCTTCAAAAGTGATGACGCGTCATCAGATACCGGCTAGTGCGCAGTCGTAATATCTTCCCCTTGCAATTAGTTTGAGGTTGATTTGATAAATATGAGTAGAGATTGTCTCCCGGAGGGTATGGCGGCCCTCGCCCTGTCTTTAGACCGGAAGAACTCCAGGCACAAATGCCGAGAGGAGGTGATAGCACATTACTCACCCGCACTCCGACACGCGCCCTTGAACTTCTTTTCGAAGTTCAAGCTTCATCACTTCATCTCCTGTTGTGCACCACGACAGATGCCAGTCGATGAGTGTCTTCAAGAATCGATACTCCCCCAAGCCTTGCGCTTGAATGAAGTAAGCTCAGCCAAAATGCCGATCAACTCTGAATTTGGAAACGCCTTAGACATGCATCTAGTCGCTGGCGATTGATCATGGGAACGCTTCCTTGTTTGGTCAGCATCCCTCCTCCCCGTACCATATTGACCGAATTTCGAGGAGGCCCCACATTTGCCACTAAAAGCAGCGGAGCAGATCTATTGGTAGTCTTGGTACAACACACAAGAACTAAGATGGCAACCACCATCGTCGAAAGAACAATTTCCAGGTGGTGTATCCAAGTGTTAGTCACTTCCTGGGCATGGTAAGTGTCTTTTGCAGCATTTACTTGAAAGCCTCGAGAACTGCCTTGAGCACGCTTCTCTCTTATTTGATCATTATTACCTGCGTTGTGTACACCAAACAACAGGTCGTTCCGATAGAGTTAAACACTTTCTCATCATGTATTACAACATTTCAGTAGAAGATGTCCGGGTGCAAGTGTAGCTCCCTCGATGGCCTGCTCTGTACTGAACCCTCCATGACGCAGGCTTGGCGAGCTCTGTCCCATCTGAGTATCCAATAATCAGGTCACCGAACTATGAACGAAATTTACCATCAGCCGATGAATGTCTCAAGTGCATTGGAAGAAGGTGAACCTCCCGAAACACGGTGAGCAGTCGGCTACGGATCTCAGCCACTCTCGGACTGTAGGACGAGCATTGAGCAAGCAACCAGCTTTCTCGCAAGTCCTCCACTAGTTGTCTTCAACAACAGCGGTTTAGAAGGACGATGTCTTGTAGTTATCATCTCGTTGTGCTGGTATGCGCCTGTTTGCGACCCTGCCTTGATTTCCGCATGTGCTTTTCCACTTGCTCGAGCAATCCTTGAACGTCCTCTCCTTCACGTGAGAAGTACATCCAGCAAGGATAGTTAAGTCGGATGCATCGAGGTGTGTGCAGGTTCCTTTTGAACACCGTAGGTAATCTGCAGCAGCATGGTTCCAACCACAATCATATTCGCCGACGCGAGATAGGCATGACCACCGTATTAGTATTGATAGAGTAGTCTCTCCGACGAGACCCACCACTCCGGATAATGTTTGAATTTGAGCTTGCGCAAGAGATTCCTTTCGACTGTCGCGTGTAAACAAGACAGAGAATCAAGGTACGAGATTCGGGACTCGGGACACTTGCCATGGACACAAAGTACCAAGGAAGTCCCCTTCCCTTCAGACTAACATCTGAATTGCTCATTAGTATTTTGGAAGATCTCTTTGGTGGAAGAAACGGCACACCAAAGGATATAATCCGATATCTAGGAGAAGCAGAGTAGACAATCGTTACTCCCCCATGACCTTGTCTTCTGAAATATGTTAGGCATGATTGCCACGTTGGCCAACCACATTTAGAGAACATGGACAATCCATGGCTGCCACAGCGGCACAGACCATTTTGGTTTGGTAATTCCAGTTCAGATTGCTCTTGAATTGTTTCTCTCATTCCTCCTCCTCCCACAATGCAAGCAAGAGGCTGGTCATCCTAGATGCACCAGTGAATAAGGATGAATTTACGCTAAATAGTTCGTCGCTGGATAGAAATGACTTGAACAGTACGCTGTGCGTAACTGAATAGACATGACCTTTCTTTGAACAGCACGCTGTGCGCAACTGAATAGACTTGATCTTTCTTTAACCAGGACGTCGCTGCACATGTTGAATCAACAGGGACAAATAAAGGGACAAATAAACACGATTTGCTTTCACAGCAATATGATTTTTATTAATTAGGGTAGGTGGTTCAATTGCACGTTCGACTTCGCCCAGTGGGGTATAATCGTCTCGTCATCCTGAGGTAATCGCTTGAGCAAGGCGTAGACTACCTCGGCAACACTGTGTAATAACCAACAATCCATCAAGGCTAAGCGGCTGCGACAATCACAATCTGTACAGAATGCGTCGACAAACATGCTCTCAATAGCTCCAGCTACATGCACTATCATGCTGTAAAGATCAAAACTCTCCACACCTTCTCAGAGGTAGACAAGAGAGTGCGTATTTTTTCCAATTGCGACCAGCGTCTTATAAGGAATAAATACTTCTAAGTCTGCTAACTATATCCGCAAACTCTGTTGTTGTGAGGGTATCATCTCGCCTAACAGCAGATGACTCTCGATATGTGAGGGTTGGATGAGAGAACACTTCTCCCCCCACACGTAATTCTAATCGTAGTCCATCGCTCAACAGCTGATGTCCTTTGGATTTAGATGACCGTAGTCTTTTTATTGGAATGAAATTCCTTATTGTGATGAGCTGTGCCACGGTGCATTCTCGCCATGGGCACTTCCTCTACATGAGGAGAATCGAAATTCTTTTCTCACCTCCGATGCACTTCTGTCAACGTCGAAACACACTTCTATCGCACGCCGTCACATCTCCATGGTAGCACGAAACGCCGAGCGTTCATCGCACATCCATGTGTTGACGAAATGGATCTTCTAGAAGCCAATCGATTTTGTTGTACTAGCTCACGGTTCACAAACCCACCAATGTGGATATGCGCTGAATAATATTAATTTTTTCTTCTCAAAGGTCGATCTTTCCCGACCGATGAAGGATTCTTTTGCTTTGCACCCAGTAAACTGGATGGAAATATTTATAAATAATGTCACAAGCAAATAGGACCGGTATTGATTGTGCAACTAGAGCCAGAAGAGACCACTAGCTAGGAACACGGATATCATGGTGACTAAGCTTTTAAGAGCTAAAGAAGAAGAGTGGGCTATTCCCAAAGGTGATGAAGGAGCACCAACGTGCGACGCCATCTTGTGTGAGAGGATCAATCACGGTTCTTACCGTGGTTGCTACTTGACACGTGTGAACAGGAAGAATGACTGTCGTAACGGTATTGGAATACCGGAAGAGAGTCATTCCCTGTGACACATACTGTGAAATAAGCTCATCTTTCAGCGTGACTTGGTGGTAGTCCTCATAGGATTTGACGCTTATCCTATTTTTCTGAGAACGAAGCGAATCAACTGTTATCTTGTGGATAGCCTCACACCCAATTATTAGCCTATCGCATAGTACACAGACAGCAGTGCGAAATGCATTTGGATTGCTATCGACTCTCATTATTTTCTTTTGGTCATGATTGCGTGCCTGTTGGACTGGATGTGTTCTGTCAACAACGATCTCGTAATCACAACTCTTTCCAATGCTCTCCTCTGCGCTCATCGCATTCGTTCGTTGACGGTAAAGCCTTGCCGCAGCGTTTTTTTTTGCCTTCTGAGCTGCCCTCTCCTCTGCGCTCATCGAGGCATTCTTGCGTTGACGATAGATCTTGTCTGCAGCGGCCTTCTTTGCCTTCTGAGCTGCCCTCTCCTCTGCGCTCATCGAGGCATGCTTGCGTTGACGGTAAAGCTTTACTCTAGCGGCGGCCTTAGCCCTTTGAGCTGCCCTCTCCTCTGGGCTGATAGAGGCATTCTTATTGCGTTGCCGTACAAGCTCTGCAGTATGACCGGCTCCATTAGTCTCCTCTGGATAGCTTGTCGACATCAGGTACATACACCAAGATTATCTTGACACACAAAGTTGACTCTCGGGTGAATTATTATTCCTTCAATGAAGAAATAGTACCCTCTATGCATACTTGAACTTATTGAGTTCTCTATTGTTTTTTTTGAAAAATTATGAAGTTGTCTGTAATAATTTTAGGTTTTCGATCGATGGAATAGGGTGGACTATTCCTGATGGTATTCCTATGTGAAATGGGTTCCCTCCAGGCACCACTAATTAGCGGAAAAAACACTAATTAGTGGTCAGTTTACGTACTCCTACGACACACTTAGAATCGCTCAAACGTTCTATAATTCAGGTGGCACCCTCTTCAATGTCTTGACAATGCGTACACCTATTATCTCACGTGTTCCCTGGAGAGGGCCCAACCTATTAACGTTCAAACACTAGCCTACTGACAAATTTGGCGAACAGCCGACGAGTTTTTTTCGGAAGTTTTGCAACTTAAACTTGGGGGTACGTAGGAATTGATATCAAAAATGTTGCCACCCGTAGAACTCACATTTCATCACACCATCACCATGGCGAAAGAGGCCCGGCATACGAGCCGTCGTATCTGCATTTAGTAGATGCTTTTACCCATCAGAAAGCATACCACAACAGTCACAATATGAGTGGCTAACCAGGTGGTCGAAGAAGAGCATCGAGATGGCCTGGATCCTACAACAATCATGCACAAACTTCACCGGCAACCGGATGATGTCCCAACCACCATGCAAAGTTATTTGCAGTCGACATACGACGGTATTCTACTCGAAAACAACGATCCCTACCCAAAGCGGCCAACCTATCTACAGATGGGGACATGGAAAGCGGCCCATCTACCCAAGAGAGTTCGTTTTGGTTAGCATCTCACATGAATTGAAGCGACGGGGATGCGATGATGACGATTTATCGACACAAATATAATGGCAATATTCAATAATTATTCGACAAATCAACCGCTTTAAATGGAATAAAAACAAAGACAGCATCATATGATATTAATTATAGGAATATTGTTGGTGGAATGGTCCAAATTAATGACAGGGCGGCTGCAGGTGATGCCAGGTTGTGGTGTAGCGCATTTTTTCCAAAAAAAAATTGGCATCCATCAGCACCAAATCACCACTCTATGATGTATGTTTGGCCAATAAGTCATGCAAATCCGATGGTGATCTCTTGCACAGCGACCACAACGACATTAATGTACACGACGATATCCTTTGATTGGCTGTTATCTCCGCTAAACCTGCGCCTACACCTCATTTCAGCAGAATTTGCGCTAATTTGCGCCCTTCTCGTGTCAAGATATCGCATACTAGAGTTGAGAATTCTCCACCCCAACGTGATTTTCGTCGTCAATCAGCCAAGTAAATGTTAGAACAACATCATATGCAGTGCAGGAAAGCTTCCTGCTCTCCTATTCGCCCCAACAGGCGAGCTAGACGGTCAAGCCCGTGCTTGAATTCAAGCCAGATTTTACAAAATGTCGGCAGAAGGTTGGCACACAGTACATCAAGGATAGGCGTGCCACATGCCGCATAGAGGTCAAAACCTACTCCACATATCATAAGAAGGTTCCCATGTGCACTGTTTGTTGGGGGAAGCATAAACAATTACACAACAACACATAATTCTCGACCACTAATTAGTGGTCACTAAAATAGCGATTTTATGGTGTGTATATAGCTATCTCTACTTCTATTTGGGCGTTTTCATTGCGGATTTTTGGGCTTGGACTCTGTTGTAGAGGTCTTTGAACCCAGAAAGTCGTGAAATGAGATTTTGCAAATACCGGTTAACATCTCTTGCGTGGGATGGACGGGTCTGCCCACGCGTACAATGTAACACGAACTATGTTGGAGCTCCTCAGATTTCCGGGATAAGCCTACGCTCGACCCCTACGGTTTTTTGTGCGTATTTTTATCGCGAGAAGAAATGGCGGGAGGGAAAAACCCGCACTTAGAAAGAGTAAGTAAGTACATAATACTAGCTAACTTACTCGTAGAATAGATACCACCAGCAGATCTTGACCATGGTAGACCATGTTGTTGTCCACTGCAATTGGAGCCTACGCACTACGCAGAATGCTTCTATATCCAGAACCAATGATCATCAACGTCAGCAGGTATCATGGGCTTGCTATTACTATAATTTCAACTGATACTTTGCCCTCGATGGCGTTGATAATACCTCTACTTTAGAGTAGAAACATGCTGGAATGAAGATAAATCTTTGCATTATATGCAATTAGGTGCTCTGGACAATGAATTGTATACATTTCACAGTGCCTTATTGTAATTAATACTATTGTGGATAATTCGATTGACGATCATGACATTTTATAATCAAATGGGCGTTGTTTCAGCGTAGTGAATAATTTTCACATTTATCCCCCACAAGTAGATATCCTTCAGCATTCACTCCACTGTCCATGATGAACGGCTACTTCCCACACAGCACTTCCCAATCCCCCTCAGTTCGCACTATTTTCGCCACTATCCAATATTTAAACATGAAATAACACTAATCTTCTCCGTGTTTGCAGAAATAATACGCGCTTTTTTGAGTTGCCCTTCTGAAGACGACTTGTTGACTCATCATAACAGCGATAGTTGTGTCCATTCCACAAGCCCAGAGCATCCATAATGCTTTATTGTTCAATTTGGCTGCCCTCACTATCGTGTGCTGGCCATCTAAATCATTTCATTTGTCGATGATCGATGATTATTATTTTGGGCGGAAAATAATACCGAGCGGCGATTATCGAATTAAGCATGAATACAAGCCCAAACCGAAGGAATACTGGCACCGAAACATCCCCATATATATGAAGTATCATCGCGTGATGAAGGGGAGACGAGACGGACGTTTATAGTTGACGTAACCATCACCACAACTGCTTGGCGACGGCTGAAAAAGATGATGGCCGGTGCCGTGTGATGAGGCTACACCACAACCCCACACACACTACCGCGGCCCAAACCAACGGTCAACATTGATCATATTGGTCCAGTTGATGATCCTGATGCAGGGGTTAGACGGTTGGTGGCGTCTATGGCATCCATTATTGGCACAGCGCTAAGTGAGGTTTAAACCTCACTTAGATTCTAAATGCGGGTAAAAACCTCACATAGGGGTAGGTAGGGATATCTTCTGTTTGTACTACTTGCAGTTCAGTTACACACGATAGACGATTTTATTTATTAGGAGTACACGATACAATACTATTTCCTTTACGCACGTTGCGTTGTTCGTTGTTCCATACTCACTCATTCAACAACAACCAAGGAGTATTGATACATATGCAATTTGATGAGGGCAGGTGTGTATTGAAATCATTACATCAAATGCATTTCAATTTTTGGGCGATTATTGTTCACTATCATCTATGCAATTATTCATCTCTAATGAATGACACCAACATGAAGCAAGACGAGTGAATAATCCAGATCTAGTCACCGTCGTTTTCGTCTTCTGGCTCGATATGCTCTTCATCTTTGCTCTCCTCTTGCGTCGCAGATTCAGTAGCAATATTGGCTGAAGTCATCCCAGTAGAATTGATCGATGGCGGTGGAAGGCCCTGCAAGTATAGTTGAAACTGCCGTAAAGTTGTTGCGGACAATGCCTGTGGAAGGCGCGGATCCAACTGTTGCTGCAGCCGAAACGGCAACTGATTAGAAGTGTTACCCGGAGTTGACGCCAGCAACTGATTTTGCTGCAGCATCATACTGCGTTGTTGTTGATTCGTTTGCTGGCACTGGGGAGCGTTGGATATCACTACCCCTACGCTTGGATTTGGTTGGCGTTGTAAATGGCTCAGCACGTTGCTGAGCAAATGTGCATTTGACGGTGGAAGATTCGATTGTTGCTGCAGATTCAATAAGAGATTAGCAGCTGACTGAGGTTGATGCCCCCTCAAGAATGGGGCAGATGTGGAGATTGAAATAGGAAGTGACGCAGATGGGTGCACATTCTGCTGATTCAAGAGATGATGTAGAAGCTGTTGCTGCAGTGCCTGATTCAGCAGATGATGTTGAGTCGCAGTTTGTGGCTGCAGTAACTGCCCCAAAGAATTATTCGGGGGAGCCAAAATGGACTGAAGCTGAAGAAGTTGTTGTTGTTGTTTTTGCTGCTGCTGCTGCTGCAGCGTCTGAAGAAGTAGCTGGATCAATCCATTCTGATTCACGCTTTCATTGATGGAAGTCTTGTCTGCAGATGTTGGGAGGGTGGCAACTGCGCTAGTGCTAGATTGATGCAATTGCTGTAGAAGATGAAGTTGCTGCTGTAGATTGGAGTTTCCAGTTCCAGGCATACGAAGCAGATCAGTTGCGGATTGCGTGTTATTCCATGTGCCTACTGCCCCTCCATGTCGGGCAGCAAGGTCATGATTTGTCACGGAAGTGGAATTATTTTGATTCAACACCTGATTCGTTGTCTCGTCTTGATCAAGATGAACAGATCGATCAACGCTCTGTTGCCGAGATATTCGACGGGAAAGCCGAAGTTCTTCTCTCCTCCGTTTCGATTCATCCTTACCTCTAACGGCATACGCTATCGCTTGCACTACCCTATCGGCTGCTTCTCTGTTCGACAGCTTCTTCCATTGACCAGTTTCAGAACACCTTTTGAGAAATCTACCGGGGGGATCCTTCGAATAGACGGCTTCAACGATGGCCTTGGAGATGTCAATCTTTTGCTTCTTCGTGCCAGACATGTAGACATCCTTTGTGGAAAAACAGTGGAATGTGATTATAACTCAGCTATCATTTCATACGTTCGGCAATTGGGCGAAAGAAAAATATTGGGACTATACAAAAAATATCCTACCTTCTGCTTGTCAATCATCTTCCGAAATTGCTTATTGCCGGGGTGTTGATTGTACCAAGCTCCACGGCCTGAAAGAACATCGCTATCAGTTGGCTTCATTATTATTATTGAGCGATGGATAATTCACTTTCACTTTCGATTTTGGACCTGGCTGCAGAATCTAACTGATCTGTGATTACTCGAAGAAGTATCAGGGAGTGAAACTGTGAAGTTTACTAATGCTGACACCTACTCTATAAGATAGACACCTACTTTACATGGATAAGAAGTACAACCGAAGAGACAATCTAGGAGTACAACGAAGAGAAATTAGGCTCGGTTCAGTTGTTCAACGCAATATTAACGCAAGCGTATGTAAAAGAAGTCCCGCAGGTCAAGGGTAAATAAACCGCAGGTTCATTGGAAGTATATACAACTACGGCCGGAAGGACAGGTAGGTTCATTGTTTCCTATCTGTCTTCAATCACGGACCCTGCGGGGTGGCGTATTCACGTAGGAATAGTATGTAGCTCCATCCGGCACTTGAGAAGGTCAGAAGAGCCCCCAAATGTGTTTTTGGCCACCACCAAAAAGTTCCACCACCGCGACAATCCGCAACGCCATGGCACCATTTCCGCCATAAAAGTGCCATAACATAAAAAATCGCACCCCCTCCATTACATCCACAGTAGGTTGGGTATGGTAGTCCATGAATAGCTTAGAATACAAGTAATCCAAATCCGAGCCTACTCAACTTAGTTATTAAAGAGCAGAGACGCAAATCAAAATGCCGCTATAGCAGCGCAAATTACCATCATCGTCCAATTCCACTCAATATGAATGGTACAATCGGCCTCTCTCCATCAACCCTTGCCACCGCTTATACATATAGACATTGGGTGTCGGTGTGATTCATTGTTAGTGACTTCATATGGCCATAGCACTCCGTCAGGCACCACGTTGCTGCTACACATCACATCATCGATTACACACAATGTCACCCATTTCATTGCTCTATTCCGACCTCTGATCATGACGAGACAACTAAACACTACAGCAGAGCTCTCAATAATATGTAAGGATCGCTTTGTGCCGTGGAGATGTTAAGGATATCCGATTTCACTGACTACACTACCATCGCGAACTCAGCCTTGGTATCACCATAGCCCAACACATGGCCATTCCTCGAACAAATTCCAATGGTTTCGTTATTTAATCCAACCTCACCATCCGACAACAACGGCACAGCAACTATTGCATTTGATTGAAGAGATAGGGTCGTAGTTGTGTGACTTGAAGTTCAATTAGGGTGGAATAAGTGCACATATTGTCTCCGAAGAAGGCTGTTGTTTTGGCGCTACATTGCTCTGAATAGATCGAAGTGGAATCTTCAGTGACTTGTTAAGACTCTCCGGTTTCAATGAAGTAATGTTCGACGGATGAAGCTGCATATGGTCACTGCTGACATCGTTGGAATGCACAAAGCGTATTCTCTTGTAGGAGATAGGTGTTCAAGCACAAGTGTTTGTGTTGAATGACAGGGATCTGTGGGCCTCAAAATTAATTATTATGCAATAAAAAGATATACACATTCATAACATAACTGTATAATCGTTATTTTAACAGTATTTGGTGTCGATAGTGCTCAAATATTTGTTATAGCACCATCGTTCATTGCTCACGGAGGAGATGAGGATACACATCCATGTGCACTGATTGGCTTTTATTTTACATCAAATGTAAAAATCGGTACATATCAAGTCGCTTCATACATTCATATATATATATATATAAAAACACCCCGAGCATTATATCTTTTATATGATAACACCATGCCTCTAGTAAAGTACGATAATCGGGCGGAAATCCCATCGTGACAATGTTCTCGATGATCGTTGGCGCCACTTTGGTACCGCTTCTTGGACAGTTCCTACGTACACAAAAAAATCTACCTCAGGGGGTTGTTGATTCTACTCCATCCTATTGACAGCCTATTGACGATTTACCAATCGGAATAGTACACTTAGTACCAGAAAACAGAAACATCTGGAAGAAGACAGAATTTTATTGTCTCTCAAAAACGTCAGGCTACAGGTTGCCAGGCTGAACAGGGAACAAACCTGAACAAACCCGGACGGACGGCCAAATCTGGCAGCGGGAAAGGGCGGGCTTAACCCTAATTAACCGCTTACCGCGAGTGGAAAGGGCCTTATCAAGGCCTAAAGGCCTACTGGCTGGTGGTCAAGCTAAGAAGTACCCAAGAATCTGGAGTAGTAAGATACCAATTCACAAAAGAAAAGCCAGTAAGTACATATACTCCCTGATAGGAGTAACTAGACCGGACCAGCTCGGCTTGCTGGTCCGCTAGCCCCCCCGAAATGGGTCTTGCGGACAGTTATTTTTGTTGGCATGAGAACGAACGCTCGGAAGCGGCTCTAACTTGTTGTTGGAAGCGAATGCAAACCTGAAGCGTCATGAATCTGAAAGGGTATGGTTTTATTCTTTTTAGTTTTGATTCATGTTGGCCTTACCTTGCTTGCTATTTGGAATGAGAATAGACTCGTACGAAGCGGCTCTAACTTGCTTGCTAAAACGGGATCATAAAGTCCTCAGGCTTCATAAATATAAGTAGTCAAAAGGAATCCTAACTACTGTTATTATGCAATCGTATGAAGGGCAAAAAGTGTGTCAGGGTCGCACCCAAATACACCTCCAGTAGTCCACATGGCTGGTATTGCCAGCTCACACGAACTCATTGCGAACATGCCATAGTCATAGTTAGTTCATAACCAGGGGGACGTGTTGCTCATCCTGGCCTGAATTAGACAGGGAGACGCCTCTATAACAAACATGCCCAACAATGTCGCAGGGTACCGTGACGTAGGGCAGGCACCTCCACCCCTTCTTGCTCTGCACAATAGATAACGACAAGTCCTGATGATAACCTTTCCATCCTCCAGGCCAAGGGACTTAGGACTATCATCTTCCGAAAGCGTTTGATTGATAGATCGCGCAGATTTCATATGCTCACTTCGGTAGCCGTTGAGAATGATTTCAGCAATCTTCCTCTCAAGCTGAGCTTGTCATCTGTCACAATACTCAAACGCCATCCCCAGCAGCAAAGTAGCCTCGGTAAAAGACACATGGTGTCTCTCCCATTACCTACGGCTCCTCCCTAGTGATGGTCAGTACTGGGATGCTATCAACCCCCATGTTGCCAAGACTAACCACAGATCACACTATTGCATCCATTGTCGTACCCTGTATCACATGCTTTGGAGGATAAGCATGCGGTGATAAACCAACACCACATCAAAGAGAGGTATAGTGTTCGGCATCATGATACAGTGTGGCACAACCCCAGAACTCCCTTGCGTAGATTTATCCCCCATGCAACGTTGGGCGTCGAACGCGCAGAGGAGAGAACGGGCTCTTGAGGTCGGCTTGGATTCAATCTTAATCAGTCATGGTTGTTTGACCAACCCCACTTCCTTCTCGACTTTCCACGCGAGGAGTTCCGCAACCAGGGGGCGTAATGCTCATCCCGGCCCGGAGTTTCACCTCAAATAGCTGGCTGTCGTCAAACCAACTATTTGTCAACACTACCGATTCCACCGCGATAGAAACGATCTACTTCGTCCTACCCCTTCTGCATAAAGACATTGCTGTTATTGTCTGTATTCCCCCTTGCCTAAGTCTTTAATGCAGGTCCCAATTTACGATGTTTGAGAGATAGACCTTCTCAAACTGTTAACACATCATCGATCCGTGAATGATGAACGACCTGACTCTCCCCTCAGTATCTTCATCCTTCCCGCAACATGGTTCCATTCCTCCAGAGATGCATTATGATAGTCAGCAATCCCTGGGCAAGGTGTGTCCATTCCTTCCAACAAGTCTACATGAAAACCAGAGATGGCTCATCGTGTCGGTGGTTCGATGAGCGTAGATTACCATCTCTAAAGCGAGTCTCCGTCACAGACATACTGAAATCGACCCAACTATTTTCTAGCCGTAGGCACCTTGCATTCGAGGCGTAGATCCTGATGTGATAATGAATCTATGCGAGGGCGTCAAGTCCCTTCACTTGCCAAAACTGATGAAATTCCAGCAGCCAGCGGAGACTCCTGAGGACAATAATCCTGCCCACCCCTCTTGATCACACGACCCCTGCCCACCCCTTCTTGCTCCGCACAAAGCGGAGAGTGGCACAGAAAAAAACTCTCTCTTCGCTATATTCTCTACAGCTTCCAAAGAATCTGGCCAGGCAATCGCATATAAATTATGGAAGCAACTCACGTAAATCATCTAGTGATCATCGATAGCCCTACCGAACTTGGAGTTCGGGTCTCTCCAGTTCTCTCGATGATCAAGCCCAATCTCTCGGGGTTCGGTTCTCATCAAAAACCCTACTACCGGAGAAACCGCTTCTTCTTCGACGCAAACTTGAGTTCCGATCAGAGTTGAAGTAGTCAGGACTCCCAATATTGACCATTTCTTGCAGGCCTCTTCTCATGGATCCCAACGCGAGGTGGCGACCACGCTCTGTGTGTAGCGAATGCAAACCTGAAGGGCAAAAAATCTGAAAGGAAATGGTTTTATCCCTTTCAGATTTTCACTATTGCAGGCATGGTGTCAACGGTCCGCTTATTGATGAGAATTAGGGTGTCCAAGATCCACTTTCCCACGCCAAATTCCCACTTTCCCACCCCAGAATCCCACGCCGACGGCGGGGTTCTGAAAATCAAAATCCTACGTCCACCCCAGAATCCCACGTCGACGTAGGATTCTACTTTTCCACTTTCCCACCTCAGAATCCTACGCATTTTTTTATTTTGTGCGGGGAGTATCGCGCAGGCCCTCGGAAAGTGGGAATTTGAGGGTGGAAATTTGATGCTTGGACACAAATGGAAATTTGAAACCCAGATTTCCACCTCAGAATCCCATGTGGGAATCCTACGTGGGAAAGTAGGAATCCAAACATCATCTTGGACACCCTATTGAGAATTCCCTTTGACATAATCATTTTCCACAGACCAAGCCAAACGGTGTGTGTGGGGGGATTTACCGTATGTACACACATAAATAGCAGTTTTCTCAACCTTCTCAACGGTTTTCTCAAGATGGAACCGGAAAGGTGTGAAATAAACCGCACGAAACGGCTATTTAGGAGCAAAAATAAAAGGAGGATAAAAGAGCTCTTTTCGTAACACACGTGAGAGCGCCACGCGTCCAAAGCGATACAGCTCCTCGCCACGAGGGGAGGGTGCACAAAGAACCGGACCAAGGATAAAAGGGCTCCTTTCGCAACACACCCGAGAGCGCACGCGGTCCAAAGCGACACAGCTCCTTGCCACGAGGGGAGGGTGCACAAAGAACCAGACCAAGGATAAAAGGGCTCTTTTCGCAACATACGCAAGAGCGCACACGGCCCGACCAGCCTTACATTTTGGATATTTTAGCGATGTTGGCGATAGCATTTTTTCCATCAAGCCAAGGTATCTCTCTAGCTAACAACCATGACGAGTCTCTCTTCCACCTGCCTTACATGATGAATATCTCCAATTAAAATGCAACTAATTCAACAATCTACCATCTCATAGTCACAATTACATTTATACATATACTAAGCCTGCCAATTGGCATCAACCATCAACATTCATATCCTCACCACTGTTGGTATCGGTGGTAACCACTTCGTGGCACTCATATTGATGGATACGCCATGCCATAGCAAGCCGCATTTTCCCACAACCAGGATGATTGCAAATTTTGATCATAGTATCATTTTCTGTCACTTTTATGGCTGCATCATCATCGCTGCCGTCACTGTTAACTACCGCAACATCATCCGCAACAACTTCATCCGTGAGTACTAGTTCTTGGTGGAGAGCCTCTTCGTCATTGATGCTAGTCGCCAAAGGACCAAGCACGACATTACTATCAACCAATGCGACATCAGTAACCTCTTCGCAGCGCCGAGAATTCTGGACTCCACTGTTCGTTTTCTTCTTCCGTTTTGACTTGGTCTCCTTCTTCACATGATCTTTTGCACAATGTAAAAATGGTGAAGTTTGAAATAGATACTCACTCAACACTTTCTTCTGGAGTTCATTGCCACGGGTAGCTCCAAACTGGCGCAATAACTTATTCCAGATCGCATGACAGGTCTCTATGTTTTGTTCATCTATACCACCAAGAGTGCCCCACATTTGCAGCTGCTTCAAAAGATGGAGACCAAACAGAAGATGCGCCTTCATCGATCTTGTCAACTTCCTTTTCCACCCAGAAATCGGAACATCAGTTACGACAAGTTTATATATCAGATCTCGCAATGTCACAGTATCCTGTTGAAAGTGACTAATTGCCTCGTCCGATTGAATCTCGACTGACTTCATCACTCTCATGATTTTGAACCACACTTCCGAGATGGATTTCAGTCTATCCGTAAATGCATGTAATTCGCGCTTCAATTCATCGTCTACACCAATGATGGGCTCCAATTCTTTGGCCGCTTTACCGTAGATGTCCTTAGACTTTTCTCCAAAGGTCATGCAATGATTTCCGACGATCGAACCCTGAAAGTAAGTAGTTTGATCCACACCATACTGTTTCATCACTGCAGTGAAAACTCTGTATGCATTGCTGCTGTGATCTTTCAAATATTCTTCACACTCTTTGATTGTCTCGTTCGTAATACATTGCTGCTCAAGCACCATTTGCAAGTACTTCACGCAATAAGAATCTTCACCACTGCCTTCATCATTGTCACTATTGTTGTCAATAATTTGAAGACGCAGTGACTCCAGCAGTGCCCTGATTTCTTCCTCTCTTGTATTTGTGACTACCATCGGTTCAGCAGCTGAGTTAATAGCCTCTTTTCCTTCCAATATTGCACCCAGTTCTTCCGATAGTGTAGTGATCCTCTCTAATATTGCGTTGTGGCTTATGACTGCAGACTTAGCATCCTTCGCCTGATCGTCAAGAAATTCAACATATCTTTGTAGTTTCTTCAAGGTCGATTCAATTTCTTCTCTAAACACTGCTCCGTCATTACTTGCATCTCCTTCACTTTGCTTTGCTGCCGCTTTCGCCTCAATGTGCTCGTATCCCGAAATTGTGACATCAACCAACCACTTCGTGAGTCCCAACACTACATGCATGGTCGCGTAGGTGACACAATCAAGAGGGATATCAAGTAATGGAACGTTTGTGATTGAGTATGTCACATTCTGCGTGATATTCGGTTTGAACTTCGATCCCTGATCTGCTTTATTGACTTTGCTCACCTCTTCGCAGTACATACGCCCAAATTCCTGCAACTTACCTGCCCTTGAGGATTGTTTACATTGACTGGATTTATAGCATGCTTGTTGGATCCAGCACCTCCATCAGTGCTTATTTTGTACAATGCTGTTTCTCCGTCCCATTGCACAGGTTCTGTGTACCTCTTCGAGGCCTTGACAAATCTTTTACATCTTCTGTTCTCTACTAAGTTTGTAAATACTACTTCCTCCAACCTGACCGATGCAACAGAGCATTGTATTAACCGTTCTGCTTGCTTCTTTTTGTCCTTCGTCACCCACGATGATAGGGAGACTTTCTTGTGTCGTCTTGACACGAATGATTTTGCTACGATTTCTTTCTTTCTCTGGTAAATTTGTTTCACTGGTGCAAGCCATCTTATCCCTGACAAACATCCATCTTGACGGGTTTCAACATCTGTGAATTGCATCAGCTCGTTCAGATGACTGGCAACCCCTCTTCGACCTGCGTCGATGTGCACCTGTGCCTTTCGTTGAGGACGTCGTTTGCTCATTTGTGGTAGTTGCCGGGGTTACAATTTGCGTCCTAGACCGAAGCTTAGGTGTTGATGAAACGTTCCCTGAGTCTCGTATGCTTTCGCCGCCGTTGTTGCGGCTAGGCGAAGGGCCGGTAGTGCGGCATGACGACATGGTTACTATGTGCAATGACAGATAAATGCTGAAGGAAAATGAAATTAGAAATGGCGGGAACAAAAAAAAACCTTTTTTGCCACAAAGCAGACCTGATTCCACACACAAAGACCTTAAAGTTGTGAATCTATACAAATCTATAGTCCATTTAACTACATTAATTATTCGTCACACAAAGTCCTGAGAGGAAAACCCCCAGCATATTCTAACTCGCAAAAGCATGGGGATCACGAAAATGTTCGGGGTTTTCCTCTCAGGGGTGTATTTTGAAAAATATACGCAATGTATTTCTACGGATTCCTACGTGGACAGTTTGAGTACCGAAAATGTCATCCACACGTGAGTTGGCCGGGCCGTGCGCAGCGCACGCGTCCAAAGCGACACAGCTCCTCGCCACCATGGGAGGGTGCACAAAAAAAACACAATTTATTTATATTTATATCACGGGGTTACGCCACTTAATCTCGACTAAATTAGAAAAATATTGAGACACCTACCTGACTTCGAAAAGTTCCGTCACCCCACGCAAAAATCACACACAATGGCACAAACTTCAAAAAAATCCTCAACCATAGACACTATACAGCGGAGAACATCTCCTACCATTACACCAGTACATGGCAAACCCTCCGCGTTTTTTTACAGTAGCTTCATCATATACCACCCGACCCCTGCGCAGAAAACGCGGAGCATTGGTTACGATGTATTCCTTCAATAAAAAGTTTCGTTCGCGAAGTTTCCTAATGAAACATTGCCGTTCATGTCGGAGGGAGAGTCATGCCGGTGCATAACCCATGGAGACATAAAGCATGATCCTTGCAGCCCACCAATCGAGTGTATATATCCATAGGGAGGCGTGGGTGTCTTAGTGTACCGATGTTTCGGCCGGTAACACCATCCTCAACGTCGTAACTCGATGTCCATCAATGGTTCATTTTTATCTTTGGCCCTACTGCAATAAGGAGTGACAATAACACCAATGAAGGCAACCAATACTCTCCATCGACTCTAATATGGTGATAGACGATTAATTGACCCTTGGAGTGGAATGGAAGCTCTTATGACATCATTTTGATGATACAAAAAATGTACATGTTTTTCGTCTCTGTCGAACGCAACAACTAACCGAAAGCTAATGGAAACGGGATGCATATCGATCAAACAAGCATCAGCTTATTATTATTATGATAGTAAACATCCTTGGGAGCGATAATAACAATGAGTTCTGAGGAAATACTTGTTTGTTCAGTAAAACTCATTGCATATTTAGCCTACATCAAAACCAACATACATAACACTGTCTCCCATGTGTTATAATCACTATAAAGCATCATCCACTTGTCGAAGTATTCGAATATACGCATACGATCAATTGGTATATAAATTACCACTCATTTGATGTTATCGGTCCTTCACGATGTTGATTTCAGCATTGCGTTTAAGGAGCAAATAATAGATTCTGTCTAACTTGTGAAATGTGGTTGATTATCGATTAGATAATGGGTTTGGACTACCCAAGGATAAATAGACGCCCAATGTATATATAACATTGATGTGGTGAAAGGATATCCTCTCTTTTGTAACATATCATTGCCGAAACGTCCATAGGAGGGGTGAATGGAGGTGAAAGTGGTAAATTTTATGCCGTCGATGGCGACGTTATTTTATTCATTTACGGTGGATCGACTGAGTTTTCCTGGCTTGGGCGCGTATAAGATGATTTATGCGACTGATCAAGCCGAGTATTCTAGGCGTATTCAATATGCACGCTTAACTGTGGCCACAGGAGTGGAGGACATCATGGTGACGGTGTAAAAGGTGTGGTGGATGATGGATTTTTTGCGTTTCTCGTTCCATCTCAAAATTACGCGGGAAGGCCAAACGTAACCCCGTGTATTATTAGATGTACGAGCCAAGCGCAGCGAGAGAACACTTTTGACCACGAGCGAGGTGGGGCTACGTTGGGCACGGCTTTTCTGGGCACGGGTTGGGCACGCCCTATGATGTGACGATTCTGCCACGTCACCATACCACGCTCTCTCCATTAACCCTAAAAGGCAGAATTATCTTTCAACAAGAGGCGCGCTCTCTCTCTCTCTCTCTCTCTCTCTCTCTCTCTCTCTCTCTCTCTCTCTCTCTCTCTCTCTCTCTCTCTCTCTCTCTCTCTCTCTTTATGTTGCTGCAGCGCGGCCAATGACAAAAATAAAGTAAGCTAAGTGTTACCAGTGTCATTAATACATCATGCAATCCGCACATTCTCAGGATATTAACAACGATAACAGTGGCAGGAGGTCGTCACCAAGAAACAATCTACTAATGAATCCTGGTAATCCTGGTCCTGCTTCTTCCTCTGGTGCGTGTTTGTCAACCTCCACCTCCACAAACATGCAACATCCGCATGACACAGGCGCTGCTCATAGCGTAATGCCACATTACAACAGCAACTTCGCCACTTTGTTTCCTCCTCTGCCATCTTCCAACAATCAGTGGCCAAGTTATAATCATCATCAGCTTCAGCATCTTTTTCCCATCAATTTTCGACCACCTGCACCTTTTCTCAATCAAGCATCGCTTTTTCAAAACCAACAGCAACAGCAACATCTAATTCCTCAACAAAACCCAAGCGAACCTCTTGATATGACGATGCAAAACGGTCTGACTGGCACCATTGATATGCCCACCAACACAACCACAACAACTTCACCAACTGAAGAGGCAGAATTAGATTTGGCCACCAATACATCCACTAATACCTCCACTGCCACTGCACCTTTTAACAACAACGATGTGTTTCCATCGGAACAACTCTTCAAACAAGCAGTGGAAGATTATTGCGTGACTGTGCGGATGTTTCCTAAACAAAAAAAGACAGAAAACAAAAGAACGCAAGCAGATAATTACATTAGCTATCGATACACCTGTCCTAGATCAGGAACCCACAAGTCACAAAAGAAAGAAGGGATCAAGGGTGCCCGGCCAACTCGTCAGTCTCTGAAGACTGGCTGTGAGTGGCACATCAGTGCTGCACGTGAAAGAATGCCTAATGACGCATGCCGTAATGATGAAATTGTCCGTATAACATCTGTCTCTCTAGAGCATACAAACGGTTGTAATGGTGGAGATGACCAGGAGATGATTTTCGCATTACGGAAGAGAGCAGGGAGAACATATCCTGACTATGCTTTAGCGCACCTACGTAAAGAAGTGAAAGCGCGTAGATATGGCACTGATGATGTCAAAAGTTGGTTGATTCAATCAGGATTTCTGGATGCAACACTGGAAGAGGCTACCAATTTGCGTTACAGACTTCTAAATGATGAGCCCATAAAAAATTGGAAACCAAATGAGTGCTCTAAGGAGGAGATAGGTCAATGGACTGACTATCTTCATAACGAAGACTTAGCAAATGAGATTTCTGCCGGGAGTAAAGACAGCATTGATAACCTGCTAATGTTGCATAGAGGTTTAAAGGAAGAAGTAGATGGATATGACAGTCGAGTTACAACTGATTCAGAACACAGATTCAGTGGAACTGCATGGCAGACTGGTAGGATGAGGGCAAGACTTCTCAGACATGGTGCTATGATATTCATTGATGACACAAGGAGTGGTGTCAATACAAGCAACTTTTGCTTTTGGAATGTTATGGTTTCAGATCATGAAGGCAAATCTCAAACTGTAATGGGAGCAATGACTATGTGTGCTAGCAATGAAGCTGTATCGTGGGTGCTGCAAAGCCTTGTTAGTATGTCACCCTTTGCTGCTGAAATTGTGAAAGCCACCATGTCAGATTTGGGTAAGTATACAACACCATTGTTCATGTGTGCATCTCAACATCATGCAAGGAGCTGCTTACGACCGAATTCTTTGTTGTTTTTGTAGGAGTTGGTGTGGAGCCTATACAACGATTTCTCCCTTCTGTCACATTCTTTGGTGCCTGTACATGGCATATTATGAGACTAGATTTCCCTCGTAATTTGAAACACATCCCAGGCTATGCGGATTGCAAGTCCTTTGTGTATCAACATCTGGTGAAGAACACCACATGTAAACAGGAATGGGATGTTCGCTTGAATGAAGCATGCCGCAAATGGCCAGGGGCTGCAGAATATCTTCAGCAACTTTCCCTTTATAAAGAGCGGTGGGGGAATCCTTGGAGAATTGAGAATTTCACACTGGATATGGAGGCAAGTTCCGTTGTCGAGGGATCATTCTCAGCGTTCCAACGTCATCTTGGAGGACAAGTTCATTCTTTTACTGGTGTCGTCCAGCAACACCTTCAGAAAGATGAGGATAAGACTTCTGAGGAACGAAAGCAAAGAGTCAAAGCACGAGTTGCAGTCTACGATGATGATGTCCAAGGCATGCGAACAAAAGCGGCTCAAGAATGTTCGATGAAATGTTCTGTCAAAGTTGTGGATAACTTCATCAAGACAAACCTAGAAGCTCAAGAGTACTCATATGAGGAAATGGCAGTACTGTCTGCTGAGCAACAGGCAAGAGGTGTGACTAAGGCATATTTGGTTTATTTAAAAGGTCCAGATAGAGTGACACAACCAAGGAGGGTTGTAGAATTCAGAGACGGTGTGTATTACTGCATGTGGTGCAAAAGGGACATCAACAGTGGACAGCCATGCAAGCACATCCAACGAGTATGCGATTTTGAATTCAATGAGTCACAGTTTCACAATCATTGGAAACTTAATGATACCGAAGTGAAGTCAATCCCTGCAATTTCTCCAGCACCACAAAGAAATGGTGGTTCTTCCATTGATGACACTCCTGCAGCAGATTTTGGGGGTGCCGATTTTGATCTGCCAGATGAGAAGGGAGTCGTTGGTGCAGTTGAGCTGCATACTAATGCAACAGATAATGTACAAGTTGCTGGCGGTGAAGGTGTAGGGGAATTTGTGTCAGATCTTGTTGCCAACCCATTGATTGCAAAACGTTATACAGCAAAGAAAGCGAAACGTTTGAATTCGACTCAAATGCACAATATTCTGTTGGACAAATTCAAACAGCTTGCCAGTACTGCATCGCGCAGCAACGAAACATACCAGAAGCTTTTGCCAGTTGTGAATTACATGATTGCTAATATTCAAAATGTCGGGGAAGAAGAATTAAAAGGAGCAGCTGCGTCGTACCTTGATCTTACAGTTGCGGATGGTAAGAATAACATCAACAACCCTCAAGGCATCCTTCCTTCTACAAGGAAACGGGGCGAAGGTGGAACTTGCATGAAAAGAAAGATAAGCGGAGTGGAAGCAGTGGTTACGGCAAAACGTCACATTTCAACTTGTGATCTTTGTAAGGGTATTGGACACAACAAGGCAAATTGCGCAGCTGCAAAGCAGATTGGGAAAAGATTAGTGAAATCAACTTGGGGATTGATTGAGACTGTTTCGGTTTTGGACGAAACAAAATCAACAGCTGATGTTGATCCTTGTGTTGCAAAGGATGCGATTGGGATTCAAGTTGTTGGAAAGGTGTTTGTTTTGAACAGTGTGGTATACAAGGCGAATATCATTCTAAGGGGATTGGCCATGAAAGATTGTCAACCCATGTATTTCGATCATAATACAGTTGCACTATGGGCAAGAGAAGGACAAAGTAATAGCCATTACGTGTTTCTTCATGGAAAATGATTCTGTAAAGATAAAGACAACTGATTTAATTTTGTGGCTTGAGCACAAGCATTCTTCTTTACTATTTCATTTTATGCAACAAAAGTTGCTAATTCACTGGTTGGGTGATTGGTGGGGTAATCAATAGGTGCTTATCCCCTATCAAAATCAGTGATTCCTGGGAATGAAGATGACATAGAATAGATCATTCTCAGAGAAAAAATTCTCTCCACACATTACAGAGGCAGTATGGTACCAATGTTTGAGCAAATATGCGTAGGAAAAGATGTGTTTTACTTTACTCTTAGAACATTAAACTTATCAATTGGCGCTGCAGATTTGTTCTTTAACATGAAGTTATACATTTGCTTTGTAATGAATGGAATGAGCCTCGTGCTCCAGGCATCTTCAGTTTCACCTTCAGGGGATGATTGGACCAACCCATGCAAATTCAGTGCGCTATTGAAGACCACTATACAGACAGTATCTCTCACATTTGTCTCGATTTGAATGTATTTGCCACCAGTCTCGCTTTCCGCAATGACCAAGTGGGAATCTGCTATAATTCCACCTCTTCCATCTGGACCACCGCGCGGTATGTATACAAGCGGGTGCATTGTACTCAAATCCCCGGTGTCAGCGTGCAATGCCACAACACTGTCTTCTATCATTGCATTCTTCTGGCATCCCTTGCCTATGCGGCGAATCGCAACTTGATTTGCCATCCAGCCAACTGCACCTTGGCAACCAATTGGTGGGAAAGAGAAGTTTGCATTTATGCTCTTAATTTTTTCATTCTCCCTAAATACATTAGGTGTGTAGTTCAGCAAGGCTGCCGCAACTCTACCAAAGATGGAAGAGAGAGAGGAAGTAATAGCTTTTGCCTTTTCATATTGATGATTCATAAGAAAGAAGGGCCCAGTTTGTCTTTTATCCATGGATCCAATCCCAAATGCTGCATATCCCCCACCAGCATGGTTGTCTTGTTCCCAAGCTCTTTTGGGCAAAGCATCAAGAGAATTGTCAAGAGTATTTCCGGCTCCTTTATAGCAGCATTCATGTATGTCACGAAGCAGGGGGCATTCGCTATCTGCGCGAGCATAAAGAACATAAACGCTTGAATTGGAGGAGAATTCAACCTCAACAAAGTCCCCATATTGTGGTGTAATGAGGGGTGCAGGAGAGTTAGTTAAATGTTTGGCGGTGAGTTGTGCTTTGTGTTTCCCCGCTTTACGTTTCTTCTTTGCTGTGACTTTGTTGAACTGAAATGAAACAGTTGAATTGTCAAGTTCCATCGCCTTCCGTTTGTTGTCTCTTTTGGAGTCATATTGCAATGATGATGACAAAAATGATATTTTTTTTGGTGAAGGTTTGTTCTTGTTTATTGTCCGCCACCATTTCAGGTTCTGATTATGTAAATAGTTGCCGCTTTTCATTTGATCCTTCAATTGTGGAGGAGTGTATTTTCTGTTGTAAATATTATAGTCATGACGGACGGCTGCTTCGCCACCGTATCGGCGAACCTTCTGCTGGAACAACTCGAATCGATGTAGGTCATAATAATCGACCAACATTGATTTGTTTGTAAGGTATGTTGTGTGTAAATTCGATAGGTCGTAGATGACCAATTATTGAAGCAGCGGCAAGAATACGAAAAAATCTGACGACGAAAGTGGAATGAGCGGTAGTGTTTTGCTGTAGTGACTATGATTTATGCTAGTTGGTGTTGCCGCGGTGACTTTATGGCTTATGATGTAGTTACTGGGGTATCTAACTTTGACTGTGTGCGGGGCTTGTGGTGGAAAGAAGGGGTGGTGGGAGAGCGTGGTATGGTGACGTGGCAGAATCGTCACATCATAGGGCGTGCCCAACCCGTGCCCAGAAAAGCCGTGCCCAACGTAGCCCCTGAAACCTCATGAGGTTTCATCTTGTCAAGTGTGTATCTTGCAGTTTAAGTAGTTGAAGTAGATGTAGAAAAAAAATAAAAGGAGACCGTGTTGATAGCGTAATGGAATTTCAAAAGGGTGAAATTTCACTACTGCAACTTTCGTGAAATTTACAGGGTGAAAGTTGCACCAATTTTGGCCAACAATGAAATTTCACAAAAATTCTGGCGCGAACGGATGGTACTGAACCAACACGTAGCACAAAAATAACCTAAGACCCTTCATTCCACCAACCACCAAACCCCAAAGAACACCACGCACCATCCAGATGATGAGTTTGTCAACTCAGCGGAGAGTAACTCTTCACCAAAATGCTGGCGACTAACAATGCAGTATTACTTATTCCTTCGTAGTAAGGTCAGTTTCATTCTTTTGACGTTCCACTTCCATCGCTTCCATCTTTGGAACAGCTGCAACAGAACAACAAGTCTTTTAGTATCAAAAATGTGGTACAGTATGTGGAATCAACTGGTGCTATTTCTGGTCGCATCACGTGGTTTGAATGTTATGCAGGATCATCTGACTTCTATCGATTGGTTGCTAAGCCTCTAATGTCTATGGGAACTGTCGGATCGATGGATTGTGAGCGTAGGGCCAAACCTCTGAAGAACAGCATTCTTGTGAAGGATAGGAATAGGATGAAGGATCCAACTGGTGTTGCACTTCTTCGAGGGAAGGAAAACCTCCGTCATATCATGGATGCGAAGAAGATGCTTGGAAAGAAGCTTGCTGACAGTCTCTCTTAGAGTGATGTGTTGACTGCAGAGTGCAAAGTATTACGACTATCTCAGGATAAGCTAGAGTGAAATTTAATCCCTTGAAATTTCTGAAATTTCTGAAATTTCAACCTGCAATTTTCAACCCCCTCCAAAAATGGTGAAATTCCATTACGCTACGTGTTGATGACTTCGGTACCAACCTGAGCTAGCTCGCTCCGGTTCAAAAGTGTTCGCTCGCTTCGCTTGGCTCGTACAGTATTACTTACTGGCTTTTCTTTTGTGAATTGGAGTACAGTGTGTCTACAGAAATTGCCCGCCTTAGGATATGCCCGTCCACAGTATTTGCCCGCTCAGAAATCCGGACACGAGAATCCCGGACACTAACAAATGCCGCTTCAGTAATTGCCCGTCCACGATATTTGCCCGCCCCCATGAGCTGACACACCCGCGGGCAATTTCTGTAGACACACTGTATCTTATTTCTGTAGCAAGAAGTACTTCTTGACCACCAGCCAGTAGGCCTTTTTCTTTTTGAAGTATATACTCCTAGATGTAGTTAAAGTAGTCGCGGAAAGGTTTCACTGAAACAATAGATGTAGAAAAAAAATTAAATTAGACCGTGTTGATGACTTCGGTACCAACCCGAGCCCCAGCAATTTCTCCCGCGTAAGTAGGCTCAACCTCCCGCCTGTAAGCAGGATGCAACAGGCGGAACTCATCTCTTTTGGTCACAGTCGAAGTCGCAAGTGTTTCAGTGAAACCAGTTTGGCACCTGGCACCCACAGTGGTTGTGACGACCTTCACTCGCCTCTAGTTACTCGTCGATTTGACGTGTCAAAAAAGAATGACGCCAACTGATAACGATGTTCTGTCAGGCCGTGGAGCTTGGTACAATCAACATCCCGGCAATGTGCAATTTCGGAAGATGATTGACAAGCAGAAGGTAGGATACTTTATATTCCCATTATTTTTCTTTCGCCCAACTGCCGAACGTATGAGAAATGATAGCTGAGTTATTCTCTATAACCTCCACATTCCACTGTTTTCCCACAAAGGATGCCTATAAAAGTAAAAGGGCTGAAAGGAACAAGCAAAAGATGGACATCTCCAAGGCCATCATGGAAGCCGTCTATTCGAAGGATCCCCCCGGTAGATTTCTCAAAAGGTGTTCTGAAACTGGCCAATGGAAGGAGCTGTCTAACAGAGAAGCAGCCGATAGGGTAGTGCAAGCGATGGCGTATGCCAGTAGAGAAAAGGAGGAATCGAAACGGAGGAGAGAAGAACTGCGGCGTTCCCGTCAAAGATCTCAGCAGCAGAGCGTTGATCGATCGGTTCATCTTCAACAAGACCAAGAAGAGACAACGAACCAAGTGTTAGGTCAAAATAATTCATCATCTGTGGCACATCATGAGCTTGCTGTCCGGAGGGGAGGGGCACAAGGCACAAGGAATAACACACAATCTGCAACTGATCTGTTTCGTGTGCCTGGAAATTCCAATCTGCAGCAGCAACTTCATCTTCTACAGCAATTGCATCAATCTAGCACTAGTAGCGCAGTTGCCACCCTCCCAACATCTGCAGACAATACTTCCAGCAATGAAAGTGCAGATCAGAATGGATTGATCCAGCTACTTCTCCAGACGCAGCAGCAGCAGCAACAACAACAACAGCAACTTCTTCGGCTTCAGCTTCAGCACGTGTTGGTTCCCCCGAATAATCCTTTGGGACAGTTGCTGCAGCCACAAACTGCACTTCAACCTGCTTTGAATGTTGGGATGACTCATCATCTGCTGAATCAGGCACAGCAACAGCAACAACAGCAACCAAATCAACTTCTCCTCCTCCAGCAACTCTTGAATCAGCAGAATATGGTCCCGTCTGCGTCACTTCCTATGTCTATGTCAATCTCATCTGCCCCATTCTTGAGGGGGCGTCAACCTCAGTCAGCTACTAATCTCTTACTGAATCTGCAGCAGCAATCGAATCTTCCAGCATCATCAAGTGCACTTTTGCTCAACAAGGTGCTGAGCCATTTACAACGCCAACCAAATCCTAGCTTAGGGATATCCAACGCTCCCCAGTCCCAGCAACAACAAACTAATCAACTACAACGCAGTATGATGCTGCAGCAAAATCAGTTGCTGGCCACTTCTAATAATCAGTTGCCGTTTCTTCGGCGCAGCAACAGTTAGATCCGCCGCGCCTTCCACAGAGGCACAGGCATTGTCCGCAACAACTTAACGGCAGTATGCCATCCCCAGGACCTCTAACGAAGCGCAGTAGGAGAAGGGGGGTCGACGGCACATCCTATATATCCCTATCCGGTTTCAAGACGGAGGCATTCGCCAAACAAGAATTTCATTCGAGGTCGAGGCTCATCCGAGCTTGCTCATCGACGAAGACATCATTAGTATGATCGAACGGATTCAGTGTCAAGCAAAACAGCATCACATGAATCAGTTCTGGTAGTTAGATGATTATATTATGTGTGGTAGAAGTACTAAAGGAATAGTCTATGTTTTTTCTCTTCTCATCTTATCAGTTCCCGCGGGCAGTGCTTGCAATTGGCAAGGGCAAGGGTAAATAAGCAGGGTTGGCGTCGTTTTGTGAAGTTTCAAAATCAATTTACCATCTCGTCGGCTAACCGGTATTCGAATTTAGCGATAAGTCACATATTCCGACGTATCGCTTCTACGTTCACAAGTGTGCAGGAAGCGGCATCAAATTTTTCCTAAGTAAGATTATCGTTACGACTTTCACTTTGAGATCCCTTTAATTGAGTCTCGCTTGCGTGGCGAGTGCTTCAACACCAACATAGTAATCCATAATAACCGTCAGCCACCAATCATCCCATAATACGGCTATTAACTTGGTCTAATTCAACAGCGGCAACGGTGATATTATGGTTGCCGTGGCTTGAGCGGCGTGGTTAGTGCTGATCATCCTGTTCGGAACGGTACTGTCTTTCGCATTCCAGTTTGCCGACGAGACGGTAACGGTACTCAGCTTTTTTACTACGTAAAATTTTGGCGGGAACCGTCGTCGCCAACCCTGCTTATTTACCCTTGGGCAAGGGTGCTTGAGGCAGTGCACACACAACATCACGGCATAAAAAAATTCTTATGCATTGAATCTCTGGAATACATTGATTCACACTTCCTTTATATACAATGTTATATGATTTCATATGATTTCATCTTCTTCATCTTGTACAAGTTCCAGCGATGTATCCACCTCTGGTAATGGTAAAGGTCGATTGGTGTTGGTCTCCTTCTTGCAATAAAATGTGACGTATGTAGACACTATCGAAGCAAGGAACGCCCCAATGGCCATAAACGCAACTCCAAACAACCACAGATTGCGTTCCTCTTTTATACACACTGCAGGTTTGCCAACCACAGGAGCTGGTTCGTCACAACCCTCTGCACCAACTATTTGAGCGATTTCAATGTTCTCCGAAAATATTCCATCAATCTTTAATTCGCAATAGTAGTATCGTAGTTCCTCTTCTACCGAAGAAAATAGTTGTGGTACTCCTCCAGGTTCATCCGTTTCCAGTTTTATTGTATAGGGATGCACTGCCAATCGTATGGAATGAGCTTTTGCGACCCATTCCCGTGCTTCGCGTTTCGCTCGTGCAATAGCTACTGTGTCATTGGTTTCCATCGCATTTGTTGATGGTAGTAGACAATTTTTGTTCGGTCCAAGGCCAGAGATGTGTAATGATTCAACGTCGAACCAGAATGTCTCCTGGCGACACTTACTCTCTGGGACAAGTAATACGAGCGGAGGTATCCAGGCTGAAAATGAACAAGTCAATGATGTTAGTTGGCATTCCATTAGCCAATGCTACAACCAACAGTCGATTTCCTACAATTACATCAGCAAACAACAACACAAGCAAGAAAACAACTTACGATGATCAACTTCATCATCTTCTTCTCCAGTAGCATTCACCACACCAGACGCCAAAATAGCATCTTCTTCCACAAAATCCATCCATCTCTCCTTGAACTTTGTCCGAAGATACTCCAACACATTCCCCTCAAACGATTGCAACACCAATGGAGGGACACGGTACTCATCAAACTTTAGACCCTCACACAATGTCACATGATCAAATAACAATTCACTTGCCTTGGGATGCTCTGCCAATTCATCCAGAAACAAATCTGCCAGGGACATATTCCCATCTTGTTCAAAGTAGTACGATTTCTTCAATTCGACATATAGACCAGTCACCCCTCCAGTTTTACCCGGTCGTCCTATCAACGGTAACTCTCTCGTATTCCAATCATGCAACAGATTGACAATTTGTGTAAATGACGGTATTTGAAATAGATAATCATATCCATCATATCGTGCACCGGTATCCACACGTTGACGCACTCGTAACTGTTGTAGTTCCGCCCATGTAAAGTCATTCACGTAATACCCCCACTTGTTTCCGTTTGCTTCACTTTGTCGAGCTCTCTCTCTAAATTCACCATCGTTGTAACTATGAACATTGGTGGTAACATTCAAATCCACATCGTGCATCGCCACCAACACATTGTCTTTGGTGGCCACCAAATCCGGTTCAATGTAATCTGCTCCCAGCTCTAATGCGAGACGGTAGGATGGGAGGGTGTGCTCGGGGATGTGGAAGGAGGCACCTCGATGGCCTAGGATGAGTGGTGGGCGGTGGATTTTGTTGTGAGTGGGCCGGAGTGGGCAGCGGTTGATTTTCTTGGGTGGTGTGGAATCGGCAGTGGCGGAGATTGATATGATGAGGATGAATATCAAGGGTAGAAGAAGACGGTCTGTTAACGACCACCTCCTTGGAAGAAGGATGCTCCTCATGATGGATGCGTCTTTGACTGTGTGGTCCATCATTGTTGCGGTTGAGGAAATTCAAATTTTTGAATCTTTTTGAATGTCTTAGTCTTTGATTTGTCTTTGAAGTCGATTTCTGCTTACTGGTACGTTTGTTAGTGCGTTAGTTAGCGTACGTACATATGTGACACCCTTCCTGATTGGCATCTGCCTGATTGCTGATTGCCGTTCTCATGAAGATCAAAATGCCTTACTTATCGTCGACCGACGCGCTTGGCATAAACGCTGACGGTTATTGTCAGATAGGAAGTAGCATGAGTATCATAGCAACGCCTCTTCAGTGATACTGTAATTATTGATCATAATTGGGACCTGATTGTCTAGCCGGCTTTCCTCTGGTTATAACTCTGCAGCTGCGGGACAAGTTGTCGCGGGAAAGTCATCAGACGAGTTGGGAGCCAAATATCACGAACCTATCTTCGCGTTACTACATTTATACCATCATTCATCATCATGGACACAATCCAAAACACGCTCATCGACACAGCAAACACTCTCTCCACACACCTCCCTCTAACCCTAACACCCATCGCCATCCTCATTGGCATCACATGCCTCATCGCTCAAATCTTCCTCACACTAATACTCGATAAACGAATCTTTCCACAAAAGTGGCACGGGCCGTGGAATGAACTACCGGGGTTTACGGCACATCAGTTGATTGCATTGCCACTGATGTGCATCTTGACATATTACGGGATGAGAGATTGGTTCCTTGATCCAAACAAAGAAGTGGGGAATGAAACACCGTACGATCGAGTCTTTGGTACTACGAATCCAAGTGATATTCCACTGGCCATTGGGAGTGGCGCTATTCTAATTTGGGACACGCCTGCATCATTGTTCGTGCTGGCATTACAAGATCCACTAATGCTATTTCATCACGTGGGCATGTTCCTAGTGGCGTCAACAATGAGTGGAGCATTCAGCGGTGGCAAAATGATTGGTTATTACTACGCTTGCTATTATTTTGGAGTGATTGAGATTAGTTCGATTCCACTTTGTTATGTGGATGTGTTCCATCCAAAGCACAAGTATTATTTCAAGTGGTTGAATGACTATAAGAAGAATGCGAATAAACCAGTGATGAGAATAGTACATGGACTGAATGAATTTTCAAGGATAGCATTTGCAATTGCATTCTTGATTTTCCGTGGAGTTTACTTCCCATATGTGGCATTTCAAAGCACCATTCCAGACTTGTGGTATGCCTATAATGATGAAACGCAGGCAGTGCCGGATGGTGTACCAATGTGGACTGGATATTTTCTCATTTGCTTTGTGTGTTTGTTTGCATTGTTGCAATGCTTTTGGGGTACGTTGATTCTGAAGCAGATTTACAAGATGGTGGTCCCAGGTGATAATGGTGAAAAGAAGAAATCCGACTAGACTGGACGGAAAGGTGGAAGATTGATGTGTGTTCCATTTACATTATCAATACATAGTAAAGGCTCGAGCCAAAACATGGTAGCTATAAAATTACTCTGGCAGTGCTTGAATACCCAATGTATACTCCAAATTGAAAATTTCGTGGTACCATTCGTTGGGAACAAACAACACTTCTCCTGCTTGCTGAATGCATTTATGAGATGATAACTCTTGGTAAAATCTTGGATGTGTGTCCACAACGCCTTCTAGATCTTCGCTTGCCGACATGTACCACTTTTTCTTGCCAACAAGGAGCATGAACATTGCAGCGTTGTGCTGTGAACGTGAATTGGATCAGTAATACAGAGCCGGTATTTCAGTGGAGCTAGCAATTAGTGACTTGAAGCATCCATCAACAAAGATGTCTTACCTTGTGCATTCCAATTCCAAATCCTTCTGAGGCTATTGTAAGAGTGAACTTTTTGGCAATAGGAAAAGCTTCATTCTCACAAGGAAATGCATTCATTAATGGACTTAACTCAGTTTTAAAGCCATCTGGCAGCTCTTTTACAGGACTAAACACAATCGTGCCGCATTCTGTATTTGTTGCATCATTCTGAGGACTCAATAATGCATCGGAGAAGGACATTGGTTTGCTATTGGTGAAGCCATTATCTATTAATGTTTCCCTGTTGCCAGTTCGCACTTGTACATCACCATAAATATCTCTGAGCCGTTCCTTGTCCAGTATTGCATCCGATATGGTGTCTGGCACTGCATTTGTTATTATGACAGGCTTGTTCCATGAAAGTGTATGGATATCTGCTACATCTATTCTATCGACATTGTCGAAACTTAAAAGAGATGGATCTCTTCTCGTTTGTGCTTCACACGGTGGTATGCTATTGTGCTCGGTAACTTCACTGACGTTGCAGTGAGAAGGCAATATCATTATACCATCAGGGTTGGGTATTTCTTCCAGATGGAAGGTTCGTTCCGCGTCCGGTATGTTGTTCCACAATTCATAGGCCTCCTCCTCTTCAATTGACACCTCTTCTTCCTCATCGGCCGGTTCACATGTAGAATCAAGATCAGCCCATTCAGAAGCTTGGCCACTTTTTATTAGCTCATTGAGTTGTGCAGCCACTAATTTAGCGTCTATTGGCGGTGCGGCATCACTTTCGTCTTGGGGGTATATTATGATAGTCGCAGAGTTGTCATCTTCCAACATCACAGTCACTTTTGACTCGGATATTGAGAGCGCATTGGATATGAGGCGTTCAATGATGGATGAGCCATGCTCTATGCGAGCATTTGTTAGAGATAGAATGGCGTAGGACATAGTGTTGTGTCAAGCAGTGACGGCAGCGGCGATGTCTGGATTCTGGATGGGGGGCACCACAATTAGGGCAACACCATACTTATGTACAGTAGTGCTTGCTTCTTGCTTCTGCCATCCGCTTCAAAAAGAGGTCTAATAAATTGCTTTGCACTCCTACTTCTACCTTGGAATTCATACGAAACTCTTTTTCTACGAGAGACCCTCCATCCTCCACCCAATCGAGGTACAATACTTACCGCCGTTACAAACAAGAGGTTACAAGTTTATTTACCTTGGGCACTTACTTCCGCGTGAGCATCTTTTCGTCGGGCTGTCCCCCTTTTCTTGCCCGATTTTTATAGCTAAGTAATCGCTAATTAATTTGGACACAAGACACAACTGTGCAGCCATGCCCCACCACCGCCACCATGTGCAAATTGCAAATCCGAAAAATGGCGTTCCACTATGCCTTACTATCCTTCCTATGTCAGAAAATGCCGAGTGTGCCAAGTGGGGTGTACCGCAGTAGTGGCTTAATCCATTTTCAAATATTTCCAGCTTTTAGCGGTTATCTAACCCCCATCTGACGTGAACACATCCGAATACTCGGACTTCCCGAAGACACATTATGCTACGAAAGATCGTCGATACTCTCCTTGGTTCCGATGACCTTGTCGGCATGCTATGGAAGGTAGAACATATCACCGCTGTCATTAATAATGCATCAAAAATCAGTGTCGTTTCGTTGGTGCTGTCGACTGAGCTAAAAGCGGCATATGTGGTGTAGGTGATGTGTATACGGAGAAAGCGCCCGATATGGCTACTGCAAATGATGTGATATTTGTCGAGACGAATAGGGACGGCGTAATGACACCAGAGAAACGTATGTGGGGAGACTCGAGTGCAGAGAACCATCAGAATCTAGCGTTAGCAATTACAACCCGCCCCGCAACGTCGTCACTCTTCGCACAAGTGTAGAGGAGAGGAGTGGAATAGAGAATGGAATTAAAAGATTTACTCCTTGAGAGGGAAAACAAAAGGCAGCGAAGGGAGAATAATAATAAAAAGAAGGCAGCACATTAAACGACCGGAATCTAACAGAATCGACGATTGTCGGGAGGGGACTTCAACGGAAATAAGAATTAGGAGAGAGGGGCAGAGATGTTGGCGATGCGTGCAGAGATTGATCACCTCCTCATTAAAGCAGACGAATCTTACAAAAAGAAGATGGATGCGGCGGCAGAATTGGCAACGATACGACCGAAGTTGAAAGAATAGAGGCAGGGCTCGGTTAGCAATCATCTCGTGCCATCCCGATAGAGGTCAGAGATGTGGCCGGACCCTCTACTGCACCCTTGACCCTAGATGGTCGTATTTGACGAAGTTCCATATAAGAGAGGGTCTATCTCGCCATTGATATTGATCGAATTGTGGGGCATTACCAAAAGGGCATGGTGTTAGAGAGCAGTATAACAATAATCGAAAGAAGAGGAAGCGTACAGTTCTATTTCCCAGTGAGCGATGAGCGAAGAATATCATTGTAAGAAGGAAGATGCGCATGGCACCGAAGAGGTGGCGTTAAAGTGGAAATCAGATATATTTGAATGAGGGACCTTTGGATGTGCTGCTGCCGCTGCTTTCGATGTTCATGCATGATATCAGCCTTCGCTATGCTTGGCAGCGAATGAGTTTGCCTGCTGGCTGCTGGCTTGTCTATTACAAAGGAATGCAAGAGCATACATATGCAGAGGAGGATATCGTTAACGAGAGCGACGATATAGGTGGTAGAAATATCTTCGCATTTACCTAGAAGCACATCAACATGGGCCTAATCACTACCGCTTCGAAGCCAAAGAAGAAGTTCGTTGCACGTAGACAAGCTATGGAGTAATTTACTTATGTGGACTGAAGTGACGTCAAATCTGAACTGTAACACGCATGGCGTTTGAAATGGAGATAGGAATGTGTGAACATGATTTTGATCTCTTCCGCACAAATCGCTTGGGGCAACGACACGGCTGGGGAATCCTTACGACTTCGAGCTGATGCGTCAGGAAATGTGAAAAGAGCCTGCAATCTACCCATGTCCTCAACAGACTTGTGACACTTGGGTATAAGTTGGGGCATTAGGCTACAAGACAAACGTAACTGACGTCCGCATAACACTATGCGCAATTATTCTATCCACCATCCATAATCCGGAACATTCCTCAATGGCTTAAGGCGGCATGCCGTGAAAGATGGCAATGGAGTATCCTGCCGTGTGGAAGAATCGAAAGGAGGAGGGTTCCTTATTGAATGAACGAAATAAATTAGCAAGAAAGCAAGGAAGGCTAAGCACAACGAAACATTGGTGATCAGACGATATTGCAGACGGATATTATCTGGCGGCTCTCTAGAAAAGCAGAAAGAAAAGTACAATGGAAGGAGACAACGAAACTACGATAGCTTGTTTGTCGCAGGCTTCGAAGTCGAGGAAGATAACAAGGCGAAGATACCAATTGGATGTTTGGATCAAACGGTTGTAGTGGTAATGAAAGGTTCATCGTATCCAGCAACACAGCACCTCTGTGACACAATACTCGTTGCAGGGCTTGCGACAAATTCAGACAAGTGGAATAGCCGCAGTCCTGCATGCTGCCGTTCATTGGTTCATTGTAATTGTGAAGGACTTTGGCATGCGAAAGATAAGTCTAGCGAAGTGACAAAAGATGTGAAACTGGAACGCAGGTGACAGCAAAGGAGAGCCTCGATATGAGAATATGTGCGACTTCCAACTAAATCAGCGCCAATGGAAGGCCTTAGTGACATTTGCATGGAAGAATTGTTCCAAGAGAAGGCTATTACCGCATAAAACGTTGCAAAACACATGATATGTACTTACTGAACATCAAAAATATTTAAATTCAAACGTCAAAAAATAGATTTGATAATAACTTAGCAGCCTTATCACCCCACTTGGCACACTCAACACATCCCAACACATCATAGATAAGGCAAGGAAGACGACTACTTTCTGCCAAGTCGAAACCGACTTTTCATGTGGGCGGGGCAGGGCATGGACTGTTTTTCTAGCGATCATCTAGCGATTTTTTCGGGGGCAGAGGGCAATGGTCATAAAAAGGGGGCAACACGAAAAAAGATGCTCACGCGGAAGTGCCCATAAGACCAACGCATTAGGACTATGGATTCATCAGTGATTAATACAATGGAACGCTACGAAGCTGAACACAACAGACTATTGAAGGAAGAACACATGACACAACTCGAACCCGCCATTTGGAAGGCCGAACTTGACTCTAGGGGTGCACCGTGTGCGAGTAATAGAGAAGAGATGAAGCAGTACATGACGGATGCACGCAGCTGAAGCTGAAAGATGAGTGGCAACCTCAGGAAGCCACACTGGTATCTTTGATTTGATTTTGGAACGCCGACCCCATGCCTGCAAGAGGCAGGCGATGGGGTCGGCGGCAGGCGGCAGACTGGCCTTTGTTCTCGCAGGCAAGATTGGAACCCGTAAAATCCATTCGCTTTTCTTTCGCATTGCTAGCCATTTCATTGCTCAAGCAGGCAGCATTGCTTCATTCGATCAATCGAGTTGATATTGATTGCAACGAAGTACGAAAGAATCGATAGTGGAACTAATGAACGAATCACTGTAACATTCGTAACGATTCAATCTGACAATTGGGATGCCTTTGCGATGCATTCTGGGGATGGTGTGGCATTCTAACGAGAAAGAGGATGAGCCTTGCTCTTGCAATCCAAGACAGCAGCTTGACGTTGAGAGCATAAGGTGGAAAAAACGCATCACGCCCGGTGCAATTATTGTGATCAAGAATGCTCTTCCTTTCCTTGAAATGTGATGAAATGGAATAACAGCGGTCGCTGTGGTGGATCTATTTACGATATCCGTTAATGTGGTGTTTATGTATAACCCACGCACTAGCGTCGCATATTTTAGTCAATAAAAACCTGAATAGATTTAATCGCTCTTATTAATGATGTTAACAAGATTATTGACTATTATTTTGGCTTTGTCGGCGCTTGTACACAGCGTGCGGGTATACGGTGTTGATTTCCCGCTCGATGATTGGATGTAAGATGGGCAAATCCGTCGAGCCATGAAAGAACTCGAGTTGTTTCAATCAGAAGAGAAGAATGCAACGGAGGCTAAGTCATTGAAGGAAGTTGTATCGGCGGAGGAGCTCCTCGGGGAGAAGCCACATGAGGTGTTTGACTCTTATTTCATCTTTTTAGCTTTCCAAGAGCAAGAACGGAGACGGATATGCTCATGATGTATCCGAGAAACGGCAAATCTATAACTTTGACTACTTCTTCCCTGCGCTGCTGCCTCTTGCCGTAAGAGCTTCTTTTGCAAGGCTTTCTTGCCTTCCCTGCCCCTTTCCTTCCCAACATGACTGGTACCACCGCTCGACTTTTTTATATTGTGCAGCCTTTGATAACAGTGCCTTGTGGATCTATTCGAAACTCTTTCTCCTTGAATAAGACAGTTCTCTTGCCATCAGATAATGCGATCATGTCATACCCACGGTCACTGCTACATTCTTATTCTTTGTTGGCCCTTCGCATCTTCAGAATTCAGAACAGCCGCAACAGATTTGCTACGCTCGGCCTTGAGATCACTTATGATACGGCTGGGATACGTCTCCCCCAAGACCACACCCGCAGCTTGTAGCACTTGTGTCGGGGCTTCCAAGGTTCAAGGTTTGTGCAGTACGGCTTTTGGTAGCTTGGATAGTAGATAGCTCGGGACACCACTTCTTCGTATTCGTCACCATCGCGAAGCGTGATAAAGTTCCATTGATCTATGCCCGATCGACCTGCATTCTAAAAAAACTTCAAGAAAGTTTCAAGCATCTTTCGGTCATCTTTCGGTCATCTTTCGGTCATCTTTCGGATTCTGAAAGATGACCGAAAGATGACCGAAAGATGACCGAAAGATGACCGAAAGATGACCGAAAGATGACCGAAAGATGACCGAAAGATGACCGAAAGATGACCGAAAGATGACCGAAAGATGACCGAAAGATGACCGAAAGATGACCGAAAGATGACTGAAACTTTCTTGAACTTTCAAATTGAATAATTGAAACAGCAACAGCAACAAGCAACAAGCGTTACCATCATATCTGTTACCATAAGTACCATGGTAGCCGACTCCTTGACGACGCCTCTTCCAAAGATGCTCGTTGTCTCTCTGGTCTTCCAATTTTTCATGAGGGAGAATGGAGAATGATGGCAATTCTCAATTCTGTGCAATTTTGATGACAACACAAGAAGGGCAGTCTGTTGAGGTTGTCTAACTTAACATACCTCTTTGTGACTGCTCACCACAAGTCCAGTTTAAGTCGTCTGGACGTCTGGTTACGCACCCCCTTTTACTGACGCCATTTACAGGTTATGAGCCCAAGTACGCTTCGCTCTGGTCCCCAGTTCGAGCCTCGCAAGAAGCATTGATGTTGTGAGGTAGGCATGTTATCTCGACGAAGTAAAATTCAGGGTTCGTAATACGGAGCAACTGCCAGACTCTCACTCTCACCTGTCGAGAGGCAGTTGAGAGTAGGAGGGAGGAGGAACTTACCATCACCTAGCACAGGTGACAAGAGGAGTGCGGACTTGCCACTGAACTAGAGATAATATAACAGAAATTTTAAAGTACGTCTGATTAGCCCTCTAGGGGCGAAATTATGACTAACCAACATGTGTGCTGTGTCGGTAGCATTGATAGTGCTCTATACTGCCTCCACAACTGTTTCTGTGCGATTGCCACTGAACTAGAGATACCTAGACTGCACTCCTCTTATTACCTAAAATGGGCAAGTTCAGATCCAGCTTGCCCAGTAAACAGCTCCTGACTACCATCCTAAACTAATCACTTTATATTCTAAAAAAAAAAAAAAAAAAAAAAAAAAAAAAAAAAAAAGTGATATGGCAGTTAGAAGGAGCGAAGTACGACAGCTTGACGGCGGTTCATACTTCGAGAAGGAGTGTTGAGGTTGTCTAACTTTACATACCTCTTTGTGACTGCTCACCACAAGTCCAGTTTAAGTCGTCTGGACGTGTGGTTACGCACCCCCTTTTACAGACGCCATTTACACAGTCCAACCTTGCGGTGGTGTACTAACTGTCACCACACAAACACGTGTGACTGTTATTTTGTTAGATCGAGTAGAGTAGAGAGTGATGTTTACACAAAAATTCAAGCAACAACGTTTGTACGCCGAGAATATTTAGTACGAGTTTGAATATTTATATCAATCAAAAGAATGTGTTTGGTTTGAGAGTGCAATTGGCAGCGACTATCGAGCGGCGTGTATCACCCTCTTTGAGAGCAACGTAAGAATGAATATTGTAGGAGCAACTCTCTGTTCGCTTTGTCAATAGAATGACACTGTCCTAATTCGTATGTGTCTATCCACGTAGCAAAAAGATACTCCTCCAAAGCGACGTACAGCAGAGGAGATGATAATATAACGGTGCAATATTGTCGAAAGGAATTTGTCTAGTTTAAGGATTAGTGATGATGGCGGCGGCAGCAGATGAGGATGAGATTTTGTCTACATGGGCGTCGATCAACGAGTGCTAGATAGTGTGAGACGTTTAGAACTCAATAGTCTGTCAAAACATTTCCGAGAAGGGCATTCAAATGTTCGTGTTCATCTAGTCTGATACCAATATTTGAGGTTGAGGCTTGTCCTTATTGCATTCCAAAGTTATTACCAACTTAAGGATTTAGAAATGTGTCCAGTCGCGCTGAACCTGCAAGGAATGATACATTTCAACAAAGGAGATTATAGTGGGGCGTTTGAAAATTGGACAAAGGCATGCTGAGTTGGGGGATATGGAGGCACATTTTTACCTGTCAACGATGTATATTTATGGGCATGGTGTCGAGAAGGATAGGGGAAAGGGGATTCGCCATCTGGAACAGGCTGCCATTGGCGGTCATGCCAGAGCTAGATACAAGTCTTGGATACGAGGAATTTGATTATGACAACATTGAGAGAGCAGTGAAACATTGGATCATCTCCGCCAAACAGGGAGACGATGATTCAATGAAAGCATTGATGAAAGAGTTCAAGAGGGGATTCATCAGCAACGAGGACCTTGCAGCTACTCTCCGTGCACACCAGGCCGCCGTAGATGCAACCAAGAGTCCGCAGAGGACGCAGCCGAAGAATACCGTCGAAAGGAAATGGGATCGCATTCTGAAGATTGGATATAGGTTGGAAAGGCATCCTCAAGAGTAAACGACATTACATACATATACCACAGCCAGAACGATCGGAAGAGGGTCAAGTTATTCATTCCTTTTCTATCAAGTAAATGAAGGGATGACAGTAAGTTTTTACGTAATTCGTTAAACATTATATTGTCATGAATACATCGACAGAGCCGTGGCTGCATGCCGTAAATGCTGTAATAGTCACAGATCAGCCAAAAAGAATAAGGGCAATGGGCGGCAACAATTGGTGCAGTGCAAGCACGGTAAACAACCTCACAAGATCACATTTCAAAACGTTATTTACACACATTTACATCCATATGTAGTGTCTATCGAGCCTCCTGTTTGTTCATGGGCTTCATGGGCATCAAGCCGATTCAGTTTGTACCACCTTACATCAAGCTGCATTGATTCTTGCTTTCCGATGCTTCTTCTCCACCAGCTGCTGCCTTCGCCTTGGCGAAAGGGCAGGCATACATGTCCCCAGTCCTCCAAGTAGAATTAGTGTCCTTTACGTCCTTCTGTCCACGCATTACAGCGATAAAATCCTCAGCGTTGTAGTAAATTTCGACATCACACAGTTGAAGCTGATCGTTCACGGTTGCTGTACCAAAACCAAACATTTCTACTAAGCTCACCCTTGCCCTTGTTGCCTTCATAAGTGCCAGTGAAGTGTCCCCAATGACGCCAAGAAAATCCAACTTTCGGCGGTCCAGAGAATACCTCAAGAATCTCCCACGGAAAAGCAGCGAAAGGCAGTATGAAACTTATCATGAGATTGTTCCCATGTCGTGTTGGCAGCGTCCCACACGTTTGCAGGACAAGCATCGAGAAGGACATTGTAGTTTCCTACTTTGTTCGCTTCAACGTTGTTGTAAGCCTTGCCCCCGTTGGCAGAAATATTGAACTTTTCCTGATCCACAGACTTATGTTGCTTGCAGTCGACCTTATGAGATCTGCGTACCGATTCAAAATCGTTGAGGATAATAATGAGAAGAGGAAGCGTAGATTTGTTTAAAGTAAACATAAACTCACCTTTCCATCTCCCACGTCTTGACCAGGTTCTCTACAACTTTCTCAAGAGAATCTTCTGGGTGAACCTTGCTTCTCTGCTTGAGATAGAAGAGGTTAGTCAAGGAGTAATCAGGAGGTCCGCCAAATCGCCATTTAGTGTCGGGATCGTCCATGAAGCTTCTGGTGGGTTCCTTCAGTCCAAACTCAGCCTTGATTGCTTCGAGCTCTTCCTTCACACCTTCCAATTCCTTCTTAGTGAGTGGCTTACCAGAGCCGTTCACGTCCAACGGACCTTGCATATGAGTCTGGGCTAGAGTTTCAGTCTTCATCTTTCGCTAGATAAACGAGGAAAGCAAGAGAGTAATTGTTAGGATTATGTTGATGGAAGTTGTTTTGTTGAAACCGTCGTAAACTTACCAGATATTGTAGCAATGTTGATGTTGAGATTAAAATTATGACCACACGTCCATCCAGGAGGTTGGACGAGAGAAACAATGCATTTTCCTCAACGTTGGCGACGTTCAGAAAAACATCGTTCTTCTTCCGGGAAGTGCAACGTGGTCGCAGCCATGTAACTTCCCTATTGTTCCATCGAATTTCAACTCTGTCTTGCAACTGTTAGTCAGGATTGGTTGTGGTTTCGATAGGCCGAACTTGATGCAACTACACTCCTACTTACATATGTAAATATGTACTAAATTTTGAAAGGAGCCAATGACCTGATTTTAGTACCGCTTCGTAGGTCTCCATGTAGGAACTCATAAACAATTGATGTGTCATGAGGTACCAATGTTTGTCATATAAATCCGGAGTACCGAACAAAAGACACGTCAGCAGATCATTTTTCATTTGTCAGTAGGAGTACAAGTCAAAAACCATTTTGCGTCCACCCAAAATTGTCGAATGTCAGGCCTCTTTGGGGCAATATTACATATTGCCCTTCATTACCACGGCACCCACCGAAGACGCAATCCCTTTGTAAACTGTCTGAAGGGCTTAAGTTTGCCTATACAGACCATCATACCATAAAGAACCACCTCAACGTCATAGATGAACTTCATGCGATTTTGTGTGGTGGACGCAAAATGGTCCGTCAGAATTCCTACGTAGGTTGCAGTACAAAAGCCCCCCGTAGACAAAATGTCAGCCGAAATGTCAGCCGAACCATGAGATTTTCGGCACGTACATCTGTAACAGCCTATAACATAGTGATAACCTAAACCTGATACAGAATTTTACTCCTATTACTATGCTAAAGAACTGCGTAATTTATTTCTTTGGGAGACCACCGTTTCGTCAAGGTGGAGATCACCAAAAATGGCGAGTCAAAAATTGGACGCAAAATGGTCGAATGGACGCAAAATGGTTTTTGACTTGTACCTACTTATGCGTCCAGAGTACCTGATTGAGTACCGACAGTTATGAAGACTTTTAAATTTGTAATCTGAGACAGGCAGACCTACCAGTCTGAAACTAGTCTGTACCTTAAGATACGAGTCTGTCGTCTGTACCTTAAGATGTGCTGAACTTTCTATCTGCTCGTTCTGGACAAGTTCTTGCCCGATTCGAGTGAAACCAAGTCAGAGGTAGTTAGCTATGATGTTGTAGGAGAGGTCTGCATACTCGGTTCGGACCATAGAATCGTTTAGGAGACCATTGAGGGGAGTGTACCTATAGTGAAAAGATTAGCTGAAAACAGCAAAACTATTCATTTTAAAAATTCAGGATATTTCAGTTTCAGCTAATCTTTTCACCATAAAGAGGTACACTCCCCTCAATGGTCTCCTAAACGATTCTATGGTCCGAACCGAGTATGCAGACCTCTCCTACAACACCATCGCTAACTCCCTCTGTCTTGGTTTCACTCGAATCGGACAAGAACTCTTCCAGAACGAGCAGATAGAAAATTCAGCACACATCTTTAGGTACAGACTCGTATCTTAAGGTACAGACTAGTTTTAGACAAGTACCTGGAACCTACATAAATATCTTCACAGCTACGTAAAATACGATACTATATTATCTATGTATCTACTCTCTCACTTCATACTCTCCAACTCCCAGAACTCGAACACATAAACCATCATCTCAGCCTCCACTACCTTACTACAGGTGCAGTCAAGGCCAAGGCAGTAGCAGCTGTGCTCGTATTTCAAGTTTCATACTAGTATGATGCACAAATGCAGCAGATTATGCTGCTTTCGTCATCTGCTACTAATAATAATGTCGGTGAGCATCGGCATCAATGTAACATCTGAAGCTACTGTAGCGTCGTCATCATCATGTGCGTCACTCAAATCCTCTCCAGAAAAGATTCAACACAAGAGGAAGCGTAAAAGAAGGCGTCGTATAGAAAATGTTGTTTTAATAGACAATGATGAGTCAAAATCGAATATTATTATAGAGGAGGCTTCAAATAGAACCATAATAGAATCTGTCACAGCGTTGCCTTCAACTCCTACGCTTCCTTCATTACCATCTCAGGAGAAGATTGAACACAAAAAGAAACGCAAAACTAGAAGACGTCGTAAGGGGATAGATATGATTGCAGCCAAAGGTGACACATCGATATCGTTGCAATATAATAGAACAGAGAGTACAAAACATAATACAACTCAGAAAGTTCAATTGGAAACCAATTTGTACGCAAATAATGACGGTGACAACAATAATGCCACCGAAAGTATTTTGAGTAATGAGACATTGGCTAGTTGCGACGGTAAAGACACGTATGAAGCGGTTGCATCAAATGTCTTGCTATCTCAATCGCAGCCAAATGCTACAAACACATCAACTGACAAGGAAATGGCACAAGAATCCGTGGGCAGCATCAAAGCTACAGAGAAGAAAGAAAACAAATTAAAAAACAAAAAGAAGAGGCCACCAATCAAGAAACCAAATGCATCCAAATCTACCACCACATCATCCACTGGCAAGGAAGGAGAATGCTTACGACGTATCAAACACGAGTGGAAAAATGCAGTGAAAAGTGGGATTGCCTTCGATTGGATCAATATGAAGACAATTCGCAATACCAACACTACCAATAGCGCCTACGTTCGAATCGGTCCATTTGGGAAGAATCTCCTTAGATGGCATTTCAGTGTGAGTGGTCCGGCCAACTCCGTGTACGAAAATGGTATCTATCATGGGCGTGTACTTCTGCCAAAAGATTACCCTGCGTCACCCCCACGAGTTCAAATGATTACACCATCGGGTCGTTTCATTCCCGGAGAGGATATTTGTTTAAGTGCTAGCAGTTACCATCCTGAAACATGGACACCTCGTTGGACGGTCCTATCCTTGGTGGATGCATTGCGTTTGCACATGCTCACGACTGCGAATGAAATCGGCGGTGTCCTTGCCTCGGATGAGAAGCGACGACAATACGCTATAGAGAGTCGCTCATGGAAGTGTCATGGTATTGCTAACCATGAGCGCATGGTTGCGGAGAATATTTTTGTGTTACAAAACTTGGGTACTGGTGGAGATGATGATGGCAACAGCTGTGGAAAGGAAGCGAATTCAGACGAGAATACTATTGCACCTGGTGAAGTGGCCACAAAAGATGTGATCAAGTGCGAAAAGGAAGATTTTATTTCTGACGAAGAGGTTATCAAAGACTCACTTCCACAGCCTTCTGTAATACCACATCCTTCTGTAGATCATGAAAGGAATGCATCCAAACGCACATCGGACAGGATGAAGATAGCGAAGAAGCAAAAGAAATCAAAAGACTCTGAAGGTGAAGAAAGCGACAATTCAATTCGTTCAGTGCTGTCATCTGAACAGGAACCATCCATACCTGCTTCCAATAAGAACAAGGCAAAGAAGCGAAAGAAAAAGTCAACAGTAACTATTGCTGCAGACACAGCGGCGATTGAAGATTCTGCACAACAAGGAATACACACAAAAAAGGCATCAAATACGCGCAAATCCAACAAGAAGAAGAACCGGAAGGAGAAATCAACAGGTACTTCTACCGTAGAGTCAGTTGAGTGCTTGGCAAATGATGTACGGTCAAAGGAGGGAAAGTCCAATAAGCATACATCTACCAAGGTGACAGATAACCAAGTCCAAGAAAAGGAGCGCAATATTCAGACTTTTGTAATGAAGCGGCTGCTTGTAGAGATGTTAAAACTACCTTTGAGGGTGCTAGCGATATTGATACGAATCTTGGACCGATTAGAAAACTTCATGAGAGCGATTCTTGATAGTATTTGATAGACGACAAAGTGTGTTCGTTCGATTGATGTGAACATTGCTAAGGCTACCTCATATAGAACAACTTTGATACTTACTGATAGGCAACTTGAACTTGTTGAGAAGATTTGTGATTTGAAGAATACTCCTATTGATTTGCATGCAAATAGCTGAAGCTGCCACCATTAGTTGTATGACTCTTGTGTCCGCGTAATATTGATATGAATGACATGCTGGGGCTCCATATAAGTAAGTCATCTCGTGCCGCCTTTGATACATCCAATGATGATCAAGAAGTACTGCCAAAACTAGCAAACCGATAAATCTCGTCCATACTCCGCCGTAAACTCGGATGAAGCACCTCCGGGTACTCTTCAAATAGCATCATTACCGTTCCCCAAATCACAGCGGCACCATAGGGATAGGAATTCGTAAATGCCAATCTCTTCCATGAAAATGGCCTTATTCCCTTTTCTCTGGCTAATTTGATACATCCTACAAGTATTCGACTTGCTAGATAGAGAATGAGTTGATAGTTGACACTGCTATATCGACCCCATACGATGTACCCTCCGACTGCACCGGCTAGGAAGGCATGGTAGGGTTGTTGAGGAAGTCCAGCTGGTGTGGTTCTGATTGGATGTATTGTTTGTTTTGATAATGATGATGAAGAGAATGGCCCATTGATTAATATAGCCATGACTGATTTGATCAAGTGACGAACTATCCCACAAGAAGTATGATCACCACTGCCACCATTCTGTCGTATCAACCGACTCAACACCTTCAAACTCGCCAATAAAAACTTGTACAAACAAGCAAACGATGCCAAATTTATAGAATGCTCCGCAGCCAGCTTGGCAATCACTTGTAATTTCTGTCGGAAGGACAATTTGTTCCCAAATAGAAATGTCATGACAAAGGCGTGGGGTATGCGTATTTTGAGACCGTACCGTCCACCTCCGATGAGACCTGAGATTATGGCTGCTACTTCGTCCCATGCGGAAGTGGTAGAGCTGTTGGTGTGTAGATTGTCGACGTTCGTAGTTGCGTCATCTATCAAATCGTGTAGGGTTGTTTCGTTTTGGCTCATTATCGATGCTTTTTGACATATGCTGATATTTTTCTATATCCAAGATTTATTTCCCCTTGATTCTGTCACCTGTCCTTCTATACTTCTCGGCTTCTTCTATTCAGGCGTCAGGATATGTAGTGCTATATCAATGCAGCAATCCAGATCCAGTACACATGCTATCTAGCTGAAACTACAAAACATCATCATCGTTGTTTTCTGTTTTACGTGTGTCTGTTGGCTGATTTCTGTTGAGGGTAAATATGTTGTTTGGGGGCTTACAATATAAATTAACAAGCTACTCTTTAAGATAGCTCCTCTTCAACTCCAGTCGGGACACACCTATCATATCTCGTCGGTCATCAAAAAAAGCGATCCAGGATCCAGGATCCAGCTCGGGGTATAATTCATTCACTATTTCTCTGTCTCTACAACCGTTTGATACCTCTCTTGTCTATTGCTTCTTCGTTGAATAAATAAGTAGTGCGAAGCTGGCTGCTCTATTAACCTTAATCAACAACGGTGAAGGTATTGAGCGGGTCATTACAATTTGCGGTACCCAATTTGCAAATTGATTGACGCAACAATAATAACAACACACCATGCCAATAACAGAGCATCAACAAGAACTACTCTCTCGGCACGGAGCCAACTACACCGACGGCCTAACAACATCCGAGGCATCCAGCCGAAGAAACAGTATCGGCAGTGGTGGTCTCAACAAAGTTCAAAAACCAATCAACTGCCCATCATGGGTCTGCTGTCTCCTACCCTGCATCAATCACATCCCCTCCATGAAACAATTCCGATACGTCCAACCAGATGATGCAGAGGTATTACGAGATGGGCGATGGATTCGATATGATGCAGCTAGTTTGGTCGTGGGGGATATTGTACGATTGGCCGAGGGGGATGTTGTTCCTGCTGATTGTGTGGTGATTAGTTTGGGTATGGAGCATGTGGATGCATCGATTGTAGTGGGTGATGAGGAGGAAAATGTTGGGAACACTGCGTCGGAAAGTTTGACGGAATTGACTGTCGATTCTCACTACATTACGGGAGAAACTAAACCGAGGCATATACCTTATAGATCCAATCAAACCGTCCAATCTACATTACTTTACTATGGAAGTCGAGTCTTAGAGGGAGCATGCATTGCATTGGTAACTGGATGCGGAGAAAGCACAATATTGGCAAGGTTGATCAAGGACGGTCGTTGGCCTCCGAAAGGTGATTTGACGAATGAAGTGGGAGAGGTGGGAAGGATGAATATGGATGAGAGTACGAGTGATGATCATGATTCGTCGGGGATTGCACTTGTACAGAGGATTATTTAAGTTGAAATGGCAATACATCAGTGTACAAAAAAATATTGTGCTTTTCTTCTTTTCGGACTGATGAGAGATAGCAGCTGTATTGAGGAAGCTGTATTGGTCATAAGGATGATCCTTACTCCTGCCTACTTCTGTGTATGTCTCCGGCCAAGTATATATCTGCTCCTGCTCATGTTTAAGCGTTAGGCAGCAGCGCTTTTTAAACGGCTTAAAATAAGCGCTTATTTTTTCATCCCTGACAAAGGCAGAAACTGAAGTGTAATTGGTAATCTACACAGTGAGCCTCAATAGGATCGCTTGCAATAGTGTCGTTGCAATGGACGGGCCGATATATTGGCGCAGTAGAAGATGCTGTGCACTGCTAGTGTTCGTGCTGCATCAAAGATGCGCAGACGGATTTCAATCAGCAGCTCTGTCGACCCTTCATCATGACGTGAATTGCAAAACGTCATCGAAAACAATTTGTATGTGGGCTGAAACCGACCGTCGGCGGCAACGATCCTATCCTACAAATTACCGACGAAATCGAAGAAGAAAAGGTATTGACAGATCGAGTGTATCATATCAATCCAGACAAATTATGAGATCATTTGAGGATGCATGTCAGAAACATCGACACTTCGATGATGACAACAATATAACGTCTCGTTTGGATGATATGGTGGAAGGTTTGCTTCGAAATGATTTATTGTCATCTCAAAACGAGGATTCAGTGGATGACTATAAAAATGAATTACAGCAATACATTACTTCTCGGATAACTCCAAGAGATGCGTCATCCTTAATCCGCCTGCTGGGGAGGCACGGAGCGTTGACATCTATGCTCAAGTTTCTTCGCAGGTTTTGTCACGACATTCACGAGTCCAACAACGCTAGTAATGGTGCTACATCGCGATCAGAAGTAGCAGAGGAAGCAATATTGTATGCCTTTACGGCAGCAATCGCTGCTTGCTCGAAGCCGGCACCTAGCTCACTTCTATCGAGTAAACATCCGAATCAAATAGGCAACTCTCAGTATCGTTCCAAAGCGTTTCTCCTTCAGCTGCTGAATGAAATGGAGCATGGCTTTGGCAACCGCATTCTTCCAAATTCATATACATTATCGGCAGTTTTAATCGGTATAGATGACGGGTTGGAAGCGCTGGACTTGTTGGAAACGTTTGTGGAAAGATACGGAAAAGACGCAATAACTGTTCAGGTATACAACGTTGTGTTGGCAAGTTTTTCAGGAGAGAAATACAATAGCAATGGTTGGCATCATGCAATATCAATGCTTCAAAGGATGAAGAGACATGGACCACAACCAAACGAACAGAGCTTCTCCTACGTTCTGCAATCATGTGCAGGGAGCGGTCAATTGAAGGTGGCCTTGTCTCTTTTAGATGAAGTTAGACAATCATCTAGTATGGAGACGACGCCAAAGCTTTATCTTCCGCTACTCAAAGTATGTGCGAAAGCGGGGCATTCTGACATTGTGTGGTCACTGATTAGCACAATGAAAGATGATTCTATTGAAATAACTACGATGCAAATGAATCTATACTTGCAATCGTTGGCAAAAGCAGGCTTGCACATAAAAGCTCTCGGGGTTTTGCGAGGTATGATCCAGCAGTCAAATCCGATGCAACTCCCGGATTTGATTTCGTTTAACACGGTCCTATCAGCGTGTGCAAATAGCAACGACTATGAAGCTGCCCAGGCATTGTTCGACCAAATGAAAGGGGAGATATACGACAATATCCGACCGGATGTAATTAGTTTCAATACACTCATCTCATGTGCACCTCCACAGGTGGGCTTGGATCTGATTTATGAAATGAGGCTCACTCGACGCAATAGAGAAGGCGTCGTCGTGCCAACATCGGTCACATTTGTCAATTCAATCAAACAGTGCCGTGAGTATGCGAAGAAAGAAATTGACCCAGATATACGCAATGAAATCTTTGAGATAGCTTTGTCTGTCCTTAGTCTCGCTCGCAGTGAACGAGTTAGTCTGAACGCGTTCGTTTATTCAGCTGCAATCTGGATTGCAGAAGCAGTTGGCGACAGTTCAATTGCATTGCAACTACTGCAAGAACTGAATAGAGACGGGCAGAAAGTGAGCGATGACAATCAATTTCGTTCGGCTTATGGTGCTTGTTACGATGGAGTAATTTCTGCTTTGAGTAAAGATGGGCTGTACAGAGAAGCGCTAGCTCTTTATCATTATGAGATGCAACCTTTGAAGCTGCCGTCGACAAGGAATACCTACAAGAGTATTGTATATGCACTCGATAATGCAAATGATGACGAAGTAAAGAACTCGCAAAGCAAGAAAGCAGCTCTCCTAGAAGGTGTACTTTCCCGGATGATTGAAAAAGATCGAAATGTAGAAGTGGGAGGACCACTCTTCGAAGCTCTTATAAAACTTCACGGAGAAGAAGGTTCATTCAAAGCTGCCAAGAAGGCATTTGATTCAATTATAGGTCCCTGTGACGAGCCATGTCTCTCAGCAATTTTACGTGTATGCTCATCGACGACCCCCACAAATTGGAAGGAGGCTGTGCTATTTGTTCATTCGTCCGATGTTGTTTGGGGGGCTAGAGGACCGGGAATGATACCAACTCGAGCACTAAGTGTAAGTTTTGTTGGATCTCAAACCCATCCCGTTTGTGTGATTCCTGCCCCTGCCTCAACTGAACTATTATGTTGTTCTTCTTCTTTTTTAGTACGCAGTCATTGCTTGTGCAAAATCTGATCAGTGGAAGGAAGCGCTCAATCTGATTGACCTATACGGAATTGATTTGAAGTATAGGCGCGCAACTGCTAACAATTCGGACAGCAAGCAGCGTGGTTTAGTCAGCATCAATGCGATCAACTCTGTTATCAGAGCCTGCAGCCGCGACTCGAGGCCAGATGTGGCAGTACAAATATTAAATGATATGCAAACCAAATACAACATGAGCCCAAATGAGACAACTTATCGATTAGCAATCATTGCATGCAATCACGCTGAGCATAGAGAGAGACGGCAACGAAGAAATACTTCTGTTGCATCAAATCCACTTGATTTTCAGTGGTGGGAGTGCGCCTTATCTCTTCTCCGACGAATGAGGGAAGACGAGATAAGGCCGTCGGTGCAGGCATACTCTTCTGCTGTGAGTTCCCTTGAAGCGGCGGGACAATGGCAGCGAGCAATTGGAGTATTACAATCAATGCGTGAGGACGGTGAAATCCCCAACTTATATTGTTTGAATGCAGCAATTAGTGCATGTGAAAAGGGAGGCGCATGGGTCGAAGCACTCGAACTCTACGAAAGCATTCGATCGCAAAGAAAGTCATCAATCAGAACAAACTTCATCACTGTGAATAGCCTCCTTATTGCCTTGGAAAACGCAAGTCAAGTAGAGCTTGCTGAGTCAATCTACCAAGAAGCGGTGCGAGACAGGATAATATCGCCATGGGTACGCCGATACGATAACGATGGTACGTATAGAAGAATGATGGATTTACATAAGTTCTCTGCCCCCATGGCGAAAATTGCCGTGCGTGGATATCTTGAGTCATTGCTAAACAGGAAAAAGAAAGCGATCCGCGGGGATACGATATTTATTGTTGGCAAAGGAAAGGGAAGCGAGTAAGTTGTGTCAATTTTGTCATGATCCCTTTTTGTGATGTATGCATAGTTCATCTCTAATATTTCTATTGCTCTGCAGAGGTAAACCAGTTCTGCTACCCACCATACTACAACTGTTGAACGAGGAAATCGGTGTTGACGCAAAGGTTGACGACAATAACTTTGGAAGAATCCGCGTTTCAGGTGCTTCTATACACAAATATATCGAGGCTAAAAGATGGAAGGAATAGAGGAATGGACTCGAAAGCATAATATAATATTAGATTAATCATTGATTGAAAAGTCATCGCAACCCAAATGAGAAGTTCAAAAATATCGTTGTAAGAGATCATCATCTACTGGTTTCATTATTCTGAACTACACATTCCCTGATCAGCCGAACAGGAACATTGGTCCTGTGTAGTTTGTTTCTTCAATTTGTGGCATGATTTGCAGGCTAATGCACAGTGCTCTTCCATATATTTCTATTATAAAGTTGGAATATTGAATATTGCAAAACATGCATCAGCGGTAAGTCAAGTTGCGTAACTTGAAATAAAGCGCATCTCACAAAAAGCAAAAGAGGCCTTACCGGATTTGATTCGCATTCTCCTTTCATTGTCAATACATAAAGCAATACATACATCAGCGTAAAGTCAAGTTGATTAGGTTGAAATAAAGCACACCAGAATATATGCAATTTTCTCACCTTTCATCGTCCAGAAGATGCAATTTATATGTTGGTTTGTGCATTGCTCCTTCAACCATTCCTCTCCATCCCCATGTTCCTCAATAATTTTTTTCAAATAAGGTTCCATTTCACTCTCTATTCTTCTCATAATTGCCACATCTTTTCTATTCCCCATAATAGTTTGCTTCACGCCATAGTGGTTCAGATAATATCGATAAGTTTTCTTTGCCTTTTGTCGCGCCTCCTCAAGATCATCTGTGCAGAAGTATATGTTATCATCGGTTTCGACGCACGTTCTGGATGTTAATGCTGTTCCTTTGGCAGCAAATAGGATTATTCGGTGGATGATGATGAGGGATAGTGCGAACACCATAAGACGTTTCTTGATTTCAGCATGGTCAATCTTCATAATGATTTATCCTTCTTTCTTCATCTCGGAGGCTCCCTATACGCTGGAGCTGTTTCTTTGTGCTATATATCACTTTAATTATGAGGTGCCCCGCTCCATCAACACAGAGATTGAAGCCCTAACCAATCGACAGAAAAGAACGATGATATTGATATCTTTGATATAATGACCGGAGATATGTCTTGCACCTTTTGGCGTTGAGATCCTGTTGAGCCTTCCCTCTATCTTCCTGATGATTTGAGATTTGAGCGTGCACTTATCGACAAAAATGGCTCAAATGCCCCCTTAAGGGGGCGTTCAACGATGATCTACGGAAAAAGTACTATCACGTGTAAGATAAAAGAAGAGGGCTTACCCTCTATCTGGCTGAATGACGGTGAGCGGGGCTGGCGGGGGGCGAATGAGGGGGGGAAGTTGGGGCATGTTTGGGCTGCGTTGCTTGGCTATTGGGGCTGAGTTGGGGCTGCGTTGGGGACTGAGTTGGGGATAAGTAGGGGATAAGTAGGGAAATTAGCCCCAACTTCCCCCCTTTTGACCTCCTTTTGACCCCAAACCCCAACTTCCATTCGATGATGTCGCACGTCGCACTCGTGTCGCTTCCGATTCCATGATGAATGATGACGCTAATGATAAGTAGCGCTGATATGGTAGGTAGTGAGCTCTTATCTCTGGAATACATATCTGATGCTCTTCGTCGGTGTTGCCAGTGTTACGATTGAACGTTAAGATATTCACGGAGTACTGTAGCCAACGGAATACTAAGGGAGAAGCGTATAATGATGTGCTTCAGAGCCGCTATTTTAACTACTGCTACCATGATGCTGCTACTTATCTCAAGGGCGTCGGCATTTGCAAGACCTACGATGTCAAATATTCGTCATCAAAGTACAAAGCTCTTCGCCTCCACTACAACAATATCATTCGATCCATCTATTGACGTGCGTGAGAAGGCCACATCTACACTCGTCATCGGTCGACATCACCACACTGAAATCACTAATTGAGCAACAAGATTCCTACGTGTCTCTGTTTGGATTTCGACCACATCCCGATATCTTATCTTCTATGCACGAGTCTATTAGTGGAAATCAAGCCACTACAAGCCATGTGATTGTTCCCACAGTGGGCCCAGCGATTCCTCGTCCGCCACATCGATTGACATTATGCAGCTTGCGAAATGAAGTTACGAGACACAATCATCCTTTGAGTTTGCATTCCATGACAGATTTGGTCAAGTCTTCTGTGAAGGGGAAAGGACCAGCCCGTATTATGGTGTGTGTGGAGGATGAATATCCATTGGGTCCTATTGCGGGGGCTATTTCGAAGGCGTTTCCAACGTTTAATCGAAAGACCAAGTCAAAGAAGGCAAAGGGTGATGCTGGGGAAGATTGGAGACAGTGAGGAGGAAGAAGAGGAAGATAGAATGATTCATGTTACATTTTTAGACTCAAAAGGCAGAGTAGTAAAGAATGAACTTGAAATCGATGCAGCAAGAGAAGCAGCTGAGGGTGTTCGTCTTGCGTGTCGGCTGGTCGATACTCATCCTGAGGAACTTACAACCACTGCCTTTGCGCAAGAGTGTCACGATTTATTTGATGACGACGATACAGTGACAATTGAAGAAATTGTTGGTGAAGAGTTGAAAGTAAAAGGATATGGGGGTATTTACAATGTTGGAAAGGGTGCTACTCATCCACCGAGATTGGTAATCATGACCTATGATCCACCAAAGGATGTCTTGACTGAAGAAGACGAAGGACAATCTGCCATCACTTTGGTAGGCAAGGGCATCGTCTATGACACTGGAGGATTGGCAGTCAAATCACGTGTTGGTATGTGTGGGATGAAACACGACATGGGTGGTGCAGCTGGAGTCTTGGGTGGGTTTACAGCCGCAGTCCGACTTCGTACACCACGCAAGATTAGACTGATGTTATGTCTTGCCGAGAACGCCATCGGGCCTAAATCGGTGAGGAATGATGATATCATCACTCAGTATTCTGGAAAGACGGTGGAAATCAACAACAGCGATGCGGAGGGTAGGTTGGTTCTTAGCGATGCAGTTGCTCATGCCACACAACATTTTGACGATAGCGATCTAGTTGTTGATATGGCAACACTTACGGGGGCACAGCTAGTTTCCACTGGAAAAATGCATGCAGCAATTTTAACCAACAAAGAAGAATTAGAACATACAGCAGTGAAGGCTGGTTTGACCTCGGGTGATCTTTGCTATCCACTATTATATGCGCCTGAGTTGTTAGAGAAGGAATTCAATAGCAAGGTTGCCGATATGAAGAATAGTGTCAAAGACCGATCCAACGCACAGTGTTCATGTGCAGGTCACTTTATTGAGAGTCACATTGACTCCGATTACATTGCGAGGGACGGCGGGTGGCTGCACGTCGATATGGCTGGACCTGGAACCAAGGCGGAGCGAGGTACTGGTTATGGCGTTGGATTAGTTTTGTCATTGGTTGGAGCTCCCGGCTTTTCATCAAGGTCGTAATCAACAACAAATAAGAGGTGGGAGCCAATGCTATTACATGATACTTCTATACTTTTGCAGATAACAATTCTAAAGTGGCTGGAAGCCCTCTTCCCTACGTAATGAAAAACTTTATTTCGAAATTAAGTTGTACTGTATACTTCGTGTCCTTCTCGTGACAACTGCCTATGTTCAGTGTAGCTGACTACACCTACACCGAACTAACTGTTCCAGTAGGATGATGGCCCAAGATGCTTCCAAATTTACTCCTCTTCGCATTCACTACAGTGTTAGGTTGACGTGTGATACCCAAAATGCGTTCCCATGTACGTCCCCTACAGTCCATTTGTCGTGGCGAAGAGGCCACAAGCTCAGGAATAGGCAAGAGACACATCTTGTTGTTCAAAAGACCGACTGAGAAACCAGTGTATCCAGCCATTGTTCCTGTTGAATTGTCATGAGCAAGGGAGTATAAACAATGAGGACGAATTGAAGACGTTTCGACTGTGCTCAAACATACAAATATAACTTACCGTGAACAGCATTTTGTCCAAGCTGCATGCAATACAAAGAATCAGTAGCATTTGCAGGCACAGAACGAATCATGTAGGATGGATCAATATATTTCACGGTTGCCTCTTCACCCCTACCCTTGAAGTATTTACCAATTTCACTCTTCAAAAATTCTCCAATCATGGGCAACTTCTTATTTCCGCTAGCATCCGTTTCAGTTGACTCTCCGAGAAGCTCCTCACCAGCACCCTCTGCCACCACAACCACTGCATATCCCTTCTGCTTCACCCTATCCCACAAGTGAGGCAAGCACCCTTTTTCTCCGTCCAAGACAATAGGCACTTCTGGGACAAGACATAGATCAACATCTCCAGAACCAAGTGTTGCGCTGAATAAATTTAGAAACACACGCAAAGAGATGTCAGCAGTGAAAACAGATCAGATATGACATGAAAGCAGACGAGACCAACTTACTGTGCGGCAATATAACCGGATGATCTCCCCATAAGTTTCACAATACCAATCCCATTTGGCAAATTACACATAGCCTCAGTCTTTGCAGCCCGAATAGCATCTTGTGCCTGCTCCACCGAGGTAATAAATCCAAAACTCCTATCAATGTAATCAACATCATTATCAATCGTTTTGGGGATACCCGCCACAGCAACATGCAGTCCCAACTCCATACAAGTCTCATGGATTTTAAATGCACCACGATGAGTACCATCGCCTCCAATCACGTAGAGTTGTCGAATATTCTTCTTCCGGATAAAATCGACAATCTTGTCAATGTCAAAGCCGCCACGAGAAGAGCCCAACATCGTCCCGCCCTTGTTATGAATGTGTCGGACGTTATCCGGAGTAAGTTCAACAGGAGGTGTTTTGGGATCATAAAATCCAGAATACCCTCCTACAATTCCATAACACTTGCCCTGAATCCCATACAAGTAAAACAAAGAGCGAGTGATCTCACGGATCACATTGTTCAGTCCAGGGCACAACCCTCCACAAGTGACAATAGCCGCATTAACTGTTTTCGGATTGAAGTGAAGGTCCGCCCTCGGTCCAGCACGCAAGAATGCACGTGTGACCGCACTCTCTTCCGGGACCTCGGCGGATGTTGGCCAGAATACACTCCTGCGGTCCAATGAGCTTGTTGTATTCGCAATTGGCCCGGACCATTACATTGTCGATCCCCTCTCCCTCCGAGGCAAAGTATTTGCCGAGGTGTTCGAGATCTTGGAGGTAGACATTGTCCGATTGGACACCCTCCAATTCGAGTCCGTTGGGTAAGCCGCTCTCTTGCCTTGTGGCGTTTCGGTCCGTGCGTTCCTTTCGGTCAAGATCGTATTTCTCTTTGCGGAGTTGGATGGTTTTATTCTCGAAGTGACGCTTGGATAGGTAGTATGTTACCGCGGCACCGACGCTGCCTGCGATGAGGGCAGACTTGCCGTCAATAGATGAGGCCCCCATGTTGTTGTGATGGTCGAATAGAGGTGCCGTTGTGCGTCATCTACTATTATGCGAAGTTGTGCACGTAGAACGCAAGGCATTTTGGAGGCATTTTGGATCCAAAAGATTCTCTGCTTCTTATCCGGGCGGTTGAGACGGGACAAAAATGTATTAAATTCCGACGTGGATCGGAGAAGAGGCCAAACTTACCCTTTCAAAAAGATCAAGCGATAAGTAAGCGAGTAAGCGATAGATGGTGCGCGCTGTGATAAAAACCATTATGTAGCCATCAGAAAACCACGCACCATGCAATAGAAAGTACTTCGTATCAATTATCGATCACATAGATTGCAGAGAAGATGTTACAAGTATTAGTAATAAGCATCCAAATCAATAGAGTGTCAAGCAAAGCTTGAGTTGATGATGAGCTCAGAAACAGAGGGAGTAGTCGAGGAGGAGCCACGCTGCGCTTCCTGCGGCATCACACAAGGCGATAATATTAAATTGATGAAATGCACTGCTTGTAAACTCGCTCGATATTGCAGCGTTGCTTGTCAGAAGGAGCATCGTCCGAAACATAAGCGAGAATGTAAGAGAAAGGCTGCTAAGTTGCGTGACGAGCTCTTGTTCAAGCAGCCGAAAACCACACACTTTGGAGACTGTCCAATCTGTTTTTTGCCTCTACCGGTTGATGGGAAGAAATCTACTACCATGATGTGCTGCTTCAAAATTGTATGCCGTGGATGTGCAGTTGCTAATGAATGGCGTGAAATAAGAGAATCTCTGGAACAAAAATGTCCATTCTGTCGGCATCCGATACCCAAATCTCAAGCAGATATCGATGAGTGTCTCAAGAAAAGGGTAGAGTCGAATTGCCCAGCAGCGCTGCGATGGTTAGGCAGTGATTACTACTCAAAAGGAGACTTTGACAGTGCATTCAAATTCTATGCAAAAGCTGCTGGATTGAAGGATGCCGGTGCTCATTATGAGTTATCACAAATGTGCTTTGAGGGACGAGTCGTAGGGAAGAATTTGAAGATGGAAAAGTATCACTTGGAAGAAGCTGCCATCGGTGGTCATTTTGATGCCAGATACAATCTAGGGTGCAATGAGTTGGGTGAGGGCAATATCGAGAGAGCGACGAAGCATCATGTCATTGCTGCTAGCCAAGGTGTTGATGCCTCATTGGATATGCTCAAAAGTGGTTACCGTTCAGGAGAGGTGACCAAGGAAGATTATTCTGCGGCACTTCGTGCACATCAGGCTGCCGTAGATGCAACAAAAAGTCCCGAGAGGACAGTAGCAGAATCAGTTGAATACATTACATTTAAGTAGAAGCATAGCGCGGAATCCTTGCAGTTGAAGAAGGGGGAGACCAAATAGAGATGAAGACTCGATACTTGAGCATTGATAAATCTGCTGACAACTCATAATTAATGCTACGCTTGCCCGGACCTTCAGAGCAGCAGCGCTTGATAAAGAAATAAAAGCAAGATTAGGTTATTTACTCTCGCAACCTGTCAAAAAAACTTTCATCAGAAAACACGTCTTGACACAAGTTAGGTACGGGAATCAAATCAAAGCATGCATAGTCCATCAAATGCAGTGCACAGAGTGCCCTTGACGTAGCTCCCTGTTTGCTCCAAACTCGCTTTGCCGCCGCATAGAATCCTTTTTCGTCTTTTGAAGATTTATGGTCAAACTGTTTGTTGAAGGGCCTGCCGAATTCTTCCTCAAAGCCTGGGCAATTCGTCGCTACAAGGTTTGGAAATGTTGCACTGATATTAGAGACGGATGGAAGATAGGCTACTAACCGCGGTGCATTCACGCCCAAGAGAGCTTTTTGTCGTTTAAGAAGCCACAATACTCCCGTCTGAGAAAATGCATGCCAGATGATGTAGGGTGGAAGAGATGGAGACAATTCAGTTGACGATGCTCCAAATATGAATTCTGCTACATAACGTTCAAATCTAGCATCAGTTCCATTCTCATACCGTTCAAAATATCGTTGCGACTTATCATTGACGTTGTCAAAACCATTCGCTCTTCGCCAGGAATCTGTGCTCCTATACTCAATCTCATTATATGCAGAGAGAAAATGCTCCACTGGATCACGCACCGCTGTCACAACACATGTTTGATTCCGCTTTGACAATGGAATAGGTGACGACAACGACTGATCGACATCCCACAGATTATCCTTCTTCCTTGCTACAAGATTTATGTTGTTTCGGATCTGATCATTTGCTGATTTCCAAATTCTGAGGTAGACCAAATGATGCTCCCCATCTAACGAAGTATATCCAACGCCGCCATCGTTAAATGAAAAGAAAGCTTTGACAAAGCGTTTGTCTTGTGGAGTGTTTGGAATTTTGTTTATATCGAATCCTAATTCTATCCGTGCCTGTGTAAATAATGTTGGCCAAATGGAAGGATTCGGTACCTGCTTTGGGCATGACATTTGCTTTATTATATTCCAACGCTCTTCGGATAGTGGTTTATTTTTCATTGCTGATTCTTCCACGAAGGATTTTGTGCCAGCTTCATCACCAGCGGGTTTGAATTGTGAGGTCACATAAGTAGTAATTGAGAGTCGCCAACCCAACGCTGCACAGAACACAGCGAGAACAATGTAAGAGAGAGGAATCCTATTCATTATAATTTTATTCCTATGAGATCGACCGTCTCCACCTAATGATTTGTGTTTATTGTGTGGTACCAAATCAAGATTAGCAGCGGCGGCGGCTGCGGCGGGCGGCTGAACTACTACTACCATACTTGATTGAGGATTGTTTGCTACATTGCGGTGGATGGAGTTGGTGGCAAGGGTAAATAAATGTTGGTGGGGCTGGCCGGGTTCTCATCTATCATGTGCGATACTCGATACTCCTATACTTCTTAGCTAGAGCAGGTGATAATAGAAGGAGGACATACGACATTATTTTTCATCTTCACATGCCCAAAACACGAAGCCCTGTATCCATATCTACCCGTCAAATATCCTTCCTGAACAGCCGGCCTCGCATTCGTTAGATGATAGATCGCGGCATATGCAACCTCCATGCTGCTCCTCCATGTCGTTCGATTGGCACGCCTCTCTCACTAGAGACGTTTGGGTTCAGCTGAATTATTTGAGTTGATTATGAGCTCGGAAACAGAGGGAGTAGTCGAGGAGGAGCCACGCTGCAGTTCCTGCGGCATCACACAAGGCGATAATATTAAATTGATGAAATGCACCGCTTGTAAACTCGCTCGATATTGCAGCGTTGCTTGTCAGAAGGAGCATCGTCCGAAACATAAGCGAGAATGTAAGAGAAAGGCTGCTGAGTTGCGTGAAGAGCTCTTGTTCAAGCAGCCGGAAAGGCACATACTTTGGAGACTGTCCAATCTGTTTTTTGCCTATACCTGCTGATCCCAAAAAAATATCTTTCATGATGTGCTGCCTCAAAAATATCTGCCGTGGATGTGCAGTTGCAAATGACGTACGTGAAATAAGAGAGTCTTTGGAACGCAAATGTCCGTTCTGTCGGCATCCGATACTCAAATCGCAAGCAGATGTTGATGGGTGTGTGAAGAAAAGGGTAGAGTCGAATTGCCCAGCTGGGATGCGATGGTTAGGCAGTCATTACTACTCAAAAGGAGACTTCGACAGTGCGGCCAAATACTTTACAAAGGCGGTTGAGTTGAAGGAGGTCGAAGCACAGTTTGATTTAGGAGTCATGTACAAATATGGGAGAGGCATTGAGAAGAATGAAAAGAAGGCAAATTATCTCTTGGAAGAAGCTGCCATCAATGGTCATTTTGCTGCTAGGCACTTTCTTGGATGGAACGAAAGCAGTAAAGGCAATTATGAGAGGGCGGTGAAACATTTCATCATTGCTGCCAGCCATGGTTTCGATGAATCATTGGATACGCTAAGAAAGCTTTACTGGGGAGGACAGGTGACCAAGGAAGATTATGCTGCGGCACTTCGTGCACATCAGGCTGCCGTGGAAGCATCAAGCAGTCCTCAGAGGGAAGCAGCAAAATCAGCGAAATTGAATAGGTTCAAGTAGAAGCTGCAGCTCGAAACCCTGCAGGGCTGAAAAAGGGAAGTGAAGTTCGGATAGGTAGGATGAACTCCGATTGTTAGTTGTGATTAATTAATATGTCTGTAAGTAGGTATTGATATTGCAAGCAACATTGATTATAATATTTTTCCTAAAGTATATGGAATAGATAAATCTAAATCTGCTTGCAATACTGCTAACTGCAAGTCCTTAAGCTACTTACTTCTATGATCTATGAAAAATAGTATCTAAAGAGAACACAGTATTGTAGATCTGACGAGATAACTCTGGGGGTACAATAGGTTATTTATCACGCACGTGAGGACGACATTCAAATTAGGCCCAATAGGATTCTGTTCCTGTTGAATATATGCGCCCCTGTGGATTTAAGTACCGGTGGGCTGCTCTAGAGTCTAGAGGGCTGAAAATAGGCTGTGCCATAAGTCAAAGATGACGCTGTTCATCATTCGCCTTCATTTTTATATCTCTCTCATTTGTCGCCGTGTTGCGTTGCAACTGCCAAATAACTGGCAACAGCAATAAACAGCAACACGCAACAAGGAAGGCTGTGCCGCGTTTAGTTGATGTCATTATACCATTATGAAGAGGAGACGTACATTTTCTTCCACTAATAGCGTCATGCTCTTTGACGAAGCCACCGCATTGCTAATAAGTGGTTGTCTACGCATATGGCTACTATCTTGCCTCCTCGCCGCAGTCTCCGGGCACGGCTTTCTTTCCTCGCCTAGAAGTCGTAACTTTGTAGCATACGAAGACGGTTCCAATGAAGATTACAATGCATTTGATCCGTTACCAGAAGATTGCCCTCATTGCTTGAACCGAGGGGGCACTTTGGCCGCATGTGGTGTAATAAATCCGGGGGTATTTGAGGCTCGCAATTACGACACTCCAATGAGTGCGATTGGCTATCCTCTACCTGTTAAGTAAGTTTTGCCCTCACAGTTGAATTGCATTATTTTTTCCTTGCAATGGATGCGAACTGACCTCATCTTTCTTCAATTACAGCTCCCAGGCCTCATATATAGAAGCAGCAGGTCATTACAGTCGAAGTGTTCCTGAGTGAACATCAAAAGGGCCACATGATCTTCTCCGCGTGCCCAGTAACAGATAAGGAAGTTCCATCCCAGGAATGCTTTGATCAAAACCGCCTGAAATTCGTTAATGACGAATTCTATGGAGCTCCTGTTGACACGAACTTTCCGGAAAGAGTTATGGTTGCACCACATTCTCTTCCATTCCGAAAAACAGCCTTTGAGGACAAATTCATGTTCAATGCAGACACGTCCATGTTATTTCGATTTCAGCTGCAGCTACCTCCAAATCTTACTGGTTCGTTAGTCTTGCTTCAATGGTATTACGTTGAATCCAATGATACATGCATGCATGAAGGCTACGATGAGTACCCATGGCCTCAAGCGTGGATAGACAGTACAGCCAAAGGGGAATACGTATTTGACACTGGATTAGAAAACTGTGCTGACGTCTTACCACCCGATGGATCTGAAGAAGGCTCTCAGCTTCCAGATCAGTTTTGGAACTGTGCAGAAGTCAGCATCTCACCCAGAGCACCAGTTGTTGAAGCGAAATCACAGCAGATGGAAACAGAGAAAACGATCATTGGGTACTATGCAAGTTGGCAGTACTACGACCGTACAAATTTTGCCGTGCCTTCAAATTTTGACTTTACGAAGTATACACGGCTCAACTTTGCTTTCTTTCAAATAAATAATGAAGGGGACATTTGGGGTACCGACGAATGGGCAGGTAAGTGCTCAGTGCTCATTTTTCACGTTATGTATTCAAGGCTTCTCTCTAACTGAAAACAAATATATGACATTCGACAGATCCTATCACATTGTTTGGCGAGCATGACTGGGCTGCTCTCGATGGACGAGAATACTGCTCTTGGGATGGGCCTAACTTGAAAACGTGCAACAGGCACTTTTACGAAGATGGATTAATCTACCAAGCCAAGGCTGCTGGAGCAGAGGTGTGGCCTTCGATAGGTGGTTGGTCGCTTTCAGATCCATTTCCTACCATGGCAGCATCGGAGGCGTCTAGAGAAAAGTTTGCAAACAATTGTGTCAAGTTGATAGAAGAATATGGCTTTGATGGGATTGATATTGGTGAGTTTTGTTTTACTATTGAGTTTCTGTTCTGCTTTATATTCTTTTAGATGTCTGACACCAATGCTCTTGTTGCTGGCTGTAATTTCTTGTTCAATTGCCTTTTTTAGATTGGGAGTATCCAGGTTAGTAGATACTTTTCTCTTTTTCGTTGTAGGTAAATTTGATGACGTCCTTTGCTGACCACTATCAATTTTCTCCTCTCCTCTGCAGGCTACGAGGCTCACTCAGGTACTCCTGAAGATAAAGGCAACTACAATTTGCTTCTAAAGAAACTTCGAGAGAAGTTGGATGAGTTGGGAAATAAAAGTGGAAAGTTCTACGGACTCACAGCCGCATTACCGTGCGGAACGAATCACATTCGGAACATTGACATCAAGACTGTGTCGAAATATTTATCTGAGCTCAATCTCATGACATACGACTTCTTTGGTGCTTGGAGTCCTACAACTGGCACTAATGCCCCTCTTTATGACCAAAGTTGGGGTGGAGAAGATACAGTGGGTTTCAGCATTGATGGTTGTACGAAAAATTGGGTTGCGGGAGGAGCAGATCCTAGCAAAATCAATATTGGTTTACCCTTCTACGGGAGAAGCTTTAGAGGTGCCACTGGCTTGAATCAAGAGCATGATGGGAAAGCAGACGATGGTATGTGGCACGAGGACGAGGGTTCTCCTCAATACTTCAACATTGTTAAGAAGCTTGAGCATAAAAACGAATGGTCCACAGATCAAGAACTGCATTCATACCGTCATGAGGAAACCTCGACTCAGTACGCATGGTACAATATTTACGGTGGAGTCGGATTTGTATCGTACGATGACGAAGAAGCCATCTGCGACAAAACTCGGTACTGCATGGAGAATGAACTCAATGGTTTCATTATCTGGGAAATTTCTGGGGATCTCATGCTTGACGGCTCTACACCTCTGATAGACGCAGTTCACACGAAGCTCCGGGATTCAAATCTGGATTGCAAAGATTTTCGTTATAAGGATACGCTGCCTTCTCCAAGCGCCACACCAACGACTAGCCCATCCCTTCGTCCTACGCCCCGTCCAACTCCTGTTAGGACTCCAAATCCAACAAAACTCCCCACAAATCCTCCCGTGCAGGCTATGTCGAGTTCTGTTCCGCCGCCACCACCACCACCACCTACGCGGCGACCTTCAATAAAACCAAGTCCAAAGCCATCCTCAAAGGATGTTGTTGAATCAATTTATTCGGCTTCCACCTCGGTTCAGATTGTCGAACCAAAACCAACAAAATTGCCGACGCAACGACCTACAGTGAAGATAACTCCGAGGCCAACTCGAAAACCAACATCACCGAGGCCCACCGTCTCCATCTTAAATTTCTTGTCATCAAGCTCTGCGTCGTCGTCGTCGTCAGCATCATCATTTGTCGCGCCGTCTCCTTATTCCCATTCAAAGCCACGAACACGTCGACCAACCCGGGCACCAACTCCGCGGCTTTCAACTGCAAGCGATTTCGTACAGGTAGGTACGCATATGAAAGGTGAGGAGCCTAAACCATCTCGTAATCCTCTCGACCCAAGCGTTAGTAGTTTCCTCGCGAGTTTCGTGGAGACCCAGAATCAAGATCGTCCAATGACAAAGAAGGCTAGTACGAAGAAGAAGAAGCAAAAGAAGATTGTAGCAAACAGCGCTACCAAAAAAGGCAAAAAGAAGAAGAAGAGACCCACATAATGATTTAATATTATAGAAATAGTTGTATCATATGTTATCTCAACCTCATCCTACCTCACATCTAAGCCATTCCTTTATTCTTGAGGAAGAAGGACGTGTCAGGCTCCCTTCCTCTGAAAGCTTTGAACAGGTCTTGTGGTGCAACAGTGTTGCCAGCAGAGTAGATAAATTTGCGACAACGCTCTGCAGTTTCGGCGTCGAAAACGTCACCTGCTTCCTGGAATGCGGCAAACACATCATTATCGACTGTGACGAGAACCATGAAAGAAATCACAATTTGAGCATGAATAGTCTGGGCAGAGCACGAGAAAAGAAGATATAATGAACAAGGAAACTTACGAACTTGTGCCCATTGATACACATAATAACCTGATGCATATGAACTGCTCGCAAAAAGATGGGCAAAGTGTGCTGGCCTGTGCCTCATGACAATGCCTTGAGGCATGCCGATCTCAGCAAGATATTTCTTCTCAAACTCGGAGAGGTCAAAATCATCGTCATACTCAGATAGGCTATGGACAGCCATATCAAGAAGTGCACATGCAGTATACTCAACAGTGGCGAAGCCCTCATTAAAGAGAGAAGCAGCCTTGAGCCTTGCCAAAAGCTCATCAGGGACAGTCTCCCCTGTCTTGTAATGCTTTGCGTGCTGCTTCAAAACGGCAGGTTCTTCAAGCCAATGTTCCATGAGCTGAGATGGCAACTCAACGAAATCTTTGAGCACACTTGTGCTTGCGAGATACTCGTAGGTTGCATCACTCAGCATGCCGTGATGACCGTGGCCCATCTCATGAAATAAAGTTGTACCATCGTCAAAGCTGAGTAGCGTTGCGCCAGATCCCTTTGCAAAATTGTTGTTATTCGAAACAATGGGAATGCCCTCGATGGGATCAGATCCTGCAACGAGATTCTTGGTTTGTGTACGATATTCACTCATCCATGCACCAGAGCTCTTGTGTGCCCGAGAAAAGTTGTCGTGTAAGAAGATTGCAACGAGCTCATCCTCTTCGGGTGCGTCCTTTTTCACCCTGCGCACTTCATAAACATTTACGTCTTTGTGATAAGCCTTTATGTCATCTCTCTTGACGTATTTCAAGCCATACAACTTATTGGAAACGTCAAAGACAGCGTTGGTCACAGCATCTAAACTCAAGTATGGCTTCAACTCACTTTCGTCAAAGTTGAAGTTAGCTTGACGAACCTGTTCCGCATAGAATCTCCAGTCCCAAGGCTGAATTCCGCCCTCCAATTCGTCACCCTTCTCGGATAAGAACGACTCCATCATCTCCCTCTCCTTATTAGCAGCTTCTTTGGCTCTTTCCCACACATCCATACACAAGTTCATAACGTTTTCGGGAGTTTGCGCCATGGTGTCTTCTGTTTGGAAATTGGAAAAGGTTGTATGACCCATCAGATTTGCCTGTCGCTTCCTAAGACGCAAGATTTTCGTAGCAATCGACAAATTGTCACGTTCCTCCGACAGCTCTCCACGAGACGTCCAAGCTTCGAATGCCTTCTTTCTCAAGTCACGACGAGTGGAATACGTAAGGAATGGTTCGACCAAGCTCCTTCCAAGAGTAATGACATACTCGTCCTCTCCTTCGTGACCACGATCAATAGCAGCCTGTCTCGCAGCGGCAACCAAATCCTCGGGACATCCTGCCATGTCCTCTGCTGTAATCACCATTTCCCACGTCTCTTCATCCTTGAGAATGTTTTGCATAAATTTCGTCTGTAGAGTGGCCAATTCTACTTGGATATCACCATATTCCTTCTTCTCTTCCTCATTTAACTTCACCCCCATTCGGACAAAGGCAGTGTAGACACGCTCTGCCAAACGTACCTGCTCCTCAGTCCACTCCCCCTTCTTGGCCATTTCTTCACGTACATCATACATGGACGTCACCTTTTCAAACAATCCAGGGATATTGTAACACTTGGTTCGATGACGTGACAAAATCGGAGCCATGGCACTCTGAACTTCTTGCATATCTGGTGTATTGAGTGATGAGATATAATTGCCGTAGACACCACCAACCTTGCTGTAGAGACTTCCGGCACGATCGTAGGCACCCAAAATAGAGTCAAAATCAGTTTCAGTGGATGAGGCGATGGCCTCGAGGTCGGCAATGTGGGCCTCCATGGCAGTCTCCAACGCCGGCTGGAAGTGACTAGGGTTAATTTCCTCAAAGGGAGGAAGATGGAAGGGCTGTGCAGCCCAACTTTCGAGCAACGGGTTGGCAGTAGAAACGGAGGTATTCTTGCACATGTTATTATCGGCGGCTGCGGTGGTGGAAATAGAAAGAGCGGTTGTTGTCAATGCGGGTGTTAGAGCTCTTGGACGAAAGGCCGTGGTAGTTTGGAAGGCCCTGGCAGTAACTAGCTGGATAGCAACACTCCACGCTCTCATTGGTCGGAAACACAGGGTGTTTGTTAGGTTAGGATCACTCTGTACTAGCGGTGATGCTGGCTCAGAATTTTATGAGGAAGGAATCGAAGAGGAAGAACGAAAAAGATGAAGCCAGCCAAAGTTCATTTATTTTCAGGGCTGAGCAGATTCAATGCGCTTATTGTGCCCTGGATCATACTTGCTTTGTATGTTGGTTCTCCTCGACGTAATCTTGCTCCTTAACAGAGTTACTAGTGTAGCAAAAGAATTGGGTCATCGATACGCACTCCTAATCATTACTTTTTTACATGGATACACTGAATACTAACACTCTAATTCGAAGCTGAATTTGATCTCTTATTCTCACTCTTTGCCGGTGGTTGCTCAATCTTTCCCACAAACTGAGGTGGAGGATGAATCCCCTCCATGTCACCTTCTACTTCCCAAGCCAATTCAGGTATTACTCCTGACAAGCCCATGACTGTAGGAGAGTTATACAAGGTTTGTGGCTTCTTGCTATTTTTCTGTCGGAAACCAAGCTTGTGCTGGGAGTAGTATTGACCAGCGGTGGTGGGATAGAGAACAAAGGTGACTTGCTTTTGATTCCAAATGGCTTCTTTTTCGTAAGCAATCGTGCTACTGCTCTTCTTTTTGTCTGTACTTGACTCTTTGTAAATGTAGATCCCATTGGCTGGTTGTACGCCGCATCCCATCACTACAACTTTCAGGATCTTATCGGCTGGCGAAGAAGATGATGAAGTCTCTTGATTCGTCTTGTACATGATTTCATCGGATCTCTTGGCATCCTTCTCGTTGACAACTTGTTTCTTGGATGCCTCATCCTTGACTGTCAACATTTTCTTCGCTCCCACCAGTGACGCCTCCAACAGTTCAACTTTGGACGCCACATCTAGACTTTCATACATTTCGAAGGGTTTAGCGTCCTTGTTCTCCAAATGTGCGGCCAGTTTGTCCACGGCCGATTTACCAGAGAGGGCAGCTAAACATCTCGACTTGAGCGATCCAGCGCCTACTTCGCTCATTACCTGAGGATACTGCAATCCAAACTTAAGGTAAAACAATGCCTCAGAGGGAGCTATTTTGGGCATGTATTGGACGTGAGTGAGCCAATAAAAATCTTCATCCGTAATATCCTCATCATCATCTTTCCTTGTCGAGGAGGAGGAGGCGTTTCTAGATTCATCCCCCGCATTATTGCCTCCAATCAAAGCTTCGTCTTTTGACTGTTCTAATTCCGTACGCAGACGTAACCATGTCGCCACCTTCTCACTTAACTCCTCACTAGAACACTCCAACTTTTCCCATTGTACCAAACTCCTCATTAATACCGGACGAAGATGTTTTACCGAATTGATATTGAGTTTGTCCATTCTCTCGGCCATGATTTTAATCGCCTTATCTCGCAATTCAAAGTCTTTCAATTGATCTGCTAGTGCGCAATACATTGGTGCAGTGCCTATTTCCAAATCATTTGGTATAAATTTGGTGGAAATGCTCTTGTATAAATCCCGCAGATCAAATCGATTGGCCAAATAACGTAACGGTGGTGCATTTGATGTGGTGATTTTAAGTTCTTTTCCATACACATGGTCTAGAAACGCAGGAATGTGCTTGGCTGCCAATGGAGGGAGGTACAACTCAATCTTGTAATCGCTACGCTTTCCATTGTTTTGCAACTTTAGTTGCTCAATGACAAAGCCACTCTTGCGCCCCCCGTGAACTAGCAACAATGTGTGCACATAATAAGGCACACCACCACCCCCGCTGCCGTCATACACCAACAAAGTTAAATCGCTCATACTGGCGAAAGGATCAGCTCTCCAATCCAGTGTGAATGCCCCCTCCATATCTCTAGCTTGGCAGCCATTTTGGATATCGGTGCATTTGATAGCTTGAATCGAAGAGAGATCAGAGCAGCTTACTGCCATCGTAGCTTGCTCAAATTTCTTTTGAAGGTCAAAACCGTTGAATACCTTCTTTGTTTCTGCTGTGATTCCTTCTAAGGTGATCATGGTTGCTCTTGTTGCTGCGTTGTATTGTATATTATGATGCCGCCCGGCTTATTACTTTGCTCCTTCCGTATTTTTAGTCTTGTTGCCCTTCTTTGGCAGATGATTTCTCCTTAAATTAAATCAAGGGTAATGTTTCGAAGTTAACCGATGATGCCATCCAATTGAAATTATGATACTCCAACAAAGAACAATTCCATCCTATCGTGCTCCTCACTCCAAATTCAACTGCCTAGAGGTAGCCTCAACTCATGGAAAGGGCTGGCGATATATAGTGCGAATAACTCTTCACCAAAAACTCCTCACTCTCACCAAAATTTTACAACTTCACCAAAATTTGTTGTGAGAAAATGTAAGGAGAAAGCTCAAATCAGAAGAGAAGTCACTATGACACGAAAGGGGCTTTTCATCCACATTTTCACAACACAGAGCAGCCTCATACCTGCCAGCTAGCTCGGCACAAGCCAAAACATTAGTACTATTAGTATTGCTCAATCAAATGGCAGCGCATCCGCTGCCATCAATCGGCCAAGTAATATTGCACATCATATGCATACCAACATGAGATCAATTATTCAGAATCTACTCCTCATCGTCATCGGGTCGCTGCCCGCCACAAATGCATTCTACTTCCACATCGACTCCAGCACGCTGACTTGCAGCGGAGACCCATTCACTCAACTCATCTATACGCATGAATGTGTCGAACCAGAGTTCTACGGCAAAGAGCAGTTCTACGGCCCGGTATGTTACTGGGGAGACCATGTCATGATTTCAGGCAGTGTGATTGCAGAGACAAACTTCCCTGCGAACGGTCAAGTAATAGCCATACCAGAATTTCTTAGCTGGCAACGATACAACGATGTAGATATGCAGTCTTTGGGACGCGTCTGTGAAGTGCTTGACCCAATGGAAGGTCAAATGTGTGGCTATCCTGGAGCGTATGGATTCAACATTGATATAGTCCTCCCTTACAAGGAAGAAACCTGGTATCAGCAAGCTCTTGATTCTGTCACATCAATATCGATACACTTTCACAATAAATTTACATGTCAACAGGCCAAAGTTAGTCATAACGAAGAGACCAGAACTAGTCATAATCTTGCTAGTCACAATCTTGCAGTGGCAAAACAGGTATCTGGACTTGTTGGAGTTGGAGTTGCGTTTGGTGTACTGTTCGCAGTGTGGTTTAGAAAGAGACACCGTGGGGATCAGCAGCAAAATGAATGCGATGAAGAAAGTGATGATCAATATGATGATCAATATTTGGAAATGGGCCCGCAGCCAAATGGAACAAGCAGTTTACGAGCAACTGATCCAGTGGTACAATGGCGAAGAAGAGACTCTGTCATAGATGCGAATGAGATTCTGGATCAACAGAGAGTGATATATGGTGATGACATGGATCAATACAGATCAAGAGTTTAATGTAGTGCTAGAGGAAATATAGAGATTGTGTTTTTACTTGTGAATAAGACTTACAGATGTATTTTGTTCCTTGAGACTGTCTTCACTTACTCTTACAATACCCTTCCTTTGTGTAAGTAGTAAGTATGGTAGTGCACAAGAACAAGCTGTGGTAATGGTATAGAGAAGTAGGTACATAAGTACCAGCTTGAAGAGAAATGCAAGATCCGGGTCGAGCCCACTCCACTCGCTCCATAACGCTCCATGTTACTCTTACGTCAGCTCCATGTCACGAGACACCCGCTCCGAGACCCTCCGAGACAGACTCCGAGACACAGCGCAGAGACACTTCCATCTTCCATGACGATAGTTCCGAGACACTCCGAGGTCCGAGGAGACAGTTACTGATACGCTCCATGAGACACTCCGTGTGACAAAAGGCCCGGATCCCGGATCTTGCTGCATTCTCTTGACTTTCTTGAAGCAGATCTTAAATTTTGGCCTGCGTCATCCACTTCAAATGTCGTAGTTCCGTTCTGCTTCCACTTCCCTCCGCAAAATGACCCGACTTGAATTGAAGGCCTTCCCGATTCCCGAAACACCTCAACGCCGCCACCTTGCATTCGCTCCACAGAAGATTCACATCACTTCAACCACGCAACAAGTTCTTAAATATTTTACTTACTATCTTTCACGTACCACCCTCCCAGCCACACAGTGCCGATGATGGTAAGCAGCCATGAAACGAAGAGACCATTCTTCAGTATGGCCACTACGTCCTCTCATAAAAAGCGCAGCAGAGTAACTTGCAGCGGTGATGGCAGCAGTAGCTACCTACCAATGCCATCAACAGGAAACATCATGGCTTCGCCAACGGAAATAGAGAAGGAGAAGGAGAAGGAGTACGAGAAGGCAGTTGCCTTCCTACGGAAAGTTTCACTCGACGCAGGTGGCGGCTCTATCGCAGACCTCAAGGACTCCTCTTGGTGCTAATTTCAGAGACTGGTATTGGCGACTTGGTCAGTGACTTTTCATTGGCGTTACAGGTTGAATCGCCTTCCAAGTTGACCAATTCGAATGCGGGACATGCGAGACATCCTTTGTCGCCAAGCCGATCTCCGAAGATAAAAAAGACAGCTACCTCCACATGCCTTCTTGATCTAGCTACGAACTCATCGAGTAGCGCTACTTGTAATAACAGCAGCAGTAACAGCAGTACTGTTGATGATGAAGAAGTTGATGACTCTAGTCTTTTCTCGCTCCATCAGCAAGCCAGAGACGACATTTTTTCTGATAGTTGTAGCGCATCATCCGATTTTGGTGTTGGGTACTATGGTTTAAATGGCTTAGGAAACAAGCGCCGTTGCAGTAACCCTATTCGATGATATGATAAGAATAGTACAGGTACGAACTGCGCGCGTTGGAGCCAACGGTGGCTTCGCATGTGTTGTAACATATGCACCAACTTTTGAACATGTGAATGTTGTACATATATCATATCATCCTAATTGTAAATATTCCAATTTTGATACCAGAGTTTTAATGCAATTGCTACCCATTCACTACAACAAGTTAATCACAATTATTTGATATGTCAAGTGAAGAGCTGTGCTAAACAAATTATTTGTTCCAACTAAACTTGACGAATGCTCATGTTCATCCTCACTGAAGACAGAAAAGCTTCTGCAAATTTGAGTTCGACTTGAGTGGGAACATACTCCCGAGTAACCTCTGATGCTGCATCTCCTGTGCTGCTTACGAGAAGGCCTTCAATCACTCAGCTCTGGAAAGAGTGCCTTTTCTTCCGACTCGTGAGGAATTCTTTCATTATTATCGTCTTCATGCTCAAGAATTGTAGGTATGCCGTGAAAGTATCCACGACTCTTTCCGCTCAGAACCATACAATCACCAGCCTGTAGTAGTATCGCAGTGGGCAATTCCTCCCTTGTCTCTCGACCAAGAAGAAAGACTCCAGGTGCGCCGAGTGAGATTGTTACAAGTGGGAGTGATAGATTCGATTCCACATTGTCTTGATGCCCTCCAAGTCGATCTGATGGTCTCTGGAGATGGTAAAAGTTGCAAATGGCCATGTTGAAGTCAATGTTTAGATCTTTTTGACTTTGGTCGCCCTTCTGTATGGCCATTGAGGTTGCATGCTGTGCTAAGGATACAAGTCTAGAGTTCAATACCGCAGCACCGGAGATCAAATCATATCGTCGATCTCCCCAATTATAGTTGAATGCACCTAGATTCAGATAACGCAGTTTCGATAAAGGAAATGAGTCAATCTTCCTTTTCTTCAGTGCACTCTCCGAGTCATCTGAAGCTTTCTCTGTATATGATTGCATTTGAGGACCCCAGTTTGTTTGGCAAATGATACTGGCATCAGATGGTATCTGTAGCTGTGACTTGATGTTTTCTATTTGCTTTCGATGTTGTTTCCGTTGCGATTTTGAAGGATGTTTATTGGAATCGTTGTATGTACAGCACTTGTTTAGGGCGTCCGTGACGCTCGAGTAATCAAGATTCAATGGGCGCAAAGCCAATGCAGCGAGAGCAAGTTGATCAACTTTCCGTGGCACAAAATTGCGGAATATGAATGCCCCGTGCTCTTCTGCCAACAATGCAATTTGTAACTCTTGCTCCTCATCGGTGATGTCAGCTTTACACCCAAGTACGCGAGTTATCGTTTTGCTCGACTTCTTCGGTAATCCACAATTCCTTTTTAACATCGAGCGCAGTTGCTGCAGGGTCCGTATTCCACGCAGTTGCTTCTCTGCTTCTTTATATAAATCTTTTTCGCCACTGTTGTTTTCAGATGCAGTATTAACTGGCCAACTTCTTAGCAGTGACATAACCTCGGTGTGATTATCAGCCATGGCCAAATCTAATGCACTCTTGCCATCTGCATCCAACAGTAATGGAGAGATGTTGGCTTCTGAGAGCAACCATCGACACACGTCTAGGTGCCCGTTCATTGCAGCAACGTGTAGACAAGATCTTCCTTTTGGATCCTTTGCGTTTGGAATGATGGGGTATGATTTGCGAGAGATATGACGTAGTTGCTGCAAGTCACCGATGGAAGCAAAGTTTATTGTTTCTGTCTGGCGCTGCAGATTCTCGGTTGAAGTTGGATCAAGAATCGTTTTGTTAGTAACTAGTGTCTCTGCAACATTAAGCTCTTCAATGATTGAACGAATTGTATCATCAAGTTTGGAAGCAAGTGATGCGGTGACGCCTCTCTTCTCCAACTCCTCCAAAAACTTTGGCACATGTTCAGGTTCTACTCCATGAAAAACTGCAGCTCCACTACCTCGTTTTGTCGGTTTATCTTGCTTGACCATCGATTCCCAACAATCCTTTGAGTGCAACGTAATTGCTGCCTCTCTTGACGCCCTAACTTTCGCTCCACCCCGTCGAGACATTTCGGTCATGAATCCACGCACAGCAGAATCCAGTTTAGCTGTGAAAAGCCATTTTGCAAGCAGTGGTCCATCTTGAAGAGCAGTTATTAGCGCCCTGCCCTTTGAACGGAGACATCGCATGCGCAGCATCACCGAGTAACATCACGCGTGAAGGGATTCTTCCGTGCACTTCGAGTTTTTGACGATGCTCAATGAATGTTTGTGGATCACGATCTAGTAAGGCAGTGCCCCAAACAGTGTCTAATTGTGTGTCTTTCACCATGTCTGGAAATGGCTCATGCCATTCTTTGCATCGATTGAGAACTTCTTGTTGCATTTCTTTTTGTGATAACTTTACTCAGTCGTTTGCTCTCAGTTGCATCTGCCGGAAATGATAACTGCCACATTGTCCGTCTTCGATTGGAAGTAGATATTCGACTCCCCTCGAATGGCATTATGAACAGACGATGAAATCCATCCAATGTGTAGAAACCTCTTTCGTCTATATGTGGATGAAAATGATTTGTAATACCCAGTATTATGAAGATTCCAATTTGCTTTGGGACATGTGTCTGTATCAACTTTGTCTACGCCATAGCTTGTTTTTGTAGTGGGCAGTGCAGTTTGAAGATATTGTTTAGGCAACTGCACTATTGACTCCATCCGCCCCTATTAGCAGGTCTACTTCATCAGGTGGTTCCATCCGTCAAATGTTAGTAGCACTGGACGTTAGATGATCATCACTAGACATCTTCTTGCATTGCTTGTTACCGATTTGATCTATTTTCCCCATCATTGCACGATCGACATACGAAAGCAATCGCTTGCCCCATGAAATACTAACATTGATATCAACATCATTTGCTTGCAGTGTCTTCCATAAAATCGATCGAAGTTCACTTCTTGGGATACGTAGGTTACCTCTTTGCCCACTTCCTCGCTTTACTTAATTCTTCTTGTTTGTAAAATGCATTTCCAAAATACCCTTTAATGACACCTTCGGCAGTGAAGAGGTAATGACATCGACTGGGACAATCTCGTTTCGCCACTTCTTCTAATACACCTAACTTTTGCAATGGACCATTAGGATCATAAGTGAGTGTCATCCCATAGCCTTCTTTTCTATCGGAGAATGATTTGTCTCTTTCGTAGATTGTAATTTCATATTTTGTTGCAGGTTGTGTAGATTGCTTCTTTTCGTTTTGCATGTTGATAATGGCAAGTGCAGCAGAGATTCCGCCAAGACCACTCCCGATGATTGCTACGTGGCATGTTTTGGTGGTTGCTACTTTTCCCTCCCTGCTGATTGACTGCTGCCTTGGCGACGACATCATAATATTATGATTATTCCGAACTCAAAAGATAAAGATCAATATTTTGAACTCATGTTACACTGTTTCAACAAATGTTTAGATAATGTCGCCTCTGAGAGGGAACACCGGGCATATGAATTTCTGACACTAGTGCCTCGAGAGAGATAGCTAGAAGTACATACTGCCCAATTAATTTCCATGGTCAGCATCAGCGTGTAGGCGTGCCGTGTGGCGTGTGGCCTCGTGTGGCGGGCGTGTGGCGTGTAGTAGGTGTGGAAATGACGTCATCGTATGTGTCACACATGTGTGGTTACAACATCAATTCAATTGCAATGCGCCTTCCTACCTACTTTATTGGGCAGTCATCGCGTTCGTCCAGCATTCCTTCAACCCTGTCTACAAATACCAACCAGGACAGTAAAATAGTACGGCCCGAAGTCAAATTTAGCTGTCCGGTAGTACCACTTTAAACATAAACATAGCGTATCTATTGTCATCAATATGCGCAAGAGCAGCTTCTAGTGGCCCATTATCATTATACTCGGTGGCGACACAATACAAGAACATTAGCACTGCTCAGACGGATTGCAACTGTAATTAAAGCCATGCTGCAGCTTCTGATCTGTCGACAGCACTACATTCCACTATAATGTATCATTTGTTATCAATATGCACATGCGCTGGCGGTGGCCCGTCATACTTGGTGGCGATACCTGATCTGAGACTGTAGCATCGAAAGAGGAGATGAAAGTAAAATTGTTTGAGACGACCTTCACCTCAGAAGATCTTGATTGAAAGCACGGGTGGGACTGATACTGATAGGGCAAAAGCAATCGCGAAAGAAGGTCAAAAGCAATCTCGAAAGATGTAGCAATAGAAATCATGAGGGATGGGTTGGAAGTCTTGGAGGGTATTATCTTTGGAATTTAAAGAGTATCTTTGTTCCATTCTTTTTTTCTGACGAGAGCCAGAAACGATTCGAGCGCAAATTATATATAATCACGGACAGAAGTCAATGAGTCTTGATATTTTCACGACGTGTATTATATTGGCCCTGCCTCAAGATTCTTCCTCAGATGATTTTAATGAAGCGGATGCTTTTAATCAAGTCCATCCCAGCCGTAAATGGTAGGAAACGTACAGCATGAGAAGTCGAAGAAACGCCGCACAAGAGACCTCGACGATGCAGCCACTTGCTATTGCTAGTCCAATTCATGTGTAGGTATGAGCGCAAATAATTTCTCCCGTGGTTCTTTCGTGAAAGGGTTCCCATGATGTAAGGGACGATTGAACATGAGTTCCTATGATGGCGACGGAAGCTACAGTGGGATATTCAGAGAAGATCATATTTTACGATATTCAGATCTTCTCGTGATTCACGAGAAACGAGAAGTATCTATTATGATCCTCATAAGTACATAATGTGGTAGCATCAGTCTTCGGGTTCTCGATTGCACTTGTGGGAGCTCTTTTTAACCAACTCGGTCAAGCTGAAGGTAACACTCATATATAGTTCACTCAAATAAGATAACATTCAATTCCATCGATGAAGCTAACTCAACTTACCGTTAGCACTGTTTAAACAAGATATATAATACGGAATTAATACCTCAGCTCTAGACTAGAGACGTTACTACATTCACATGGGAGCAACTTCATCAATCTACTCTTACAAAGGTGAACAGCTCCGGAACAGTCCGAAATCATGGCAAGAGAATGGGGAGGAAAGGATCCTGTTCGGGCATTGGGTGTTGAGTGGAGATCAAACAGGAAGTGTAAGAGAAAGTGGAGATCCAGGAGGAAGTATCGCTGTTCGATACGTCATTCAAAATAATAAGGAAATTACTCAAGTCTGGTCTAGTCCAAATTCAGATTTGATTTGAACTCCAAACCCGTCAGAGAGTGGTGTGGGAATCCTACCTCGGATAAGGCAGATACCCTATGCAGAAATGGCCATACAATTCAAGTAAGACTCGACAATCCAGATAATTCTGGATCTGAAGACCAGTCTTTGCGTGTTTTGTTGAGCGGGAGGGATCTCGATAGTGAACCGGATGATCGTAACACTTACACGCCGCTTAATTGGGCTTGCGCTAATGGTCGGGTTGATGCGATCAAGCTCTTATTGAAAACGGGGCAAAAGTCGACGACAAGAATAATTACGGAGGCACGCCGCTCCATTATGCTTGCTGTAAGGGGCACGTTGATGTGGCCAATCTTCTCATTGAAAAGGGAGCAGATGTCAATGCCAAGGATAATGATGGAATTACGCCACTCCATTATGCTTGTGGTCATGGACAAGTTGATATGGCCGAGCTTCTCATTGAAAAGGGAGCAGATGTCAATGCCAAGGATAATTGTTGGGTTGCTACGCCGCTCCATCTTGCTTGCGGTCGTGGACATGTTGATATGGCCGAGCTTCTCATTGAAAAGGGAGCAGATGTCAATGCCAAGGATAATTGTTGGGTTGCTACGCCGCTCCATCTTGCTTGCGGTCGTGGACATGTTGATGTGGTCAAGCTTCTAATTGAAAATGGAGCAGATGTCACTGCCAAGAATAATAATGGAGGCACGCTGCTCCATCATGCTATGACAAATGATGTGGTCAATCTTCTCATTGAAAAGGGAGCAAACGTCAATGCCAGGAATAATGATGGGGTTTCGCCGCTCCATCTTGCTTGCTGTAAGGGACAAGTTGATGTGGCCAAGCTTCTCATTGAAAAGGAACAGATGTCAATGCCAAGGATAATTATTGGGCTGCTACGCCGCTCCGCTGGGCTATGATTGAAGACAAAGAAGAAATGGTCAATTTTATGGTTAAAGAGGAGATGAAAGTGTTAGGGACCACCTCCACCTCAGAAGAGCTTGATTGAAAGCCGGCGGGACTGATACTGATAGGGCCGTGAAAGAATAGGGGCAAAAGCAATCACGAAAGAAAGAGCAAAAGAAATCGAAAGGGAAGGGTTGGAAGTCTTGGATGGTATTATCTTTTGAAAGTTGTACCGAAGCAGGTCCCTTTTAGTATCATAGATATCTAATCTGATTAACTTTCTGTGCATTTGGCCAGCCCACACTGGACTTCTCGGATCAGCTATGAGGCTGTAGCATCGCTTCTACGCACGGCAGCTGTCTCAGCAGTGCTAATGTGACTGTAACGTATCGCAATGGAGCATAATAAGCCACTAGAGACGGCTCATGCACATATTGACGATGATAGATACGACAAGGATAATTGAAGTTCTGCCCGCCAGCTCACACTGGACCTCTCGGATCAGCTATGAGGCTGTAGCATCGCTTCTACGCACGGCAGCTGTCTGAGCAGTGCTAATGTGCCTGTTTCGTATCGCAATGGAGCATAATAAGCCACTAGAAGCGGCTCATGCGCATATTGACGATGATAGATACGACAAGGTTAATTGAAGTTCTGCCCGCCAGCTCACACTGGACCTCTCGGATCAGCTATATATGAGGCTGTAGCATCGCTTCTACGCACGGCAGCTGTCTGAGCAGTGCTAATGTGCCTGTATCGTATCGCAATGGAGCATAATAAGCCACTAGATGCGGCTCATGCGCATATTGACGATGATAGATACGACAAGGTTAATTGAAGTTCTGCCCGCCAGCTCACACTGGACCTCTCGGATCAGCTATGAGGCTGTAGCATCGCTTCTACGCACGGCAGCTGTCTCAGCAGTGCTAATGTGCCTGTATCGTATCGCAATGGAGCATAATAAGCCACTAGAAGCGGCTCATGCGCATATTGACGATGATAGATACGACAAGGTTAATTGAAGTTCTGCCCGCCAGCTCACACTGGACCTCTCGGATCAGCTATATGAGGCTGTAGCATCGCTTCTACGCACGGCAGCTGTCTGAGCAGTGCTAATGTGCCTGTATCGTATCGCAATGGAGCATAATAAGCCACTAGATGCGGCTCATGCGCATATTGACGATGATAGATACGACAAGGTTAATTGAAGTTCTGCCCGCCAGCTCACACTGGACCTCTCGGATCAGCTATGAGGCTGTAGCATCGCTTCTACGCACGGCAGCTGTCTCAGCAGTGCTAATGTGCCTGTTTCGTATCGCAATGGAGCATAATAAGCCACTAGAAGCGGCTCATGCACATATTGACGATGATAGATACGACAAGGATAATTGAAGTTCTGCCCGCCAGCTCACACTGGACCTCTCGGATCAGCTATATATGAGGCTGTAGCATCGCTTCTACGCACGGCAGCTGTTTGAGCAGTGCTAATGTGCCTGTATTGTATCGCCATGGAGCAAAATGGGCCACTAGAAGCGGCTCATGCGCATATTGACGATGATAGATACGACAAGGTTAATTGAAGTTCTGCCCGCCAGCTCACACTGGACCTCTCGGATCAGCTATGAGGCTGTAGCATCGCTTCTACGCACGGCAGCTGTCTCAGCAGTGCTAATGTGCCTGTTTCGTATCGCCATGGATTCTAATTAGCCACTAGAAGCGGCTAATGCGCATATTGAACATGATAGATACGATTTGGTAGATCGAGGTGCTGCTGGTGAGCCCGCACTGGATCTCTCGTATCAGTTATGAGGCTGTAGCATCGCTTCTACATGTGCTTTCCGCCTAAGCAGTGCTAATGTGCTTGTGTATTATCGCCGCGGCATATCATCAGCCACTAGATGCGGCTCATGCGCATATTGACGATGATAGATACGACAAGGTCTCTTGAGGTGTTTCTGGCCAACCCACTCTGGACCTCTCGGATCAGCTATGAGGCTGTAGCATCGCTTCTACGCACGGCAGCTGTCTCAGCAGTGCTAATGTGCCTGTATCGTATCGCCATGGAGCATAATGGGCCACTAGAAGCGGCTCATGCACATATTGACGATGATAGATACGACAAGGATAATTGAAGTTCTGCCCGCCAGCTCACACTGGACCTCTCGGATCAGCTATGAGGCTGTAGCATCGCTTCTACGCACGGCAGCTGTCTCAGCAGTGCTAATGTGCCTGTATCGTATCGCCATGGAGCAAAATGGGCCACTAGAAGCGGCTCATGCGCATATTGACGATGATAGATACGACAAGGTTAATTGAAGTTCTGCCCGCCAGCTCACACTGGACCTCTCGGATCAGCTATGAGGCTGTAGCATCGCTTCTACGCACGGCAGCTGTCTGAGCAGTGCTAATGTGCCTGTTTCGTATCGCCATGGATTCTAATTAGCCACTAGAAGCGGCTAATGCGCATATTGAAGATGATAGATACGATTTGGTAGATCGAGGTGCTGCTGGTCAGCCCGCACTGGATCTCTCGTATCAGTTATGAGGCTGTAGCATCGCTTCTACATGTGCTTTCCGCCTAAGCAGTGCTAATGTGCTTGTGTAGTATCGCCGCGGCATATCATCAGCCACTAGATGCGGCTCATGCGCATATTGACGATGATAGATACGACAAGGTCTCTTGAGGTGTTTCAGGCCAACCCACTCTGGACCTCTCGGATCAGCTATGAGGCTGTAGCATCGCTTCTACGCACGGCAGCTGTCTGAGCAGTGCTAATGGGCCTGTATTGTATCGCCATGGAGCATAATGGGCCACTAGAGACGGCTCATGCGTATATTGACGTTGATAGATACGATTTGGTAGATCGAGGTGCTGCCCGCCAGCTCACACTGGACCTCTCGGATCAGCTATATATGAGGCTGTAGCATCGCTTCTACGCACGGCAGCTGTCTGAGCAGTGCTAATGTGCCTGTATCGTATCGTCATGGAGCATAATAAGCCACTAGAAGCGGCTCATGCATATATCGACGATGATAGATACGACAAGGATAATTGAAGTTCTGCCCGCCAGCTCACACTGGTCCTCTTTGATCAGCTATGAGACTGTAGCATCGCTTCTACGCACGGCAGCTGTTTGAGCAGTGTTAATGTGCCTGTATCGTATCGCGTTGGAGTGTAATTAGCCACTAGAAGCGGCTCATGCGCATATTGACGATGATAGATACGACAAGGTTAATTGAAGTTCTGCGCTCCAGCTCCCAATGGACCTTTCGGATCAGACATGAATATGTGGCTGTAGCATCTCTTTTACGCATGTGAGCCCTCTGAGCAGTGCTAATGTGCTCTGGCTCAGTTTATATTGAATGAAGGCACTTGTTGAATGTAACTGCTTGAGAAAGTTTCTGTCTCTCTGCCTCTGCGCTCGTCATACTGTACTTAACCTTTCTATAGCACTTACTGCTTTTGTCTGCTCGGTTAAAATGAGTCGTCAAATTTTACCCGAGATCTATGAGACATATGATTCGTGAAGGCGGAGACTCGAGATGTATTGGATATCTCTATTTGTATTACTTAGGAAGAGAGAAACGAAGCTGCTTTATTCAGGGCCCAATTTCATGATTATGTTTTTTTCCTATTCTTGCATCCCGCTATTGCTCATACACTCGGAACTCGGAGGATACCTCCATCACGGCAAGAGAGAATGGCTAATACTCTTTTGCTACAGAAATACTCTTCTACTTCTTCTGTTCATGGTGACGGTTATACATGTCACGCCCTCCGGAGCCGCAGCTTTAGCCACATCAACTTCATGGTCATCGGCGGCAGATTCAATCATCAAGAACGATACCGCCGAGAAGCAGACACAACTTTGCAATCGCCCCAGCAGCACTGATCAAGCGCAGAATCATTCTTCGTCTTTCGAAACTAATGCTCATTCTGATGATGGTAGAGAAAAGAAACGTAATCCTGAAGCGGTGGATTCAAACAGCAGCAAACAGATGAAGAAGAAGCGCAGAAGGTTGATGCCTTCACCACTAATTTGATCGGCATTCTCAAACCCGCCGGCAGCATCAAAGAGGGGGCTTCCAAATACACTGGTGTCTACTTCGATAAAGAGACGAATAAGTGGACAGCGCAAATCCAAATCGATGGAAAGAAACATCACATTGGATGGTTTGATGAGAATGAGGAAGAGGCTGCATCTGCCTATGCTCGTGCAGTTATTCCAGTACAAAGGTGAAGGTGGACTAGACAAAGCGAGGGAACGAAAAATCATCTGGACCTTGACTTGTTATCGATTTGAGTGGTGTTCCTGAACAGCCGCCAATTCTGAAGTCTTCTGGCCAAATCAAAGAGGGGGCTTCCAAATATGCTGGAATCTGTTTCAATCAAAGGAAGAAGAAGTGGGTTGCAAGAATCATTGTCAAAGGAAAGCGAGGATTCATAGGATATTATGAGAATGAGGAAGAGGCTGCAGCTGCAGTTGATTATGCTCGTTCTGTATTCAAGTACAAATTCAAGTATAAAGGTCAAGAAAAACATCTGGAGTTATAAACGGTTTGAGGTTGTTTGATGGAGATGTATTGCGACAGTGGATTCATGACGAACCTTTTCATTCGTCGACCTTTTTTCAGTCCACTTACCCAATGAAGGCAGCTTGCAGATACACTCTCATAACAAAATACAGGCAGTGGATGGAAGCGTATTCACATCATAACATGGTGGATTTTGTAGTTGCATTCCATGCGAAGTAAGTTAAGTTGTTCATTTTTAACAAGAGGTCAATTTCAACTGAACACAGTCAAATATTAGAGTTCTCCATGTGTATTTCAGCATGTAGACCGACATTTTGTACTCTATGTCTTTTCTACTTTCTTGGCCACAGATGGAAGCGTAACAGTAGCTTTCGTGAATAGATAATGGCAACCAAATCAAGCGCAATAGCAATAGTCAGCCGTGACAAATAATGCGTCACCTCCTTCCCAAAATACATTCCACTACCAAACAAACCGAACCTTCATTATCTACACGAAAGCATTTCATCCAACACCACCTCACCATTGCCTCACCGCCAAACAAGATATTATCGAAGTCATTATGAGCAATAACAGCTCTCTCCTTCCACTCATTCTTCCACCATTTCCCATTTTATATCGCATTTGCTCCAAAATCAACAAGCTCGGATCATCACCCCGCTTGTCTGCTTTGCCTTCCAGTGGTGGATATGATAGACCTTTAGATGATTTGGAAGAAGATTTAGATGTTTTGATTGACTTACTCTTAGAACTTTTGCCCGCATACCCAGCAAATATCTTCGATGATTTAGTTGTGCTGAGATTGGTTGATAGAGAAGCACTTTGACTGTATCCAGGCTGGTCATCGTCAACGTCAATCTGAGATGTGGTAAAGATTGGATCACTATTGTCTCCGAAAATTTCTTCAAAAATTTCTTCAATCGATTGAGGTCGAAGTGTTGGTGAAGATGGTGATACATCGCCTAGCCTCATGATTGGAGCCTGCGGAATGGCACGACAAGGAGTGATTAAGTTAGAAACCTATATTGAACGCAGATGCAATTCAAGCAAGAAATCGTTTTGTTCCACTACTCACCAGCTTATAACAATAAGAATCAATCCCAACGTTCTCAGTCGATGCAATCTCTCCTTGTCCGCTATTGTCTCCTTTCCAAGTAGCACCTTCTCCTCCCATATTCAATACCATTGCTTCTACGTCGGACCCTGCATCGAAGAGACAATAACATCGTTTACTAGATCCATCTACAATTAGCCATTCAAATCCTCTCAACTTTCCTTTTGACCGGAACACATCACATGATTGTCCACAGACTGAATCATCGTGGGTAGCTGTAGCGCTAGTTAGGCGTATATTCGAATACATTTTCCCATTATTGTCGCGGCAAGAACCATATCCAACGTATTCGAAGCCACCTGTAGCTATGGCAGTAGCTCGTTCGAAACGATGAGCAACAGCGAGGAGCAGTGCCGCTATCACTGCTACTGTTGGTGATGCAAGTGCTTGCTTCATCATTGCCATGGCTTTATCCTTCCCGACCCTTCGTTGGCTGGAGCATGATACTTGGTGAGAGATTTTGAAGAACTCACGCTGTGAGGCGAGGCAGGATCTCTCGACAATTTTGGCGCCGAAGATGCCAAAATTTGGAGTTGGTGCCGTACCGGAACCGATGAGACAGTTTGAAGACAGAGAAGATACTCCATTATCCTCCATTCTCAACCAATGAGAAGGATCAGCACTGAAATACATCTTATCGATATGAGCATGAGCAGCTTCTAGTGACCAATTATGATTGATTGTATTATTATCGAAGTAAAACATACTGATAATGCAAACTGGACAAGTACCAACGATGCAGATGCAGGATACATGATGCAGGATGCAGTCTCGTAGGTGAGATTTTACTATATAGCTCGATATTAACTCATGTGTCCAACACGGTTGAAGTTGACACAGACAGGCGATCACTGCTCTTACAAACAGATTCGATAGCAGAGAAGGAAAGGGTTCAGATTGTATATCCCAAAAGTTCATCCGAAGAAGTAACTTCTTGCTCCAACGAGAGACTTTGGGATATAGTCAAGCAAGACCGTATTTTGAACACAATGAGAGTAAAAACAGTATTTGAACATGAGGACGAGGATTAGGACGAAGCCAATAGAAACGGAAGTATGCATTTGAAGGAATTAAAAGCAAACGAGATTTGTTGAGAGAGTTTACGTGCATAAGGGGTACTCTTCGTTACCGTAGCAACGTTTGACGTTATGTACCGTAGTAACTGACGTTACCGCAATAACGTTTGAATGTTGAGAAATCGGTCGAATTATGATCATAAGACAACGCTCATACGACAGCAAAAAGATACACACATATATAGGAGAATATTTCGTGTTACGCTACACACACACCCTTTTTCTAACTTTCTTGGACAAGATTCCAAGACAGTATTCACTGTGTGCCATGTGTCCATCTGGATACCAGGCATCTCTCCTGTCTTTCCTGTCCACAAAAAGGCAAACCACATGATTTAGTGCCAGCGAATGGAGATGGAGGTTGGAGGAAGGAGGAGGTGAAGGAGATATACAGACATTCAAGAAGAAGAGGAGCAAAACAAGACTTCTTCGGCCCAACGTACCAAGGAATCATTGGTTCTTATCTCTGATATCACGTCTGATAACATTCCAATCTATCTCTCACCAAGGGTAAATCAGCTCTCTCACGAAGAGAAAAATAGACAGCTGTGTCGCAAAAAGAGAGTACAAAGACCGGGAATCGAAGAGATGTCTCTTCTGTTTGGGTAAGCTCCAGCTACATACTCCTACATAGCTTCTGCCAGGTCGTCGATTTGTGCAAAAATGAGTAAGATAGTACAAGGAGAGGGAATCGAACCATGGTGAAAAATGGCTCCTACAACCCCCAAAGCTTGCAGTGGCAATCTTCATCCCTTGGCCATTATATAGGATCTTATCGATCCTTACTTACCACCATCAGCCTGATATTAAAATTCGACTCGCAAGCTGAATGAACTCAATAAGTAGTACAGTAGGCTCCAGCTAGCTTCTGCCAGGTCTCGGATTTTGCAAAAAAGAATTTCTGTTGATACTGTAAAGCAATCCTCTTCTTTGTAGAAGGAGCAAAAACAGCAAAAATACAATCACTGAGAATCGAACTCAGGACCTCAGCCGTGTTAAGGCCGCGTCATAACCAACTAGACCATGACTGCACATGTGAATGTCTCACTCTTTGTAATACATGATATAATTCTGCGCTGCGCTGGGAATGGAAGCAGTAACTGGTAACTGCCAACTCTCTTTTCAATGTTGATGATGTTTCTCACCTTCATCCAGTCTCATGTGTGATGCAGTCGAGCGCAGCGATACACTGCAACTGCAACATATGTGATCTATCCTGGACACAACATTATATATTGTACTTTCACAGCTAAGCTGAACGGAGGAAAATTTACAGCATTGTTTCAGAGGTTGATGTAGAAAAAATCTTTGAGCAGCATGCTGTTGATGCAGATGAAGACAAGATCCAAATGAAATATTTCTACTATTGTTAGTTTCATGTTCATGTTGTGAGTTAGTGTGTCTCCGGTTGTCCAAGCTTCGGTAGAAGATTAGAGCTGTAGTTCTTTTGATTATGGTGGTGATGGATAGAGGGAGGTGGGCTCAAATTTTGCTGCGGTGTTTCTCCTCCTCCTCCTCCTTCGTCAGATAATTTTTGAATTTGGGAGTCCGTCTCTACTGGAGTTTAGAGCCGAAGCTTGCTGCTTTTTTCTTCGCATATTGTTATTGAATTGTAGACAATAGGAGAGTTAGTTATTTTATTGGTAAAACTCAGATATTCTGAACTAGTGTCAAAATTTTATGGCGGACTTTTTGTGCGCTCTCACGCGCGCATATAGTATGAAACACTAGTAAATGAGATGAGATTGAATATTCAATCTCATTTCGGATGAGCACGGCCTTACCAACCTCTTTCCCGCCAGAAACCGTCAGTCAGTCACGGGTTAATCCGTGACTGAATTCTACTGTGCCTTCATCAAGTCGCATAGAGACTGCAGCATCGCCGCTACAAGTGTAGTCCTCATGAGCCGTATACATTTCCTTCTATACTATCGTTGCCAACTATAATGAACCACCAGCAGTGGCTCAGGCTCATATCCACGTCGCTACAGACATTGTAATGGTGAAAGACGGAGCTAGCTCTACGCTCGATTGGCCTTCATCAAGTCGCATACGAGGCTGTAACGTCTCCGCTACAAGTGTAGTCCTCATGAGCCGGTTACATTTCCTTCTATACTATTGTTGCCAACTATAATGCACCACCAGCAGCGGCTCAGGCTCATAGTCACGTCGCTGCACACATTGAGTTGGTGAAAGACGGAGCTAGCTCTACGCTCAATCGGCATTCATCGAGTCGCATACGAAGCTGTAACATCGCCGCTGCAAGTGTAGTTACCATGAGCCGGTTACATTTCCTTCTATACTATTGTTGCCAACTATAATGAACCACTAGCAGCGGCTCAGGCTCATAGTCACGTCGCTACACACATAAATGTGTCGCAAACAGCTAGCTCTACGCTCAATTGGCCTTCATCAAGTCGCATACGAGACTGCAGCATCGCCGCTACAAGTGTAGTTACCATGAGCCGTGTATATGTCCTTTTGTACTATCGTTGCCAACTATAATGAACCACTAGCAGCGGCTCAGGCTCATATTCACGTCGCTACACACATAAATGTGTCGCAAACAGCTAGCTCTACGCTCAATTGGCCTTCACCAAGTCGCATACGAGACTGTAACATCGTCGCTACAAGTGCAGTACACGGCTGTCCTTATGTACTATCGTTGCCAACTATTGCACCACTAGCAGCGGATATTGCTTGAATTGACGTTGCTAGACGCATAAAATGGTGTCAAAATACTGAGCTAACACGTTGCCCAAATCGATCATTATAAGGTTGCTGTGTACACTACAGATGGCATATCCGAGGTTAGAGTTGATATGTTGTCTATATGCATGCATAGAAGAGGTTTGCTGACTAAAACGTTCACAAGCACAAATACATCACACAATATAGTCAAAATATGTGTTTTGAAGAGGGCACTGGGCTTGACAAAGATTGAGTAGCATATTGATATACGAGCTACAGATGACATACCCGAGGTTAGAGTTGATTTGTCGTCCACATGGATGCATAGATAAGGCCTGATTATTAAAACCTCTTACATCACTGATATATCACACAATAGAAGCACTCTGATGAGGCATTTATTGATTTGGCCGTGACTGAGAAGCGTAGCGTCATACGAGCTACAGATGACATACCCGAGGTTGGAGTTGATATGTCGTCCACATGAATGCATAGAAGAGGTCTGGTGACTTCAATCTGTAAAATCACGTGTGAATGCACAATAGAAGCACTAAATGTGTCCTTACGAGGGCATTAAAATTGGCCAAAATTGAGTAGTATAGTGATTGTACGGACTTTGTAAGATATTTGTTAGGTCTGAGTTGATATGCCGTCTACATTGTTATATAGAAGAAGTCTGAGCACTTCAACTTGTTGAATCACAAATGCCTTGCACAATAATCTAACGCTATTGCATCCTGACGATCAGGTCTGATTTGATGAAGTTAACTTTGTGTTGAATTGTTGCGTCTGCAGTAGCTTAGAGACCCCAAACACAGAACCTCCTCCGTTAAACCAAATTGGACAATTTCGCGCAGTTGCTTGATGTGAATAAATGTTATCTCTCAGAAACAAAACTGCCACTTTAAATGCGCTGCATTGTTGTCATATCTTGGAGCGGTAGAACGAGCCGATGGCAAAGTTTTTGTCACGTATATCCGCTGCCATTCAAACAGGACGTTCGTAGTATTTAATCAAATCATTCCTCCAATCAACTTGAGCCGGCTCACACCTCATTACTTTTATATTCAATCATCAAATTGTTCCATTCATCTCGATTGATTTGTATCTTCTCCATCTTCTCACGCTCAGTAGTAACTGGATTGACCGTACAAGTGTATGATACCAGCCAAGTGCCGACAAGGAAAGCATACTAATCGTCCTTCCTAAAGAATCCAAGTCGACGAGCGAGGCTGTACTCGCCTGCGCCTCCGTTGATGGTGTACCAACATGACTCTCCAATCGACAAGAACAACAAAAGTTCCAATAATAAGTTTCGCGCACGCATCATCGTTTCGTTGAGCTGCATTACCGAGTTCGCGTGACCTTTTTGTATGGAATGCCCGGCTGCACTTGATGAAGCTACTATGAAAAAAGGTCACGCAAAAGCAGTATGTGGAAGCAATGGCAATGGTTCTTCTGAGCACGGTAGGGCGTAGTTATGCAACTTTTTGGAATTTTTGGCCATTGCGCGAGGGCTTCTCTAGCTGGGGGCGGACAGGAGCGGAACTTGTTGAAGCAGATGGGCATCTGAAATGAATAAGAAAAATCGCTAAAATTCACGAATTCTCGCCTGGGACAGCCGTGTGAGATTGAATACTCAAATACTCGATCTCAAAACTCACTCTCTCTCTCTAGAGGGATATTGATGTGCGTGAGCGAGAGAGATGTGAGATGTGGGCTGATAGGTGTGCGGCGTGCGCGAGAAATAGGTGCGCGCGGCGGTGCGCGTATTCAGACACGCATCCCATCGCTGCTCGCCTCTTGACTCCTTGCTCTACTTGAGAACGTTGCTGTTATCGCATATGCTGTTGCTTGCATTTCGATTGTAGTTGAGGTGTAGTTGAGGTGATCAAGCAAGATTGCCAGCGAGTACTACCAGCAAATAAAGGCCGGCCTATCTCATTACGGGTATTGCTACAGGGTTTTGCTGTTTGCAACGATCGAAATAAAATAGAGAAGAGTACGATAGAAATCTGCAAAGGACTTCTCAAAATTCAAAAAACACATCTTGTGTGTATCTTTAGCCTTTTCCAAAGATATCTACTTCTAGCAGTACAAAACTATGGGACCAACCAACACCAACGCTCGCTATCGCCCCCCTCCACCGGGTATGGCTCCTCCTCCACCTCCTCCACCATCGGAAGATCCTGGAATGATGGGAGGCTATCATCAGCAGCAACAACAGCCGCCGCAACAACAACAACAGTCGCAATCCTATTATTCGCAGCAGCCAGAACAGCCTCAACCAAGCTATTACGCTCAACAACCACCCCAAAAGCCACCGCCGCCACTACCCCAACAGCAACATCAACAGCCAACTCCAGGAGGATATGCTGCCAGATCTGCTGCAGCACATTCTCCACAGAGGCCAACTACTACCAATAATAATTATTCTCAACCCGGCAGTGGTCAACATTCCAGTACTACCAACCTAAGCAATGCCGCTGCAAACGCTGCCGACACTGCTGCAACCACCACCTCACCACTCCCCAACAACAACAGCAGTCCAGTCCGCACCAAAAAACGATACGAAGAAACCCCCTTCCAAGCAGCCGAACAATCCCGCCTCCTTACCAACTCACTCCAACGTCTTACCGAATCTTCCTATTCCATGCAACACTCCATGGAAATGAATGATGTCGTTACCACATTGGAACAGGCGTGTTTGTTATTGGAAGAATTGGGTGATCCAAATCATGGTGTGAAGCATTCCAATCGTGGGCATCAACAAACACATCAGCATCAACCTCCAAGTTATTATTCCACTGCGGGGGGAGCTGTCCCACCACTTGGGAATTATAATGATCGGTATTATCCTGGACAGTCACAACAACAACATCCTGGTGGTGGTGGTGGTGACATGAATGGTGGTGGTGGTGGAGGTAGTCACAATAACAACAATGGGACCATTGCATTATTGTCCCCCAAAAATTATTACGAATTGCACATGCGTGCGATGGATGAAATGCCCATTTTGGAAGAGTTTTTGTTGGGTTTGTGTCATTCCATGGATACACCTTCCTCAGGTATTGGTGGTAGCGGTGGAGGACCAACCAATGCAGTATCGCACATGCAAACAAATAGTGCATTGTCAACACCCTACACCTGCAATCAACTCTACGAAACAGTCCAATACTGTCCACGAGTAGTTCCACGGCTCTACCTCCAAATATGTATGGGGAGTGTATCCATCCGCACTGGAAATTCCAAGGCTGTGGATGTCATGGCAGAACTTTCAGATGCAGCCAAGTGTGTACAGTGTCCGGTGAGGGGATTGTTTTTGAGGTATTATTTGTTGATGGCCTTGAAGGATAAGTTGCCCGATGGGAAGGATGGATTAGAAGAGGAGGACAATAAAGAAGAGGAGAAAGAAGAGACAGAGGTTACTGCAGAAGAAGTGGTAGATGATAATGTGACGAGTCCAACATTGCCACCGCCATCACTTCCTCCTCCGCCCCCTCCGATGGAAGAGGATTCTCTCCTCTTTTCACCCTCAGGTGAGGACAATCCGTTATTTTCAGACTCTCCTTTGGATGAGCCACAGCAACAAGTGAATGTACCACAGACGACTAAGACCGATGCATCTGCTCCAAAACCAACTGACGCCGGCGCTACTACCACAGATGCAACAAGCAACAACAACAATAACACCCCCGTCCTCGGAAAGGGGACAGTCGTAGACTCTTACGAATTCATCCTTCAAAACTTACTCGAAATGAACCGCCTTTGGATTCGTATCCAACACATGCCCGGTGACAAAACCAAGGAAACGAAGCGCCGTCGGGAACGTGAGCGTAACGACCTTCGTATCCTCGTGGGGTCCAATCTCAATCGTCTATCCCAATTAGAGGGCATATCGGCACAAACCTACGGTAGTACAATTTTACCCCGAATCTTACAAGAGGTGGCATCGTGTCGTGATCCATTGGCTCAGGCATATTTGATGGATTGTATCATTCAAGTGTTCCCCGATGAGTTCCATTTGGAAACCTTGGAGGTGTTTTTGGGGGTGTTGCCCAAGTTACGTGACAAGGTCAACACACGTACGATTTTGACGAACATGATGGAACGGTTGTTGCATTATTACCAGGATGAAACATTGGTAGATGGTGAACTTGATACAAATGATGTTAAGAAAGCAATGGCGGTGAATTCATTTGACATGTTTGAAGATTGTGTGCAACGTGTGTTCGAAGCACGAGGGTTGAATATCCCACCTAGAGATGTGATCCGTTTGCAGGGTTGTTTGTTGAATTATGCGCTTAAAATATCACCTGGCAATATTGATCTTATTTCGAGGTGTATTGGGATGTGTGCCGGGGCGTTGGGGGCATTGAAGGAACAAAAGAGGGCATCCATGATGGGTCAAGGTATTGTTGTTGGAGGGGGGACGAAGAAGAGTTCTGATATTGACATGGAGGCAGTGGCAACAGGAGCATTGGAGAGTTTACTTTCAGTGCCTCTAGAGCAGTTGGCATTGCAGGTATTGGATTTGCCTGACTATTCCACGTTGATGTCATTTTTGCCGTGGGAAAATCGAAAAGTTGTTGCTTTGTCAATGATCAAGTCAGTCGTTGCGGGAGGAGATGGGGCCAAGGTGAAAGATATTGCCCAGCTCGAACGATTGTTAGAGATTCTTGCGCCACTCCTTCGTGATAAGGGGGCCACCGGGCCCTGCTGTGTATGAGCCGACTGCCGACGACGGAGGAAGCCTTATCAGCCGCACCGCCAATCTAATGGGAACGCTTGGTATCAGTCCCTCGGGAGAAACTGATATGTTCGAAGGAGCAGTTCCAAAGGCTGAGAGCTTTGGTGGAGACTCACAAAAGGTCACTCAATTTCAAGAAGAACAAACTCTGGTTGCCAAGCTTGTGCATGTATTGGATCACGAAGATACCGATGTTGCGTACCAAATGTTGAATATTGTGAGAAAACACATTACTCCTGGTGGTCCGAAAAGAGCTGGCATGACTTTGCCTCCCATCATATTCGCTGCATTGATGTTGCTTCGTCGTGTGCAGGCATTGGAGTTTCCGCCCCCTGTTGCTTCCAAGAAAGAGGAAGAGTCTGAACTCGCGTCAGAGCCCGATACTAAGGACGACGAAGCAGCGGAAGAATCTACGGATGCTGTAACCAGCGAAGACAAGGAAGAAGAATCGGCGGAAGACCAGGCAGATGAAAAAGATGGAGAAGGCAACGGTGCTGAAGTCGCCGAGGGTAGTGTTGAGGAAGAGCCAACAATCGATGCTACCGAGGAAGAACCTGCTGCGGCACCTTTGTTTGCTGCATTCAACAAGACAGTCAAGTGAGTAGACCAGTGTGCTTTGCAATCAGTTTGCTAACATGCTTTCACTCTAACATTGTACTTCCCGTCCGTCCAATTGCAGCTGCCGTAAAATACTCGTATTCCTCCAAAAGACTGTCGCAATCCTTGCTCCCATCAACCCCGAATTAGCCTTCAAACTGTATCTCGAAATTGCTGCAGCCACCGACTTACTCTCCTCTTCCGTAAAAACTTCGTCCGAGAGCTCCAGCACTGAATTCTCAAGTATCGCATACGACTTTTTGACACAAGCCTTTTTGGTGTATGAAGATGAAATCACTGATTCTGCCGCGCAAGTTCGTGCGATAACCTCGATTGTAGGAACATTGCTTTCATGCCGCACATTTGAAAAGACTGACTACGAAGCTTTGATTACAAAGACTGCACAGTATTCTGCCAAGCTGTTGAAGAAGCCAGATCAGTGTCGAATGGTATGCTTGTGTTCAAGATTATTCTACGCTGGTGGTAAAGATGCAGTGAACAGCTATCACAATCCACAGCGTGTACTGGAGTGCCTCCAACGGGGTCTGAAAATCGCCGATGCCTGCAGTAGACAATCATCTTCCAACATTCAACTCTTTGTTGAAATTCTCGACTACTATGTGTACTATTATGAAGTTGGAAATCCTGCAATTACGGATAAATTCGTTTCAGGATTGATTGCTTTGGTCAATGAACATTTGCAGAGTGTTGGCGTGACAAGTTCGACGGCAATTGCCGAGACAAAGGCACATTATGCACAGATTGTGGACTTGGTTAAGAAGAAGAAAATAGAGAAAGAGACGGCTGAACGATTTGGTTTGATTGTTTGCTAAAGTAGGAATGAACGTGTTCGATGTATGTAATTGACTATTTCTCCCCTACTACAACATGTCTTCTTTCAGGTGTATGTTTTCGAAGCGTGCATGCATGTATGCTAGTTGTTAAAGAGCCCAGCAGACCGCAGCTTCTTTTGTAATGTACCGTTGCCCCTTACCCCTTGCTAACACTATTAAATAAAGCACTGCATTCATCATCTGCATTTCGACACAAGATATTCATATGATACCATCAAGCAAGGCACATTATGACAATTATTCAAAAGAAAGAACTTCAATTTCAAAGACCAGTTCCGAGTTTGGCATAATTCCCCAAGCAGGGAACCCACCGGCTCCGTATGCATAATCAGGTGAACAATGGATCTTTGCGATTTCACCCATTTGCATCCCGATCACTCCCTCGTCCCATCTGTATTTGGTTTGTGAGTTTTACAATAAGTAGGTTCTTCAACGTGAGCCTAACATAATGGCAACATTGCATCAACAGCATTGATCATATGAATATAATAATCAAGAATCACAACCTCACCCTTTGATAACTTGTCCCAAACCAACTTTAAACGTAAATGGTTGCTGTCCCGGATCTTTGGTCGACCAAAATTTCTCGGCTAGATTGTTATTCTTTCCGTACCCCGTGCAATGCACAGTTACCTCTTGACCAACTCGGGGCATGGCTCCGGTGCCGGCACGTAGGATTGTTTTGGTGAAGCCCATACTTACTTATCTTTGGTTTGATCTGCAGCGGCTGATGTCTCTCTATGGGAAGGCGCGTGTTATGATGTTGTGGTCACCAGGAGCAACGACGACCCGGTAGCCGGCCGATCCGAAAAGATCCACGGACCGAATGACCGAAGCCGACGGCGCTGCGAGAAAAGATCTTTCCTCCTTTCTCTCGAGAATTCTCCATCGAAGTTCGAAGTCACTTTTTCATTACAAATTCGAATTTTGCACTCCGCCCAGCCAGCAACAAACTACAACGCAAACGCCGGCCGTCATTGCTACCTGCTTGAAATAATATAAAAGTAATAGTCACCATGTCCCTCATTCCAGACACCGACCAAGCCCCAGGCTACTGCTCCATCGCCACCGCCCCACTCACCCCCGATCAAATCTCACGCATCGTCTCGGCCGCCACCACCGGCAATGAAACCGCCGGGATTACCGTCATTACCGAAAAGGATCTTGGTCTAAAGGGTAAGCGCAAACTCCACATTCTCGACACCAAAGAACGAACCTTTGCCGTGGAATATGTAGGTGTGCGCAAGGCCAAGTTTGTCAAGAAGGATCTGGAACGTTTTACGGCAATGATGGATGCGTATGAGGAATCGTCGGAGGATGACGAGGTGCTGTATATCGTGTTGATGAAAGACGATGGGACGATTTGTCGGCGTAATTCTCTTGCGGCGTTGCATCGTCAGGGTGTGGTTGTGATGAGGTGTCCTGCTGGTGATGATACGGACTCGGATTCGGATAGCAGCAGTGACGATTCTGAGTGAGACAGTGTGCAGAGATTTTTAGAATTCACTTTAGTGTGACTTTCATTGACTTTCTACACAGTGCGAATACAAATATATTCTGTTGACATTACAGGTAGGCATAGTTCAAAATACAATACGTATATAAATCTAAAGCATTGCATTGATATACACACTACTTTTCTTGTCATTACACCCTATTAATAAAGAGCAAAGGGCTCAGCATCAGTAAAGGGAATGTATTCGCCCTCTTCATACACACCATGATACACTTTCAAATCTCTCAATTGAACAGACGAATCTTTGCCAAACAATGAATTGGTCCCGTCAGGCAATCTTTCATAATAGCTTCCCAACTTGGAACGTGCCACTCGACCATCCTTCCCCAAAGGAATCACCAATGCATCGGGAGAAAACGATGGACCAGACTCTGGTAAATCCATTTGTGCCAATCCTGGACCACCAACCTTGCGTAGTTTGACTGCCGGTGCACCAGGCGCGGCGTACTTGCCACCCAATATATAAAGAAAGGCGGCAATGCTACCTCTAGCCTCACCATAACCCACCCATCCTTTGGGATTGTACCCACCACATTGGATACCAGCCCGTGTCGTACAAAACACTATAGCACCACCCTGCTTATCCACCTTGGAATGAAACGACACTGGATCCCATCCATCCCGATTCGCATCATATGTCAATCGTAACCCCCTCGTTTCCAAATTTGTATTCTTCAATAATGGTCGCAGCAAAGCCATTTCTCTATCATCCGTCTCGACAGGATCAGCCCACTCATCTAATACGGCGGGATACTGTTCTGGAAAACGCTCTTGGCCGAATCGTTTCATACCCATGGGCTCTGCCTCCTTTTTACCGAAAAAGACACCGAATATTTTTTCTATGGGGTCTTCATTGTCGACGTAGCCGGTTTGTGCTGCCTCTTCTTCTGGAGTTGGTGCTGGTGGCGGTGGTGTTTCTTCTTCTTTGGCTTTACCGAAGTTGAAAAAGTCACCTAGATGGAGAGTTGTCGACGTATGTTGTTGTTGTTGTTGTTGTTGTTGTATGTTGCCACCATGATTATTGATATGTTTGCTTGTTGAAGATAATCTGCATCTGGACCCCCCAAGATTGTTGGAGGAGAATGCCACTACCGACTCAGAGCATAGCAGAGCTGCTGCTACCGTTGCTGCCAATGTTGCAGTTGTGTATTTCATCATGCCAACCAATTGATAAAATCTATGCTATGGATTGCAAGCTACTTATTAATTGCAAGCTGTTGCCAAGCAACTCACTAAAAAAAGCAGTATCTTTTCAGATCTTTTCGATCTTTTTCTGTCGCACCTTCAAGCCGACGACATCACCGTGCCTCGCGCCGCGCAAAAAAGGGTTCTTCTCGCTCATCAAACTTGCATCCACCTTCCACTTTTCACCTTCCTCGTCATCGGCACTTCATCATTCCATAGGTATTGTACAATAGAGATCACCGATAAATAATACCATCAGCGAGCATCAGCACTGTATCATTACTTGTCTCAGAGAGCAATCATATAATATATACGTACAATAAACAAAGATGAAGTGGCTAACATTCTCCCTATCACTAATGACATCCAGCCAGGCATTTGCACCCTCCAAAAGCCCATTACTCAGATCAACAACCCAACTGCACCAACAATCCGCCAACAAAAACGACTACAATGTAGTATTCCGCACCTCCACCTCCACCGATTCCTTCGACTCAGTCAAATTAGGCACAGCACGTGTCCACCGCTATTCCGACCCCAATTCTGGACTCGACGATAGCGAATATATCATGTGGTACCACGCTCGAGACGTATCGATCAATGAGGCGGATAAAAATTTGCCACCCTTGAGTACTGGACGGATTGGTCGCGCGACTAGTCGGAATGGGTTGATATGGGAACGTGATGAGGTGGGAAGTGTCGATGCCGACATGACGGGTGTATCAATGGGGTTAAATACCGAAAGTTGGTGGGGATTCGATACTGCTCATATTGGACTAGGACAAGTCTTAATGCCCATGGTTGGCCCGGCCATCCGTAGTGAGGGTGGTGTGTACATTATGTATTATATGGGAGGAAGTCATGAAGAAACTCCGATTGGCACATACTTGGAGGAGGAGAAACGAGCACGTGTTCCGGAAGATGCCATGATTAAAGGGATGAGATTGAAAATTGGTGCGGCAATATCGCAGGATGGAGTGACGTGGGGTAGAGTGGAGGGAGATGATCCGAGCGGGGCATGTGTGGTGCCGTATGATGCATCGGATCCGAGTGTGGCAGATGTTAGTCGAAAGGATGGTATACCCGAAGAAATGTACTGCGGTTGGCCAGAAGTATATGTGAATCCAGTGTCGGAAAGTGATCAGAAGAAGGCAGCTTCCGATAAGAAACGAGACAACTTTTTCATGTATTACAGTACCATGTTGAAGGACACAAAAGAGAAGGCTATTGGGTATGCCACCTCGGAGAATGGGTTTGCTTGGACCAAGCAGGGGATTGTGTTGAGGCCTACTCCTGGAACATTAGATGGTGCTGGTTGTGCACGATGCAATGTCGTCCGAAAGGCAACATTAGACGCGGAAGGTTTCTGGAAAGAAGATGAAAATGGCTGGATTATGTTCTACGAAGGAGTTTCAAGTGAGGATGGGAAGCATCGTATCTTGGCTGCCGAGAGTGATGATTTGGCAAGTTGGAGAAAGATAGGTTTGGTTCTGGATGTAGGTGAAAGTGGTGAGGCATGGGATGCCAAGGGCGTTGGCTCGCCTCATGTCATCCGATTAGACGACGGCTTCTTTAGGATGTATTACACTGGAGAATCTGAGAGTGGTGAAACTGCCATTGGAGTTGCGAAAACTCTTGATTTGTCAAGCTGGGTCAGGGAGCAGGCAGAGCTTAGTTTTGCGTTTGAGTGAACAAATCTATTGTAATCATTAATAATGACACAAGCTACTGCTAAAAGTGAAAGTGCCAGTGGTAAGCAAGAACGGTCGAGACGTCGTGTAGCATCGCATAATTCAACAAGGGAGAATATCGCCAAATGGGAATTGGCGAGTTGGCAGATGAAGAAAAATGAGAGGATCTATTCACCCATATATCTTCAATCTTCTCCACTTACTTTCGCAACCAAGGATCCAATACTCATCTCCGCAACTGTGCTTTGCCATAGTGTAAGAAGAATAGAGGAGCTAGCGCTAGCTGAAAAAACGTTTTTTCATCCAACCATCGAGTAAGAGTAAGAATATAATATTCTCTAACATGAATCATCAACTGCCGATCAGAATTGTCTCGAAAGTGGTCCGTGGATACGGAAGAGGGTCGAAGGATCTCGGGATTCCAACAGCCAACGTATCACGAGAGAATCTTACCTGTTCAATTGGTAGTTTTGACGAGCTCCCTACAGGCATTTACTGGGGCTACGCACGCATTATCTCAGGCGACAGCGGTGAGAAGAATGACCAAGAAAATAGCAATAAGAAGATATCGGGAGGGCAAGTCTATACAACTGCCGTATCAATCGGCTATAATCCAACGTACAATAACAAAGAAAAGACGGTAGAACCTCATCTGATAGCAGAATCAAACCACCCACAAAGACATGCATCATCAACCGGCGAGACTATGTTTGGGGATTTTTATGACACGACAATAGTGCTGTCGGTAGTGGGTTATTTGAGACCCGAACTTCCGTTCGAAGGACTAGAGAAACTGACGTTGGCTATTAAGAAAGATATTCAAGACGCATGCACTTTAGCCAAAGGAGAGAATGCAACTAACAAAGAAGAAAGGGAATGGGTACTTCTGCATCAACAGTAGTTGGAAGGTTCCAATTTATTTTACTCTGTAGAGTTCATTGTAGAGTGACAGTTAAGAGAGAAGCTCAGGATTTTGTTCTTTTGCATCACATTTGTCAATGTTCCAAGTAGCGCATTACGCTGCTGCGTGAGTAACATGAGAGTTACTCCTACTTGAAGCCTATGGCAGATGGCAGGTGCGCATCAATTTTCTCTCTCGTAGAAAAAGCATGAGAATACCGCTGCAAACACTGCCGACTTTGTCTAATGAAATATGTTAAGCAATAACAGTATCTCATGAATCAGTTCTGTTAATTAGATTATGTGTGGTACTTTGATACATAATCTATTTTTCTCTCTTCATCTTCAGTTCCCGCAGTGCATGTATCATCTTTTTTCTCGTTACAGATGACATAGTCATCGCCCGGCTATGACTACGTTTCAATCCCATCATCTTATCCCATGCTTGAAGTTTCTGTTGAGAGAGTAAGCTATCTTGAAATATCATTTCACTCTTTTTTATAAATTGAAGACTTTGGGTTGAGAGATATGCTAAATCTGTCTCATCTACTTGCCGATCTTGTGACTTCTTGTTTGCGTTCCACAAATTTTCCCATCCTGCATGTTTCATGTTATCTGCAGCAAACTGAACGATTTCAGAAGAGATTTCTTGCCAAGATCTATGCGCACGCTTGTACGGTGGTGATATCTCTTGCTTTGCCGAAGTTGAAAAGATGGGATGGGATGATGCTTGACGGCTGTTTATCGTGTAACGCAACCTTCCGTTGACATTCACTGGTTGATTGACGTCCGGCAGTGATTTCAGCGGCATATTGACAGCGGTTTGTGAGCAAAGCAGTTCTGTGCATTCTGCGTTTTATGCTGTGAATGCGTAAGTACAATTGAAGTCATGTTGTATCCATAACAACATAGTCCCTTCAGGTCTCGGTTCTTCTCTGCATGCTGATTTTGATCTGTGTCAACAAATTCCCTAAGAAGGCTTAAATACCATGGCCTACTTTAAATCCTGCTTTACAGGATATTGCTTGTTGTATGATGCATGATATTTCTCCGCGTAAGAAGTATTGTACGTAAACTAAATTGGCCTTACTTTGGTAACCAAATTTACAGGATATCGCTTGGCGGTATAGGCCATTCTTTTGTGAATCGGTGTATCGTAATAATTATACAGAAATTGCTTGGCTGGTATCTGCCATACTTTTGTGAACTCCAAGGGAGTTTTTATTTTCCGCGGGAGCTGATCCTCAGCCATCCACTTGAAGTTGGGAAAGCAGAAACTGTCTTTTACGTCACTGTGACTTTTACTGATGAAAGGCCTTTCCCTTTTAGAGCTCCTCTCATCTCCTCTCTATCTTGTCCTCCACCAACAGCCCCACGTCACAATACACGGCATCATCTTTGCACAGCCGGCGGGCTGGAAACGCTTCTGGCTCCTTCAATGACGAAGACAAGCAGCAAACTTTCTTGGTGGTGGATTTGATGAAGTCATTTAGTAATACTGAACATGGACTTGGAATGCATTAACAAGCCTTTGAAGGACAGGGAAGAGTGGGATACCCCGTGTCTTTGTCTAGATCTTTCTTACATGAGAATTATCTGTCAAAAGTCATACAATCAATGCGAGTACCCGAAGGTCAAACTAACTAGAAGAAGTCAACGTAGCCGAAGCGAGAGGATGACCCGATGAAGCGTTGGATTAGGACTGGTAAAGATGCTGGGAGTGATGACGTCAAATTCCTAAGAAGCCGGACACGAAGCACTGAAGCTCTGCTGTTGTGCGTCCTACTCGACTATCGAAGTATTGATGTAGTACAGTGTGCCTCATATCCACGATACTGAATTGGTTGTATCATTTCATGAATGAGATAGAAACCGAGCCACAAATGAAAGACTCGTTGAAGAAGCTCGATGCTTTTTTGGATTCATCCACCACACAAGAAATCAATAAGGATTTGATTGTCCACACACGAACTTTTATACGAGAAAGTTTCAGGCCAATGCTACCTCTTCTTATGTCACTTGTAGCTTGCTGTAACCAATCTTTGAATGTCTGTTCATCTGGTGCATTATGTTCCAGCACTGATAATCAGCGGAAGAAGGTATGATATGCCTGCAGCATATGCGAAGTTGCATTGTGCACAAAGATTCATCCACCTAGTTCGTCCTCGTGTTGGGACGCTTGGCACTCAGAGCTCAGAGGCACCAGGACATCTTCATGTGAACATACTTAGCGTTCTCTCAAACGCATTGATTTCCGTAAGGGACACAGAAAAGGAGAGTAATCGGAGGAGACATAGTGCTAGAGTGACTACAGCTTGGAGGGAACGCTCTAGTGTGTGTGTGTAACTTGGCCTTCGGGCATTACACGTCTTTCCCAACGAATGGACTAACAAGTCCGCGGGCAGTGCTCATGCAACCCTTAGGCGCTTGCTGTTATAGAAATAAAAGACTATACTAAACCCCACACGTGAAGATCCAGCTAGCCAACCCCTTTATGCACTATCCTCGACAGACAACAGCGATTCCACCTCAGACGCGGCTCCAGATACAATAGAAGAGGCATCCTCTTCCCTCTCCGGGTCCGCCTCATATGGCTGCTCCCACCACCATCGGTGTTTGCTGGTACCACGTTGTCTCTCACCATCCCTACAAAGATCCAGAATCGGGCGGCCCCTGATGTATGCCCCAATAGTCTTTCTCCGCTTTTCGATGTACTCCGTCAAAGTATACAGCCCAACCTCCTCAAATAACTCCTTCTTATCCGGATACCTCCACTCTCCAGTCCGTTCGTTCTTCTTAGGTCGATTCCTGCGTGCCATGCGGCAAGCAGCTCGATAATAGAAGCCTTCCAGACACCGCAACGCCGAATCCGTCAATACCCAAGTCTCACTCCCATACAAAAGCACTGCCTGCACGACTGCCTTAAAAAACATACCGCAAACCCTGGGTTTCATGTTCTCGCTACGCAGGAGACGAGATATCATTTTCCACGCCTTTCGGGCCTTGGTCAGATTACTCCGGATCGCCTGCGTGTCAGTATCATCCATCGACATGAGCTGACCAAGATACTTAAACACCTCCACCCGTTCGAGGTCCTCTCCATACGCCGTGAAGCCAACTTCAAGAGCCCGCTGGTTTGCAATAGCCGCATTAGTTTGCACTATCCTCTCCCTCCCCGTCCGACAGAACTCTGACCTCTCGTGTCTGGCAGCCCTCCGTGGGTCAGTCTGCATATTGCAGAGATGACACTTCGGGAAGACTCCAGATCCCTCGACGTCCACATAGTCCCGCGGGTGACGATCACGGAAGTGCCGACGAAGAGCCCACGCAGTGTTGAAACAATCAGTGGCTTCCTGGCACGCTGGCACAGGGCAGAAAAAACTCCCGCCAAAGCTGGCATGCGCAGTATATGTCTCCGGCTCTCCATCATTCAATAGAAAGTCCCGATTCAACACCCTTGATCGAAACACACCGTGTTGCGTCTCCAAATGCGAGTTCAGTGAGGCTGCAGATAGTTCCATACCACATTTATCGCACTCCACCCGCCGCCGATTCCACTCCTCTCTAGTCCTGAAACCATGCCGCGTGTTGTAGTACACCTCATCGGATTGCCGAACCCTAATCCTCGCATCCACACACGTCATAACTTTCGTTTTTGACACGTTGGTCTTGAGGCCAACCCGATCAAATAAATCAGTAAGAACATCCACAGATCGTTGCAAAAGCTCTGCATCGGTTGATGCAATGTATCCATCATCCGCGTAGAACAATGCAGTGAAAAGCCTGACAATCCCATCTATCTCTACCTCCGGCAGCGAATATTCCTCTCCCAGCACCTGACGTAGCCATTCCCGGACGATCGCATCTACCATGACGTTGAAGATCTTTGGGGACAGGGGGCCGCCCTGGGTGACCCCACGGCCAGCCTTAAAGATCCGGCCATATCGACCCTGCGCTCGGCAGACCATCGAGGCCTCATCCCAAAAATTGCAAATCAGCCTCATAGCCTTGTCCCCTGCCCCATATCCCTTCAAGATTTGAATGCACCGGTCCCTATCCATAGCATCATACGCCTTCTTCAGATCAATAAAGACACCGAACAAGGGAGTCTGCCGCAGATATGTGAGCTGCTGCAAAAGCTTGGCCTCGAGGACCGCTGTGCCGCAGCCCCTCTTCCGCACGAAGCCATGCAAGCAGTCATGAAACTGGATCTCATTCAACCTATCGTCAATAAGACATTCAATTACCTTCCACATTGGGTCAAGTAGTCCAATGCCCCGATATCCCCCGGAACCCTTGGGGATTAAAACGACCACAACCCAAAGCATTTGAGTGGGGATCTGTCCAGTGTCCCAGATACGCTCTAGTGTGGAGATTTCAGAGAAAGAGATGGAGCAGGAGATGGAAGATGAAGATAGTAATCATGATGGAAGATGGAGAAGACCCCCACTTGAGTATTATGATAGAAAGTGCGGTGTTTGGGGTATGATAGTGCTTTTTCATGATGTGTTGTTGTGGGTGGTGTGCTGCTGTTTTGTGGTTCTGGGTTGTGGCAGAAGAGGTGAGGGCAGTGGTGTTGGTGGCGACAGAGTAGGAAAGGACGATGTTTTTGATTTTGAGTCTAGTAGGCAAGATGATCAGGGAGCTGTGGGGTGAACATTTGTCGTGCAGCGTCCCTGGCTCTCTCGCACACAGTGACATCTGTCGGAACTCTTGCCATCACAAAGCCTTGCCCAGCTCAACTGCATGCCAACAGCATTGGATGGTGGCAGTAGTGCCTACGCTGTGGACAAGATTCAACGATTCATAGACACACAAGATCCAGCCGATTGCTGACGGTTGAATTTTCAACGGAAAAACATTGGGCTGGGGTATACCTTACTTGAAAGAAAGAGAGAAAGAGAAGACAGAGCGGCATTCACATTCTTCAGATTTCTAGAAGGGAAAGGCCTTTCATCAGTAAAAGTCACAGTGACGTAAAAGACAGTTTCTGCTTTCCCAACTTCAAGTGGATGGCTGAGGATCAGCTCCCTGTCAAAATACTAGTCCAATTTGTAGCTTTTTCTCTTGTGAGTACCAGCTGAATGTGACGAGTTCTTTCCCCGTGTGATCAAACAATTATCGTACTTACAAGCCACATCTGTTGACGCGCTGCTGCCCACTATTGTACCATACATGTTCATCCAAAATCCAAATTATGTATTGCTGCTACGATTGCTCAGTTCGTGCAGCTTACAGCTTTCACTCACACCTCACATCTCAAAATACACAACAGGACTTAAACACGGCGTCAGAATTGCGTACTGTAACAGTGTAACAAAAGTAGTGTAACAGACATTTCAGACTTAATTCTATTATATCATGGTCCACTACTGTAGCTTGACGTAAAAGTGTTCGGCCATTACTGCATCATCAGTACTACGCTCAGAATCTTATTCCTTCAATCATGCATGCAAGAAGTTAAGTCTCCTGCCTCTCGCCGGATCGGATTAATATAAGTACAGTCGCTATATATCTCAAGATACTTATGGTAGACAGGGGTCAAACGCGAATCTCGTTCAACTATATATATATGTAACAGAAATTTTGTTACGAATCTCGTTCAACTAACAAAAGTAGTGCAACAGACATTTCAGACTTAATTGTATTATATCATGGTCCACTACTGTAGCTTGACGTTGAAGTGTTGTACTGATGCAGTCTAATTCCTTCAACCATGCATGCAAGAAGTTCAGTCATCTCGTTCAGCTCCACAGAGAGGTAAAATCATACGAAAGATGCTGTTTGGCGATTTCTACGGGTTTTTGAGTTCTTCCCATGTAAATAGAAATTGACTCTTGTAGCAAATGTAGCCGTTCCCTCCCGTAGACTACAGCGTAGAGAGGGCCGCTCAGTCAACTTGAATTTCAGCATTAAGCTTAGCACCTGTAAACAGATACATAGCCTAAAAGAGAGGCTCACCTGGCTCCATTTCTCTCTCGCTGCATTTCTCACTCTCTCTCTAGCTCGGAGACGTTTCGCAGATGCCAAAGTATGATCCCACGTTCGTCAGCGTCAATTGATGATAAGGCATGTTTTCCAGATTACTTGAAGATTGCGACCTTACACTAACTCAGCTCTAAGCTCTACAGCGACACGCAGCTGCCCTCTTGTTACATCGTCATATCCAGATTACTTGGATTGCTAGCTTGCTCAGCTGGTACGTACAGCATTGACTCACTACTTCACGTCTTAAGAATACAACACAGGACCTGAACATGTCATCAACATTGATTAACTTTGTATTTATTTATGACTATGTCATCAAAATTGATCGTAGACTTTATCTGTATTAGGGTATTGCTTGGCTGCTCTGTAACGAGTTCAAGAATGTGACGAGTTCAAGTTCACAGTTTCTCCGATTCATAGGAGCAATATGAGTAAGCCTTTATGTTCAGGGAAAAGCTTAATCGTCAATTGCCTATGACGAATGTTGGTTTGCATCAATATCTCTGCATAAGTCTTAGACCACCTCCAACTACCATTGGCCTTACTTTGGTAACCGAATTGCAGGATATTGCATTTACAGAAAATTGCTTGGCTTGTATTGGACATACCAGTTCAAGTTCAAGTAAGGGGTTTTCTGCTATCAAAATATACCGTTCACATTTGTTGATGCGCAGCCGCCTTTTCCTCTTGTACCAGCTGCTTTATGTGACTGTTCTCTCCCCGTGATCGAACATGGGCCTACAAGCCAGATCTGTTGACGCGCTGCTGCCCACTTGTTCTGGAAAATCCAGATTAATTGGATTGCTGCTACGCTTGCTGAGTTCATCTTACAGCTTTCACTCACATCTCACGTCTTAAAAATACACAACAGGACTTGAACATGGCGTCAGAATTGATCGTAGACTTCCCACTCAAACGCAACCATGCGCATGTGCGATTTGCCAACATATCACAGCTTTATATTGTTCCTAGGCACGATGACAAAAACAGAAGCCAGTTGTGGTACACCGAGGCAGAATACAACTCAATCAAACGAAACATCAAGCAAGACGTCATCCAAGTCCGAGCTCGTGCAAATGACTTGGCGTCCAAAGAAGATAGAGGCTCCTGGATTGGTATTTCCCATCTGCTCACACCTGCCTGTGCGCTCGAGGTGAAGGCTTGCAGACGTCGATGCCTACGTGCAGTTCTCGCAGAGCAGGCCAAACAAGGGCCGTCTGAATGTTTGAGGTGTGAGGGCATTGCTCTTGCCTCGTCAGCCGAGACAAGGAAGGCCGTATGGAGAGCAAGGAAGCTTGGAGAGCTTCATCAAAATTCCATTTGAGAATACACATACAATCTGTAGGATCGAGTGGATTATAGGCTGGTTGTACTTTGGATTCGTTGGGGTCTGCTACCATACTTATCACTGATTCTAACTGCTGCAGAAAACAAAAAATTTTGCGATCTCGCATTATTGTGGTTCTGTTAGGACTGGTAGGCCAATTGAGCATCATGAAAGCCACTATAGTTCTGGCTCTTCAGCACTCTAGAGGGCGAGTGTTACGGATGCCATCATCGGTAAATTAGAAGTATGTAGATAAGTACTTTTAGGTAGATAGATAGATTATGCTAGTAACTACTCTCTCTCTCTCCCTCTCTCTAGAAACACTCTAGAGGGGCTCGGGTTGCTCCCGAAGACGCCCTTGGGGCCTGCTGGGTACGGGTTGGTCGATGTAAGTGGATAGAGCAAACCGATACTACGGAGATAATCTTGCTTGCAATTTAATGGCTCCTATCAGGTTCGCAAAATGAGTTCGCACATCTGGAGAAGGCCTTTTGTCCAAGATCTCTGTTCAATTTTTCCGCACCTGCACCTATCTAAGACCTCAAACTACAAGTGTAAGTTCAAGTAAGGGGAAGACCCGTATGGACAGCTGTGCACAAATTTCGAAGGCAGAAGCCAGGGGTTGAGATAAATTGGCTCAGCCAGCCACACTGTTGACGTGCAGCTGCTCTTGTTTCATAATATCCAGATTAATTGGATTGCATCTTGTATAGTACAGCTTCGACTGACAACTCACAACTTCACGTCTCAAAAATACACAACAGGACTTGAACATGGCGTCAGAATTGATCGTAGACTTCCCACTCAAACGCAACCATGCGCATGTGCGATTTGCCAACATATCACAGCTTTATATTGTTCCTAGGCACGATGACAAAAACAGAAGCCAGTTGTGGTACACTGAGGCAGAATACAACTCAATCAAACGAAACATCAAGCATGACGTCATCCAAGTCCGAGCTCGTGCAAGTGACTTGGCGTCCAAAGAAGATAGAGGCTCCTGGATTGGTATTTCCCATCTGCTCACACCTGCCTGTGCGCTCGAGGTGAAGGCTTGCAGACGTCGATGCCTACGTGCAGTTCTCACAGAGCAGGCCAAACAAGGGCCGTCTGCAAGTGCAAGTTTGAGGATGAAGATATTGCTCTTGCCTCGTCAGCCGAGACAAGGAAGGCCGTATGGAGAGCAAGGAAGCTCGGGCAGCTTCATCAATATTCCATTTGAGAATACACATACAATCTGTAGGATCGAGTACATATTATCGGCGTACTGTAACAGTAACAAAAGTAGTTAACAGACATTAATTGTATTATATCATGGTCCACTACTGTAGCTTGACGTTAAAGTGTTCGGCCATTACTGCGTCATCAGTGCTACGCTCACAATCTTATTCCTTCAACCATGAATGCAAGAAGTGAAGTCTCCTGCCTCTCGCCGGATCTGATAAATATAAGTATCGCTATATATCTCAAGATATGGTGACAGGGGTGAAACGCAAATCTCGTTCAGCTCCACAGAGCGAGAGGCAAAATCATAAGTTGGTATAATTATCAGTCTGAAGCATCTAACTTCTTCTCATACAACAACAAAATAATGAGAAACACAAGAACTCACGCTTAGAAGATTAGGATGATTTTTGTACCCACAAGCAGCACGACGATAGCAGTAGAATGTGCCAAGCGCCTCGTTCTCAGATGCCGATGCCGCTGTACCGAAGCTCAAGGTAGATGCGTTTGCTATGTACTCAAGTAATCTTGTCCGGCTTAAGACACTCTTGCTTTTAGGAGACAAGGAAGGAGATGAAGATAACTTGGACTATCTTGGTTCTCTCAACAAGGTCCTTCGCCAAGCCAGCATCAACGATCTTGCCGCCAGGGCCCGCAATGCGCATCAAAGATCAAAGCGACGAAAGGGAAACAACTCGGATCCCATCAAACAGTACGTGTCCTCGATCGTAAGACAAGAATATCTTTCGAGCTAAGATATTCTTGATCCAAGTTTACTTTTGCATGATATTTTTGACTTCGATGTTTCTGCCCTTATTCCAGATGACGAAGGTGAAGAAAATCTTGGCAAGGAGATCTAGATAGACACCAGCACTGTATATAAGATTTTTTGCCTCAAGCAAGGTATCAAAAAGTCTTATGAACGAGTTTTAGAGGCATTTGTTACAACAGTTGAAATGGAATAAAACCAACTCGACAATAACATTACTTTTGAAAGAATACTCAAATAAATAAATACAAAGTACTTTTGAAAGAATACTCGATCTATCTAAAACACAGATACACATCCTCACAATGCAGCCTAGAGTGTTCACTTCGTAGTAACTTGAGTCAAGAAGTTCTCCAAGTCTTCAAGCTCGGCGTCATCCTCGTCAAAATCGCCAAAGTCTTCGAAATCACCGCCACCCAAATCAAGTTCATCGTCAACGACATCGAGATTGGCTAGATCGTCAGCGAAGTCAGATAAAATAGACTCATTTTGAACTGACTGTGAGGGCAGGTCACCAGTACTACCCGATTTGTCGGAGTCGTCAGATGGCTTGGTATTGTCTTTATCATTGGCCTTGGGAATAGCACCATCAGCCTCAGCGTCGCTGCCACTACCTTTTGTCTGTACTGCAGTTGGTTGTGATGGGGCCTCTGTTGTGGCCATTTCTTTTGTCGATTCAGAACTTTCCTTGCATGCTACGATTGTTTCAGGAACCGTTGAGATAAAATCTACCTCTTCGTCATCTTCCAAACCATCTTCATCCAGTCCCATTAGAGCCTCCATCAACGCATCGGGTTTCTTTGGTGCCGGTGGCGAGGCAGGAATATCGGGAGGTTTCGAACTCTCACTAGAGCTTGGCGTTGGCTTTGATGAAGATTCAAATCCAAGGCCGAAGTCCTCTCCGATGCTAAAGGCATTCATTGAGCTTCTCATGGAATTCGGTTTCGCCTTCGCACTTTCGTTAGTGCCTTTGTTCTCAATGTCGGCAACTGACTCGGCAGGCTCATCAGTAGAAGATGACTGTTTCTGAGGAAATTCACGTCTCCTCCCAATCGTTGGACCAGAGAGAGGCATATCCTTCTTGGAATCATCTTTCTCTTCACCCCTCTTTTCAATCTCAGCAAGTTTCTTCATATTCTCCTCGCGCCTCTTGGCAATGACATCCCAGAACCGAGAGTCTCGATGTAACATACTATCATAGGCTGATGCCGAAACAGTGTTCGCATTGGATACTGCTCCCATAGACCGACGCTGAGCTGCCTCATTTGCTGCACCTCCTTCTGTTTCATCATTATCATCCTTACCAGAAGTGGCAGTATTGTTCGTTCCAGTCTTTTCTTGGTTACTCATCAAATGCTTACTTGCTGTTGCTTCATCACAAGGCTCGAAAATCAAATCAAGGAAGAAATCATCCGAAAATCGTTTATCACCACACGCTCCATCCAACTGGGCCTTGGTCAAACGCAATACCTTGGGGGGGACGTACCCGGTATGGAACGCGCATCGGAACATTGAGACACGTTGTCCAGAGCGCGTCAAATGACGACACCGAAGTAGAATATCTCCCTGAACAACTGCTTCTGTTACAAATGAGACGGGGCCGTCGCCGACAGAGACAAATGGGAGATCATCCTTGGTTTGAGCATAGTTCACTGAAGCGGCAGTTGTAAAGACTAATGAGCCAGCCTTGAATATCTGTAGATAGGGAGCACATCCCAAAAGTGCATCACCACCACCACCACCAGAATCACCACCCGCAACATCACCATCTCCACCTTCTTCCCCAGAAGATTCCAAAACCCTCTTTCCAAACTTGGGTGCCTCACTCATAATAATCCGCTTCAACAACAACGGAGGTTGACTCGGCCTCACCCCATCCAACATATTCGCAAAGTAACTGACATACCGTACCTGACTGGGAATCGTCAACGCATCGACCGACACCCGCTTACAACGTGCAATATACTTTAATGCACCATTCACATCATTAAATCCCGCTTCACCCGTCCAACAGAGGAACGCCGCGAGGACAGTGGACGTACGTCCACGTCCCGTTAAGCAATGTAGGACGGCGACATTCCGTTCATCTGCCTTGAGCCATGATTCCATACTTAGTAATAACTTGAGTAACAATCCCAATGGTGGAGAGGGACTCCCCGGGAATTTGTACACCAACACCTGATCATCCAATACGGATGACTCGTATTCCACCTCACTTAAATTCCACACCATGTACCTCCCCCCATGACGACGTTGCAACAGTTGACCCACCGCGGCTAATTTCCGATCGGGCGTGATATCTCCATCAGTCGTACTTTGCATATATGGATGACTCAGGGTGACAATCCGATCTGTAACATAGACAACCTCTGCATCACGCAATGCCTCCACGTCCAATGGTAAGGATGGATCACGCTTGTACGGTCCGCTACTGTTGGCGCCCCCCTGCCCCCGGTGGAATAATGAGGGTGCCGTAGCCTGTATACGTGCCTGTTCCTTCTCGAGAGTTTCACGTGTTTCATTGACAATGTTTTTGGTAGATTCGACCACATTTTGTGTCCAGTTGCGGAGTGACCCGATCATGTTTTGTTGGTTTTGTTTGTCGGATACGGTGGTAGCGAAGGAGCTTGCCCAGCGGGGTAGTTGTGGTTGTTGTTGTTGCTCGTTGCTAGTCGAGTCAGATGCAGAATTTCCATCACCATCAATAGCAACATCAGTTTTTTCTTTCTCTTGTGAATTATCATCTAAAGTCTCTTTATTCTCCTCCAGTCTTTGACGTGCGCTTTCAACCAGATCACGTGCATCCTGGTGCGGAGGTTGCTGATTATGTGTAGCGCTATGTGCACGTCGGCTTAGGTCATCGCCTAGCTCGGCTAAGCGGTCGCCTAGACCTCCCCACATGGTTTTTGTTGTATTATATTATTTGATTCTGTAGTGTCGAGCTGCATACCACAGAGTCTTCGGCAACGTCTTGGTCGGTCATTATGTGCGATGATTTCAGAATCGATCGAACCGAAAATCCGAGATCATAGGGGGCACGTTTTCAAAAAATTCAAATGAAAATGGCGATCGATGCGCCGTGCCCCGACCATACAGTTACGGGTTTGGTCCATCATTTTTTGTACAACATAGTTGGTCGGTGTTATTTGTGCTGCTTCCAAAGAGGATGGTTGCGCCAGTTGATAGTATTAGTTTATACATTCAATTGCCGAAAGTTGTCAGTATTCTTTGGAGGTAGCAGAGACGCTCCAGTAAAAGTATAAGCTGAATAGCTGTGCCAGAAAAACAGAAAAATACATCAGATAGGATAGGATGTCATTCCGACATCAAATAATCTTCCATCGAATGATGGTACTGTTCACAACATTGTCGCTCACGGCTATACTATTACTTCTACCCAGTAATACACTCGGATTCTCTGCAGTTGCTCCGCAACGAATTAAAGATACCAAGGTTTCCGTGGAGGGCAAGTCGACAGCCACGGTGGTTTCACCTCCATCATTCCAATCATCGAATACTGATAGGAGTGATGATGATGATGTTACTCTCTCCAACTACATGCGATTACCAGTAGAACAATACGTCTTGATAGAAATGCCTCTTGGAAGCAGCTTGACCAAACTTGACAACAAAAACGCTACATCATCTTCTTTTTCAGACAATGGTGAAGAATTTGAATTGGTAGTTCCAGAAATTACATTCTTCAATTTGACATTGCAACCAGTGGTTCTGTGCACAGTTCAACCGATGGAGGATAAGGTTGTCATAGTCTCGGATCATTGTTTTTTACGTGGATCGTCATTTATTGAAAAGACTAGATTGAATGAACGGTTCGATTTTCGGGTTCGGTGTGAATTGACTTGGTATGATGAGCAAAGGTTGGTCACAGTTGCAGATAATGTACAAAGTGCTGAAGATGAGTCTGATATTGAAGTTGGAGGTAGTAGAAAGAACAAGTTTCGATTTAGAAATAGAGAGGATACTTTATCAATTGATGAAACGGACTGCAGCAGCAGCAGCATTACCGTAACAACATCCATTGACGTTGACGTCGATGTACCACGTCCATTCAGTTCAATTCCCAAGTTTATAGTAGAACGGACAGGTAATGCAGCGATGAAACTGAGTCTGAAATATATACAGGCCAATTTTGCACGCAATCTTGCGCAAGATTATGAGAAGTGGTCGACTGATGGAGAGTATCGAAGATATCGTGCTTCACTGTCGTCAAATAAAGAAAAAGAAGAAGAAGTTCAGTATGTGGTGAGGAATCAATCACTTGTCTGATATACTTATGCCAACTGAAATGGAATGAACAATGGGGGTAGTGTTCAAGCGTAATTCTTTTACATGAGAACTATTGTACCCTCATTTTAGTCACACTTTTCACATTGGAAGTTAAGACAAATGCATATAATTCAGATGCATATCATGACTTTGGGTGCTTGGGCCTTGCAGACTCAACATTGTTCAAAATATAATACGTAAAAGTAATGATGAGACATCTTTTCACTCCAAGAACTGAAATGCAAGTTTAAGCACCACATATCGAGTGGTCCATCCTCCTAACGCTGCAGTGCCACCGTTCTCCACAGTGCACCATCGAAGATCAGTACGCATTACTTCCCTGCTCATCCCCATAATCAGGAAGGATGGAGGCCGCTGAGGAGGAGGCGGATGGAGAGTACGACTTAAATTTTGGCGGGAAATCTCGACTCGACCCGCGACGGACGACAACCACATAAAAATACATCCACCATGGAGGCCCAATCCGCCCTAGTAACACTCACAGTCTCGGCACCAATCCTGGCGTCCGACCCACTCCTCGCCCTCATCGCGAGCATCGCCCCACCCTACCAAACCAAGGTCGTCATAACCAAAAAGGGCTCCGATTTATCCCTCTCCATCGGTGCCTCCGACAGTTCCTCATCATCCTCCGCACTCCTCACCCATCGGAATGCCATCTTGCGTTCCCTCTGTGGATTAGCATTACACAATGCTCTTGATACAATTGGATCTTCTCCGCTTTGTTTTCTCGGAGGTCACTCTGCCACCAGTTTCGCGGGGGCAAGTCCTACTTCCGCAATTGCCATGGCGGGTATCTCCAGTTGGATGAGTGTGGCCGACTCCACCCGTCAGGGAAGTGTCGATGATGCCTCGGTACTGATTGGACAATTGAATGATTATTTGGCAAGTAGAAGTTTCTTAGTTCCAAGTTCCGCGCCGACTGTGGCGGATTTTGATTTGTATTTGGCGATTGTTGGGAAGATTTCTGGAGAGGCGTTGGAGGCAAGTGTGAATGGATTCAATAATACACGTCGTTGGTTGGAACAGTGTGGGACTACATTGGACGAATTGAAGATTGTTGCTGCGAAGAATGCAGCCTATTCGAAGGTACCGGCTGCTGTGATTCCCAAAGGGTTGAATCCCAAACCGCGACCGTTGCCATTGTTCTTTTATGGGGAGGAAGATGAGAGTGTTGTTGCTGCTGCAGCTGCTGCAACGTCTGCGGCATCGAAGGCGGGGGGTGCCAAACCTGGTAAAGCAACAGCTACTGCACCATCAAATGCTGGAGGTGGTGGAGGAGGACTTACTGATGAACAAAAGAAGGCTGCAGCGGATAAAAAGGCTGCCAAGAATGCTGCAAAGGCTGCAAAGAAGAAGGACAATCCCAAGAAGGGCGGTGGTGGTGCTGCCCCAGCTGCTGAACTGAATATTTCGGCACTTGACATTCGTGTGGGTAAAATTATCAAGGCATGGGAGCATGAAACTGCTGATAAACTATATTGTGAGGAGATTGATGTTGGAGAAGACAAGCCTAGACAGATTGCTTCCGGCTTGAGACCATTTTACAAACTTGAAGAGATGCAAAATCGTGATGTATTGGTATTGTGCAATTTGAAGCCAATGAACTTGGTTGGATTTCCTAGTCATGGTATGGTACTTTGTGCATCTAATGCGGATCATACTGCTGTCGAATTTGCCGTCCCACCACCGGGAGCCAAGATTGGTGAACGTGTCACCTTCGAGGGCTATGACGGCGAGCCCGAGGCCCAGAACAAGGTGGCAAAGAAGAAGATGTTTCAGGCATTGGCACCTGATCTTAAGACTGATGAGAATGGTATGGTGAATTGGAAGGGAGCAAAGAGTGCCACTAGTGCTGGGCAGTGTAAAGCTGTGAATGGTATGGCTAATGCTCAAGTTGCGTAAACTGAAGATAGTCAAGAAAGTAATGAAATTAATTTTGCCCACTAGAGCACCTCCGTGCTGATACAGTCAGAATCTTGACCTTGTTGCCATCCCTCCCACTTACTGTTGGGTCAGTCGTGATATCAACTTCACAGTAGCCAGTACACCCAGCAATGTTATCGTCAGTTATTTGAACATCGTTCCACACTGATATAGGTGACTCCCACAAGCCATCGACTTTTTTCTGTGTTGAATGCTTGGGAGGTTTGCCATCACTCTTCTTGTTACCATAATCTCTAACTTCTACCATCATTGTTCCCATTCCAGCGTACGATTTCAATATCGCGACATAAACAACATAACACTCACTGGGAGGTAGATCAATTGGAAAACTTATTTTGCTTCCACCGGAAGGATCTGTCGCAATCCAGCCAGGTCTCTGTTTTAGCGAATCGTCGGCGTACCTTTTGAATCCTTGGGGTTTCCCAACTGGCTTGAGTTGATCCCATCGTGAGAAAATCCTGGCAACATCGTTAACGACTAAAAAGTCGCCCCGAACTTCCAGCTCTTTGGTTGTTTTGGCTACGAAAGTTGTCATGGGTAATTCATTTTGATATGAAGAGCCTTCGCCTTCGCATAAGTTACGCTGAGCTGATGCCAGTGCATGAACCAACAAATCCGTGACAATGCCATGACCGACTGCACTAGGATGTACAGCATCCGGTGCGAGGTATGGTACAAAACACTCCTTCCTTCCAGATTGTATGTCATTTGATTTGCACTTTAATTTTCTATCATTGACAATGTTGCTTCTCTCGACAAATGTGCAAATTGATTTACAACCTCCGTGGCGAAATTGTGATATAATATTCTGAGGTTGACATGGCGAGCACCCATGTGGATACGGAAACAAGGCTGATGTTGTCACATTATTGTCTTTACTGCCAAACACCAACTCAGATGGGTGAAACGAGTACGATATCGGGTCCATCCTTTCCAACTTGCGTATCAACTCGGCGAAACCATGAAATAATGTCTCAGCATAACTAATGACAGGAATCTGATAATGTGTAGCAACACCAAGATGAAGCAATGCTCCCGTCTTTCTCGGAAGTATAGCAGTTTGCATTTCTAGAAACACTATTGCAGTGTTTTTGTAGCGCTTGAGCAATGAATAGATGACTACCTCGCTGCAAAGTGTGATATCCATGAAGCCATCAAAGAACACAGATGCTTGATACCGTACTTGCACTAAGTGATCTTGGCCCTCGTAATCGTTGACTGCAAACTCAAGTATGATCAAATCTGGCTCATCAGAAGTTGATGGTAGTTTGGAAGCCAGGTCTGAATACATTACATTGAGACGCTTTGCCATAGAACAGCTATCTGCACCATGAGATGCAACATTTACAACTTTGTGTCTCTGTTCTGCGTTGTTGTTGTTGTCTTGATCTGTTCTTGGTTCCGGCGACAGCGGATACATTTCATTCATCCAATTTTCTAACCGATTAGAGTATCGATGCTGGTCAGGGTTTGCTAAGCCATGTCCTAGCGAGATACTACCTCCAGCAACAACAGCTACCACTGGACGCTCGCCTGATGATAATTTTCCCATTAACTTCTCAAGGCGGTATTGATTACCTATCAATGCGCGTGACCGCAATAAATCTTGCGGTGTGAGACCGGGAGTTTGCTGCGAAACTATCCGATTGTACTCTGCTTGGCATGTTGATTGTGCCGGCAGTACTGCTTCGTTTGCAATTGTGGAGCGAATCAGTAGATCTGAAGTGTCAATTGTATCATTTTGTTGAGAGCAGCTGATGAAAGATGACATGAAATAGAGGCAACCGATCCACGATGATAGAATGAAACCAAGAATGCATTTCGAAATTATTGTAGAGGGCAAGGGAAAGGACCGGTTGCTGGCCCTGCGCCCATTGGTCGTCACCATTAAGATTTCTTCCACTGTAAACAACCTGTGCTCGTGCTATGCTAGCTATGGGCTAAAAGATAGAAACGGTAGCTCATGGTGCACAAGATAATGGCGAAATGCAAATAGTACTGCGTAAACAATGACCTACACTTTGCACTTTTTACACCAATGGTTAGGTACTCCTATTGACATATCTAATGCGGGAAACACGAACACATTTACTTAATACTATCAAATCTCGACCTTCATCCATCTTTGCTGTGGACAATACGATGTTGTAATATTTGACTTTGATGCTCAGCCAGCACCCTTCTAAGCCAAATACCGCTGTATGTGAACAATTCTTCGCACCAAAGGTTTACATATGAAGCTGGTGAAAATGCCACTTGGCACTTCACAGGTATGGTAACCTAAAATGCTACAGCATCAAAGGTATATGGAAATAAATGCCCAGCTGGCACAAGCAGTACAAATTGCGTAAATACTATTACAAATATTCATTGATACGCTTCATCAATATCCACATCAAAAGGAACGAGCCTCAAAAAGCCGCTCATGTGCATGTAGATGACGATAGATACGATATGATAGAATGTGGTGCAGCTGGCAGGCCAACACTGGACCTCTCACATCAGCTACGAGGTTGTATCATCGCTTCTACGTAAGCAATCCGAATGTACACAGCTAATGTTATAATATAACATCACCCCCGAGTGAAATGGCCCATTTAGAAGTGGCTCCTGCGCAAATTGACAACGATAAATACATATGGCAGGATGAAGCACAGCCAGCAAGCCCACACTGGACCTCTCACATAAGCTACGATGTTGTATCATCGCTTCTACGGACGCTAGCCGTCTGAGCGGTACAAAAGAGCTTGTCTAATATCACCGCCGACTAGAATGGGCCACTAGAAGCGGTTCATGCCCATACTGACGGCGATAGATACGATTTGGTAGGATGTGGTGCTGCTGGCCAGCCCAAGCCCAATCTGGACCTCTCACATCAGCTACGAGGTTGTAGCATCGCTTCTACGGACGCTAGCCGTCTGAGCGGTACAAATGAGCTTGTTAAGTATCATCACCGACTAGAATGGGCCACTAGAAGCGGCTCATGCCCATACTGACGGCGATAGATACAATTTGGTAGGATGTGGTCCTGCTGGCCAGCCCAAGCCCAAACTGGACCTCTCACATCAGCTACGAGGTTGTAGCATCGCTTGCGTTCGTCTGAGCGGTACAAATGAGCTTGTTTAGTATCGTCACCGCCGACTAGAATGGGCCACTAGAAGCGGCTCATGCCCATACTGACGGCAATAGATACGATTTGGTAGGATTGGTGCTGCTGGCCAGGGACCTCTCATATCAGCTACGAGGTTGTAGCATCGCTTCTACATGCGCTAGTCGTCTGAGCGGTACAAATGAGCTTGTCTAATATCACCGCCGACTAGAATGGGCCACTAGAAGCGGCTCATGCCCATACTGACGGCAATAGATACGATTTGGTAGGATGTGGTGCTGCTGGCCAGCCCAAGCCCACACTGGCCACTGGACCTCTCACATCAGCTACGAGGTTGTATCATCGCTTCTACGGACGCTAGTCGTCTGAGCGGTACAAATGAGCTTGTCTAATATCACCGCCGACTAGAATGGGCCACTAGAAGCGGCTCATGCCCATACTGACGGCGATAGATACGATTTGGTAGGATGTGGTGCTGCTGGCCAGCCCAAGCCCAAACTGGACCTCTCATATCAGCTACGAGGTTGTAGCATCGCTTCTACGGACGCTAGTCGTCTGAGCGGTACAAATGAGCTTGTTTAGTATCGTCACCGACTAGAATGGGCCACTAGAAGCGGCTCATGCCCATACTGACGGCGATAGATACAATTTGGTAGGATGTGGTGCTGCTGGCCAGCCCAAGCCCAAACTGGACCTCTCACATCAGCTACGAGGTTGTAGCATCGCTTGCGTTCGTCTGAGCGGTACAAATGAGCTTGTTTAGTATCGTCACCGCCGACTAGAATGGGCCACTAGAAGCGGCTCATGCCCATACTGACGGCAATAGATACGATTTGGTAGGATTGGTGCTGCTGGCCAGGGACCTCTCATATCAGCTACGAGGTTGTATCATCGCTTCTACATGCGCTAGTCGTCTGAGCGGTACAAATGAGCTTGTCTAATATCACCGCCGACTAGAATGGGCCACTAGAAGCGGCTCATGCCCATACTGACGGCAATAGATACGATTTGGTAGGATGTGGTGCTGCTGGCCAGCACAAGCCCACACTGGCCACTGGACCTCTCACATCAGCTACGAGGTTGTATCATCGCTTCTACGGACGCTACCATAGCCGTCTGAGCGGTACAAATGAGCTTGTCTAATATCACCGCCGACTAGAATGGGCCACTAGAATCGGCTCATGCCCATACTGACGGCGATAGATACGATTTGGTAGGATGTGGTGCTGCTGGCCAGCCCAAGCCCAAACTGGACCTCTCAAATCAGCTACCATACGAGGATGTATCATCGCTTCTACGGACGCTAGTCGTCTGAGCGGTACAAATGAGCTTGTCTAATATCACCGCCGACTAGAATGGGCCACTAGAAGCGGCTCATGCCCATACTGACGGCGATAGATACGATTTGGTAGGATGTGGTGCTGCTGGCCAGCCCACACTGGACCTCTCACATCAGCTATGAGACTGTAGCATCGCTTTTACGCACGGCAGCTGTCTGAGCAGTGCTAATGTGCCTGTATCGTATCGCCGTTGAGTAAAATGGGCCACTAGAAGCGGCTCATGCCCATACTGACGGCGATAGATACGATATGGTAGGATGTGGTGCTGCTGGCCAGCCCACACTGGACCTCTCAAATCAGCTACGAGGTTGTATCATCGCTTCTACATGCGCTAGTCGTCTGAGCGGTACAAATGAGCTTGTGTAGTTTCGCTATGGAGTATAGTGGGCCACTAGAAGCGGCTCATGCCCATACTGATGGCGATAGATACGATTTGGTGGGATGTGGTGCTGCTGGCCAGCCCACACTGGACCTCTCAAATCAGCTACGAGGTTGTATCATCGCTTCTACATGCGCTAGTCGTCTGAGCGGTACAAATGAGCTTGTCTAGTATCACCGCCGACTAGAATGGACCACTAGAAGCGGCTCATGCCCATACTGACGGCGATAGATACGATTTGGTAGGATGTGGTGCTGCTGGCCAGCCCACACTGGACCTCTCACATCAGCTACGAGGTTGTATCATCGCTTCTACATGCGCTAGTCGTCTGAGCGGTACAAATGAGCCTGTCTAGTATCACCGCCGACTAGAATGGGCCACTAGAAGCGGCTCATGCCCATACTGACGGCGATAGATACGATTTGGTAGGATGTGGTGCTGCTGGCCAGCCCAAGCCCAATCTGGACCTCTCACATCAGCTACGAGGATGTAGCATCGCTTTTACGGACGCTACCATAGCCGTCTGAGCGGTACAAATGGGCTTGTGTAATTTCGCTATGGAGTATAATGGACCACTAGAAGCGGCTCATGCCCATACTGACGGCGGTAGATACGATTTGGTAGGATGTGGTGCTGCTGGCCAGCCCACACTGGACCTCTCACATCAGCTACGAGGATGTAGCATCGCTTTTACGGACGCTACCATAGCCGTCTGAGCGGTACAAATGGGCTTGTGTAGTTTCGCTATGGAGTATAATGGACCACTAGAAGCGGCTCATGCCCATACTGACGGCGGTAGATACGATTTGGTAGGATGTGGTGCTGCTGGCCAGCCCACACTGGACCTCTCACATCAGCTACGAGGATGTAGCATCACTTCCAAGCACGCTAGCCATCTGAGCAGTTCTAAAGTCATCATATGGTATCGCCGTTGAGTACAATGGGCCATTGGAAGCGTCTCCTGCGCAAATTGGCGACGATAAATATGATATGGCAGGATGGACCAATTGTATGGACAAAACAAAAAGTGCTATCTAAAATTGCTTTCCATTTTTCTTACATCGATATTGACGAACTACAACCTCGTAGTTGACTTACACGCGCTGCTTCATACAATGTTTATGATCCATTTTATGGTTTAGTCTTGTAGGATATCATAGCAGTACAGTAGCACCGCCCATACGAATCGCGACGATGCTGTGACTGCGAAAATGATGTAATGAGGTTCAATTTGGCTTGATATGCATATCCACATTCAACTGCAGTCATTTCATCTCCTTGATATAGAGGCGAATAATTAGTCCATGTAACTTGTGGCCTGCCAGTTAGACACATCACACCACCACTACAATGCTCTTCTGTTTCAGAGCTGCTCAAACGCCCTTAATTGTAAGTACCACGCTAGAACTCCATGCGCAATGAGCTAGGCATGTTTGTACATGGTTTGGGGCGAGTTAATCCTTTATCTATATTTTTGATTTAGATGCTGATTGTACAACACATGGGCACATAATATTGACATGATCTTTTCTAGAGAAACCTTTCGCGAACCTCTTGTCATACATAAGAAACAACACTGAATACGCAAAGTTACAACTCATGTTCGTAGAATTCATCCTCGTTGGCATTCAGCTCATCTCCTTCATCTTCATAAAACCCATGACCACTATCATACCAATCGAATTCCTCTATTTCTTCTCCATAAGGCCAAAGATCAGTCAAGTCTTCCCATTTGTAATAATCAACTGTGTGATCTAATGTTTCCACGGCTCTCTGGACAAATACATCCATGTATGCATTCTCTGCCCTTGGCGATGAATCCCACGGAGCATCATCGTATACCCAAAACTCATTCGCGAACATCTCTCTGGGGCCCTCAAGGTCTGTCACGCCATGATCTGTTTCAGATAAGAATACCACTGCAGAATACTGTCGTGGTTTAAAGTAGTACAGTCGATCGTCTGGTTCGTCCCTTGGTAGGATATAAAATTCTCCCCCTTGATACAGCTTAGGGTCGGATAACGCGAACAAGGCAGTAAACAAACTCCCTGCGTCCATATGGACACCTAATCGTTTGAACTCATTGTAACTGAGATACTCTGTGGTGCGTAGGCCGCATTTATTTGGTGGCAGTAGCTGTAACTTTTCGCCCCACCCGGCTTCCTTGTATGCCAATTCAGCAATATTGACCACATTCTCAAACACGTCAGGCAAGAATATTTGCAGTAAGATATTAAGAAATGTGCAGTCGTTACCGCCTCCATCAGTTCCTTCAAAACCACGATGCTCAAAGCGAGATTCTGGAAAGTAGGTTGTTGTGCATGCTGCAAGTTGTTTGACTGACTCAACTTGAGACGGAGAGATGGCATTCGCAATTTCGACCAATATTGTACGGTTCTGGCTATCTGTCAACGTGTCCACTATTGTTGGTACCACTAAGTCATTAGTTTCGGGCAATGCAGCCATCATACAACTTTGTATGTCGTCAAAGTGCTCCTCGTGGCCATCTTTCAGCCCGGATTGCTCTTTTAGAATGTGTTCCCAATACTTATTTCGAGGTGACCACTTCTGAGCGGCGCCATCGGCTGTTGCTTCTTGGCAAACTGAGAAGATACAAACCAATGAGAAGATAATGAAGCATCCGATTGCATGAAAGAAGTTCATCATGATTATGTTGATGTCAATATGTCGAATGTTATAGTATGTCTGCCGCAAGCGATAGCAGAGCTCTTTGCACTCGGAGCTCGTGCCCTGTCGATATGGCTCAACTATCAGCGTTTGGTAGAAGTAACAACAACAGCAACAGCGTGTAGAATGCAGCTACATCTTATACCATTTTTTCAGTCCCATCATTCTGTTCACGATCAAAAATTTTGAAGGGAAAGAGGAAAGAAGCCTTGGCGGTACACATCATCTAAAAACGAGAAAGTATGTACGCATCTGCGACGATCTTTCATTTGTTGGATATCTCTGTTCTCATGCGCTTCTGCAATAATGTTGCGTTTTCCATCAGCTAACGATTGATTTCCTGTCCGCGATTGATTCCTCATACCTCGTCAATGGTGTGTAGATAGAATGCAAAAGTGGCTGCAATTCAATAAGATAAATAATATAACAGAAAATTTATTTTTAGCAGAACAGCGTGGTTGCAGAGCATTGTTCAAGCATAATAAATACACAGATGCAACATAAATTATTAACCTATAGTCATCTGTCAAACACCTATACAAATTAATTAGAAATCATAATTTGCAGTCGATTGTGATCCATCATCTCTCCCCTTGCTACTCTTTTTACCAAAGCTAAATCTTGATTTACTCTTGGGCTTCTCCTTCTCGTTTGTCACTGACGGCCTAGGGGGTGTGGGGGTGACGATATTCGCATCATCGTCATCATCATCTTGCGACTTAGATAGCAACTCATGATTATCAGGGTACATATTCTGCTTGTCTAGGTTGACCCTCGGTGGTGAGTTTCTCGATATATAGGATGGTGTTGAATATCTACTAGCTGTTCCATTCCGCAGCGATGACCTCAATACAGGAGATCCAGCTTGTGTTTGTGACTTGATCGGAGCTATGAGACTCTTCGCTTCAGCTTCCTCTTCCAACTCAACAACTCGCTTACTTAGCATTGCAACTTGGTCTTGCAAGGCCACAGTTCTCCACTTATCATTATTTTTCGAAGTCTTCGATTGCATTTCTTCTTCAGCCCTCGCCATAGCGACCTTTGCCGCCTCAAGTTTTCCCTTCAATTTTTCATTCTCTTCTTTCAGCGACGTGTTTAGCCACTTGAGATGTTCAGCCTTTTCTTTCAGTTTACTGTTTTCTTGTTGATTAGAAACATCCCTATCGGGGCGAGTGATTCTCTCCAAGGGTGATTCGGATTCAAGTTCACTAATCCTCTCCTTGAGCTTTTCCACCTTAGCCTTGTACTTCAATTTCGACTCATCTAATTTCATAGAAAGAGTCACGACTTCACGCTCGAGCTTCGTCGACTTCGAAGTGTAATCCATCAGCTCTTGCTGCATTTCCTCGATCTCAGCACGTCGTTGAACAGACACCTTCTCCATGCCATTTTGCAGCTGATCCATCTCATTAGACATTGTACCAACCACTTGCTCTTGTGCAGCAAGAGTTTGTTCAAGTGCAGTAATCTTGGCATTCTTTTCTCTCATCCTGGTAGAGAACTCTTCTCGGATCTCTTCGTTTTCGGCATCGAGCTTCTTCAGCAAAGTCATTTGGTCCAATTCCCTCTTTGAGCGATCTTCCTTTGCATTGGACAGTTCCTGACGAAGACGATCAATTTCCTCATCCTTGCCAGAGTTGAAGATTGTACGATTCATTTCAAGCACTCCTCTCATTCTCTCAGATTCGGCAAGCTGCTTCTGCAATTCTTCTACTTGAGCGGACTCAGTAGTAGCCCTCAATGACGTTAGTTCGGCTTCAAGTGCTTGGATCTTGTATTCGAGTTCATCTTTGGTAGTGTTGATGACTTCATTACCGTCAAGTCCAACTTCATCAAATATGTCATCGGTGTCAATTTTCTCTTTTAAGTCGAGAAGCTCCTTCTCTAGTGCCGAAATTTGGTCATCCCTTTCCTTCAGCTTCACTTCAAACTCTTCAACTGCATGGTTACGAAGCTTGCGAATAGAATCAATCTGTTTGTGAAGCTTTGTTTCCACCAAATCCTTCTCGGTGAGCGCGTTCTTCAACTCGAGCTGTAGCTTCTCCAACTCAAACACGTCACTCTTGGCATTTTTCGCTTCTACATCCTTCAGCTTTGACTCCGTCTCTTCTAACTGGAACTCAACTTCATCAATGCGTTCCAGGTTGCGCTTCTTCTCTGATTCCAGCTGCCTTATCGTCATTTGAAGGCTTCTGATAGTTTGAATATTCTCTGCAGAGGAAGACGAGGATGAGGCTTCCCTTTGCAGCTTCTCAATTTGGGAGTCCTTATCAGCTACTGCTGCAACGAGAGCTTCGAATTCAACGTCTTGCTCAATGATCTGTTCAGCAAAAATTTCACTCTCATGCTGCAATCTCTTGTTTTCCTCCTTAGAATCGCGCAGCTTCTCCTTAAAGCTATCAATGTCCATGCGAAGGTTTGAAATTACTGCTTCATTGGCTTGAAGAGATTGTAATAAATTGCCAATGGCGGCATCCCTCTCTTTCACCTGGACGTTTGTGCCGACTTTCAAAGCTTGCTCAGAGACAGCAAGCCTTCCAGCAAGATCCTGCACATCTGGCATTTCTTTCATCGTCTCCAACTGTGCTTTCGCACACTCGAGTTCCTGTGAAACAGACGCCAGATTCCTCTTCGCCTGTTTTAGTTCCATTGTCATATCGTTATTCCTCTTCTTCAGTAATTGAGCTTCCTCATTATTATTGATGGGAGATTCCATACCATTCAATTCAATTGACCTTGTCTCGCCCAATGTCTTAAGATGACCAATCTCAGCTGTCATAGCTGCAACATTCGCCTCCTGCTTGGTAGCCGATAAGACCAAAGATCCTATAGTAGTATCTCTAGCCTCAAGTTTCGCTCTCAATTCTTTTTCCATCATGTTCTTCTCCTTCGTTAGTGATGATACCTGGGTTTTCAATTGGGAAATCGTATCCGGCTCATACCATTCTGGGTCAATAGCCATGCCATAATTTCGTTTTGCAGGACCATGCTCTACGTGTCGCTGTAACGACTCCACTTCATTTTTTAGTTCGTTTGCGTAGAATGATCTGGAAGAAAGTTCGCTCTTCAAATCAGAGATTTCCATGTCCTTCTTCTGCATAGCAAGGTTCAGTGTAGAATCGCTCGAGGCAAGTTGCTCTTTACAAGTTGCCAACTCTTGGCTTATAGACACAACCAATTCGTTCAAATCGGCTGGCCTGCTTTCCTCCAGTGCAACAAGAGCACTTTGCGCCTCTTTCAATTCATCCACAAGCTTTCTCTTTGCATCTTCCAATTCCTTTACTTTCCTTCTCAATTCTTCCAACTCGGCATCCTCCTGATCATCGAGTTCATTCATTACGGCACGTATTTGATCCACTTCGTTAGAAAGATCATCTTTGGTCTTCTCCAGCTCCTCGACAGATGTGCTCAAATATAGAGTACGTTCTGTCTCCTCCTTCAATTGTTTCGATAGACACTCCACCTGATTATTGGCATCTTGAAGTTTCTTCTCCAACGCGGCAACTTCCGCATTATGAGATGACGTGAGTTTGGCAATCTCTTTCGAGTGCTCACTCTCCAATTGGATACGCTCTTTGGAGATATTCTCAATCTCTTTTCGGAGACGAGCAAACTTATTACCCGATTCCCTCACGGGGGAAGAAGGACGTGGCGAAGCCTCACTTAGCAAGCTGGACGCTTCCTCAATCTGTCGTTCCAAATTGGCAATCTTGCCATCCTTGAACACAACATCGGCTTGTAAATCGTCAACTTCTTCCATTGCTTCATGTAACGACGCTGTCAACTCATCCACCTTCTCATTTACAGATTGAAGCTCCACTTCCAATGCGGCTACTCTCGAATGGCTTTCACTTCCACTGCGTTCCAATGCATCGGCCTTACTTTCCAACTGTTCCTTCAATTCTAACACCTCCCCTTCCCTCTTCTTCAATAATACTCGTTGCTCGTTGTACTCCATCTTCTTCTCGTCCAACTGGGAAGTTAACTCCAACACCTCCCCTTCCCTCTTTTTCAACAATACTCGTTGCTCGCTGTACTCCATCTTCTTCTCGTCCAACTTGGAAGTTAACTCCTCCATCTTTTGACTCTGCCCCTCAATAATCTTGGACATTTCATCATTCAATTTCCATAATTTACCAATCTCATCAGTTTGTTCCTTCTTGTGTTTCAATTCTTCCTCATCCCGCATGGTTGACTTGGCACGTAATTCATCCAATTCTACCTCCAAAGAAGTCATGTCTGCCTGTCCCTTTTCCACACGTGATTGTAAACTTTGAATGACATCCTCTTTGGAGCGTATTGTATTGCGTAATGTGACAAGTTCTTGTTCGAAAGATTGTTTCCCCTCGGCGGTGATGTTCTTCATTTCGTCCAAGGTAGATGCCAACTGTGTATTGGCATCTTGCAGCTCCACCTCCCTCTGTTTCAACATCGTAATTTCTTCTTGTAGCGACGCAATCTCTTCATTCTTGGTAGTGGCACTATCATCATTGTACTTTTCCAACTCCTGTTCCAAGCTTTCCTTTTGAAGAGTTACGATATGTTTTTCCTTTTCAAGAGTTTGAATGAGTTCCTTGAGAGCGGCGGACTGTTCTCCCTGTTTCGTGGCTTCGGCTAATGCGAGTTTGACACTGTCGAGTTCAAGTTTGGATTGTTGTAGTTTTGTTTGCCATTGATTTGCATCGTTTGCTTTGGCGGAGGTGGAGTCTTCTACGTCGAATTGCTGCAGTACAGTGCAGATGGGCGAGAGAGAGAGATAGATAGGAGAGATTGATTGAGTTGATGATTGTGTATACATTTTAATATATCCAATAAATGAATACGTCATACTATATCAGCATAGTCATGGTACTACATATATATCAACGTGCTCCACAGCATACAACAAAATACTCACCAATTGATACAATTGATCCTTCAAATCTAAAATCTGCCTCATACAATCAGCCTTATCATCTTTTAAAGTCACCAATTGCTCATCTCGTTCACGCAATTGTGCTCGCAACTCTTCTACGTTACCACTGATATTATATTTTTGTTCTGTATCACTCTCACTCTGACGGCTATCGTATTTGAGTACGCCATCCTCCATGGAGGGATGGGCATCCAACCGACCCATATTGTAATTATATATATTATTACAGTGACGTTGTATAATGTTGACACTACGCTGCTTTAGCTAGCTGACTTGGTTACTGTACATGCCTCAAGAGAATGCCTGCAACATTCTTGTGGAAAGAAGCCGCTTCCAATCTATCCGTTCATCATCGTAGTCGGGACTTTTTGGCATTGGCTTTTGGTCTTGTGAATGAGCATTCATCACGCGAGAAAGGTGCCAAATTTTTGCGCAACCATGGGGCATAAGTGATACAAAAGAGATGGCCATCTTGGTATCCAAGATTTATCACGTCTAACGTTAGTTGAGCCACGGATGCAGGAGGTTGAATCACGAGTGATGAAGCACATGCTTCAAAAATGAGAATTTTTGAAGCTGCGCTTTCAAAACAACTGCCGATGTTGAGGAAGAATGACTCAACACCTCAACAATTAAATGATAAAAGTATAATATTATCCACGGTAGACTACTCTCTAGAGCCCAACCATGCGTAGCGGTAGTAGCAGCTGCTTTGACATCCTACCAGAGGAAGTCCTACGGTCCATCCTCTCCTACACAGATGTACCCTCCATCGGTGCCCTCATCGTATCTCACAAACCACACCATAAAAACATCGCAGCTCTAGCCTCCGATGAGGATACGTGGTACATGTTGGCACAACGTCGATTTGGTATTGGGTGCAATCACAAACGACGTATGTGGAGAAGGAAGAAGAAGAATAATGTTGTGTTGGTGAAGCGTGGTTCATCTTCGTCCATTACTTCGGAGGCGTATTCCACTGGAACTGGTGGTGTCGGTGACAGTCGAAGTAGACGACGTCGTCCACAGACCTATGGTGGTGCAACGTGGAAGGATGCCTTCCGATCTTTGAGCCTGGCGATGCGCATCCCGGAGACTAGTTTGACGAGTGGTAGTGCTGCGAAGAGTGGTGGAGCTGTGTTTGCATCTCCGTCGAATCGATGGGGGAATAAGAAACGTGGTAGTACTCCTAGTACTGTGGTGCTGAAGAATGAACAACAACAACCTTCCCAACAATTTCACGCTTGTAACTACCTTGGGATATGGTGCATGTTGAACCATGCAGAGAATTGTCAAACCAAACTTTGTACTTCCAGCTCCTCATCCAACAGTCGAGGTAGACGACCAAAGGTATCTCTCCCTTACAGGCAAGATATGCGCTACGTCGAGCTAAAGTTGTGTCTGCAAAATACCAAATCAGGCTTTGGAACAATCTGTATACCCAGTATCGACACGATTCGAATTGCCACGTTAGACGAAGATGACTACTTCTCTGCCTGGGGATGGGACAAATGTGACTATGATTATCCTCTCACTTTCAACATGGTGAAGCATGGTCCATGGTCTCCCAAGCTCCTCTTGCATCAATGTGTCGACAGTGAACGCAGCTGTGATATTGAACGTGTGTTGGACGTGAAGGATGCAATTGTCCTCCGCCCATTTGAGACGGTAGTCTTGTCCATTCATATAGCTTGTCCGTTTGAGATGACGTATGAAACGGATGTATTGTCGACCATGTCATCGATTCGGATACCGGTAACGTCGTGTGGTCCACTAAGCTTGAGCCATTTAGGTGTTGTCCAACATAAGCACAGTGTTTCTACTGCAAGATTTCTGGAGGAGGATGCTCTTTGGGAGTATTATTCTCAGTTGCCTGGTGGTTGCTTGTCTTTGACAGATCGATCTAGACTTGTTCCAGTGTGAAGCTACGAGTACACGGATTAAGATAACTCTTATTTAGTTGCATTTTGCCACAAAATATCAAAATTACTCATCTCTCCCAACCTCTCGTAGAGGGGTCGTCTTTCTTTCTCAAAAGGTACATCATACGTAGGAATTAGTAGATATTAATACCGTTTTTGAATTTTGAAATCTATCACTGTCTCCAAAATGGTTTGGTTTTTGTGCTATTGACAATTGCATTGATCATTGTACTATGGCATGGCCGGACCATTAACCAGCATAGCCATACATATTATCATCTATCTTTCTAATTCACTCACTTCACTTGCATCTTGCATCATGGCTACAAAGAAGCGAGCAAAAACTGATGATGAAGTACCAAGCTGCTCACATCAACATGTTTATGTGTTGTGGATTGTGGATTGAACGGCGGAATCCTAATTCACGATTTGATTACGTCATAGAAGATGATGCAATATTGGCTGGTGTATACGTCACGAAGGAAGCCGCTGCGGCAGCATCTGGCGATATTGACACAGAGAAATATGGTACCTTTGACGAAGCGTTAAATCCCGAAAAATGCTGGTTAGTCTGTGAAGAACTTGAAGACATCGTGACGATCCTCCGGATGATGGCGTTCTTATTCAGATTGGAGGATACCCCGGAGAGCGACCTACACATGACTTTATTCGCTTGAGCATTAGAAAGATGCCTCTATTAGGAGCACCGTCATCTTTTTGCAACAAGAAGCAGAAGTCTACGTGATAAAACGCTCTAACCACTGAGACATATAGTCAGTTTTATCACAACCTGTACACAATCGATCGATCTTGAACGATGCCGATCACATACTTGTGATAATGGGGTGTATTATTTGTGAAAGATGCTTATAGTTTGATCCGGATAATCATCGCAGCTCATTCTGCAATATCTGGTGAAAATCTTTCTGCCATGTCATGCTGTGAACTCCAGTGTAAGAATAATAAAAAGCCAGCTAGAAACTCATCTTTTGTAGTTTACAACATAAAACCTAAATCATTCAATTCTCTTCACAAACACAACACCAAAATCCCAACATCAATCACTACGGACTCATCAGTACTCATCGTTCTCTTACTCTTGCCCTGCAGCCTTTTCCAGGTACAAATCATTCAACTTCAGCTCCTTGAGCTCATTCTCGACAAGCGCAATCCTCTCAGAATAAGCTGATCCAAAGTGGTATTGAACCATGGGCACATCATTGGTGGTACTACTCATCACTTTCTTTTTCATCTTTTCGATGTGTTCCTTAATCAAATCCTGATCATCCTTCTCCAAAGCAATTGGATCAGATCCCGATATCAAAGAGGCCCCCGAGTAACTTAATTCACATAATTTTCCACCTTCGGGCACTTCCTTGCGCAACTTCATCTTGATACCAGTATGGTGGAATACATCACGTGCATCGCCTGTATTGCCAGACGCCTTCAATGCCAAATATCCCAATGGACTAAATGCCATGGCAGTCACGGCAAGTACTTTCTTGGAACTTACCGACGGTCCAAGTGTCACAGGATCCCTGTGATTGGCAATGCGCAAGTGGCGGATCTTGCCCTGACTTTCCATCTCGGCAAACATTTGTGCAAATTCAATATTGCCAACCTTAGGCGAGGCGACACTGACGACAGTCACGGGAAGTGGTAGTGTCCCAACCCTTGCGGCGGCATAAAATCCAAACAGGGTTGCGAGTGCACCACCTAATGAATGGCCAGTGACGTAAAGTTTGTAATTCTGTCGACGATTGACATCATCCATTACCAAGTCTTCAACGTGCTTCATAATCTCGGCATACTTGCTTGGCTTGCCGTCCTTCTCGGCAAACAAATAATCATAGAATCCTCTGTGAATTCCAACGGTCGAGACTTCTTCGCTGTCCGAATCCTGAGCCAAACTGTATGGATCAGGAGCCTGCATCAGATTAATATTCGCATCCGTCAAGAAATCTGTCTTGGTTACCGAACCACGGAAGATGACAGTAATTCGTTCTTCAGCTGGGTTGACTCCAACGGCATATACCAACTCATCATTCGGCTTCAAATCCCCAATATGATAGATCGTAGATGATGAAACATCCCGATGTTGGTTATGAGACTCTTCGGTATTTTTCACATTCGAGTAATCTCCACACAATTCATCAAAGGAGAAGCCGCCACCAAGACATCCGTCCCACGTATTGAACCACGAGGATAGGCCACTTTTTTCTTCGCCATTCGTTGAGTCACTGCCATTGTTGTTACCACCCGCTGCCTCTCTCTTTTGTTTCGCTAGCTGATCCTTCATCATTAAACTTTCCAACGCACTCAAAGCAGCCCCGTGCGCACCATCACCCAATACCTCCTGCAATAATTCCGCTTCACCCTTGATCACAGCCATTGCCGTTTCCATAGGTAGCGGTAAATCCATTATACGGAGTGATTTGCTTGGGTCGGAGAGTACCCCATTGCGTGCTAGCTCACGTAATTCCGCAAGGGTGTAGATGAGATTGGATAGGTCGATCATAGTGGATGCCTCATCGTAGAGTGAGGGATAGATGTAGGGAGTTGAATCGGCAGTGTCGAAATTGTAGGAGCCAAGTCGGATTGGGCGGAGGGATGGCAACCTGGGAGGTGAGGCTGAGGTGTCCACTTCACTTCGTGATTCATCAGAGTCCTCGGTCGCGGCTGGGGAGTTTTCCAATTGTTTTGTGGATGGTGCAGCCGTCGGCTTGGCTGTGCTTTTTGTGCTGAAGGATGGGACCTTCTTTTTCAAACTAAAACCTCTCATTATTTGGTGGAATCGCAAATAATGTAAAATTAGTTGAATGAATGTGTAGTTGTACACTTATCTTCTTCTCTTTCAGGATGAACCCTTTATAAGGGCCGGTAGCTCAAATGAAGACTGAGCACGAGCTGCGGCTGTAATGAATTTATTACTGGTTCCCGTGACTATAACATCATACGTTGGGTTCGGCAACATCATTGTCATTATCATCACGGGATTACGGCGAGAAGAGAAGCAAGAAGTGGGCGATCAATAGCCGAGAGAAAACCGCGCCAACGCTCCAGTGTCTTCATCTGTGTCATTGGACATAAAGATGTGACACTCGAGTTGTTACACTTCTTCCCAAAACGTTTAGAGTATTTGGAAGCACGAGGATTGGAGGTGTCACAGTCACAGTGCGTGGTAGAAATGTGAGGGGCAGTTGAAATTGCATACAATAACCCAGATAAATTTAACCTGCAGTTTTACTGCTGGTAAGAAAATGGCGGCAAAGCGGTCTGGCCTTTACCTGCAGTTGAACTGCAGGTAAGGAACATAGTGTTCCTACGTACATCGTACGGAGGGGGAAATGGGAAAAAAGAGGATGCGAACCTACCTAAGTGTGTAAAACGGGGGCAAAGGTACATAGGAATTAATATTACCTTACCAGCAGTTTTACTGCAGGTAAGGGATTTCTACGTAGCCTGGTATGTTTTCTACGGTAACCAGCAGTAAAACTGCTGGTATGAAATTTATCTGGGATAAAGTAACCCGCGCTTCAAATTTTCATTGAGGTTGAAGAAGCAGAGAAATTGCGTAAGTACCTCTAGGCAGATAGATAGATAGACATATTATGTACTCATAAAACCCGAGCATTTCACGGAAGCAGAGAAAAAGGAATAGAAGGGTTAAATAGAAAAGTGGTCAAGGGAAAAGAGGGGGCGGATGACCGATTCTTGAATGCCCGCCCGCGAAGTGTTTTGGATTTAAAATGTTTCATTTAGGCATTACAAAAAAAAGGGGGCGAACAACACATGATGATTTCAAAGGTTAACCTGCTTTCAAGCTTTCCATGGAAGTACCCGGTACCAAAAGGTCATTCTCGATTGAAAAGCCTATCCTAAGCCTAGGCATCACATTCCACAACTGCAGACACATTCTTCTACCCTGGAATTAGTATATCACAAGGGAAGGAAGGTCAGCAGCAAGTGTCGTAGTGCCGTTCTGCTGCCGGCGCCTAACTTGAAGCTGGGCAATCTGCGAACGACACCAATTCCTCTGGCTTTCTCTTGCTTGTGTGATCCGCATGCTTTTCGATCTCTTCAATGCTGGAAGTGATGCTCCCCCGCCCCTGTTATTATGACAATGAGATGGGCACATCCCCGCACGAACCAACGAACTAATTTGAAATAATGAATACTGAACACATAGGCTCCCCAGGCGGCGACATAATAAGGGAACCATCACCGATGATCAGCGATAGTGGAGAAACATCCTCGGAACGAGGAAGCATGATGCAAGCCCTGGCTGCAGCTGCCGCGACAAATGAGAGGGGCTCAAGTCAAAAGGCAGTGATTGTTCATGAAGATGATGCAGATATTTATATTCCTTCGCAGAACAGTAAGGGCAGTGGCAGCGGCAGTGGCAGTGGGAGGCCTCCAGCTCCGACTGTCAATGGTCGCTCTCCGCGGCTTCAGGGTCAAACGGGAGCTCTACTCAACAGAGCTGATCCGCTCTCATTGAGTGCCTCAGGGCCAACGACAGCCCTCAATATTATGAGACGAAGTGGTGGACGAAGCAACAGTGATACTACGTCTGGGAGTGGCGGTGCAAGTCATAATCAAGATGGTGGTGTGCCCCGATCAGTGGTTACCAGCATGGTTTCTCCTCCTTCGTCGGTGACTCCCGTGATTTCCAATGTTGATACACGTGGTGCCCATAGCAATAGCGAAGTGCCACCGACTGCAACGATGGACTACCAACGTTCTCAAATGCATGGTTTGGGCCCGGGGGGAGGGGGAGGCTATCCTCAATATACAAATGCACATGACATTCATCGTGCACGATGGGAGCAGGAGCAACGTGAACTAGCAGCTGATTACTACCCCTCGGCGAATAATTACCCATTCGATTATTATAATAGCCCAGGGTCCATGGGCATGTATTATCAACAGCAGCTGAATCAACCACCTCCGGCATCATTACGGTATCATCGTCAGCAACAAATGCCGGCTGATACAACGAATGCAGCAGCTGCTGACAGGCTAGCGATGGAACATCGGTTGCAAGTGGAACAACGTTTGCAGGAGTTTTATCAACCTAGAGTTTCACATCAAGTCCCTCCATCCATGATTGTTCTTCCCCATCAGGCCCAGGCAGCACAGCTGCAACAGTCACAACAGCAGCAGCAGCAACAGCAACTACGGGCAGGTCAAAACGATGGGGGAGGAGCAAGTGATTTAAAAGTTCCCGCAAGGAGTTCTTCACCTGGTGTCTCTTCCGCCCATCGCAATCAAGTACATCAGCAGCTGCAACGAAGCGGTTCTCCGGGTATCTCTTCAGTCCAACGCAATCAAGTTCATCAACAGCTGCAGCGAAGTGGCTCGCCTGGTGGTCCCTCTCGCAATCATAGGAGGACTCATTCACAGCAGCAGCAACAGCAACCACGTCAAGCTTACGAGGAACGTGATTGGCGTACCAATCAAGTTTGGAGAGAAGATGATCATTCCCTTACAGCTAGCTTGGGAGGATTGAAGATTCCAACTCCCCCTCCTCCTGCTATCAATGCCACAGATGCCACAGAGCGGGGAACTTCTTTGGACAAAGCAAGTGATGGCTTGCCATCAGCTACTTTGCTCCACCCTCGGTTGTCACAACAGTCCAGTCAACAGCAGGGACGAGTTTCCACGATAGATCAGTATGATATTACTCATGCACAAATGTGTGGGCAGTATGTGCAGGATCTTCAGCAGCAGCAGCCACAACCACCACATGCGTCCGCAACACCCAGTCCACCCCCAGCCTCCACTCCCATGATGACTGGCATGGATCCTCGGATTCAGCATCAAATGAATCTCATGGCCATGATGTTCCAACATCAGCAAGGGGGCGGTATCCCCCCTCCGCATATGTCTCCCCTTCCTCGTAGTTTGATGTATCCTCAGTATTATGCACCCCAGCACAATTTTTATCAGGGTGGTGCTGTTAGTCAACAACAACCTCCCATGCCAAAAGAAGTTATTGTGCCATCTCCGTTTGTCACTGAAGCAGATCGAGCTGCAGCTGGCGTAGCAGCTGATTCGACTGTTCCAGCCCCATATCAAGATCCCGAGCCTGCCGTTGCCTCTCCACCAGTGCCCCGAGACAAGTCGTCCAAGACAAAAGTGACTTTTAGTACTCTTCAAATCCGAACGTACGAAACCGTCCTGGGAGATAATCCCTCTTGTACTGGTGGCCCTCCCTTATCGATTGGATGGCGTTACAATCCAGAACACTATGATTCTACAGTGGACGAATATGAGCGTAAACAAGATCAGCTCTACGGAGGACCCGAAATACGTCCTCTTGACATTGATTTAGTACTACATCGATCGGAAAGGGAAGCCATCTTGCTGAAGATGGGTTATACCCAGCAAGACTTGGCTGATGCTGTACGTCGGTTGAACAAGGCGAAGAGTAAGAGGAGGCAGACGGTGCATAACTTGCCCGTCATGTTCCTTGAGGAAAAGGCGGAGAGTTGTAGGAGGAGTGTGGGGAGGTTGTTTTTGACTAGGCAGCGAACGAGACACATGTATGACGAGTGGAAGAAAGGAGATAAGAGTAATCCGAAGGAAAAAAGGAGGAACTCGTAGGTCTTTTGTAAAGATCACCGTTCGAGAATGACGGAAGTCAGATGATTACTTCATCTCGATCTTCTTGACATTTGAACATTTTGCGTATGGACCCGAAAGGCTGAGGTGGTTTTTCTCATTTTGGTGTAGGAAGAAAAACCACAGATTACATAGCATTGTCAGTCGTCGAGGGTTTCATACATTTTTTAAAGTTGCAGTGTGATTGAGAAGGTTCATTTCTCTGGTTGAACCTCAATGTTACTATTCTACAAGAAGAAATGAACGACGCATTTCACTGTACTTATTTTGGCTATAATGTAAACATCCAATAGGTGTTGTAAATGATATGAAATGAAATTACTTTTCGTCAACCAATCATTATCATCTACGAGGCCAAAATACAATCACAAGCGCTCCCACAACAGATATCAATCCTCCGACAAGATCACCTACGTCGGGTTTGGCGCTTTCTCCTTCTAATGCCCAACCAATCAGGAAAGACATTACTATGAAGAATCCCCCATACGCTGCGTATATACGCGCAAATCCATCCGTAGCAGCACTTGGTTGAAGACATGGAATGAAGCCGTATGCACTGAATGAAGAAGGAGCTGTGAGATACTTGAAATATGCATCCAGAATGAAATTAGGCTGACTTTGACACTTACATGAGAACAAATGAACCTATCAACGCATACCACCATGATTTCTTGACTATATCATAACCATTCTGACTCTTTCCGTCAACAACATCAATAGAATTCGCCTCACTTTCAGCATCAGCATCGACATTATCTGCCGCGGAAGTTTCCACTCGCAATCCTTTCACTGCCGCCCACACAAGATATCCGCCGAAAATCTCTGCAATGCCGGCAAGGCAAAAGATTGCTATGGACTGGGCGATTGCTTGCGGTGTCCATTGAAACTCGCCCTCTTCTTTGCTGCTCATTGCATTCTACTACTGATCGTCTTCGCATCATCTTCCACATATTTTTGGCGCGCCCATCAAGGCCTGCGTAGGAATTAGTCAGGAATTCATTATGTTCCGTCTCCAAAAATGAACCTCTCCTCCACTCATAAATGCTGTAGCGTAATGGAATTTCACCATTTTTGGAGGGGGTTGAAAATTGCAGGTTGAAATTTCAGAAATTTCAGAAATTTCAAGGGATTAAATTTCACTCTAGCTTATCCTGAGATAGTCGTAATACTTTGCACTCTGCAGTCAACACATCACTCTAAGAGAGACTGTCAGCAAGCTTCTTTCCAAGCATCTTCTTCGCATCCATGATATGACGGAGGTTTTCCTTCCCTCGAAGAAGTGCAACACCAGTTGGATCCTTCATCCTATTCCTATCCTTCACAAGAATGCTGTTCTTCAGAGGTTTGGCCCTACGCTCACAATCCATCGATCCGACAGTTCCCATAGACATTAGAGGCTTAGCAACCAATCGATAGAAGTCAGATGATCCTGCATAACATTCAAACCACGTGATGCGACCAGAAATAGCACCAGTTGATTCCACATACTGTACCACATTTTTGATACTAAAAGACTTGTTGTTCTGTTGCAGCTGTTCCAAAGATGGAAGCGATGGAAGTGGAACGTCAAAAGAATGAAACCAGTCATTGTTTTGAGTATCAAAGTCCTCAAAATCCTTTTTAACTCTCCTCCGCATCTCATCAGAACCATCTTCACCCAAAGGCACATACCACTCGATCATCTTCCTTACGAGCGCAGCCTTGTTAGTCTGCAGGTAGAACAACTCCCTCCACACACGAGAGTTTGGGTCACAGAGGAAACACATCAAGTGATGCTCATCGAGTAAACCAACCTTCAGTCCGCTGGGATCAACACCATCCATATTGAAACGTTCACGGATCATACCAGCAACTTCTGCTCTTGAGCCCTGACCAAGAAGTTCATCAAACTCGGGAGTGAGACACTTGTTAATATCATTGCGCAGCGCTTGAACCAAGAGGGGGTAAGCACTAAGTGGCATATCCTTGCGGGAACAAGCCAAATGTGCTTCCTTGAAAGGGAGCGTGAAGGCAATAACAACATCAAACATCTTCCAAATATTTTCCTTCTTGAAGTGCTCCATCAGCTCATCCAACTCAGCTTGCTTTGTTGCAGTGCGCTCACTACGATACTTTTGATACTCCGCCTTGCCAGGAAGTACAAGAAGAAAGTCACGACACTTGCGAGCGCTCACAACAACGTCATGTAGAAGGTTCATCCGTGTCTCCACGGGGCAGAAAACTTTGGAGTAAAACACGAGCTCATCCACTAGAGCTGCGCTGCGTCGGAAAGAATCAATGCGATCAATCTTCACGAAGTCCCTGACTTTCCTAGCATACTTTATGACAAGTTGCATAACTGAAGTCTTGGCTAGGTCTTTCATAAGCAAATCGATGCAATGAGCCGGATCGCGTGTAACTATGACCTTCATCCCTGGATACTTTTCTTCAAGTTCCTTCCCAACTCGATCCGCAACATGCCTTGCAGCATTATCAACAGGAATGCTCACAATCTTCGCATTGTATTCTTTCATGACGTTTTCACAAACCCTCACAGCATCCTCTATTTCGGCTTCGGTAACATGCTTATCGCTTCCAAGATCTTTCCATTCGAGGAAGAGTGAGAAGTCACTCTTCGCGACGGTGTATACGATCTAGGCAGAAGAGGATACAGCAGGGCAACATAAATAGTAGTGAGACAATTGAAAGCAATGAAGTTATTGTACAGAACATAAATCACGTACCTTTTGTTTGCCCAAGACAGTGACTCCATCCATCGCAACATTTACATGTCCGGGAATTTTTGCCATAAATGATTTCAACTCCGATGTCGTTTGTTTATCAATTTTAATGACATACTTGTCATAGATTGTTTCAACATCACTTGGAATGAACTTCAAGATGGCAGGGTATCGTTGGTGTAGGCTTGCTTGCACCCAAGGATCCAATAGACGACTCAATGGCTCGCCACGAGCGACAATGGCTCGTACCTCGTGCATGAGTACAATGTCAGCAGATGCCTGGTTCATGCTCTTACCATACGTGTGCTCCATAGTAGTTTGTGCAGATGGTACACGCTTTGTTTTCTTGCGAGGGGGAACGGATGTGGAGGTGGATTTGGTGACATCACTAACGTCCCCAGAGTTGGATAGTAGATCAATCACCGCAACGGGGCCATGATTACTACGCATGGCAGCAACAGTTTCACTTGGGTTGGATTGAAGTGCAAGATACGTTGCTTGTTTCTTATTCGCTTGAGCCCCTCCTTCGATTTGTCTCCTTGTGTGGCATGTCAACCCTTCACATTCGTGGAGAGAATGTTTTCTAGCTCTTGTTGCATTAAATGTCGCTAGCAACTTGTTGTACTTAGGACAGTGCTTGCATACAATACGTAACTTGCCATTGGGTTGGGGCGTGATTTCGTATTGGGAATAGAGCGTTGAGTCTCGTTGCTTTTTGGCATCCGGAGCTGCTGCAAAAGGCACAGCAGCAGGTGGTGCTGCGGGTGGATCGACTGCAGCGACGGCAGGTGGATCGACAGCAGCGACGGCAGCATCGGCAGTTGGGGCCGCAGCGGTGAGCTTGTGTTGGACACAGTGAAGACACATGAGAGCGGTATGGGAGTTGGCAAGTGTTTTTGCATGATCATTAAGATCCCCTGCAGGGTTTTTGTAGGATGGGTTGCCCACAATTTCCTCACAGTAGAGTTTACCGCAAAGGGCACCATGAATTGGTCCTTCACACATCATGCACTGATGATCAGCCGGGTTGTTGAGGGGGGAGTTCTTCATGCCACAAAGGGCGTTGGCGGCGCATGTCAAAAGCATTATTGTTGAAGATTATTGAATTGTTGTTGTTATTGCCAGGCAAACTATGACAGCGTGGTAGACGGCAGAGTGAACAAAAAGTTGATTTGTGCACATACCCGCACCCAAAATAAGAGCCGGAATGAAGGGTCTTAGGTTATTTTTGTGCTACGTGTTGGTTCAGTACCATCCGTTCGCGCCAGAATTTTTGTGAAATTTCATTGTTGGCCAAAATTGGTGCAACTTTCACCCTGTAAATTTCACGAAAGTTGCAGTAGTGAAATTTCACCCTTTTGAAATTCCATTACGCTAAAATGCTGACAATGAGGCCGTTCCTTTGCTTCCTAGCGATGGCATCCTTGGTGTCTTCGTTTGCACCCGTATCGCGGCGGACGCTGATAACACGAAGCAGTAGTGGCGTAATTGAACCATCATCAATATCAATAATATTGCAATCTGTTTCAAATGATGAAAGCTCTGCGGAGAAAGACATCACAGCACCAAAACATTTCCATTGCTACCTCCTTCGCTCTCTTGATCCAAAACATCCTCTTAAAACTTATGTCGGATATACCACTGACCCTATCAGAAGACTGCGGCAACACAATGGCGAGCTGAAATACGGTGGGGCCAAGCGTACTGCCAGAAATGGCCGACCGTGGGAATATGCTGCAATCATTGATGGCTTTCAGGACAAGGTAGCAGCTATGAAATTTGAGTGGGCTTGGCAGCACACTCATAGATCAAAGGTATTTCGTGAGGCAGTTGGAGACGATGCATTGGCAAAGCGGATGAATAGGAGGAGGGGCGTGAGGGCGCGGTTTGACGAATTGAGAGTGCTTCTTGGTGAATGTGAACCCTTCAGCTCTTATCCTCTTGAAGTGTACTTTCCTGAGGAAGAGAGTCACGAACTCTTTTGCACTTTGATGCCTGAAAATGGTAACGAGACTCAAATCAGAAAGAAAGTTTGCCCTGTTGATGAGATGCCTTTTGCGTCAGCTACGGGCACATCATTTACAAAGAAAGCACAAAAAGTCAATGGCTCGTGGGCACAGATGCACTTCAATCTATCGTTGCTTCCAACAGCTGCGCCGACTCAAAGTCGTTTGTTTAGTCAGAGACGTTATCAACCAAATTGGGCTTTGAACGCTGTAGCTTCGCAGGCCTCTCATTTCTTCGCTACTTCTGGGTTTGGCCAATCGGCCGAGAAATCTGAATTCGAGATGGACAGAACTGAGAGTACATCAGTTGTATTAGAAGAAGAGAGTGAACAGCCAGCTGTCAAGGTTCCTGCAAAATTCAAACCATATCCATTTCAATATCATCAAGAGTTTGTTGTTACAATTGAATCGTTGACCAATCTAGGTTTTGGAATTGCTCGTATCCATTTGGACGAACCAATTGACAATCCAGTGTCAGATAATGGCGAGAGTGACCAAACAAGCGATGATCCAAAGAAGTGGGTAGTATTCGTACCAAACGTGATACCAGGAGAAAAAGTGCGCATTCGAATTTACCGCAACTACGCAACTTACTCGGACGCGGATCTTCTTGAAATTGTAGAAGCAAGCCCTGATCGCATCGAGCCTAAATGTGAGTTAGCAAATATATGTGGTGGATGTCAGTATCAACATATAACGGTTGATAGACAAAGGCAAATGAAGACGATGCAAGTACAAGAATTATTTGAACGCCTGGGAGGATTGAAAGCTGATGAGTTCCCGTCGGTACTACCAACTTTGGGCACTGATGAAGTCTTCAACTATAGATCAAAGATCACTCCTCATTATGATGCACCACTGAAAAAGAAGGGAAGGAAGAATAAGGATGGCTCTTACAAGGGTATACCTTGTGAGATTGGTCCAATTGGCTTCAAGGAAAAGGCGAGTCGCCGGTTAGTTGATGTTCCTTATTGCCACATTGCCACACCTGATATTAATGAGGCATTGGCTCGTGTCCGTGATGAAACGAGAGAAGCTGCTAGAGAAGGAAAGTTGAAAAAGCCAACGAAAGGTGCTACATTATTACTTCGTGATGCAGGTGATGGAGTAGAAACGGATCATAATGTTTATGTCAAGACAACAGTGAAGGATCTGGTGTTCAGATTCAAGGCTGGCAACTTTTTTCAGAACAATCCATTTATGTTACCCAGGATGGTAGACTTGGTTGTTGATGCCGCGACTCTTCCGTCACCATCTGGTAAATCCATGACGCATCTAATCGACTGTTACTGTGGATCTGGGTTATTCGCGATAGGGTCGTCGTCGTCATTTGAAGCATGCGTAGGTATAGAAGTGAACGAGATGGCAGTAGAAGAGGCTCGTGAAAATGCAGCCCTGAACGGAATTGAAAATTGTGCCTTCGTCTCAGCTAGTGCCGAGGCTATTTTCGATCCCGTGACTTTGGAAGGTAGGAGTGATTTGATTGTGGGAGACTTTCCTCGGGAAACAACAGTTGTTGTAGTAGATCCGCCTCGAAAGGGTTGTTCAGTAGAGTTTCTAGAGCAGCTGAATGAATACAAGCCACAGAGGGTCGTGTACATGAGTTGTGATCCAGCTACACAAGCGAGGGATGCAAAATATCTTGTATCATACGGATATGAGATTGTTAGCGTTCAGCCTTTTGACCTGTTCCCTCAAACAAGACATATTGAGTGTCTCGCCACATTCGAGCTAAAAGATAAATAATGTATAGCCTAAGTATCGTTACTGAACAAAAATGTACCAAATCTAGAGAGAGTATGTTTGTATGGGTCACTAGAATGTTCCAAGTCGTCGTCTATCTGTTTGAAGCAAGCATAGATGTTGGATATCAAGCTTTCTATTGTTCAGTGCACTTTGCCACCTTTTTCAATGCCTTTTCCAATGAGTGAATTCCACAGCGTTGTTATCTTTGGCATGTATAGTGGCACTCTACGTTGATAATCCCGATATGCTGGATACTTTGAAGATGATATTTGTTCTGTAAGCCATCCAGATCCTTGGAATAGCAAGCACAACAGGATGAAGCCACCCATGGACCAATTCACCCATGTCCCAGTGCCTTGAGATTGCGGCCAAGTCGCAGCCACAGAAAAGAAGTAGTAGGATATCCATATTAGTTGCTCCGCTGCATAATTTGGTTTCCTCACAATGGCGAATAATCCCGACTGACAAAAGCCATCCATCACGTCCTTATTATTCTCAGCTGTCTGCGCTGCGATTTTCTTCGTTGCAGATGCAAGACCACCAGCACCACTCACTGCACTGAGTGCATTCATGAATATTACGTTTGAACGCTTTCTGTTCTGAAACTGGAGCTGTTGATCATCGGCCATACTTTCTATGCAGAGTGCAAAAAGGAAGATCAACGCTGCGATTTTATCGATTGCATTCAGTGTATTCCCCTGCTCATTTTCACAGTGAGTTCGTTTCATTGCCATGGACCATGCCACCAATGATGGTGATGCAATATAGAGCAACAGCCAATTCTGGTAAAAGCTAATGAATACCAAATTGAACACATTCAAGATGAATTTATTGGTCAAGAGTGTCCAGTTGCCACCTAACGTACCCCGCCTCAAAATTTCCCAACGATAATCTTCCTCCCCTCCAAATAAATTGTATGGCCACCCATCGTACCCGCCGCGCCTATAGAAGTTGTATGTGAGTCTCACACTCCAAAGAGTTGTCAGGGATGCCATCAACTTGGTTCTAGTGTCAGTAACACACATCCAAGCGTATACGGCTGGAACGATGGACCAGAGCTTGTCGACTTGAGAGAAGTTTCCAGTGTAGGATGAAATGAGGAAGCAGAGGATGGCAATGATGTTGCATGTTACAAACGTTCTTTGGTATGGATTGTTGATAATTGTAGATTCCGAAGATGATGATAATTGAGCTATTGATTCATCGAGGAGGAGGCCGCCACGAGCGTCACAAGTGTCACCCGATGGTGACATCGTTGTTGGTAGTTGGTACGAGATGTGTATCAGAGTGTATCGTAGGACGCCTTCCCACCTGCAGATGACGTAGTCTTCTCCACTTACTGTCTAATCAATTGACCAGGATCAAAGCTTGCTTACATCAACATCAGCAATAATATGTTTTTGTCATCGGCTAGAGATTATTTAGAGATATCGTACAATCAAATCCCACGAACTACATATCAGAATTTTGGCTAGCCTGAGATTTGGGGGGGGGTAACTCAAAGTTGAACCTCAAAAAGTTCCACCTCACAGCTCTCACATCAGTTTGTACATCTCCGCCACCATTGTTGCATCTCTACTGAATCATAACATTGTTTAGTTTGTTTCGGTTCATACGCTGCTCTTCTATCACCCATCGATAGAGCGGAGGCAATAATTGTGATCGCAGGAGGGCGAGCGACATCATGACGCGAAATTTTTTGCGAAAAAGGATTCGGAACGCCCACCAAGCATCCGCTCCTCTACCTTCAACATTAGGCAAACGGCAATGCCCATATTGCCTTCTTTACTTCACCTCTCAGGGACTATCATCGCACATAAGGAGCCACGAGGCCAGGGGAGATCGGGAGGTAAAGCGACCTACATTGATCCACGAAGACACCTAGAGGTTTGAGCCGCAGGGGGGATAATATTTTTTTGGCTAGGCTGAGATTTTGGTTGGGGGATAAGCTACTGGCGGGAAAAAAATTTCACCAAGGAAAAATGGCACCAACTCGAATCTCCACACAAAACACTAACAAAACACAACACATCGATTCTACACCCCTCCAATGCTGGTTCTGCGCGTCCGTATCGCCCTCCCAACCAACTCCCCGCCTATATATGATAGTAGAGACTCATACCTTTCGATAGAACCACTGGTCAACGTTATATGTAGTATATTCGCATAGCAGCAGCAGCACAGGCATGCAGATATGCCGTAGGCATGCGTTATTCTAGCTCGAAACAGCAGGTATTGGTCCTAAATTCTAAATTCGTCGATAGGTGCTCTTTCGCGACGAATTTTAATCTCTTCTGCATCATATAGTGTATATATACTGTTTGGGATTCTATGTTTAGGCTGTTCTATGTATTTTTGTCGAGTATGTTGGCCAAATTCATGACTTTGTTCATTTTGCTAGTGTTTTGTGTGATGTTTTGAGACGGCACCGGTGCCAATTTTTTCCCGCCAGTAGTAAGCAAAATTGGGGGGGATAGTTCGTGGGATTTGATTGTATTATCGGCTAGGGCCAAGGGTAACTGTCATAAAGTCTGACACAAAAGCATGTCACAAAATGGAAGCATAAAGTCTGACACAAAAGCATGTCACAAAATGGAAGTGGAACTTGCTTCCTTTCCAGGAAAGAAACAAATTCTCCGAGAGTAGAAGCAAGTTCTCGAACAGGCAGGGTCCACGTTCCGACGTGAACATCATTTACATCTCTCAACTATCTCATAAAATCTACATCCTACCCTCAGCATAACAATCGCAAAAATGAATCTATTCCGTGTTACTATTACAGTTCTTCTTACCGCTGCTGCGGAATCTGCATCAGGCCGCACGCTTCACTGGGGTCAGCATAATCAAGATGGTCAAGGCGGTCGAGGAAAGGACATCCTTGCCAAGCTTCAAGGCATGGTTGACACTGAATGCAACTCAGATTTCGTATGTCCTGAGTCAGTCACGGGCTGTGATGAAGTCATTGACAAGCCAGAGAGGCCTCTTTTGACTTGGTGGAATATGTCGGAGGAAGAAAAGGCTGAAGCAAAAGCTGAGATGGAGGCAAAGAAGGATGCCTTCAAGGAGCAAGTGCTAACCTGCGCTTGTTGTGATGGAAAGACTGTTGAAGAGCTGGTAGGATATGACGAAGATGGCCAAGGCGGTAGAGGAAAGGACATCCTTGCCAAGCTTCAAGGCATGGTTGACACTGAATGCAACTCAGAATTCTTATGTCCCGAGTCAGTCACGGGCTGTGATGAAGTCATTGACAAGCCAGAGAGGCCTCTTTTGACTTCTTGGTGGAATATGTCGGAGGAGGAAAAGGCTGAAGCAAAAGCTGAGATGGAGGCAAAGAAGGATGCCTTCAAGGAGCAAGTGCTAACCTGCGCTTGCTGTGATGGAAAGACTGTTGAAGAGCTGGTAGGTAATGACCGTATCAGTGATTACGACGAAGATGGCTCGGAGAGTAGCCTTGATGAAGATGGCTCGGAAAGTAATAGTTCTTCTAAAGATGATAGTTCAGAAGAAAGCATTGGCGAGAATACAGATTTGACTTCTCTTCCGGGCCAAGCCACTTCCATTGCCAGGGCTTCTGCTGCGGTTGACGGGTTCAATATGTCGAACGCTGCAGGACAAGCGGGCATCTCATGGGCCTTCGTCTTCGCTGCCGCTGCATTTGGCATCGCTAGCTGGGCCTCATAGAGTATTGTAAAGAATGCTTACTATTTAATTGCTTCTTTTATTGAGTGCAAGATACCATACAAAGTAATGAATTATCTTGGCATCTAACTAGAACCAAACAAAATCTGACCAATCCTTCCGTGAATCGTGCTTTGGTCCACAACCTGCAACAGAGATTCCTTCTCTTTGGCAAGCGATTAGGGTGACAAGATATGTCGTTTAAAAAAGACTCGATTTCCATTTCTTCAGACGGCTTCCTCATCGATTTAATTTCATTAGCCTACTTAACCCTTGATTTACAGGATGTGCTGGCGTGGCGTGGTAGGGTTTTGGATAGGGGGCTAACCTACCCTTTATCGGGGGGATTTTCCAATGCTCCCCCCTGCGAGTAGGGGGGAGGTTAGTTAGCTAAACTCCCGTGATTTTCGTCTAAATATAGCCGAGTATTGGCTAATATGGACCATTTTCTCCCTATTTAGACGATTTTGCCACCCATCAGAACCCTCAATATCGGGAAACTCCCCCCTTGCCCCCCTATCCAAAGGCCTGCTGACGAGTCCATCATCAATTTTACCAGGTATCCCCCTACCAGATTCGGGTTAAGACGCAGCCCGCAACAGCAGCAGTCGTTCAAGATTTCCCCACAAACCAACATAGCGTAGCGCTCTAGTAAAACCAGTACCGCATTGTAGCAGACTGGAGACAGTCTGACATTCTCTCAACGCACACAATCCTCACTGGTCGACATCGCACATCGCCGTTCGGCCGGAGGATCGCCCTCTCGACCTCTTTGGACCATTGTTTTCAACAACCAAGAAGTCAACAACCATCTATTGCTACCGCAATCAACCTTTACTAACACCAAAATTGTTTTTTTTTTTGCCCCCCTCCCACCCGGCTAGCACGACCGAATTCCATTTCGATACCGAAGCCGGGAACAAATAGTGTAGTTCACAATTCGTACCCGTTCTACTAGAGACCTAGTTTTGCATTCACTAAGTAGTATACTTGCATACATATCTCTCTAGTATCGCTTCTCTCTTTTCCCACAGACGTATCGAGCTCTGCAGTGAGGATCAAGGGGATCATAAAGTCCTCAGGCTTCATAAATAGTCAAAAGGAATCCTAACTACTGTTATTATGCAATCGTATGAAGGGCAAAAAGTGTGTCAGGGTCGCACCCAAATACACCTCCAGTAGTCCACATGGCTGGTATTGCCAGCTCACACGAACTCATTGCGAACATGCCATAGTCATAGTTAGTTCATAACCAGGGGGACGTGTTGCTCATCCTGGCCTGAATTAGACAGGGAGACGCCTCTATAACAAACATGCCCAACAATGTCGCAGGGTACCGTGACGTAGGGCAGGCACCAAGGGAGGGTGGGTGGGAGAAAAAAACTCTCTCTTCGCTATATTCTCTACAGCTTCCAAAGAATCTGGCCAGGCAATCGCATATAAATTATGGAAGCAACTCACGTAAATCATCTAGTGATCATCGATAGCCCTACCGAACTTGGAGTTCGGGTCTCTCCAGTTCTCTCGATGATCAAGCCCAATCTCTCGGGGTTCGGTTCTCATCAAAAACCCTACTACCGGAGAAACCGCTTCTTCTTCGACGCAAACTTGAGTTCCGATCAGAGTTGAAGTAGTCAGGACTCCCAATATTGACCATTTCTTGCAGGCCTCTTCTCATGGATCCCAACGCGAGGTGGCGACCACGCTCTGGGATCATAAAGTCCTCAGGCTTCATAAATAGTCAAAAGGAATCCTAACTACTGTTATTATGCAATCTTATGAAGGGCAAAAAGTGTGTCAGGGTCGCACCCAAATACACCTCCAGTAGTCCACATGGCTGGTATTGCCAGCTCACACGAACTCATTGCGAACATGCCATAGTCATAGTTAGTTCATAACCAGGGGGACGTGTTGCTCATCCTGGCCTGAATTAGACAGGGAGACGCCTCTATAACAAACATGCCCAACAATGTCGCAGGGTACCGTGACGTAGGGCAGGCACCTCCACCCCTTCTTGCTCTGCACAATAGATAACGACAAGTCCTGATGATAACCTTTCCATCCTCCAGGCCAAGGGACTTAGGACTATCATCTTCCGAAAGCGTTTGATTGATAGATCGCGCAGATTTCATATGCTCACTTCGGTAGCCGTTGAGAATGATTTCAGCAATCTTCCTCTCAAGCTGAGCTTGTCATCTGTCACAATACTCAAACGCCATCCCCAGCAGCAAAGTAGCCTCGGTAAAAGACACATCGTGTCTCTCCCATTACCTACGGCTCCTCCCTAGTGATGGTCAGTACTGGGATGCTATCAACCCCCATGTTGCCAAGACTAACCACAGATCACACTATTGCATCCATTGTCGTACCCTGTATCACATGCTTTGGAGGATAAGCACGCGGTGATAAACCAACACCACATCAAAGAGAGGTATAGTGTTCGGCATCATGATACAGTGTGGCACAACCCCAGAACTCCCTTGCGTAGATTTATCCCCCATGCAACGTTGGGCGTCGAACGCGCAGAGGAGAGAACGGGCTCTTGAGGTCGGCTTGGATTCAATCTTAATCAGTCATGGTTGTTTGACCAACCCCACTTCCTTCTCGACTTTCCACGCGAGGAGTTCCGCAACCAGGGGGCGTAATGCTCATCCCGGCCCGGAGTTTCACCTCAAATAGCTGGCTGTCGTCAAACCAACTATTTGTCAACACTACCGATTCCACCGCGATAGAAACGATCTACTTCGTCCTACCCCTTCTGCATAAAGACATTGCTGTTATTGTCTGTATTCCCCCTTGCCTAAGTCTTTAATGCAGGTCCCAATTTACGATGTTTGAGAGATAGACCTTCTCAAACTGTTAACACATCATCGATCCGTGAATGATGAACGACCTGACTCTCCCCTCAGTATCTTCATCCTTCCCGCAACATGGTTCCATTCCTCCAGAGATGCATTATGATAGTCAGCAATCCCTGGGCAAGGTGTGTCCATTCCTTCCAACAAGTCTACATGAAAACCAGAGATGGCTCATCGTGTCGGTGGTTCGATGAGCGTAGATTACCATCTCTAAAGCGAGTCTCCGTCACAGACATACTGAAATCGACCCAACTATTTTCTAGCCGTAGGCACCTTGCATTCGAGGCGTAGATCCTGATGTGATAATGAATCTATGCGAGGGCGTCAAGTCCCTTCACTTGCCAAAACTGATGAAATTCCAGCAGCCAGCGGAGACTCCTGAGGACAATAATCCTGCCCACCCCTCTTGATCACACGACCCCTGCCCACCCCTTCTTGCTCCGCACAAAGCGGAGAGTGGCACAGAAAAAAACTCTCTCTTCGCTATATTCTCTACAGCTTCCAAAGAATCTGGCCAGGCAATCGCATATAAATTAACTTCGCTATATTCTCTACAGCTTCCAAAGAATCTGGCCAGGCAATCGCATATAAATTATGGAAGCAACTCACGTAAATCATCTAGTGATCATCGATAGCCCTACCGAACTTGGAGTTCGGGTCTCTCCAGTTCTCTCGATGATCAAGCCCAATAAGGGTGGTCAAATGTTTTTTATCTGAATCTGAATCTGAAACGTTCACCTTCCTGATTTACTTATGCCTCTTTCCAATCCGCGATCATCCGGCATCAAAATTGTTGAAGATGTGACATTTGCAACACATCATGGAGGAACGTCAACGTTTCAGATTCAGAATAAGTGGCGTTTTTGGCTCTGATTCTGAAACGTTTAATTTCGGAGAAACTCAAATAACCCTAACCAAAGCGGCACCAAAACAACGATTAAAAAATAAGTGGCACTCAACCACACTCAAAGCCAAATCCAGCCCCCCGTACGTAGACATACTAATTCCTAAGGCCAACGTTTCAGATTCAGATTCAGAAAAAAACATTGACCACCCTTAATCTCTCGGGGTTCGGTTCTCATCAAAAACCCTACTACCGGAGAAACCGCTTCTTCTTCGACGCAAACTTGAGTTCCGATCAGAGTTGAAGTAGTCAGGACTCCCAATATTGACCATTTCTTGCAGGCCTCTTCTCATGGATCCCAACGCGAGGTGGCGACCACGCTCTGCGCTAAGTGAAAGTATGTAGGTTTTCCGTACCTACACATTCGGGATCAATTTATTTTTTTTACACCTTTGGGTAGATTTTTTACATCTCGATCTACTGTAGGAATAGTACGACCGCTAGTAAAAGCAAAAATCGTATGTAAAAAATCTTTTATACTATTCCTACAATACTACACATTCGGGATCAATTTATTTTTTTTACACCTTTGGGTAGATTTTTTACATCTCGATCTACTGTAGGAATAGTACGACCGCTAGTAAAAGCAAAAATCGTATGTAAAAAATCTTTTATACTATTCCTACAAAAGATCGAGATGTAAAAAATCTACCCAAAGGTGTAAAAAAAAAAATTGATCCCGAATGTGTAGTAGATCGAGATGTAAAAAATCTACCCAAAGGTGTAAAAAAAATAAATTGATCCCGAATGTGTAGTAGGAAAAGCAACGATTTCCACGACAATCAATTTATGACACTAGTATTTGTGACTATTCTGTAGAATGGATTCTACACTTTCCTAAACCCCACCACACCTATCCTACACCCCCTACGGCCTACATCATGGCACTTCTACACCCCATGGGCGACCATCCACTGCAACCACCGGCCATAGTCTGTTAGATCATGTTATGAGCTTTCGTTAGAGCCGCCGGTCGGCGTTGTTGGTGGCGAATTATTCAAAATATAGCGTGTAGTGTCGAAAAATGAGGACATCGATCGCAACAAGATATTATTTATGCACATTAAAAGTTGGGGCGGACTACAAAACAAATCAAAGGAAGCCGTGGCGTAAATCGTCTAATGATAATAAGGAAGGTATTTGCAGCATGGCGGCATTATGGGGCGGTCGTCGGTGTCGGTTGATACGTTATGATGGCCGAGAAAAGTGCACTCGGACGACGCTGCAGACGATGTCATCGTTATATTTAAAGGCGTTTCGCTTCCCTGTTACTGATACTGCCACCCACAATGATCAACACAATAATCATCTTTGATTTGCCTCAAGGGTGGACTATCCATGAGCTATATCAACGGAATAATCCTTGCGTATCTACCTGTTTTGAGACAGATGAAAATGCTATCAACAACATCTGCTGGGTGGTTATTGGCGGAACAAAATGGGAAGGGACGTTGTACGAGGCAGCAACCTTTGTTATTATACTATGAGAGAGGGGTGGGACAACAATTTGGTGACCTGCGTCTTGACACTACGAATAACAAATCATTATTGTTGAAATACATGATGCTATCAAGTTCGAATCATTTCAAACAACAAAACACAATCTGTCGACTTCTTTCGTTATAATGGCAATATTTATGGTAACAGTTGATCATCTACACTACCATCCCCATACATGATTACTCATTAAAGTGCTCTTGGCCAAAATACATTGTAAAGAGTATAAATGTGTCATTCACCTATTCAGCAGTGATCTGTAATTACCCTCCTCAGTGATACTTTGTTGGCATGCACCACCTCAAATGAGCATAAACACAGTCTCCAATGCAGATAAACTATATCTTCTAGGATTTCATCATAAGATGTTGTCGTGTAAGCCTTGATATATCATATTAATTGAAGAATTTAAGTCGCTTGCAGCTTCTTGATGGCTGCCGTAATGGACCTCAATAATGGGAGTTTCGAGGGATGACCTCCCATAAATTACCACCTGAATTTGTTTAGGATAGTTATATGAAGGATATGGAGGGGTGGTATTCCATGTCAGCCATGGTAACATGGATTAATTGACCATCATTGCCCATCTGACGCACGCTCAAATTATGACGAATTTCATTTAGAGACCAAATACGTCAACACACGCTAAATATCGAGACCGTCCGACTGCACCATTCGATTCTACGTTAAAAATGGGTCTAGGGACAATATTGGGGGGTCAGTAAGTGTATGATCGTTGGTGTTAAAGGCGTTATCCTGCTGATAGCGGCATGGTGGTTTTGTGATTTGGTACTAGTGTCCATAAGATATGTAGGCTTCGATGATGTAACTCTTACTGTTTTTACTACACGGTGCACACTAGAATTTTGGTGATGGACTCAGGAGTCCATCATCACTCAAAATAACCCCAAAAAACTCACTATGGATAGAACCTTTCTGGTACCTAGTCCCTTGGCCGGGACATACTGAGGGAGAAGACTTAAACTTTTGTTGCAATAATCTAGCAATTTCTCCGCATAGGCTAAAGTCCCTGTAAGCAGGAAGCAACAGGCGGAACTCAGCTCTTTTGGTCACAGTCGAAGTCGCAAGTGTTTCAGTGAAACCAGTTTGGCACCTCTGGCACCCCTCCAATAATTGAAAGTCCCACAGTGGTTGTGACGACCTTCACTCGCCTAGACCTAGATACTCATCGATTTGACGTGTCAAAAAAGAATGACGCCAACTGATAACGATGTTCTGTCAGGCCGTGGAGCTTGGTACAATCAACATCCCGGCAATGTACAATTTCGGAAGATGATTGACAAGCAGAAGGTAGGATACTTTATATTCCCATTATTTTTCTTTCGCCCAACTGCCGAACGTATGAGAAATTATAGCTGAGTTATTCTCTATAACCTCCACATTCCACTGTTTTCCCACAAAGGATGCCTATAAAAGTAAAAGGGCTGAAAGGAACAAGCAAAAGATGGACATCTCCAAGGCCATCATGGAAGCCGTCTATTCGAAGGATCCCCCCGGTAGATTTCTCAAAAGGTGTTCTGAAACTGGCCAATGGAAGGAGCTGTCTAACAGAGAAGCAGCCGATAGGGTAGTGCAAGCGATGGCGTATGCCAGTAGAGAAAAGGAGGAATCGAAACGGAGGAGAGAAGAACTGCGGTGTTCCCGTCAAAGATCTCAGCAGCAGAGCGTTGATCGATCGGTTCATCTTCAACAAGACCAAGAAGAGACAACGAACCAAGTGTTAGGTCAAAATAATTCATCATCTGTGGCACATCAATGAGCTTGCTGTCCGGAGGGGAGGGGCACAAGGCACAAGGAATAACACACAATCTGCAACTGATCTGTTTCGTGTGCCTGGAAATTCCAATCTGCAGCAGCAACTTCATCTTCTACAGCAATTGCATCAATCTAGCACTAGTAGCGCAGTTGCCACCCTCCCAACATCTGCAGACAATACTTCCAGCAATGAAAGTGCAGATCAGAATGGATTGATCCAGCTACTTCTCCAGACGCAGCAGCAGCAGCAACAACAACAACAACAGCAACTTCTTCGGCTTCAGCTTCAGCACGTGTTGGTTCCCCCGAATAATCCTTTGGGACAGTTGCTGCAGCCACAAACTGCACTTCAACCTGCTTTGAATGTTGGGATGACTCATCATCTGCTGAATCAGGCACAGCAACAGCAACAACAGCAACCAAATCAACTTCTCCTCCTCCAGCAACTCTTGAATCAGCAGAATATGGTCCCGTCTGCGTCACTTCCTATGTCTATGTCAATCTCATCTGCCCCATTCTTGAGGGGGCGTCAACCTCAGTCAGCTACTAATCTCTTACTGAATCTGCAGCAGCAATCGAATCTTCCAGCATCATCAAGTGCACTTTTGCTCAACAAGGTGCTGAGCCATTTACAACGCCAACCAAATCCTAGCTTAGGGATATCCAACGCTCCCCAGTCCCAGCAACAACAAACTAATCAACTACAACGCAGTATGATGCTGCAGCAAAATCAGTTGCTGGCCACTTCTAATAATCAGTTGCCGTTTCTTCGGCGCAGCAACAGTTAGATCCGCCGCGCCTTCCACAGAGGCACAGGCATTGTCCGCAACAACTTAACGGCAGTATGCCATCCCCAGGACCTCTAACGAAGCGCAGTAGGAGAAGGGGGGTCGACGGCACATCCTATATATCCCTATCCGGTTTCAAGACGGAGGCATTCGCCAAGCAAGAATTTCATTCGAGGTCGAGGCTCATCCGAGCTTGCTCATCGACGAAGACACCATTAGTGTGATCGAACGGATTCAGTGTCAAGTTCAAGCAAAACAGCATCACATGAATCAGTTCTGGTAGTTAGATGATTATATTATGTGTGGTAGAAGTACTTAAGAATAATGTATAGATATGTTTTTTCTCTTCTCATCTTCTCAGTTCCCGCGCCGCGGGCAGTGCTTGGCAATTGGCAAGCTTTGGCAAGGGTGCTTTTGTAGGCAGTGCACACACAACATCACGGCATCAAAAAAATTCTTTTATGCATTGAATCTCCGGAATACATTGATTCACACTTCCTTTATACAATGTTATATGATTTCATATGATTTCATCTTCTTCATTTTGTACAAGTTCCAGCGATGTATCCACCTCTGGTAATGGTAAAGGTCGATTTGTCTTGGTCTCCTTCTTGCAATAAAACGTGACGTATGTAGAAACTATCGAAGCAAGGAACGCCCCAATGGCCATAAACGCAACTCCAAACAACCACAGATGTTCTTTTATACACACTGCAGGTTTGCCAACCACAGGAGCTGGTTCGTCACAACCCTCTGCACCAACTATTTGAGCGATTTCAATGTTCTCCGAAAATATTCCATCAATCTTTAATTCGCAATAGTATTGTACTACTGGCGGGAAAAAACTGGAACCAGTTCCAGTCTCAAAACATCACACAAAACACTAACAAAATGAACAAAGTCATAAATATGGCCAACATACTCGACAAAAATACATAGAACAGCCTAAACATAACATACCAACCATTATATATATATTATCTGACGCAAAAGAAACTATAACACGACAATATGGTGCACCTATCGACAATTTTGGCACCAATAACTGCTATTTTCGAGCTAGAATGACGCATTCCTACGGCATATCTGCATGCCTAGGCTGCTGCTGCTATGCGAATATGCTACATATTGCGTTGACCAGTGGTTCTATCGGAAGCTATTAGTCTATACTATCATATTATGGACGGAGATTGGGTTGGGAGGGCGATATGGACGCGCAGAACCAGCATTGGAGGGGTGTAGAATCGATGTGTTGTGTTAGTGTTTGTGTGGAGATCCTGGTTGGTTCCACTTTTTTCCGTAGTTCCACTTTTTTCCCGCCAGTAGCTGATCCCCCAACCAAAATCTCAGCCTATAGCTAAAGATTTAGTGTGGTTTGGCGGGAGAGTGTCGGTGCATGTCTGAATGATGCATTGAATACTCTTTTATTCATTTGCATTAGCAGCATTGGCATTGGAGATGGTAGTAGTGTCGACTGGCTTGTCCGAGGAACCTCTCAAACACACTGAAGAAGAAGATCATAATCAGGATGGGTTGTCACCAATGCTATGAATGCGGCGAAAAATTCGAAGCCTACGACGCCGAAGAGTATGCAGGGGAGGACGAGGAGCCCGACTACGACACATGTCCATCTTGCCTTGAAAGAGCTGCGATTCAGGCTGAAAAGGACGGCAAAATGAAAAGACAGGAAGCTGAGCTAGTGGCTCTTAGAGCAAGGAAATCACTTCGCAAGAAATTGGCTGCTTCCAGTACGATCGATCTGACAAAGTATGACGATGATGACGATGATGACGATGATGATGATAGTGAAACCAAACAACCAGCCACAAAGAAGGCCAAAATTTCCGGAACAGTGTGGGTGATTGTGAAAGGTGACTGGCCTGATCACGAGCTTGCACAGCTCGTGGAAGTGGAGGTACTTGGTACATATTCTAGTGAAGAGAAAGCGGAGGCTGCCATGGAGGAGTTCATCGAGGAAGGCGGGTGGGATGAAGGAGGATATGGTTATCATCAGGGAGAGAGTGAAAGCAACATCAAGATCATTTCCAAGACCGTTGATGATCCAGCAGAGTAGTCGTGTGGCTAATAGATGTGATACCATGTATGGAACGTGTATCAACTTTTTATTGCTACTGGCACTACTGGATGATGAGAATGAGGAATCAAGTACATATTTTTGTGGTGTTGGACTCTATTACATAATCAATCGAGGATAAAGCCAACACGTCATATTCTGATATGATACTACTAAATATCAATCATTTCTACTCGAAATAACGTATTCAACTATGCACACATCCGATTCACTTCCATCATCATTCTCGTTTGCCTGTATCAAATACACCACTGCTCCGTAACCACTGTAACAATCACGTTCCAATGCACTAACGAATGCCCTACCACAAATTTCTACCAACTCTTCTCCTTCTAAATCGGGTCTCCATAATGCCTCGGCAGGTTCCGTGTAGAGAACGTGATGCGACTCCGGAACAAACAAATGAGTGTGATGTGGATTGTGCACCGAGCATGTCTGTTGTGCATAGATATGGCCTTTGTATTGTTTTGGTCCTGTGCTGTATCTTTGAATCTGGTGCTATTGATATGGATACTGATGATGATTCCACTTCGTTTGTATCATTTGTTGTTGCAGAGATTGCTTTCACAGCCTTCTTTTCCACCAGACAATCCTCCTGTACCAAAACAGTCTCCAACCCAACAATCACTGGTTCCACATAATACGGAGCATTCCTCCTCCGATACAATAAGTGACTCATCAACATTGCAATAGCTCTCGGATTCATTGTTCTTCTTCGTGAGGTGCCATTATTATAATCAAACCGCATCCCTCCCGCCCTTCGTAACTTTACTAGCTAATAAGACACTCATTTCATCTGCAAATCCAAGTCCGTCTCCGTATAATCCGGTCCATGCTAATAGCGTATTGGAATTCGGTAGTAGTAGTATTCTTGGATTGCCATTATTGGTTGAATTATCATCATCATCGTTGGAAGGAGATGATGGAGCAGCAGTTGAAATGGTTTGCATCCCCAAGCCGAAACGTGAGTCGATGGCAATGGCTACCGAGTTGCGGCCCTGAATAAATGAGAATAACTTGAAGGTGAGCAAGAGGCGATCTGCTTGGCACTAATCATGTTATGTATTGGAGCTTGATGCAACAGGCATCAATGATGAATAGGTAGTATTGTACGGATCGGTTTCAAAAATAATATGCAACAACAACAACTTACCGCCATGGCTAATATGCTTCCACCATTGAACTTCGTTGGATCAGATTGCTGTTGAGCTGTGCATACTGATAAATTTGCGATGAAGATCAGTGATACTGTGATTACTGCTCTCATGTTGAGTGTATATTATATCTAGATATTATTATGTTCTCTGGAGAGAGCAATTATTTATGATGTGATTTATGATCGGACTGCCTTTTTTGAAGGAGTTTGGCTTGTGCTTGTATCAAAACGGGGGCACGGGGTTAAAGCGACCCAAGATATCTTGTATTTGTTCACTAAATTCATTACTAAAACGAGGGTGGAGCCTCTTTCCGGAAAACGAAGCCCCCATTTTAATGCACATCTTGTGTACATTTTTCAAACACATCATTGCCTTCCCAGAGGCAGAGGCAAGCATATTATTATCAGATCATACACGACGACAATATCCTCGTAGGAACAGCCATACCACATCAAAACAGCCAACGGAAGGTCATACTATCTGCTAGTTATATAAAGATGACGTTCCGCGCATTAAATTTGCAAAACACCCGCCGCTTTGCCTTTTTTGATCGAAAGAACCTCCCTTTGCCATCTGCGGTTGTAAAAGATCTCGTTCCCAGCAGTAGCAGCAGCGGCGGCGGTGGTGGTAGGCAATGATGGACCATTGGATCTTAAAACATTATTTCCAGAAGAATCACTCGTCAATGATAGTAGTAGTGGGAGGAATGATGTTGGCGCTGGAGAATATTTTACGTTGGTAGCGGCAACCTAATGTTTCATTGCCGTCGTCATTGTCTACTCAAGACAATGCCGCTGCTGCTACTTCTGGCTCAACTGTAACCGGTGAAGAGGGGGCAATGAAACGAGGGGCAGGTGGTGATGGTGCCCCAGCCATGCAAGCTGGACTTCTTGCCATGCAGCAGCAGCAGCAGCAACAACAACAACAGGCTGACACATCTGATGCACTTGAAACAATCAATCGAAACAATCAAAGCAATGCGAGTAACAACATGACCATAAGACCCGAGGGAGAATCAGGTGGACGAAGTGGAGGAAATGGTGAATTGCAATTATTATTTGCATCATCTCGGAATACGTCATTGGTACATGTAGTGGATGTGACGGTCCGATGTACTCCGAAAAATCCCCATTTTGTGGAGGAGGGTTCGAATAATCATCGAGAGAGTGTAGGAGGAGGTACTGGCTTTGATGGCAAGAATTCTGCGTTTGCTTCCGAAACTACTGATAAGACCAATACTGCATCATCGAAATCATCCAAGAATACAACAACAACTGCCGCTACTACTACAGCAAATCCAGAAGAGTTGGATGGGTGGAGAGGTCATTACAATCCATTTTTATCTGCCAATGCCTTTATTCAAGATGGTCCCATCGAACAACGTGGTACTTCTTCCTCCTCGTCCAAGGGTCATACTAGATCAACATCGACTACAGCATCCATATCGAAAGATTCACGTCGGAAAAACAGCCAAAGAACGTATCCTAGATGAACATTTAGGTGGTGGGAAGGACTTTGTTGCAAAGAATGAAGGGTTTGAATCAGGTGCTTCCCTATTTGCTTCTTCACCATTTGCCAAGGATGTGATTGACTCTGCTGGATCGAGTGCTGCTGCTGGGTCCACTAGTGCTGGTTCTTCAACAAGTAGTGATAAAGCAAGGATTGTGAAGTTTGGCAACGTGCAGTGGACCAGCAGCCAAAGAAAACAAAGAATCAATCTTGTACGTTGCATCAATATCCGATGCACCCAATACTGTTGGGGTTGTTGTTCATACCAATCCGCATTTGATGTTATCCACGATTTCTCCTACTTTGGTGAAATCATCATCGTCAGAGGATGAACAACAACGATCATCGAAAAGTAGTAAGATGGGGATGTATTCTACCTACTTTCAAACCAACCAGTGGGAAATTTAATCAGTCGTCTCATGGTAAACCGCGATGTGTGTCAATCTTACCGGGTGTGGTGTGTGTTGGTACTGATGAGGGTGTTGTTCTGGTCTATGTATTCAATTGTGATTTGGATGGGAGTATACAGATTGGTACAGATGGGTATGGGAAGTTATCTCTTGTGGCTGAAATTCCCTGCACCGAAAGGGATGGATAGTGCGAATGAAAGTGGGATCATGTACATTCGGTTAGCAGTTTAGAGTTGATTGCCACACCGAATGGAAGCAATGGTGCAATGCACAAAGTATTTGTCACATATCTTCGACGACGTGTGCAATCATCAGCAGCAGATGGACCTGACAAGCAGGGTGCATCATCGTCTCTCCCGACGGGACCATCCAGAGGCATTTGCTGTTATGAACTGGGTGGACTACGTATTCCTGGTAAGGTCGTCCCCGTTGTTGGTCAAACTTCGAATGCTCCTGTAGTGTCTTCTCGGTATGATTTGGATGCGAAAGATGTAGGAACATCGTGCCTCTGTGACATAATCTCCTTGCCACCTGAAGATTGGATGACTAATCACTCTGTGGGAGAGGATGACGGTGCTGATTCAAACAATAATGATACTGGTGATGACGTCGCAGCTTTATCTGCGGATTCTATTGACAAAATGATGCCCCGTTTCGTCGTTGCACGTGGAGATGGGTTGCATCTCTATTCTCCCTCAGAGAAAGTTGGAGTGTGTCCTGTCGATGGAAATAAAATTGCAGCGTGTTCTCTTCCGTCGCCGCCGGTTGTTGTGTATTTACGACGGCCACTCAGACCTCGTTCATCGGCTCAAGGCGGTAATAAGGACAATTCTATTCGTGGAGCAGGGGCTTCTTATGCGTTGGTTGCAACCACCGACTCCAAGTCGGGTCGTGATGCTGTGGACATTTATGATATTACCAATAAGCTCGTTGGATTTCACGTCTTGCTATCCCCTGGCCACCGAGCTCTAAGAACTGTGGGCATTGCTTCGTCGCCCACAGTCAATGGAGGTAATCTTATTCGCGGTGGAAGGGCAAGCGCAGTGGTTTTCACAAGTGGCGGCTCAATTGTTACTTTAGTTGAAAAGACAACGCCGGATAAAGTGGATTTACTGGTTCAAAAGAATCTGTACGCTGCAGCAATTTCAATGGCATACGCTGATCCTCAATTCTACCGTCCGGAAGATATCATTGGATTGTATCGAAGATATGCTGAACACTTATATCGAAAGGGTGACTTCTCATCAAGCATGGACCAATACATTCTTACCATTGGGAGTTTGGAGTCTTCTCATGTCATCTTTAGGTTCTTGGACTCACCCAAAATTCCTCTCGTGGTCAAATACTTGGAGGCTCTCCGCACACAGGGACTCTCTTCAGCGGTTCACGATGAATTGTTACGAACAATGCTATTTAAAGCTCAATGATCCCGAGTCTGCTGGAAAAATTATCGTACGGTCAAGTTCGTCAGCAAATGGAGTTAGCTTTCCCCTAAATCCTGACGGAACGGAAGCTCCTAGTGTACCCATCTCACGCAACATTCATGCATCAGATGACCCCTCTGAGATGCTGTCGGCGATATGTTCTTTGGAGGCTCCCGAGGCTGCTGAAGCCCTTGTCACTCACGGGTCTTTACTTGCAAGAGCTTTGCCGCGTGAGACGGCAGGAGTCGTGATTGCATTGTGTGATGGATCATATTCCCCCACGGCTTTGGCTGACGCAGCTGCTGGAAGGCCTTCTTTATCGGATTCGCAGAGGGAAAACGCTTATAAATACCCCATCAGCCTTTTTTCTAATGCGTTTCAAGAAAATCCAAAGCTTTTGCGTCTAATTTTGTCGCACTGCAGAAGGAATAACTGTGCTTTGACGCCAATGCTTCGACGAACCTTGTTGGAATTGACTCTAGACGAATGGTCGTCTGCAAAACGAACCGGAGACAGTCATGTCGAGAGGACACGCCATATGGAAGCAATGATGATGTTATCAGATCATCATGATATGGGTGATTTCGAGGCCCTCGTCATTGTGCAAGCAGCAGAGTTTCCAGATGGAGAAATTTTGCTCTATGAAAGGTTGAATATGGTTCCAATGCTAATTGAGCAATACGCTGCGAGCGGAACTGAACGTGCTCGGCGACAAATGTTGGCCATGTGCGAGCGTGATCCCGAGCTTTGTCCAGAAGTTCTTGCTCATTTTGTCAAGATGTATGGAAAAAGGGCGGACAAGGAACCGCTAGCGGAAGATGCCAGCGTCAACTCGGACTCAGATATGGGGGGTTTACTTACTGACATACATGAAGCTTTGATGTTGATTAGGGATCACGGAGAACTTCCTCCGGTGAGAATATTGAGAATTCTAAGCGGAGAAACACATGGGCAATTCAGTGCCGATATCAAGAGTCAATTAGCTAACCAAGATAGTGTGCCACTCTCTGCTGCAATGGATTACGTTGGTTCTGTTCTAGACGATTCTAGCAACAAGATTGATCAGTTGCAGAACAAGGTGGAAGAGTACAGTCGGTTATGCAATGAAATGGAGCTTGAAATTAACTCCCTTCTCTCTCACCAACCGGCAACAAAAAAGAAGAATGTTGGTCCAAACGTTGACATTGATGATGTATATTCCAAACTGTTAAGCTTATCCGAGACTCCGCAGCATGTGCAAGTAGATAGTCTCGAGCAGCAAGAGATGAAGAAAGAAGAATTTTGGAGAGAAATGGAGAATTCTGAGGATCCATTTGAGACTATCTGCTTTTTCATCTCGAAAGGATACCTTGAGAATATTTAATTCGCGACTTACGTAACAGAATCAATAATTTGCTGTAACAAAATCCTGAGCCTCGGTAATTTATTATCCATTTTTTGTCTTCTCTCCCATGAACATTAATACGAGCTCTTCTGTCAACTGTTCCATCCGTTGAGTGAGTGCCTCTTTACTACTAAGCAACTCTCGCTCCCATTCTTCCATTGCATTCCACTGATCTTCCTCGTCAATGAAACTATATATTTGCGCTGCATTTCGTTCCTCGAGTGCCCCAATTAAAGTAAGTTGATTTTGAAGCTTTTCTAGCTCTTCTTCGATTCCAGTTGAAGATGAATCGTCTTCTACATTGTCTGCACTTGCTTCATTTGCACTCATCAAGGACTGTAGTCAAAGCACCTCTAATATTGGCGAGCATACTTTTCTGAGTCGGCATAATGAGTAAGCCAAACGCAGTTTTTTGTGCTAGCTTTTTCTTCTTACTCACTGGGTAAGGCTCCAAAATAGCACTTCTAATCCAATATAGTAATACTGCCACAATGATGATTGGCTTGTATTTGTCAATCACTTTGAGTATTTTTCTCCCTGTCTTGACTACTTTGAGCCCCCGCTTAAGCCTGCGTAAACCTTTTCTAATACCTTTGGGTGTTATCCCATTTGCAAGGCCAGATAATCTCTGTGCAGTTTCTTCTTTTATGGGCACTCCAGCCATGGTTGAAAACTGCATGATTTGTTGTTTGTTCGTCGATTGGAGGTATCCACATATTGTCTCTTGCGTTTTTTCGTCCTCGATGCGCTTCATGACATTCTTCAGGACAGATTTAGCCAGGCTATCCTTCTTCGCTTTCCCACGACGTCGTTTGGAGCTCCCGCTGCTTTCTTCCGGCGGTGATAATAGCTCCCCCATGAGTCCGAAAGGGCTGCCACCACCGTTGCCATTACCACTGCTGCCAGTTAGCAGAGAACTCAACAGAGACGACGAAAAGTCACTTGATGATCCTGCACCTGATGATGGCATGAAGGGGTTGGTATTCCCGCCCAACCCACCTAACATTCCGTCCAGAAATGGATTTGACCCCGCTCCCATTCCCAGTGGTGATGGTGACGACGACAGCTCAGCACCAGTAGCACTTCCCTCTCTCATTAACCTGCCATAAAATTGAACTGCATTCCGATCCCCCATAAAAGCAGCACTTCGCGCATCTTCTAATGCACCATCTAAATCACCTAGCGCTAATCTAGCTTTGGCACGGCGATGATGTGCACGTGCTCGAATTTGTGCCGGAATTGTCGGTTTCTTTGCTGCCCCCGTTGCTTTTGCTTGCTGTTGTTGTTGTAGCTGGAATGATTTTGACTACAGCTGCCTTCGTAGGTTGCTCTGAAGTGTCATCATCACCACTATTTTCACTCTCATTGTCCAACGGCACAACAGTCACACCATCATCCAAAACATCCGTACAAGCCTCCACACAATCCCCCGGTCTCCCATCCTTCAATAAACACAAAGCCTCATGTAGACGACATGTCGCACGTTCCACAGCAATGTTCCCCACCTCTTCTTCTTCTTCTTTCGTATTACTCTCGTTTATCGAAGAAGATTGCGATAGTGCCTCTATGGCTTCATCTAATAACATGGCAGCCTCGCGGAATGCAACTGCAGCATCTTTGAGATTACCATTGTCATGATGTGTTTTGGCCAGGGCACGTTTGTCGGATGCAGAGGTGCGTAGTTCGTTGGATTGAACTTCGTAAGTGTCTGGTGATGATTCAGTTGCTGTTTCTTCGTCAGTGATTTCGTCATCGTACGCATTGTCATCATTTGATTCAGACTCTTCATCACTGGGTGAGTTGACATTGTCGGTAAGAATGTCTTGCGGTGCATTTCCTTCAGTTTCATCGTCAACTTCATCAGATGTTTCATCTAATAATTCAACAGCTGCTCCCTCTACTTTTCCATCTGTAGCTTTGTCTTCTGTAATGGCCTCATTAGTGGCAGTGGTTTCCTCCAGCTCCTGTGCTGGTTCATCGGCGTTCTCATCAAAATTGCTGTCATCACCTGTGACATTTCCCTCTAACTGTTCTCCCAAGCTATCGATAGCATGACTGGTAACTTCATCGTCGATATCTGGATTAGCATCGTCATCTGCGTCCTCGTTATTAGTTTCTGCAACGTTACTACTATCGACAGCAACAGCAATAGGCTCTGAGGAGGTCTCTGATACATCATCAATACCGCTATCAAGAATATCCCCCTCCACTGACGATTCGCCATTTGTTTCATCACCACCTCTCAAACGATTCAATAATACCGCTGTCACTGCACTCGCAGCATCAATTTTTGTCAATGTATTATTTATTATTTCGTGTGATGTCTCATATCTTTTAGATGATCTGGAAAGATGCATCTGATGTGCACGTTGTCTTCTCTGACCCCATGACGCGGATGAAACTAACGATAGCAGTGAAAGTAAGGCTATTATCGACGGTCGCCGCCGTCTATGCGGAGTGGTATCGCTGCTCTGTCTATTCATCGTGCTCTGGACTACTAATAGTAGGGGCGGCGCCGGCTACTACATACATCCCCGCCGGCAGCTCGTCACATCGTCGTGACACGTGAAATGTGCAAAATTTATTTTGAATTTTGGATCCAAATCTCCGTGTGACGGACATACGGACAGTCACGAAAAGTCACTCATAGATATTTACATCAGACATCATCTGGAATCTGGAGTCGGGTCGGACACGCATCACTGAAAAGTGACATGAAGAATGCACATTCTTTTAAGAGAACATGAGAACACCAATTAGTCGTCCATCCATTGAGGCCTATTGTACATAGGAATTCAATACATCTGTCATTCAAGTCCGGTTTGATGTTTAAGTCCGAGTTTGATCGTGAAATGTCATGTGCAAGATGACATTCAATGACACTTCAGATACCGAAGTCCTTATTTATAGAAAGATAGTACCAGGAAGCTGCTCTCAACGAAGGAATAGTACTAGAAACGAGAAGTTACTCGCGAGATGGTAAAGCCTTTTTGCATGAATATCACGTATTGAATGTATCTTTTGAATTCCAGATTCCGGAAAAACATCTGCTTTTGATTTCCATCCCGGATGATCTTCCCGGCCGATCCATCTTCTCTGTGCTGTTTTGAGATCTTTGAAGAGCTTTTGTACTTGACAAACTCTCCCCATAAAAAGTCATTCAAATCAAAGACGTCACCTGGAATCTGGGGTGGACGTTGACGTTGGAATTTGAATTCAGAATTCATTTGATATACCTGCACCGGCTGATTGTCATTGCTCATTTGCTCATTTTTCACCTACGATGACGAAGCACCTCCTGCTTCTTCGATCCTCCACCGTGCTGACAGCACTGCTCGTGGCTAATGCTGCTGTCAATTGCGCTGGTGTTAACGATGCACCCGTCTTCGCCTCATCAAGATCTTCTATCTTTCTACCTGAACTCTCCGTATCAACAACAACTCCTCATGATAGCCGCCGATCCAACCATTCATCTTGGTGGAGAGCCTTCGATGGAATTCCCTTCATCATCGATAGGAAGCCTACCCGCAAGCTCAGCAAGATCATGGTGTCCAAGAGCTCGCCTCAAGCCCAAGAAGATGTTGTGGATGAATTCCACCGAATCCTAGCTCCAGCATTTGGAAACTATGCCGACCACTCCTTCCAGTGTCCTGTCACAACCACCTGTCCTATCGTCTGCGTTGCCGAGGATGCGGAATGTCCAGAAGATGCGCAGTGTGCTGCAGGTTCTACATTATGTGCCGATGGCACGTGTGCCGATCCTGCTGCTGGCGAAGCGTGAGTATATACTGGATTTGTTGATTTTATCTTTTGCGACTTGTCTCGCACTAATTAACTCATCATCCTGTCTATTGATTGTTACTTTTACCAACAGGTGCGACGATGAAGCAGAATCCGCATGCGAATGTGAAACTCTGCCCAAGGAGTGTGCAAGGCAGGTTGACTTGTATCCAAATTGTTCAACCAGATTCCAGAAGTTCTATGACGAAACTGCGGAATGTGTCGAGGCACAAGAAGAGAGCATCCCTTCAGTGGACTTCAATGGACCCTGGTTCATTGCCTGCTATGCAATTATATCTGGAGTGACTGTTCTTATGCTTGTTTGGTGTGCGTGGAATCAAAGATTGGCATCTGTGAATGGTAAGCACAGTGCCCTTGCTGAGTGCGAAACTTAAACGATAGTGTGGTGAATGGTGCGAAGGGAGCACAAGCCTTAGCTAACAACGAAGGTTGGACGCAGACAGCATACAAGAGAAACGTCGGTTGGCATGGCTATCTACGCACTTGTCATCCTCACGGCCATCCTCATTCAGTATTTACTCCTAGCGTTGACTGTTGAGTACTGTAAGTCTGCAATTCGTTGGTTTGATGTATTCACTGAATTCTCTTTGAGCCTTCCAAGCTAACGAAGACATAAAACAAACCTCTTTGTTTCAGACGTACAACAGGAATCATTCACCGTTTCCCTATTTGGAAGTCAAGTGTTTTTCGACGAGGTGGAAGTATTGAGGGCTTTTGAGATTGTGTGGATGGTTGGTATTGTTTGGTGCTTCTTTATTAAGTACCCCACAAGTGTTCACTCGCTCTTCCTCCGCCGCTGTCTCTTCGACAAAGCATCATATGTTGCAGTGAGAGCTCCAGTCTGCAGAGTTGATAGTGACGACAAGACGAACAAGTGGATTACAAGCGTATTATCCAGTGTAAATTCTTGTTTCCACTCAGTGATGTCGTTTTTGTACAGTGACGCGTCTCTTCATCCTCAAGGTTCTGCTTCTATCCAAGTAACCTTTTGCCCAGTACGTGAGGATAAAAACACCGGTTCACGTTACTTCTACTTCCGCATGAGGAGGTATACTTATGACAGCAAGAGTGAGATGTTTGTCCTCGGATGTTGGGATGTTACCGAAGGCTCAACGATCGGTCAATGGACGGACGAAAATTTCATGTACAAAGGAATTTCAGAGAACGAGGCAACTACACGTTTTGGTTTTGTAGGGCCAAATGTTTTGGACTTAAAGAAGCCATCCATCTTGAGATCAATCATGAATGAGTTCTCGAAGCCGTTTTATCTTTACCAGAACTTCATGGTCTGGACATGGTTCCCCTATTGGTAAGTTGATCTGAGGATGTCATGCTATTGCTGAAAAGAGTCAAGAACTGAAGCTTCTGATGTTTTTTTTGCCTCCCCACTCCTTAGGTACTATTACATGGCTATTGTGCAAACGGTTGTTCGTGTCACAGCAGGCCTTATCGTGAGTTTTTTTTCAATATTTTTCAGATATGGATCTCTACCGTCTTATGGTAAGCGAGGGAACTGTGGAGGTGCTTAGAGATGGCGTGGTGTCTACTGTCGACCATGCAAATGTGGTGCCAGGTGATATTGTGCGCTTGACCCCAGGTCTAGCATACTTTGATATGGCGATTCTGCAAGGCAGCGGTCCTCTTCTAGACGAAAGTGCCCTAACAGGGGAGGTGCATCCAGTAGCCAAGAAACCACTCGACCCAGCAAACGGTGATGCAACCTATGACATTAAGGCAAACAAGTCCTCAACTATATCTGCAGGAACAACGATTCTAGAATGCGGCGATGGAGAAGGAACCAAGGGTGATTTGGCCATCGTCACTCAAACTGGTTCATTCACCGCGAAGGGAAAACTTTTATCTGATGTCATGTCATATGAAAGGCACAAATTCAAGTTTGACACTGAAGTCGTACTTGTGCTTTTATTGCTCGCGGTGGAGGCGGTTGTATTGCTCGCTGTAGTGTTCCATGTGATTGAAGGTAAGATTTGTTGTGTTCATGATTATACCGTTGCATCTCTAAACTGCGATATCTCATACCAACTTTTATCTTCTTCTCCAGATGACTGGGAATATGGGTAAGATTTGTTGTGTTCATGATTGTAAACGTTGCATCTCTAAACTGCGATGTCTCACATCAACTTTTATCCTCTTTTTCAGATGGTTCTATGCAATGTTCGTAGTTGGCACGGTATTTCCACCCTTGCTGCCTTCTGTGTTTGTTGTTAGTGTAGGAATTTCCTGTAAGCGATTGCAACGAAAGAGGATTACTTGCACTAATTCAACCGGGGTCCTGGTTGCTGGTAAGGTAAAAAGAGCATTCTTTGACAAGACCGGTACATTGACCAACCAAGGCCTTGACTTTTTATCTGCTAAGAATGGAACTGAGTTTCAAGATTTGGAACGAGTTGGTGTTAGCAGCGATCCTATCTTAAAACTTGGACTTGCTACTTGTCATACACTTCACGCGAGTAAAAGCGGTGAGCTAATTGGCCCTGCTGTCGATCGAATGGGCTTTTCTGCAGTAGAGGCTCAAGTGTTGGACGAAAAGACTGTCAGCTTTGAAGGTGCATCTGTGACGTATTTGAAGAGGTTTGAATTTGATCATCACAGCATGACTCAAAGTGTAGTCATTAGTCATGGAGAGGAGTCGATCGTGTATGTGAAAGGCAGCCCAGAAGCTATCGCAAAGCTATGCGTCCCATCAGTCTCTTCCGTCTAACTTCCATGAGGTAGCACGCCAATCTGCACGTAATGGAGTGTATCAGCTGGCAATGGCAACTTCTCCTCTCAAGTGTGCAAAGCCGACTAACGAAATAAAGCGCGAGGATATTGAGAAGGACTTGAACTTTGCAGGCGTAATCGATTTCCAAAACATGATGAAGGAAGACACCCCTCAAGTGATCGAAGAGTTGCGTGAAGGAGATATCGTCAGCGCCATGATCACAGTAAGTTTTCATCTGTTTTTCGCCATCATGTCAACATTTCATTCCTCGTTTCAACTCAGCGTGCTTCTATCTTGTCTTTTCAGGGGAGACAATGTTCTCACAGGCATTTACATTGCAAAGAAAGCTGGCTTGATCGGAGAAAATAGCAATTGTGTTATCGGCAATAGTGTCCGCAATGGAGTCATTGAATGGGTGAATGCTAAGGACGATACCCCTGCTGAGCTGCCCAGTGTAACAGAGTTAGAGTCATCTTCTTCCTTAGCGCTAACAGGAGCGGTTTGGCAACACCTTTTGTTATCTGATCCAACTACCGCAGAGACCTTAGCTCCACACACGAAGGTGTTTGGACGATGCACACCTAACGATAAGGTCTCAATCGTCACGAGCTTTGTCGAACAGGGAGAAACCACCTTGTTTTGTGGAGACGGTGGCAATGATTGTGGTGCATTGAAGGCGGCTCATGTAGGCATCGCTTTGAGTGATGCAGAAGCTAGTGTTGTTGCTCCTTTTACATCTCTTGACAAGACCATTTCTTCAGTGCTTGCTGTCGTAAAGGAAGGAAGGTGTGCTTTGGCATCAGCCATGGCATCCGTACAAGTATATGATCATGTACGGACAAGTTGAATCTATCAATCAAGTCGCAAATGCTTATCTCGTCATTACGTTCATGGAGTGGAACTGGGTCTTTATGGATGGTATTTGGACTCTAACGATGGCATTTTCGTTGCCACTCGCTCAGGCTGCAAAGAAGCTGTCTCCAAAACGTCCCACAGCTTCAATTCTCGGCCCGCACACTATGTCGTCTGCCTGTGGTGTTCTTGGAATCAACTTTCTTTTCCTCGTGTTTGGTCTCGTCGCCCTCTTTGCGCAAGATTGGTTCCAATGCCGCAAGTGGGATTCTACAGACGTGAGCAATATCCTTGTCATTGGGGACAATTATGAGACGTCTGTCATTTTCATCATTAGTGGCTATCAGTACATCGCAAGCGCTGCTGCGTTCAATTTTGGATACACATTTCGAGCAAATTGGTTCAAAAACTACATCTTTGTCTTCTTCTTTGTTGGTTGGAGTGCAATCCACTTTGTTAGTACTCTAACTGTGTCGAATTTGTCAGTGCTTCTTCCGCGTGAACTGCGACAACGAGCATGCTGTTCGATCGGTCACTTACTCAGAGCCGGATCCCATCAACAACAATTGGAACACAACAGTCATGCCAGTAAGCTTTCGTTGGACTCTTTTCGGGCTAATGGTGGCGAACCTGCTTCTCATCTGTGCTTGGGATTATTGGGTTGTCAACTCCAACTTGTTTCGTTTCAATAAGTCCAAGAGCAGCTCTGTAGCTAAAGACGTCGATGGCTCTGTAGTTGAAGCACCCATTAGCAACGAAAATGTGTAGGATTCCCGCTTTGTTTAGAGAATTTAGGCACAGGCTCGTGATTTATATATATTATTTGTACTTAGGAAGATGCTCGATGCGATGGCAAAAGTGTATGGAGTGCTCGTTTATCCCAACTCTAATAATTACCCAGGACACGAAAAAAAGATAAAATAATGAAAGGTACCATCGCCACATCATTACGACGACCTCACACACTGTCATAGCTCTCTAGAGAGCATTGTAGATTGTTGCTCGACAAAGTAGGGTCAACATTATGAACATCTTCCGTGAGCATCATTTAAAAATAATGTTCGGGAGGTGTACACACCCCCTCAGAATCTCAGCCTCTACTTAGAGAGTCAAACCTTTATCCCCTCTTTGATCAATAGGTTTTACTGTAGAAAAAAGCTATCTTTTACTCCCCTTGATTCCAGTCTAGCGTGTGTGCCAGGGGTGAAGTATTCATGCAACTCCTCTCATTTACATTTCACCAGAAGATAGGAGGCAACCATGGTGAACGAAAACATCGTACGCGACAGGACACTCGTCCTACGAGTCCTCGTACCAGGCCTACACACCCAACTCTCAGACAAGCTCCTCGCCAAGCAAGAGGGTGCCGACAGTAGTTCTTCTTCCAGCAGCAACAATAATCCATCAGCTTCATCATCCAGCGGTGGTGGGACCAATAACTCATCAAATAGTAATAGTAGCGCAGCCGATCAGATATTAAATCTAGAAGGAGTGACCTGCCTCCCATCCAGTGCGGGATCGACATTATGGCACTTCCGATGCGATGGAGCAACCTATCCTGCCCGGTTAGTCAACTTGCCCTGTCCAGTCGAAGTGCACAAAACACATGATCATGCAACCTATCACAAATCTGCCGATGTTGGTCAAATGTTAATCGTCTATGAGGATGAATATGCCATGGAGGAGGCAGAGAACGAAAAGGGATATAAAATTGAGGGGTTTCCAAGTTATTATCACAGCGGGTTGAGTCCTCCGATGAAACGTGTCGTACAGCGTCGATTTCGGGCGAGGTTTGAAGAAAGGGAGAGTAAGGCTATACCGCCACCTCATAAGGAGGTGTCGGATGTGGAGAAGGAGATACAGGAATTGATTACAAAATTATCATCCAAGCCTGGGAAACAAAAGGGACGCGGGAGAGGTGGTAGTGCGGCTGCGTCATCCTCCACAGTCACAACGAAAGAAAAGGTGATTGAAGTAGTCGAAGATGAAATAGTCGACTACGAACCATGGATGGAAAGCGGCAAGATATACACAATCGAAGATGCCAAGAAACATCCAGAATGGTGGCTGACCAAAGACGAAATGAAAGAAATTGAAACTGCCAAAAAGGCCGAAGAAGATGAAAAACAACGCAAGGCGGAAAAGGCCCAAGAGAAGAAGAAACGGAAGGAGGAAAAGAAGAAGAAGAAGCAAGAGGAAAAGCAGGCTGCACTAGAGAGTAGTGGATCGAAACAAAAGAAGAAGGGTATTCCAGCATTGAGTTCACGGATGTCATATGCTGCGCCGGAGAATCCAACACCGCCGATTGATGATGTGGAGTTTGCGGCGACACTTAATGAAGGAGAAGAAGATGATTTCCTTCTGGAGCTTGGGGATGAGTTTGACTTTACTGGAGAGGATATTGCAGGTTTGATGTGATAGGCCATCTGAAGTGTACACAGCAACCTTATAATGATAGATTTGGGCAACGTGTTAGCTCAGTATTTTGACACCATTTTATGCGTCTAGCATCATCATTTCAAGCAATATCCGCTACTAGTGGTGCATTATAGTTGGCCACGATAGTATGAAAGGACATATACACAGCTCATGAAGACTACACTTGTAGCGGCGATGCTGCAGTCTCGTATGCGACTTGATGAAGGCCGATTGAGCGTAGAGCTAGCTGTTTGCGACAAGAGAATATCCAGTGGAGTCTCATTTTGATGTTGACTAAAATACCTCTAGAAATATACAGCTCAAAGGCATCACATGTATCACATACATAAATTTCTAGGAAAAGATTTAACTACTATATACCCTCACCCAATCCAGCTCCATAAACTGCCCATCGCCTTCAAATGCCGCAGCATCAACTCCTTGCACAGCGCCCCACATGCCTCCCACAGCGATGTTCAATATCAAATGAAAGTCCTGGTTGAAAGGCCACTTTGCAGAATCAGTTACGTCATCTGGAGCAAACGTGAAAAACACTTCTCCATTGATGGCAAACGAAATCTTGTCCTCTTGCCAATCAATCTCGAAGATGTGCCAGTCCAACTCGGATTTGTTGATTGAAGCAGTCTTTTGAGTACCTATGCCATGGTTGTAAGCACCTGTATGAACACTACCGTGGAATTTGTTTTCTTCGTACCCAACTGCTTCCATAACATCGATCTCGCCACTGGCTGGCCAGCCACCGTATACCCAATCTTCAGGAAGCAGCCATAGAGCTGGCCAAGTGCCACGCGCAGAACATCCAGCTGTCCTGGCACGAAATTGAATGCGACCATACCTAAAGGCCTGATTGCCTCGTGTGACCATTCGTGCAGATGTATAGTCTTTTCCACCAACTGACTCTTTCTTAGCACTGATACGGAGCACTCCATTTGCAACAACTGCGTTATCGCTGGTGTAATACTGCAATTCGTTATTGCCCCAACCGCACAAGCCAATATTGCATCCATCTCCAATATCATAGCTCCACTTCGACGGATCTGGAGCTCCATCAATATTGAATTCATCACTCCAAATAAGCTTGGTGGGGTCGGGCTCGTCTAGAACAAGCTCGTTGCAAAGCAGTGGATTGCAGACTCCGCAAGGTCCAGTCGAGAACTGCTCGGATACTGTCTTGCATGCCTCTTCATTATTGCCTCCGTTTGTGGACTGGACGTACGAAATTCTGCTGCCACAAGTATGACAGCCACCCAAACTATCATCACATGCAAGAGTGTCCCAGACTGCTTGAGTACACTGGGAGCAGCCGCAATAAGCTGGCTCAGGAATAGGAGTAGGCTCTTGAGTCGGAGTCTTGGTGGGAATAGGTGTCGACAAGGGAGTAGGCTGGGGAGTAGGTGAAGGAGTTGGATTCTTCGTGGGCTCTGCAGTCAAATCGCATGTATCAGGATTGCAAACTCCACACGGCCCGTCAGGAAACTGACTTGCTACTGTGTGACATGCGTTGTTGGTATTGCCTCCATTGATAGATTCCACGTATGAAATTCTGCTGCCACAAGTATGACATCCGCCTAGACTATCATTGCAAGCAAGAGTATCCCAGACTGCTTGAGTACACTGGGAGCAGCCGCAGTATGCTTCATCGGTAGTAGGAGTAGGCACTTGTGTTGGGGGATTGGTAGGGCTTGAAATTGGTGAGAGTGTCGGCAGGGGAGCCGGATCGCGTGTGGGCAGCTGTGTTGGCTGCTGTGAAGGTGGTGCAGTTGGTGGTAATGATGGGCTGCGTGTCGGAGGTTGGCTGGGTAGAGGCGTCGGTACGGGAGAAGGTGGAGATGTTGGACTTTTTGTGGGTTCTAACGAAGCGTTGCATGTATCAGGATTGCACACTCCACACGGCCCGTCAGGAAACTGACTTGCTACCGTGTGACATGCGTTGTTGGTATTGCCTCCATTGATAGACTCAACATATGAAATTCTACTACCACAAGTATGACATCCACCTAAACTATCATCGCAAGCAAGAGTATCCCAAACTGCTTGAGTACACTGGGAGCAGCCGCAATAAGTTTGCTCTTGAGAGGGATTTGGGGTAGGAGTATTTGTAGGCTGCCTTGATGGAAAATGCGTGGGCTCAATCGTTGGGACTACGTTAGTTGGCTGAATGAAGTTGAAGAAAAGAGGCGAGTTAGATATTTCAGCATCGAACATGAACTAGGTTGAAACCTTAGTTTGACTTACCTGATTGGTTGGAGTAGTCATCGGTGGTGGATTTGTTGGCTCTTTACATACGCCACTTTGGCATTGCCCAAAGGGAACACTGTTGCATGGAGTAGCATCAGGGACATACTCAGACGATGGGCAGCTGCCGTCAGAATTGCAAGGTAAAGTCAATAGACAGTCGTTCTCATCGTCACAAAGGCATCCACTCTGGCCATCTTCTTTATACGTGCATACATCGTCGAAGGGATATTGTTCATTCTCTTGTAGGTAGAAGCAGCCAGCCCCATGGCAACCATACTTTACAATATCATCACCAAGGTCCCTTGCACAGCCGTAGGGCCACTCTCCGTTACAGACTCCGTCACAGCTCACCTCACAATTATCACCTGAGAACCCTTGATCGCATTGACAGCTTGCCGATGTATCACTAAGAGCTACACATGTTCCATGACCGCTGCAAGTCTTACCAAGCGTGGCACAAGGATTATATTGGCATAACGGACCAGACCATCCCTCATCACAGACACACGCTGTGGAAGTAACTGGCATAGACCCTCCTAGAAATGTTGCTGTGCAACGTCCGTGTTCACATCGCGCAGCATCGCAAAGATCAACCGCCTCTTCTGCAACAAAGCCTTGCCTTGCTTTACAAGTCGAAGATCCACAGTCACAAAAGAAATTACTTTGACAACCAATGTCGCACTTTTCTGGGCACTCATCGGCTTGCAACACTCCACCGTTGATGGAAGCACAATCAATGGTAGGTACGTCACTTGTTCCTTGCAGAGAACAAGCACCAGTGTTTCCCCAGGCTTCATCTTTCAAGAACTCGCCGCCACTCCAAATAAAGCTTCTGTCATGTTGACTACTCACTAGTCCATTCGCGCCACATCTTCGTCCATTTAAGGACAAATTAGTATACTCTACAGAATATCTGTTGCCCATTACGGTATCGCTGAACTCAACGATCCAATCAGAGGGAATTTGTCCATCTCCAGTTGTCAGAGACAAACGATACGAGTGTTCAGTACCAGGAACGACAGGAAGGGAGAAGCCTTGCTTGGGAGAATTAGAACCAATCTGGTGGAATCCAATCACTTGAGTTGAGTCGGGAGCAGTAGCTTGGCTGTCCACGCCTCCTCTCATAAACCAAAACTCAACTCGGAGAAGCGGTGCTGTCCAAGGATCCAAGTCGCGACTCCATACTTTTAGAGAGCGAAGTGGAACTTTGCAAAGAATGCTATTGTCGTACAAACGCGCAGCTTCTGCACCGAGAGTGCTACTAAGTACGCAAGGCTCGCCTGGTAAGTTCAGGAGGTATGTATATTTCCAAGAGACTAAGGAAACAAAGCCTGGAGGAAAGATCGAATCATCGTAGGTCTGTCCATTCATCACAATAGCTGCATCTGGAGGGGCCAAGGAGAAGATTCCTCCATGATTTTGATTGGCATTATGAGACTGGAAGTTATCATATTGGAACCAAATCCACTTGTTAGAAGTATCAGCATTTTTCCATTGAACATTGTCCAAAATATAGGTAGGTTGACTAAGCATAAAAAGAGTAATGAGTACGAGAATGGAGAGGGTCAGTAATCAGTTAGAAAGACGGACTGATTGAGCCAACAACAACACGAAATTCTCACCAAAGTCCACCAGTTGATCCTACGCCACAGTGATGGTTTGCCTCCAGAGAGACGCCGTTACCGAAGTATGTGTTCTCAATGATAAATGTTGCTTGATCAGGAAGCGCAAAGTTACCATTAGCATAAGTTGACCCGGTAATGTGAGCAGAACATCCATTCTCGAAGTTCTTTGTCTCCTTCCAGCTGAAATAGGCCAAGAGAAAAAGTTAGTACACAGCGATGGTCATTTGTTAAGAGAAGCATCACAGTTCCAATTTCGACTTACTACATAAGATTGTTTGAGTCAAACGATTGATGGCCATTGTATTGCATATCTCCAGCCTCGTAGTGTCCGACGAAGGCATTGTAGTAGTCGACGTTGTTCACGATAGCACAAGATTTGCCTCTCGCGTTTCCTTCACTGTCGAATCCTGAGCAGAGGGACTTGTCGATGTTATGACCATCAGTTAGAATTGATTGATCAGTGTTTTTGGGATAGTTTCGAGTCAAAGTATATGTACCGAACCGTCCAGATGAGTGAAACGTATTTCCTTCAATTCTTCCAAGTTTGGCACTAGTTTCGCATACTTTGTGTTGGCTGTCACCACGCCCACTACCCTCATTGAGAAGGAGCATCCCGTTGAAATTGTTGGACACACGATTACCTTGAAGAGAGTTTGTGTTAGCTCTGCTGAAGATTCCAGATTGATTGTCCTTTGTGTCGGCGATATGATTGCTTGTTCCAGGAACGGTACATCCAGAGAGAACGTTATCGCGAAATGGATGAGGACAAATCACAACGTTGTGGTTGATATCGTTGTACATTTCATTGCTGTGATATGATGGACAATGTGAGCAAGCTGCTTTTAAGAGAGCTGAAGTATGGCCTCAAGGTCAAGGCAGAATCATGAGAGCATATATCACTTACCCATCTTCAATGTAAATCCCTGCACCGCGAACATTGTACAGCACGTTCCCTTCAACAACTGAAGAATGAGTTGAGTGAACAATAATACCTCTTTGATGACTGTTTTCGATGACGTTGTTCTTGAAGAGACACGTAGGACAATCGTGGAGCTTGTGAAAATGGAGACAATATTTTCCTTCTACTCCTCGCTGGCCACACTTCTCAATTCTCGCATTTTGGATGCTTGCGGTTCCACCATGCATGGCAGCCGTATGGAGACCATTGGTACATTTCTGACGAAAGGATGAGCAACGGCATCCCAATACACTCGTCTCCTCGCCAGGCACAGCTTCTGGAAGTGAAGGATCGCACTGTTCGTGTTTAAAGTCGTCTCCAGTGATTACAATGGAGCGAGACAAGTTGACAACTTCAGCACTCAAGATAGCCGGGTGTTCTCCAGTGGGAGCGTTGACAAACTTGGATTGATGGTCATACTGCGCTACCTTGTCTAGGAGCAAGGATCCATTCTCTTCAATAAAAGTGATAGTGAACTCTTCTCCGTGTCCTGTAGCTAACTTTGCTGTAGGAGCAACTGCGATACGATCACCGGCTCTCCTATAAATCGTGAAACAGCAAGCAAGAGAAAGGAATTATACGAGATGAGAGGAACTGTGCTGAAGCTTATATATCAAAATATCAAACCAATTAGTTCCACATGTTGTTGAAACTCACCAACCCATTAAGTTCGCGTTATGCATGAGTTGAATCTTGTCGTCACCCGGATGAAGAGGCTTGGACAAGAGACTCCAAGTCCTAGCAAGATCACGGCCGTTGATATCAATGATAGGATAATCACCAGGATTCATCGCAACACTGCCGAAGCCTCGGCTACGAAGCTTGTGGTGTACAGCACCGTTATCCTGGACGTAGACAAAGGCATCCTTGGATTGAACATCCATTTCAAACTTGCCAATGCCTTCTACAGCAATGTATCCAGCACACATGAACGCACCTAGGATTGACCTGTGTGTCATCGGTCCACTCCACGACGCCCTTCACAACCAACGCAGCCAAGCTCAAACTGGTATCGACTTGAAGCGTGGTTCCAAAAGGAATAACGCAGACTGAGTCATTTGCGCACTGGGTTGATACAGCTGAAGAGTTGATAAGTCCACTAGAGTCAGCTTGGACTACAACTTCACGGACTGGTGGATTATCACCTTTGTCTTTGCAGACAGAAAGGAGGTCAGGAGGCAAGTTTGCATCTGGATCATCGATGACCGAGTAAGATGCGGCTTGAATGGAGTCAAAGTTTTCTGTGTAGATTATGAGAGGTGAAGAGATGCAATGAGATTCAGATAGGTGAGTAAATGTATAAAATGAACAATAACCTACATTCTGGATATCATTAGAGAGTCAAAGAACATATCGCAACCTAGAGATGCGTCAACTTACGAAGATAGGGACCTTCATCGGATTGACCAAAAAGAGCGCTGCTCTTGGCGACGAGGAGGAAGCTAAGAAGAAGCTGGCTGTGATAACGCAACATTCTTGATAGGGAAATAATTGATTAGGAAGATATTTTTCAAACTGAGTATACTCCTTCGATTTTGTTGAATCAAAAAAGTATGGCAGAGGTGCCGACGGCACATGTTTTGTGATGTGCTCCCGGATTTGAAATACGGGAGCATAATTAATACCGATTCGGTTTACTGGAAAGCAAGACCTGCTGGATAGAGCAGCCGTGATACGGAGTAGGGATCACTGAAGAAGCTCTTCGTCGGCTACGGTGGCAAGGTGCGTAAAAGTGCTGTCTTGGTCGACCGCTCTGGTCTTGCTACTTTATATCTCTTGACATTGTGGCCGATGGTCGATTTATGTCGAGTGTTTGTCGTTGGGACGGGAAAAGGGGGGAAACAAGATTGATGACTGATGGGTCCCATTTGGTGCCGAGTGGGTTATGATCCGTGACTGACAACTCTGAGGGCGAAATGGGCGAAATCCGGGGGCAAGCCCTCCTATCTCCTCACTCTCATTCAACCTCCAAAGTAAAATCTCTCGATCATCGCTTCTTCATCTTCATCCGAGGTTGCTTGGTGACTCAATCATTGGTGATTGGATAGTTGTACCTAATACCTTCCCATATCAAATAGCAGATAGCTCAAAGCTATAGATTAATTGACCACGATATCGGGTTGCTGATCTTGTGCAGGCTGTGTCTTTCTTGTCAGTCCGTCGATTGGAAATTGGACAACACATCAACTTATCTCTCGACACATCAATAAATAGATTAACAAAAATCAAAAATGAGATTTCGGTTCATGAATCAGATGTCCAAGTCCTTTCGCTTGTCGGGAAGGCAATCATCATCTATTGGTGCTCGGCAATCAACAAACCAAATCGCTCAAATGCCATCATTTCAGGTTATATACAATACTGTGCAGCGAACTCTACAAACAAATAATAAGGCCCGTTCTGTCAAGAGAAAAACAAGCCTCATTTTGCAGGGTTCATTTTGTGTGATTTGAGATGGACCTGGACAGACCAAAATCTAAGAAAATGAGCTCTGTTGTGAAGTTGGAAACCTCCAAAAAAATTGGCCGATTTGGAGGAGGTTTCGCCTTCACAACAGGTCTCACATTTCAGAACGAAGTACAGACGGGTCAAAAAGCGGGCCTATTTTTCGAGGTTGTCTGTACGTCATCGTTTGAGGTAAAATTTATCCAAAGACTCCCAGCTATCAAAAATGAACCCTGTAAATGAAGCTGAAAATCTCTTGACAGAACGGGCCTAAATACTGGGAAGGTAGTGCGAGTTAGGTCCTTGAATGGGTACTTTTCTGAAGAATTTTGGCCATTTCAGGAGTAAATTTCGCTATTTTACGGGTACTTCGAGCTCTTTTGTACCTGATTAGGAGTACCCAGAAGGTAGTTACCCTTAGGTAAGTACGTATCAGGTAAGTACCCATACGGAAATCGAGCAGGTACGTACGCAATAGTTCACTCAATACCAAAAAAAAACCTGACATGGTAGTTGCTGATACAGTCGAGTAGCACGAACAGTACCCCCCTAACTTTGCTTGTACCCCCCCTCCAAATCTCAGCCTAGGGTAAAGTTTTGTACCCCCCTCAACGACATCATTGTAGGGCTCTTATTAGGTAAACGCTTATGTTAGGACCATTGAACACACATCTATCTTAATGAATACCTTACTACTTCTTTCTTTTGTGTTGAGGACAGTGAACGTCATGCTTAAGACAACATTTCTCGCACATTTTGCTCGAGCACATCTTGTTCCCTACAGCAGACTTGCAATGGACGCAAGTCACTTTACTGTTTTTCTTCACAATCTTGTAGTATGTTTGGAATTCATTGCACTGGTATGAATGGAACGGACTGTCACTCCAGTGCTTCATTTAATTCAGTAGTACACAAGATGCAATTCATAGTAGCAGCATGTGCAAAGTCCTCCGACATTGTGTATTGTGTGGTGGATGTCGACATTGAGGTGGTGATTTTCGAGTTGTACCCCCCCAGAACTCAGCCTAGCCAACAATTCTGTACCCCCCCCCGGGTACTGTTCGTGCTACTCGACTGTACTCAGGTATTTTTTCGTGGGTACGAGTGGGTACCTACAACCTTGAATTAGCTGGAGTGAAGTTTCAAAATGTATGTACTCCTACTTCTTTCTTGAGGATGTCTTGCTCACACTTCGCCAACGAGAGCTTTGATACTAATTCCCACATTAGGCTTCGAAATCTAGCGAGCGACGAGTGCCACCAGCACCTAAGTGACGCACGACTTCAATTGAACCTGATTTCTTCCATAAAATTTCTCTCAAGCTTGTTACATGGACATAAAATAAGACTGAAGACAATACTGATGATGACGATGATGACGACTCTTCGCTCCTACCTCTTCCTATACCTACTTCTAGCGCTGCAGCGGACACTTGCCTTCGTCCCGCCTAACGCTGCTTCAAAAACACGTGTTCTTCCAGCATTATCGATGAGTACTGAACTAAAAATTGCATCAAGTGGAAGTGATAGCAGTTTCATCGATGAAGAACATTCTGGCCCACGGTTAATTTTCCCCGGCGGAGGTCTCTTCTTCTACTGGCAAGCTGGGGTAATTTCACATCTCAAAGAAAAAGGATATGATTTATCCAAGGCGCATCTCTCGGGAGCATCGGCCGGGGCACTCTCAGCAACATTGGCAGCCACCGGAGTTGACTTTTACGAGGCTACAGAACTAGCTCTATCTCTGTCAGAGGAAGCAGGAGTGTGGGACCGTCCACTAGGCCTTCAAGGGATATGGGGAGATATGATTCATACATGGCTAGACCAACTACTTCCTCATGACGCAGACGAAATGGTGTCCGAAAAGCTTCATATACTTGTCACACCCGTTCCTTCATTCGGAAAACAAAAAATCAACAAATTTGACACGAGAGATGATTTAATTCATGCAAATATGGCGAGTGTTCACTTGCCATGGTTTTTGAATGGAAATTGGACGAAAGAGTTTCGTGGACAAAGTGTAATTGACGGAAGCTTCCTTGCAAAACCATCCGATTATTTCGATAGTGAAAGGCATGTCGATGAGGCTCTCATTTTAGATCACAAACTTGATCCTGTCATGAGAGATCGCTCCAGCTGACTTTGTGAATCCGGGGAAAGGCAAACAATTCATATGGGATATTTTAGAACAGGGCAAGCGCCATGCACAAATAATGGACAAGCAGGGAGAGTTTCGTATTTTGCAGTAATGAAGACCACTCCTTGCTTGCTAATGTGGAATAACAATTTGTCAGGGACTTTTTAGAATAGGGCAACATCACCTACGCTTGTTTCGTATGAGTGTGTGAAGAGCATTCAATTCAACTTCAAAATCAGACCCGCAAAAAATATTGGGCTCAACAGAAAACGCTAGCTAAGCTCACATTAATTTTTCTGGCTAGCTTACTTTTGACCAGTCCGAGACGATTTCATTCGCTTGGCTTGCTTACGTCTCCAATGCAGTGCTTCATGGAATGCATCGATTTCAATGAAGTTATTTCTCGTTGTGCTTCAGTATCTCTTCGTCATAACGAATCTCCAATTAGCTTGTGCACAAACGACGAGGTCTCACATCTTTCGTATTCAAGAGTCGCTGGTTCAGCTTGTCGATGAGTCAGACTCGCTGGAAACAGCTCCATCACATACCCAGCGACCGCCAGATGATAAAACAAATCTCCCGGATCGAGTTTCCGCGGCAGTAGTAGTAACAGACAACAATGAGAATGAAGCTACTCTCGTTGCGCCACCTATACACGTGGTTGAGGGAGACAATCTCAATGTAACACTTCAAAATGAAATTTCTAACGGCATATCACTCCATTTTCATGGCTTTAGCTACTCGAATACGTACGAATATGCAGGTGCTGTTGGAGTGTCACAATGCCCACTTGCAAGAGGAGAATCCTTTGTGTACAATGTCGCTGTGAATGAGCTTCCTGGAACATACTGGTATCACAGTGAGGCTGAAGCAGCAGGTATTTTCAAACAACACGATTCAGTCAGAGGTGCAATGATTGTTCATCCGAAAGGAAGTGAATTGTTGGTCGACAGATTAAATGCACCACTTCAGTCTGGTAACAACCCATTTGCGTACGATAATGAACGGATCCTATTCCTTCAAGACGGATTCATCTCATCTCCAGCTACACGGTATCTGCAGCACGCAGGAAGTCTACTCCCTCCTGCATCCAAAAATGATGAAGGTTTCGTTGTGGCTACTTCGCAATGGGACTTTGGAACCTGCAATGGAAAGCTACGTGAAATCATCACTGTTGAACCAAATCAAAAGTACAAGTTTAGGCTTTTAAATGGAGGAGATCACTTTGCGTTGAGGTTTAGCATCAGCGGCGAATTCCCACTGACCGTCGTGGCAGCATGATTCGAACCCCATCGAACCCTACACAGTGGACTCGATTGTACTCCATGTCGGTGAAAGATTCGATGTGGAAGTTAGCACTAACGATTTGACTGATGGTGAATCATATTGGATAGTTGCAGATACTCTTGAATCTCGTCTACAGGGTTATCAAAATGGCATCAGGGCTATCATGAGAGTATCCAGTGATGATACATTGATATCTGATGATGCTCTTGATCTACTTTCAAGTATTACGGAATCAAAGTCAGTAGAGGAAGGCGCGAAAGTATTGAACTGCTACAATGCGGATAATTGTATTCCCGTCACTGCACTGAGTCCATTGCCAACAATGAGCCATGGAGAAGAAAGTGGGCTGGAATTCAAGTCAGGTGGAAATGAAGTACAACAAGGCATTGCCACCGAAATCCATTTTGTTGAGACTCATGTTCAGTCGGCACCACTGTATGCTCATTTCGTCAGAGTCGACAACTCCTATTGGATTCAAAATGACTTCCCTCCCGCTGCCATGATTAGCAGAGAATACCGCCCCGCAAACTCTGTCCATCCCCATTCTGTTCCACTCGAATTGGCGAGTAATACAACAGTCATCATTGTCTGGAGAACCACACTGCTCATGGACCATCCGATACATCTTCACGGACACACTGTGGAAATCCTTGATGTATCACATCCTAAACGCCAAGATTGCGAACTCGACCATTGTGGGCTGAACCAAGACTACTCCACTAATATGTTGGATAAGATTAGGGCATTGGATAGAACAACACTAATGGATACAGCCGTGAAGAAAGATACTTTCATAATTCCTGCGGGAGGTGCAGTTGTGACGCGCCTTCGCACTGCCACGCAAGGCTTGTGGCTGGCTCACGGTCAAATGGACGTTCATAGGCAAGACGGCATATCTTTTGTCTTGAATGTGGGCCACTATCAAATACCAAAACTTGACGACTGGCTTCCACCCGACTTTCCTTCTTGCAATACTTCTTTAGTCAAATCCCTGAAAATGAATCCAGCTTGTGAGTGTTTTGTCGACGAAGAGAGATCACTACATTTATGCAGCCGTTCTCATCTATGCCATCATGAGTTCAGTCAAGCAGCCAATTTGGATTCATATCCCTACAAAAAGGGATTTAGCATTCAAAGCATCACGAGAGATTGGCAAATGGAACCCGACTTTGTCTTCTTCTTGAGTTTGGGGTTGATTGTGGCGGTAACTTTGATGCTAATGGCCTTCCTTCCGTCCATTCCAAGCAGCAAGTCGAAGGAGAATGAGGGGCTCAAGAACTCATGGATGAAAAGAATCTCATTTCTGTCTGCTACAGCGGATGCTCCCACAATAACCCGTTCAAGTGTTCCCAAACGATCAACAATTGATTACACTGTTCCTCATCGACGGTCGTCAGTCGACTTCAGCGTTGGAAGTATCTTTGAAGGAATGAGCTACATTGGCACTGTGGAGGATGACGAAGACGAGAATGACAGCAATGTCGCGAGAGATGAAGCAACGAGGGAACACGATGCACACACCACGCACAACCATTCAGCACATAGATCTTACAGCAGAAGACGGTTGAGCTCTGTTGCTGCTTCGATCGAAGGCAGACTAGATCGTGCTCTTGGCAGTCTACTAATCGAGCGTAGCGACGAAGGAGATGGCACCGACGGACTTGGTCAAGGACTCGAGATCATGCCTGATGGGTATTTAGTCAAGGGAAAACTCATTTTTGATCCCTGTGATGCAGATACCGTCAATAGCAATTCTCCCTTTGCAAGTCAGGTGGGGTACATCTTTCATCAACAATTTCGAATATACTTTTCATCTTGCTGCAACCTGTTAAGAATAATTGAAGTGGGTGGCGTGGCGTTGCTAACAGGTCAATTGTTCCGTCGTGACTTTGAAGAGGCTGTCGAAGCAACAATATATGAGATGTTTTCGTTTGTTCAGCTCATTAGTATCACATGGACCTTTACTCGCATGTACAGCATCGTACCTCTGCAACATCAATGGTTCAAGTCTATTCAGATCGTTCACAAGAATAGACGATTTTCTTTGCCGCCACTGCTCTTTGCCAGATTCATGGTGCTACTGCTTTGCGAGTTTCTGTGGCCTGCAGTATTCTGCTTCATTTGCTATCCTGTCATGGGTTTATCTGGTGATTGGATAACAATTTGCAAAATTTCTCTGTTGGTTAGTTTGAGCAATATATGCTACTTATCACTTGGGGCAGCGTGCGCATTGGTTAGCAGTATGCCCTATGGAATGATCTGTGCGACAATAATGAGCCAAATATCAATCCTGGTCTCAGGCGTCTTCGCAGCAATACCAATATCGCATACGGAATGGCTCAGTAAGCGGTCGCCATTCTTCTGGACTGTTCGAGGATTGATGAAATGCATCTTTGTCTGGTCAGATAACTTTCGCTGTGTCCATGGCTCTTCTGAGATTGAAGGAGGTGATCAATGCTTTATAGAGGAGAGCTTGGTCATTGATCAGTTGGAGCGGCGTGGAATATATGACCCATCCTCTGGAAATGGTGTCATTGAAGAATGCATAGCTCTTTTGATTTTGGCTATGTGTATACACATCTTTATTTGTGTAAGATGTGTCTTTTCTTTTTATCGTATCGATTGGTACAAGCTAATCCCTTGTTCTAATGGCATCTAACTAGGAATTTTAGATTATTTTCTCTATCTCAGACATTTCCCATTTTTTTGATTTTTTTGACAATGCATCATGCTTGTTCCTGACCTCTTGAATAGCAGTATCCACGATCGTTTTGGTCTTTTTCTCTCCAAGGTCAATTTTGGATTCATTCCGCTTGAGAAGATCTTTCAAAGACTCGTCTAGTTCTTTCACTGCAGCTGTAGCGACGGAAAGTTGCTTGAAAGAACCAACATTAAGATGTGTTGTAAAGTGCTTGTATCGTAGGGATACTCCCATCTCGTGTCTGACTTGTGCCAACTAATGGATGACGATTTCCCTCCCTCATGTTTCCCATTCTCTTGAAACCACTCATCATATTGTCTGTTCCTCTCTTCCTTCTATTATCCCTGTAAATTAGTAATTATATGCATTATAGTAGAAAAGGCTAGGCATTGAACTGCTGTGTTTCAAACACGTGTGCTTTGTCTGGTGATGAGTCCTTTGATAGCAGTAAAACTTCCGAATTCCCGAAATGAAACTGCCGCAGCACATCTTCCCACGGGATGTCATAGTAAGCTGCATAGAGCATTTTTCCAAAGTCTCCATGAGTCACAAGTAATATTGAACTGTCTGTTGATAGATCCTTTGTCAGGATTTCAATCTGCGTGAGTAATCGCTTTGCTCTATCTACCAACTGCGGAAATGTTTCTGCTCCCTCGGGGTCTAAAAAGTAGTTGATTGTTTCTGTTGCAAGGATTTTGTCCTCGCCACAAATTGCTGTAATTGAACTAGTCGGAAGACCGGCCATTATTCCAAAGTCCCTCTCAATTAGATCATCAAGTGGCTCTACTTTGCCGTCATCAGATGATCCATCTTTGAGAAGATCGGCGAATATCCTCGCAGTATGAAGTGCACGAATCAATGGAGAGGAATAAATAGCCGACAAGATTGTTTTACCCTCGGGAGGAGCGTCATTTACCCGATGTAGAGAAGCGAAAATCCTGCATCCAACATCTTTTGTGCTACATCTGTACGCTTGCTTGTCGCCCCAAATCTGTGAGTGGCTGATTTCTGTGGCCATTGAGGATGCCATTTGCATTGTCTGCGTCTTGCCCGTGCCTTGAGACGAAAATTTTTACCATGGTTGACTGCAGTAGTGTCACAACAAGTATGCTGGCTGGAGGTGGCTGGCTGGAGGTGGCTGGCTGGAGGTGGCTGGCTGGCTGGTGGCTGGGTGCTGGTGGCTGGTGGCTGCGACCGACCGACTGCGGTTGGCATGGTGGTGTCGGGTGAGATGGATGATGCGGATGCATTGCCCCGAAGTGGTTTTTGCGCCAAATCCAGTATTAATTCCTTCGTGAGGAACGTAGTCAAGTGCAAGAATCAAAGAGAAGCTTTAGCAGGCCTTTCTATCTTCTTCTCGGTTCTCGGCATCTCAGTCTCGTTAGACTACATATATTATTTGTCTCTCCAATCCAATCTCTCTGTTCCACTTGTACTGCATCTACCTACATTGTTTCTCCTCCACTGTAACCCATCGATTGCATACACGCTTGATCCTATGCGCTCGTTCTCTTTCTGTGTATCACTGCTTACTTTTTTCTTCTCTTCTATATCTACGAGTGCATAATTTGTGACAGTTCTTTCCATTTCCGGTGCTGTTCTTCAGTCTGTTCCGACTTCCATAATGGTAGAAACAAATTATTAGTACTGCAAAATCATGACAGCGCTTCCCCTTGATGATGTGCGTCGACTGGCGTACCAAGCTGGATTGGAGGAGGTGCAATTTAATGACACATCACGTGTTATCGCATTTGTTTCCGATGAAAACTGTTCGTTTCAATGTGTATTATACCACAGGAACCGTGGGTACTTAATTATCTATTACATCCTCGTCAGGGAAAGACACAACTTTTTCGCCGCAATGTTAGGTGAGTGCAATGATATTAGTAGTGACATTATGATATTATCGTACGCAAAGAATACAATTCTTACATTACGCTCATATTCTTTAGTTTGAAGTTGTTGGAGGATATTTTTCGTACACCTCGTATCCACACTGGCTTTGGATATCACCGCCGTAACCAACTGGAGGAGCAGCAGCGCAAACGTTCAAGGACGCTAAGTGGAGAGTATAGCGCTGCAAACGGTCGTTACGATGATGTTGACGATGAAGAGAGGGCTGCCAAGAAACAATTAGAGAAGTTACTGGCAGAGAAAGAAGCCATTAAGGATGAAATCAGTGAAGTGAAGGATATTTTGCAGTACTTTGAAAGTAGACGCGAAGAAGAGAGAAGGAAAGAGGAAGAAAGGAGGCGGCGTGAAGAAGAGGAGCGTATTCGTCTTGAAAGAATTGCAGAAAAGAATAGAGAGAAGGAACTTAATCGGCAGAGGGGTGTGTGTGGAGTATGGGTGCTGAAGGAAGGAGATGACTTCCGCAACAATTTCACCCCTGATACCAGCTGCGTTGCAGTTGGAGATAATGGTATATATATTTGTCTTTATGACAATGGCAGGTATGCGTACAGCTCTGGTCTTTACACTAATGTGTATCAAAAATTGCATACAAGAGCGTCTTCGCATCCACCACCCGATTATGTTGCGCTTGGATCAAATGGAAGATATTATATACGTTTTACGAATGGTAAATCAGAATGGGTGGGTCCTGAGAATCTATCCGATTTACTACACAAGGATAACAGAAGGGTAAAGAGCGTTGCATTTGGAGAGGACTGGGAAGATTATTTTGTTGTTTTTGAGGGTGGCGGTTATCAATATTTTGGTGCCCCGTATGGCTTGGAGGAAAAGATCAATGCCCGTGGCAAGCGTGGTGATCTTGAAAAGGTCACGCTTGGGCCAACGGAGAATGGAGTCTATGGGCCAAGAATGGGAGGGCGTGGTGGGGTGGTGGTATTGATAGTGACGCGATGAAGGAGATCTCAAAAATACGCAACGATATCACTGACTTGAAGTTCGGCAGCAATGGGCATTACTTTATCAGGTATTCAGTCCTAAAGAAACAGCTGAAAGAAATTTGTTTCTCTAGAGTCACGGGTAAGCTCAAGCGGATGGTGGTGGTGGTGTTGATGGTGGATGGTATCTTATCGCCAAGGAAACAAGCGACTATTTCAGACGACTTTATTTTGAAGCAGCCACGAGGAGGGGTTCAATCAAGCGAGCTTGCTAGACATAGTTGGGCAACTGTTGCGCGAGTCAAGAGGAAGGAAAAGATTTCACCATGGACAAGTGCGTTGTCTATAGGGAAGGAGCGACAATTGTGTCACTGCTTGCTTTGCTCTCTTGCTCCAATAGAAATTTACTATGTACATAATTTCGAAGGCTTGATACATATTCGATATCGTACCTCTCCAGACATCTTTCAACAGCTTGTTGCAGTACGGTCATGGCATAGGTTCGTGATCCAATGCGTATACTCTCCAACTTCGACTTCCTAACTCCTTTGCAACATGATTCACAAGAGTTGCAAAGAAGTGAATGTTCTTTGTCATTATATTCGCATTCTGCATTCTAACAATCCCAGTGCACTTTAGCTTGCCATCCTCAAGATAAAGATGCAACTCCCGACAACACTTATTCTGACCTTGATCCGTCCAGTCTGCCGTTTGACTTCCTTCAGTGCTAAATGGAATCGGAATGACTGCTCGTTTTGAAAGTGGTTCTGTTCTCAAGCAATCGATTACATTAGTTATTTTCGCCTGCATTCCATCACGGTAGTCTCCTTGAGCTCCACCTCTCTCAATTCATTTGCCACTTCTCCTTCTCCTCGGATGTATATTCCCAACCCATATTCTTCTTTGTGTAATATTCAAGAGCACCTAGTGGGAACAGTTCAGTCTCTACTGTGCAGGATGGGACGGAAAAATCTTCAATAACTCCGACGAAGTTACGAACTACAAATTCGCCTCCTGGCTTGGTGATTTCTCGTAGATGGTCATACATATCCTTGCCAGTTGCGAAGTGAGGAAACCCCACGTTTAGATTCTTGCTTGGTGCGCATTTTACAGCGGTGGTGGGTGTGGCTTCTGTCATGGTGATGGTGCAATAATAGTGGATGGATTATGGATTTGTTCTGCAAAAATAAGGCGGGGACAATTTAATCTTCAAGTTACTATTAAGCGCAGCTTGCTGTGGTGAGGGGGGGGGGGTCAACTTTTCTACCCCCGTAATTTTTACCCCCGGTGTAGAGGCTGTAGTAGAGTAGGTCGTGTGGGCATGGTTGTGTATATCTTAGTTGTTACTCGTTGCTTTTGCACGTGCCTGCTCCGCTCGTGCTTCCAATTTATCTTTCGCCTTCCCCTTGACAACCTCCTTGCCACTCGAAGGCACATGATACAAATGGGTAAGCATATTTGTAACAACCCGTCAAATTGCGTTGTCTCAATTGCTCTTGCCCCAGAAGAAAACTTCCAGCAGCTCCCGACTCTGAATCTCCGCAATGAACACAAATAGGTTTCAGTTTCAATGTGCGACCATCATTTTTGTAGTAGCTTGGTTCAATTTGAGACTCGCAGGTCAAGTTCAGCTTCTGAACAATAATCTTGCTCATATCATCTTCATCGCCAAATATCAAATCACCACACGAATATCTATCAGACAAAGACTCAAGCTTTGTGCCTTAAGAGCTGCGCTTCCTCTAGCGAAATCCGCATCCGAAGGGGAATATATGCAGCGACGTTTTCCACAAAAGTAGCAGACAATAAAACTTCTTAATTTCTTCGGGTCCCAACTTTTAAGCTTGAGCTCTTTGGCGACAGCTCTATCACGTTGTGCTTTTGTCTCTGCTCCTTGACTCTTGTAAGAAGGTAGATCAGAAAAATCTGTGAGAGCATCCTCATTCCCTGCGAACATAGTAATGACTTCATCGCGAGAATAAAAATGCTCCGTCCGTCTGGGATTAATGATTGGTGTTGGCTGTCTCTGTAGGGCAACATTACGGAATTGTGGAGGAGTCAATTCACTGGAGAAATTCAACAAGATTGCAAGCACCTGGGTCAGACGCATCTGCAAGTGATTGTCTCAATACGCCCGATGGCGGCATCTAGAGCATCGTCCGTCACATCTTTTCCTTCCTTTTCAAAGAGCTTTTTGACACCCTTCTTCACAACAGTCAGCAGAAGATCCGAATGGTCATCATTTGCCCGCACCTTCGTACACGTACAGATCTTTGCATTAACTGTTTTCGTGCTCATAGAAATGCACGTCAATGAGCACCATGGCGATGCTGGGGGGCGGCAGCCGATGAGTTTAGAACCAAGCGATGTAAAAAATAACTCAACTAATAGTGTTGTTAGAGGGTAGTACTACCATTGTACCAATGTGTTGGTGTTGTGTGCTCGATGCCAATCAGTTGGAGGTTTGTGGTTTACGTTTGTTATGATACGTATGTATTTGTTAGTGGTTCTCACAGCGGGGGTAAAAATCCACTCAGGGGAACCACTAGCCCTAAAACCGGTGTCTAGGTGGGGGGGGTATTAATAGTAACTCAAAGATTAAATTGTCCCCGCCTAATCACACCAATTTCGCACCTCATTTTCCCACCTTATTTTTTGTACCTCTAAACTAAATTACCATAACATAAGATACTGATCTTACGTACAGATTTAACTAGCAGCAGCGTGTCAATTTATGTCATTTTTTTTATTTGCTTGCAATAGCATCGAAGAAATCACCATCATAACCATTAATAGCTTCTGCACCTTTCGGTATCACAGTGCCCAAATTTACGAATCTATTCTATACGTTATATTCAACTTCCGGTTTGATTTGTGCCCGGGTGTATTGAATACTCAAGACAAGATAGTACGTTCCTAAACACAACAACGCGCTGCATACCCCACCAACTTTTTTCGGCACCAAGAGCAATGGAGACAATCGACGCCAAGGCTTGTCCACAAGACAGCCCCGAATTATTATTAGCAGGTCTACTACAATATCTATCCCAGAATTCATTGTTATCCCATTGGTACCGCATTTGGGATCGTCCGGATGACTACCCCGCATCAGAAGTACGTCGACTTACAAACGAGGATGAGTTATGAGTTGCATAAAATCGATCAATTGAACAAAATGTCATTACAAAACTTCGTGGGTATAGAACACGACCACTGGATATGTTTATTGAAAAGCTGTAAGTTGGTGAAAGAAAACACGGATGGTGATATCAGTTTTACTACTGAGGATAAATGGAAAGAGTTTCTCCATGAATACGACATTGACGCAGAGGTCGAATCAGCTAATTGTTTAAGAACAAGTAAGCGGAGGTACATTCGTCTTGGACCTAAGACTGATAACTGGCATGCAAACGCACCACTTCAAGCGAAGAAGGAAAAATTCAGTCCACCTCGTTGCCCTAACATTGGTGTGATTGGGCGGAGGCTGAATAAAGATTTGCAATTTAGGATTGAGGAAGAACGAAATGACGAGGAAGATGATTGGGGTGACACCGGTAGCAACGACACCGATGTTGATATCAGCGATGATGCCAACAGCAACGAATGCGCTGATGAATGCACTGACGAATATGTTGCCGAATGTGCTGACACCGGCGAAGCTGCAAAGCCATGTACATCAGCGCACCACCCGTTTCCACTCCTTCAATGTTATGGATTGGCAGATCTTGACTTGTCGGACGAGACAGACTGCAATAGATTCAAACGCATATTGGGGGAGATGGTGGCAAAGCAGCAGCAGCAGCACACCAAAGAGAAGAATGTGGTTGAGTATTTCCAACTCCGACAGAATAAACCTACAACTGCAGTTGCAGTACGTTCACACAAGTCAGATGATGCATTCGAGTCATACCACCGAAGAAATCCGTTCCTGCAGAATGTAGTAGGTTGTCTTGACGAAGATGTAAAAGTAGGAGCCCTTCGGTTGTCGGGATATCTAGCAAAGCATCATAAGGATGAGTTTATTGATGCTGCAAATGCAGTCACTGGTGTGTTAAATGCAACTGAGAGTGCAGCTCTCTTTACTGAAGCTGGTTTGGTAGATGAACAATGGAATACTATAATGAGACACCTTCGACAAAAATTTGATGCAAAGATTGCCTGCTCCTTACTGGATATGAAGCGCAAAAGCTATGAAGGATATACAATGCCTCGGGTAAAAGTTATCTACCATCGAGCTGGACAGAAAGATGAAGAGAAAATTACGGCAGAATATCAAGACATCAAAGCTGAGTTCAAGAAGGTGGTCGAGACGCTCTCGCGAGTTCATCTATTGAAAAAACAATAATGATACACAAAGCGTCACTACGCAGAAGATCATGGACTAGAAGCAATCGAGAATCACGCTGACTTGTGTCTGTGCCTTGAGGAATGGGTAGAACAGTTCCATCAGACTGAAAGGAAGAAAGTTGAGGAGAAATGCAAATATGAAAAAGACCCAATAAAGCACGCCGAGACTGCTGCAAAGAAGAGAGCTGGTTTGATCAACCCAGACGTCATGGCACAATGTAGAAAGACAAAGAAGCCACGAGGACCGTACAATAAAGATGATTAAGTGTTCACTCAATTTTGAGTGACATCGAGGTTGTGCGAAGTGCTGAAAATGTAGGGATCGGTAGAATATGGTGGCGGCAACTGTTCTTGGTATTGTTTTTGTTCGATGTTATGCATTGGATGTCCTGTGGAGTTCAGTACTCTCTCTACGGAGCGAGTCTTCATGGTCTAATTTTTTATGCAGAGATTGAGCGGGGAAATAGGGGGCAAGCGGGGGGAAGAAAAAAACTTAGCATGTAAAATTATCTATGTACTGTCCAGATAGCCCACAAAAGGGGGATGGTAGGAAAATTTTTTTTAACTAGTGGCGAAATTGGTGTGATAATGGATCCGAAGATTTTTTGATACTTCTACTGTAGATAAGCTATAATCCTAGTATCTATCGTAAGAAGTGTACGTAGATAGGGAGGAGCAAGCGGAGCTGAAATCTGAAATGGAAACATCGATGAAGTCATGGCAATCTAAATCAGCGTATCACATTGAATCATTACACAATATCTAATATTACTAACATTATATGTGAATATAAAAGCTCCCCCCAGCCCAACATGATTTGAATGCTACTTCTTGTCACCTTCCAACAAAACTCACAATCTCAACATTTCCATCTATTCCCACAATTCAAACAAAGAACGAACACCGTCATGGGTTCATCCGCACTTCTTGTTTGCTTTTGCGTACTCGTCGTCTTTACACTCTTACAATGCCCACACGTGAACAAACTAGCCTTGAGTAACTCTCCCTTGATACCACACATTTCATTAATCTTCCCCTCATTCGCCTGTTCCCAATCCAACCTACGAGAATCTTGTAGGTGCTTCACGGTTTCATCCCTCTCCTTCGCCTTCTCTTCCGATAGTAGTTCCTCAGATGACATCTTGGTAAGACGATCAGCCGCTGTAGTGGGTGTTGCTTCTGTCATGGTGATGGTGCAACGAAAAGTGATGGATTTGTTCTGCAAAAATAATGGATTCCAAAGATTTTTTGATACTTCTTCTACGCTATTCCTAGTATCTATCGTAAGGAAGTGTACGTAGATAGGGAGGAGCAAGCGGAGCTGAAATGTAAACATAAAACATCAATGAAGTCAACAGCAATCTAAATCAGCGTATCATATTGAATCATTACACAATATCTAATATTACTAACATTATATGTGAATATAAAAGCTCCCCCCAGCCCAACATGATTTGAATACTACTTCTTGTCACCTTCCAACAAAACTCACAATCTCAACATTTCCATCTATTCCCACAATTCATACAAAGAACGAACACCGTCATGGGTTCATCCGCACTTCTTGTCTGCTTCTGCGTACTCGTCGTCTTTACACTCTTACAACGCCCACACGTGAACAAACTAGCCTTGAGTAACTCTCCCTTGATACCACACATTTCATTAATCTTCCCCTCATTCGCCTGTTCCCAATCCAACCTACGAGAATCTTGTAGGTTCTTCACAGTTTCATCCCTCTCCTTCGCCTTCTCTTCCGATAGTAGTTCCTCAGATGACATCTTGGTAAGACGATCAGCCGACACTTGACCAAGAATGACTTGTTCCCTCAAAGGACCATTCTTTTTCAAATTAAATACCAAACTACGAACCTTCTCCATGTACGTTGGTTTCATCCCCTTACTCCACGTATCAATTGCTGCATCTACTTCTGCTGCACGAGAGATGCACAGTTGACTTACTGCGGATTCATTGAGTTCTTTGGATAATTCGGTTTTTGACATGAGAAAGATGGTGTGGAATTTTTTACAAATGTTGATTCGATGAGGTGGTAGGCCGGCAAATTCAGTATCAGCACTTAGTTCCGAGGATCCTGCGCTACCAAGACGTTTTACTTTGGCTGAGGATGGGGCTGGTTTTGCACTGCTTCCGCTGCTGTCACTTTTTGGTGTTGCGTTTCCACCAGCAGCTGCCGCCGCCGCCGATTTTGCCTGAGCCTGATTCGCCACACCCTTCCATTTCTTCACCAATCCCTTGGAAGTAGTTGCAATATCCGCATTCTCATGTTTCTTCAATTTGCTCACGGAAGCACCGATGAGAGTTTCTGTGAGGACGGCTAAATCTATTTTTTGTTTTTCGAGCCGCTGGAGGATATCCAGGATTTTTTCATTGCGGCCATCGCCTGGCAATGCTGCCTGTTGTTTGAGGAGGTCCTCCTTTAATTGGCGGACTGCTTTTATTGCGGACATTGTTTTTGTTGACTGTGCTATATACCAAGGCAACTCTTGACTATCTTGATGTGTTTGGTTGCATATTGTGGTAGAATGTGGTAGCAAAATTGCAAGGGAAAGGGGAGGCGGGAGGGAAAAAAATTGGGTGATTTTGCACTCAGCCACACCGGAATCACTACTGATAATGGCGGGAGGCCGGACGGAGTGTCCAGAGTCGATCTTTCATCTGCTCGCTCATAGTCGCCCATAGACCATAGACAGCCCCGTAGCAAGCTGACCGAAGATGTTGTAGCTTGTAGCAAGTGTTACTATTACCATGACAAAAGTAGCCCTCATTACTGGAATCACTGGCCAAGACGGGTCTTACTTGGCTGAGCTCCTCCTCTCGAAAGGCTACACCGTCCATGGAATCATCCGTCGATCCTCCTCCTTCAATACTGGTCGAATAGACCACATCTATCGCGACAGACATGAACGTGGTGTGAAGCTCTTCCTGCATTTCGGTGATCTATGTGATGCTAGCAATTTAATCAATATCATTGCAACTGTCCGACCTGATGAAATATATAATTTAGGCGCAATGAGTCATGTCAAAGTTTCATTTGATTTACCAGAATACACAGTCGATTGCGATGGTATCGGCGTCTTACGGCTGTTGGATGCAATACGAGCTACTGGGATGGAGAAGACGACTCGTTTATATCAGGCATCCACCTCGGAACTATATGGAAAGGTGAGGGAAATTCCACAATCGGAAGCAACCCCTTTCTATCCCCGTTCGCCTTATGCTGTGGCCAAGCAATATGCGTATTGGATCCTTGTCAATTATAGAGAAGCGTATGGGATGCACTTGACGAATGGAATATTGTTCAATCATGAATCTCCTCGTCGAGGTAGAACATTTGTCACTCGAAAGATTACCGTGAGCGTTGCTAGGATTCACTGCGGTATTGAACAATGCCTCTACTTGGGCAATTTGGACTCGAAGCGTGATTGGGGTCATGCCCGAGATTACGTTGAGGGGATGTGGAGGATGCTTCAACAGGATACACCAGATGATTATGTGTTGGCCACTGGAGAGACTCATACTGTACGAGAGTTTGTTGAGAAAGCATTTAACGTTGTCGGTAAAAGAATAAAATGGATTGGATTGAAAGGGACTGTAGATGAAGTAGGTGTGGACTCGGCCGATGAATCGAGAGTATTAGTTCGAATAGATCCAGCTTACTTTCGTCCAACTGAAGTTGATTTACTTCTGGGTGACCCTAGCAAAGCGAAGAGAGTTTTGGGGTGGCAATCAAATACATCTTTTGATGATCTTGTGAAGGAAATGGTGGAAGAGGATTTAAGGGCAACACGATCAGGGTGCCTTGATTAATTATCTTGTGCTTGAGGAGAGACTCACATTACACAGTTCATTGAAAAGAAGACAAAGGTAAGACACAAGATTCTTTTTCACACTGCACAAATGCACGGTTCGCGAAAGGTCCAGACACGAGATTAACGTCATGGATCCGATACTGCCGTGCTAAATTTAATTGATCAAAGAGTGGCAGATAAGAATCGATGACAAGCTGATCAAGACGAGTGATATGCGCCAGTCTGTACGAACACAAATGCTAGCCCCATTCATTTGGGACTGTCTCATTGGGAGACGTGATCGAAGCCTCCTCGTTCGTGGCTATTGCTGCGGCCGTAAAACACAAGAAGAAATTGCAGCTGGTGCTTTCGTTTCGTCTTGATCTTTCAAGTTCTTGTCATTTATTTTCTCTGCTGACTTTGTATCGATGAGTGGCATCTAAAACTGACTGTGAGAGTATCACCCAGTTCAGCAATTATCGCTCCTTACAACTAATCTGAATTTTGAATGTTACTTAAAGCTCATTAATTCCATATCGTCAACTTGCATACAGGTCCAGAGATATGATATGAGCACGCCGTCCAAGTCAAGATAATTGTCCGAATAATTTGTACATATCATGTAATCATATCATCTTTTCACATTAATATATACAGTATTTACAGTAACCATTCCTGTGTCAGTGACCCCTACTAGAGTTGACTATTGAAATCGCATTCTCTAGCCTAACATTTGCATCGTATGATAAACAATTCGCAAATTGACTCAGACAAACAAGGGATTGGTAGGGCATTTCCGACAACTCATTTTCGTTGCTTCCTTGGGATGAAACAGGGCGCTGAAGTGAAATCGCATCTACCAAGAGTTCCAAGAGTTTTGGGTGCATACTGAGCATCTCTGCGGTGTGACTACACACCAGATTAAATATTACTGCATATGACTTTTCCTTGCAAACTTGATCATGAACATCCTCAGCGACATTGCAGAGTGAATCAATCAAGATGCCATTCTCAAACGAACATAGACGATATTTCTGTTCCGGTGGAGCACTTGAAATGTTTCGTAGTGTGCTCATAGCAAACCTGCGTGCTTGAGTTGCAATGTCCTGAAGGGTATGAGGAATTCCTACCCAATGCGACGTCTGCAAACCGATTACATAGGCAATGCTTCTCAATAGGCTGTCTTTTCCTACCATTGTGACCTTATTTTCCTTGGGCTGCGAGAGGTTCAGTAGGCATCTGAAGGCAGTGCAACTGAAACGAAGTGGTTGGTAGTAATCTGACCAAGAAGTTTTGTGAGTAACAGTGGTAACTCGATTTTGGTCCGCTGCATATACGACTGTATCCATAAATCCATCATGGGAGGATAGCATCAACACGCATGATCTACAACAGGCCATGTTTGCCAGTATGAATAAAATATTGTGCTGGACATCAAAGGGCACGACGTCGACGGGATAGTTGATGAGAGTAATGCACAAGGATAGAAGTTTGTTGTGATGGGCCATGACTTCTATCAATGACTGTACTCTGGCGTAGAGGAAGAGTATTCTTGTGGCGGATAGGAGACAGGTATCACGTTGAGTCTCCGAATTATCCTCGCCCCTTCTTGATGTATCGATGGCAGATTGTTTCAAATCTGGGGGAGCCGATTCATAACTTAGTTCAGGAGGATTGAGGGGTGGCGCATTCCTATCTATGTCATGCATGATAATATGACACAGCAAACGCAAGAGATCCGGCCCCACTCGCTGAAAGGATTCGGTTATTTTTGCCTTGGAACAGCGGTACACCATTTCAATGAGCTGACAGGTGCGGAGAATTTCTTCTGGAAGGCAATTGCGCCTCTCTCTATCGTCCAATTTGTCTATAGAATATTCCTTGAACAGAAGGAAAGAAAGGAGTCGACATAGAGCAGCGTCTGCTACTGAATCAATTTCCTCATCGTGGATTGATTCGTTAGTGTGGTTGAAGGCCCGCAGTCCCGCTTTGAGCGCTTTCACATGTTCTGGTCGGGAAATAGAAGTTGCCAAAGCTAAGAGTCAAAGACGATTGTTAGGGCGCTGAAAAGGTAAACGTGCAAAGCTGATGTGATCAAAATAAAATTTCTCTATGCATTTACCTGTAACGGCGTGCTTTCGGACAGCCTCAGACGATGCATGCTGCTGATCCATCGGTGATGGCCGCCGCTTGTCACCTGCTTCTCGTCCTCCGGGCGCGGCGATAGACTGTGTAGGTGGTAAAGCATTGGAAGAAGAGATATGAATATTCTTCATCCTTTCAAAGGATTGAATATTATTCTGATGCTACCAGTACTACTAGAGGTGATGTGACAATGAAGGCTAGAGGGCAATGCAATGCTTTGTAAGTATAAGTAACAAGTAGGTTGTGATTGTTGGTGATATGTTGGTGTGTTTTATGTTCCTGGCTGTGTTTTCAGTTTCATAAGTAAGGCGTATTGAGTTTCGAGACGTCGAGACGCGTGTCAATCATTGTCAGTTAGTCATTGCTGATCATAAACGAAAGTCGTACCACTGAGCCACTAGACGTCTAGTGGCTCAGTGGTACGACTTTCGCATATGATCAGCAAAAGTACATCAACGAAATTATGTAAAGTTCGAAAGCGGAATGACCTATTCCAAGTCGGTACAACCAGGGTACAACATATCTAAAAGATAATTGAAGTCCCGTTCCGACCTTTTCTCAGTCTCCTCTTCGATTCCTGATTGCTGCTTGAATCCGAAATTTCCCTGTTTGGAGAGAATTGAGGAGGCCATTATTTGTCATTGGCATTGTACCTCTTCTTTGCTACTTACTTCACTTCTCAGTGGGAGTTGAACGAAGTGAAGTACGATAGAGGACACAGGAGAACAACTATCATTGCTATTACACTCAGTTTAACTTGCACCTTACACAGGAATTCTTTCCTTCTTAACCTTATTCTTCTTATTTTGGAGGACTGTATACACGTCAACCCGGGAGTCACTCAAAACTCTAATACATATCAAATGGGTTGCCCTCTTTCTCTACAGGAGCTAAATTATTTGGTGGAGGTGCCATAGGTGTCATTGTAGGTGAAGGTGCATATGGCTGCGATGAACCCATAGGTTGCATCATTGATTGATTTGGAACTTGTTGCTGAGGCTGAGGCTGTGTAATACCTGTATTAGACATCATTGGTTGTTGTTTCATTGACAGCTGTGGCATTGCTGCGTTGCCCATCCCCTGAACTTGTGCTTGTGTAGATTGCTGCTGAGCATATGATTGCGAAGGAGCAGGTTGCTGAACGGTAGGCTGCTGGGCGTACATTTGCGTTGGTTGTTGTTGCTGCATCATTGGTTGTTGCGAATTCATTTGATTTTGCATACCACTCATATTCGATGTCATTCCTTGCATTTGATTAGGTTGTTGAAACGACGCAATCTGCGGAGGGGGCATAGAATTTTCATGAGCGACAACATTTTGATTTTGAATTGGCACACCACCTGTTTGCTGATTAGACATTTCGCCCATCTGCTGTTTTGAATGATTCATGCCATTTTGTTGGGTCATCCCCATGGACAAAGTGGGCGCCGGTTGAGCAGATGATTGCAAACTTGTAATGAATTTTTGGACTTCCATTAGCTGTGATTCACTAAGATTTTTGAGCATCGCCTCGGTCTCCTTCAACTTGGCAATAGATTCGTCACTAGGCTTGTTCAGAACCATTTCGTTAGGGAGAGATAAGTGTGCATCGTCAGTTTGCTTCTCCCTTCCATTCAGATTAATTGTATAGAAAGGTTCCAACTCATCATCAAAATGTACTTTCTTGATTACTGCCACAATAGAACCGTCACCATTAGTGTAGACTACTTCCTGGCCTTCCTTGTACTTTGTGAATTGGAGATTTTTTGGCTTTTCGGCGGCAGCAGTGACGGGGGTCTTTGCGCCTCCTCTGGAATTGGTGGGTTCCAATGAAAGACCATCGAACGCACTAAATGCATCCTTCTTGTCATCCGACGACTGAAAGGCATTTGGGTTGATTGCTTCAGGCTGTAATTCTTGCTGCGGCGGATTTTGCTGGATTTGCGGCGCGTTCGCACTGCCATTGGACTGAACATTCATTGGGGCTGGCTGCTTTGGGGCTGGGGGCATCTGCTTGTTGGAATCCATTCCTACCTGTTGTTCATTCCCTATCTGCTGATGCTGTTCGGCAAATTGACCGAAATTCATTCCACTTGTCTGCTGATTCATTGACATCTCTCCTCCTAATGCTTGCATAGTTTGAGTTTGAGCTGCACCAGAATTCATCTGGGGAGGTTGCTGCTGTTGCTGCTGCGAGGCCATCGTCTCACCAAAATTCGCCTGCAACGATTGTTGCGGCTGTTGCTGCTGAGTAGACGAGAACGATTGTTGAGGTAGTTGCTGCTGAGTAGCAGGCATCATGCTGCTTTGAGGCATTTGATCAAAGTTTGCTTGAAAACCTGTTGCTGGAATGGATGCAGGCGGCTGCTGTTGTTGTTGTTGTTGTTGCTGCTGCTGTACTTGATGTTGCTGCATCATTTGGCCTTGATCAAAATTAGCCTGAAATGGAATTTGCTGCACTTGTTGCTGCACTGGTTGTTGTTGCTGGACTGGTTGCTGCTGCTGCTGAGGAGGAGGTGGTGGAGGTTGCATCATTCCTTGATTGAAATTTGCTTGAAATGATTGTTGCTTTTGCTGTTGCTGGTTTCCCGTGGAGGGCTGAACAAAGTTCCCCTGTCCCGTCTGTTGATGCATTGATTGCATCTGCTGTGGTTGCCCCTGAGGTGGTGGTGGTGGTGGTGGCATCGATGATGGTGGTGGCATTTGCACCATGGTAGGCTGAGAAAAGTTGTTACCAAAATCCGCTTGGAACGGCGTTACCGCTGCAGGAGCGGGTGGCTGATGGGGAGTTGCCGTTACCGTAGTTGTTCCGTTCATCCCACCAAAATCTGCTTGAAAGGCGGGCATTGTGGGTGGAGCAGGCGGAGCCGCAGCTGGAGCAGCAGAAGAAATTCCATTCATGTTGCCAAAATCAGCTTGAAAGTTTGCACCAGGAGGAGCAGGTGGTGTTGCACCAAACGCATCCCAAGATGAATTGTTGGCAGATGATGCTGAGGGCGTAATGGAATCAAATCCAAAAGGATCGGCTGCGGCAGGTGCTGTGGCGGCAGCAGCCGCGGGTGCTGTTTTTGGCTTTCTCCTAGACGACGATGATTTGGAAGATGAAGAAGTTTTCCTCGCGGCACCATTATTATTCGCCACAGCTGCATCCCGTTCACACCAAGTTTTATCAATATATTTCATTTTAATCCAAGCACGCAAATGTTGTAAATCGTTATTATTGTGTGGAGCCTTATGGAGGAAGCAAATAAAGAAAGCCAATCCAAGATGTGTCAGAGTTATGATCAAAGCATTGCACTATCAGGATAAAAAAAATACGTCAACTGTTTCTAAACTCACCTTCGTCCTAGCTGTTCGTGGATCATACCGAGCGAGATATTTCGCATTGACTGCCTCGTTACCTGCATTGGAGTGTTGTAACTTGGTGATTTCTTCGGCAGTGAAGGAGGAGTGGCCGATGCCTTTGATTTTATGGCTGAACTCTCGACTGCGTATGTGGAAAAAGAGGAGGAAGCAAAAGAAAGCACAATGCAAGATTTGTCAGAGTTATGATCAAAGCACTTATCAGGATAATGATACATCAACTGTGTATAAACTCACTGAACCCCAGAGCAAGCCATGCAAACGAAGGTCCCATGGCTTAAATTCACGCATTGCGTGAGTTTCGAAGTGCAGTCCGCACATGCCTTGTTGGGCGGCAAACGCTGCAGCCGACGCACAGCGTCATTTGGGTCCTCGTTCGCTGCCTTCCGCCGACGTTGAGTAGGTGTAGGCTTCTGCCGTGCTTCTCCTGGTCTCGCTAGCATGGTAGGGCTGGTGTGTGGTGTGGAGAATAGCAGAGATAACGGCAATCAACGCTTCACACTGAAGCAAGATGAAGAAGAATCGGAAGGATTTTCGGATCTTTGCGCGAGCGATTTGGCCGGCGAGCGCCGGCAGTCACTCGAAGTCATTCGATCTTCGCACTCGTGACTGCAAAACAAATCGATCCTTGGAATGTGAGCTGAGATGAACGAAATGAAGCTTCCATCTTCTAGCCAGCTAGCTGGTGAGCAAGCCATAGAGGAGATGGCAAACTTATATAGCATCATGAGAGCAGAACTTCTGCCTCTCGAAATTCTACCAGCTGCTAACAGAACTTGACGTCTTGTCAGGGGTTTCCACTTTCTTATTCACTTCAGTCTCAAATCTCATGCAAGCGGCAAGAGCTGCTAAACAATAAATAACAGTTATGTAGACAGTGATTAATAACTACAACACCTAATATAGTTGTTATTACAATAACACATTTAGTAGTTACAACAGTACCTAAACATAAAATGGTAGGAAAGACCAGCAAATGATGTAGCATGGCCTTGTAAAGTGCGGACAATTTAGGAGTAAAATAAATTGTCCTGATGCGAGTTGTATACATGAAAGATATAATAGATTGAAGTGGTGTGTGCGTGTGGGTGTGTGTGTGGATTGATTCCTCTGAAATGACAAAGGAATGCATCATTACAAACTGAGATTGGTAGTTGTAATCGATTTTGGAACAGAAGCATGTCTATCCTCCTCCTCTAAGTGACGTCGTTGTTTCTTGCTGGGCCTGTTGTCATGGCTGCTATGATCATCGTCACAACCATAACTACTTTGATCAGTAACATCAGATGCAGCACAAGAAATGGAAATGGCATTGACTTCGCACTGAGACCTATTCCTCTCAAAGGCACCTGCTGCTGCTAGAAGAGATTCAATCTGGTTCAAAAAGTCTCCTTTGGATGGCTGTTGTTCGGTGGCAGCAGCAAGAGGGTCGGCAGGAGCGGAGGAATTGCTAGGAGCAGCCACTGGACCCAACTCGGGTGAAATAGCTGGTGGAGGCGTCAATGATGCCGTAGCCGCCAAAAGTTCAGCAGCAGCAATATTCTCATCGGGCTCATTCTCATTCAACTTGTCCATATGACCCTGTAACAGAGCATTCTCATCTTCTAATTGCTTAATCATGGTTTCCATTTCCTCCATAAAGATACGCTTCCGATCACGTGTTCGTTTAGCGTGCATTCTATTTCTTTCACGGCGGATTTGGTCTAATTCAGCAGGGGTGCAGGAGCCGCGATCTTTTCCAAGAAGAACGTAGTCGATGCCGTCTTCTTGTTCACCTTCTGGGATGGTGACACCTTCTCCATCAGCGCCAGAGGCGGGCGCATTGTCTTCTCCATCATTCGAGGCTGACTTTCTCCTGGTATGCTGACCAGGGAGGATGAGCGCCGGCAACTCTGGAATTTTGGACGCATCTGGAATCTCTTCCGTAGGTCTCTTCAACAACACCTCCACCTGTGGATCCATAGACACAGCAGTCTCAGTATCATCACTTCCATCCGCAGCGGCACTATCCTCACCAGTTTGGAACAGTCCCACCAATATATTCGCCGTATTCTTCTCATTGATACATTGCTTTAGGCGGATTTGCTCTGCTTTCAACTCGTCAGCTCTGTTCTGAAGCTTTTGCATGTGCTCCTTCTTGCGTTGACGGGTCTTTCGGGCGTGCATGCGGTTACGCTCGCGGCTAAAGACCGAGGTGCGGTAGATGCGTTGGGCGGGTTTGGGAGTCGACATGAGGAAGGTGTAGTCGTGGTGGTCGGGAGGGTCGGCGGATAATAACAGAGGAGCAATTAATACAATGGTATGATTGGTTAGTGGAGGTGATTGAAAAACAGATTGGATAGACTGATGGGCACACTTCAACTTCACAGAAAGCCACAGAAACAGCAGGTTGTCATTCTCGAAAAAAGAATGCAGCGTCATTTTTTGCTGCAAGAATTCAACGCGCTCCACCAGAAACCATCTGTCCTGTAAAACAATCTGGTCCACTCTAAAAAAATCTGGTTTTGTGTCTTTTTGTTGCCAGACGCGTACGTGGCATGCACGAGGCCTCAAGTGGGGTGGCATGAATTCTGTAAATCAGCCGTGGGAAGGTCACCATGGCGATTAATTAGGGCGTCTTTGGCGGCCCTGTTCGTTGCCTTTTCATTATGGAAATAAACTTACCTGCGTTGTAATCGTTCTGTAGATGATGGTTTCTTATCGCCCGCTTGGGCGTCCTCAAAAGCCTCTTCATTTGTTGTGGTAGTATCGATCGGCCCACTTTTGATGTTTGCGGTATGTTTGACTCCGCCCGCTTTGTTTTGGGGTGATGTGCTCATCTCATGGTCGCCATTTTGACATTGATCGGCGGCGATATCAGCAGTATATTTTTTGTCGTTTACCGAACCAGATGAGACGTTGTTTGATACCTCAGGGAGGGTGCTGGACATGACAGCAACCGGATAATTAGTCAACGAGAATACCCGCTTCGCAGCTTCGGCGATACGCGCATCTGTCGACTGCAGCAATTTTGAAGCGATATCTTCTTGACTGCATATCATGATAATAATGACATAAGAGTATTTCTATTGCCTGCCCGACTGTTATTTTTGTGGCGATTCGCTTCCAGCGTTAAATGATACTTGCATAATGCCTCTTGGTTTTTCGTGGTGCTGCTGCTGCCGAAGTTCTTTTTTTCATTTGGCTGTGGTGCCGGATACTTCAGTACCGTATCGGAAGTTTGGTATGACAGCCAACGTAGGAATCGAAGACTAATTTAGTCTTTTTCTTCAAAGTTGACATGACCTTCTGTCTCTCCTCCGCAAAAAAAAACATCAACTTCGGAGTTAATCGTACTTGCACTCATGTTATGTCTTCAAGCATGACACCCATCACACCTTGATGGGGAGGGGACGTCACTGGCGTTGCGATGGGCTTTATGAGCGCTAATTGGTATTGGTGTGTTCTATTTACTTATCATGCAGTTGCAATTGAATTACTTCTTGGATTCAGAATATTGCTAGAGATTTATTATTGTTCTGTTATCGATTGTTGTAGTAAATGCGAGTTTCCTCTCACATCAATTATAAAGCTCTTGCGCGCGCGCGTCTTCATGATTCGTTAACCATTGCAATCTGATAAAAATAATCAAGCGTATACGTGCACTCATTGTTTCGTTTCAACACATCATTTATAGAATTGTTTTTGTATCCGCCCCCGGAAAACTGATAAAGCTGCTCATGCTATTCATCGAGAAAGTGTCAGTGCACCAAACATGTCTTTCTAAAGAAGCGATCCTTTTCTTTGTGACTTCTTCTACGCCATAACATACGTTTCCTTGGCTATATTTCATCTTCATGCAAAATCATATTTGGAATGCACTCCTTTACAGGAAACTTTCTTCCAGTATCTGGACACACCAAAAATCCCTCTACCAAATACACATCAAATAACACTTTGTGCAGATTGGCAATTGTGGCATCATCTAAGTTTTGATTTTGTTCTGTATTGGATACATCCATTGTCTCTGGTAATTCTGGCAAGGGTTGTGCGCAATGTGGGCTCATTTGTTGGACTGCAGCTAGTAGTGCATTGTAATTTAGTTTTGGTAATAGGTTGAGTAGGAACTCCTTGTCAACTGGCGATTCTTCGTATTTGATTGTGGTTACTTCAATGTTGAGAGGGTAGCCTTTTTCCGTCCTGTGTGTGACCAGTGTGGAAAGTTGTAGATGAAAAAGGTTAGGAAAATCACGTATCTGAGTCAATCTTTGGCATTGCTGCATGGCGTCGACAAGTATGAACTCTTCTAACCGATGAATGACGCAGCTGATATCTCTGGGTGGCCATCATATCAGACTCGGGAACAAAGAAACAAACGAACGTTACTTCCGCATAACCACGTGAACAAATTAAATCGAACGCACCCCTTGACGTTGGACTGGAGAAAATTATGTGTTAGCAGCCTCATAATATTACTGATGCCTTCAATTGCAAAGAGTCTTATATTTCTTTTCTACGTTGCCGTTCTTACTATTCTAAGTAGGTACTCCTATTAAGGTATTCCTCAGCACTGGCATGTTGTGGAGAATGAGAAGAAGTGGTTCCACGCTGCAGACAGCGAAGGCCTGTCGTCGTCGGGAAAATGTACGGTGAGAAAGCTAGCTACTAGCGTGATGTCGGAGGGAAGTTGAGGAAGTTGAAAAATGAGAAAGATCATCGTCGGTGATGCCAAAGAGTTCGGCCAATCATTGCGTTTGCGTTCTGGAATCATTATTCCTCCATAACTGCCATCATAGCCATCAATTCATAGTCATCAATATAGCTAGTCCGTAAAGATGGGGAAGTTTACAGCTGCAATCGTTTGCCTCCTAGCCGCTCTCCATGCATCATCAGGTTTCTCTCCTGCTGGTCGAGTCGGATCTCTCGTTGCTCCAACAAGTAGTGCTTCCAACACAAAAGCGTTCCGATCTCCCTTTGCAAATACGATTGACAACAACAAATGCAGTATTACCAGAAGTAGTAGTAGCCTCTACATGTCAGAAGGAGATGCAGCAGCCGCACAACCTCCTAAGAAATCATTCATGGAGAAATTGAAATCAAAGATTCCTCCCGCTAACGAACGCAAGAAGCTCATCCCCTTGGCTAGTATGTTCTTCTTCATTCTATTCAACTACTACGATTCTCCGTGATACCAAAGATGTATTAATGGTCACTGCCAAAGGATCCGGAGCCGAAGTTATCCCATTCATCAAAACATATGTGAATCTTCCTGCGGCTATTGGATTCACCGCGCTATATTCCAAATTGTGCGATAGGATGGAACAAAAGGATGTATTTTATGCGTGTACTATTCCCTTCCTCATCTTTTTTGCGGCATTTGCATTCATCATCTTTCCGAATGTTGGAATGCTTCATCCTCATGCATTTGTGGATAAGATTGCATTGGCTTTGCCAGAGGGATTTAGTGCTCCATTGGCTATTGTTCGTAATTGGAGTTATGCCGTCTTTTATGTCATGGCGGAGATGTGGGGAAGTGTTGTAGCAAGTTTGTTGTTTTGGAGTTTTGCAAATGAGGTTACGACTGTTGATGAGGCCAAGAAATATTGTGAGTGTGAAATGGCATGATGTGATTGCCACTTATATGTATTCATTGCTATAGTATGCTCATAGACAATGCACATCGTTTTCAACAGATCCACTCTTTGGTCTCGGAGCCAATGTTGCTCTTATCTTTTCGGGCCAATATGTTCGATTTGTTTCTGCAATGCGAGCGAACTTGCCACCTGGTGTAGATCCATGGGGCGTGAGTGTGAAATACCTCATGGGAGCTGTCGTCGCCTCTGGAGGATGCCTTGTTTCTATCTTTAATTATATGCAAAAGAAGGTGTTGACTGATCCAGCATGCTTTGACCAAACGAAGAGGGCAGACAAAAAGAAGAAGAAGAAGGTTAAGATGAGTTTGAAGGATTCAGCCAAGTTCTTGGTTTCTTCTCCATACATTCGTAATTTGGCTACGTTGGTTATCTCGTATGGAATGTGCATCAACTTGGTAGAAGTTAGTTGGAAGGCAAAGCTAAAGGCTGCATACCCTGACCCTAACGCATACAGTTCTTTCATGGGTAACTTCTCCTCAGCTACAGGATCCGTGACACTCATCATGATGTTGCTCGGAAGGAAGATCTTCCAAAAGTTTGGATGGGGTTTCGCTGCCAAGGTCACCCCTACGATGATTGGTGTTACTGGAATGGCGTTTTATGCGCTTACTCTCTTTGCACCATTCTTCGAACCTATCGCTGCTAGTCTTGGAACTACACCACTGATGCTCGCATGTGCTCGTAGGAGCTGCTCAGAATATTCTCAGCAAGAGTTCGAAGTACTCCTTGTTTGATCCATGTAAAGAAATGGCTTACATTCCATTGGATCAAGACTCCAAGACCAAGGGCAAAGCTGCCGTTGACGTTGTTGGTAACCCATTAGGGAAGAGTGGAGGAGCGTTGATCCAACAATTCCTCATCTTTGGCGTTGGCAGTCTCGCTGCTGCTACACCGTGGTTGGCAGGGAATCCTCGCCGTGTTGCTCACGTTCTGGTTCAAGGCTGTGAATAGTCTGTCTGTTCAATTCGATGAAGCCATGGCAGCAGAAGAAAGCTAATCGTGACACCTCCTTGATGTAGATAGATATTAAAAAAGACATCGATGGTTGTAGAAGTTGTTTCGGTGGTCATAAAATAATAATCAAGCTAAAAGGTACTGTAAAAGAAATTTCAAAGTACGTCTGGTGGGCCATCTCTACAGGTGACATTATCCACGATAAATGACAACGAACAGGTGCTGTAACAGCTTTACTTCCCAGATCGCATCACTAATCAAGCTAGACGCACGGTAGAAGCGACTGTTTGATGAAAGCATCTCTACAATGAAAACTATTTTTAGTCACAGTTACGACTGCCTCTATATTCATATGCTACACCCCATCACTGATATGAAACCGATCATTTGTTGTGTTTTGTTGTTTAGTTCAAACGCAACCAATCTATGGCTCCTTCTTCCAGTCATCAGTTTTCCCAAACAGGATGGTTCAGAAGCTCTTTGATCAAACTTGTTACCCCTCAGGGCACTGGTCAAAGGCAAATGACCCTCAGGAGCCTTCTTCAAATCATAAATGAATTCTGAAGCTCCAAACCAACGCTTCTTACGCTCTACTTCACCATCTGTGGTAGTCCATCCAATCTTTTTGCACCAGGCTTCAAAATCGCCCTTGCTCTGTCTCCACTTCTTCTTTTGTACACTGTACCCGAACTTACCCTTGGAAAACTTATTCCAAAGACGCTCAATTGTGGCCAAATCTGTCGATGGAATACGCTTCACTTCCGTCCAGTACACAAAGGTACGTCCCTTCTCTTTTGATCCAGCAAGCTCGATGAGAGCATCACGAGTGAATTGATCGGCTTCGGCCCATTGTCCGGTGGCCAACATGGTTGCCAATGGGACATAATCCATACCCACATCACTGGGTAACTTGGTGGGGATTGTGTCATCGGCTACATTTGAATCAGCATCTGATTCTGCAGGTGGTTTTCCAGCATCGGCCATGGCGGCCGGTTCTGCGGTTGCTGCCTCGGACATGAAAAGAGGAGAAGAAGCAGCGGCAACATTGTTTTGTCTGCAGATGGGTGCTGGGGCAAATGCACTGGCGCTTCCTGCGAGGAGGAGAGCAATTGCTGATAATAAGACACGCATGGTTTTAGATGATAGTATTAAATTTGTACAGTCTATTGTTCTTCTTCTTCTAATGAATTGAAGGGGATCCAAAAGATTGATTTATTTTTCGAAGAACACCTCACACTCACAAGTTGTGTTGAAGATGAAAAATGAAAAAGTGAGAGGTTCCACTTGGCAAGTGGCAGCAAATTCCTTCAAATAACAATTCCTTAAAATGACCGATAAGTAGATAGTTGATGGCAAATAGCTATGTATGGCATCAGCTCAGAAAAATGCCAATCCCATCATCAACTCTGATATTGTACGCGAGGGAACAGGCATACTTACTTCAATCTCATTGAGTGGCAGTATGGAGCTGAAAAGTGAGCAACGAGGGCTCCTAAGCACCGTCGAGGAAGGTGCTGTCGGTAATGGAAGCTCAGTAGTCTCCTATCAAAGCTCATCTTCCAGCTCTTCCAGCAGTGCTGCAAAAAGTAACAATGATGATTCTTCTTCCGAGTTGACCATCAGTCTCAATACTCACCGGCATGTGTATGCAACGATTGCAACACTGATTGTTGCTTGGGTCGCCATCGCCAAGACAGCCTCGCCAAATACCATGAAAGCAGCCTTCGATGATGAGCAATCACCTTACCTACTCGGTAGTACAGGTCTTGTTCCTCCCTACAAATCAAAAGGCCTGCCATCATCTCCTTCAATGAACAATAACTACCTTGATAGCGACCCAGCTCCATTTTCGTTAAAGTCACCAGCTGAAATTGGAATTGATGATTATATCCGCTCGATGGGTAGTAGACCTGGAAAGGTGTTTGGTTCATTGAGGCGAGAAGATGCTCCTTCGTATGAGTTCAATGATCCAAACTTTGATGTGGAGACTGTGCCTAAACCAGCTATGCCCACTAATGCTTGGTATCAATCTCTTCTTGTTGGGAGTGTCAATGATGGACGGTTGGGCATTGCCAATAGAGTGTATACTATACGTGAGTACATGTTGTCCTTGATGAAATTCCATGACAAAGGACTTCAGCAAGCACTAACGTCGCACACGCTCACTTCTCTTTTGTTTTTTGTCTTTTACAGCATATATTTTAGATTTCATAGGACCAATTCAAGGAGTTAGGATACAATTCCCTCATCTCGAAGCTGGAGATACGATTGTACAGTTGTCAACAGTAGCCCGGCATGGATTAACACTTGGCAGTAATGCAGTGAAAGATGTGTACACAGTTGATGAAGATAGTCCTCCAAGCCAACTGGGAATCGGATTGAAGTGGACCAAGTCCGAAAATCACAAAATGAGGACTAGTATTGTCCGTGGCATACCATATGTTACAATGGAGTACGATGCAAAGATGTCTCCTGCCGTCATAAGTGAGGTTCCTTTAATTGTTGCTCCAACTATTGATGGTATTAGCCTTTCGTCAGACGAGTACGACCCTGGATATTTGGGCGATGGAATCAACGAGGCAAGGCAATATCATGTAAACAAGGAAATATCACTGAGCTTCAAGGAGTCAGATATGACTTGGCTTCTATTCTTTTCTCGGCCAGCGATTGTTGAATTCCTCCATGACGAAGCTGCTGAGACACCCAAAGCACTACCTCCTGGTGTGGTTGATTTTTCAACTCAGGCCGCTTTTGGGCTTCACGTAGTTGATGATGACGAGCCAATTATCATTCGAGCTGCACTTGAGAACAATTGCACTTATGGAAGCAACGCACTCTTCTGTGAAGGTAGAAAGCCTCGCGGCGAAACAAAACTTGCATCTCTGCTGAGACAGCATGCCGATGCATATCCAAAGAATCCTTCCTTACTGTATAACTTTCCTCTGGATAGTGATACAAAAGAAGTTACAGATGCCTTCATCACATTTGACTGGGGATCACGATCAATGACTGGCTCAAACTCAACAACAGATCACGATCTATTGATGTATGCATTACCTCATCATCTGGACTCGATGAATTTTGAAGTGCAGTCGAGTAAAGAGACTGGCTACTGCAGTGGAGGGATTCATGGGTCTGCTTGTTTACTTGCTGGTAATATGTGGAACCTTCGGGAAAGCTTGGGTGGCCCTCCGTCCTTCGTCGCATTGCGACCTCCACATCATGAGTTGATTCCATCGCTTGCAAAGGCGGTATCAGAAGATATCCACTTTGAATTGCCAGAAAATTACATGAGCGGTGATGGAGACACTTACTTCAGTGGCAAGCAGCTTGCCAAGCTTGGAAGGATCATAGTCATCGCCTCGGAGCTTAGAGGGCTAGCTGCTACTCCAAACACCGACTCTTTCAACCTTGACGATTCTAGTGAACGTGAGCAATTAAAAATTGTTGAAGCATGCAAGAAAGCAAACTTGCCCTCTGATGAAGACATTGCTGCTGCGGTAGCAAGGCTCCGCAGCGGAGTTGAAATTTGGCTGAACGGAACTGCTCCGGCAAAGTTCACATACGACCGAGAATGGGGTGGTATGGTTTCATGTGGTTGCTTGTTCGACGAGGGAACAAGAAAATGTCGTAATAAGTTTCCAAATTGCCCTTCCTATGCTGATCCAGGTTTGAATTTTGGCAATGGCTGGTACAATGATCATCACTTCCATTATGGCTATCTCATTTATGCTGCTGCTGTAGTGTCGAACTACGATTACGTTTGGGCTCGGAAACACTTTGAAGAGGTGTTACTGTTAATCAGAGATATCGCTAATCCTTCCACCCATGACAAGTTCTTTCCACAATTCAGACAAAAGGATTGGTTTTTAGGAAGTTCTTGGGCTTCCGGTATCGCAACGCTGGGAGGTCAACCTTATCCAAACGGACGTAATCAAGAATCGTCTAGTGAGGCAATCCATGCTTACGAAGGAATAGCATTGTATGGATCAGTGTGTATGCATGCGTGGGGAGATGGCACAGTTGATGATCCATCAGTGGCGAATAATGCTGATGTTGCTCGTAGAGTTTCGCTTATGGGAAGGTTGCTTGCTGCAACTGAAGTTCGTTCTGCTCAGCGATATTGGCACGTGCTTCACGGTGATACTCCTTCAAAGACAATCTATCCCAAACAATATAAGCCAGCAGTAGTTGGAATGGTTTGGCAGACAATGGTGCAAGCACAGACTTGGTTTGGGAATGCCCTATTTCTTGTATATGGTATCCAGTTGATGCCATTGACCAGCATTTCTGAGAGGAGGGATGATATTGACTGGTTAAGGCAAGTTTATTTCCCCTTCTCTGAAAGTTGTGAGAGGGATTTCACTTGTACAGATCAAGGCTGGTCCATTCTTCAATTTGCAGTACTCGCTGCCGTTGGGCATAGGGAACTAGCTGCAAAACGTGCAATAGACTTGCCGAAAAATGTGTTTGAAACTGCTGGTGGTAACGGGCATTCTTTGACAAATACTCTCTGGTACATCTCTACAAGGCCCGATGTGGAACCACTGCGGCTTGAACACGTGGAAACGGTTGCAAAAGAAGAAGGCAAGGTTGGGCAAGTGGAGCCACATAAACCAATTTCTTTGAGTATTAGTAGTAGCTGCGAATGTAAGCATACTTGCACCAACGAGGCACTAGAACGAAATGCAGGAGGATTCACTTGTCGCGAAAGGATCACATGGCTAATGAAAGCATTTGGTTCAAGCGAAGTTGGAGCATGTCGTCAAGTAGGAGGAAGGGAATATATGAAAGAGTGCGGTTCTTGTGATCCAGATAGATGCGTGCCAATCACTCAAGAGGAGCCTAAAACGAAGAAGGATCATGAAACAGATGAAGTTTGTCCTCCCTGTCCTCCAGATGTATGTCATGGAGATATAAATCGCTGTCCTAAGTCCATGCTTGCGCCATTCCTATGCGTATCTGGGGCAAATAGAGGAGGTTGCTCGCAGGTTCCCTGGATGAAGGAAATTTGCAGTGATTGTTGTCGTTTAATGAAGAAATGCTTTGAGTAGTTTATAGGTTTATAACATTGTATTGTATGGATGATAACTTGATATGCTACTTATTATGGGCGTATGAACGTATCCTTTCCCAGTGGGAAGTAACTCCATTGTGTATATGTCTTTATGCGTTTTTCTTCGCGTCGGCCAAAAACTGCTTCACGAGCTCTTGATCTACGGGGATACCCTCCTCTTCCTTGCCGCCTTCGTCTTCCTCACCAATAATATCTAACAATTTCTGAGCACATCGCCCAATCATGCGCACATACCATTCAAAACAGCTCAACTGATATTCCTCCTCCAATGGTTCTTCACTTGATAGCATCTCTGGAGTTTTTTTCTCTGGGTACAATCCATTGGTGATGTCATCATCTGTCACTTTCGAGCTTGATTGAAACGCACGCTCCATGGCCTTCTTCTGTACAGCTTTGTTCCTCTCCGCTCGAAAGACAAGCCTATCCAACTTTTCCATCTCACGCAATATCACCTCTCTTTCCGATTGCGCTTCTTTTTTCTCGTCGCATTCTTCTTTTGCCTTCGCAATAATTTCATCATTGAGTTCAAGAGCCCTTGCCAAATCCAATTTAGCAGAGGCATAATGGCCCATTAACATGCGCGTCCTTCCTCTTCGAAAGTTCGCTTTTACAGAACATTTACCGGCGTCCATTTCCATTGCATAGTTGCAGAACTTTTCAGCTTTTGATAGCATGCCCAGCTTTAGGGCGCAGAGTGCAAGATTGAGGAGGACGGGGAGTTTGATTTCTTCTTCTATTTGTTCAGTTGGAACAATACTATGTTGTTTGCTATCTTCTTCTACTTCACCATCACTATCATCTTTCGAGCTTTGATCCATCGCCACCAAACAAGTCAAATATACATCCATAGCATCCTTATATTCCCCAGTGGCAAATAGTTTGTTCCCCTCCATCCGTTGATGCTTCGCCCACTGCAATTTTTGCTGAGGAGGGAGCATTGCCACCATCTCAGCCGCTTGTTTCATTTTCGCTTGAAAGTCGGCAGCAGCCACCTCAGCGTCACTTGCAGGACGGTGGGAACCATCTGGGAGTTTTCGTTGCAGTTCGAACCCTCCCGTGTCGGAAGATAATGTGCTGTCATCATTCTCTTTGATGGCGGCGTTCATTCGCTTCATGATGTCAGAGGTTGTCAGGAACATTTTCTTTGTCGCCTCTGGGGCGGCATTGTTCGAGGAAGAAGATGGGGTGCTCTCGTCCCCCATGGTCAAGAGGTAATGATGCCCTCTGCAGGATACAAGAGAGTGCAGTCCTTTTATCGTTATCGATGCCTCGGTTCCCGTGATGCCTCCAAAACAGCTACTGTGGTAGCAAGCAAAAGCACTTTCCTTTTTAAAAGCCCCTGTAGAAAAGAAAACGAGATTTTCAATTGTCTACGTGCGTCGGAATCAATAGAATCCAAGGCGCGATGCATCTCTCAACAAGGGAGCGAGCGAAGCGAGCGACCTTACTTCTCTCTATAATCAATATATGAACCAATATCAGATAAAGTGGTATTACTATATTACCGAAGCGTGGATGACTACGCTTTCGAATTAACTTCTTCAGCGGATAGCAATAGTAATAGTGAGGATAGGCGGCTTTGTCGATGCAAAGTTGCGAGTCATTTAGCTCTCCCTCGTTGACACGAGTTTTCTCCTTGAATGGATACGTGTCTCTGTGGGGTCATTCCTCGTTATCTAAAATAGGTAAGTTTGTACAATTGCTTTCCCTCAGCAAGTGTAGCTGCCGGGTAGGCAGCGGAACAAGCTGAGGGAAAGGAAGGGGAGGACTACGATTCTGTTGTCCTCCCCAGGTAGGTACTTACCTCCTCACCTCTGTTTTGAAAGAGGGAGGTTTGAGAGACAATATCTCCAATGTTTTTTGCTCTCTTATAGCATACTACCATCTTTTCGATTCCGATTGTGTCGCGTAGGGTGGTAGAAAGCTCCTCCTCATATATCTGTTGACAGGTTCGACTAGGGATGTAATGAGGGTGGAATCGACCGAGTTTCAAATAGATGTTTTTGTCATTATCTGAGGTGGTAGATTCTGAGATGGCTTGGGGCAGTGGAGGTGGGTTGCAGACTTTGTAGTTTGCATTTACGAACATTCGTTTCAGTTGGTCGAAGTCCCATCCTCTGTCGAGCAAGCGTTGGAAGAATAGTCTTGCTACCTCGACATAGTCTTTTTTATCGGTGCACTGCCAATAGTATCTCTTGAGTTCGCCAAATATTACCCCTTTCATCGTGTTCCTCTGATGAGCAGAAGATGGCAGTAGGTAGAGGTAGAGGTTCATTGGCTTTTGGTATGTCTTAGTTGAGACAATACCTTCTGGCGAAATGGAAATGATTAAGTCTAAGAAGATTCCTTTGTCGGCAGGTTCTTCAACCTTCCAACGGAGGATTCCAAAGTCGTTGATGTCTTGCTTGAGGTCGTGAAAGCGCCTAAGGCTTCCAAGCCATAGGACAGATAGGTCATCGACGAAACGTGCAAGGTCTTGGATTTCTTCCGAATAGCCAGGGAGGAGTCTAATTTTCTCATGCCAGCCATAGTAAAGGCCAGCGTACATGACTGCGACTGATGTACCCATCGCAGTGCCACATAGTTGTTTGAAAAAGCAGTCTCCAAATTGGGTAATGTTGTTCTTCATAATAAAGCTCAGAGCTTCCAGAATAAGTTTGATGTCCGGGAAGTCGTCTGGAAGTTGGTTGTTTTCTTTCAGATGGTTGAGCCATACTCCGATGATTTCGATGCCATGATTGATAGTGATATTGTCGTACATGGCGGTAGCATCAGCAGTAATAATCTTCGTCCCTGCTGGCCATTGTTTGTTAGTCAGTCGGGCGTGATATTCTTTGCTGTCTTTGATGTTCGACGGAATAAATTGAACAAGTTTTTGCAACTCGTAGTCTAGCCACTTGCTAATACTCTCAGGTCCAGTTCCACATTTAGCGTTAACTGGTCGGAGGGCGGTAGGTGTTTTATGGACTTTTGCGGTTGCTCTGAATCTTCCTTGCCTGCTACCAGCGGCTTCATAGCACTTGTTGATGTAAATCTTGATGTGCTCTGGGATCGCTGCTGAGTTCTTGATACTGCCTACTTTATATGCCATCAAATTGAGTTGCCTCCGAAGTGCAATTCGATTGAGGTACTCATATTGGCTCTCCTTCCCAAGGAAAGCTTTGAGGCACCATCGAATGTATACAGAACGTTCGATAATGACAGGCCCTAAATTTTTGTCTGCGAAGATAATGATCAGATTGGGGTTGTTCTTGAGGCTATATAGTACTGAGAACTCTTGTTTAGAAAGATTCGGTTGAGACCATTTACTGGCGAATTTGGCGTGCTCTTGTCTAAGTCGATCTGAGAAACGTTTGATGCCTGCTTCCACTTCTGCATTAGCTAGGGGTGGGTCGTATCGTTCTTCTCGACTTTTCTTAAAATGTAACTTAGGGATATATGGATGTTGCGGTTTGGTTGGATCGTCTACATGAATATTCTTCCAGTAGTTTCGATTTCTGATATCCCATCCAAAGTCACCGATGATCTCTTCGATGTTATTAGTTGGATATGGTGCGAGGATGCCGAAGTTAAGTCCTCTGCCCAGCACCTTTCTAGTTCCGATAGGGAGTTTGGTTGTAGGTTTACACAGATTGTGAAGAGTGAGATTCTTTGCCGGATTTAGCGCATGTTCCAATGGTAGATGTTCCAGATAATTGATAAGATTTGTGTGTGGTGGGAGCGATGGATCTGCTAGGAAGCCGTCTCTTCTATGGATATTATGCATTATGATGTCAAGTTTTTGTTGGGCTAGGTTATTGTAATATCGGTCTCTTGAGGCAGTATATCTTAGTTCCTTCTGCCTCCTCTTCCTCTCCCTCTGCCGCCTCCTCCTCGATGGTTTCTTCCTCTTCCACTTCCTCTTCCCCTTCCCCTTCCTGCATGGGAGTTGGGGTTGTTGTTGTTGTTGGAGGATGATTCGGCATTCTTCTGCTGCTGCGAATTTGATTGCTGTCCTTGTTTCTTCGAATTCTTCTTCGATTTGTTTCTTTTGGACTGACCATTGTTTGTGGGCTTTGTATCCTGGGACGTTTTGGATTTGCCCGAAGATTTTTTTCGGCTTTCTTTCCTCCGTGCACTTTTCTGCTCTTCCGAGAGCGGGAGCGAGCGAAGCGAGCGACCTTACTTCTCTCTATAATCAATATATGAACCAATATCAGATAAAGTGGTATTACTATATTACCGAAGCGTGGATGACTACGCTTTCGAATTAACTTCTTCAGCGGATAGCAATAGTAATAGTGAGGATAGGCGGCTTTGTCGATGCAAAGTTGCGAGTCATTTAGCTCTCCCTCGTTGACACGAGTTTTCTCCTTGAATGGATACGTGTCTCTGTGGGGTCATTCCTCGTTATCTAAAATAGGTAAGTTTGTACAATTGCTTTCCCTCAGCAAGTGTAGCTGCCGGGTAGGCAGCGGAACAAGCTGAGGGAAAGGAAGGGGAGGACTACGATTCTGTTGTCCTCCCCAGGTAGGTACTTACCTCCTCACCTCTGTTTTGAAAGAGGGAGGTTTGAGAGACAATATCTCCAATGTTTTTTGCTCTCTTATAGCATACTACCATCTTTTCGATTCCGATTGTGTCGCGTAGGGTGGTAGAAAGCTCCTCCTCATATATCTGTTGACAGGTTCGACTAGGGATGTAATGAGGGTGGAATCGACCGAGTTTCAAATAGATGTTTTTGTCATTATCTGAGGTGATAGATTCTGAGATGGCTTGGGGCAGTGGAGGTGGGTTGCAGACTTTGTAGTTTGCATTTACGAACATTCGTTTCAGTTGGTCGAAGTCCCATCCTCTGTCGAGCAAGCGTTGGAAGAATAGTCTTGCTACCTCGACATAGTCTTTTTTATCGGTGCACTGCCAATAGTATCTCTTGAGTTCGCCAAATATTACCCCTTTCATCGTGTTCCTCTGATGAGCAGAAGATGGCAGTAGGTAGAGGTAGAGGTAGAGGTTCATTGGCTTTTGGTATGTCTTAGTTGAGACAATACCTTCTGGCGAAATGGAAATGATTAAGTCTAAGAAGATTCCTTTGTCGGCAGGTTCTTCAACCTTCCAACGGAGGATTCCAAAGTCGTTGATGTCTTGCTTGAGGTCGTGAAAGCGCCTAAGGCTTCCAAGCCATAGGACAGATAGGTCATCGACGAAACGTGCAAGGTCTTGGATTTCTTCCGAATAGCCAGGGAGGAGTCTAATTTTCTCATGCCAGCCATAGTAAAGGCCAGCGTACATGACTGCGACTGATGTACCCATCGCAGTGCCACATAGTTGTTTGAAAAAGCAGTCTCCAAATTGGGTAATGTTGTTCTTCATAATAAAGCTCAGAGCTTCCAGAATAAGTTTGATGTCCGGGAAGTCGTCTGGAAGTTGGTTGTTTTCTTTCAGATGGTTGAGCCATACTCCGATGATTTCGATGCCATGATTGATAGTGATATTGTCGTACATGGCGGTAGCATCAGCAGTAATAATCTTCGTCCCTGCTGGCCATTGTTTGTTAGTCAGTCGGGCGTGATATTCTTTGCTGTCTTTGATGTTCGACGGAATAAATTGAACAAGTTTTTGCAACTCGTAGTCTAGCCACTTGCTAATACTCTCAGGTCCAGTTCCACATTTAGCGTTAACTGGTCGGAGGGCGGTAGGTGTTTTATGGACTTTTGCGGTTGCTCTGAATCTTCCTTGCCTGCTACCAGCGGCTTCATAGCACTTGTTGATGTAAATCGGTCGCTCGCTTCGCTCGCTCCCGGTAATATAGTAATACCACTTTATCTGATATTGGTTCATATATTGATTATAGAGAGAAGTAAGGTCGCTCGCTTCGCTCGCTCCCTATCGATGCCTCGGTTCCCGTGATGCCTCCAAAACAGCTGTACTGTGGTAGCAATCAAAAGCACTTTCCTTTTTAAAAGCCCCTGTAGAAAAGAAAACGAGATTTTCAATTGTCTACGTGCGTCGGAATCAATAGAATCCAAGGCGCGATGCATCTCTCAACAACTTTTTCCCAGCGAGTTGCTGCGCGACAAAGGGCGTTTCAATCATGGCGCGTACTGGCAACATCTCGAGCTCTCACAGCCACTCATTCAATCATGGATGGCTTTCTCACTGATGGCAGAGAGAAAAAGCTGTTGAGAATGACTTTACGCTGCTTTCATCAGCTCATAATTTTTCATCCTGCAAACTGTCATCATCAAACTACTAGCAAACATCATGATGCTCGGCCTACTCACCTCCGTCGGGCCGGCTGTGATCCTACTTCCTTCCAACAGTATTCATCCAGACGCACCACCGCCGCGCCCACTAGCTTGACTTCCGCCTTCGCGAGGCAGATTCTACCGCTGACTACTGCAGTCTATATTCATTAGTTACAGGTGAGTTCCATGATTCATGATCGGGGAAGAACAGTAGATGAGATCGAGCAACACACAACTTCAGCACCGAGGAAAGCCGGTGCTATATAAATGGGCCCAGCACCGTGGAAGCCGGTGCTATATAAATTGGCCCATCGCCGAGGAAAGCCGGCGATTGATAAATTGGCCCAAGAAGTTAATGGCCTTCGGGTGCACTCGGTTTGGGGTTCCGAGATAGAGAGATAGTAATGGTTGGTTTCCAAGGTTTGGTCACGGCGGCCTTCGGAGGTGCTGACAGGCTTAAACAGAGTGTTCGTCCTCCTCAGGGAAAGATTGGCACGGTTCCTCTAGGGTTTGCTAGACCAATAAATCCGTCGTTTTACCACCATTCGTTCTCTTGAAACGTATCCCCACAAACGGATCTTTGATCCGACTCTACTCTTATTCTTCGGTGGCAAATGAATGTTATTTCATAAATATTGTTGACCTACTTTATCTAACAAACAACATTTTCTCCCTCTTTCAACGTAGCCATCTTCCCTTCACCATCGGGCGTCTCATTCGATACATCTTGACGGCGAGAGCTACGAAATGGTTGAATGTAATCGAGAGGAGTTCAACGTCTGTATATGCTCTTCGACACTCTCTTCGCAAGGCGTATCGCAAGCTACACAGCTACAATCCGTCCAAATTCAACCCCACCGCAACTCAGACCAAGCAGAGACTGTTGACTTAAGGCCTTACTAGCAGGGCAGGAACAAGATGGCAAGTTTAGTTTGATTGAGCAGTCGAACAGGGCATGTCCTCCAAAAGTAGCGCCCATAATGCATCGCCATCGCGTATCTTATGGCACACTATTTGCTGCCCCTCTCTCTAGAGATAGAGAAGCGAGATGATTGGGAATTGGCGTTTCCAGTCTTCTATATAGTCTTGGGTTGGAATGAGAGATAGGATAATGTGTCTCATGCTTTTTGTCAGATGTAAAAGTTTACTTACGGCACTGCTTTTATATAGCTCCAGTTGTTTGATATCAAAGTCCAATTCCAATGCTAGCTTGTTCTTATTCTCAGCCCTCTTGAGATTCACCCAACAGGTGTGTACGTCACGCTCGGTTCCAATACTCCGACTTCCATTGTGTCTCAAGAGGAATTCAGATCTCTGAGCACACTCTTCAAACGGCTTCCTGCGGATGTACGGCAATCACAGTCCATTCCCTGGGCATGTTAAACGTCTTCGGACCGCACTCTGAGCTTGGGGTTCCAGAGCACACAGTTTCCGCACAGGGGGAGATTGATCGGGGGGAAAGCTGAGAGTTGTGGATGTGCGGGCGATCCCTTTAGGAGGGAGAGGAGGACCTCGGGTCTGCAGCCTGCCGGATTACTTTGATAATTCAAACCCTTTCAGCATACTTGTGTGACGTCCCCCGCCCATATATACCATACCCACCAAAGAATTTGATTCAATAGCGATAGATTCTCGTTGACATGTATAAATTACTTCGTTTCGTGTCATCTTTCTAACAACACATCTTCCTGCCCAACTTGACATCATCGTACAGGTACAGGCGTGTCGCAAGCTACACAGCAACTGTCCATACATCCACCGGCTACTCAACCAGCAGAGACTGTGTCGTCTCCAGGACATTGTGGCGATATCGCATCTGAGAGTCAAGTGTGTGTTGTCCGGCAGCGCCATGTTCATCCATATCGTATCTAACTTCGTCGATACGCGCATGAGCAGCTTCTAGTGGCCCGTCAAACTCACTCAATATAATATAGAATGACATTAGCACTGCTCAGACGGCTACCGTAGGTATGTAGAAGCGATTCTACAGACACGTTGCTGATCTGAGAGGTCCAATTTGAGCTGTCCGGCAGCACAACATTCCACCACATCGTATCTATCTTCGTCGATACGCGCATGAGCAGCTTCTAGTGGCCCATTAAACTCACTCAATATAATATAGAATGACATTAGCACTGCTCAGACGGCTACCGTAGGTATGTAGAAGCGATTCTACAGACACGTTGCTGATCTGAGAGGTCCAATTTGAGCTGTCCGGCAGCACAACATTCCACCACATCGTATCTATCTTCGTCGATACGCGCATGAGCAGCTTCTAGTGGCCCGTCAAACTCACTCAATATAATATAGAATGACATTAGCACTGCTCAGACGGGTACCGTAGGTAGAAGCGATTCTACAGACTCGTTGCTGATCTGAGAGGTCCAATTTGAGCTGTCCGGCAGCACCACGTTCATCCATATCGTATCAATCGTCGTTAATAAGGCTTGAGCAGCTTCTAGTGGCCCATCAAACTCACTCAATATAATATAGAATGACATTAGCACTGCTCAGACGGCTACCGTAGGTATGTAGAAGCGATTCTTCTTATAATCTGCTACGGACAACGCCTCCTAGCGAACAATTCTACAGACACCTTGCTGATCTGAGAGTCAAGTGTTTGTTGTCCGGCAGCGCCATGTTCATCCATATCGTATCAATCGTCGTTAATAAGGCTTGAGCAGCTTCTAGTGGCCCATCAAACTCACTCAATATAATATAGAATGACATTAGCACTTCTCAGACGGCTACCGTAGATAGAAACGATTCTACAGACACCTTGCTGATCTGAGAGGTCCAATTTGAGCTGTCCGGCAGCACAACATTCCACCACATCGTATCTATCTTCGTCGATACGCGCATGAGCAGCTTCTAGTGGCCCATTAAACTCACTCAATATAATATAGAATGACATTAGCACTTCGCAGACGGCTACCGTAGGTATGTAGAAGCGATTCTACAGACACCTTGCTGATCTGAGAGGTCCAATTTGAGCTGTCCGGCAGCATAACATTCAACCCTATCGTATCTTTCTCCGTCGATACGCGCATGAGCAGCTTCTAGTGGCCCATTAAACTCACTCAATATAATACTAGAATGACATTAGCACTGCTCAGACGGCTACCGTAGGTATGTAGAAGCGATTCTACAGACACCTTGCTGATCTGAGAGTCAAGTGTGTGTTGTCCGGCAGCGCCATGTTCATCCATATCGTATCTAACTTCGTCGATACGCGCATGAGCAGCTTCTAGTGGCCCATTAAACTCACTCAATATAATATAGAATGACATTAGCACTGCTCAGACGGCTACCGTAGGTATGTAGAATCGATTCTACAGACACGTTGCTGATCTGGGAGTTAAGTGTGTGTTGTCCGGCAGCGCCATGTTCATCCATATCGTATCTAACTTCGTCGATACGCGCATGAGCAGCTTCTAGTGGCCCATTAAACTCACTAATTATAATATAGAATGACATTAGCACTGCTCAGACGGCTACCGTAGGTATGTAGAAGCGATTCTACAGACACGTTGCTGATCTGAGAGGTCCAATTTGAGCTGTCCGGCAGCACAACATTCCACCCTATCGTATCTATCTTCGTCGATACGCGCATGAGCAGCTTCTAGTGGCCCATTAAACTCACTCAATATAATATGGAATGACATTAGCACTGCTCAGACGGCTACCGTAGGTATGAAGAAGCGATTCTACAGACTCGTTGCTGATTTGAGAGGTCCAATTTGAGCTGTCCGGCAGCACCACGTTCATCCATATCGTATCTATCTCCGTCGATACGCGCATGAGCAGCTTCTAGTGGCCCATTAAACTCACTCAATATAATATAGAATGACATTAGCACTGCTCAGACGGCTACCGTAGGTAGAAGCGATTCTACAGACACCTTGAAAATAATAACAATATAACAGAAATTTTTAAGTACGTCTGATTAGCCCTCTAGGGGCGAAATTATGTCTAACCAACATGTGTGCTTTGTCGGTAGCATTGATAGTGCTTATATACTGCCTTCACAACTGTTTCTCAGATCGCTCTCCAAGCCAGAAGACCTAAATAGTCTCCTGGCCAGGATTAGTTCAACCATACGGTTGATTACGTCGTCGATTTCTCGAGTTCATTGAGGACTGCGTCTACTGTCGGCTGTCCCTTCTCACGATACAATACTACTCTAGTTGCGTGTTCCTCGGCTTCATAAGCCACACGTTGTATCTGAGGTGGCGGTAATGGTGGGCCGAATGCATTGAAGTAAAACGATAATGTTCGTTGACTTTCCTTCCGCTGTTCCGCTCGCATCTCGACCGCTTGCCTGCCTATCATGAGGTGATGCACCCACAATCGCCTAGTAGCCAAATCCATATTGCTTATTTCGTCATAGTTAGCACTTCGCAGACGGCTACCGTAGGTAGAAACGATTCTACAGACACGTTGCTGATCTGAGAGGTCCAATGTGAGCTGTCCGGCAGCACAACATTCCACCACATCGTATCTATCTTCGTCGATACGCGCATGAGCAGCTTCTAGTGGCCCCTCAAACTCACTCAATATAATATAGAATGACATTAGCACTGCTCAGACGGCTACCGTAGGTAGAAGCGATTCTACAGACACGTTGCTGATCTGAGAGGTCCAATTTGAGTTTGAGCTGTCCGGCAGCACAACATTCAACCCTATCGTATCTATCTCCGTCGATACGCGCATGAGCAGCTTCTAGTGGCCCATCAAACTCACTCAATATAATATAGAATGACATTAGCACTGCTCAGACGGCTACCGTAGGTATGTAGAAGCGATTCTACAGACACCTTGCTGATCTGGGAGTTAAGTGTGTGTTGTCCGGCAGCGCCATGTTCATCCATATCGTATCTAACTTCGTCGATACGCGCATGAGCAGCTTCTAGTGGCCCATTAAACTCACTCAATATAATATAGAATGACATTAGCACTTCGCGGACGGCTACCGTAGGTATGTAGAAGCGATTCTACAGACACCTTGCTGATCTGAGAGGTCCAATTTGAGCTGTCCGGCAGCACAACATTCAACCCTATCGTATCTATCTTCGTCGATACGCGCATGAGCAGCTTCTAGTGGCCCATTAAACTCACTCAATGTAATATAGAATGACATTAGCACTGCTCAGACGGCTACCGTAGGTATGTAGAAGCGATTCTACAGACACCTTGCTGATCTGAGAGTCAAGTGTGTGTTGTCCGGCAGCGCCATGTTCATCCATATCGTATCAATCGTCGTTAATAAGGCTTGAGCAGCTTCTAGTGGCCCATCAAACTCACTCAATATAATATAGAATGACATTAGCACTGCTCAGACGGCTACCGTAGGTATGTAGAAGCGATTCTACAGACACCTTGCTGATCTGAGAGTCAAGTGTGTGTTGTCCGGCAGCGCCATGTTCATCCATATCGTATCAATCGTCGTTAATAAGGCTTGAGCAGCTTCTAGTGGCCCATCAAACTCACTCAATATAATATAGAATGACATTAGCACTTCTCAGACGGCTACCGTAGATAGAAACGATTCTACAGACACCTTGCTGATCTGAGAGGTCCAATTTGAGCTGTCCGGCAGCACAACATTCCACCACATCGTATCTATCTTCGTCGATACGCGCATGAGCAGCTTCTAGTGGCCCATCAAACTCACTCAATATAATATAGAATGACATTAGCACTTCGCAGACGGCTACCGTAGGTATGTAGAAACGATTCTACAGACTCGTTGCTGATTTGAGAGGTCCAATTTGAGCTGTCCGGCAGCATAACATTCAACCCTATCGTATCTAACTTCGTCGATACGCGCATGAGCAGCTTCTAGTGGCCCATTAAACTCACTCAATATAATATAGAATGACATTAGCACTGCTCAGACGGCTACCGTAGGTATGTAGAAGCGATTCTACAGACACCTTGCTGATCTGAGAGTCAAGTGTGTGTTGTCCGGCAGCGCCATGTTCATCCATATCGTATCAATCGTCGTTAATAAGGCTTGAGCAGCTTCTAGTGGCCCATTAAACTCACTAATTATAATATAGAATGACATTAGCACTTCGCAGACGGCTACCGTAGGTAGAAACGATTCTACAGACACGTTGCTGATCTGAGAGGTCCAATTTGAGCTGTCCGGCAGCACAACATTCCACCACATCGTATCTATCTTCGTCGATACGCGCATGAGCAGCTTCTAGTGGCCCATCAAACTCACTCAATATAATATAGAATGACATTAGCACTGCTCAGACGGCTACCGTAGGTATGTAGAAACGATTCTACAGACTCGTTGCTGATTTGAGAGGTCCAATTTGAGCTGTCCGGCAGCATAACATTCAACCCTATCGTATCTATCTTCGTCGATACGCGCATGAGCAGCTTCTAGTGGCCCATCAAACTTACTCAATATAATATAGAATGACATTAGCACTGCTCAGACGGCTACCGTAGGTAGAAGCGATTCTACAGACTCGTTGCTGATTTGAGAGGTCCAATTTGAGCTGTCCGGCAGCGCCATGTTCATCCATATCGTATCAATCGTCGTTAATAAGGCTTGAGCAGCTTCTAGTGGCCCATTAAACTCACTCAATATAATATAGAATGACATCTGCACTTCGCAGACGGATTGCGTATGTTGTAGCGTTGCTATAGCCTCGTAGCGGATCTGAGAGTCCAGTTTGGGCTGGCCCGCAGCACGACACTCCACCACATCGTATCTATCTCCGTCGATACGCGCATGAGCAGCTTCTAGCGGCTCATTAAGTACACTGTGCACTTTGTGATGATAATGTAATTATAGAAGCACATTAGCACTGCGCAGATGGATTACGTGATCAGAAGCGATGCTATAACCTCGTAGCTGGACAAAGAGGTTCAATTGGGGCTCGCCCGCAGCACGACATTCCACCACATCGTATCTATCGTCGTTGATACGCGATACGCGCTTGAGCAGCTTCTAGAGTGGCAGCGCTCTACGAAGTGTTGTATATAGTCGGTTCTTCAGCCGCAGAACGTTGCCTGGAATAAGTGTCCAAGTGAAATCGTATATTATTTCAAAAGACTCCCGCTCACCGATGAAAAGTGTATTAGAGGAGTACGACTTGTGTCGCTTTCGGCAACTACGTATAATGAGATATAGTTCAGAAGTATCTCATTGCGAATGAAACTCAGATGCGCATCATGTTGGTCGTGTGCGGCTAAAAACTATTGTTCATTTAGTGTGGTTACATTGATATGGTAACTTAACATATTTCTATTTGATTTGTGTTGTTGTCAGTTCAATGGATCACGCTAATTGTTCATCTTTCTCTCATTCTTTCACCATCTACTCTATATATTCCAACCACTGACTCAAAACACCTGGACTGCCGTACCACACAATGTCTTCTGGAAGTTTGATACTAGCAGCACTACCATCTAACAGGTTCCACGGTGTTGGCAAAACGTGCGCATGCCGAACTGCACTGCCACTCTGTGAACAGTTTTCGATTTCGACTCTTCTGGCAGGTGATTCCATAAAAGCTAACTCAGTTGGCACTATACCATCTCCCTTGACATCAGCGCCTAATCTACCAACTAGAGGAAGATAGCTCGTTGCAGCAATGAGTTCTTCAACATCGGTTGTGATCAACTTTCCTGAAAGAGAGGATGAGCCGACACAAGTAATTGCTATTCCTCTCTCTGTTAAAGTTTGCGACGAGCATTCTTCAGATGTCGCTATCTCACGAAGCAAGCCACGCGTTTGGTCAACCAGGGCACTCTCTGGTGATATGTGTGGCGTACCAATTGTTACTAAAGATTTGATTTGTTCTCTACCAAGGCGATACACACTCGTAGATGATCCACTCAGGCCACCCAGATAAGCTCTAGCAACCCAGCCTCCGATTGAATGCCCTATGATGCATATTTCTGTGTCGTCTCCTCCCTCGGCGAACAGTTCTGCCAACGCAGACTCGATAGCGTCAAAATACCAATCTAGCGTAACTTTTACAGATAAGTTTGCATCAATAAAGTTTTTTGTAGGCAATTGTTTGGCAACTTTGATCCACTCGGTTCTAGGAAGAGGAGCAACTCGGGTGGCAACGACATTCACATTGGTTAATTCAGATTGAATTGTGTCCAATAGGTCTGCGTAGTCAACAGGTACGCAAAATTGTGCCGGGCATAGGAGGACAGCTACTTTCTTTTTTGTTGATTGATTCAGATTTTGCTCGGATTCTAATGCACCATTGATACTAATATTAGAAGATGCCTCTGCATCGGTTGAAACTGCCAATGGTCGTAAATTATTACCACGGAAGGTGTTCAAAGTCAGTCTGGGCCGACTGAGATTGAAAGTGAAGCCTGTTGCGACGGCCAACAAGGCTGTGAGATGGATGCAACAAAGACGTGAGATACACATGCGCAACAGATGAATGGTGCTGATAGATCTTCTCCCAGCGATCTACTAAATCGAATGGTAGTTTCATGTTTTTTGCTCCGTCAGAAGCTGGTTGTGAGAGAGTGCTTGATTGTGTAAGAGCGTAGAGCGTAGTCATGGTTGGCATGACGAGTGTGTTATTGTGATGAACGGAGAATGAATGACGTCGACCACGTAGTACCTATAAGTACCTACCTACCTACGCGCTTGAATGTAACCCCTACTAAAGAGTAGGTTAAAAATGTCACCCCCCCCTCCTTTATTCTGGATTATTACTATGAGCTATGAGCTAGCTGACACATTCGACTGTACCCCCCCACCTCGACCAGCCTCAGTACAATATTGTACATAAGTAGAGGAGTTGTACCTACCTACCATGCCATAATCAAAATTAGAAGTAGGCCCGCCTTCCGTACTTAAAAGTATGTACGAGCGACTCAACAACAGCATACAATGAAGAAGATAGAGATACTCCTCGGAGAGAGGAAGGTGCAGAAAGAAAGCGCAAGAGATCCATCTCTCTAGAGAGTTCGATGCTTGAATGAAGGGGTGGAAGAAATAGCCCTGGGGTTTCGCTTGTCATCTCCGCGCAATGCTTCCATGATATGAACTTGTTAGGTTTTCGACCGCTGTGATAAACTAGTATAGCCTCATGCTTTTCATTTGATGCACGGAAAGCGAAGGAATAAGTTCCATTACATACATATACAAAGCTCGCAATGTTCATTGCTGAAGAAGAAACGCTTCTCACTCTAGTCTCTAGTTAAAAACGTCGACTATGTAAAATATTATATATCACGAAAAACAAAAACACAACAAGACACTCCTATTCACAGAATGATTCACGATGATCAGATCTCAAGATCAGTATGTTCTGACCAAGCTCTCAGCTATCTTTATTCTCCACCTCAAGTACATCAATCAGAATAGCAGACCCAGTGAGAACAAGCTTCTCCTCAGCAGTTGCATTATCAGGAAAGACAATATGGTACGCATCACGTTGAGTGCAGCATTCATTCTTAAATCCGGACCAGAGATTAGTCACCTGTGCATTTTCTTGTCCATCATTGCCCTTGAGCGGCTCATAGGTGGTTGGGTCCCTTACAATGTATGGAACACGTAAACACTTGCCTTTCGCTCCACCACAATGGCACTTGACGCACAAGCCACCAAAGCAGGTGTCGGGACGGATACGATACTTTTTCTGCCCGTTGGCTTCAAAGACATCATACTTGGGGACGAAGCAACAACCATCGCATACGAACTGCGTCTTGCCGATGACATTGCCGTTGGCATCTTTGGTAACAATGTTTGGAAGGAAACAGCAGTTTGGAAGGCAGCAGCAGGCGTTCATCCCGCATGTCAAGGGCTTTTCATGTGTCCCGATTACATCCTTAACACGATCTTCCTCAGTGAGGCCCCTTGGTAAGTCGTCACACTGGACCCTGATTGATACGAGGACATGGCGATAAAAGTGAGATGTAAATGATCATTTCAGCTAAATTCGTGCGAATGCACGCTATGATGCACTCTCTCGAGAGGAATACTACTCACCTGCACCAATTGTAATCCTCCTCCTTTTGCACAGCAGCTGGAATGTTGGACGAGTGCTGGACATACTTAGTTTCCCTACAATCCATAAAAAACCATCTCATCATCCATGAAGATTCCTCATGAATCCATGCAACGTTGGGCTCCTCATGAGGATTGCCTCCTTGGAAGTTATCGGCTTCTCGGATAACCCAGTTGATTGAGGGTTTGCAGACTCCTACACGGCAGCACTGCGAAGTAGATTGAGCGACGATGAGCTGCTTTGTCTCACCGACGCGGTCCATTGTCATGGCTGTAGGAGCTGACATCTTGTTGGTCGATTGCTATACTGTTCGTCTTCTGTCTCTATTATTTATTGGGTTCCCTCCTGGGGCCACTAATTAGCGGAAAAAACACTAATTAGTGGTCAGTTTACGTACTCCTACGACACACTTATAATCACTCAAACGTTATCAAATTCAGGTGGCACCCTCTTCAATGTCTTGACAAGGCGTACACCTATTATATCACGTGTTCCCTGGAGAGGGCCCAACCTATTAACGTTCAAACACTAGCCTACTGACAAATTTGGCGAACAGCCGACGAGTTTTTTTCGGAAGTTTTGCAACTTCAACTTGGGGGTACGTAGGAATTGATATCAAAAATGTTGCCACCCGTAGAACTCACATTTCATCACACCATCACCATGGCGAAAGAGGCCCGGCATACGAGCCGTCGTATCTGCATTTAGTAGATGCTTTTACCCATCAGAAAGCATACCACAACAGTCACAATATGAGTGGCTAACCAGGTGGTCGAAGAAGAGCATCGAGATGGCCTGGATCCTACAACAATCATGCACAAACTTCACCGGCAACCGGATGATGTCCCAACCACCATGCAAAGTTATTTGCAGTCGACATACGACGGTATTCTACTCGAAAACAACGATCCCTACCCAAAGCGGCCAACCTATCTACAGATGGGGACATGGAAAGCGGCCCATCTACCCAAGAGAGTTCGTTTTGGTTAGCATCTCACATGAATTGAAGCGACGGGGATGCGATGATGACGATTTATCGACACAAATATAATGGCAATATTCAATAATTATTCGACAAATCAACCGCTTTAAATGGAATAAAAACAAAGACAGCATCATATGATATTAATTATAGGAATATTGTTGGTGGAATGGTCCAAATTAATGACAGGGCGGCTGCAGGTGATGCCAGGTTGTGGTGTAGCGCATTTTTTCCAAAAAAAAATTGGCATCCATCAGCACCAAATCACCACTCTATGATGTATGTTTGGCCAATAAGTAATGCAAATCCGATGGTGATCTCTTGCACAGCGACCACAACGACATTAATGTACACGACGATATCCTTTGATTGGCTGTTATCTCCGCTAAACCTGCGCCTACACCTCATTTCAGCAGAATTTGCGCTAATTTGCGCCCTTCTCGTGTCAAGATATCGCATACTAGAGTTGAGAATTCTCCACCCAAACGTGATTTTCGTCGTCAATCAGCCAAGTAAATGTTAGAACAACATCATATGCAGTGCAGGAAAGCTTCCTGCTCTCCTATTCGCCCCAACAGGCGAGCTAGACGGTCAAGCCCGTGCTTGAATTCAAGCCAGATTTTACAAAATGTCGGCAGAAGGTTGGCACACAGTACATCAAGGATAGGCGTGCCACATGCCGCATAGAGGTCAAAACCTACTCCACATATCATAAGAAGGTTCCCATGTGCACTGTTTGTTGGGGGAAGCATAAACAATTACACAACAACACATAATTCTCGACCACTAATTAGTGGTCACTAAAATAGCGATTTTATGGTGTGTATATAGCTATCTCTACTTCTATTTGGGCGTTTTCATTGCGGATTTTTGGGCTTGGACTCTGTTGTAGAGGTCTTTGGTGGTGTATTCCTTGAATGTTAGGGTTTGGGAGGTGTTAGAATGTCCTCTAACTACCCCCTACGTATGACCACTAATTAGTGGTTTTGGCCAGGAGGGAACCCATTATGAAATAATGCTTTCCATTCCTGTTATGTACGCATCGGCTAGGAGAACAGAGTGGCGGACGTTGTTGACCACGTTACCTACAGCTCGTTATCGTCGCGCTACTGCGGATTTCTGTCTTGCTTGTTCTTTGTTCCGGGAGTGGCAGGTGTTCTTGCTTTCTTCTCTTCTTTACAGCTTGCAGAAAGTTCACGTAGGAACAGGTAGTGAGACCTTGAGCTGAGATCTTGCAAATGTCCTCAGACATTCCACCCACGCACATACAGTGCATGCTCCACTTTTTGTCAAAAACGAAGAGGAGCCGAACTGAAGTATATAGCTGTCTCATCTCCTCGACTCCGTCAAATTGATTCCTACGTATATGTCATACAAGATAGATAACGGCACTCCCTTTCCGCCGAAATTAGAAAAATAAAATATTTCACAAAAAATCCCGCCTCTTTTGCTCCATGCACGATTTCGCAGCAAAAACATCATCACACATCATGAGGAAGTGAACCAAAACACCATGTTGATGGCATAGCGGTAAAAATCGTATCTCCTGAAGTACACAGATTTGCATTTCGTGCTATATAACTGTATGCAGCTGAAGCTATGAGGAAACTTACTGGCTAGGCCACGTAATGCACTTTTTGGTACCCCATCTAAGCGTCACATGAGAAAAAGTCAACCAGAAGAAGCCGAATCTCCCGATGTGTCGTCCGATACTACGCCTGTAACACCTCGGAGATCGTCCTCTCTCCGCCAATTATCACCGCTACTTCTACATATAGACATCTAGTGTCGGTGTGGTTCATTGTTAGTGACTTCATATGGCCATAGCACTCCGTCGGGCACCAACATTGCTGCTACACATCACATCATCAATTACAAACAAATGTCACCCATTTCGTTGTTCTATTCCGACCTCTAATCATGACGAGACAACTAAACACGACAAATGAGCTCTCAATAATATGTAAGGATCGCTTCGTACCGTGAAGTTGACAATTGAGATCGATTTCACTGCCTACACCACCATCGGCGAACTCAGCCTTGGTATCACCATCGCCCAACACATGGCCATTCCTCGAACAAATTCCAATGGATTCGTTATTCAAATCAACATTACCATCTGACAACAATGACACAACAACTATTGTATTTGATTGAAGAGATAAGGTCGTAGTTGGGTGACTTAAAGCTCGATTAGGGTGGAATAGGTGCACATTTTGTCTCCGAAGAAGGCTATTGTTACGGCGCTACATTGCTCTGAATTGATCGGAGTGGAATCTTCAACGACTTGTTAAGGCCCTTTGGTTTCAATGAAGTAATGTTCGACGGATAGAGCTGCATATGATCACTACTGACATCATTGGAATGCACAAAGTGATTCTCTTGTAGTAGATGGATGTGCATACAGAAGTGTTTGTGTTGAATGACAAGGATCTGTGGGCCTCATAAATTATTATTACCGCATTAAAAAGATGCAAACATTCTTTTCATAACTCTACAAGCGTTATTTTAGCAGTGTTTGGTGTCGTTAGTGCCGAAATATTTGTTATAACACCATCGTTCATTGCTCATGAGAGTTGAGGATACACATTCATGTGCACAAATTGGCTTTTATTTTACATCATTTGTAAAAATTAGTACATATAAAGTTGCTACATGCAATCATATGTGTCTATATAAACGTCTCGAGCATTGTATCTTTTATATAACGGCACCACGCTCAGTACAGTACGCTACTCGGGCGGAAATCCCATGGTGGTGATGTGCTCGATGATCGTTGGCGCCACTTTGGTACCGCTTCTTGGACGATTCCTACGTAGACAAAAAAATCCACGTCATGGAGTCAAGGAGATGAGACAGCTATAAGTATATTATACTTGCCGAACTGAAGGAAGTACTTATAGAGAGGCTGGTTGATCCCTGCCCACATCATGTTCGAAGTGCGAATCTCTAGAGAGTGAGAATAGAAGAGCATAGAGGATAAAAGGATGATACAGGTTACATCTATAGCGTTGTCACTTTCATGTCTTGATAATACAGTCCATATCATCGTCGGTCTATCCTCTCCATAGCAGAATGAAATAATGACTCGCCAAAGTCGTCCATTCTGCGTTTCTTAGTGTTGGAGACAAATGGACTTTCTTCCGCATCACTCTTGACTGGACTCTGTGTGCAAACATTTATGTTTTCGCTGAAGTCTACAAAACCACCGCTGAAACTGACCGCATCTTCATCAGAATGCTGATTGCATTCACTTTTTACCTTTTCAACTAATTGATAGAAACAATCCTTCAAATGTTTCGTAACAATTCCATCATCATCAAGCTGTTTGTAAAACACTCGGATGGACTTCTGGCAGTATGATTTTGAAGTATCACACTCATAATCGGACTCATCCACTTTTATGGCCACTGGCAAATCCTCTGGTTTGTTGCGTGTTTCAATGAGCGAAGACTTTGGAAGAAATCTCATGTGGGCCACAGCTATATTAGAGGAAAAGGGCAGATAGAAACCATATGTAAGTTTGAACATGTTTTATGCAAACAAGCTACAAACACGAGTCACTCTAGAAACTTACGATTCTCCTCCTTCATGCCAAAATGCATTTTCATCTTGTCAACAATAATGTCAGAGCTGCTAAGATTCATGTAGCCATCGCTTAGTTCTAGAATGTCTTGTACGATCTGTTTCTCCTCCATCCCCCACAGCTGTTGAGCCCAAGCAACATTTGTCGATATGGGCTGCTCAGTCACCTTTTTGTACAACTTGCGGCTGCGATACCGCTCAATAAGCTCTCTTGCAGGCTGAAGGTTGTCATCATCTGTTAGCTCTATAATGTCGATGATGCTATCCTTAAGCTTAACGTAGGCATCTGGATTAGCCATTGCAAGAGAAATTGGTAGTTTTGTTCCTGGTAGTCTATAGTATGGATCAGCAAGGGCAAGAATGTCTGAAATCATATACGAGCCAGCTTTTGATTTGGGGTGCTCATAGATATTTTTGTAGTTATTGAACCGCTGCCGAAAAAAGCTCATGGCAGTGTTGATTGTCTTGGGTGATTGATAGCAAATCATCAAATGATGATGCTCATTGCATAGTTTCCCACTGCACTTCCAGCATTCATCTGGCGAATCACATTTTCCTTTGGCCACGTAGGCATTCTCAATAAGAAAATCATTGAATGCTGATTCGCCAGTGGCAGTGCGGCAACCATCTCGAGAAAAGTAATCCATTTTGTCAACATCCAAACCGGAGTGTACGTTTGAGATAATGTCATACAGATACTCCTTGTTTTCTCCTTTACGTCCAACGATTTCCTGCTTGATATCTGACTGCTTTGCAGCCTTGATCGACATTCCCTTGGGCGGCAAGGGACCACCAGCAATCAATTCCTTCACAAAAATCCAATCTCTGGATGTCAAGACAAAATCTTGAGGGAGTTCTTGCGTGCCATCATACCAAACATCTTCTTCATGTTTGTATCCATAGATTCCAAATCGTGTTGCATCAATACCATCGCCAATTTGGCGTAGAGGCTTGTCCAATCTGTCTTCAGAGTCATCAATCTCCAACCCCAAATTTTTGAGAAGTGCATCTAGCATGCTGAGAGAAGCATCTTCGTGCTTCCATCCATTCATCATCTTGCGACAATTCAATGGTACATCGTTGTATAGGCCATCATCACCAGATGCCTTGTTCTTCTTCAACTCATCACGGAATAATCCATCATACACATGCGAAAACGGCCCGTGCCCAAGGTCATGCAACAATCCAGCAATCTTGACACAAAGAACATCCTTCTCCGTAATCCCCAGCCTAGGCTGCCGATCCGCAATACCCCTCACCTTCTTTTCCGCAAGGTGTCCAACACCTAACGAATGCTCGAAGCGAGTATGAGTTGCTGTCGTGTAGACTAGTTCCGCTGTCCCGAGCTGTTTGAGACCACGTAGACGCTGCATCTGGGGTGTGTCGATGATGGTTTTTGTTGCAGGGCATAGTCGGATGGTTGTATGTACATCATCGTTTGTACGGATTGTCCCTGGCTCATCGATGGGAGCACGTATGTTGAATTGACTGTCCAGCTGCATCTTTTGCGGCTTTTGCACGTCGGGTATGATTGTGCCGGACATGCTGGATTTGTTGGAGGCTATGGTATGCTGTGCATTCTCTCGGGTGGTTGGAGGCGAGGGAGAAAAAGGGAGCTCTTGATTTTCGGCGATGAAAAAAACACTTTCTCATAGTTACTACCACGTACTCAACGTACCATGTACATAGGAGTACTAAACTACAGATAATCACCCTCTGCTCGCTTCAAAATCTCAAACCTGCTTCTCCAAATCCGCGATGGCCACAAGACAGAATCAAGCCGCCCATGTGGAACTCAGCCGACTTATTAGTTAGTAGTCAAACTCCAACCAATTATTCTCGCATATAATCATGTTCAAAATCCGCACATCGAAATATCGTCACGTATTCTGTGACCCTCCCAAGCAGGAGGTGAGCCCAGCCTTGCTTGTTTGTTGCATAGTCGAAACAATGACGACAGGCTGGTTAAGTATTTTTCGCCGAAAGTTGCAATGTCTGATATTCAAAAAATGGATGCCAAATCTTGTTCTAATTTCACTGACATGGATGATATTCTATCATCTCAACAATAATAATTGTCCCTAACTCTTCTCTGCTACCATACTTGAACACAAATTCAAAATTGAAATTGCATCACAACAAAATGAAACTCTAATATTCAGCAAACACACACGGGCTTTCGCCTCTCCACAGTCACCGGAGACCAACAGTACATCAAGGCATCCACAAAATACTTCGCCGTCGCCCTCTTCGGTGGCGGAGGAGCCGTCTACGTAGGCCGACATGACCGCCCCGGTCGCTTCGTACAGGGCCATACCCCCACACTACACGGACATGCGGGGGCAATTCTCGATTTTGAATGGAATCCCTTTGATGATACCATGCTTGCTACGGCAAGTGAAGATACCACCATTAAGTTATGGAGTATTCCGGATGATTGGGAGCCTATTGGTGCCAATGGACAGAGTAAGAAGGGGAATGATATTGAAGAAAGTATTGTCGATTTGGTGGGGCATGCCAAGAGGGTGAATTTGATGAGATTCCATCCCACTGCGGCCAATGTTTTGGCTAGTTCGAGTAGTGATTATACTGTCAAGCTGTGGGATATTGAAACGTCGCAAGAGTTGAGTACCTTTTCTGAGATGCAGGATTTGTGTCAGGATATTGTGTGGGATTATAAAGGGGACAATTACGCGACTGCGTGTAAGGATAAGTCGGTCAGATTTATTGATGCACGTTCGTCACAGGTTGGAAAGAGGATAAAAATTGCTCATGATGGTGTCAAGGGGGTGAAGGTCTGTTACATGGGTCAATCTGGGAAGGTTCTGACGACGGGTCATTCCAGAGCATCTGGCAGGGAAGTGAAGATTTGGGACTTGAAGTCACTCGACAAACCATTGCATGTAGAAAAGATCGATACGGCTGCCGGTGCATTGATGCCCATGTACGACATAGACACAGATGTTATCTATCTATGCGGGAAAGGTGACGGTAACATCCGAACGTGCGAGTTTGAGGACAAGGCACCCTATTTCCACAAACTCAACGATGGATTCCGCTCTACTGTGCCGCTCAAGGGAGTGTGCATGGTTCCAAAGAGAGGTTTGGACATTATGCAATGCGAAACAGCGCGACTGCTAAAAGTTACCAACGAACAGGGCGTGCAGCCGCTTTCATTCACTGTTCCTAGAAAGAGTGACGCCTTCCAACCTGACATTTACCCCAACACGGCATCAAATGTTCCAGCACATTCTGCTCAGGAGTGGTGGGGAGGTTCAAGTAAGGGACCAATGACAATGAGTCTGAACCCTCGCGACAAATCAACCAATGGAGCAGGAAAGTCACTCAAAAAATTCCAAAGCGTGGCCACACTCATGGTAGATGTGAAGAAGCTTGAAGCACGAATCAGGTACTTGGAGGGGAAATTGGATGCAGCAGGAATCAGCTATGACAAAAAATAAGAACCATGGAGATAACGCAACAATTACACAATAGTTGGTATTATGGGAACGGGAGGGTCAATGTGTGGGTGGCACGATGCATTAATTGTATAATTTTACCGTCAATCTTGTATTGTAGCGCTGAATGTACTTGCGTGAAGTGTATGAAATAATATCATCACGGTCTTCGCGTGTGCCATTATCTAATTTCTACTCTGCACACAGCAAACTCCTTGAGTCGTACTTTTAGTATTGTGGAGAGGTACTTCATATTTCATATTCGCTTTATCGAGAAAGTGACATAGCATTGGCCCTGTCGATGCCAACACGCGCGCTTGAAAAGAACGAGACGTTCCAGCTGGCTGAACAAGACCAATTTTGTCGGCTAGCCCGCCGCTGCGCCCGCCGTTGTGACAAAAATTGCGAGAAAAAAGTTCCACCGCCTCATAAAAGAAGTCTTCTCTCTACACACAACAACGATGTGCTGCAATACCGTGATGCCATAGTCGTGTAGGGATGAACAATCAAAGTCACGAAAAGGATATGAACCACCAGGGCGTTGGTCAGGCGCAGCTTAATCCTCCGACGCCGCAGCCGCGTACTGAACTGTATGACACAGATGACCGACAAGTTGGAGGGCCCGGGTCGCACAAGATTGATGAACCCGGAAAGGCAGCCAAACCCAACGACATGTCGCTAGATGGAGACACTTACCCCGTCGACAATTCCGTTGGGAAGTTTCAAAGGGCACTGCGAAATGCAAAACGAGCACTGGAAAAGGAAAAGCTTCTCAATATGGATGATAAAGAGGAAGATAAGATGAGTTATCAGACGGCAAGCGAAGATGCTGACGGCGCTGAATTTATGAACATCCGTTCTGATTCTGATCCCGCTGTATTTTATACTATTATCGATGAGACACCGAAAGCAAACAAAAGTAACGAGAAGAAGAAGAAGATGATGAGTGCAAAGAAGAAGAGGGATCGACTTGTAGAATCTATCAAGAGAATACTCAGTGACAGTGAAAACGAATCTGTGACAGACGATTCCACCTACTCACAGTTTTCTCAGAGCTCGCGTTTTACGGATGCCCTGGCCAATCTTACGACCAGCACAATGAGTAGCACTTCATTCCGCACGGAGGATAGTAGCAATAGTAGCGTGGATTCTACGCTCATGAGCACCTCGTCAGCTGATGACTCCCAACAGTCCTTGAAGGAGAGGAATTATCATCAAAGCAAAGACGAAGAAACTTTGGAGAGTGACACCTCAGACGAAGAGTCAGTATTAAGTGGCTACAGTGAAAAAAGTAGCCCCGTTGCTGTGAGCCCTAATGAAAAGCAAGAGCGCACTCAAGGTCGAGGCGGGACAGTTCAAAATGCGTTCAGTGAACCTTCTTACGTGGAGTACAAGCATGATTCTGACGACGATGACCACAGCTGCGATGCCACCTACGATACAAGGGGGTCTGTTGGCTTGGTACAAGATATTTTGAACTGCTGTATGGATTGTTTGGATTATTGTATTGGTGACGACGAGGAATACCTTCCAGAGGAGGACCATAACATCGGGACCAAGCTCAATAAAGATTCCAAGGCAACTGACACAACTCCGCCAACAAGTCATTTGACGGTGAAAAAACGGTCATCCAGTAAGACCTTGGCCAAGGCTGCAGAGATGGCGAAGGATGAGGACGTTGTATGTCAGGAGGAAGAAGACGCGAACGCCATAGCTGAAGCACTTCATAAAATCCTTTTGGAGAAAAATGGAGTATTTAGCGACGAATCAACTAATGGCTCAGGGAAAAATGACAAGATCAACGGTTCGTTAGATCAGGATCAAGACGTGAAACCTAGGCTCAAATTTAACGAGAACTCTTTGCCTGCCACCTCAGAAGCAAGCAACGCAAGCTCTCCAAAGAGGAAATCTAACCTGCGGGGCGCTGCCAAGTCATTGGGCAAGTCTATATCATCTAATAGGAGAGAGAAATGTTCTGCCACACAACAGATTCTAATTGAAACTGATGGCAATGAAGGCCACGCAATTGTGACCCCACCTTCCATGAGACAGAAAAGTTCTGCAACGCTAGAGCACCCCATTGAAATTGATGCCGATCAAGGCCAAAAACTTGTATCCCCTCCGTCCATCAGAAAGACAAGATCTGCGATACAGCAGACCCCTATTGAATTTGATGTTGGCGATGACCAAACAATTCTAAGCCTCCCGATCCTACAATCGGAGAGCCATCATTCAAAAGCAAACATTGACTTCGCTCAGGCTACTGAACAGGACTTGCCAAGACGTCAAACCAAGACTCTGGGATACGGATACGAGATGTCACGCAAGGTGTCCTTTCGTGAAATGATACGATCTCGTAGCAGCACTAGTAAAAAAAGCAGCCACACTCCACCGTCTGTTGCTGAGACCCTGAAGAGTCCTAACCAAAGTGGAGACGACACTGTTACGAAAAGTGTCAAACAGTCGTCTATCGTCGTGACCTCAATAAGTCCCCATCGAACTCTGGATATCTGTTTCAGCAGTGACTCTGCAAAAACCGAACCAGAGCTTGCCGCTATTGCCGCACGCAAATGGAAGTCTGCTGTCGACAAGACAACAGGGAAGACCTATTACTATAACAAACTAACTAAGGAAGTGACTTGGGACACTCCGGCAGGGTTTGTTGAACAGGAGCGACAACCTTGGAAGGCCGCTTACGATGCCACCAGTGGCCGAACATACTACTACAACCGGCAAACAAAGGCGGTTACCTGGAAAAAGCCGGACGGCTTCATCGCATCTTGAAATGTATTATTTGTTAAAGACTAGATATAATTGTTGAAGCTCTACACCATATTTTCATGTTCAGTAACATCTGTACTTTCAGGCGTATCATCCTCTTGTGTAGGTCCTCTTTTCTTTGCAGTTCTCTTCGGCTTACTCAAACACCATTTCTCGAATGAGAATCCAATGTCTCTGAGTTGCCTGATTTCATCGGGGCTAATCTTGCGACTACGAAAATTCATCACCTGCACCTTGACCCACTTTTGGAGTGCTTGCAACCCCAAGTCTTTTGATTTCTCACACAGATCATCTGACAGGAACCTCAGTGTTCCATGCTCTTCCTTGTACTCCACAAGCTTTTGCAGCATGGATTCGAATGTATCATCTTTGCGGCGGCCCATCTTTACACCTAATACTTCCAGACTCTGTAGACGATGCGGGTAGTCATCGATCGTCCTCTTTGTTGCGCTGCTCTTCTTCTGATCAACATCTCCAACAGTCTTTTCGTGACGAACACTATCCAACCAAACAGATAAAGACCTCTCTTCTTTATCCTGGCTCTTCTTGGATGGTATTTTACCATGCTGCTGCTTGAATGCACTTAACTTTTGATAATTTGTATTCCACTCACAGGGCTCCTCGAGTTCCAAGTCAAAGACCTTACGAGTCCAAGCTCCAAGCTTTTTATTGCATTCTTTAATCTCATCATTAGCCAAAGACAGAGCTAGTTTCTTCTCTTGTAACTTCTCCCGAAGCTGTTGGCACTCTTTCGCCATATCAACCTTCTTTTGTTCCGCAATCTTTTTCTCATAGTCCATCTTTTTTTGTTGAGAGTATGCAATCTCGAGAGGACGAGATGGTTCCTCAAACAGTGGCTTCGTGAAAGCACCGGCTAGTTCACTGTAATCCCTTTGCTCATCAACTGCCAGCTGAGGATATTCATCAGCGGAAAATTCAATTGCTTCATGCTTCGATGCAGCAAGTTCAATACGAGCCTGATTTGCGTTTTTCTTCGGTCTACCAGCCTTCCCCTTTGTTTTGCCTGCACTGCTTGGAATCTTATCACCCGATTTCTTCCCTCCGACTCTCGTCTTCGGATCCTTCGGAGTTATCCTCTTCCTTGTCTCGTCATCAAACGCATCTGGCTTTCGAAACAGAATATAGGACATTGCTTCATACCTCGCCCCCCCCTCCATATCATGCTCAAGCGAGTTGTGACAGCTAGCACATACGCAGTCGCCGTTGCAGTATTTTCCTCCGCTGAAGCATTCACAGTACAATTTGAGGCACTTTGTCTTGGTGCACGTGCAATTCCCTTTGTTCATGCCACCCTGCCATCTCCCACCCTCTTTCTCACCGTCCTTTTTAGCGGCAGCTGACATGATGATAGTACTTTATCGATCTCCTCCGCCAGCATAAACAGTGTGATAGTGATAGGTTATGTTCTGTTTTTTTTTCAGCGCAACACGGCGTCAGGGTCATTCAATCAATCATACTTATCAATCCAATCTCAACATGAAAATAATGATTGAATTTTTACGAAGTGAAAGGACGCACGAAAAGTGGCCGTTCGTTCAACGCTTGAAGCTCGTGGCCATCACGAAGCTCAAAGAAGGATTGAAACGACAAGTATTAAGTACCGTGCGCGACTAAATAAGAAATCCAGCCTGCAGCCAGCCACGTGTCTTTCATCTTGGTCGACAACTTATGAGGTACCTGATGCATTATGCTAATAGCTGTTTGATTGAAGAGTATATGTATTACCTCTACTTTCTTACATATAGGTTACGCAGCAGCTCCATTCAAAGCTTATGGTACCCTTGTTCAAAGCGTCATGCATCATCAAATGTGTCAACTGTTCCAGCTCCTCCTCATCTTCGTTCCCTTTGATTTTGAATGCTTCCTTTTCTTCTTCTTCTTTGAGCCGCTCATAGCTTGATGTGAGTTCACAGCCTCCTCATCCTCAGCTGATAGCTTGCCCTCATTTCGCCGTACCGTCTTATATGTCATCAAACTTTGGAAGATCTCTGTCAAACAGATGCGTATTGGTTGCATACAATCGTTCGAAAGAAAAGCCAACATCCAAAAAACGCTTGGCAATCTCTACGTTCTCGGTTGGTAGCTGATACCTACATGTGGCGACGAATGAGTGAATAACCAATGGTGAAGCTTGACTAAATCTTTGCATCCCGACTCATGGCATAGCTTCAGGCTGTTCTCCTGAAGCACATTGGCATATGCAATTACCCTCTCACAGGTAACGGTTCTTGATCGTCACCCAGTTCAGAAGCATTATTCGTGCGGCTAACGCCTTGAAGAAGCGGAGAGAAGTTATTCTCAACAAACTTGAAAAGACTGTCGCATTTCGCAAATGCCCCCCATTCATAATACTTTTTATGTGCCAGCAAAAAGTACTGTAATGCCTTTTCAGTCTCTCCGATCTCCATATAGAAGCACGCTGCTAAATCGCAAGCCAAAGCTTCCTCATGTACAAACTGACAGAACAAGCCAAATGACGAGACATGCCGTTAGTCCAGAGTATGCAATCTGTCGAACCAGAGTTACGTTCACTATCAAGTCTTACCTTGTGATCTTGGGATGATGATATCGCTTTTTCGTAAAAGAGTTTAGCCGTATCAAAATCATTGTTGCAATATGATTCCTCTGCCTCTAACAAGTACCATTTATTCTCAAATGTCCACTTGGACGACTCTGCCCATTTCTTAAAAGCTAATTTGCTTCTGCTGCCGTTTTCAAGCCATTGCGGCTCATCTCTCGACTTCCTAGCCACCCAGAAGGAGATGAGACCAAAGTAAAGTGCTAGAAAAGAATGCGCAACGAGCAGATTGGACCAAGTGTTCTCAACGACTTCCAAGTGCTTCTCTATATATCGTTTGGAATCATCGTACGATCGAAAAATAAAGGCATTGTATGCTTTTTGAACAAAATAAGTCGCCGTGACGTTGTTGTTTGTTGCTAGAATGCCATGAACCACCTCGGTAGACACATACTTTGTGCTTTCTTCTTCACCACTCAACTTGAACACAAGATCCTGGAAGCACTGCATTTGTACCACAAATATGAACATCTTTCTTTCAAATAGAAAGTTAGTCACTTCAACTGATTTTCCTCGCAGGGTTTGTAAGTTCACACCAGCAGAAAGAGAGCTGCTACAGATGAGCACAGTGTTGAGTGCAGCTTGGATGATATCACCTGATGCCATTGAAGCAGCATAGCCCTCATTATGATATTCCAACGTGGCCTGAAGCGGCTCAATGTATGCTCTGACTTGCGTACCTATGGAAATAACCTCGCCGGCACTTTCCCTGGATCCGACTCTGTCTATCAACGAACGTGCAAGTGTAACATAGCGGTAGCCCTCGCTGATATCGCCGAGCTTAGCTAAATACGAGCCTAGGTGCACAAAACCAACAGGAGAGACAGGGCTCATGCCGTGTAACAGTGAAAGTTGAATGATTCGTTGTGTCACATACGGAAATAATTTGGGCATGATTTGACTCATCCCTACCTCCAATTTTCCTAATATCTTCATCGCGATGATCATAGTTGGATCTACCATTCGTCTGGTATTCAATATTTCATCATTAGTGTAAACTGATAGTAGATCTTTCGTCTCTTGTACACAGACCTCCAAACTCGATTCATTTCCTTGCAATTCGATGCCCAGATTGGCCAAAATCTCAATTCCCTTGGCAATAGATTCAGGTAGCCTGGATGAATACGCTATTGCACATATGGAGAAAAACATGACGTTGAGCCTATCCTCGTACGTTCGCCCATTCGCTATCACTTTCTCAGAGAGGAGATCCAAGCTGACGATGTCTCCATTCGTGAGAGCACACTTCGCTGCCAAGTCAAACAACTCCAAACTTAATTCGTAGTTATTCTCCCAGTGTTGCTTCCGCAGAAAAGAAATCCCTTTATCAAAGTAGGAGTACGCTGCTACGAAATCTGACATCTCAATTGCCTTCTTCCCAGCCTGTAAATTGAGATGGGCAACAACAACATTCTGACTTTCATCTTGAACGGCTTCAGGACCTGCCAAATCAAGCTGATTGACGCAGGTCAAGAAAATGATGTCGTCTTCGTCTCCAACCGCCAAAGGGATTAGAGCCATACCATTGTTGAAGTGATATTTGCGTCGATCACAGAAATTCATCATGTTGTAGGCAGCTTCTTGAATACGGTCATGTGTAAAATGGTATTCTTCATCTTTCTGGTCCAATAACCCTTCTTCTACGGCCGTGTCGAGATTTATCAGCAAATTCTTCTGCAAGAACCTCTCAAGTGTTTTGATTACGATCATCTTTGTCGATGATCCAAAACATGCCAAAACACTGAGAGATAATTTCACATCTTCAGACAATTCTTCGATCCAGTTCGTTAGAAACATGGCAACATCGTCAGGTAAAGTCTGGGATTGAATCTTCTCTATGTCCCACTCCCACCGTCGTCGGCTCACGCTTGGACGCATGCTGTTCTCCTTGCCCAAAGAAAGCATCAACCGCGAGACAAAGAGCAGATTCCCCTTCGTCTTGTGGTATATCACACTCGACAGAGACCGAGTGAGACGCGGTGAGAGACACAGAGTCTCCGAAATTATCATATTCAAAGCGTCTTCTTCCATGCAATCAAGTTTGATGTTGGTAGATCTGGCATTGGTGACGTTGTTGCATAATGATTTCCAAAGTGGATTGCAGTTGCTTGCCTCTTCTTCGCGGTAGCATCCTAAGAAGAAGAAGTGTGTGTTCTGAGAGACGAGACCACCTGCGAGTAAGAGTTGGTTCACAGCTTCGATAGAAGCTGAGTCTGCCCATTGTAGGTCATCGAGAAATAAAGCCACGGGAACAGCAAATGTGATGGATAACACTTCCACAAACTTCCACAGCAAGTACTTCAGTCGCGCCTGAGGGTTGGTACAGCTGTCATCGTGATTTCCATTCATCTCAAGACCAAGGATATTTGCCAAGTTGGGTATGAGCTTGGCTAAATGATATGCATCCCTTCCTAGAGAATCATTTGTCTGACAAGCCAGTGTATGCATCGATGACGCAAGTCCATCATCTTGTAACAAAATACCGCAATATTCGTTGAAAGCTGATGCCAATGCACTGTATGGTTTGCCCCGCTGGAGTTGGTCAAACTTTCCTGATAAAAGGATTCCACCCTCTGATAATACGTACTTCCCGAATTCTAATGCCAAGAGTGATTTGCCTGTTCCTGATTTGCCGGAAATTGTTACTAACTCACTGTCACCTGAGACTGTTCGTCGGTAAGCCTCCTTGATAGTGGAGAGTTCGGCATTTCTACCCAAGACGGTGTCCCCAATCTGTAATCCGGTCGTTGATAACATTGCCACGTCTTGATCAAGGAGGTAGATAGAGGGTTTATCTAGCATGAGCTGCAGATCATCTCTCACTTCAGACATAGCCTTGTATGTCTCATCTTTACGAAAAGTGCTATTAGTGCAACCCAGCATGTTGGCAACCAAATCACACAAGGAAACAGGGATTCCTTTCTCTTTCAATGGCTCTACTGAAATTGAGCACATATTGTAGTTGTCAATTTGCCCTCGTTTCTTCCTGGGACCATCACGTTGAAAAGTCATGCCATTTGATATACTATTATCATCATCCGACAAGTTGTAATCGCGTAACAGATGTCCATACACATTGAGTTCACCTACAAGATCGACGCTTTCGCTTTTATCATGAAAGGGATCAAAGCCTAAAGGCGGCTCCTCGTTTCCGGCCTCAAACCCATCATGTCTCTCTCCGACTTGTTTGAGATCAAGCTCAGAAGGCCTTCCCCCCCTCGAAAACATTTCGTAGAACACTATACCAAGAGAATATAATACTCCATCAACTTGTCTCGACTCATTATCCGCCTTGTCAAACAAGGAAGGTAATATTTCTACTCGAATGCCATCATAATCTTGATGCTCAATACCACATCCCTTCAGATTGCTTGACTGAGAGTAAACTACAATACTATCTATCCAATCAAAGCTTGGCGTAAGCGATCGGCCGTGTTCTTCTACTTTGCAAATTTCACCAGCAAGGGAACAAGCGAGTCGCAGCGCCGGTAGCAAGCAATCTGCGTTCGATGCTGCCGCATTGTTGCTGTTGGCTCATTGCTGCTGAAGCTGCTGGTTCACATAAGTTGTTTGAAATGAGCGGACCCACTTCGAGAGTGGCATGCGTTGTTCACTCGTTCTTCCTGACATCATCATATTAGAACAGAAATTTTAAGTATGTCGGAAGAACGTATTCTTCTATTCATACGTATTCATACATAACACTTAATTTCTGCCACCACGATCGGTGATGGTTGGGGTGTTTGGCAATTTATTAGCCACTGCATCTGAAAGTTCAGCTACAGCAGCGCTGGAGGGACACGAAAGAGTACAAAACTTGGAGAGATTTTTATACTTTTATTGGTTGCATGGACATACTTTTACACCATATCATATCAAAGGGCGGGCATGCCATATCCCCTTCAATAAGGTACTTGTCGTCTTCCATTGTTTACAACACATCAGAACGTAATTTAAGTACTCCTATGATCTGATGCCTCGCGCTGCAAATCGTACTTTCACATGCAATTTGCAATGCAAATAGGAATCAAATGTGGTATTCAAACTGTACTTGTTGTCTTCCATTGTTTCACAACACATCAGAACGTGATTTAAGTACTCTTATGATCTGATGCCTCGCGATTTGCACATGCAATTTGCAATGGAAATAGGAATCAAATGTGGTATTCAAAGGCTTGCAACCTATCCAAAGGCCTACTTACTTAGGCCTCTTCTCTCCATAAAATAATAGAAGTATGGTAGGAGTAGCTGGTAGCTTGGCCCGTGCTTGTAGTGCATTACTCACACCTCACCCCTATCCCTATTTAGTACCCCTATAACCCTATTTAGTATACTAAAACTATAAATATAGGGATATGAGTGTTTACGGCCGGGCGGCGATCCGCGTCAGAGTTGTAACAGCTGAACCAAGATTTGTAACAACTTGCTCCATTGTTTGTACTTTTGGTGCTCTCTCCCTCTCCAGACTTCTTCTCCGCCGCATAGTGCTCTTCAGTCTCTTTAACGCTGCTAATGAATGTCAATTTTGTACTGGGTCGAACTGGCTCCTTATGCTGCACCTTCATTCTTCTTGCCTTAGATAGAGTCATTATTCGATACATTGCATGAGTCTCTTCTTTGAGTCTGCAAGTGTCATTGATTGAAGCAACCTCTAGAGGTAGCGATAATGCAACATTTACCTAATTTCCCAAGTGATATGAAGCAACCTTCCAGTATCCATCACTGGCAATGTATGTACGTACTTGGTATGGTACCTTTTCTATCTCGTAAGTGCGCAGAATCTCCCATCTCCCCCGAAGTTCTCGATATTCCGAACCTTCATCTCGGCATGATGCTATTTCGACATTCCAACGGCACACTACACCACAAAACATCATCGTCACGGAAACGGCAAAAGACAAACATCATGGCAACCCAACATATCATTACCAGCAGTAGCATTGACGTCGGTCGTGACGGCAGTCGGATGAGCAGCAGCTGCAGCTGCCCATCAATATCAATCAACAGCCTTCCCGATTCGATCCTCCAGTTCATCGGTGATTATCTTCCGAGATCGTCTCGAGCAATGCTGGCTTCTGTGCTGTTACGATCCGCGTGCTTCAACTCTGACACGCTTGACTTTAGTGACATTGAAAGAGACCTCGCGTCAAAGCTGACTGACGTCGACGTCTCAAGTATTCTGGTATCGATCGATGCTGTCAATCGTCTGAGAGTGTTGAAGATCATCGGCTGCACAAATATTTCCGGTGTGGGGCTGGAGCCGATACGAGGATCCACCACAATCCAACAAATTGATCTGAGTACTTCATCCATTGCAACTATCGCCAATGGCGATGCGCTCTTTTCGTCAAACTTTCCATGGTGCTTTAGTTTGTCAGAAGAAGCCGTGATTCCAATTTTGGAGAGCATCATTGCTAGAAAGGATGGATCACTGAAACACTTGCAATTCCCTATAGTGTGGAGAAAGAAGAAGACCCAGATACTCAGTGACTTTTTAGAGCGCTACAACAATTTCCAGAGTGGCCGCCCGTGGCACGCATGTTGTGAGTGCTGTGATGAATTTGAAGCTTCTTTGTGGATGGATCAAACGAATACGAAACGCTACCCAGACTGGGGGCTGCAGCGCCACACTTGCTACACCTGCAGGGAAAATATTTGTCACGACTGTGAGCAAGGTTTCTGTCAAGACTGCAGGAAGCAATTTTGCGAGGATTGCTGCCCTATGATGCGATGCGAAATGTGTCAAGCTTTGATTTGCAGTGAGTGCGAGGAGCTGGATTTCTGCGAAGATTGCGGCGTTTGGTATTGCCCAAACTGCATGCCCGTGCTATTCTGTGAGTGTTGTGAACGAGCAAGATGCTTGGATTGTGTGCCACATTGGAATTGTTCTCGATGCTGGAAGTCCAACTGCGATGAATGCGCACACGAGCATAATGTCCAGTGGTGTGAGGTTTGTGACGACGAATATTGTAATGATTGCCGTCTCAAGGATTACAATAATGGAGAGCTTGATTGCAAGGGATGTCGAGGATTGCTACTGCCTCGAATCATGCATGAAAAGGAAGCTCTTTCTAGAGAGAACGAGATGCTAAAGTTCGTGGTCATCAAAGCCTTGAACGAAATAGATTCTACTAAAAAAGTCGCGCATGAGCAAGAAGAGAAATGTATCTCAGTGTGAGGCAATACCTAGAGTACGAGAGAGAGAGAGAGAGAGAGAGAGAGAGAGAGAGAGGTGTTTATTGACCGAAGAGGTGCTACAAATAGATTTGAATAATTATGACACTAATGCAAACTTTCTTTATCATGATGATCAGAAGTAATCTCTTTTCTCATGTTGTATCCGTCTGATTCTGGTTCGTAAACCTAAAACACACCCTTCCTTCGTATAAATATATACAACAAAAACGGAGGAGGATAGAGGACTTACATCTTCAATGAATTTACATGGTATTCTGTCTCTGCATCTTCTTCTTGCTTGAAAGTCGTTTACGGAGTAAGCGTGTGAAACTCTTTCTTCGTAGTACAAAATGTTCATGTGATTCTGACATTTCACTAGATACAGATGCAGACGATCTTGTTGTTGCCGCAGTAGCGATTGACGAACGTTGTACCTCATTACTTCCACCTACATAACATTTCATTCTATCAAGGACCTCCTTGCTTCTGGACTCCTCGTCAACATCCTCAATCGCTCTTCCTACTTGAAGCATCAATAAAGCAGTTGAAACGAAAGTTACTTTCGGTCTCCTCTTCGACTTTATCTTCGCAAGAGCACTACGAAATTTCGCCATACCTCTCTTTCCATGTTTGTACCTTTCTAATTCTAGTTCAGCTTCGACGTAAACATGTTGGTTAGATAGATGGCGATCGTGAGGAGTGAGAGAAAAGCGTTTCGTCCGTTGTTGGGTATAGGTTTTGCCATCGTAAGGTGCTTCAGCTTCTTCTCTTGAACTAAATCCAGTGGGATGCTTTGATGATATTGCGTCAATACGTTCCCGTACATCAGCAGGATACCATACATTCATCGCATCTTGGACATTAGGTGCTTCACTTGCTAACAGCTTGTCGTAAAGATCTTTCCAACCTTCATCACAGAGTACCCACTTGGGGTTTAGTGGGAAGGCGAATCCATCATCAATTTTCTCAGCTAGGATCTCCTTCAACTCTTCGATGTCGACATATTTCCAAGGCACCAATCCTGGCAATGTATCAGAGATGACGAGAAATTTGTCATCTAATTCCTGTGGAAATGAGTAATTGAAGCACTCAGGGCCGTGCCGAACAGCCCCATTCTGTCTCAAAGAATAAACTGCACCTTTCATCATAGCCTTACTTCGGGGATCAGCGTAGCCCATCTTTGGCATAGGTGCCTGAAACCTTGGATCAAAGGCATACTTCTTTTTGACGTCTAGCCAAAGACGAGTCCAAGATTTCCCTTCTTCGGTGCTATTGCTATCCAGCACTCCTTCAATTTCGTCTACACACCATTTGAGCATGGACAGCTCTTGTTCTCCCATTGGATCACGATATGCAACCCTACGCGTGCCCACCAAGAAACAATCAAAGTCGCTAACCACTGGTGTGACGTTGCCAGCGATGTCACTGTCTTCAGCCTCTTCATATGCCATAAGCAAGTCAAATGGGTTCAATGGATTGTATTGATCAGGTGGATTCTCTCCAACCTTCCCACAGCCTGCGTGCCACAGGACGGGGCGAGGACCTGAAGCCTTCTGCGCCTTCCTCAACGACTCAAGATTCATAACTTGAAACTCAGGCATTGACGCCCTACCAGTGTCATATTCTGAGCCGTCTTCACGACATATATCTGCCTGTAATACAAAAGTCTCCCAAAAGAGTTTCTCGGGGATATCAAGGCCATAGTGCCCTTGCGTGTCTACGTAATCATCAATTTTGTGTAGAGCACCGTCATCTACCATGAAATTATGATGCTTTGCCTCTAGCGCTGTTGAAAACTCTGAATAGTCGATTGCATCAGGTCCGACACTCAGTCTGCGACACGATTTTCCAATTGCTGATTTCATTGACTCGTGAGAAAGATTCCCCTTTGCCTTGTTCAATTCCTCCCCAAGAACCGACATTTCTTTCTGTTCAACCTCCTCGATTAACTTGATGGAGCATTGGCTCGTCTCTACCATTCTAGTTCTTACCATTGACAAAGTCAAGAAAGCTCTATTTTCTTGACACCTCATTTGGATAGAATACTCGTACTCTTGTATCTGAACGTAAAGACCCAATCTTGAGCTTGTCCTCTTCACGATGAATCTGCAGGAAAGGAACAAATCCACTCCATTTGCCTCGAACAGCTGATTTCCCCTTGATATCCATACCTTTCCCCGTTCCTTCCCCAGTGATCATTCGTCGAATGGCCTCGTTTGAGGTTGGTCTCCACACACTAAATACTCCCACTCTCGAAAAGGCTCTCATGATGAAGGGCAAGCTGCTGAGCTGAATATGGCCTGATTCATCTATTCGTTCCACTCCCTCATGAGCCAAGTCGTCAAAGAAGTTACAAATTTGCCATCTCGGATCAAGGCGATAGAAGGATTGCAGCCACTTCAATTTGCGTTTATTACTATCCCCTTGCGGATGCGGCAGATTCGATATCCTCCCTAGGGCCATCATTGATCTCCGAGAGGTTCCAGTTGCGTAAGAAGATGGATGGTCGCTATGAGTCGTCAACAAACTAAATTCGGAAGATTGGAAGTCATGATTGTTTTCTTCTTCTTCATCATCGGACAAGTCCATACGATCCATACCATCAAAGTCAAAATCAACTAGATCAACTTCGTTTAGTGACCTCTTCAAGATGCTCAAGCTGCGGCGAAATACTTTAAATGACATATTCGACTCAGAGTCATTCTTATCATTGCGATGAACAACTGAAAGCCGTGAGCTTGATGGAGTCCTGTGTCTGCTCACTAAATCTACATCAGCATGTATTATATTGTCGTCTTCAGTGGTAGTTGGTGGTATATATCTTGGTCGAGGAGGGCTGGTAATAGTACTCGTATTGGTATTTGTAATATTAGCGGATGTATCTGTATCACCACTGTCACCTCCATCGCCTTTATCTTTGCCAGTCCGTTTCCATCTGAAGCTAGAGCTCGGGCTCTTTGGCTTTGGCGACGGAGTAGCATTGACATCATCGTCGTCGTTGTCATGATTTTCCACACTCATATTCAGGTGTATTCAAAAGAAATTCTCTTCTCATAAAGATAAGATCTGATTGTGCATGTGGGTCGTCTGTTATAGTAGAGAAGTAGGTATGGTGCGGGTGCGGTTCTCCTCTCACAGCTCGATTTTTAGGAAGAGACAAGCAAGGTCAAAAATGCATGCAGAAAGAATCTGAAATCTGTCTGACAAGTATCATGTGCATGTGTATCCTCTCGCTTTCGGTTCACGTTTGTGTCTGATGCAGGTAAATATTAGCATTGTACCTACAATACCAGGCCACAATAAGTACTGCTTCTGGTAGAGAACTTGTCCGAATAGACGGCATTTTCCTGACGTGGAGAGAGTAGGTACTAAAGTAGTTACATACTTACAAGGACTAATGGGCTACTCCTCTGTACAATACTGTACTTACTCAGTATATACAACATGAGTGTAAGTACTTTATGAGGGCGAGCTTGAAGTTTGGTAAATTTGATTTGTCTATTTGAATTTTAGGCATAATAATGAAGCAATTTACCTCAGCAAGAAAGGTGAGTGACTTCACAAGTAGGGTTATCCTTAATGAAATACAAAACTTTGTGCACAAAATTTGCTGTACAGTACGGTCTAAAATTGTGAGGTGGTCCGTGTCCTTGGTCCGTGTTACGTGACAGGAGTGCTGACACTTTTTTCCTTCCACTTCCTTCCACTTCAACTTTCAACTTTCCCCCTGCCAACTGCCAACTGTAGTTAGCCAACGCCAAGCAACAGCAAGGAACAGCTAAAGCAACAGCTAACTATCCCACTCCCTATCTCTCTTCAAGCAGCTTGACTGTGGGCGTTCTTCAAAGAGATTGAGGCGAAGGAATTAAGATGGCGGTGTTATTTGCAAAGAGATGCCAATATATCTCCATTGTTGCACTTTTTCTGGCGTTCAACATCTCATGTTTATGTCGAACATCGCAGAATAATAGTTTTGCCCATGCTTTCTCGTCACCCGATAGATGTCGGCCGTCCAACATTAAGCGAATATCACCACATCGTTCGACAACATCTCTATCTGTAATTGGAACGGGGGCTGCGTCCCTCTTGGCAGGAAGTGTTGGTGGAGCTATTGGTGTAGGAGTTGCCTACCCACTTGATACTTTAAAAACTAAATCACAGGTGTATAGTTCTCGGCCACCTCAACAACAGCAAGAGCAAATTCCTTCACAAGAAATTAATACAGATACAATTTTGCAATCATCAGATTCGGGGGTAGTATGTTCCGGAGATGATGTTTATAAAGTTGAATCCCCAGAAGATGACTTAATATCTCTGGTCAAGCTTATACTCGAGGAGGAGGGTATCGCTGGGTTCTTTGGAGGAGTCAAAGCCATGATGATTGGGCAAGCATTGATTAAAAGTGTTGCCTTTAGTGCCAATGAACTTGCGTTTGAGTCCTTGACAGATTTTGATTGGAATTTAATAGGTTTGGGAGAGGTGGTTGGCACGCCGGAACAACACGCCGTTATATCCAGTTCATTCCTGACACTGATTCTAGCGGCATCATTTTCTGGGTTTGTTACTTCATTCTTAGTAACACCCGTAGAAAGAGTGAAAGTAATGATGCAAGCTCAGTCAACAAACGATGCTGCATATGCCAATGAACTGGAATGTATTAAGGCAGTTCTAAAGAGTGAGGGGTTTCTTGGGCTATTTTCTCGTGGACTTGGCCCAACATTGGCTAGAGAAGTACCTAGCTATGCTATTTACTTTGTAGTGTATGGATTATTGATTCACACGAGTGTAGCGGAGAATAATTTAGGAGCAGCAGCGCCACTCTTGTGTGGAGCAATGAGGTGAGTCGTCTAAGTATTCCATATTTTTTTTTCTTTCCACACCATCGTTTCCTCATTCTGAACTCGGTTTATGAACAGTGGGTGTGCTTGTTGGATTCCAGTGTACCCAATAGATGTGATCAAGACATTGGTCCAAAATACGGAAGGCGGTGACTCAAGCAGCTCCATTGATGTAGCTGTTCAATTGTACAAAGATGAAGGTATTGGGGCATTCTTTAACGGATTAACTCCAAAAATGTTGAGAGCGTCAGTGAACCATGCAGTGACGTTCTGGGTGTATGATTTGATGATGGATGCGTTGGTATGAGAAGACTTACTGACAATCAAATAAATATAATTTAGGACACATAAACGACAACTATACTCTCTATTACTTGGCTATTTTCTTGGTTTGAAACAATCCATCACCGGTATAAGAAGGTTTCGATGTTGTTCCTACTGTTTGGATGCCACTAGACTTGGGGATCTTCTTAGCCGTAAACATGCTGTCTCCTTGGTAACTTGAAGTTCCTGTCTTCCAAGACGATGTTTTTTCAATCTTTTTCGTTTGGAACAAACTAACCCCAGTGTAAGAAGAGGTCCCCGTTCGGACGGAGTCTGATTTAGCAACCTTTTTCGTTGTAAACAAACTTTCTCCCGAATATTTCGATGATCCTGGTTGAATAGAGTCAGCCTTCGCGATTTTTTTAGCCTGAAATGCGCTGTCTCCAGTGTAGTTTGATGTTCCTCTCTCAATAGAATCAGATTTGGCAATCTTCACAGCCTGAAACGCGCTGTCTCCAGTGTAGTTTGATGTTCCTCTCTCAATAGAATCAGATTTGGCAACCTTCACAGCCTGAAATGCGCTGTCTCCACTATAGTTTGATGTTCCTCTCTCAATAGAATCAGATTTGGCAACCTTAACTGCCTGAAATGCGCTATCTCCACTGTAATTAGATGTTCCTCTCTCAATTGAATCAGTCTTGGCAACCTTCACAGCCTGAAGAGGCCCGTCGCCACTGTAGTTTGATGTTCCTCTCTCAATAGAATCAGTCTTGGCAACCTTCACAGCCTGAAGAGGCCCGTCGCCACTATAGTTTGATGTTCCTCTCTCAATAGAATCAGATTTGGCAACCTTCACAGCCTGAAGAGGCCCGTCGCCACTGTAGTTTGATGTTCCTCTCTCAATAGAATCAGTCTTGGCAACCTTCACAGCCTGAAGGGGCCCGTCGCCACTGTAGTTTGATGTTCCTCTCTCAATTGAATCGGTTTTTGCAACTTTCACAGCCTGAAGGGGCCCGTCGCCACTGTAATGCGATACTCCTGTTTGCTTGGCATCAGCTTTTGCAACCTTCACAGCCTGAAGGGGCCCGTCGCCACTATAGTTTGATACTCCTGTTTGCTTGGCATCAACTTTGGCAACTTTCACAGCCTGAAAAGCGCTCTCTCCACTGTAGTTTGATACTCCTGTTTGCACAGCGTCGCTTTTAGATATTTTTGTGGTCTGGAAGGTGCTTTCTCCATTGTATCCTGACTTCGGAGTACCTCCATCGGCCATGGCATCAAATTCAGTTACATCTCGTGGAGACGGAGATTCATTAGATGAAGAAATGGCAGCAGTCACGTCTTCACCTTCTTTCTGAACTGAAACATTTAGTCCCTTTTCAGATTCAGATCCACCTTCACTCTTTTCTATAGCTGGTTCCACAGCTTCATCGTGACTTTCCTTTTGCATAACGACGTCATCTGCGACTTCTTTAAGTTGATCATCTTCCTTTTTTTCTTCAGGTGAAGTTTCTGCGACAGCCTCTTCTTCGACTTGTTCATCGGCACCTTCTACTGTTGCTGTTAATGGTTCAGCAACTTCGTTCGTGTCCTTCTCTTTTTCTTCAGTTCCTAACTCCTTTTCAGATGTTTCTTCTACAATTTCAGCCGGATCAGCCTCTTCTTTCACAATTACTTCATCAACTGTCTCTGATTCTTTGACAGGTTCAGCGAGCTCGGCCTCCTCCTCCCTTGCCTCCTCCCCCAGAAACTCATCTTCCTCTGCTTTTTCTGCACTTTCTGTTGGCTCCACCTCCTCTTCCACATTTGTTTCCCCCTCTACCTCTGACTCCGTAGTTTCAGTAGTGGGTTTAGTCTCCTCTTCCACATTTTCTTTCTCAACAGCTGTAGTTTCGGCGAGTTCAGTCTCCTCTTCCACATTTTCTTCCTCAGCAGCTGTAGTCTCAGGAAGCGTATCAGATTTGTCAGCTCCATCATCCACTTCTTCTTGTGGTTCGGCCGTCTCTTCCTCTGCATCTTCTATCTCTTCCTCAGCCTCTTCAACCCCATCTTCCACGTTTGTTACCCCCTCCGCCACTAAGTCTTTGGCAGCTTCAATAAGTTCAGCCACCTCTTCGTCACTCCCGTCGTTTTCCTCTTCAACTTTAGATTCAACAGCTTCCACAGCAGTATCTTCTTCAACTTCAGCGCTTGATTTAGCATTGCTAACTTCCTCTCCATCATCGTCACCTGAAATGGTGACTTCACACTCTTTAGATTCCTCCACAGCTTCATCCTCTGCCTCATCTTTGGTTCCCTCAACAGATGCGACCACCTCCTTTTCAACATCAGGTTCTACGACTTCCTGTGAGGATTCAACAGTAGAAATTTCATCATCTTGATCGCTCGTCTTAGTGGCATCAACCAGGGGAGCATCCTCATCGACAACAGCTTCCGCGTTTGCTTCAACTTCGTCCGTCTTTTCTACTTCCAACTCTTCGGTACTCAAATCTTCCTCCTCCTCTTTTGCTGCTAATTCTGCGGCAGCCATCACCTCCTCTGCTATCTTGACCTCGGCAGCTTCCGCTTCTTCTTCCTCACTGTTGGCCTCGGCTTCTTCGATTGGGGGTTCAGCAGCAGTGGCCTCTTCTAAGTTTTTCTCTTCTTCAGTCACTTCTTCATCTTCTTCTGCGACCTCTGCAGCAGCTACGACCTCATTATCTTGATCGTTCGTTGTATTGGCATCAACGAGGGGAGCATCCTCATCGACAACAGCTCCCGCGTTTGCTTCAACTTCGCCAGTCTTTTCTACTTCCAACTCTTCGGTAATCAAATCTTCCTCCGCCTCTTTTGCCGCTAATTCTGCGGCAGCCATCACCTCCTCTGCTATGTTAGCCTCGGCAGCTTCTGCTTCTTCCTCACTGTTGGCCTCGGCTTCTTCGATTGGGGGTTCAGCAGCAGCAGTGGCCTCATCTGTCTTTCTCAAATCTTCTTCTTCAGTCATTTCTTCTTCTTCCGTCACTTCTTCATCTTCTTCTACGACCTCTGCAGCAGCTACGACTTCATTATCTTGATCGTTCGTTGTATTGGCATCAACGAGGGGAGCATCCTCATCGACAACAGCTTCCGCGTTTGCTTCAACTTCGTCCGTCTTTTCTACTTCCAACTCTTCATCGGCAATCAAATCTTCCTCCACCTCTGCGGCAGCCATCACCTCCTCTGCTATCTTGACCTCGGCAGCTTCTGCTTCTTCTTCCTCACTGTTGGCTTCGGCTTCTTCGATTGGGGGTTCAGCAGCAGCAGCCTCTTCTAAGTTTTTCAAATCTTCTTCTTCAGTCACTTCTTCTTCATCTTCTACTGCGACCTCTGCAGCAGCTACATCCTCGGTCTCACCCTCTATTTCGATATCATCCGCCGCTTCCTCCTCCTCCTCCTCCTCTTCCTTCTTACCAGGTGATGGCGCAGCAGCCGTTTCCTCGCCCTCCTCCTCCTTTGCATCATTGGGCTCTTCTGTGCCAAATACTTGATTGTAAAATTCAGTCAGGACTTTGCCAACTTTATCCCCTTCCTCTTGACGGCATACTGACAGTTCCAAGAATACAATCTGTTGTTTATGTAAAAAAAAAGGACATAACGAAGACATTTATGTCAGAACGCACAAAGCGAAACACGTCATATTATGCACAATGTCAATAATCACATAAACTTACCTCTTCAACAACCTGACCAATGGTATCTCCACCCTTGATCATATCAAATGCATACTCTAGTAAAGTCTCGGCATCATCCTCATCTTGAATTAACGTCGTTATGTTAAGCTGCGATGTCAGTTGTTTGCGTAGGTCGGCCTCCTCCGCCTCGGTGAGGTCACGTGGGATTACTCGGTCTGCGTCCATTATTATTGTTGGTGGGTGCTGATGATTTAAATCTTGAGGTTGATGATCGATCAGCTCTCTAGAGGCTTTTCAAAACAGAATTATGAGCAACGTGTGATTTTGTCACGACGTTGACATGCATGATAGATTCGTCCTGATTGAAGGAGTGGAACTTTTTGATCAGCAGGTGGTCTGGACCCGCCACGATGAGTTCCGCCACGATTTCCGCCACGATTCTTAAAAAGTTATTCCTTACTTATGGTATAGAGACTTTCCCATTCCGCCACACCCGCCATTCCGCCACGTGACTGTCTTGGTCACAATACTTACTTCCACACATAAGATTCTCTTGAGTTTGAAATTTGAATGGGCCGCCCTGGGCCGCCAGCAAAAAAATGACCGATGACATGAACCTAAAATTAACGGAAATCTTAAAGTACGTCATGGTTGGCCCTCCAGGGGCGAAATTATCTACAATTATTTACTTACTTACTCAATCTATCATTGCTGCTATGTCTCAAGAAGTAAACACACCTTGTCCATCAACCTCATTTGCGAGGTCGCTAAAGATCTATGATGATGTCTCATTTGGTAAAAAGAATGAGACTCGTCGCATGGTAGTTGATTTTGACTACGCTTCGTACTTTGAAAATTGCTCCATTACATCTGATCACTACAACGAAGACAAATGTGACTTCGACAAAATTACGGCTGAGTTATTCAAGCCGGGAGAAACGTGGAAGAGCAGAGATTTAGTTCAATCAGTTTTAAACGTTATTGAACAAAAGCATGGTTGGACTTCTACACTTGAAAAGTTGGAAATCAGGTGTAACAGGTTTGGTAGTGATGTTAGAACACCAAGACGTGATTTCACAAGTGGTTCACTGAAGGCAGGCTGCACATTTACAATTAATCTCAAGCCCTTGGTAAAGACACCATACTTTCCAGAGTCTCAGAAGGGGAAAGAGTTAGGGAAGGACATGTAGTTACAAAATGCTACAAAAGACATCAGTTCAGCGCTTCTTCCAAGGAATATATTCTGACGTCCAATGACCCATTGACAGGCACAAGTCTAATTCAGAGGATTGAAAATATGCCAGTCACTGAAGGATGCGGAAAGGGTGCCGCTCCTTACAATGTTCTCACAAAGGAAGTTTGTGGACACAACTTCATCATTAACGAGTGCAGGTGTATGGAGAATAAGAGTAAAATCTACAGTGTCAGCTTCATTGGAAAAGATGGTCTTGTGACGCTGATGGAAGGGAATCCGTCTCCAGATGTATGGATTACTTCTGCTGCTATGACTTGTCTCACAAACCATATGAACAAGAAGAAGAAGTATGTTTACGATAGGACTATACTCTCAACGTAGTCTAGGTACTTTAACTCATCTATGTCACTTCTTCTTTCGTCATCTCTGGCAAGGCATAACCGTAATGTTAAGTATTTAGCCATAAGATTTTGTAATTCAGTAGAATACAGTAGACTTGATTGAAATGCTCAGTAACTTACAGTGCGAGCAATCTACGACCTACGATTCTGAGCGATCTGACTGTTTGATGTTGAGACAAATTGATTATAATCACAGAACTTTGAATAATAATGGTAGATAAAACTCACATTTTCAGTTCATCTGGTAGTAGCCTTGCACCCACTTAGTTCCGGCAATGATACATCACAATCACATCAACAGCCCTTTTACGGACAAAACAAGCGTTCGAGTAAGAATGAAAAATAAACATTGGTGCCTCAACCAAATTCACTTGACTTCCCATCCACCTTTCGGAACATGGGTGCCAGACATCACATTGGGAGGCAGTTTCTATTCATATCTTCTCTCACACACCTCAATGGCTTTTCTTCCTCCTCATCCACCAGACATTCGCATCAAAGTTGGGCCAATTCATATACAGCCGGCTTCCTCGGCTGTTGGGCCAATTCATATACAGCCGGCTTCCTCGGCTGTTGGGCCAATTTATATACAGCCGGCTTCCTCGGCTGTTGGGCCAATTCATATACAGCCGGCTTCCTCGGCTGTGATGGGCCAATTTGATTATACCGCCGGCTTTCCCTCGGCGGTGGGCCAATTTGCAATTCCGCCGGCTTTTCCTCGGCTGAATTAATCGATCTCACCCATTCATCCAAACCGAAGAGGATCATAAATCACTGAAAGAAGAGTCCGTCGCAGTTGGTTTTATTCGATGTGGACGCCAAAACTATATCACCCACACCAAGAACGCTTTCCTCTCAATAATGGCTCTGCCATCAATGATTCTACTCCAAAGACAAGGAGAAGTTAATCTGTGTGTATGATTGTTTCGGCAGAGACAAACAGCAAGAATTCATGAGTAATGACTTTGGAATCTGATGAAACAAGCACAGAAAATTATTCACCTGGATGTTCTTGGCCCAACCATGCTGAGGGGAATTCAAATCAACAGTCTCTCGATGCAGGCAGGAATGATGACATTGAAGGCACACCAGCAGTAATTCTTGAGAATGTGATGAGCATGAGGAGCAGCCGAGATGATACGAAGTTAGAGGAAGCCACTCATTACAGAAAGAAAAGCAGTCAAACAGGATTAAGCCATGGAATAGCTTGCCCCCAAGACTGCCACCCTTTGTTCCTCCTGAATACTGTCCACTATCCATCACCGAGCAGCCGAGGTGATACGAAGTTAGAGAAAGCCACTCATTACAGAGAGATAAGCAGTGAGACAGGATTAAGCCATGGAATAGCTCGCCCCCAAGACTGCCACACTTTCCTCCCATCACCGAGCAGCCAAGTTGATACGAAGTTAGAGGAAGCCACTCATTACAGAAAGAAAAGCAGTCAAACAGGATTAAGCCATGGAATAGCTTGCCCCCAAGACTGCCACCCTTTCCTCCTGAATACTGTCCACTATCCATCGCCCCCAGGAAATCTTAAATAATATCATAATTTCTTATAACGCCTGACAGCACAATGATAAATTGACGCTGATAATTAATTAGAAAACGCTGATGCCATAAGAGGAGATCGGGATAAGAGTAGTCGGCCTGTGTGCGCAGTTGTTTTTCGGAAATTATTCAGTAAGTAACAACATTTTTTGTGTAGAGCAGATAAAATAATAGACACTGAATATTTACCTGGATTTTTTTCTCGTAAGGAGACGGTGTGCTGATAGGATCAATGATGACATGGTAGTAGCATGAAATAATTTTCGTATGAAGTTGGATGGCGTCGTGGCTGTAGGAGATATTATCTGCCGTCATGCATGGTTTTGGTTTTGTTGTTATGCGGCGGATTTGAACGGTGGTGGCGGTTTGTTTATTTTGGATGGCTCCCTTGAATGGCTCCCATTGAGATGCCTGTCTTTGCATGTGGATTGTGGATGGTGCCTGGATGGCGGGTGTGGCGGAATGGGAAAGTCTCTATACCATAAGTAAGGAATAACTTTTTAAGAATCGTGGCGGAAATCGTGGCGGAACTCATCGTGGCGGGTCCAGACCACCTGTTGATCAGCCGCCGGCCACTCTGTTTGAAATTTTTTTCAAAGAAGCTCCCAGCTTTCACAAACCTACTCCACCTTTTCCGAAGAAGAAGAAAGTTGAATACCATAATGCCTCCAAATGTTGGACTTAGTATGAGAAAGTGCAACTGTCTGAAAAGGGGGCAAGGAAACAATGACCACGCACTAACTCGGAAAAGGAATGATGTGGAATGATGCACGGCAATCTCGACTGACGGCGATTAGCACAATAAACAATAAAGCACATCACATCAAAAGAGAGGGAAGCGATTGTTGCCATTCATATCATTCGTTAAAACGATGAAGTCCTCTACTACTTGTTGCGGCGCAGCATCGGCGGCACTGCTTCTAGCAGCAGCTCATACGACGCTAGCATTCAGCCCACCATCATTTCACGTGCACCACTCGCCAGCAGCCACTTTACATCACGAGAAACAAGTCGTACATCATTGCACCTATCCGCCGCCGCAGCAGCAACTCCCAGCAATGATGACTCTTCCTCCACCACAACATTGACCAAACAACAAAAGCGAATGCAACAAATTAAAAAAGAAGGTGGAATATTCGCCTTCAACACCAAATTCGGAGCAGTGAACCCATACGCTCTCTACCACGGAACCGTCTCAATAGCATTGGGATTAGTTTGGTTCGTAGCCTTGTCATTCAGTCAATTATTCTACACATTGACAGGAGGAAAGTTGGATAAGAAGCGACGACTTCCGGTGTTTTGTAGTCATGTGTGGGGAACGTTGTTGATGTTGTTTACGTGGAGTTTTCCCAAGGTTGAGAATGGGGATGTTATTAAAGAATTTCACAAGAGGTAAATATATACGTACTTGACATTGTTTGCATGCAATGATACTGTTCTTCTTCTTTATTGAATTTGTGCACTGATTCTGACTGATGTTTGCGCTTCGTATGAACAAATAATCGATCTACTGGGAACACAACAACAACGATAATTATTCAGCGGAAGAAAGGCCATGTTTGTTGCCAATCACAACTCATGGATGGATATTCCATTCTTGGGACACACAATTGGATGGCATAATTACAAATTCGTTGCAAAGAAGGAGTTGGAGAAGGTGCCTATTCTTGGAATGGCAATTAAGTTGGCCAAAAATGTCTTGGTGGATCGGTGAGTGATGTGATGATTGATGTGTGGACGAAAATATTGATACCATAAAATGACGAGTGGAAATGTTTTCTTACGAAATCGTGATGAATGTATTGATTACTTTCAGTTCCAATCGAAGGAGTCAGTTATTGACATTGAAACAGGGAATGAAATGGCTTGATGATGGTGTAAATCTCTGCACATTTCCCGAGGGAACTCGATCACGATCCGGCCGTCTCATGCCATTCAAAAATGGAGCCTTCAAAATGGCTCATAAGGCAGGAAAGCCGGTTGTACCTATTTCAATCTGTGGTGCAGCAAAGGTCATGCCCTCGTATTGGTTGTTTCCTATGAAGCCATCTTGTAATGTATGCAAAGTTGTGGTGCACGAGCCGATAGAATCGGAGGGAAAGACGGAACAGGAGCTTGCGGATGCTGTGCGAGAGGCTATTATTTCGGGACTTCCTGAGGAGCAACGTCCACTCCCTACTACTCAATAATTCACTTTGCTGAAACGTTGGTTTGGAGCGGAGAGATGTTGGAGACGAAAAAGAGGCAATTCTGATACATAAAAACAATTTCTTGCGCATGGGGTAGACGAAGATAACAGGGTAAACAAAGATAATGAAATAACAATGCTTTCAAACAAGACAAGCTGTAAGAGTATATAAGTGAATCGTACAAACTTTAGCTTAGCAATCTATTCGTCAGCTTGTACATCAATACAATATCAACATTATGTACACTTCAACTTCAACACTATACAGGTTTTTTCAAAAAGTCAAACATATCTTCCTAGCGCCTTGGTAGTATCTGTGCTGTACACGCGCACATTATATACAATCGTACTCTTGACACTTGGTCTTATATGCATCTATCTGCACGACTCATCCTTCCATCGACCGAGCATGCATCGCATATATGACTTGACGACTGCATCACATTGTAGAAGTTCACTGTCACCATCGGCACATCTCTTGAATTGCTTGTAGGAGTCTTGGCATGAAGCAATCTGTTGCGAGTCTCTACGTAAAAGTGGTCTTGGATTCGTCGCCAAGACGGTAAGAGATCCCTTATCGGATGAGTGCTTGAGAGTCATTGCTTCTGTGGTAGTAATTGTGTAGAAAGAATGCGTTTTGAAGCTATCAATTGTTTGCTGTGTGAACAAGAAGTGAGATGAGGTGTAGATTCCTTATGATGAAGGCGATGAAAATGCAGACATCAACACTGACGTTTGGTTCAATTGTGTAGTTTATGGTTGGAGGAAGGTTGCGAGGCTGTCGGAGTTGTCGATTGTCGATGATGCTTTGTTCCCCAAAGTTGGTCAGTGAACGGTGAAGCAAATCAGACAAAAGCTGTCCCTCTTCACTGTCAAAGTGCAGGAATACAGATACTTGAGAACCACTAAACCTGTAAAAGAATAGTTCTCGATATCCCTGGCGCGACCATTGACTGATTCATCATCAAAAACTGACGTCTTTTGCTCTCGAAAAATGAATCCAACTTCCACTCTGTCTTGTGTATCGAAGTCAAAGAATAAATATCAACATCACCATGAAGATCTCAGCCACCGCACTAGCACTTGCATCCCTCACAGGGCTCTGCTACTCCTTCACCACCAACACTGCCTCGCTCAACATCCGCCCAGCAAGCAGCACCGCAATTCTCTCCGCCACCGTCGAAGAAGCCGCCACCTACGCCGACCCATCGCGTTATCTCAGCGACCACCCCAAAAACAATGTGCCACCTCACATTGCCTCTCTCGTTGGACGAGGATTGCACACCCGCCCAGACCACCCCATCGGTATCATCCGTGCCAAAATTCAAGAATACTTTGCCTCACTCCCTGATGAGTACATTGTCTACGATGCCGAAGATCCCATTGTAACAACCAAACAGTGCTTTGATGATTTGCGCATCGCTCCTGATCACCCTGGTAGATCTTCCAGTGATACCTATTACCTAGATGACGAGACATTGTTACGAACACACACCTCCGCTCATCAGAGTGAGCACTTGCGAAGTGGAGTTGATTGCTTCTTGTGTGCTGGAGATGTGTACCGTCGTGATGAGATTGATTCATCACATTATCCTGCGTTTCATCAATTGGAGGCGGTGAAGCTATTCCCCAAGGAGGATATGGCTGGTGCGGATGGACTTTCTGGCGAGGAGTGGGAGAAATCGGCTGAGTGCAAGGTTATTGCGGATGATCTTAAGAATGTGCTTGAGGGACTAATGGATCATCTTTTTGGTGAGACGGAGAAGAAATGGAGTGAGGATTATTTCCCCTTTACTACCCCCAGTTATGAGCTTGAAATTAAATACGAGGGCGAGTGGCTTGAGGTACTTGGATGCGGAGTCGTCCATGAAGAGGTCCTCGAGATGGCAGGACCGTGCCGATCGTCGTGGGTGGGCCTTTGGATTGGGATTGGAACGTTTGGCTATGATCCTATTCGAAATTCCCGACATTCGTCTCTTCTGGACAGATGATGAGCGTTTCCACTCTCAATTCAAAGAGGGGCAAATCACCAAGTTCAAATCGTACAGTAAGTACCCTCCCGTACTTAAGGATATTGCATTCTGGATCCCTGAAGGATTTGAAGAAAATGACTTCTTTGAGCTTGGACGTGGAGTTGCTGGTGATTTGGTTGAGAGGATGGAGTTGATTGATGAATTTACCAACCCCAAGAAGGGTAAGACAAGCAAATGTTATAGGATTACTTACAGGAGCATGGACAGGAGTTTGACTAATGAAGAGATTGATGCCTTGCAAGATGAGTTGAGGGAGAAGGTTGTTGAATTGGGTGTTGAGGTGCGATAAGCGAAGTATGTATATTAGTTAAACATCATGTTCGTATTCCTCCGACTTAGGGGCAGGATATGTTGAATCTAGTGGCTGAATTATTAAGTAACTACTATTTCTATTTTCTTAAGAAGTGTGGGGTAGACTTAAATTGTGATGCATATTGCGTCTACTCCTGTCTAAAAGGTTGACTATTCACAACATTGCAAGAGTCGCCCATTCCATGGCGACACTATTTGATTTCATCACTGGAAGCAGAACTTCGGCGTTTCTCTTCCCCAAGCACATCCTAATTATATTGTTGGTGGGAAGTTTACTGTTACCCACCATCGTCATCGTCCATCACACCAGCGTCCCATCCCCGTGGCAAACTTGGATCAGAAATTCCTTCCAAAGTAGTTAGTACGACAGAAGAACCCTCTACTACCAATGCCGCTCTAGAAGTCTGTATGACATTTCCCGAAAGGAGACGTCGCTGTAGTGCTACCTTCCCAGTATTATTATTTGTTTGTAGAGTTCGCTGCACAGTAACCTGAAATGATGGCATTTGAGCGCTTTGGTTTGTTGATTGCCGAGCACCAATAGATGATGATTGCCCTCCCGACAAGCGAAAGGACTTGGACATCTGATTCATGAACCGAAACCTCATTTTTGATTTTTGTCTATCTATTTATTGATGTGTCGAGAGATAAGTTGATGTGTTGTCCAATTTCCAATCAACGGACTGACAAGAAAGACACAGCCTGCACAAGATCAGCAACCCGATATTGTGGTCAATTAATCTATAGCTTTGAGCTATCTACTATTTGATATGGGGAGGTATTAGGTACAACTATCCAATCACCAATGATTGAGTCACCAAGCAACCTCGGATGAAGAAGAAGAAGCGATGATCGAGAGATTTTATTTTAGAGGTTGAATGAGAGTGAGGAGATAGGAGGGCTTGCCCCCGGATTTCGCCCATTTCGCCCTCAGAGTTGTCAGTCACGGATCATAACCCACTCGGCACCAAGTGGGACCCATCAGTCATCAATCTTGTTTCCCCCCTTTTCCCCTGTCCCAACGACAAACACTCGACATAAATCGACCATCGGCCACTAATGTCAAGAGATAAGTAGCAAGACCAGAGCATCGACCAAGACAGCAACTTTTACGCACCTTGCCACCGTAGCCGACGAAGAGCTTCTTCAGTGATCCCTACTCCGTAACATGGCTGCTCTATCCAGCAGGTCTTGCTTTCCAGTAAACCGAATCGGTATTAATTATGCTCCCGTATTTCAAATCCGGGAGCACATCACAAAACATCTGCCGTCGGCACCTCTGCCATACTTTTTTGATTCAACAAAATCGAAGAAGTATACTCAATTTGAACAATATCTTCCTAATCAATTATTTCCCTATCAAGAATGTTGCGTTATCACAGCCAGCTTCTTCTTAGCTTCCTCCTCGTCGCCAAGAGCAGCGCTCTTTTTGGTCAATCCGATGAAGGTCCCTATCTTCGTAAGTTGACGCATCTTTAGGTTGCGATACGTTCTTTGACTATCTAGTGATATCCAGATATAGGCGGGTGCTATACTTCTGCGACTTTATAGTTTATTTTATACATATAACTGACCTACATCGCATTGTATCACTTCACCTCTCATCTACACAGAAAACTTTGACTCCATTCAAGCCGCATCTTACTCGGTCATCGATGATCCAGATGCGAACTTGCCCCCTGACCTCCTTTCTGTCTGCAAAGACAAAGGTGACAATCCTCCAGCCCGTGAAGTTGTAGTCCAAGCTGATTCCGGTGGACTTATCAACTCTTCAGCTGTATCAACCCAGTGCGCAAATGATTCAGTCTGCGTTATTCCTTTTGGAACAACACTTCAAGTCGATATTAGTTTGAGCTTGGCTGCGTTGGTTGTGAAAGGCGTTGTGGAGTGGACCGATGACACACAGGTCAATCCTAGTGCGTTCATGTGTGCTGGATACATTGCTGTAGAAGGCATTGGCAAGTTTGAAATGGATGTTCAATCCAAGGATGCCTTCGTCTACGTCAAGGATAACGGTGCTGTACACCACAAGCTTCGTAGTCGTGGCTTCGGCAGTGTTGCGATGAATCCTGGTGATTATCCTATCATTGATATCAACGGCCGTGATCTTGCTAGGACTTGGAGTCTCTTGTCTAAGCCTCTTCATCCGGGTGACGACAAGATTCAACTCATGCATAACGCGAACTTAATGGGTTGGTGAGTTTCAACAAAATGTGGAACTAATTGGTTTGATATTTTGATATATGCTTCTGCACAGTTCCTCTCATCTCCTATAATTCATTTCTCTTGCTTGCTGTTTCACTATTTATAGGAGAGCCGGTGATCGTATCGCAGTTGCTCCTACAGCAAAGTTAGCTACAGGACACGGAGAAGAGTTCACTATCACTTTTATTGAAGAGAATGGATCCTTGCTCCTAGACAAGGTAGCGCAGTATGACCATCAATCCAAGTTCGTCAACGCTCCCACTGGAGGACACCCGGCTATCTTGAGCGCTGAAGTTGTCAACTTGTCTCGCTCCATTGTAATCACTGGAGACGACTTTAAACACGAACAGTGCGATCCTTCACTTCCAGAAGCTGTGCCTGGCGAGGAGACGAGTGTATTGGGATGCCGTTGCTCATCCTTTCGTCAGAAATGTACCAATGGTCTCCATACGGCTGCCATGCATGGTGGAACCGCAAGCATCCAAAATGCGAGAATTGAGAAGTGTGGCCAGCGAGGAGTAGAAGGAAAATATTGTCTCCATTTTCACAAGCTCCACGATTGTCCTACGTGTCTCTTCAAGAACAACGTCATCGAAAACAGTCATCAAAGAGGTATTATTGTTCACTCAACTCATTCTTCAGTTGTTGAAGGGAACGTGCTGTACAATGTTCGCGGTGCAGGGATTTACATTGAAGATGGGTAAGTGATATATGCTCTCATGATTCTGCCTTGAGGCCATACTTCAGCTCTCTTAAAGGCAGCTTGCTCACATTGTCCATCATATCACAGCAATGAAATGTACAACGATATCAACCACAACGTTGTGATTTGTCCTCATCCATTTCGCGATAACGTTCTCTCTGGATGTACCGTTCCTGGAACAAGCAATCATATCGCCGACACAAAGGACAATCAATCTGGAATCTTCAGCAGAGCAAACACAAACTCTCTTCAAGGTAATCGTGTGTCCAACAATTTCAACGGGATGCTCCTTCTCAATGAGGGTAGTGGGCGTGGTGACAGCCAAAACAAAGTATGCGAAACTAGTGCCAAACTAGGAAGAATTGAAGGAAATACGTTTCACTCATCTGGACGGTTCGGTACATATACTTTGACTCGAAACTATCCCAAAAACACTGATCAATCAATTCTAACTGATGGTCATAACATCGACAAGTCCCTCTGCTCAGGATTCGACAGTGAAGGAAACGCGAGAGGCAAATCTTGTGCTATCGTGAACAACGTCGACTACTACAATGCCTTCGTCGGACACTACGAGGCTGGAGATATGCAATACAATGGCCATCAATCGTTTGACTCAAACAATCTTATGTAGTAAGTCGAAATTGGAACTGTGATGCTTCTTTTAACGAATGACCATCAATGTGTACTAACTCTTTCCCTTGGCCTATTTCAGCTGGAAGGAGACAAAGAACTTCGAGAATGGATGTTCTGCTCACATTACAGGGTCAACTTATGCTAATGGTAACTTTGCGCTTCCTGATCAAGCAACATTTATCATTGAGAACACATACTTCGGTAACGGCGTCTCTCTGGAGGCAAACCATCACTGTGGCGTAGGATCAACTGGTGGACTTTGGTGAGAATTTCGTGTTGTTGCTGGCTCCACCAGTCCGTCTTTCAGCTGATTACTGACCCTCTCCATTCTCGTACTCATTACTCTTTTTATGCTCAGTCAACCAACCTATATTTTGGACAATGTTCAATGGAAAAATGCTGATACTTCTAACAAGTGGATTTGGTTCCAATATAACAACTTCCAGTCTCATAATGCCAATCAAAATCATGGAGGAATCTTCTCCTTGGCCCCTCCAGATGCAGCTATCGTGATGAATGGTCAGACCTACGATGGTTCGATCTTTCCTCCAGGCTTTGTTTCCTTAGTCTCTTGGAAATATACATACCTCCTGAACTTACCAGGCGAGCCTTGCGTACTTAGTAGCACTCTCGGTGCAGAAGCTGCGCGTTTGTACGACAATAGCATTCTTTGCAAAGTTCCACTTCGCTCTCTAAAAGTATGGAGTCGCGACTTGGATCCTTGGACAGCACCGCTTCTCCGAGTTGAGTTTTGGTTTATGAGAGGAGGCGTGGACAGCCAAGCTACTGCTCCCGACTCAACTCAAGTGATTGGATTCCACCAGATTGGATCTAATTCTCCCAAGCAAGGCTTCTCCCTTCCTGTCGTTCCTGGTACTGAACACTCGTATCGTTTGTCTCTGACAACTGGAGATGGACAAATTCCCTCTGATTGGATCGTTGAGTTCAGCGATACCGTAATGGGCAACAGATATTCTGTAGAGTATACTAATTTGTCCTTAAATGGACGAAGATGTGGCGCGAATGGACTAGTGAGTAGTCAACATGACAGAAGCTTTATTTGGAGTGGCGGCGAGTTCTTGAAAGATGAAGCCTGGGGAAACACTGGTGCTTGTTCTCTGCAAGGAACAAGTGACGTACCTACCATTGATTGTGCTTCCATCAACGGCGGAGTGTTGCAAGCCGATGAGTGCCCAGAGAAGTGCGACATTGGTTGTCAAAGCAATTTCTTTTGTGACTGTGGATCTTCGACTTGTAAAGCAAGGCAAGGCTTTGTTGCAGAAGAGGCGGTTGATCTTTGCGATGCTGCGCGATGTGAACACGGACGTTGCACAGCAACATTTCTAGGAGGGTCTATGCCAGTTACTTCCACAGCGTGTGTCTGTGATGAGGGATGGTCTGGTCCGTTATGCCAATATAATCCTTGTGCCACGCTTGGTAAGACTTGCAGCGGTCATGGAACATGTGTTGCTCTTAGTGATACATCGGCAAGCTGTCAATGCGATCAAGGGTTCTCAGGTGATAATTGTGAGGTGAGCTGTGACGGAGTCTGTAACGGAGAGTGGCCCTACGGCTGTGCAAGGGACCTTGGTGATGATATTGTAAAGTATGGTTGCCATGGAGCTGGCTGCTTCTACCTACAAGAGAATGAACAATATCCCTTCGACGATGTATGCACGTATAAAGAAGATGGCCAGAGTGGATGCCTTTGTGACGATGAGAACGACTGTCTATTGACTTTACCTTGCAATTCTGACGGCAGCTGCCCATCGTCTGAGTATGTCCCTGATGCTACTCCATGCAACAGTGTCCCCTTTGGGCAATGCCAAAGTGGCGTATGTAAAGAGCCAACAAATCCACCACCGATGACTACTCCAACCAATCAGGTAAGTCAAGCTAAGGTTTCAACCAAGTTCATGTTCGATGCTGAAATATCTAACTCGCCTCTCCTCTTCAACTTCATTCAGCCAAATAACGTAGTCCCAACGATTGAGCCCACGCATTTTCCAACAAGGCAGCCTACAAATACTCCTACCCCAAATCCTTCTCAAGAGCAAACTTATTGCGGCTGCTCCCAGTGTACTCAGGCAGTCTGGGATACTCTTGCTTGCGATGATAGTTTAGGTGGATGTCATACTTGTGGTAGTAGAATTTCATATGTTGAGTCTATCAATGGAGGCAATACCAACAACGCATGTCACACAGTAGCAAGTCAGTTTCCTGACGGGCCGTGTGGAGTGTGCAATCCTGATACATGCAACGCTTCGTTAGAGCCCACAAAAAGTCCAACATCTCCACCTTCTCCCGTACCGACGCCTCTACCCAGCCAACCTCCGACCCGCAGCCCATCATTACCACCAACTGCACCACCTTCACAGCAGCCAACACAGCTGCCCACACGCGATCCGACTCCCCTGCCGACACTCTCACCAATTTCAAGCCCTACCAATCCCCCAACACAAGTGCCTACTCCTACTACCGATGAAGCATACTGCGGCTGCTCCCAGTGTACTCAAGCAGTCTGGGATACTCTTGCTTGCAATGATAGTCTAGGCGGATGTCATACTTGTGGTAGCAGAATTTCATACGTGGAATCTATCAATGGAGGCAATACCGACAACGCATGTCACACAGTAGCAAGTCAGTTTCCTGACGGGCCGTGTGGAGTTTGCAATCCTGATACATGCGATGTGACTGCAGAGCCCACTAAGAGTCCAACTCCTTCACCTACTCCCGAGCCAACTCCTGCATTGACTTCCAACCCGACCGATCCCCCAACACAAGTGCCTACTCCTACTACCGATGAAGCATACTGCGGCTGCTCCCAGTGTACTCAAGCAGTCTGGGATACTCTTGCTTGCAATGATAGTCTAGGCGGATGTCATACTTGTGGTAGCAGAATTTCATACGTGGAATCTATCAATGGAGGCAATACCAACAACGCATGTCACACAGTAGCAAGTCAGTTTCCTGACGGGCCGTGTGGAGTTTGCAATCCTGATACATGCGATGTGACTGCAAAGCCCACTAACAGTCCAACTCCTTCACCTACTCCCCAGCCTACTCCCTTGTCGACACCTATTCCCACCAAGACTCCGACTCAAGAGCCTACTCCTATTCCTGAGCCAGCTTATTGCGGCTGCTCCCAGTGTACTCGAGCAGTCTGGGACACTCTTGCATGTGATGATAGTTTGGGTGGCTGTCATACTTGTGGCAGCAGAATTTCGTACGTCCAGTCCACAAACGGAGGCAATAATGAAGAGGCATGCAAGACAGTATCTGAGCAGTTTCCTGACGGACCTTGCGGAGTCTGCAATCCACTGCTTTGCAACGAGCTTGTTCTCGACGAGCCCGACCCCACCAAGCTTATTTGGAGTGATGAATTCAATGTTGATGGAGCTCCAGATCCGTCGAAGTGGAGCTATGATATTGGAGATGGATGCAATATTGGCTTGTGCGGTTGGGGCAATAACGAATTGCAGTATTATACCAGCGATAACGCAGTTGTTGCAAATGGAGTGCTCCGTATCAGTGCTAAGAGAGAGTCAGTTGGTGGAAAAGACTATACATCTGCACGAATGGTCACACGAGGCAATCAGGCCTTTAGGTATGGTCGCATCCAATTTCGTGCCAGGACAGCTGGATGTACTGCGCGTGGCACTTGGCCAGCTCTATGGCTGCTTCCTGAAGATTGGGTATACGGTGGCTGGCCTAGCAGTGGCGAGATCGATGTGATGGAAGCCGTTGGGTACGAAGAAAACAAATATCATGGTAGCGTTCATACAGGTGCTTACAACCATGGCATTGGTACTCAAAAGACTGCTTCTGTCAACAAATCCGAGTTGGATTGGCATATCTTTGAGGTTGATTGGCAAGAGGACAAGATTTTGTTTGCCGTCAATGGAGAAGTGTTTTTCACGTTTGCACCAGATGACGTAACTGATTCTGCAAAGTGGCCTTTCAACCAGGACTTTCATTTGATATTGAACATCGCTGTGGGAGGCATGTGGGGCGCTGTTCAAGGAGTTGATGCTGCGGCATTTGAAGGCGATGGACAGTTTATGGAGCTGGATTGGGTGAGGGTATACAGTAGTTAAATCTTTTCCTAGAAATTTATGCATGTGATACACGTGATACCTTGAGTAAGAGCAAGAAGTAAGATTCACGTTAAAAGGTTTCGGTGTCTGGTACAGTAATGTTCACTCACAAAACTTTTCACCATGGTGCACAACTTGGAGTTCTAAAAAGCACCACATACGCTTTTATAATGCCAAACGTGTAATCATAATGCTAAACAGATACCAAACCTTTTAGGAGTATATATTACAGATAGACGAGATAGACGGATCTAACCCTTATTGCACCACAGAGCTCGACTTTTTTGTCGCATATTTTTCTACTCTATCAAATCACTAACTATGTACTTCTAAACTGTCGCCTATTTTCTATTTGTATTTTGGCCAATTTGGAGATGGAACTGTAGACAATTCTTCCGGTTTACTAATGACGGTATAGAAAGGCCTAAAACCGAAGAAATTGTCTCACTGGAGGGTTGATCTTCATCATAGACACCATACCACAGGCGACACAACGGTTCACGCCTCGCGTAAATTGACCAAGTCGCAGACAAGGCTGTAACATCTCCGCTACAAGTGTAGTCTTCATGAGCCGTATACATTCCCTTCTATACTATCGTTGCCAACTATAATGAACCACCAGCAGCGGCTAAGGCTCATATTCATGTCGCTACACATATTGAGATGGTGAAAGACGAAGACAGCTCTACACTGAATTGGCATTCATCAAGTCGCATACGAGGCTGTAACATCTCCGCTACAAGTGTAGTCTTATACATTTCCTTTTATACTATCGTTGCCAACTATCGTTGCCAACTATAATGAACCACTAGCAGCGGCTCAGGCTTATATTCACGTCGCTACACACGTAAATGTGTCGCGAACAGCTAGCTCTACGCTCAATTGGCCTTCATCAGGTCGCACGCGAGACTGCAGCATCGCCGCTACAAGTGTAGTCTTCTTGAGCAGTGTATATGTCCTTTCATACTATCGTTGCCAACTATAATGCACCACTAGTAGCGGATATTGTTGAATTGATGATGCTAGACGCATAAGTAGTGGATGCAGGTGCCCAGTAGAAGCGTCTTTTCTTGCAGCGGCAACGAGTTCAGGGTAGGAGCAAGAATAGATTGGACAGTGGGTACAAGCAACATAAGCATTCATGAGAAGTGGCTTCTTGAGGAGCGAGTGGTAAGCATGTTGGAATACAAGAAGTGACTTGAGAGTGTAACATTTTTTGTGCGTACTGACGCGGACGCGCTAAGTAGCCGCGAAGCGGCTCTAGAGTTATTCATATGAGGCCTGTCTTTATATTTACGAAATCTCACTTGGACATCTTTGGTACCAGTTTCTGGAATCCATCTCGTAGCCGGCGCTTCATTCGCTTCCAGAACAAGACCGCACCCTTGGCACTGCAAAGTACTACCTACTGCCCCTTGCCTTGCAGCTGCTTGCCATTAGCTCGACGGTTCCCGTGGCTCGACATAGTATCGTGCTCGAAGAAACTAACTTTGACATCTTCTATTACATCAATCATCTTCCTCGCCTCTTCGTGAAGTACAAAATCATGGTGGCCTTCACCTCCTCCCTCGGACGCTACACCGTCCTCCTTTCCGTAGTTGGCTCTGGAAAGAGCAACTATGTCATCGCTGATGGATCCTCCCTCATGGAGCCTTCCTCTGCCGCCTGGACTGACGTTCACCGTCAACTTGTCCAATGTTGTGTCGAGATTGGCACCAGTGCTTGTCACCCTAACGATGCTTGTAACAGCAATCAAAGGGATTGCGAGTTCGCCGGTGGCCAGCTTAAATGCAACCGCAGTGGGAACTACCAGTGGGGAGACCCTGGATCTCCCCCTCCGCCTCCCACTTCGTCTCCGACTCCCAAGCCGGTAAGTTTCAATGCGCTCTGATGTGCATAATATTATTGCTTGCTTTGTCGCGTCTATGTACGATATCTCTCACGCTAAACCTATCTCTTTGTGTCGTTCTTTGCGCTCACTTTTTGATAAATATGATGATATGCAATACGCTGATAGACTCCTTTGCCCGTGGATCCAACACCTCCTCCATCAAGCCCTCCCGTTTTGGCTCCAACACCTCCTCCATCAAGCCCTCCCATTTCGGCTCCAACACCTCCTCCATCAAGCCCTCCCGTTTCAGCCTCTTGCGGGCTCTGCACGGAAGATAATTCTATCTCTTGTAATACCGACTCTGACTGCCCTCTAGTTCCATCTCCAGGAACTTGCTCTGCTCCCACTACTCAACCTACTAATGGAAGCACCTGTTCTTCGGATGATCAGTGTTTGCCGAACAATGGAAAGCCTGAAACCCTTGGAACGTGTAACTCCAGTGGACTGGTGAATTCTGAGTGTGATCCTAACTTGTGCCCTCCGACTCAAGCGCCTACATCTGTGCTCGACGAGCCTGACCCCAACAAGTTGATTTGGAGTGATGAATTCAATGTTGATGGAGCTCCAGATCCGTCGAAGTGGAGCTATGATATTGGAGATGGATGCGACATTGACTTGTGCGGCTGGGGCAATAACGAATTGCAGTATTATACTAGCGATAACGCAGTTGTTGCAAATGGAATGCTCCGTATCACTGCCAAGAAAGACTCTTTTAGAGCAAAAAGATATTCATCAGCACGAATGGTCACTCGAGGCAATCAGGCCTTTAGGTATGGTCGCATCCAATTTCGTGCCAGGACAGCTGGATGTACTGCGCGTGGCACTTGGGCAGCTCTATGGTTGCTACCTGAAGAATGGGTATACGGTGGCTGGCCAGATTCTGGCGAGATCGATGTTATGGAATTCGTCGGGCACGAAGAAAACAAATATCACTGGTAGCGTTCATACAGGTGCTTACAACCATGGCATTGGTACTCAAAAGACTGCTTCTGTCAACAAATCCGAGTTGGACTGGTATACCTTTGAGATTGATTGGCAAGAGGACAAGATTTCTTTTGCCATCAATAGAGAAGTGTTTTTCACGTTTGCACCAGATGACCGTAACTGATTCTGCAAAGTGGCCTTTTAACCAGGACTTTCATTTGATAATGAACATCGCTGTGGGAGGCACGTGGGGCGGTTTGGATGGAGTTGATGCTGCGGCATTTGAAGGCGATGGGCAATTTATGGAGCTGGATTGGGTGAGGGTATACAGTAGTTGAATCTTTTCCTGGAGTTTTATTCATGTGATAGGATACCATACTACTGAGTCATTTCTAGAGGTAGCCGACATCAAACATGAGATTCCAGTGACTATTCTCTTGTAAGGACGTAAGATCAAGAAGTAAGATTCACGTTAATGCACTCTATAATATTACCTCTTAACATACAGTAAATAGCTCCATAATTGTCTATTCAACTCAGGCTCCCATCCACCAGGCAAAGCCGATTTTTTCTAGCCTCTTTATTTTTTCATCAGTCATAGCAGTCGGTTCGCCTTCAGTGTATTTCTTGTACTCAGACCGTTGTGTGGATACCCAGCGTCCCAATGCTGTGTCTTCTTTAAACTTCGTTGGAACTGAGCAATGTCCAAACTTCCTTCTTGTATGCAACAAGAGAAGCATAATGATTCTCCCAGCTAGCTTCGCCTTTACGCTTGGCCCACCGGAAGCCTAAGCTCTGCAGTTGCTCCAATCTGGTATCATTGAGCGATGACTTCTTTTTACCGTCTATACGCTTGTTATACTCCATTCTCTGCTTGTTCACCCAGATTCCCAAGCTCTTATTGGGCGGATACTTCTGAGGTACGTTGCAGTGACCGTGTTTCAGCTTGAAAGCTTTCAACTCTTTAAAACGGATATCCCAGATGCTGTCAGCTTTCTCATATTGACTACCATGCCAAATGTGCAGAGCTCATTTCTATGGGAGAAAATGAGTCAGCTTCTCTTATATCGTAACGATAGGCTGGTTGATCTTCTGGCCGATAGACTGGTTGATCTTCTGGTCGATAGACTGGTTGATTTTCTGGTCGATAGGCTAGTTGATTTTCTGGTGGAGATTTTAGAGTAGGAAAAGGTCTCTTTTTAGATGCATCTGGCAGCTCTGTACTGGCCCGTGCTTGTTCATCCGATTTGACAAGCGTAGGTTGAGCTTGTGCCACGTTCCATGGTATAGGTTCGTAGGGATCCAATTTCCTTGATCCTTCACTTTCATTCCTAGAATGCATGATGGCAGGGCGCTTTCTATCATCTTCAACATTATCTTGGCGGTGCTTGATTTCATCTGTCACGGGTACGGCTGCTTCTGGTCTAGACGGACGAGGATGCCACGTCTGCGTCTGAGGTGACGGCGCAGGGTGCAGGGTAGCGGTAATGTTGTGGTGGATAGTAGTAATGATCGTAGGGATAATTGTTTGGTGGTGGGGGCGGTGGATACGGATAGTAATGGTGCGGGTGGTATTGATAATGATGTCCATACCCATACTGAGCACCATAATACGCGGGTTCGCAACTTTGATCTTGCTGTTGATTGCTGTCGCTGTCACGGGGCCTCTGCTCATCGATGTTGGCTTCTTCATCATGGGCCTGGTCAGCCTTTTCCGGGCGTCGATAAGGCTCCATTTTGATTGGTTTCAGCAGCTGTCTCCTAGTGTACAACAACATTATTTATTGACATCATTCAAATAGCATTGGCTGAATGTGGAAAGTGAGGAGGTTACACATAAATACGGAGTATCATGCTAGAGATTGCAGTGTGTGGCGGGCGGTGTACTGTGTTCTTGGCGGTGTTCGTGATTTTCAGGGTTCCCATGTGCGTTCAGTTTGAATTGAGTCTTGACTGAAACGTGCTTCGGTCGGGTGTTCGTGCGAAAGGCGAGAATAGTGTTAAGTAATCTTAGAAAAATATTCTAAAATATTCGTATTACGTTAGATATCAATTGATTTCTAATATAACAAAAATATTTATTGATTTTTATTACTACTTTGTTTTGTGGGTTTTGATGCATTCCGGGACCAAACCCTGTAAAAATGGCGAGAAACTTCCGTTTTTTTGACACAGGTACTTCTTGCTCTGGCTGTGATGTGACGGAAATACTTCACGGCTGTGCAAGAAACGACTTGCTCTTGCTTCTTCCCACCAAGCTCCACATCTCCACATCAGGCAGCGTCAATAAACAGGCTTTCTTTCTGGACGGCACCATGAGTGTATCTATCTCAAGGATGGAATGTAACTCATCTGCAACTTGATCTTAGATCTGCTGTCTATCTCTTGAATTCTCAAATATAATATCGCAATAGTGTGCAGTATGTGTTTGATAATGACGTCTATAATAATTATTGAGGAAATCAAACTGAGATGGACCCAGCCAAAAAGTATTAATTGTCTCTCAATAACATATGATGCAGTATATGTGTTCACTTCTTCTTTCCAAAGCCCAAAAGCCCACTAACATAGTCTTGCCAGTAATCGAATTGAACCGTTTCAAAATCATCCTTGGAATCCTCGTTGGTTGCCAACAACTCCAAGAATCGACCAAGTCCCAACAACTCGCTGTCATTCTTGCCACTCTTCTTCTTCTTCTTCCGATAATATGCAGTACATTTCAACCCATTCCCTATATTCAATGCGAAGTTGCGCTTCAAATCGTCCAGGTGGACAGTGTTGTGAGCTCCCCAATGAGGAAATTTCGACCATATGATTTGTAGTGGTTTGACGTGATGAGTGACCTTCTTTCCTGATCGATTTGTAGAGACAATTTGAAACATTGAGGTCTTATCTAGCACAAAACAAAACTTGTATCCTGGATGTGTTAGCATCCCAAGTTCAGTCAATTTAACTTCAAGCCATCTCCACGACGTCTGCGACCACACAACCAAGTCATAATGCTTGTAGGTCCAAGTTAGAAATTCATCCATGTACGGTCGTTTCAATTTATTAGCCACTGCGTCATCAGCGGCACCTATCGCCGCTGCAGAGTGCCCATTCTCTTGCAAGTGACTTCTCGAAAAGTCTAGTAGGGTATGATCCAAGTCCAGAACCAATAATGGTTTATATTTGTCCGGTCCAGAAGCAGAAGATACTTTTCTAGGAGGATTGATAATAGTGAACAGCAGTTTGTTTTGTAAATTTTTGTAAATTGTCCTCCTTCGCTTTATGCTGTACCCATTCCTCACTGCCTGCATTGAAATCTAATTCAAAATCATCCAAAACATCTGGTAAATCATCCTTTTCGGAAGGATCCACGAAGATTTGCTCCTCGGGAGTTCCCATCAATATAAATTGATGTAGTTGGACGGTATTTACCATCATTGCTACGTTTGCTTTGTTTCAGTTCGGATAGTAATGTTGCATCGGTAAGTTCTTGGCCCTTGTTAGATGTCTTGAGACCAATGAGCTTTTGTCGAACGGGCAAGATGCCAGTTTTTTGGACGTAGGAGGATCTTTGACGTGGCCAATGGTTGTGGTTGTAGATGGTAGATCGGATAGTTCGATCTTTTGCTTGCCGTATTTGGCAACCATAGTTGTGGTGGTAGCGGCGGTGGCTGCGGCGGCGTCCATGGTTTATTTGTGATGCGCGGTGAGTAAAGAGTGCCTTTGTAAACTAATAAACTTTAATCGTATGAAGAGCCTACAGACCGACCGCAGTTACAGAATTCCATCGTCATTTCGTCCGATGCTCGTTCGCTTCTTGCGTTGGCGTTCGCTCTCAATTCATTCTCAATTCGCCATCTCTCTAATTTTGGCATGTCGCATTTTTGCGGGAGCGGACAATAGAGACATGGGCCGTTATGAGGCTAAATCTCATTTTCTTGTAGATAACTGTAACAGTGTTCTGACATCGCTTTCTTCGAAGTTGAAGTAGAGTTAACTCGTTTTCTTCGAAGTTGAAGTAGAGTTCACTCTGGGTGATTTTTACGTCACGTAATATGATTTTTTAAAATTTTTCTATAAACTTTTTACGAAAGGAGTACGATAGTTGAAAACCATTTGTGTAGGGGTGAAATGCCACGTCTCATTTGGTACCGCTGCACGCAATCTGAGTGCCGCTGCACACGTGACGAGCCGTTTTTCATCTTTTGTTGGCGGCGACAGTGGAAAGTGCACTGTGAAACAGGCAACAGGTTGTGTGTCAGCGACAGCTGGCTACTAAGAAAAATTACAGACGCCGTGAGCGGAGCGCGAGGCAGCAGGCAGAGTAGCAGGAGGACAGCACTCCGCGTGGTTAATGTTCTTTTTGGGCAAGGCGAAGGTTGCATTGACATCAAGCATTTTTTTCACTCGTTGCATCGTGGTACGGTCGACTCCGCTAGGCACGAAGTCTACAGTCTTGGAAACACATCTTGTGCGCACTTCTGGACTTTTAATTCGAACACAACCCCCGGGCTTCGCATCGGTCCCCTCCTCCAAGGCTTGTGTGTTATTGTTCCACTCTCCGTTTGGAACACTCTGACCTCTAACCATCCATAGAGATCACCCTCATAGGCGCTCATGTCGAGTACTGAAGACTCCTTTATTTTTCAAGATCCCTCCTCTAATCCCGTCGGGCAGCACAACGTTTGAAGAAGACGACGTATTATTGGCCCAATTTGACGTTGGAGTGTGTTCATCATCGCCCCTTCCTACTACCAGCACTGCATCGCTGGTTGTTCCCTGCCCTTTGTCGATTGAGCTGCCTCTGAGCGAGCTCCCCGAGTTGGAGAAAGACTCTTTGGCCGTGTCGACAGCCGCTGCTATTGCCGCTAGTAATCCCTCCACTGCTGTGCCTTCCTCGCTATCGATTCAACTGCCCACGGTCTCTTGGACGGAAGCACCACAACCGCAACAACAACAACTTCTTCCAGTTGTTACTCCTCGATCTCCTGACAGCGCTACCAGGAGCTCAGTCAAGAAAAAAGAAGCCATCTCAAAAGGCGGCGGCTGCTGCGGAAAACGATCCAGCCCTGACGGCAGAGTTTATTCTCAGCACGGTACCAGAAGACTCTACCACTGCTTCTCACTCATCAAGTGCAACCATTATGTCGCAACAAAACCCACGTCAATTGGTGGCTCCATCGGCAGTACAATCAACGGTTCAACCACCACCCGCACCACAATCTGCCTCCAATCCACATCATCACATTCATCAACAACCACCACCACCCACCGAAACCATCCTGGCCCTCCAGTGCAGGAAAATACCGGTCGATGGACCGCCGAAGAACACCGTCTCTTCCTTCAGGGCCTCGAACAACACGGCAAGGGATGGAAGAAAATCGCCTCATTAATCAAATCACGCACCGTCGTACAAATCCGCACACATGCTCAAAAGTACTTTCAGAAATTGGCCAAGGCACGTCAAAATGGGGAACAAGTCGGGGGAGTTATGGATGGGTCTGGTGCCGGTGTGGGTGGTGCCGGGGGGAATCACCACCATCAACATGTCCCAATGGCAACTCGGGATGATGGGGTGGGGGGAGCATCGACTGGGGGGTACCCTCATGTTTCCATGAGGACGGTATCTCATCATGACCGTGGGAATATGAGTATTGGTACCGATCCAACGAGTTTGGCCGCGGCTGCGGGACATGTCGGCATTGCCGATTCTGGTGCTATGGGGGGGAGAAAACGTCGTGCTGGGTCTAACCCCGGTGGATCGACGAAACGTCGTGCCATTGGGAGTGTTGTCCGGTCAAGTGTTCGAGAGGGGAGGACGGCCAAGAGGCAAAGCAAGGCTGCTCAAAGGCGCAACAAGAAGAAGGAGCAGGATCAGCAACAGGGTCCTCAGGTTGGGGAAAATGGAATTGAGGATGTGCCCAATCCTTTGCCGTCCATTTCTCAAGTGTTGGATCCCTACATGCCCTTACCCCCTCCTCCGGGTACATTGACTGCCAATGTGTCCAACAACAAGGCAACGGGAAGGAATCAACTGGTGAACACGGCTACTCATAATACTTTGCCCATGGCGGCTTTGGAAGATGCAGTGTAAGTATCTGCACTTCTTGACTGGATTTATCATTTTTATAATTCACACGAACTCATTTGTTTTTATTCTCCGCTGCATCAACAGTTTCCGTCTTCTCACTCCCGCCACCGGAGCACCCGCACCTCCTGTCCCATCTGCACAGAATATCAATGATCCCTTGGCCCCCAATCCCGTTAAGGCTCCAGCACAAGTTCAGGGCACCGGTAACCCCAGTCCTGTCGGAGTTGATCAGGTAATCTACCCAAGTTGGGTGGATGCCAAGAACCCTCCTGCGTGGTACAACGATGGAGGTGATATTGAGACTTTGTTGGAAGATGCAGAGTGCTTGAATTGGTTGAATGACACAGGTGACATGGAGGAGACTTATCCTCCCGCCGTTGTTGAACCGAGCTCGGTAACGACTGATGCCAGTCAAATGCAGAGTCATGACTCACTCTCGTTCCTGATGGATCATCCTCATGAAGGTGCCACTACGGAAGATGATACCGCTGCTACTGAGCCTAGTGCTGTTGTCGACCCAACTGCATCTGCTTAAGCCTGCAGCAGTCCCCACTTCTCAATACGCATCGGCCACTGAGGCCATGGCAGCTGCCTACCAACAACAGGAGGAGGTAGTAGTCAAAGAAGAAGAACACCTATTTCCTGATCTTGACATGGGTGATGATCAAGCATTTGTCTCGGCGTTGTTGGATCAAGGGCAAAGTCATTTATCTTTCTCCAGGTTGCATTCTGAGTTGAATGGTGGAGAAGATCAACAACAGTAGTTGTGTTAGTTGTACTGATTGAATGTAGAGGGGAAGAAGTTTTACGAGTCCAAGAGATTGGAAACTGAAAAGTTTTCTGGACTTGTACCAACATCACAAATAATAGTTGAACCAGGGGAGTGGTCAAAATTGCGGCTTTTACCTAGCGTGAAAGAGTCATACATCGTCAAGACAAGAAAAACTAATGAGAGAGTGCAAGTGCACCAACAATATTATCACGCCCTGTGTATTTTTGAATGAGCCAACTTGTTCAACGCAAGCTTATTCACTGTATCAAGAGTGCTTTCGATAGGGGGGCAATAAGAAAAAGAAAATAAAAATAGCATTTCATATCGTACATCACACTAAATCAACTATCTATTCTTTGTTGTTAGTTGGATAATTATTGGAGCATCGAATAAAATACATTTCAGTACCCTTTCTTCATGCAGCATTGGGAAAATGCTTCCACATCAGCCAAACCCTTAGGGATGCAGTTCCTTGTTCACCAGCCTCACATAATGCATGCAGCATTGGATGGGGAAAGGCTTCCACACTCTTCCACATCAGCCAAACTCAAAGGGATGCAGTTCCTTGTTCACCAGCTGCATGGAACTGGCGCCTACCTGGAACATCGAAAACTTACTCAGTGATTTTTAGACGTTTCGCTCAGAGTCCTCACAAAAGTAAACATGCATGCAGCATCTGGGAAAGGGTTCTTCCACATCAGCCAAACCAAAAGGGGAAGCTGCTGTGAAGTTCCTCGTTCACCAGCTGCTTGGAGCTCGGAACCTCGAACAACAGCGTCAACTTACTCAGAGCTTTTAGGCCTTGTCCATATAATGAGTCATCAAATACTGCTCGAGCAGCTTTATTGCAGCTTCTCAAATCGTGTCAAGCCACGTTTTCCACGTGTGTAGTGATTCCTACGCAAGTGAGTGACGTGTAGAAGCTGTCGTGGCAAACTCTGGCCAAGCAAATCACGGAATCAAACAAATCAGAACCCTTCATAAATTTGCAAAAGCAAAAACAAGAACAACTGAAGTGCTACTCTGTGCTACTCCCATCAATAAATAAATAAATAATTTTGTGCTACTCCCATCAATCACAGCCAAACATTGAACCATAACTCACGCACCTAAATAATAATAACAGATAATAACTATACAATGACGGGCAAGAAGACCTACATGAAGAAGGATGAAGTTCCTGTCTTCCTCAAGAAGGTAAGTCACACGCTTGTGTTTTTGATGGCGGCGGGCTTGTGCTTAAAATTTTGCATGACACCTCGCCGCGGCGGTTGTTGCCAGCGTCCCTGGGTGTTCTGATAACGATTGCAATGACATTATCATCCTATCGCTGCTAGTGTGTCACCTGTTGACACTCGCAGCTTGGTTATTTCATGTTGGGCAACGCTGATAATATCTCTGAAGCAAATGAGCCACGGTGCACGACTGATATGACATGCATTAATATTTCAATTATGACCCCAACATCGTTTCTAACCTCCTTATCTCTCGCCTCCACTCTTTGCCCTCTATTCACAGACTTATCACATGATCGACACATGCGATCCCACAATTGCCACATGGTAAGTAACTCGCCCTTGCTCCTAATTGTTGTTGTCCTTGTTGTCGCTCATGTCCATACGCCCCTACGCCACCGCTACACCTCTCTCTTGTGTGTATAATTCCCGCTTCGCAGACAATCAACCAGCTTATTTGTGTTGGTTATCAAATTATATTCGGTATGTATATGAATTTCCACATTTTCCTCACCACATTCTTTAATTTTTTGTCATCCTTACTTTTACAGGTCAAGTGACGGCCGCACATTTGTGGTAAAAGACACTGAAATCTTTGCATCAGATATCATTCCCTCAATTCTTCAAGCACAACAACTTTTCCTCGTTCGTACGCCAACTCAATTTCTATGGCTTCCGTAAGATCAAGAATGATACCGTCCGCATCCACGACGATGAGGAGGAAGCTCAAAAGTATTGGAAGTTCAAGCATGAATTCTTCTTGAGGGGACGGCCTGACTTATTGAAGGAGATTCGCAAGTCTAGTCAGGTCAATGCCGCGGATCAGCAAGAGGTGGATAAGCTCAAGGAGGAGGTGACTTATTTGAAGGGTGAGTTGGAGAACCTTTCATCGATTGTTCAACAGATGGCTCAAACGATTCGCCAAATGAATGAGGGCGCCGCTCCTGTGCCTATCCTATGAGCCTGTGAACAAGAAGCGCAGGTTTGAAGCTGATAATGTTCTCTCTATGCCAACGAGTCAATCACTTGGGCATTCGTTAGATGGATGCGACAGTGAGAATGCTGGAATGGAGCTTCTCGATCCTATGGTGTCTGATGCAGATCTGTTGGTGGAGGACTTCCCCATGCTTCAGCCGGTCAATAATGCTCCACAACGATGCCAGTCTGCTGAATTGGTGGAAGACATGTTTGACTTTGTCCAAGATGATGGCAATGTTGACACACTCAATTCTCTTTCTCCCGAAAAAGTGAACTCATCTGAATGCTTTAATCGTAGCGTCTCTTACAATGGCAGTGATGAAAGTGTCAGCCAGGACCAACAGCAGAAAGTTGATCCAAAGCTATCTGAAAAGCTTAACAATGCCCTCTCAATGCTTCCCAAAACATTACAAGGAGCATTTGTGGATCGAATGGTGGATACCATCGCCAATCCTGAATCCTATCAAAAACATGTTGACGCTGTATCTGTGCTTGCGACAGCGGCGGCAATTGAGGCGGAGAATCATGAACAGCAACCTGCATCTACCAATGCTAATGCGGTGCCAATTGCTGCGGCTGCTTTGGGTGCGTTCTTGACTAAATATGGTAATGCGATGGATGAAAATGCCAGCGCAGCAGGGGAGGTGCATGTCAAGCAATGAGAGGGTTGCATCACATCAACGGTTGACAAACACACGTGTCCAGATGGATCTTCTGTAGATACTTCTGGCAGTCTATTTTCAGTATCCAACGATTTCAAGATTACAATCATTATGAACCAAAGAGAAAGCGAGTAGTGGACATCAAAATGTCCCATGAGATTTGAAAACGAAAAGAGCTACGTCCTTTTGTGACTATCCTTGTACCATACGAACGATGAATCATTTTCTATTGAAACTAAACTGGTGGTATTTTTGGAGGATCAGTTGTAGCAGTTAGTGGGCTAACTGCTCGTTGTAGAAGATAATAATTTACTAACACGAAGAAAATAATGAACACATTTTAGTTTGAGTATCATCTCCTGTTATTTCTACTTTAATTGTCCTCAAGAAAACTCAGAGTGATGTATTTCCATGTCCTGCAACTCTTCAACAAATTGTCGCCCATATCTTGGAGCGTTTGTTTCCACAAAGGTGAGAGGTGCACCAGCAGCATCTACTTCAAGAACAGTAAAGCGCAGCTCACTTGCCAAAAAAGCTGTACCGTCGAGTCGCTGTGGAGAAGCTGCCAACACACACCATGCAGAACCTGTGGCACGAGGGGGCAACGTCTTGAGGGGAACTTGTAGTGTTGGAAGCAAGGCTTCATCTGATGATTCGGCTACAACAAACGCTACATCCGTCAGAGTGCGCACATCATCTTGAAATGTTTGAGATGAGTTGACATTCATTACCTGCGCCTGGATCACCAAATGTCTCGAAAAGAAATGCTTCACAAGTAAAACCTCTGGGAAGTTTGATGACGAGGCAGGGTGAACGAGACGAGCCTTGGTAGGTTTGGATGAATGCAAATGTTCTCCGAGATTTAATTTCTGCAGTGCTGGTACAGTATAGAGGGACGCTTGAGACTTGAGCTGTGCCTCGGTGAGCTTTTTCTTCAGTTGCATATATCTTGAGCGAAGTAATGCTGACGCAACACTGAGTCGGCGTACTTGGGATTGGTTCTCTACCACAGCTGGTATGAGGAATGGACGTGCCATCTGAGACAATGGAATATTTTTGGGGAGGAGCCGAAGGGCAGCACTTTTGTCAATGACATTACGGCGAAGAGCCAACACTTGAATAGCAGCAGTGACTCCTCTGTCGAGGTCAGGGTCTGCATTTAGTGCTACCTTCACAAGAGGGATGTAGGCACATTCAGAAGGTGTCGAGCTGCGAGCTTTTCTTCCTTCTTCTTCCTTCCTTTCGTGCCTGATATCGCAATACTCTAGTGCCAGCTCAATGCTACCTAATTCGCAATAGAAAATTCTTAGAGCTTCCTCATGTCTTCCTAGTCGACCCAATAGAAGCGCATGCTCCCTTAAAAATGATGTGGGTAATGATGTAAGTAGACGTTCTGATCTAATCAATGAGTTTGGCCAACTGAGAAGTCGCCGTAACTTCAATCTATACAATGCTCCCAAATCAGAATCCTCGGAAGAATCGTCTACTCGTTCTGAGATTACTCCTTCAAGGAGTAGATAAGACAACTCATCATGCATGTCAGCCTTTCGTTCGTCGAATTCACCACGGTAAGAAGGATCACTTCGACTTTCTGTCGGGCGCCCGGATGAAATGCCTAATGCAGACTCGAGATAAGCAACAGCAAGAGCTCTACCGCCGGAATTAAGAGGCAGCGAACCTGAAGCATCATTCGAAACCTTCTCAATCAACTCTTTCGAGCTAGCATGTGGTGACACCATTTTTAGAAGTTCGGTTACTTTCGAAGGGTAAAAGGGGTGAGCAAGCGGGTCGTCCCCAGGCTTCATCATTCTCCACTCATTCTCATTCTGTGGATGTGTGGAGGTAAAAATGCTCAGGCCAAGTGAAGGATTCCTCGCAAGTAAATCTCGCGTTGCTGATGATTGGATCACTAGTTGACAGTACTTGTCATCTTTGCTGGCCCATAAATCCCCTAGATGCGTAGCGATATAGCTATCAAATTTGATCTGCGACCATCCAAACGCAACGCCACCACTATTTATTTGCTCATCAAATGGAACAGAGGCGTTTCGCAAAGAAGGGTCATTCATGCGCTCTTCAAGAGCAAAAATAGCCTTTTCATGGCAGCCGCAAGATCTCAAAAGCCAAACAGCAGACTCTACAAACTGCATGCTCGCTCCACTCGGCGCGTGTCGATTCGATGGTGAGATTGGAGCTGGAGACAGACGAGAGAAAGATGCAGCTGCCGCTTCTTTTAGCAATCGATCCGCAATGAGTTCGCACACTGTCACGGCAGACTTTGCCACACTCGTGTCTCCTCGTCTTCTAATTCCCATTGCACTTGCACAAGCTTTTGATGCTCGACACGCCAGGGTTGCATTGGGTGGGTTCACCTGAAAACAAACCAAGCATAAAAGTGCGGTGCATGTAAGGAGTGCATTCGGCTTCAGAGAGGAAGATGCCGCCTGTAGGTTATCTTCATGGTTTGGTTCGTTGACTTCTACTTCCATACCACCCTCTTGATTGACAGAGATTTTTACATTCTCTGCCATTGACGAGAGTCTTCCACCACCACGTCGAACATCATCGGCCAAACCCAACACAACTTCCAAATATTGCTGAAGCAAAGAACGTTTGTGCTCAGTTGGCTCCGGACCAACATAAGGAGGTTGCCGAGAAGGTCGAACCAATCGAATTCGCCAGCTCTAATCTAGGAAATCCATTCGGCCCAAATGCATCAATCGACAGCTTGATAAAACGATCCGCAAAGACTTGAGGACTCTCTGCCTGACAATACACCAAACGTGCCTCCCCACCATAACTTGTTGCAAGCATCGTCTTCCTTCCCCCGCCATGCTTCTTCAATACACTGGGCAGAGGCGACAAGGAGAAATAATCATTGGGTCTCGTTCCCACCTCAATTGTCGTCAAAGGAACGGCAACACACAATGGTGATCTTATATGAACCAATCCATCCGCCGTCAACAATGACACCAAAGGTCCCGACGAAATATCACCAACACCACTCCCCCCCGCCAATGACGCAGCAGCAACAATCGGACTGGGCAACGTTGCAATCCCATGACGACACGCCGATGATTGTATCGCCGTCCTCACCATCCCACCCAACACCGTCCCACCCTTTTCAATCGTCGAGACGGCAGTCGCATCCGGAATAGATTCAATGTCCACGGTGGTACACTCCCTCCCACTTGCCAATACGACTAGACTTGTCACTGAGTGTAAATATCTCATGATGGTATCCCCCCGGGAGAAGACAACGATGTAGTACTCCCATCATTGGAGGATAATACCTCAATTGCAATGACTGGATGAACTTGGGAACTTTGTGCAAATGACAATAATTTGGTAGCACTAACATTCGGTAATGATGCCATCAATGATGAAAATGATGCCACGGAAAGATCATTTGCAGCCGTCGCAGCAGCAACAGCAGTAGCAGCAGTACTACTACCACTCACAACAACAGATGACGACGACAACAACAATGATGCCGACTCCTGATTCCTCAACACATTCACATCCAAAAATGCCGGCACTGCATAAAATGTATTGGCCACTGCCACAATTCGCCACCCGGCCACTACATGCCAATGTCATGGCATTTTTGGACCCTCCTCGTACTCCTGGTGATGGGAGGATTTGATTGCATTTGAGATAGAGTGCTATGGGTGGTTTCATCATCATCATCATTGATGATGTTGTTGTTGTGGAGGAGGATACTAATCCTGTTGTTGGAGTTGTTCCGATACCACCACCGCTGCTGCTGCTGCTACCACCTCCAGCAGCAGCACCTTGACCTCGTCGATAATAGGTACTACTACTACCACCACCACCACCATTACGTCCACCCAATGACATACCTTCATTCATCACAGTCGTCATTCCAGCCAAAACAGCCTTGACCGCTTGAGGCGGTAACCCATACACTCCCGTCCCAGCTGCATATACAAACCCCGTGTGAGGATGATAGGTTGCACATGACATTCGTGGGAGTGGTCCCAATGAAGACGAAGATGATGAAGTTGTTGTGGTTGCTACTGTTGCTGTATTGTTGTTGGTTGTGGTTGATAATGATGGTGTTCCCATTATGGAATTTTTGGGAGTGGACAACATGCTGCCACCCATAATGCCAGGTGTAGCTTGCGGAAGATTCATTACCAAACCATCCTCCACCACTACTGCTTCCAGTACTACCAAATCCACCTGTACTACCACCCCGGTTTATGTGATGGTGTCTTTTTATTCATTAGTTGTGGTGAGGTGATTGTAGAGGAAGAACCTCCATCTACCATTCCATTGTCACCACCACCTACAGTATTGCTACGTGTTGGAGGGAGCAGGAGGCAACTTGTGAAACGAACCATTCTTGACAATTACCAAATGTGCCGCATACTGTTCCCAAATTCGGATCTGATTTTAATGCAGTTGCAGACGTGGTAGTCGCACCAGTACGATTGTCATCTACCAATAATAAAAAGATGGGTGGGGATGATGTGAATTGATTGTGTGTTCCATCGGACAATACCAACTGTAGTGGCTGCTGCAGTGATTGTTGTTGTGGTTGTAATAATTGAGTTCCATCGAGAGTAGTAGTACGACGAGTTGCCAATGTAATCCCCACAATGGCACCCTTGACTGCACCTTGTAGATTGATAAGTCCATCTGGTATGGTTGTTTCGGCATCGATTAATAATTGACTTGTATCCTCTCCTTGTGTTGCTTCTGCATTGCTGTTGGCAGTGTCAATGGTGTAGGTACGGAAATGGAGTGAGCCACGTTCTGTTCCAAAGGCGGTAGAGTACACTATATCCGAAGAGGAGGAGGAGGTGGTGGTGGTGGAGTAGGGAGAGGATAATGGACCATCGTCAAATGGATTGCTTGGGTCATTGGTAGAAGATTTGGTTGTGGTATTGTTAGACTTTCTTGAAATGTAGCCCGTGAGACAACGTGGTGAAGCGTTGGATCTTAGCACTAGTGATGGACCGAGAGAGGCTGACATGGTTGTATGGGTTGTGTCGCTGTTTATGATTGTAGTATTCCTTCAATTCAGTAGCATAGTACTGGAGTCGTCGACATGGTTCATATCTTATATTGTGGATGGCGTGGATTTTTATTTTGTGTGAAGCGATAGGGAAGGCGGGTGATTTTGATCCTTTGAAATCACACCCGCCGTCATTGTGGCTTTTCAGTTTCATCGGCATCTGCAAAAATTCAGGCACCCCACTGCTATTATCACTGTCGCTGCACGTTGTGCCCAACAAACAAACCATGAGCAGCGAAGCAGAAGTAGCCCCCTCCTCGTCCGGAGCAGCCATGCTCAATCAGCCCATTGTCATGGACTGTGGTACGGCCACTATTAAGGCTGGTTTTGCGGGGGGTACCAAACCAAAGGTGAGACATTACTTATAATTTTCGTGATTTGTTATATGATTGGATAACATTATCTCCTTATGCTAACACCCACTGGTTACAAATGACATCACCGTGCAGATCACAGTGGGCACCAAAGTAGGCCGAGCCAAACACCAAAGAGTAATGCCAGGGGGTGCCCTCGAAGGAGAAGAGCAACGAACCAGCGGTACTACTGGAAGTGGCAAAAAATCCACTAGTAGTGGAATCACATCCTACTTTGTCGGATCCAAATTAGACGAACACCGTGGAGCATTCCTACTCGAACATCCCATGTCCCGTGGGTCCGTCGTGGATGGGGGATGGGATGCCATGGAATTACTCTGGGAACACATTTATTCCAAATCCAATCTAAATGCCAAAATGGAAGAGCATCCGGTATTATTGACGGAGGCACCACACAATCCATCCACGCAGCGGGAGCAACTTGCCGAGATTTTCTTCGAGACATTTCGTGTCCCGGCATTGTTTGTCGCTCCTCCGGCAGTGTTGAGTTTGTATGCCTCGGGACGGACTACGGGAGTGGTTTTGGATGTGGGTGAGGGTGTCACGCATTGTATCCCCGTATATGAGGGGTATGCGTTACCACATTCCATTGTTCGAAGTGATTTGGGTGGGATTGATGTGACAAATCGATTGCAGTTGTTGTTACGTAAGAGTGGGTTGGCATTTTCTACCACTGCCGAAATGGATTTTGTAGCGAGGATGAAGGAGGAGGTTTGTTATGTGTCGAATGTTCCTACGAATGAAGAGAGTGATTATGACATGGGCGGGAATACTACTTCTACTACCAGTAGCGGCAGCACAAATACAGGAGCAGCAGCCAAGGCACAATATCAACTACCCGATGGACAAGTAGTTACCATTGCAAATGAACGTCATAGATCATCCGAGGTACTCTTCCAACCATCCCTCATTGGATCCGAAGAACGTCCCATACACGATGTACTAATGACATCCATCCTCCAATCCGACATGGACTTACGATCCACACTCTTCTCCAACATTGTCTTGTCGGGTGGATCCACACTCCTTCCTGGATTGGGTGATCGGTTGTTGTATGAGGTACGTCAACGTGCTCCGGAACGGACGAGGATACGAATTTCGGCTCCCCCGGAACGACGGGATTCGGCGTGGGTTGGTGGGAGTATTCTGGCGAGTTTGGCCACGTTTAAGAATATGTGGGTGGGGAGGAATGAGTATGAGGAGTATGGGAGTTCGATATTGCATCGTGGTTCGTTGTAAGATGTGTGTATGGTGTGAATTATTGAGGATAGATATGTGAGATGCAAGCTGTGAATGGAGTTTTGAGGTTTTGGTAGAAGTAGTGATCTCTACAGCTGGTGTCGGAATCTTCACACTGTAATTACATTTAAATATAACTGTCGAAAGAACAGAATGCAAATTGTACATGTTCAGACTCGTCAATATAATAATATTATTGTCAGATTATGTTATAAAAAAGTATCTTTTCCTCGCAACCAACCAACATATCTATTTAGGTGCGTGGATGATTATGATAATGCAAAGTAACATGATTCGGAAGACGCAAAAGTCTCCTCATCGACTCCTTCACCTTATTCACCATCCGAGCATTGCCACCCGATTTGGTCCACACCGAAAGGACATCCTCCCGATCCCTGCAGGATATCACTGCACCAGTTATTTCCCCATCGGGAATACCCACAAACTGTCCACCAAGTAATGCCAAAATAACCTCCTCCCAGTACCGTGCACCCAACAATCCCTTCTTGGGAAGACGGACTGTCCACTTCCCACCAGCCGAGTTGGCCGGATCCTCCCACGTTGGCTTGACCCCCTCACGAAAGAAATGATAATCGGTAGTAGAAGGCAACGCATCAGGTCGTACAATGTAATCGTAAATAGTCCAGAATTCTTCAATGGTACGTGCTGTCCCTATGAGTTTGACGGCATCGGTCCAATCGTCGTCTTCGCCTTTGTTGTGTCCCCGCTTGGAGCGGCGCATGTAGTAAAATGAATAGCCAGCTTGTAGTTGTGTTCCCTGAGATGAGAGAGAGAGAGAGAGAGAGGTAGATATTTGTAATTATTCAAGTCAGAAGAGCATAGGGTCGCATTGCAAGTGTTTAGACACAGTGTCGTCGCAAAGATACATCAGTCAGTTTGACCCGAAGATTTGTGAGGCGGTGGATCCATGAATCGTCGACAGCCACACATATCTTTGCTGTAAGCGCTTACCGTCGTCATTTTGGCACTCTTATATGAGTATAGCAAAGTTCCCTCTTCTTCTATGCGCAGTCTAATCAATTGGTTTCCCAACACTGTACGGTTGCTCTTCGTCTTCGTTTCTATGACTTCAGCTATTTATCTCGCATCTCGCCTCCATCCACCTCTTGCCTCTTGTGTCACAGGTGATTGTGACAGATTGAGATGTGCTCAATTAAACAATACACATGGTGTCAAAGAACGATGTCTCACATCTCACATCTCCATCTCAAAATGCAAAGTAGCCCGCTTAATTTACGCAACGAATATAAGCGGATATTCGCTTATATCCGCGAATATTCGCTTATATCCGCGAATATTCGCTTATATTCGCGAATATTCGCTTATATTCTTGCTGCTTATTATTTCCTCTACATAAATAAGTAGAGAGAGAGAGAGAAGGAGGTGATTGAGCAATGTCCAAAATGCTGCAAGTTGGTGTGAAGCGGCAAAAGCCGAGTTCGTCGGGAGATCGCTGTTGGCTGGTGTATCAGCAATGCCTGCAAAGTACTGATGTAGGAATCGGCACGAGAATGATGCCTCGTTTGATGTGTGGAGAGTGTTTCGAATCCATCACGGATGAGTTTGGTGTTGGTGTCCAAGTGGCAGGAGCAGGACCAGCGACAGTTGTTCCCTTACTTGATGTTATTGAAAGCCAAGGTACCATTACATGGTTACAAACTGGCCATAAACTGGCGGACCACATTGATGGAACCATCCTGGAAGCGTATAAATTGTACTGTGCCTGGGAATCTTGCGGCGCATTTCAAGCAATGTGCGACGAAACCATGAGAGTGATACACAATCGTATAAGTGAGACGACCCAGAGAGAAGGTATGAAATATGGCTATATTGGTCAAGAGCAAGCGCCGCCTTCTACTTACTGGGAAATGAGTCAAATCCCAAAAAAGGAAGGACGAAAGTGTGACTACGATGGATGTGCAAATGTTCATGGGAAGAGAGTGGCTCCGGAACCTGGACAGAGGAAAGGTAAAAAGACTCGCCTTCAAGAGTGCTTGGGTTGCTTTGACACCATGTATTGCAGTGAAGAATGTCAAAAGGCAGCATGGCCTGATCACAAGGCAGTCTGCAAAGAAGCGCAACGAAAGCGTAAGGAAAAGGAGGAGAAGGAAAAGGCTCAGCAAAAGATCGACGATGAAGAGAAGATGGCTGCTGCGTTGGCATCCTTCGTACCCTTGAGTATCACCCCTCAAGGTGGAGGAGGAGGAAAGAAGAAGAAGGGTAAGAAAGGAGGCGCTAAGAAGAAGAAGGGAAAGAAGTAGGAATGTATAATATATTCCAAGCAGAAGTGCTATACGATGCAAAATGCACTCATGCATTACATATTACCAAATATTATAAGACATAAATAAGAAATGACCAGTTTGATGCACTCAAATGTGTGACTACATCATCATCATGACATGTTGTTATCAGTCTAGTTTTGATGTATGTAGAAGTAAATGAGTTCTTGCGTCGTTTATTCATTCCCCACTTCAATTCAATCATATTCTGCACAAAACGAATCAATGAGTTCACCATACGTAGCACCATCCTCAAACAAGCCATGATGCGAACAACCCTTCATAGTTTTATACCTCAAAAACTTGGTATTAAACACACTTTTCCAAGGTTCAATACATTCCTCCGAGACAAAGTCATACTCCCCCCTCATAATCATCGAAGAAGGCATACGAGACGCATCCTCTTCCGGAGCAGTGGCAACATAGTCCTTAATGGCATCCGTTCCCCTCCATACAGTTCCGGCATTGGCATAGGCTTCTTTCAACTTGGGTGGCATTTCTGCCATGCGACATTGGTGATTGGTTCGAAATAATTCTTCTAATTCTGCATCGGTCAATTCTTCTTCTCCGTCATCTTTGGAATGTGTCGTTTTCAATTCATCTAACAATCGAACAAATTCCCCTTCTACCTGTGCCACATTGGACGGTGCCGATGATAAGATTGCCGATAAACACTGTGCATCGCCATCTTCATTACTTTTACTATTCGCCACACTCTTCATGTACTCAAATGCCAAAATCCCCCCATAACTCTGCCCATACAAATGAAACTTCCTTACCCCCAACTTTTTCAACAATACTTGTAAATCTTGGACCGAGTCTTGAATGGAATATTGGGATAGGTCGGTAGGTTGATCGGATTTCCCACACCCAAGTTGATCGTAGAACACGATGGATCGGTAGGGTATAACATCTTCGAGTGGGTAGAGGTAGTTGGATGGGATGGATGGACCTCCGTGCAAAGCTACGATTGGAGCGGCTTGTTGGGAGGATAGGTTCATGGGTCGGACGATACGGTAGGCGAGTTGGTGTTCGCTGCCGTCCGATCGAGATACTTGTACATATCCTTCATTTGTTGTGGAGGATGCATAAAGTAGGGAGGAGGAGGAGGAGGAAGATTTTATGTGAGAGGAGATTGTGGCGGATGGTAGTGGTGTATTGAATGCCGTGGCCACTGATCTAGAGAGACAGAGGCATGCCACCACAAGAAGGTAGCAGGCGAGGCCGCGGAGATGCGTCACCATTGTTCCCGCAGTGATGCACACAAGATTTAGGATTTTGAATTTTGATCTCTCCAGAAGACCACCACCTATTATGTGGGGGAAAATAAACTATGAATTCCTACGTGATGCTGTGTAGAAAGATGCGACACTTTGAATTGAAGGCTTCTCATAAAGCTCGCGTACCGCCATAATGTTGGTGCAGGTGCATGTCGAAAGCATTGCCCATAAACTTGATATAAACATCAAGAGACCTCAACGATACTGGGCCATAACCAACGCTATCAATCTCAACAGTACTCTCTCTATTTGCAAAAAGTACAGCAGCGATATGAAGAGACAGGCAGCTGTCAGCAAACGACGCACTCGCAGCAAGAGCAAGCAGACATCGCTACACGACTTTGATAGTTCATCGTCTTCCACCTCCTCCGACAATAATAGAACCACCCGATCCACAGCTACATCCAAACGAGCCGTAGAAAAGTCACGTCGGGCAGCCTATTCCTCACTCTCAGCAGAGTTGCCCAAGCGAGGAGGAGGCAAAAGTAGTTCAGATGATGGCAAGAAACAATCGGCACGGCGGCAAAGTGGTGGTGGTACTGGTACCATCAGTGACGGTACATCTTGTCAACCACAAGTGATCAAATCATCAGATAGTAGTAGTGCCACCTCCAAACGAGATGCCACTACCTGCTCTGATAAAATAGAAGCTACAAAACCATCCAAACGGACCAAACGAGAGTCTCAAAATGTGGATACAAGCAATGACAGTAGGAAGGGCAATGTGAACCAACCAAATAGAGGTGACATTGCACAACAACATGACGACAACAACCACAACAATGACCAAAGCAGCGATCAAGAAGAATCAATCGAAGTAGAAGTCACACCAGCAGCTAAAATCACTCAACTCCGACAAGTCACTATCGAACCCAAACCACTCCTCCTACACCAACAACCAACACGTCATGGTCATGACACTCATCGTCAAATCAGTACACCTCACTTCCACACCACCTGGAAAACACCCTACCACACCACAACCAAATCACCACCACTCCCACCAGGAGTGATTGATATAGACACCTTCCACCATCACTGCTGTACTCACTACTCTTCCATTTCCCACGGTGGGTATTCATGGGTCACCTCCTCACGACGATGTCATTGTGAGATTGATGCCAATCACAACTCTAGTGACTGTTACACTCAATCCTATATGGGACACTTACGGTCAAGAACGCTATAGTCAAACATTGAAAGATGAGTGGAAGACAGAACAATGGTGTCTTGACCGTATCACATCCGAACGTGCGGCACAAGTTCAACGTATGTTCCAAAAGTTGGAACCACGATGGGATGATACGAATCTACCACCCACCCTTCAGACACAGGTAAAGGTACATTTGGATTACATGTATCGACAACCTCATATTAATGTAGATATGCGGTCTATATTGATGGATTGGTTGGTTGAATTGGCAGAAGAGTACAAGTTATCAAGTGAAACGTTGTTTTTGAGTGGTATGTTGGTCGATCGGTGCCTGGCTGTGAGTTATGGTGTGGAGGGGTTTCGTGGGGGTGAGATGATGGTGCAGAAGGATCAGTTGCAGTGTGTTGGTTGGTGAGTGTGTGTGTGTATTGTTGTGTATGATTATATTGTTTGTAGTTGTCAATTGTCCATATGCATCTGCTAACACAAAGGGTGTTCTATTATATTATTTCACAGCGCATGTACCATGATCGCCGCCAAACTACTCGAAATCACCCCTCCAGGAGCCGATGAATTCGTCTACATCTCGGACAACTCCTACAAACGAAAAGACATTTTGGATATGGAAGCCAATATTGTCAACGCTCTTGGGTTCAACTTGAACTTTGTCACTCCGTATCATCACGTGCATCGGTTCCTTGCTGCCAGTCAGGCATGTAGTCCCTGTTCGTTATCGGATGGTCGTGCTGCCATGAGGTTGGGGAAGCATAATGCCACCAATAACATGATGGAATGTCTTGTCATGTACTTGTTGGACTTGTCCTTGTTGGATTACAAGTTTGTGAATAAGAAACCAAGTTTGGTGGCCGCTGCAGCTGTCTACCTTGCTCGGTGCACACTGGGCATCCGTGAGCCAAGCACTGCTACTGCTTCTGCAATGGCACCATCCTCACTCCACGATGAGTTTGAATCACCCTCGTTTCAACGTGATGTGGAAGGGTACTGGTCGAAAACATTAGAGTACTATACTGGATATGACATGTGGGCTTTGGAAGAATCTGTGAAACGATTACACAAGCTGCAAGAAGGAGCTGAGACGAGTCACTTGAGGAGTGTTTATAACAAACACAAGAAGCAAATGCACAATCATGTCGCGCTCAAGGTTGTCGTTAGGAAAGAAGACTTGGGGTTCCTCTAGAGAGAGACAATCCGACATTGGATGTTGGAATGATACTTGGTTAGTAGCTGGAACCTCTTGTTGGTTAGCAATTCGTGCTACTCTTTAGGATTGCTGGGATGATAAATAATAGTATTAGTCCAACTTCTTGGTAGAACAACCATCTTTTTTACTAGTTAAAACATGCAAACCTTTCATGACTGGCTTGGAGAGACCAACTGGTCCAATTTTCTAATGAAACATGTATGAAGCACTTCTTTTTTTATCCTAACTCCATGGTGTATTTTCGTCCTCTTCAAACCAACTGTTACACTGAATCTCGAATTCTTTCGACTCTCCTTTTACATTGTATTTATCTCTTCCATCCATAACCTTGTCCAAGTCTCTTGTAGGCTTCCAAAACATTTTTACTCGAGCATCCTCGACCTTTTCCGTTATCTCCCACAAACGATAAGCAACCTTATCCTCCAAGCTTTGCTCCTCGGATAGGAATTCTTGCGAGTCTCGAATGTAATATTTATCATCAATACTCTTTTCAAGCTTATCGGCAACAGGTTTTTTTGGACATATCTCTGGAATTTGAATTTCATCATTGCTATTGATGAAACTTTTGGGAAGGTATTTCTTAAATGGTGTTAGAGTTTTGATAGATTGACCACGTACCCATTGCTGTGTCGCAAGCAACATTCTTTTCGGTCTTTCAGTCTCTTCCTCATGTTTGTTTTCTAAGTATTCTGCAGTCTCTGGTGTTATAAATTCTGGCGATATATTTGGAGCACCATAATCGTCTTCATCATCGATATCTGGTTTGGCACAATAACACATGTTGCGTACTGAGGGTAAACCGGACCTACATCTTATACACTTGCAAAACAATTTCTGTCCAATTACCTCGTCAAACGTCTCCCGATCTACAAGAAAGATGAACCCAGCGAATATTGTTGCACTAAGAACTATTCCAAGAAATACGCTTAAGTATGGATGGCCGCTTGACGTGTTGGTGTAGTGTCCATAATAGGATGTGTAGGTATTCGATGATCGATTTGATGATGACAGCACTCGGCTTTCCGCCGCTTGGCATGCGCTGCCCAAGAGAAATAGCAGTATTTCTGCTTTTGATTGCAACATCCCAAGCTTTTTTGTTGCATGAATATGGATCATATCAGCCTACTTTCTTATCACATCACAGGCAAAGTTTCATGAACAAATCATTCTCCCCTAATGTTCTCTCAGGCACTTGGTGAGAAAGTGATGCACATGACATAAAGTTCTCGTAATTAGCGATCCATCCTCAATTCAAGACTTGAGATACTCTTTTCTTTGTATGTGCTTAGGCACCGTGGATGGACGCTGTACGAAGCGAGAAAGCTTCAGCGACGGATCTCGCGAAACGAGGAAACGCAAGATAGCTGATTGCTGACCTAACTGCAGCTCAAAAGGGCTCGCATGTCCTCGAGCTTGTAAATGTAGTAAAAGTAGCACATATCAACAGTGGCTCAACGCAATGCAATGTTTTCAATACAATCATCCATTCAAAACAGAGGGCTTGGCAGTAATGCATCTTTAGATGAGTCCCTTCCTACTCTTCCTGAAGGCAAAAGTTGCCCAGAAGATAAAGAAAACATGACTGGTGGAGACGCGCAGCAGTTTTGGTCCACCCTCTCCATCCATGCAGCATCAACTGTCATGGGAATCGGTGGAAACAATGAGTCCGCCTTAGCTGCTGCTGAAGCAGTATTAGAACATGGTGAAAAGAGTGCACGCGGTGGCACTTCTATCACCACTCAAGCGGTTCGGAATGCTGCCTCCAAGTCATCTATCGCCATATTGAAATGTGACGGTGAAGATTCTCGTGTGGCCTCTGCGGTTGCAGTTGCTGTTATTCAGAAAGGAACGGCACTACTACATGAAATGAATGGGCAAAAGTTAGATCAGGCGCAATCCTTCCAGAACATCTTAACAGAGAAAAGATCTGCTCACGACAACTCATCGCGGTCATGGTCACAGAGAAGTAAGAAGTCGGCTAGTTCTTCTAGAGGTAGAAAAAAGAATAATATGATCAATGATATGAAGAAGTTGAGAGGGTCAGAATCACAAGAGAATCGGCTGGATGACAATATCACAGTTAGCAGTAGTTCTACATTTGGGTTTAAGCAGTGGGACAAGTATGCCACTGAAAAGGAATCTCCAAGTGAAAGAAACAGGAAACCACCTTCACGCAACTCACCTATACCCAGCTCCTCATCGACTGTAAATTCTAGCGTGAAGGACAAGTACAAGATCTTGGACGAATGGACGAGCGCAGAACCGTCATATTCAAGTGCTTTGGCATCTCAATACAGCACTGACCAAAGTACTATTGCGACCGAATCTTACCACAAGCTGGGAAAATATTCATCGCTTCGTAACAAAGAAGAGGACTTGCAAATACCAAAATTCTTTAGCACGACCGGTGGATCGTTGAGCTCATACAATTTCACAAAGAAAGTAGATTCTCTTGCAGTGATGGGTGCGGGCTCTTCCGATATTAGTAGCATGAGGAGGAAAGAAGAAGAGTTGGAGCGGAAACATGCTGAGTTTTCTGCCGCAGCAGAAGCTTTAGAGAAGAAAATTGCGTTGGCTGTCGCAGCTCTAGAAGAGTCAGGGGCATCAGCAACACCCAAGCTCAAGCCTGCTAATGAAGATTCCGCCAACCTACAGACGCCCAGGGTGTCAAACCGAGGCGGTGCATCAAAGACTCCATGGATGCCAAACAGTGGCGGCGCATCTACGAAGGCAGATACATCGTTACAGGAGCTGACCATAACGACGAATGCTGACGATAGCAACATAGATGATGATCTGACAACATCGACTGGTAAACAATCGCGAGGTGGATCAGTCTCGGGATCGGCATCAAAACTTTTTCGTATTGCCGAAGATACGACCGAACACGCAAAGGATGATACTGTGGGAACCTCTGATAACAGACTTCCAAATCTTCCTAATTCTACTGATGTTGTATCCGATCAAAAGGAAGGAGACGAAGATAAACATGAGAAGGAGGAGGAGGATGAGGAGGAGGAGGAGATTATTGAAGATGAGGAGGGCGGAAAGGAGTCAATTGAAGTTTACCTAGGCAAAAAGTCCCTCAAAGACAAGGTCAAAGGATTCTTTAATAAAAAGAAAAGAGTCACTTGGGCTGCAACAAATGCCTTCAAAACAATTCCTGCAAGAAACAATTCAGGATTGAGTCTGGCAAGTCGGGGATTGCTTCGTAAAAAGCGCGGGTTAAAACGGCGTGGGTCAAAGCGGCGAGGGTTAATGCAGCGGTTTGGCCGCAGCCGCAGCACGGAGGAAGGCTCTACAGGAGGAAGTCGTGTGAAGGATCCCGACGTGCCTGAAAAAGATGCACCAGCTACGTTAAAGGATGTAGATGTGAGGGTTGTCACATTTAATGATGAAGCACTAACCACTGAAGCTGAAATGGAAGATCTGACGGACGAAATCCACTCTATGCTCAGTCGCTCTGGATTCAGCGGCCCCGAATCCCAATCTGAAGCCAGTAGCAAGTCGGATCCGAAAAAATCCTCCGCCTCCATCTCCATTGCTAATCCCATTACACGATTTCTTGATCAAGCATTTTACTTTCAACCGGAACATAGCATCGATGAAGAGACTACTGCTACATTTAGCACAAACAATTCTTCCGAGGCTCAATCCAGCGTAGAAGCGATATTGGAGGCTGTTGATGATGATATCTCAAGAATAACAGGCGATACAGGCAACTACTCGTCGTCATGGAAATCGAGTTCAGGATCAAACTTAGGGCTCCGTTTCGCATAAATTGTAAAGAACACCAAGATTGTAACAGAAGAATTATTTCTTATTAGCAGTTATTATCATTCGTCGTACCATCGTTTCTGCAAGTATAGCAGCATAGCTTAGCGTCGTTTCATTCCCTATCATTTGTCTTTAGGCAGACCCAAACTTTCATGTGTGTGGCCTGGAGGAAGAGCAAAGCCATCAACACTACATACAGTGCGATAAAGAGTAAATGTGGAGTATGAATTTAGCATGAATATGAAATTGAACTCATGGACATTGTGAAACACAATTGAAGAATTGACTTACGCCTCAGAAAACCTGACGACAAGATTCTGCGGTTGAATCTCTGCGTTTTTTGCAACTTCGTTGTTTGTGATAGCTTTGATAATCGCAGATGCTACTTCCTTTCGCACCTTATCGTTGCGGCATGCCTGAGTAGTTGATGGAAATAAAGGAACCAAGAAGTTTAGTTAACAAGTCAAACACACGAGCGAGATACCGCGGCTGGCAGAAAAGATACACATACCTTCGGCAGCCATGTTACATGGACAAAGGGCATATTATACTGTGATTCTTCAGTCTATTGCTGGGCAGGGAGGTGATGCCACCTTGATGCAGGTTTTAGTGGTGCAATGCCTGGGATTGGTGTTGAGTAGTGAAGTAGGACTTCTACATTGTCGAAGGCTTTTGTATCTTTTCGCCTGTTGCACTCAGCAAATTCGTCGACGGACCGCTCGTTGCGACGATCGACAAGGAAAGATGACGTCAAGCTGAGCGAGAGCGCAGCTTGCAGTGATCTCATTCCTGGAAGGGCTCCATCCAACTTCTCTTCCATGTAGCTGTCACTTACATCTCTAACGAGTTTTGCAATTGTGTAGTAGTCTTTGTCCCAAGAGTCAAACTTATTGTTAGCAATTCGTGCCTCTAACGCCTCAAATCCGTTGTACTTTCCCATTAGAAACTTGATACTAGGAGGAAGCACAGGTTTGTTGTTAGCTAATGCCCACCGTACATTCCGCTCGATAATTGATCTCGACTCCTTCTGAAGTGTTTTAATCCCTCTTGACTGCAGCCAAAGTATTAGACACAATCGCGGTTGTGCTTCAAGTGGAACCTTTTCAAAGTCAAGGCGGGCAAATGTTGGAAGCGGCTCACTTGTTGCAACAGTTGCATTATCAGCAGCAGAAAAAGAGCCAACCATCCAGATGCCTTTACTTGCCATCCAAGAAATAACTGCTGCATGATCGGCTGCGGTAGGATGCGCCTTTTTCATTCTACTTGCAATTGCTTGTTCCACCTCTTCTTCTTCAAAGTTAAGGGGTGCAGCATCATCTTGCAGTTGCAACACATCACACAAAAACTTATCATACTCTTCCCCACCTTTGTTGCGATCACCTTGCCTACGCAACTTCTCTCTATTCTTTATTGGCGGCGCTTTCCCGTCAAATACGTAGCAGGGTATTACTCCTGCATCAATCACCAGGTCGTGAAACTCTTGCACGTAGTCTAATATATCCGGAGATGCATAAGTTGGTTCGTTTGTTGAAGTCAGTTTCGTCAGCTCCTTGCCGTTTACCTTGTTCAATATGATTGCAGCATCGAAGGCAACTCTTTTCCCTTTCAAAATAGATAATGCTTGGTGTGGTTTGCTGCTAAAGCCACCCAAAGCATGCACCCAGAGGTGACGGACTGTCATCGGCGTGGAATAAATTAATTATCACGCACCGTCAGCTTTATGACGATACGTAAATAAAACCGCTGCAAACGTAACAAATCGGCGGCCACCGTTGAATTCTACGGAAAATTCTGTAGGGGACAGTATGTTATCAAGTTATTATGCGTTGTGTGTGCCCTATGGTATGGTTGGTAGTATGATACTACGGGAGGGCGGATCTTTTGTGGCTACGGTGGTGGAGAGCAAAAAGTTGAGATCGTCGGAACCAAAAAAAAACGGGGGACAGGCTTTACGTAGGGATTCTCACGGTTCATGGCAATCCTTCCTAACAAAGAGAATACTGCATTATTATAATTGTTAACAAAGAGAATACTGCATTATTATAATAGCATCTTATCCTCCAAGAGCCCTTCAGTTGCTCATGACTGCGATATCATGGAATCGCGATGCGGTTGCACCAATTACTCCAAGCGAGCAGATGAGTCCTCACATCGATCAAATACACAGCCATGATTGGAATAGCGACACACAACCATTTTACGCTCGAGCATCGTTCACGAAAATGTGCGCCCCTGCGCTTTTATACTCCATTCTATTCAATGGTCTGCTGCGTGTCCTTAGCTATGTTCCCTTCAACTCATTGCTACGCATCAATCCTTCAATGTTGCACTCAGAAGATTGTTTCATGATAACAAAGTCGTTACCACAGCCTATCGCCATCATCACAGGTAGCAACACTGGCGTAGGGTTCGAGACTTCAAAGGGCCTTGTCCAACGAGGATATCATGTAATCTTAGCGTGTCGCTCTCGACAAAAGGGTTTGGATGCTGTAGAGAAAATCAACGCTTGTTGTGGGGTAGGAGCAGATTCAAATACGGTCGGAAAAGCATCATTCTTGCAGCCATTGGATTTGGCCAGCTTTGCTTCCATAAGATCATTTTGTGAAGCTTTTTCCGAGAGGTACGACTCTCTCAATATATTGGTCAACAACGCCGGCATTAATTCTCAGGGAGATGTCACGGAAGATGGATTAGAAATTTGCTTCCAATCAAATTTTGTTGGGCACTTTTTGTTGACCAAACTTTTGATTCCATCTTTGGTAAAGACCAAGAACGCTTACAGAAATGATGAATTCAAAGATGAGGCTGGCCGTATAGTCAACTTGTCATCCGTCACACATCACTTTGCTCCAAGTAATGAACGAACACATCCTAGCTCGGATGTATCTGAGAACAATGGCATACATGACAAACATTTTTGGCTGGGATCTGCAACGCCAGGAGTATCAACTGCAACGTATAGGGAATCAAAGCTAGCATCGATTCTTTTTACAATTGAGTTGAATAAGAGGTATGGAGAAAAGGGAATTCGATCGATCGCAGTCAATCCTGGCTCAGTTTCAAGTGATATATGGCGAAATGAAAGCGCATTGACACAGAAACTGTATAGTATGGTGTATCTAACACCTGAGCAAGGTTCGAGCACTTCAATTGCTGGCTCAGTCGGTAACCTTCCTATCGATGCAATCTATTTGCAGCCTTACTGGCAGCCTAGTATTAGGAGGAAAATGCACTCTACAAACCAGTCGTTCCAAAGAAATTACCCTCTTCCTTTTCCTTTATTTGAGATGCTGGGACCATACATTAGTTTTTCTGTGACTGTTCCGAGGCTACCTGCAGATGGATGTGGAGGCTACAAGAGCTCGGGACAGCTGTGGGATGTTTGCGAGAACTTGACTGCAGCTGCAGATTGATCAATATTGCTCCCCCATGCTCTGAACCTATTTCATGCAACTCTCGTGAAATCAAAACATGCACAACGTATAAATTTAAGGACTACACGTCTAACAGCATATCCCTAGTGAGTTTTGAGATTGAGTATTCAATCTCATCCAGGATTAGATTGAATATTCAATCTCATCCATCGCCAGAAGCCGTTATCGCGTGTTTTTGTCGCGGTAAGAAATTGGCGGGAGGGTTGGACTGGGCCGGCCGACTCTCAGATTGCTGCGGTAGCTCTTTTATGTGCATGCACGTGGCGTGAGCTACAAATACTAATTTTCAGGCAGATGAGATTGAATATTCAATCTCATCCACAAAAATAGCCCCCCAAAAACTCACTAGGGATAGAGGTCTCGCCGCTCGCCGGGCTGGGCTCAAGCACCAAAGTGGTGTCTGAACGACATTTACAGACTGTAACTCCAGTCATAAATTCAAAATCTAAACTCGATTTTAGCTTTCTTCAATGACACTGGTACCATGAATGATGCATGCAGCACAATCCTCAATCAATATACGCTGAACACGCGTTCAACGCTATGACCATACCTCTCTAGACAATACTTAGCTCACGCTTGCAAAGAAGATGAGCAAGGTGGAGCGGAACTCGTTGTCCTCGTCGTTGCCACTTGATGGACGCAGCGGCGGCGACGCACCATCGATTGGTGGAGAGGCTGATCGTCGGCGTAAAAAGAAAAATAAAAAAAGCTACGGATGGCGGAACGTAAAACATTTATTAGACGACAACAATGGCAGCCGTCGCTCCAAGAAAAAGTCAAAGAAGAAAAAGTCCCAGCGGAGTAGTGAGGTGCAGCAGCAGCGACGCAGCAAGAGCAGAATCGATGATTACACGACACAAGATAGCGAAAGTAGCGGCGGCGAACCATATGACTTAATGGCAATCCCATCAATGATTGCACCCCCTTCTGTGGGGGCATCTGAAGGGAAGCGATCGAAACATCAATCTAAATATGATCATCCAGTAGCGAGGCAGCGAAAAGTTTCGAAAAAACGAAAAGATAGTGACAGTAGCGACGATGATCATTTCATTGGTGGTGGTAGACCAAAAAAGTCACTGAGAGAGGATGACTTAATGGCAATACCTTCAATGATTGCGCCTCCAAAACCATCTCCAAAGCGCAGATCGGATATTCCTCAACAAAGGCCAGTGCCCAAACCTTCTCCCTTGCCAAAGCATCCGGGCAGGAGAGCGAGGAGTTTTATGTCTCCCCGAGATAGGCGGCTGGCGGCAGGTAAAAATAGACGACGCCAACAACAGCAGCAACAAAATAATACTGTCGCGGCTTCTCCAATGAGAAATATGTATCAACAGCAGTCGCAAAGAATGAATCATGTGCCAGTAGATACAACTACGGCATCTACAACGTCAATTCATGAAGAATCGCAACCTTGGATAGCTTCTCCGCTGCAACATTATTTACCTCACGCGAATATCGGTGCACCGTTCAGAACACCACAATATTCAGCTAGCATGGACTTCAATGACGCACCATTGCAGTATGCAGGTAGTGATGTGACTAGTTTAGAAGGAATTGGGGATCATCAGAGCAGTGGTATATACAGACGAAGCCAACAGCAACAACAACAACAAAATAATACTGTCGCGTCTTCTTCAGTGAGAAACATACATCAACAGTCGCAAAGAATGAATCATGTGCCAGTGGATACAATAATGACATTTCCATCAACAATTCATAAAGAATCGCAATCTTGGACAGCTTCTCCGCTGCAACATTATTTACCTCACGCGAATATCAGTGCACCTTTCAAAACACCACAATATTCAGCTAGCGTAGACTTCAATAACGTGCAGTATGCAACGAGTGATGTGACTAGTTTAGAAGGAATGGGTAATTATCAGAGCAGTGAAATTTTTCCCCCGTTGTCTCCTGAAAAATCTTTATTCAGTCAAGTCACCGAAGCATCGGAGTCACCTCCCAAATCTCTATTCAGTCATTGGCTGCCACCACCATTGCACAAGAATGGAAAGTATAGTTCCTCTGACGAAGATGACTCCACATTAGAAGGCTTATCAACAATGTATTCTTCGATGATCCCATCAGATTCGGGTTTGCCAGCAACACAGGTACAAACAATAAATGCGGATGATGTAGAGTTTCACGGAACACCATTTAATGATCAGACAAAATCTCCGGATACAAAATTGTCAAATTCAGTTGATCTTGTTAGCAGATGCCCAGAATCACCAATGACTCCCCATGATCAATCTGTATATGGTCATCTTCATAAAAACTTGACAGAAAGAAATGTCGCGCCTTCGAGAACAATAGATAATGACAATGAGTTTCCAGATCTCCCAATCAGTTCTACAATAGTTCAGGATGAAGTAGTGGCAAAGCCTGGATCCGAATCTGCAGTGCCGTATCCTCCGCAAGACACGTTACCAACAAATCTAGAAGGTAAACAGAGAAAGCCATCCACGATTAAGAAGACGAAGCTTAAATCTGCCGTTTCACGACAACATCCACGCAAAAAATTGGATTTCAATGATTTGGATGCGGGTTCATCCGAATTAGCTGATGACAGTTCCAAAGTGGACTCCAACAGACAAAGTAGTTCCACGGAAAGTACTGTCGAGCCTGGAAAGCGGAGATGGAAGTTTGAGGAGCTAATGGAATCCAAAGATGAGGATAATGCTAGTGACATGGGCCCTTCTGCTGAGTTGAATAACAGTTCCTTCTCTATGTCTTCGAATAAAAGTGATCAGATGGAAAAGCTGAACAAACAGGATAACTTTAGTGAAAAGAGGAAATGGAAGTTTGAAGAGCTATTAGCATCACCCGACGATGGACTAAGTAATCATGCTAGCTCTGACGATGAGCTCAATAAGATCCATGTGCCGTCTGAATCTGATTACTCAGTTCTTGCCGAAGATGGAAAGCGGGATGATGATAATGATCTCGATACACCTGGCAAAAGGAAATGGAAGTTTGAAGAAATATTAGCTTCGAATGATGATCATGCAGGCAGTGATGGGGCGGATCCTTTCGTTTCGCTAATCGAGAACAGTGCCCATCAAGAATCACTCAATTATAGTGCCACTAAAGATGTGAAGCGGGATGATGATAATGATCTCGATACACCTGGCAAAAGGAAATGGAAGTTTGAAGAAATATTAGCTTCGAATGATGATCATGCAGGCAGTGATGGGGCGGATCCTTTCGTTTCGCTAATCGAGAACAGTGCCCATCAAGAATCACTCAATTATAGTGCCGAAGATGGAAAGCGGGATGATGATAATGATCTCGATACACCTGGCAAAAGGAAATGGAAGTTTGAAGAAATATTAGCTTCGAATGATGATCATGCAGGCAGTGATGGGGCGGATCCTTTCGTTTCGCTAATCGAGAACAGTGCCCATCAAGAATCACTCAATTATAGTGCCGAAGATGTGAAGCAGGATGATGATAATGATCTCGATACACCTGGCAAAAGGAAATGGAGGTTTGAAGAAATATTAGCTTCGAATGATGATCATGCAGGCAGTGATGGGGCGGATCCTTTCGTTTCGCTAATCGATAACAATGCCCATCAAGAATCACTCAATTATAGTGCCGAAGATGTGAAGCAGGATGATGATAATGATCTCGATACACCTGGCAAAAGGAAATGGAAGTTTGAAGAAATATTAGCTTCGAATGATGATCATGCAGGCAGTGATGGGGCGGATCCTTTCGTTTCGCTAATCGAGAACAGTGCCCATCAAGAATCACTCAATTATAGTGCCGAAGATGTGAAGCAGGATGATGATAATGATCTCGATACACCTGGCAAAAGGAAATGGAGGTTTGAAGAAATATTAGCATCAAATGATGCAGGCAGTAATGGAACGGATCCTTTCGTTTCGCTAATTGATGACAGTGCCCATCAAGAATCGACTGATACCTACAACAGCGATAATATTGTTGAAACTGAAACACTGGGTGGAAGAAAATGGAAGTTTGAAGAACTGCTGGCATCGAATGACGATAGAGAATCGTCTCTTTTCATTGGGACTGATAATGAAGCGCAACAATCTGATTCGGATGACAGCATCCTTAACATTGTTTTAGACAAACAAAACAATCAAAAGAGTCCTATTGCTGCATCAGAAAAGAGACGATGGAAGTTTGAGGATCTTCTTGCTTCAAATGAGAATGACGAAGAAAGTAGTAGTGCAAGGCTCTCTAAAGCGTTTGTTGGGAGTCAACCGATCCACAACGAAGAGATAGAATCCATTCAGTCTCAATCAGCAATAATTGACGAGGCTAAGCTGCACGATATTATCACCATCTTTCAAAGCCATGTTCGAGGCGCAATTGTTCGAAAATCTTATCATCAATGTCACAGCGCTGCTCTCACAATACAAATGTGTGTCCGAACTCACAACTTAAAGAAAGTACGTCGATGGGAAGAAGCAATTGTGAAATGGTCAAATGATTTACCAGCCGCGGAGGTAGATCGTATCCAAAAGTATTTTCTGGCCTGTAATGGAAATGTTCGACTCAATCTGCAGCAAAGACAGAATTATTTGGATTACCATTCTTCTATTATTGGTATGCTGAATTCCAGAATATCAGAAATGAATGCACTTCGCCGATATGAACAATATCACCGTTTTCTGAGGTCAGTGGTTCAGATGCAAGCAAACGTACGTGCTCGCCAACCTCGAAAACCTCTTACGACTATTGACGATAATAAATCACAAGAAATAGGAGGTAAATTACCTCAAATTGAGAGGTATGCTAAGATGAAAGTTGGGTTCATTCTGCTACAAGCGAGATATCGAGGTGTGTTGTGTCGAAAGAATTACAAATCAAATGATTTGGTGACGGATCAAATAGAGCGATATTCACAGGCACACGCGGCTTTGGTGTCGTTTCAGGCATTGTTTCGGGGAGCATTATGTCGAAAGAGACTGAGCTCTTTGCATTCGGCTGCTATTCTTTTGCAACATTATATTCGCGCCATGCTCCAACGGAGGCGATATCGTTTACTATTGTCAGGACTGATGGCTTTTCAAGCTACAGTGCGCGGAGTACTAGAAAGAAAGACGAGTGACATACTCAAAAAATCAGTTGTTTCTGTGCAGTCTCGTATTCGTTCTTTTACTATGAGGAGCCGTTATCTTAAAGCAAGAGCTTGCATTATACTCATACAGAAGACTTTCCGCGGGATGCAAGCCATGAAACGTATGAGGCGCTTACACTTCGGTGCGTCATCAATCCAATCTGTCGCTCGAGCATTTGTGGTTAGAAGGAAGTATGCCAACTTAAGACGCGGAGTCATATCGTTCCAAGCGCTAGTGCGTGGACTGCATGCTAGGAATACAGCCGCCATCGCAATATCCGCATTGATGAACATTCAGTGTCATCTGCGGACATTTATTCAGAAGAAGAAATACAATAAAATGAGGATGGCCGCAATTTTGGTTCAATCAAAAATACGTGCCTTTAAACAACAGACGCAGTTTAGGACTATTGTTGCGGCTACTCTATGCATTCAATCATTTGTCCGTGGCTTGTTGGTGCGTAAGTATGTTAATGATCTACGCGAAGAAAATTCAGCAGTAACCAAGATACAAAGTGTATTCCGAATGCATCAGTGTGTGATTGATCTGCTGCGAAAGAAGGAAGAGCATCGTATAGCTTCAGCTAGGAGGGAAGCGGCTGCTGCTGTACGAGTACAATCAGCAGTGAGGATGTGGGCAATTGTTGAACGCGTCACATTGGTTGATGGTCAAATGTATCGAAACGAGATGTCGCAAGTGGTAGAAGAGATAGAAGTAGCTAGACGGTGTGATGCAGCAGATGTCATCCAGTCCATCGCTAGTTCATTGCAATTTCAGAGAGAGTTGGCTTCGTTGAGAGATACTTCTGCCAGGGCCGATATGGCCAGGCGCTCAGCTGCGGCAGTCGTTATTCAATCTTTCAGGCGGTCAGTAGTTTGTCAGCGCGTGTTAGAGGACATGAAGATTCGACATAAAGAACAAATCGTAAAGAGAATGGCTGCAGCTACCACTATTCAGTCAAAGGTGCGATCACTTCATTGCAAAGAGGAGCTGTCACAAAGAAGATTACAAGCTTCTAAGAGGAGCGATGCTGCAACAAAGCTGCAATCACATTGGCGTTCTTTCACTTGCAGGAAGGAGCTGTCTAATGATCTACGCGAAGAATATTCAGCAGTAACCAAGATACAAAGTGTATTCCGAATGCATCAATGTGTGCATGATCTACTGCGAAAGAAGGAAGGGCATCGTATAGCTTCAGCTAGGAGGGAAGCGGCTGCTGCTGTACGAGTACAATCAGCAGTGAGGATGTGGATGTGTCGACACGTGATGTCGCAAATGGTAGAAGAGAGGGACGAAGCTAGACGTTTTGATGCAGCAGTTGTCATCCAATCCATCACTCGGTCATTGCGATGTCAGAGAGAGTTGGCTTCGTTGAAAGAAGCTTCTGCCAGGGCCGATTTGGCCAGGCTCTCAGCCGCGGTAGTCGTTATTCAATCTTTCAGGCGGTCAGTAGTTTGTCAGCGCATGTTAGAGGACATGAAGATTCGACATAAAGAACAAATCGTAATGAGAATGGCTGCAGCTACCACTATTCAGTCAAAGGTGCGGTCACTTCATTGCAAAAAGGAGCTGTCACAAAGAAGATTACAAGCTTCTAAGAGGAGCGATGCTGCAACAAAGCTGCAATCACATTGGCGTTCTTTCGCTTGCAGGAAGGAGCTGTGTAATGATCTACGCGAAGAATATTCGGCAGTAACCAAGATACAAAGTGTATTCCGAATGCATCAATGTGTGCATGATCTACTGCGAAAGAAGGAAGAGCATCGTATAGCTTCAGCTAGGAGGGAAGCGGCTGCTGCTGTACGAGTACAATCAGCAGTGAGGATGTGGATGTGTCGACACGTGATGTCGCAAATGGTAGAAGAGAGGGACGAAGCTAGACGTTTTGATGCAGCAGTTGTCATCCAATCTATCACTCGGTCATTGCGATGTCAGAGAGAGTTGGCTTCGTTGAAAGAAGCTTCTGCCAGGGCCGATTTGGCCAGGCTCTCAGCCGCGGTAGTCGTTATTCAATCTTTCAGGCGGTCAGTAGTTTGTCAGCGCATGTTAGAGGACATGAAGATTCGACATAAAGAACAAATCGTAAAGAGAATGGCTGCAGCTACCACTATTCAGTCAAAGGTGCGGTCACTTCATTGCAAAAAGGAGCTGTCACAAAGAAGATTACAAGCTTCTAAGAGGAGCGATGCTGCAACAAAGCTGCAATCACATTGGCGTTCTTTCGCTTGCAGGAAGGAGCTATCGCTTGCATCCAGACATGCTGCAACGATTCAGCGCTGTTACAACCGGTACAGGATGACATCGGGCATCAAGTCGGCTGAGCGGATGAAGATGGCGTATGCTAATGATCTACGCGAAGAATATTCGGCAGTAACCAAGATACAAAGTGTATTCCGAATGCATCAGTGTGTGATTGATCTACTGCGAAAGAAGGAAGAGCATCGTATAGCTTCAGCTAGGAGGGAAGCGGCTGCTGCTGTACGAGTACAATCAGCAGTGAGGATGTGGATGTGTCGACACTTGATGTCGCAAATGGTAGAAGAGAGGGACGAAGCTAGACGTTTTGATGCAGCAGTTGTCATCCAATCTATCACTCGGTCATTGCGATGTCAGAGAGAGTTGGCTTCGTTGAAAGAAGCTTCTGCCAGGGCCGATTTGGCCAGGCTCTCAGCCGCGGTAGTCGTTATTCAATCTTTCAGGCGGTCAGTAGTTTGTCAGCGCATGTTAGAGGACATGAAGATTCGACATAAAGAACAAATCGTAAAGAGAATGGCTGCAGCTACCACTATTCAGTCAAAGGTGCGGTCACTTCATTGCAAAAAGGAGCTGTCACAAAGAAGATTACAAGCTTCTAAGAGGAGCGATGCTGCAACAAAGCTGCAATCACATTGGCGTTCTTTCGCTTGCAGGAAGGAGCTATCGCTTGCATCCAGACATGCTGCAACGATTCAGCGCTGTTACAACCGGTACAGGATGACATCGGGCATCAAGTCGGCTGAGCGGATGAAGATGGCGTATGCTAATGATCTACGCGAAGAATATTCGGCAGTAACCAAGATACAAAGTGTATTCCGAATGCATCAGTGTGTGATTGATCTACTGCGAAAGAAGGAAGGGCATCGTATAGCTTCAGCTAGGAGGGAAGCGGCTGCTGCTGTACGAGTACAATCAGCAGTGAGGATGTGGATGTGTCGACACGTGATGTCGCAAATGGTAGAAGAGATAGAAGTAGCTAAACGTTTTGATGCAGCAGTTGTCATCCAGTCCATCGCTCGGTCATTGCGATGTCAGAGAGAGTTGGCTTCGTTGAAGGATGCTGTTGCCAGGGCCGATTTGGCCAGGCTCTCAGCCGCGGTAGTCGTTATTCAATCTTTCAGGCGGTCAGTAGTTTGTCAGCGCATGTTAGAGGACATGAAGATTCGACATAAAGAACAAATCGTAAAGAGAATGGCTGCAGCTACCACTATTCAGTCAAAGGTGCGGTCACTTCATTGCAAAAAGGAGCTGTCACAAAGAAGATTACAAGCTTCTAAGAGGAGCGATGCTGCAACAAAGCTGCAATCACATTGGCGTTCTTTCGCTTGCAGTAAGGAGCTATCGCTTGCATCCAGACATGCTGCAACGATTCAGCGCTGTTACAACCGGTACAGGATGACATCGGGCATCAAGTCGGCTGAGCGGATGAAGATGGCGTATGCTAATGATCTACGCGAAGAATATTCGGCAGTAACCAAGATACAAAGTGTATTCCGAATGCATCAGTGTGTGATTGATCTACTGCGAAAGAAGGAAGAGCATCGTATAGCTTCAGCTAGGAGGGAAGCGGCTGCTGCTGTACGAGTACAATCAGCAGTGAGGATGTGGATGTGTCGACACGTGATGTCGCAAATGGTAGTAGAGATAGAAGTAGCTAAACGTTTTGATGCAGCAGTTGTCATCCAGTCCATCGCTCGGTCATTGCGATGTCAGAGAGAGTTGGCTTCGTTGAAGGATGCTGTTGCCAGGGCCGATTTGGCCAGGCTCTCAGCCGCGGTAGTCGTTATTCAATCTTTCAGGCGGTCAGTAGTTTGTCAGCGCATGTTAGAGGACATGAAGATTCGACATAAAGAACAAATCGTAAAGAGAATGGCTGCAGCTACCACTATTCAGTCAAAGGTGCGGTCACTTCATTGCAAAAAGGAGCTGTCACAAAGAAGATTACAAGCTTCTAAGAGGAGCGATGCTGCAACAAAGCTGCAATCACATTGGCGTTCTTTCGCTTGCAGGAAGGAGCTATCGCTTGCATCCAGACATGCTGCAACGATTCAGCGCTGTTACAACCGGTACAGGATGACATCGGGCATCAAGTCGGCTGAGCGGATGAAGATGGCGTATGCTAATGATCTACGCGAAGAATATTCGGCAGTAACCAAGATACAAAGTGTATTCCGAATGCATCAGTGTGTGATTGATCTACTGCGAAAGAAGGAAGAGCATCGTATAGTTTCAGCTAGGAGGGAAGCGGCTGCTGCTGTACGAGTACAATCAGCAGTGAGGATGTGGATGTGTCGACACGTGATGTCGCAAATGGTAGTAGAGATAGAAGTAGCTAAACGTTTTGATGCAGCAGTTGTCATCCAGTCCATCGCTCGGTCATTGCGATGTCAGAGAGAGTTGGCTTCGTTGAAGGAAGCTGTTGCCAGGGCCAATTTGGCCAGGCTCTCAGCCGCGGTAGTCGTTATTCAATCTTTCAGGCGGTCAGTAGTTTGTCAGCGCATGTTAGAGGACATGAAGATTCGACATAAAGAACAAATCGTAAAGAGAATGGCTGCAGCTACCACTATTCAGTCAAAGGTGCGGTCACTTCATTGCAAAAAGGAGCTGTCACAAAGAAGATTACAAGCTTCTAAGAGGAGCGATGCTGCAACGAAGCTGCAATCACATTGGCGTTCTTTCGCTTGCAGGAAGGAGCTATCGCTTGCATCCAGACATGCTGCAACGATTCAGCGCTGTTACAACCGGTACAGGATGACATCGGGCATCAAGTCGGCTGAGCGGATGAAGATGGCGTATGCTAATGATCTACGCGAAGAATATTCGGCAGTAAACAAGATACAAAGTGTATTCCGAATGCATCAGTGTGTGATTGATCTACTGCGAAAGAAGGAAGGGCATCGTATAGCTTCAGCTAGGAGGGAAGCGGCTGCTGCTGTACGAGTACAATCAGCAGTGAGGATGTGGATGTGTCGACACGTGATGTCGCAAATGGTAGAAGAGATAGAAGTAGCTAAACGTTTTGATGCAGCAGTTGTCATCCAGTCCATCGCTCGGTCATTGCGATGTCAGAGAGAGTTGGCTTCGTTGAAGGATGCTGTTGCCAGGGCCGATTTGGCCAGGCTCTCAGCCGCGGTAGTCGTTATTCAATCTTTCAGGCGGTCAGTAGTTTGTCAGCGCATGTTAGAGGACATGAAGATTCGACATAAAGAACAAATCGTAAAGAGAATGGCTGCAGCTACCACTATTCAGTCAAAGGTGCGGTCACTTCATTGCAAAAAGGAGCTGTCACAAAGAAGATTACAAGCTTCTAAGAGGAGCGATGCTGCAACGAAGCTGCAATCACATTGGCGTTCTTTCGCTTGCAGGAAGGAGCTATCGCTTGCATCCAGACATGCTGCAACGATTCAGCGCTGTTACAACCGGTACAGGATGACATCGGGCATCAAGTCGGCTGAGCGGATGAAGATGGCGTATGCTAATGATCTACGCGAAGAATATTCGGCAGTAAACAAGATACAAAGTGTATTCCGAATGCATCAGTGTGTGATTGATCTACTGCGAAAGAAGGAAGGGCATCGTATAGCTTCAGCTAGGAGGGAAGCGGCTGCTGCTGTACGAGTACAATCAGCAGTGAGGATGTGGATGTGTCGACACGTGATGTCGCAAATGGTAGAAGAGATAGAAGTAGCTAAACGTTTTGATGCAGCAGTTGTCATCCAGTCCATCGCTCGGTCATTGCGATGTCAGAGAGAGTTGGCTTCGTTGAAGGATGCTGTTGCCAGGGCCGATTTGGCCAGGCTCTCAGCCGCGGTAGTCGTTATTCAATCTTTCAGGCGGTCAGTAGTTTGTCAGCGCATGTTAGAGGACATGAAGATTCGACATAAAGAACAAATCGTAAAGAGAATGGCTGCAGCTACCACTATTCAGTCAAAGGTGCGGTCACTTCATTGCAAAAAGGAGCTGTCACAAAGAAGATTACAAGCTTCTAAGAGGAGCGATGCTGCAACGAAGCTGCAATCACATTGGCGTTCTTTCGCTTGCAGGAAGGAGCTATCGCTTGCATCCAGACATGCTGCAACGATTCAGCGCTGTTACAACCGGTACAGGATGACATCGGGCATCAAGTCGGCTGAGCGGATGAAGATGGCGTATGCTAATGATCTACGCGAAGAATATTCGGCAGTAAACAAGATACAAAGTGTATTCCGAATGCATCAGTGTGTGATTGATCTACTGCGAAAGAAGGAAGGGCATCGTATAGCTTCAGCTAGGAGGGAAGCGGCTGCTGCTGTACGAGTACAATCAGCAGTGAGGATGTGGATGTGTCGACACGTGATGTCGCAAATGGTAGAAGAGATAGAAGTAGCTAAACGTTTTGATGCAGCAGTTGTCATCCAGTCCATCGCTCGGTCATTGCGATGTCAGAGAGAGTTGGCTTCGTTGAAGGATGCTGTTGCCAGGGCCGATTTGGCCAGGCTCTCAGCCGCGGTAGTCGTTATTCAATCTTTCAGGCGGTCAGTAGTTTGTCAGCGCATGTTAGAGGACATGAAGATTCGACATAAAGAACAAATCGTAAAGAGAATGGCTGCAGCTACCACTATTCAGTCAAAGGTGCGGTCACTTCATTGCAAAAAGGAGCTGTCACAAAGAAGATTACAAGCTTCTAAGAGGAGCGATGCTGCAACGAAGCTGCAATCACATTGGCGTTCTTTCGCTTGCAGGAAGGAGCTATCGCTTGCATCCAGACATGCTGCAACGATTCAGCGCTGTTACAACCGGTACAGGATGACATCGGGCATCAAGTCGGCTGAGCGGATGAAGATGGCGTATGCTAATGATCTACGCGAAGAATATTCGGCAGTAAACAAGATACAAAGTGTATTCCGAATGCATCAGTGTGTGATTGATCTACTGCGAAAGAAGGAAGGGCATCGTATAGCTTCAGCTAGGAGGGAAGCGGCTGCTGCTGTACGAGTACAATCAGCAGTGAGGATGTGGATGTGTCGACACGTGATGTCGCAAATGGTAGAAGAGATAGAAGTAGCTAAACGTTTTGATGCAGCAGTTGTCATCCAGTCCATCGCTCGGTCATTGCGATGTCAGAGAGAGTTGGCTTCGTTGAAGGATGCTGTTGCCAGGGCCGATTTGGCCAGGCTCTCAGCCGCGGTAGTCGTTATTCAATCTTTCAGGCGGTCAGTAGTTTGTCAGCGCATGTTAGAGGACATGAAGATTCGACATAAAGAACAAATCGTAAAGAGAATGGCTGCAGCTACCACTATTCAGTCAAAGGTGCGGTCACTTCATTGCAAAAAGGAGCTGTCACAAAGAAGATTACAAGCTTCTAAGAGGAGCGATGCTGCAACAAAGCTGCAATCACATTGGCGTTCTTTCGCTTGCAGGAAGGAGCTATCGCTTGCATCCAGACATGCTGCAACGATTCAGCGCTGTTACAACCGGTACAGGATGACATCGGGCATCAAGTCGGCTGAGCGGATGAAGATGGCGTATGCTAATGATCTACGCGAAGAATATTCGGCAGTAACCAAGATACAAAGTGTATTCCGAATGCATCAGTGTGTGATTGATCTACTGCGAAAGAAGGAAGGGCATCGTATAGTTTCAGCTAGGAGGGAAGCGGCTGCTGCTGTACGAGTACAATCAGCAGTGAGGATGTGGATGTGTCGACACTTGATGTCGCAAATGGTAGAAGAGAGGGACGAAGCTAGACGTTTTGATGCAGCAGTTGTCATCCAGTCCATCGCTCGGTCATTGCGATGTCAGAGAGAGTTGGCTTCGTTGAAGGAAGCTTCTGCCAGTGTCGATCATGACAAACGTTTATCTTATTTTTTGTCACAATTTTCATCAAACGATTTGGCACATTTGACTCGTGTGCAGGCTTTGTTTCGTGGTAATCTTTTGAGGATGAAATACCGGAATGCTGTTGCGAGCGCCGCTTGTATTCAAAAGCGTTGGAAATGCAATTCAGATGTTGTTGTTGTTTCCTACTCCGTTTATTTGAAGAGTGTATTGACCATTCAAAAGAAGTTCAAACGTTTCTATAGTATTCGACATTCGGCTGCAAAAAAGATACAGCTTTCTTACCTGTCCAGGAGAATGAAGAGGAACTTGTTGAAGGTTCAACGATCTGTGAATTTAATTCAAAGAGCAGTGCGTGGTCATCAGTCAAGGAGCTTTGTTCAAAGATTGAAATTCATCAGGTATCATAGCGCTTCGACGAAGATTCAATCGATTGTACGTGCACACCTACTGCGAAGCGAGTTTCGATTGGCTGTGACGAATATCACGAAAATCCAGAGGTGCTACCGTCAATTCAGAGTTACATTCTTTGATAATGTTATCCGGGATGAAAGGACAGCTTACGTCGAAATGCTGAAGAAATGGCATAGAGAAGCTATGGCTGTTCGGATTCAAACTGTTGCTCGATCTTGGCTACGTCATCAAAAGCTTTCAAGCACTGACAAGAGAATCAATGTGGGAGTAGATGGTGACCCTGTAGGAGACTCAGTTGTCACAGATACGTCTGATGTAGGTGACTCGGTGGCAACTGTAGAAGTAGATGGTGAACCTGTAGGAGACTCAGTTGTCACAGATACGACAGGAGACTCGGTGACAACTGGCACTAGGACAATGATTTGCCCGACTTCTCTCGACAGTCATAATGCATCTGCTAGAGTGATTCAGTCGCACTGGAGATCATCTAGATGCAATAAGGAGTTGTTGGTGATGCGAACAGCAGCTGTCGTGATACAATCACTCGTTAGGTCTTGGCGATGTCAACGAGAGCTACGTACTTTGAGATCAAAAGCAGCTGAAGCGAAGCTGCTGGCTAATGAAGCGGCGGCAATTACTCTGCAAACATTCGCAAGGTCGCTCATTTCTAAGAAGCAGATTTCAAGGCTGAGAGAAGCAGCTGTCTTCGCTGAGATGCAAAGGACGGAGATTAAATTATTAGCTGCTCGAAAGATCCAGTCGATCGTGCGTGCTCATCGTTGTCGCAGAAATATGCAACTCGCATTCAATAATGCATCGAAAATCCAGAGGTGTTACCTTTGTTACAAAAGAGATAAGCTTGAAAGGGCTCATCAGGATGAAAAGAAGAATTATGCTGCAATGCTTGAAAGGTGTCATCAAGAATCAATGGCCACCCGCATTCAAGCATTTATCAGATTGCATTTGTGTCGGGAGCGGCTTTTGAAGCTGAAAGCATCGCGTCATGATAAGATGAGTGATGAAATGACTAGTATTGCAGCAGCGGTTGTAATACAATCTGTTGTTAGATCTTGGCTAAGTCGACGAAGGGAGCTATGTACTCTGAGATCGCAAGCGGTTAAAACGGAATTGCTTGCCAAGAATGCTGCGGCTATTACTCTGCAAACATTCGCAAGGTCGATCAGTTGTAAGAAGCACTTTTCAAAGCTTCTTAATGAACGTAACAATGAGACGCGAACAGCAGCTGCCGTGATACAATCACTCGTTAGGTCTTGGCGATGCCAACGAGAGCTACGTACTTTGAGATCAAAAGCAGCTGAAGCGAAGCTGCTGGCTAATGAAGCGGCGGCAATTACTCTGCAAACATTCGCAAGGTCGCTCATTTCTAAGAAGCAGATTTCAAGGCTGAGAGAAGCAGCTGTCTTCGCTGAGATGCAAAGGACGGAGATTAAATTATTAGCTGCTCGAAAGATCCAGTCGATCGTGCGTGCTCATCGTTGTCGCAGAAATATGCAACTCATATTCAATTATGCATCGAAAATCCAGAGGTGTTACCTTCGCTACAAATCCAATACGCTCGAAAGGGCTCATCAGGATGAGAAGAAGAATTATGCTGCAATGCTTGAAAGGTGTCATCAAGAATCAATGGCTACCCGCATTCAAACTGTAGCTCGATCATGGCTTTGTAAAAGTGAGAGAGATACTGCTGATTCGTCAGCAACTATCATCCAGTCAAAATGGAGATCACACAGATGTAAAGCTGAGATCATTGTGAGGAGAACACAGTTTGAGAGAAGAAAGCTTATCATTCAATCTGCAGCAGCGGTTGTAATACAATCTATTGTCAGATCTCGCTCATGTCGACGAGAGCTAACAGTGAGGAAAGAGAATTTGCGTGTTAGGGAAGCAGCAGCTGTTACAATTCAATCATTGGCGAGATCGTACAATGTTCGCATTGTGCAGTCGAGAATTCTTTTGGCGCACCTTTTGATGAGATCAAAGTCGGTAATCCTGATTCAGAGTATCGCTAGAATGTATCTCCTCAGGAGCAGACTTGATGTTGCACAAAAAGCTGCATGTATCATTCAGCACGCATGGAAGCATTTCGTTTCTTCTCTTCAGGACAAGATACTCGTTGTATCTGATCTCCTCACCGAATCGCGCTATTCTTATAGGTCGCACCTGCTCATGCCAATGCACAAGGCGAGAACATTACTACCTCGTGATTTGAAACGTTTAAACCGTATCAGGTCTATCACACCTCACCTCCCTCGCAGATATGAGTGCGGAGTATTCATTCAAGAGGTGATGAATTCCGTTGCCATGGTGATTCAAAGTTTTGCAAGGCGTTACCTTGTTTTGCGTCAAGTAAAGAAGCTCCATAAAGCCGCGGCTACAGTGCAGGCATCATGGAGAACATCGCGTCTGAGAAAATTGGATATTGCCGTATTGAAAATTCAATCCGCTATCCGTGGGAGGCTTGTTCGACGAAACGTATCCGCTTTGCTTTCGTCTACAATCACGTCACAACGATACAGCAGAATAGAGAATGAAGTTATTGCTGGCGATGAAAAGGCGGAGCAGAATGCAGCAATTTTGATCCAGCGGTTTTTCCGTGTTGGGCTTGCCAAGAATTCCGTCATCAAGCTTCGTTTGGAAAGAGGCAATCATCGCATGCTACTAGATGAAGATGATGGTATGAAGAGATCTTGTCTACAAAATATTTCTACGAGTTCACAAAAAGAATCTGTGAAGGAGGCAGAAGAAAGTGAAACAAGCAGTAGTACAACGCGAAAGGCAACCCAAGCCGAAACAGATTCAATAATGAAGAATATCTACCAACGCGCAAGGCGCATGGCAACTAAAGCCGAAACAGATTCATTGATGAAGACTATCTACCAACGCGCAGAGGCAATTGCAAATGAATCTACCTTAACAAAGACAGCACAGAGTGAGAAAAATTCGATGTGAGCGAGCGAAGAGAGCGAACACTTCAACTACTTAAACTGCAAGATGTAACCTATCCCAGTGGACAGTATCTATATTACTTCTCGCTCACATCACATTCAATGACACTTGTTTGACAAACGAGAGCAAATAGAATCTATACATTAGACAAGAATAATAAGCGATGTGATTTTTAAGTATTCTCTAACTTTCTTCATGCAGGGAAAATGACCTGGATATAAAATATAACATATTCATAAGTATTAACTCAACTACGAGTGCATATAAATCAGACAGTGTAAATATGACCGAAAAACATTTTGATAAAAACTAAGTTAATTATTGAGGAACAGAAGCTACGATATTAAAGCATCGGTTTCATGTAAACAAAATCCGTCTGAGCAGAGCTTATAAACTTTGTCCGAGAAGCGGCTCATGCGCATATTGATGAAGACTGATACGATGTCGTAAAATGTAAGTCCTGCGCCCAGCCCAAATTGGACCTCTCAGATGAGCAATGATGTTGTAGCATTGCTTTCATCTTCGCATCACAGTTATGCAGCGCCGATATACTTTGTCGCTATCACATCAAAGTAAAATGGGAAACGAAAAGCAGCTCATGCGCATACTGACGGAGATAGAGACGTTGTGGTCAAATGAGGTGCTGCCGGCCAGCCCAAATTGGACCTCTCAGATAAGCTACAGGGGTGTAGCATCGCATCTAAGTTAGCAATCCGTCTGAGCAGTCCATATAAAATTCGTTGCTGTTCTAACGAAGATATTGGGCCTTTAGAAGTGACTCATGTGCATACTGACGGAGATAGAGACGTTGTGGTCAAATGAGGTGCTGCCGGCCAGCCCAAATTGGACCTCTCAGATCAGCTTCGGGGTTGTAGCATCGCTTCTAAGATAGCAATCCGTCTGAGCAGTGCTTGCTGCCTTGCCCGTGAAGTATAATGAAACTCTAGAAGCGGCTCATGCGCATACTGACGGAGATAGAGACGTTGTGGTCAAATGAGGTGCTACCGGCCAGAACAAATTGGACCTCTCAGATCAGCTACAGGGTTGTCGCATCGCTTCTAAGATAGCAATCCGTCTGAGCAGCGCAAATATGATTTGTTTCTGTTCTCACCAAGTATATTGGGTCTTTAGAAGCGGCTCATGCGCATATTGACGGAGATAGAGACGTTGTGGTCAAATGAGGTGCTGCCGGCCAGCCCAAATTGGACCTCTCAGATCAGCTACAGGGTTGTCGCATCGCTTCCAAGATAGCAATCCGTCTAGTGGTGCAAATATGCGCTGTTACCTTGACGTTCCAGTATAATAAAACTCTGGAAGCGGCTCATGTGCATATTGACGGAGATAGAGACGTTGTGGTCATATGAGGTGCTGCCGGCCAGCCCAAATTGGACCTCTCAGATCAGCTACGGGGTTGTAGCATCGCTTCCAAGTTAGCAATCCGTATGAGCAGTGCAAATATGATTTGTTTCTGTTCTCACCAAGTATATTGGGTCTTTAGAAGCGGCTCATGCGCATACGGACGGAGATAGAGACGTTGTGGTCAAATGAGGTGCTGCCGGCCAGCCCAAATTGGACCTCTCAGATCAGCTACAGGGTTGTAGCATCGCTTCCAAGTTAGCAATCCGTCTGAGCAGTGCAAATATGATTTGTTTCTGTTCTCACCAAGTATATTGGGTTGTTAGAAGCGGCTCATGCGCATACGGACGGAGATAGAGACGTTGTGGTCAAATGAGGTGCTGCCGGCCAGCCCAAATTGGACCTCTCAGATCAGCTACAGGGTTGTCGCATCGCTTCCAAGATAGCAATCCGTCTAGTGGTGCAAATATGCGCTGTTACCTTGACGTTCCAGTATAATGAAACTCTGGAAGCGGCTCATGCGCATACGGACGGAGATAGAGACGTTGTGGTCAAATGAGGTGCTGCCTGCCAGCCCAAATTGGACATCTCAGATAGCTACTGCTGATCATATGCGAAAGTCGTACCACTGAGCCACTAGATGGTACGACTTTCGCATATGATCAGCAGCTACAGGGTTGTCGCATCGCTTCTAAGATAGCAATCCGTCTAGTGGTGCAAATTTGCGCTGTTACCTTGACGTTCCAGTATAATAAAACTCTTGAAGCGGCTCATGTGCATATTGACGGAGATAGAGACGTTGTGGTCAAATGAGGTGCTGCCGGCCAGCCCAAATTGGACTTCTGAGATCAGCTACGGGGTTGTAGCATCGCTTCTAAGTTAGCAATCCGTCTGAGCAGTGCAAATATGATTTGTTTCTGTTCTCACCAAGTATATTGGGTCTTTAGAAGCGGCTCATGCGCATATTGACGGAGATAGAGACGTTGTGGTCATATGAGGTGCTGTCGGCCAGCCCAAATTGGACCTCTCAGATCAGCTACAGGGTTGTCGCATCGCTTCCAAGATAGCAATCCGTCTAGTGGAGCAAACATGCGCTGTTACCTTGACGTTCCAGTATAATGAAACTCTGGAAGCGGCTCATATGCATATTGTGCGCATACTGACGGAGATAGAGACGTTGTGGCTAAATGAGGTGCTGCCAGCCAGCCCAAATTGGACCTCTCAGATCAGCTTCGGTGTTGTAGCATCGCTTCCAAGTTAGCAATCCGTCTGAGCAGTGCAAATATGATTTGTTTCTGTTCTCACCAAGTATATTGGGTCTTTAGAAGCGGCTCATGCGCATACGGACGGAGATAGAGACGTTGTGGCCAAATGAGGTGCTGCCAGCCAGCCCAAATTGGACCTCTCAGATCAGCTACGGGGTTGTAGCATCGCTTCTAAGTTAGCAATCCGTCTGAGCAGTGCAAATATGATTTGTTTCTGTTCTCACCAAGTATATTGGGTTGTTAGAAGCGGCTCATGCGCATACTGACGGAGATAGAGACGTTGTGGTCAAATGAGGTGCTGCCGGCCAGCCCAAATTGGACCTCTCAGATCAGCTACAGGGTTGTCGCATCGCTTCCAAGATAGCAATCCGTCTAGTGGTGCAAATATGCGCTGTTACCTTGACGTTCCAGTATAATGAAACTCTGGAAGCGGCAAATGCGCATACGGACGGAGATAGAGACGTTGTGGTCAAATGAGGTGCTGCCGGCCAGCCCAAATTGGACTTCTGAGATCAGCTACGGGGTTGTAGCATCGCTTCCAAGATAGCAATCCGTCTGAGCAGTCCTATATAATTCGTTGCTGTTCTAACGAAGTATATTCGGCCTTTAGAAGTGACTCATGTGCATACGGACGGAGATAGAGACGTTGTGGTCAAATGAGGTGCTGCCGGCCAGCCCAAATTGGACCTCTCAGATCAGCTTCGGGGTTGTAGCATTGCTTCTAAGATAGCAATCCGTCTGAGCAGTGGTTGCTGCCTTGTCCGTGAAGTATAATGAAACTCTAGAAGCGGCTCATGCGCATACTGACGAAGATAGAGACGTTGTGGTCATATGAGGTGCTGCCGGCCAACCCAAATTGGACTTCTTAGATCAGCTACAGGGTTGTAGCATCGCTTCCAAGATAGCAATCCGTCTGAGCAGTGCAAAAACGCTCAAATACTACTACCACAAAGTTTAAGTCGCCGCTAGAAGCGGCTCATGCGCATACTGACGGAGATAGAGACGTTGTGGTCATATGAGGTGCTGCCGGCCAGCCCAAATTGGACCTCTCAGATCAGCTACAGGGTTGTCGCATCGCTTCCAAGATAGCAATCCGTCTAGTGGTGCAAATATGCGCTGTTACCTTGACGTTCCAGTATATTGAAGTCTTAGAAGCGGCTCATGCGCATACGGACGGAGATAGAGACGTTGTGGTCAAATGAGGTGCTGCCGGCCAGCCCAAATTGGACCTCTCAGATCAGCTACGGGGTTGTAGCATCGCTTCTAAGTTAGCAATCCGTCTGAGCAGTGCAAATATGATTTGTTTCTGTTCTCACCAAGTATATTGAGTCTTTAGAAGCGGCTCATGCGCATACTGACGGAGATAGAGACGTTGTGGTCAAATGAGGTGCTGCCGGCCAGCCCAAATTGGACCTTCTGAGATCAGCTACAGGGTTGTAGCATCGCTTCCAAGATAGCAATCCGTCTGAGCAGTGCTTGCTGCCTTGCCCGTGAAGTATAATAAAACTCTGGAAGCGGCTCATGCGCATACGGACGAAGATAGAGACGTTGTGGTCATATGAGGTGCTGCCGGCCAACCCAAATTGGACTTCTAAGATCAGCTACAGGGTTGTAGCATCGCTTCCAATGTAGCAATCCGTCCTGAGCAGTGCAAAAACGCTTCAATACTACTACCACAAAGTTTAAGTCGCCGCTAGAAGCGGCTCATGCGCATACTGACGGAGATAGAGACGTTGTGGTCATATGAGGTGCTGCCGGCCAGCCCAAATTGGACCTCTCAGATCAGCTACAGGGTTGTAGCATCGTTTCTAAGTTAGCAATCCGTCTGAGCAGTGCATATATTCTTTGTAACTGTTACCGTGAATTATAATGAAACTCTTGAAGCGGCTCATGCGTATATTGACGGAGATAGAGACGTTGTGGTCAAATGAGGTGCTGCCGGCCAGCCCAAATTGGACCTCTCAGATCAGATACGGGGTTTTAGCATCGCTTCTCAGTAGGCTGATTCATTTTAGCAGTATTGTTTTGCTTCTTTGTATTGAAACTTTTATAGAGACTCATCTTTAATTGGCATATGTTCATATTGATGTTTAATGATACGCTTTGGTAGAATGGAATGCTGCTGCCGGCTTCACTAAATTTGAATTGGACCTTATCATGTCAGTTATGAGGTGGGCATCGACCCTGGCATAGTTGTCTGGGCTGTGTTCATCATCTTATCATGGGTTTTAATATCATCAAGAGCTTGAGATTATCTCTATTTTATTTTCATCATGACACGGCTGTGCCCTACCAAGCTGGCCTGGTGCGGGTGGTCTTGGTGTTGTTCTAAAGACGAAGACTCCCATCTCTGGAGTTCTCTTCAGCCGCCACACATTTCATCATCCATCGCCACGCACTTTGCCGGCGCCTTTTTGTTCCACTACACAGCCGTACACACAAGCACTGCACCATGGCAAGAGGAAAAGGAAAGAAGGGCAAGCGTCGGGGAGACGACTCTGATGACTCTGTCGGTGGCGGAGCACCCCCTGCTCCCCCAGCAGAAGATAACACGGCTGGTTTGAGCCGCAAACAAAAGCGCGCACAAAAGCTCAAAGGAAAAGGAAAACAGGCACAAAATCAAGATGATGACGATGATTTGGACCATTTGATTCCCCTAGCCAAGAATGATTATGGCAGTGATAGTGATGAAGATGACGCTCCTGCGGCACCAACGAAAAAGCTCACAAAAAAGCAGTTGAAGAGGCAGAAAGAAAAGGAGGAAGCGGAGGCGAGAGCTCGTGCGGCTGCCTTTGGTGGTGATAGTTCTGAGGAGGAGGAGGAGGAAGAAGAGGTAGAAATTCCCCAACCCGTGAAGAAGGGTAAGAATAAGAACAAGAACAACAAAAAGAAGAACCAGAATGCGTTTGCACTTCCCGATAGTGAATCTGAGGAGGAAGAGGAGGAGGAGGAGGAAATCCCCCAGCCAGTGAAGAGAGGTGGTAAGAATAAGAAGAAAAATCAGAACGCATTTGCATTTTCTGAGAGTGAAGAGGAATCTGAGAAAGAAGAGGAAGAGGAGGAAAAGGTGGTTGAAGAGATGAATGCCTTGGATATTAATGATGATGATAGTGATGATGGCAAGAAGAAGAAGAAGAAGAAGAAAGATAAAAAGAAAGAGAAGAAGGTAAGTGATGTGTTAGGAGTTGCTCTGCTTTGGGGCAAATTTTGGCTTCGAGTGTATATTATAGCAACATCTGAACCAAAATGTGTCTTTTATGATTATGTCAGGAGAAGAAAAAGTCCAAGCTGGAGAAAAAATTAGAAGCAGCAAAGGCTGAACTAGGCGATGATGACGAAAAGAATGCTGGAGAAGACGAGGAGGAGATGGACGAAGAAGCAAAGGAAAAGGCAAAGAAGAAAGCCGAAAAGGCAGCAAGGAAAGCGGAAAAGGAAGCGAAGAAGGCTCGTAAGGAGGCGAAACAACTTGCCAAATTGAAGGGAGAAGATGGCGGTGACTCGAAAGAAAAGGGCGACGATGCCGCTGAAGATGAAGATGTCGTTATGTATGGAGCACCAGATGATCACGCATGGACAGACACTAGTGCGGCATTGAAGGATGCAGATAAAAAGAAGAAAAATGACGGACCTGATTTGAGCGTAAGTATACTTTCATGACTTCGATGAAACTCTTCAACGTCCTTTGTGTTATCTAACCCCTCTCAACATGGCTTTTGTGCTCCTACCAGCTCGTTTACGGACCCGATGGAAAGAAGCTCAGCAACAAAGAAAGGAAAAAGCTCATTAAAGCGAGGGAAGCAGCAGCTCGTGCAGCCGAATTTGAAAAGCAGGCCGCCAAAGCATCTGCAGAAGGTGCTCAATTTGCATGCTCTCAAACAGCAGTTAACGAAAATGACCCGCAGTGGCAAAATAGCTTGGATATCAATATTCCCAGTTTTACAATCAGTGCCGCAGGGAAGGTTCTCTTTAAGGATGCTCAGTTCAATATTTCACACGGAAGGAGGTACGGACTTGTTGGTCCAAACGGTAAAGGAAAGAGTACCCTGTTGAAGATGATTGCTTCAAAAGATTTGATTCTCCCACCTCGTGTTGACTTTTTGTACGTAGAGCAAGAAGTCCAGGCAGATAACACACCTGCCGTGGATGCAGTGTTGAAGGCTGATAAAGTCCGCTGGAATCTTTTGGAGGAAGAGAAAGCTCTCTCTGCAGCGATTGATGAGGGAGATGAAGATCCAAAGAAATTTAACAGGCTTCAGGAAGTGTTGGATGAGTTGAACACGATTGGTGCATCGGCTGCCGAGGCCAAAGCTAGGCGAATTCTGTTTGGTCTTGGTTTTGACGGTGAGATGCAGACCAAGCCTACAAAAATGTTTTCAGGAGGTTGGAGAATGAGAATCAGTCTGGCTCGTGCCCTCTTCATTGAGCCGACATTGTTAATGCTTGACGAACGTAAGTAAAATTACTGCTCTGCTGTTGTTGTTGCTACAGCCCAAGATTCTGATGATTCGACACTAACAACCAAACTCTCCTATTCTCAGCGACAAACCATTTGGACTTGGATGCTGTCATTTGGCTTGATAATTACCTCCTCGGCTGGAAAAAGACTCTCCTTATTGTTTCGCACGATCAAGACTTCCTCAACAGTGTTTGTGATGAAATTCTCCACATTGAAGATCTGAAGTTGGCGTCATATAGGGGTAACTACGACTCGTTCAAAAAGGCCGAGGCAACAAAACTCAAACAACAACAGAAGGATTGGGAGAAGCAAGAGAAGCGTTTACGTGAACTCAAACGTCAGGGACAATCTAAAGCAAAGGCTACGGAGACTGTCAAAAAGAATAAGCGTGAGCCGGGTGCACGTACTGCCAAGAAACAAAAGGAAGCTATTGCATCTGGTCAGGAATCAGCCACCGCAAAAGAATTGATCAAAAGGCCCAGGGAGTACACTGTGCAAATCAACTTCCCAGATGTTGCTGAGCTTTCACGTCCAGTGATGGAGGTGAACCAGGTAGCCTTTAGATACTCAGAGAAACATCCCGTAATCTTCAAACGCATTGACTTTGGTATTGATATGGATTCTAGAATTTGCGTGGTGGGACCAAACGGTGCGGGAAAGTCTACGTTGTTGAAGCTTCTTACCGGAGAGATCAATCCAGTGACAGGGGAAGTCAAGAGGAATCCTCGTTTGCGTATGGGAATTTACAACCAGCACTTTGTGGATAGACTTCCGATGCACAAGACCCCAGTAGAGCACCTGAGAGATCGTTATCAAGACGAAGACTATCAATCTATTCGTAACCGTTTGGGTAAATATGGATTGGAAGGGCACGCCCATGAAGTGACAATGAGAGACTTGAGTGGAGGGCAGAAGGCACGTGTGGTGTTTGTGGACTTGAGTTTACAGATGCCCCACATTCTTCTTCTTGACGAGCCCACGAACAACCTCGACATTGAGACGATTGACGCCCTAATCAAAGCTATCAATGAATTCAATGGTGGAATTGTTTGTGTTACACACGACCAGCGTCTTATTGATGAATGTGACTGTGAACTGTGGGTTGTGGAAGACCAAGATGCGAAGAAATGGGTGGCAGGATTTGATGATTACAAGGACAAGATTCTGACAAAACTTGAGGAGCAAGCTGCAAAGGAAGAGCAAATGAGAGCTGCACGTTTGGAGGCTTTGGCCAAGGAAAAAGAAGAAAAGCTTGCGCGGCTGAAGGCGAAGTTGGGAAAAAAGTAATGTTTTGATTTTTAAGTAAGGAGTCACTGTTATGCTGTCCCTTTAATCCTCAGCCCAGCTTGGCATAGATCACTTGTTTGATGTTTTCGCACTCCTCCTCTAATCTATTCGCTTGCAACCTCATATTTTCATAGTTGATACAATTTTGACTGACCATATCCTCACAGAGCTTCAAACGTTTCATTTTCGAATCCACTGCCACGTTACTAATCATTCTCAATCTGCCCAACCATTCATTACATGTTTTTTGTCATTAGAAACAGTGTGAAGAATAACAAATAACATATCGACATAAAATCTGTTCACTCACTCTTCATCTTTCGGTGCTACAGTGATCTGCAACGCTGTAGGATTGACCCTCAAACTTTCTCTAACTATCCTCTCAGTGACCATTTCACGCTGTTGAGTAAATCCACCACAAAGATTCACGACACAGTCTGCCTTTGACAACGTATCGTCTTGCCATCCAACCCAGTCTTGACCAACTATATCCAGCAAATCACCTGTTACAATAATTGATAGTTTGTAATTTTTTCAAGGATCAGACTTCATGATGCAGTTAAAAGTTAATCATGAATGTACCAAAGAATCATTCCTCACCTCCATCCCAATCTCTTAATTTGATACCTGGATACTTTTCAAGGAAGGATTTCCCAAGCCAACCAAAGTCAGACGAGACTTTAGAGGGAGCAGCGGCAAGGAAGGCGTTCCGGCAAAGGATTGTCACGTCATGTCCATCTTCAACGAGCTTAGATGAGAGCTCTCTTCCTACCTTACCCGTGCCACCGGCCAAGACAATGTGAAAGCCGTTGGCTGCATTCAGTGAGGTCAGTAGCAGCGCTGTGATACGTATGAAGGAGTTCATCATTTGCAGTGTGGAGATTTGTGGCCAGCCATGTATGAGTAGTCGCGCCAGCCCGTGGGAGGCAACAGCAAAGAGTTGATGAGGTGGCAAAATCTAAAATGGGAAATATGTATTAATTCCTACGCAGGTAGGGAAGATCTTCTTGATTCTAGCTCCCCCCTCTTCCTTCTTCTCCTAAGGTGTCTGATTATATGGCGTCATACATATTGTACTTCTTGTGTCAATGATACGCGATACCATACCTCTCTTGAGTATGAGAAAGACTATAGCATACTCTCAGCACTGCTTGTGTATGCAGGGCGTAAGACAGTAAGTAAATACATAGTTAATCAGATTAGATATCTACGACAATAATCTGGACCTGCTTAGGGATCACGTATGGTCTTTTGAGTTGCCGAAAGGATTGAGCCCAAGCCTGGAGAGAAGAGAGATTTGAATCTCAGACATTCTGGTCGCCTACCAGGCAAAAGAGTCAATGTGCAAATCAATGTTGTAATCAAAAGAAATTCCTCTCAATGCTGAAATGACCTCATCGCTGAAATGTGTTGAAAGTGAAAGACGACGATTAGATGGCAGATCTGACATTTCAAAAATGTAATAGTCTAGACGAAGAAGACATACCTTCCTCCACAATACATCATGCCCCACGTTTTCATTATATCGTCATGGAGACCTTTTACGCCTTTGTTTTGTTCCTCGCTTTGATCCCAAAGGCTGAAAGTCTCATCTTCGTATTCGTTACCAAAAATGATGTTAGGTATAAGATAGGATAATTGCGGCCTTCCCTTCACGATCCTGCAGTTGCTTGAATGATTATTAGACCATTCTTCAGCATCCAAGGTCAGCTGTTTCTTGCCAGTGTAAAATATTAGATTCCAACCACCGTGTTCCAGATACATGTGGTCGAGGAAGAACCTATAAGTACAGTTCGATTTTTGGTAAAATAACAAAGGCAAATTTGAATTAGGGTGACACACGTTGAATAGATGCACATAATCATAATCACAAGAGTATCTTACTCGAGCATTTCTGGATCGCGAACAGCCCAAATTAGATTGATGAGTCTGCTGCACTTGAAAGCATTGATAGCTGCCAAAGCTGGCGTGATCCCAATCCCAGACGCCACCAGTATCTGATTATCATACATTGATGCATGTGAATAGGGTGACGGGAATGGTCCTTTTATCCAACATGGTCTTGTAGTATCTCTCGACAGGGATGCATGCACGGCATTTGTCCAGTCTCCAGTCTTCATGAGGAACATTTGTTGCGTACTTGGGTCAGATGGGTCCTCGAAAAGACTGAACGGGTGCCACTGCTTGTCATTTATCCAGGGAATACAAATGTACGCGAATCCAGATCGTTGCTTCTGCTTCTGGAATCGGTTGCTAACTGGCATAGATATTCGCACTCCCGACGATAGCACGTGAAAGGATGTCGTTTCAACTTTTTCCGACAAATATATATAGACGTAGGTCGCGTCGAGTGCATACAGGACTATACACGATCCTAATATTGGTGCGAGAAATCCACCGTTGGGTATAGCGCTGGGTGGGACATGAAAGCACATCGCAATGGCAAAGACGTAAAATAGATAATGCAGTGCCTTGCGTACCTCATAGGTCAGCTTCCTCTTGTAATACAGCATAGGGAATGCAATAAGAGGCGTGACAATCAATGTGACGATGCCAGTAATCCCCACTCTCGTCTGCCAAAGCAAGTTGATGTTGCCTTGAGACAACCATCTTAGACAATGAAAGATTGTATGTATCCATACATCGAAGGCAATATACTTCCCGGCATGCACGTGATGATCGTGTCCTTCCTTAATTACACCAAAGTACATACTAAGTGGTGTGTTGGAGAGAAAGATTTGTGACGCCTTCATCTTGGTCAAAAAGACTGACACCAGCATCGGGTACATGGAGAAGGCTGACATTCTTGACATGGCAAGACAAAACTTTTGCCATCCACCCATTGCAACAACCGCACGTCCTGTATCATTCAAATAAACGAGCCCATTCCTTGTATTCTCTTCACTATTCACATCGATAATATCATTCGTTATTGGATCCTTCATCCCGACTGGCATTGGTGAAAATGTTAGCACTAAGATGTAAACGACACAAAACAGTTGTGCTACTGTCAATTTCCAATAGGGGGCTATCTTTTGCTTGTGCCAAAGAAGGATCTTCGACGTATTTGGGGTATCTCGTCATATTGGCAATGATGATGTCGGATGGCGATTTCTGTGAGTTTTGTTGGAGGTAATGATCGTAAGATGACGATTCTTGACTACTAGTCATCCTCCATGATAATGCTCCGGAGGATGGCAATGTCGGTAGGAGCCTCTTTGTGAAACGTCTCTCGAATACAAGCCCCGTTGGAACGAGCATTTTGCTATTGTGAGAATAATCGATGGAGCAATCTCGACTACTATTACTATTTGATGCAGCTGACGCTCTGCTTCCACCACTCGAGTGAGAATGATAACACTGCTGCTGCTGCTGTTGTTGTCGTTGGTGGTGACTGTAGTTTTGTTGTCTTCCGAAGTCATCACTCCTGTCAAATGAACGATTTTCATAACTTCTTCGGTGTCCGTCCTGATCATCGTCGCTTGCAAAGAGCTTGCAGCTGTTTCTGCTCCTACTGAAACTGGCACGATGATGACCCAAATCTGGACCGCTAAGACGATGATGATTGGTGTTGTTCTTGATGTTGGATGAAGAGCACAGAGAAATCTGTGATCTACCATTGCTCTTGTTGCTCAGCCTACCATTGTCATTATCAGTGCTGCTGCTCGTATATGTGGTTTGAGTACTTTGACTTCCCAATGAATGATGGCTTCGATTAGAATGATGTCTGCCATTATGATTTTTATTGCGTGGCGGTGTCGGTGGAGGCGGAACCCTCCTATTGTCATTAGCTAGGTTGATACCACCACCATTTCTTCGAGCGATCACTTCAACTAATTCTTCCAGCTCCTCCTCGGAGCAGGCTTTGAGTAAGACGTTTGTTGCAATTGCGTCACGAATCATTCTTTTTTCCTCGTCAGATTTTTCAACTACCCTTTTCACATATTGAGTATCCGTATCTCGACTAACGATTGCAAGACGACCCTTACACTGCTCCTTTTCGAGCGTCCTTTTCGATTTTGTTTTCGCGGCTGTCAAGCATGAAATTAATGAATGCAGAGAGATAAATTAGCCGATAAAGTATGTATTCCGTATGCAGCATGTATAAAATACCAGACATAATTACTTCACACTCACGCATGCTTCTCTTGGGTTTATCAACCATTTCCAATTGTACCTCCATGGACTTTGCATGCTCCCCAAGAGGTTCAGAAGTAGGCATTGGAAATTTGTCTTCAATTATATCCTCGAAAGCTACTGCTGCCGATTGAGACGTCTGCTTGGGAGAAGTTTTGGATGTCTGTGAACTTTTCAGTATAGAATTAGCGGCAGTAGATTCATCAATTTCATTCTCTTCTATTACATCGAGGCATAGTTCCATTCCACTAGATGGACGCCTTGACTGCATTGGCTCCTCTCCTGCTGAAAAACCAGATGTGTAAGATTTTATGGGCTCATTGTTTGTTTGATTGCTGGGAGGTTGCGGTGACATATTATTTCCGGTATCGTCCTTTCTAGGCAAGGTGATAGCCTGTTCTGCATTCTGTGGCGACTTCGGAAGTGATTTGCCCAGTATATTTTGATGAGCACTTACTGCAGAATTTAGATGTTGTTGTGTAACCGAGGGAGAGGACGTCGGTTGTCTCTCTTCTACCTTGCTCCCGGCTGCCAATACTCCATCGCTAGCTCGACTTCGGCTTGCATCCAACGATTTATCGAGAGTCGTTGCCCCCCCCATGTCTCCAACACTGCGATGCCTGAGAGGAGGAGATATCATCGACGATGTATTGATTTCTAGTGTATTGATTTCTAGTCCAAATGGTATTTCATCATCCTTTTCCGACAATCTCTTTTTGTAGATCCGTCCAATGATTACATTCGCATCTTCGTCACTCATTCCACCGCCAGAATTTTCCAGCAAGTTAGTCATTACCACAATAGTATCTTCCGATACCATGCTCAAGCCACCTTCAGATCCAACACTTCTGTTGCTTTCTCTACGAGGAAGCGGTGATGAATCACCTGTCTTGGTAGGGACAGAGACAGAGAGCGGCATGTGTTGAATCCGAATTTCCGCTTCATCACGCTCGCTCTGTACGCTGACATAATTGTTTGTTGTTGTGGCCCCTATTGTATCTGCAGCTGCACGTGACCATTCCTGAGACGATTTATCACCACCAAGCTGCAGCTTATTTACATCAGCATCTCCGGAAGACGCACCTACAGTGGTGGAGTCATCGATGGATTCTGATTCTCCATGTCCCCGCCGTGGACCAAATCCGCAGATGAGCGAATCGGATTTGTCGGAGTCATCGTCGCACGATTGTTTACTCGACATTTTTCAATTTTGAGACCATCAGACATATTATCATGCTAATATCTTTGTAATCCACGTTTACGACAATCAGGCAGCATTATCTCAGACTGCATGCGGTACTTTTGTCTACAGTCGCAGTCACACCAAATAAGCTACTATCGCATAAAGCGATCAATACTGCTAATCATAAGCGAAGTCGTCCACTGAGCCACTACGTCTAGTGGCTCAGTGGTGTCTATGACTTCACTTATGATTAGCAAAAGTACAGCAAAGAGTTTGCATGATTAGAAGTCATAAAAGTTGTTCCCACATCGATCGAAGCAAAAACTAAAATGGGAAATATGTATTAATTCCTACGCAGGTAGGGAAGATCTTCTTGAGCTCCCCCCTCTCCCTCTTCCTTCTTCTCCTAGGTGTCGATTATATGGCGTCATACATATTGTACTTCTTGTGTCAATGATACGCGATACCATACCTCTCTTGAGTATGAGAAAGACTATAGCATACTCTCAGCACTGCTTTGTATGCAGGGTGCAAGACAATAAATAATAATACAAAGTTAACCAGATTAGATATCTACGACAGTAATCTCCTGCTGAGGTATCACATATGGTTTTTTCGGGTGCCGAAAGGATTGAGCCCAAGCCTGGAGCTGGAAGAGAGATTTGAATCTCAGACATGTGGTCGCCTACCACGCAAAAGAGTCAATGTGCAAATCAATGTTGTAATCAATAGAAATTCCTCTTAATGCTGAAATGACCTCATTGCTGAAATATGTTGAAAGTGAAAGACGACAATGAGACGGCAGATCTGACATTTCAAAAATGTAATATTCTAGACGAAGAAGACATACCTTCCTCCACAATACATCATGCCCCACGTTTTCATTATGTCATCATGGAGACCTTTTACGCCTATGTTTTGTTCCTCGCTTTGCTCCCAAAGGCTGAAAGTCTCATCTTCGTATTCGTTGCCAAAAATGATGTTAGGTATAAGATAGGATAATTGCGGCCTTCCCTTCACGATCCTGCAGTTGCTTGAATGATTGTTAGACCATTCTTCAGCATCCAAGGTCAGCTGTTTCTTGCCAGTGTAAAATATTAGATTCCAACCACCGTGTTCCAGATACATGTGGTCGAGGAAGAACCTATAAGTACAGTTCGATTTTTGGTAAAATAACAAAGACAAATTTGAATTAGGGTGACACACGTTAAATTGACGCAACATAATCACATTCACAAGAGCATTATTACTCACTCGAGCATTTCTGGATCGCGAACAGCCCAAATTAGATTGATGAGTCTGCTGCACTTGAAAGCATTGATAGCTGCCAAAGCTGGCGTGATCCCAATCCCAGACGCCACCAGTATCTGATTATCATACATTGATGCATGTGAATAGGGTGACGGGAATGGTCCTTTTATCCAACATGGTCTTGTAGTATCTCTCGACAGGGATGCATGCACGGCATTTGTCCAGTCTCCAGTCTTCATGAGGAACATTTGTTGCGTACTTGGGTCAGATGGGTCCTCGAAAAGACTGAACGGGTGCCACTGCTTGTCATTTATCCAGGGAATACAAATGTACGCGAATCCAGATCGTTGCTTCTGCTTCTGGAATCGGTCGCTAACTGGCATAGATATTCGCACTCCTGACGATAGCACGTGAAAGGATGTCGTCTCAACCTTTTCCGACAAATATATATAGACGTAGGTCGCGTCGAGTGCATACAGGACTATACACGATCCTAATATTGGTGCGAGAAATCCACCGTTGGGTATAGCGCTGGGTGGGACATGAAAGCACATCGCAATGGCAAAGACGTAAAATAGATAATGCAGCGCCTTGCGTACCTCATAGGTCAGCTTCCTCTTGTAATACAGCATGGGGAATGCAATAAGAGGCGTGACAATCAATGTGACGATGCCAGTAATCCCCACTCTCGTCTGCCAAAGCAAGTTGATGTTGCCTTGAGACAACCATCTTAGACAATGAAAGATTGTATGTATCCATACATCGAAGGCAATATACTTCCCGGCATGCACGTGATGATCGTGTCCTTCCTTAATTACACCAAAGTACATACTAAGTGGTGTGTTGGAGAGAAAGATTTGTAACGCCTTCATCTTGGTCAAAAAGACTGACACCAGCATCGGGTACATGGAGAAGGCTGACATTCTTGACATGGCAAGACAAAACTTTTGCCATCCACCCATTGCAACAACCGCACGTCCTGTATCATTCAAATAAACGAGCCCATTCCTTGTATTCTCTTCACTATTCACATCAATAATATCATTCGTTATTGGATCCTTCATCCCGACTGGCATTGGTGAAAATGTTAGCACTAAGATGTAAACGACACAAAACAGTTGTGCTACTGTCAATTTCCAATAGGGGGCTATCTTTTGCTTGTGCCAAAGACGTATCCTCAGACGTAATTGGGGGTATCTCGTCATATTGGCAATGATGATGTCGGATGGCGATTTCTGTGAGTTTGGATGGAAGTAATGATCGTAAGATGATGTTTCTTGACTACTAGTGGACATGGAGGATGACGATAATGCTCCGGAGGATGGCAATGTCGGTAGGAGCCTCTTCGAGGAACGTCTCTCGAATACAAACCCCGTTGGAACGAGCATATTGCTATTGCGAAAAGAAGAATGATCGATGGAGCAATCTCGACTACTGATACTGATACTATTTGATGCAGCTGACCTCGTCGATCCTACTCCTGCTCTGCTTCCACCACTTGAGTGAGAATGATAACACTGCTGCTGCTGCTGCTGCTGTTGTTGTCGTTGTTGGTGACTGTAGTTTTGATGTCTTCCGAAGTTATCACTCCTGTCAAATGAACGATTTTCATAACTTCTTCGGCTTCCGTCCTGATCATCGTCGCTTGCAAAGAGCCTGCAGCTGTTACTGCCGATGCTACTGCCCCTACTGACACTTCCATTATCATGATGATGACCCAAATCTGGACCGCTAACACGATGATGATGATTGGTGTTGTTTATGAGGTTGGATGAAGAGCACAGCGAATTCTTTGATCTACCATTGCTCTTGTTGCTCAGCCTACCATTGTCATTATCAGTGCTGCTGCTCGGATATGTAGTTTGGGTACTTTGACTCCCCAATGAATGATGGCTTCGATTAGAACGATGGCTGCCATTATGTTTTTTATTGCGTGGCGGTGGCGGCGGAGGCGGAACCCTCCTATTGTCATTAGCTAGGCTACTACTACCACCATTTCTTCTGTCGTGGGTTTTCCTCGTCTTCCTTTGTTGCTTCCGATAATTGTGATTGTGATTATTATGAGATGCCACTTGCATCTCCTTCGCAAACTCTATTACCAACCTGTGTTGTCGATGATGGCCGCCGTTACCGTTACTTCCATAACTGAGGCTACAGTCACCAAGATCATCCTCAACCACTCGATTGTGTTCATAATGCGCCGGCATTGCCTGAATATTACCTACTTCTACACTCAAGAACAACCCATTTATTATCTTCGTGCTAATATTTTCTGGGAAATGAAAACATCCCTACATCATTATGCCTGAGGTCAACCAGGCGGGTGCTATATACATATGCACGTAACTTACTTGTAACTCAATAAGTGAATGATAGAGTGTTTGAGTTCAAGGTTCAAGGCTGTTCAAGGGCCTGCCTCAACCTCAACCTCTCGCTCACCCAGCACAGCCTACCACTCGAGAAAATGTGAAGTGCAAAAGGACTCCTTACTGAATTCCTATGTTTGAATATGGACGGTCAAAGATCTTCTCGAGTTGATGACGTCACCTTTACATACCTTCGTTACCTGTGTCAAATCGGTTATGATGTGACGATACTCAATGCCGACACAAAAGTCCACCAAGCTAAAGAAAATTGATACGATTTTCCTGCGGAAAACCGGCGTCGCGCCTTGGTCCTCCTGTGTGGTCTGTCACGCTAGAAAAAGAGGTACTAGAGCTGCTTATTGCAGACTACGTTATGTGTATGCAAAGATGTCTCTAGTAATCAGGTACAAACTACTCTAAGTTTGGACCCAGCCTCGAAAGCCGAAGTAAATTCGGCAGTGTCAGCCGGGTCGGGTGGGTGGGAAAAAAAAGATGAACAGCTATAGGATTGTTCTACACGATATTGGTGCTTGATGAACAATGTCCATGGCTGTTCTCTCTCTCTCAACATCCCTTCTGTCTGTCCCTAACGACCAGAGCGATGCGAGAAGCCGGAAGAAAGAGAAGGAGAAAGACAGGTGTGACGAGATCCGATTTCGTGCGGGCCAAGTCTACCTGTGATTTTCCTGCGGAAAACCGGCGTCGCGCCTTGGTCCTCCTGTGTGGTCTGTCACGCTAGAAAAAGAGGTACTAGAGCTGCTTATTGCAGACTACGTTATGTGTATGCAAAGATGTCTCTAGTAATCAGGTACAAACTACTCTAAGTTTGGACCCAGCCTCGAAAGCCGAAGTAAATTCGGCAGTGTCAGCCACCATGAGAGATGTGATGACACGAGGTGTGAAGAATGTCGAATACTTCGTGTCAACACAAAGACGACGAATGAACGTAGGGAATAGGCGTGAAATGACCACACAGAGGAACATGGTGTAAAAAAAGAAGCGCACCTCATTCCGCTCGGGTTAGAGCAGAGTGTTTGGTATAAGCCAGCTCATGAGGTTCGGGATCTCGATAGCGTTTGCCGTCCGTAGTAGGCAGAGGAGGGAGATTGATATTAGATATCTGCATTGCAGCAGTATGTTGATCTGCCGAGTAGAATGAATTGCGGAGATACATCAGGAATGTGTTGCCTTTCCAGCGAAGGCGGGTTTGGATGTAGGAATCGGACATATTGGCCCTGTGAAGAATATTCGCTGCCGTGACACGAATAGAATGACACGTCCAGTTAAGGAGAGATTTGTCGGTAGGACTAAAGTTGAAGGTTGTTTGAGCGGAACCCCGAATGAATTTCGCCACTTGTGAAGCCCTGATAAGGGCATAACCCGTAGGAGAGGAAGGGTCTGCGTACACTGCTAATTGGATAGAAGCAGAGACGTTGAGAGCAAACGCTCGAAGCGCAATACGAAATGCTGCTAGAACCGGACAAACTGAAGGACGTTCATAATCTCGTTTGTAAGGAATAACTTGGCCATTGTCCTTGTTCGTTTGAAAACGCCAACAAATCTTGACTCCGTCCACCACAGTAACGTGAGCCGGAGTCAAATTATAAATGCGATGGCCAGACTTATCAAAGAATCGAAAATCCTCCCCTATAAATGCCTTTGGTTGAGGTGTGTCCTGAGCAATTGTGGGTTCGGTCATTTCGATGCCTGGACCGTCCTGACACCACTCACTGCGACGTGCCCCCGTGAAGCGGCCAAGCAAAATCCAATCCAGTATAGAGGACTCTAACGAATGAGGTTGCTGGAGACGGACTAACTTCAACATATTGGCTAGCATAGAGTCGTAAATCGTCTCTTTCCGATTCTTGACAGATTCGTATGACTTGACAGCTTGCAGAAGAGGAGTGACCAAGTCCTCCTTCACGAAGATTGGGTCCGTTGGGTCAGGTAGATTTCAATTACTGTGAAGACCGATCGCAGCAGAGAGATATCCGCGAAGGGTAGCGTGCTTGATGCGAATAGACTTGATGGTATTGCCTTGGATAAGATGGACGGTATAACATGCAAGGAGGAGATGGCGAGCCTCAAGAGGGGCCGATTCCATGCATGGATCCTTAACATCGACCATTTCACAAAACTTCAGGTAGTGAATGATCCTGGATTTTCGAGTACGATGCGGTTTAGACGCAGTGGATCGACGAGTTTCCCTTTCAATAGTTGCCCTGTCGATAATGTCTCTGTAATGACGGAGAGACGCTCTTGACCTGGCTGAAAACTCGAAAACATTGATGCGGATGAGATCCGGATCCGGATGATTATGATAGAAAACACACCCAAATTTCGTCGCTCCATGCCAGAAAGGTTGGATCAAGACTACTAGGGGAAGATGGATGATGACCGAAGAGCTGCGCGGGTTCCGAAACCACTATCCATTCTTTGGCTGTGTGAGTCCAATAGTAGGGCTTCCTCGGCTGATAAAGAGGCCTCATCAAATCATCAAACGTATCACCTTATCCCAAGAGACTGTGTCGAGAAAGGTCAGATTTTCCTCACGGGATGAACATAAACTCAATAGACGCTGCAATGGCCTGTTCAATGCGGATCCAACAGTACACCTATATCTATATACGAACAGCCATGTGGAGTACCGACCGGAATTCCTGACTCGGGACGAATCGCGTGGTGTTTGACGACTCTAAAGAGACATCCCACCGAAAAGGGTCCAAATATTTACGATGCTAGTCGCGAAGAGTTGTATCTTGAAACAACCCTTGAACTAGTTCTTCCAATTCGCAGGAGAGACACCAGAACAGAAAAGTGCAACCAATTTGAACCCAATGCTGAGAGAATATAGTGTAGCTAAAGGCCCCCACTCGTCGGAGGAGAGACAAATATAAATGATGAGAGATAACACGTGCGCTGTGTGCGATCGAGTGATCAAAGTGGAAGAGAAATATGTACGTTTGACATGCCGAACAACGCCAAACCGGTTTCAACGATTGGCAGTTGGGACTGAGAATGTGAGCGAAAAAAGAAGGGAGCTGTTGTGGCTCGTACAAACAGGGGGATGTGTGATTGAGAATCGATCCACCTGCGATCACAGTATGTGGAGGGCGTTAAGAGTGGGAATGACGACTACATTGAAACACTTGGAGTCGACAGTCGAGAGAGGTGTGAGGAATTGTGATGACAAGAGAGTGTCGGGACAAATATAGCGGAGAAACATCACAAGCACGGATGACCCAGTACTATTGATTAGGGGAATGACTTGGAGTTGGTCAAGTCGAGCAGAGAGGATCCAGCGGATTGTGTTGAATGCGCCAGGAGGCGGTAGAGCCGCGAGAGAGCTGTACGCAGAGGGAAGAGGAAAGTCTCCGAAGAGAATACAAATGTCAAGGCCGGAACGCGAGACAACGAGCGAGATAGGGATTGAAGAATAGAGACAATTGTGGCAAGAGCCCACCACCGGAAAGGCAGGAGCGAAGCGAAGCAGAGAGTGCGATACTGTACTCCACCCAATGTGAATTGTACAGCGAATAAGTTGATAGGTCCGATGAAGAACGAGATGAAGAGAGGGAGAAGTTTCCTTCCCATGCAATCGAGTTGCGAGTAGACAATAAATGCCGAATGATGCGAGAAAAACAAAGCCATCATGGAACCCGATCATATGTAGACGTAAACATAGCTTGCTGGCTGAATGATGCGAGAATAAGTATTGCGTGTGCAATGTCGGATGGTGCCGATAAAGGCGCCGAGATGAAGATATCCTTCCTACAATCGGGGGTTGTATTTAATCCGCAAGCGCCAATGATGCGCCCAAGGTACAGCTGTCGCTTACCCCGATATCATCGGTTCCACTCCCATATGCAGGTGCAAGCGGAAGCTGTGGTGGGCCAAGAGGCTATACAAGTACAGGGTCACCCCAGCCAAGATTGCAGTGCTGAACGAGCACTTGACCGCAGAAGAATTCAATGAACTGTCCCAACCCTAGTTTGACATTAGCCAAGAGGGAATTATCGAGACTATCGTCTGTGGTTGATAAAGAGACCAGGTGATATAAAGAGGTCGTACAAGACGACAGAAAGTTCAGCCAATCCCTGAACTGGGATATGGTTAGAGGCCCAGAAGGTGAGAAGCAGAGCTGCCGGGAGGGATCCTGAGAGAGACCGAGGTGCCCTAGCCCTAGCAAGGTACATACGACCACAGACTCAGAGAGAGATCCCAGCAGGGACGCCCTGGTTCAACGCCTCACACACCCGAAAATGTATGAGAGTGAAGATGATGAGGGAGAGTAAAATATCGTCGCCGTCTGGAAGGAAGATTTTACTGCGAAGTTTGCGGCAAATGGCACCTCACCATGGGCCGATTGTGGTATGGATAATCGCAAGAGAAAGAGAGACCACCCCGGGAGGGGAGGATAAAGAGTCTGAATTCGATGAGAGTGGATTGAAGATCTAGAGGAGACGCTGAGCGCTGAACAACCGAGAAATAGATAGGCCCGTCAAAGAGCGAGATATAACTCCCAGGGAGTCATGGGATAAAGTAAAAGTGCCAGGCCTCTGATCCGTTCCAGCGTGCGGATAAGTGCTGAAGAGAGCCAAAGGAATGATGCCCTGATGATAAGGTCATGTTTCCAGAGGTGCAGATAGATGACTTGCCCCGCATTGAGTGAAGTCCGAAGAGGGATAGATAGAAGAATTGCCCATAGAGACACTAAAATCATGTCGAATTAATTGCCGAGCAATGAATCGAGAACCAGATAAAAGACCGAAGAGGATGGATAGAGTAAAATCCCCCGAGGGGGCGGAGAAAAGTCCCACAGAGGGAGAACGATAGAAGACTAGCCCACGTCAGGCCAGTCAACTAAATTGAGCAGAGCGAATGAATTGCTGAGAATTAACTCGATGGACGATTGGTCGTGCGACCGTGATATGTATTGCCATAAGGCCACTGATTTATTTCAGATGATAGATGTTTTTGACGATTGATTTTCAGATGAATGATTTTTAGGGGTCGAGCTCCAAATCCCAATCCAATTTTTTCCAGAGGGGGTAACAAACCATAACAATGAGACCACCAATTCCGTTCGATATAACCACAACTCGGCCGCCCTCGCAAAAAACACTTGTCAACGAAAAACACCGTCCATGATAATTGTTATGGTCGAAAATCCAAAAAGACACCTCAACTTAATCATCGATATCACGACCCGTAATATTGCCCTCTTGGCAGGTAGTCGAGATAGATTGATGGCCAAACCAGGCCGAGAGAGTGCAGACTGTTCATTAGAACGTGCCGAGACTGGGGCCATAGTGCCGAGATACTGGGGCCGTTTAGGCCGATGTTGACATATAGATGCCGAGATATTGGGGCCATTTAGGCCGATGTTGGCAGAAACTCAGTAACATCATCAGACAACTTCCCCGTGACGACAAACTCCGCTCCCCAACCAGTAATAAAACCGATATTAGCGACAACAATAACGTACATCTTTCCCCCATCGAGATGAGAAGCCAAACAAGGAAATTTATTCCCCAAGAACGGCGAACCCAATGGAAACTCGCTATCATCATCCCAACGTAGAAGAGGTTGCAAATATTGACAGGTGCCACCGCTGGTTGATCCTTTTTAGCCCGTGTGCTTAAGTTTCCCACGAACTGGTCGCCCTCCGGATCGTAAAAGGGGAGGGTGCCATGAGTTAATTCGAGCGAACCGTCGGATAACATAGTGATCAAGGAGATGCCACAAAGCAAATCAATGAATAATCAGTCATGGTGGCGAGGCGCCCCTTATCCGTCCCTCCGAACGGGCGGAGAACTGCTTTATGCCTACTGCTCCTCCCAAGGTGATGGTTCCCCCCAAAGGATTAGTAGGGACCAAAAAAGGCGCCAAGTTATCAGTGTTTCGAGTACACGCATCCTCATACCTCTGCTGATCTGCGGGGCTAAGAAAGGACCACGCATAAAAGGGGTGGGATTCCACCGTGACGTTGGACGGAAGAGTGGGAAGAACAGAGGCCAACTCCTTCAAGTTAGCAAGAACCGCCTCCCCCAACACCTTCTTGTGGTTTGAGACTAACTTCTTCCACTTTGGTGCCAAAGGATGAATGGTCGTCAGAAACTGAGTAACATCATCAGACAACTTCCCCATGACGACAAACTTCGCTCCCCAACCAGTAATAAAACCGATATTAGCTGCAACAATAACGTACGTCTTTCCCCCATCTAGATGAGAAGCCAAACAAGGAAATTTATTCCCCAAGAATGGCGGACCGAATGGAAACTCGCTATCATCATCCCAATCCTTCTTATCCACGACAGTGTAGAAGAGGTTGCAAATATTGACAGGTGCCACCGCTGGTTGATCCTTAGTAGCCCGTGTGCTTAAGTTTCCCACGAACTGGTCGCCCTCTGGATCGTAAAAGGGGAGGGTGCCATGAGTTAATTCGAACGAACCATCGGGTGACATAGTGATCAAGGAGATGCCACAAACCAATGAGTGATCGGTCATGGTTGCGAGGCGTCCCTTATCCGTCCCTCCAAACTGGCGGAGAACTGCTTTCTTGAAGGCAGGGGTTGACAATGTGTCTTTGGAAGCCGTGAGGGAACCTCCCGCTCCGATAGTAGAAATGGCTGAAGAATAAAAATTTTAGCCGATGAAAAGTTGGTAGAGAAGAAGAGGTGAGAAAATATTTCTTATGGATATGGTCAAGTTAGGGCATATAATCGTGATTTTTAGACGCTGAAACATCCCCCTTGATATATATTCTGGGCGCCCCCAACCCCTAAGGGTCGCTGCAGTCCCCCCCGACGAATTAAAAAAAGACCGAAAGGTCAGAAAGAGCTGGTCTCACGGACCGATAGAGAAGTGGCAGATATCATGCCGAGAAAAAAGCCTGACCAGGCTGATCGAGATGTTGGGGCCGTTATAGACCGATAGGGGTTGGCTGATAGAGGCCATTGGCAGACTGCCAAGATATTGGGGCCGTTATAGACCGATAGGGGTTGGCTGATAGAGGCCATTGGCAGAATGCCAAGATATTGGGGCCGTTATAGACCGATAGGGGTTGGCTGATAGAGGCCATTGGCAGAATGCCAAGATATTGGGGCCGTTATAGACCGATAGGGGTTGGCTGATAGAGGCCATTGGCAGAATGCCAAGATATTGGGGCCGTAAAGACCGATAGGGATTGGCTGATAGAGGCCAGATTTACTATGCTGACTTTTAAATGACTACTGCTGGTACGGACCGACATGGTAGCAATAAAAAAGATGAACAGCTATAGGATTGTTCTACACGATATTGGTGCTTGATGAACAATGTCCATGGCTGTTCTCTCTCTCTCAACATCCCTTCTGTCTGTCCCTAACGACCAGAGCGATGCGAGAAGCCGGAAGAAAGAGAAGGAGAAAGACAGGTGTGACGAGATCCGATTTCGTGCGGGCCAAGTCTACCTGTGATACCTCTTGACTCTTGATGTGCACCATGACCATGAACATGAAGTACGCATGAAGCCTCCGTCGTCTCGCTAGCGCTAGCTCCCCCGACGAGACACCTACGATGCTAGCAGTATACCCAGCTGCTATTATTATGTTTTGTAGCAGCTATTTTCGCCATCTGCCAGCACGACGGTTATTGAACTCCATCAGATGCAGAACATCTTCCATGTCATCGGCACATCAGTTGACAATGAATAATTCTCTTGATGATTACGATGCAACTACATTATTTCTAAATCAACAGACAGAACCGAAGAAAAGTGTTTACACTCTTCCAGATATTATTCAATATCTCAATCAGATAGAAGATATTCTGGAATCATCTAAACCATCCCCTGCCATGAAATTTGATCACTGCTTTCAATCCGAAAACAGCACAACATTCTTCAAGGTTGTGAGCAATGTCTTGGCAAAGCCGATGTTGAGAACGCTCATTTATCACCGTGCAGAAACGCCTGCAGGCAAAAAGATACATTTTGATCAACGAATTAGAGAGGAGAAGGCTGCATTAGAATTTGATTTGATGTATTCGTTTGTTATCAACACATTGCGTCCTGCAGCACTGTTACTAGATGAAGATCTGCGGAGTACGTTCATACCTCAACTATTGCAACAGATTGATACAATAGAGCAGCGGGTGCAAGATGAAGGTCCATCTTCAAAGTTACAGGGTTGGAATGGCTTGTTTTGTCGATTGGCAAGTGGCAGGTACTATCAGGGAAAGTTACAGGCAATGATTCATGATTTATTCCCACAACATTTGGACGAGTTCCATGCAGCATCACGAAAAGTAACGGAAAGAGAAGTGCTGGAACGTGTCATTCAACTTGATCTGGTGGATGAAATGACAAATATCAACATGAGTGAAGAAGATGAAGCTTTGGTTGAGCGGAGAATCAACGCGGCAAGGAAGTGTCTTGATTACTTCTACTCTTCCTCTGACGAGGGCACTCTAAGCCAGTCCAAGAAAGATCATTTAGAAGGTCTAAAATCTGGGAAAAGATGTGAACAGTCATGCCTTGAGTTTCTCCAGGATGTTTATAATGACAACGGAACAAACACGCATAAAATCCTCTCCAATGTGTATATCAACAACAGGAGGTCGTCTTACTCAGAACCAGCGCAAAAGTATATTCCTCCAAAGATGCACAGGAAAGGAGCTTCACTCAAACAAAAAGAATTGGGTATAATTTGGACTGATAGTTCGTCTGGAGCTATTTCGAATCGTCATCGAGAGTGCTCAGAATTTGATGCAGTAATTATTAGACACAACAATAATGAGACGGAGTCATTGGATGGCACTGATAAAAATCGCGCCGCTATAGAATCCATATTCGAAGCTAAAAGGACCATATCCCCAAGCACTCTGCACGATATCTTAATGAAGAAATTAGGGGCAATCGAGGCATTGCTAGAAGACGCAAGTGCAGAGTTGGCATACAAAGATGGCGAAGTAATGGGAACTGCGCCTATTTCTTCCGATACAACTCCTAGCTTTACATTTGGTATCTACGGTGTCGAGCTACTCCCTCCCGGCAATGCAGCAGATTCAATTCGTTCAATCGCTGGAAGCAATATTGTGTCCTCGAATATTCATGAAGTTGTAAGTGCATTAGAACGGGGAAGCTATAATGAAAACTCATCAGTAATGGTCGAAGTCGAAGTGGCATCTACAATTGAGATTGTGCAGAACTTGAAGGCAATTATTGAGGAGAAGATTCAGAAGAATAGGGTCGATATTGTTTTCATCTTGGAAGAGGAAGCTCAATTCTTGCGATCCTGAACTCAGACTATTCCTTCAGTCATCGTGTTCAGATGTGAAACTCGATACAAAGACAGTGTACGGAGATAAATTGATTGTCGCATGATGCCATTGGTCTGGAAAGTATAACATCTCTCCAGCGTTGATTGTGCATTCCCACGGCTTTTTTGTACTTGGTCCTTCTGTATCATCCATTGAGTATGATGCTGCTTGTGTCCTACCTGACGAACTATCCAAAGAACGTCGTCTCCACTGCTTCAAAAACTGCTCATGATTTTGATGCTCACGTTCAAAATCATGAGCTGTCCAGTTCTCTAACGATGGATAGGTAAACTCCATCCAGTGTCTCGATGCATAATCTAAATTGTAGTTTGGTCGATTTGCTGGAGGATACAGAACCCAATGCTTTCTGCCATGAATAGTCTCCGAGCTGAAGAGAGAGGATATATTTGAATTAGTAATGTTCACAATGTTCAGATATGACGTTGAAAGTCAAATACTCAAATTGCAATAACTTTCATCAGTTGCGCAGTAATCGCGCCGCTACTTACAAGCCAGGCCCGTGATGATGCCACTGTACTCCACTCCCTACATTTCCAATACCAAAAGATAAAGCAATCAAACTTTGTGCATAATGCATTTGAGAACACGAATGACACGAAGGCAAATTGTACAGCCGAAGAAAGTTGGCCCATTCTCCTGAGTGAGTCTCTCCAAACAAGTACCACGTCTGATTGCCAAGTTGATCTGGTCGTGTCTCCCCTCCATTCATGTTTGTGATTTCATGTAGGTACTGTTTCAAAGGTATCGTTCGTCGGTGAGACGAGAGAGAGTCGGATCCAGTCAGAGTGACATTGAAGTCTGATGGAAAGTTGAGCGGTAGATGTTCCTTCGTTGTCAGATTTGCAAAAAGTTCATTGCGTGTTCCTTTATTGCTGCCGCCATCATCTGGAACGATCACCAAAGGATATGGGTATAGATTGGGTACACCAAGTGAGCCAAATCGTCTGGTCAATTCTGTTTGAGAAATCCGTTTAATATTGCATTGATGATGTGAGTATGGATCCCAATTCCACTGCTGCTTGGCGTCGTCGCTGCACTCATCACTAGCAGCCGCTTCAAGCAATTTCAACAGGTTTAGAAACAACCAAAGCAGAGGCATGATCTATATATTGTTGATGTACTGCGAATTCATAATTAGTATGATCTGCCAAGAGAAATGCATCGTTGCATAATCCTTTTCCTCTTTGTAGTGGAAGGTGAAAGCAAGCGCCAGCGCAAACAGTCTGTACGCGCTATTGTAGGAAAACCGAGAAAAAGAGAAGGAGAGAACGAAGAAAAAGGAGAACGAAGAAAAGCTGCTACTCCTATTTTCATTTAATTAGCTGTTTTGCTGCGAAGTATTGTATCGTAGCTGGATCAATGATGGCAAAGGCAAAGGCACTCGCCAATATTCTGCCTGCATTGCATCATATCTTTTTTGCCAGAAGACTGCTGGCCGCTGTTATTCTCTCATAACTCTGTGATACAAAGGAGAATCAAAGTAGTATCTTGTGTGCCAAAAGACTGCTGGCCACTATCACTCTCCCATAACCCTGTGATAACAAAGAACCAAGTGTCTGTGTGAAGACTAGCGGCGTGAAGCGTGTGACAACATCCCCCTCCAGCTTTTCAATTTTTACATCTAACCATTATGTCGACATCAAAAAATAACGATGACGATGAAGAGGAGGATGTCTATGAAGTGGAGGCTGTCGTCGGGCAAAGAAAAAGGAAAGGCTGTTACGAATACTTGATAAAATGGAAAGGCTATGCATCAGACGAAAATACATGGGAACCTGTTGCAAATCTGAACGAGAGCGCTCGAGAAGAAGCAAGATTGTATCGCAACAATAAGATTTCATCCAAGAAAATATCAGCACCAAAGAAGCGTCCTCGTTTGAGCTCCAAATCGTCAGACAGCGCAACCCACGATAAAATTGTCACCAAGAAGGAAAAGCTGCCCCCATCTGATGAAAAGAGTGAAAAGGTGACACAAGATGCAGATACCTCGGTGAAGGAGCATAAAAAAGATGACGATCCTCCCACAAAACAGGACGATAATACAACAGAATTAAATGGCAAAGATGATAATGGAGCGTCAGAAGTTGCAGAGAAAGAAAGGGTGACGCAAGATGTAGATACCTCTGGGAAGGAGCACAAAGAAGATGACGATCTTCTTACAAAACAGGATGGCAAAGATGAGCTGCCTCCATCTGATGAAGAGAAAGAAAAGGTGACACAAGATGTAGATACCTCTGGGAAGGAGCATAAAATAGATGACGATCCTCCCACAAAACAGGATGGCAAAGATGATAATGGAGCGTCAGAAGTTGCAGAGACAATGGTGATGATGTCTTCCACTGGCACAACTACGGCAGAGTCAAAGGCATGGTACGGTCCACCGCCCCCTCCCGACCTCATCGACAACGCCTCCTCTCTCAAGTTGCTATCACAAGGCGCGGAGGCTCGAGTTTGGTTGGCAACAGTTGATATTTCTGAAGCAAATAAAGAATCTGGCAGTACCAAACGCAGCGTGCACGTAGGAAGTGGCATCAATGTTCCGCAGCTCTTTAGTCTAACTCAGCATCCATCGCCTCTATTAGACGAATCATCTCCGTCACAAAGCGTCCAAGTTATAGTAAAGGAGCGATTTCCCAAAAAATACCGTCATCCAGCTCTTGATGTGAGTTTGACAAAAAGTCGTACCAAAGGGGAAGCGAGGTCGCTGATTCGCTGCAAGAGGGCGGATGTAGCTTGTCCTAAAGTGCTTGCAATTGCAAATTGGTCAAATTTGAATGATGGTGATGGTAATGACGACAAAAAGAGTGAGACGTCGAAGACAGGCAGCAATGTTAGTACCACATCCTCCTGTTTGTTCATAGAACATGTGCAGGGCTGTACTGTACGTCAATACTTTGAACAACGACTGGAAAGTACTGCAACGCAGGAAGAGGGGGAGAGTACCAAACTTGAATCCAAACAACAAGATAGAGTTACAACTGTGATTGATGCGGATACGCTGGGTGTAGCATACAACATCGGAACTCTTGTTGGCAAAATGCATGCAGCTGGAGTGGTTCATGGTGATCTCACTACATCCAACATTATGGTTACAAATCCAACTCAAACGAAAGATAACAATCAAGAGACTAAACAAGGTTGTGACGCAGATTTGGTTCTTATTGATTTTGGATTGGCGACCAGTTCGAATCCAACCATTGTCACTGCTGCTTCCAACACTGCTGCAACGAATAATGGTAAAAAGCCACACAAGCAGCAACACAGTGCTGAAGAAAAGGCAGTTGATTTGTATGTGCTTGAGAGAGCCTTCTTATCAACTCATCCTGAATCGGAACCGTTGGTGGAGGAAGTTTTGAAGGGTTATCGAGAGTTCTTTGAAGGGTTGGGTGGTGGCAATGATGGTTCTACCGAGGGATCGTATGGACATGTTGCCAAGGCAATTTTTAATCGGTTAGAGCAAGTTAGATTGAGAGGGCGAAAGAGAGAGTGTTTTGGATGAAATCTTATCATAGAAACAAATAGTGGTGCATTAGATAAATCGAGTACTTCCTCTACCTTTTCTTTACAATGGTCACATGCCCCCGAATGTTGTCGAGGAAGGAAGATTGACTAACGGGAAAGATCTTTTTTTCCTTTAGTGAGTATACTTCATTGACTGATAAAAAGACAAGCTTCTCCTTAGCACGAGTTGCGGCGACGTGTGCAAGCCTCCTCTCTTCATTCAAATGCCTTTCCTCAGGCCCACCACGTTCTTGTTCTGACAAGCTCGCGAAGTAAGCAGCACATTTCTTGTCGCACCTTCCATCATGCAGAGCGTCGCAGCCAGAGACATGTCTCGAATTCTTCACGCCATCATCGCGACAAGATGTTGGGAGAAACTCCTCATTCAAGTAGGGAGCATAGACATCACTCCACTCTAGTCCCTTTGCACGATGTACGGTGCTAATTGTCACCATATCATCGTCTGCGAATGCATGAGGTTGCTCCTCTACTGTAGAATGCTGCAATATGATCCCAGCAAGAAACTCGTCAAGAACACTGCGACCTAATGCAGCAGGAGCCAGAACAACTTCATCTACAATATGATCCGGCAGAGATTCAAGTGAATACGCTGTCATGTTCTCCATGATTACCTTCCGTGAGAGTTCGACCAGAGAAGGAACACTTTTGGGGTCTCGCAGAATGTTCTCCCGCTTTTTCCAATCATCAACGTGTTGTGCAGCCAAGTCAATGAGTAGAGTGATTTCTTCCGGATAATACACATCTTCATCTCTGTTTTGATTCACGGACACTGCAGTGATTGGTGAAGTTACCCCAGACTTCAGCTGAGCAGGCTTCACCGCCTCACTCTTGTTCGAGTCGTCTTCATCATCACCTTCACCTTCATCTTCATCATTATCTTTTCCTTTAACCTCACCGTCTTGATCACTGTCGTCATCACTACTAGCTTTGCCTTTGTTTTTGTAGCGTTCACTTAGTCCTGTTTCTTTCCAGAGATATTTCAGAAGATCAGGCAAAGGCAGGATATTGAGTTTTTCTTGGTATGCATTGATCTGAGCGAGAAATCCACTCAACGCTTTGTGATGTGGAGTTGTCAACCCCACATTCTTCTCTACCATCGCTTTAGCAGCATCTTGCAGGAAGCTAATACGAGTCAAATTATCGCTCTCTTTGCGCATTGTATTGTCATGAAGAAATTCTCTGATGATCGGGATCACTTTCTCTTTTGGTAATTTCCTTGGGGGCTGATTGATACTGCGAGTGAACGCTTCATCGTTTGGAGAACTCCTAATCGACAGCTGTAGATATGCAACCAGATCACGCACTGATGCTCGCTCAAAGATAGATTTCCCTCCGACAACGACAAAAGGAATTTTGCGCTCTGCTAGTTCCTTTTGCAAATGCGTTGTGAGCGAACCAGTGTGCTCCATTTTCTGACATCGAAATAGGGCAGCCATATCTTTCCACGGAACCTGATCTTCGTCGTGACGTTTGATCATTCCAGCAACAATTTCCTTCGCTTGTTGCATTTGAGATGAGCATTCCCACACTTCAACTGGAAGGCCCTCTGGCTTCGTCGGCCGTAGAGTCTTTGGATGTCGCCTCCTGTCACCCTCAAGAAAAGAGGACGCGACGGTTAGAATATTTTTGCTTGACCTATGATTATCAATCAAAATTTCCTCCTGTACTGAAATATTCTTCTTTGCAAACTCCTCCTTCAATCGATCAAAATTACCAGGCGAAGCTCCCCTAAACTCATATATACACTGGTCGTCGTCTCCAACTACTGTCAAACAACCTTTTTCGACAATCTTTTTGAGCATTAGAGCTTGCATCTTCGAATTATCCTGGTACTCATCAACAATCACGTGTGTGTATCTTTCATGGAATTGCTTTGCGAGCCGCTCATCACCTAGCACATTTTCTGCAAACAGTTGAAGCATAGCGTCAAAATCGATACAGCCAGTCTCACGCTGTCGTGATTCGTACATTTGCCAAACTTGTGAGTCTTCAAACGGGTATTCATTGTAGTCGTGCCCACCCAGCCGAGCCTTTTTGACAAGCTCCAGATACTCTCTGCACCGCTTATTGCACTTTTCCCCAATCAATTGCTTCTCCAAGTCACAATTTTCTTTTCCAAATAAGTTGAGATAGCACATCTTTCGCAAGAGAAATTTTCTCTTGGCATTAACCTCATCCTGAATAGCATCATATTCCTCCGGTGTTATGTCCTTCTTCTTCTCTTTACTCTTCTTAATAGTGCTCTCTGCTTCTTCGTTCGCTTTGTTGCTCAATTCTTCATATGTTTCCTCATGTCTTGTTTGATACACTTTGAGTACGTCGTCCCATGATGATGATTCCTCTTCTAGCTTGAGCTTTCGCGCGCATCTCTCAAGCCGCTTCTTGTCTAGGATTAGCTCAAAGACTTGTTTCATCAGAGCCATTTCGCCCGCTTTGGAACTTAGCACACTTGGCCTTTGACCAAGACCACAATGCTTCCATGAACGGCACACCCACGAGTACGCCAACGCATGAAATGTCTTGATTGTAGGAAGATCTGTCTCTCTACCAAATACTCGACTTACGCGTTCAATGACCTCTTCTGTAGCCAGCTTCGAGAAGGTAACAATCAATATGTTTTTGGGATTAATGCCATGAATATTGATGAAAGAGATTGCTCTTTGCACCATTGTGTGCGTCTTTCCAGTGCCGGCACATGCACGGACAGATATGGAATGTTGGGAGAACATTCGACCACTCGTTGCTGCTCAGCGTTGAGCGAGACAGTGCTTACTACAGGTTGTATCAAAGTTTCAAGATTGGTTGGAACTGTTATCGCATCTCGTTCAAATAGACTTTGTTCAATCACTTGTTCGACCCTTTGCTTGACCTCGTCAGGCATATAGAATCTTATCTTTGATGGAGACTTGTGTTTTTGGATCTTCTTCGAAGTAAAACCCATCGCATTCATTGATTTTTGCCTCTGGGTTGTCTTCTTCTTCTTCTTCGCAGCAGGAGAAGGACTCTCAGATGCTTCTTCTGGATGTCGACGTTTTTGACCCTGACTTGCCTTTTTCTTCGCAGCAGCGTCTTGAAAAAGAACTCTCTTTGTAGGACTCTCAGGAGGTGGACGTTTCCTAATGGAGAAATAATTTTCATTGCCTTCACTTGATTTCTTCTTGGTATCGACTGACCTACTCTTCGACAGCGACAAATCCCCCACAGAACTCGCGAATGTGCTGTCTTTGTGTGTAGGCGGCCGCTTTTTCACCGAGAAGAATCGCTCAATGCCTCCACCCGAATACTTCTTTGCGTCGGAGGCATCATTTTTTTTCTTCGGCGACGTACGTTTGGTGGGCCCTCTTAGAGGCGTCATTGTCTATGGTGAATGATAACGGACATAACGATCACTTGCTGTATCGACTCTGTTTCCTCTCCCCAGATCGACCTTATTGGTGTGATGGTAGTATAGCATGGTCGTGTGTCACCTCATCAAACCTTCTGGCGAGTGTCTGAGTGGCGGGTGGCGGGAAGTAAGTTATGAGAAAGCTACTTCCAGCCACGTCGGACTTCATACAGAAAAATACTCCCCAACTTTTCAGATGGAGGCGAGCGGCGAGCAATAGAAGTAGACATACCACTTTGATGGGTCAACTGCTGCGAAGACAATCAAGGTTGACCATCCGGCAAAGAAGGCTGTGGCTGTTCAAAAGAAACGTTGGTGTTGACCTCACAAAGCTGGACGAATAATGAAAGCGGCAGTATACAGATCGTTCAATGGTCCCATCAAGATAGAGGACCTGCCAAAACCAACTGCACCACCATCCGGAGTTGTCATACAGGTGATGGCCACAGGTGTTTGCAGATCTGACTGGCATGGGTGGAAGGGCCATGACAGCGATATAATGGATCATGGTTTGCCATTTGTGCCAGGTCATGAGGTTAGCGGCATAATTGTTGAGGTTGGTAGCGACGTTACCAAATTCAAGCTTGGAGAGAGGGTAGCGGTGCCGTTCATCCTCTCTTGTGGACAGTGTTGCATGTGTTCTACTCACAACCGGCCTACGATATGTGAGAAACAAGAGCAACCCGGATTTTCCATGTATGGTAGTTTCGCTGAATATTTGGCACTGCCGAGAGCAGAACGAAACTTGAGTATAATACCAGATGGTGTTTCATTCATAGAAGCTGCAGCGCTAGGGTGTCGGTTTACAACTGCATTTCGTGCTGTGGTTCAACAGGGAGGTGTTGCATCGCATACTACTGTGGCTATTTTTGGCTGTGGAGGATTGGGCCTATCATGTGTCATGATTGCAGCGGCGTATGGCGCAAGACAAATCATAGCAGTGGATGTATCAGACTTGGCATTGGAGATGGCAAGGGAGGTAGGCGCCACTGACCTAGTAAATGCAAAAACAATAGACGTGCAAAAGAAAGTTTCAGAGCTAACAAATGGAATAGGTGCAGATCTGACGATTGATGCAGCAGGTTTTAAAGCAACGTGCGAAGACGCAATCCACAGTACACGAAGAGGTGGTAGAATGGTGCAAGTAGGGCTCCCTATTGGAGGCCAAAAACCTACTGTGCCAATGGGGATGATAGCAGGCAGGGAGCTGGAAATCGTTGGATCTCATGGATGCGATGCTAGGGATATGCCCAAGATACTGTCATTAGTCGAGTCTGGAAAACTCGATCCAAAGAAATTGATCGAGAAGGAGGTGACACTGGAGCAAGGTGCAAAGGCTTTGATGGATATGGACTTTGGTAGCCCAACTGGTATGCTGATGATTACAAAATTTGCTAATGCACCACAGAGTAAATATTGAGAAAAGTATTTCTCTAACATCTATCTAGAGATAGAGAGTCAAAGATTTTTGATTAAGTACTATGCGTGTTTCATCACTTTCTGCTTGCCAACATCACTATCAGCGATATATATCATATCCCTCCACGAATAGAAAGGACTCCACGATCCAAAAGGATCCACGACAAAGAAGACAGTAAACTCTTCTCTCCTGAAATGTTTCAGCGTAGGAACTAGTATGGTGTCGGGCGGAGTCAGATTCTACCTACAGCAACAGCACGCTGATTCACAGCGCGATTTTAAGTGAAAGTGGTGGTACGTTAAAGTTGGATGGTAATATTGCTTATCTACATACCTACATACAAAATCAACCACTTTTATCAACACCCACCGCACAAAAACACCACCTCCATGGTGATTATTCGGCGTACCCTAGTACCTTAGGAAGTGCTTATCATCACGGAACTACCGGCCTTATTCTCTTCATAAACATCATAGCAAGCGATTTAGGCCATTAGTTCCGTGATCATAAGCAATATTGAGAGAGCTAGAGCGCATTTTCAGCACATAGGTGACGACGCCGAATTCCTGCACCATGTCGGTCCTTGAAAGGGTTTTCGACGATGTCTACAGCGATGACACTTGGCTGATTGATATAATATATTTATTTGAATGTACCGACCAAGTATCATTGCCACAGCCACACCCAAAGTCTCTCAAAGCACTGCCTTGCGGTCAAAAATCGACGCATCATCACAACATTTGACCCCCTATCCGAACGGCCTGTCGTCGTAATTATTAATGTACTGACCAAATAATCTTGTTATTATATATTAATAGAAGCGATTTAATCTATCAAACTTAATTAGGGACTTGGTTTTAGCTGAGATATAGGCGACGGCGTCTGCGCTGTCGGATGCCATGGTCATGATGGTTTTTTGATGTACGGTAGCTTGTGTAAGGGTACAGTAGCTAACTTAAGGTAAGAAATAACGCACATAGGAGCTAGCATAAAATCGCGATTTACTAGCGCGGTGAATCAGCGTGACAGCATCAGCATCAGCATCGCAAAAAATAATACAATACCTACTACACATAACAGCACTGCCCACCATCTACAACCAAGCAGACAAAGAACTATAAACAGCAAAAGACGGAAGAATCGATCGGTTTCGGTGTTGGAGTTAATAAATTCGATTGAAATCAGGCGCAGCTTTCACTATTAGCTTTCCTCAGCCTCCCACAGTACGATAACATGCCATTATCACGAAGAAAAGTTGTTGGCACAAGTCGATCTGGAGACAATGACACGAAGACATTCGAAAATGTGCTAGTCGGACAGCTCATGAGTTTACGACTCTGTTCAAGCGATGAAGAATACTTATCTGTTGCAGAAGCAATTGCTTGTTCTTCCTCCTCATCTACCTCACTAGATGAAGCACCTCCTTCGAAAGAAGATCTGGACGAGATTGTATCGACGTTGGTGGACTATTTTGAAGGCGATGTAGGAGAAGAAGATGCAAAGACCATGATTCATAGTGTCGTAAGGGATGTTTGGGGAGAGGACTTTGCAGACAATCTTGGTTGGATTGATACTGACACAGTTGATACTGATGAAGAACATGATGAAGATGAAGGTGATGAAAATGAAAGTGATGGAGATGATGGAGATTTTGTTGGTGAAGGTGAATGCTTACTTTGTGAAAGAACGGTGAAGCTCACGAGACATCATCTGATTCCGAAGACAACGTGGCCTCGAATCAAGAAACGACTATGGAATGCAGCGTCTACAATAGAGAAATATCATTCACTTAATGATGAAAGTTCACACGAAAAGAATGAATTACAGGCCAAACTCGAGAAGACGCTAGGCATGACAGACATATCTGACATACCGAGAACCATATCTCACGATTCAGTACGCACATTTCTTGTCAAGGTGTGTTTGCTCTGTAGGCCGTGTCACAGTAAAGTTCATGGATTACACACTGAGATGGAACTTGCGACGCAATACAATACTGTTGAAAAGTTGTTTGCCGACGAAGAGATATTGAAATTTGGCAAGTGGGCTAGCAAGCAACGTCCAGGTAAATACGCCGTTTGATTTTACAAGATATGTAAACCTAATAATTTACAACAATCAATAAAACATTGCTCTTCATGTCAAAGAAGTAACTACATGTATTACCATGGAGCCAAGCTTCCTCCGAATTTTTGTTCTGTACCGTCCCATCCTTCCATTCTTGCTACTGGTTCCACAACGACCGAGATAGGGTATTCCATAGGTCCTTCATTGTAGACTGCAATTGTATTTGATCCTCCAGGCAAATCGATTATGCACGCAAATGGTCTCTTCTGTCCATCATCATTGTAGATTTCCGCGACTTGTTTAATGTGCGATGATGTACCCCACAGCTCTACCTTGGCATTCATAGGCATCCCATCAGTGGTAATAGTAACTTGAGCTGCTTCCACAGAATAGTCGAGAGGAAATGTTTTCAAAGCACCACCTTGTACTCGTTCTCCTCGTTTCGTGGAAGGAGTAGGCCGCCTAAAGCCTCTTAAATCACTCTCACTCATGTATGGACTTTCAGCTCCAGCAAGACCTCCACCTACACTTCCCACTCCTGCATTGATTGGAAACTCCATAGGTCCACTGTTACGAACTGTCAATGTTTCTCCTCTCATACCCTTTTGTGGATTTTCCACAAATGCATTGATGGGCCTCATGCGACCATCTTCTGAATAAACCTTCATCTTGGTAGGTGTATTGTTCGGTCCGTCCCATACCTCAAACTCTGCATCTAATGGTCTCCCATCCGTCTCCAAAAAGACATGAGACATGTCTCTGTCAACTGGTGCCTGATATGTTCTTCTGCTACCTCCCTGAACTCGATCACTACTAGGCGTTGAATCCCACCATGCTTGCCTTGCTTCATTTGAATAGGGATCTGGACGTTGAGAGAATCGACGATTCATATCAAATGGACGTGAATCTTCTTGGACAGATTGGCTTGGATGGAATAGGTTGGACTCTCGAGAGCGTACTTGTCCACCCAAATCGACTGATGGAGGTTCCTCGTAGGATGGTGATTGGGCTGGTGGTGGTCTATTGGGGTTTGCCGACTGTCTTGATGGACGACGATGATGAAGGAGTGGAGGCGGGGTTTGGCCGTGAAGGACCCCAAGAGTGAAATGGCTCCCGCTCAGAGTTGAGAGATGTTCTTCCACATCTGCTGGGAGTTGAGGGCATGAGCATGAATGCGTTTACCCCCGCCGCAGAAAGGAAGAGAGCAAAGTAGAGCTTCATTGTATGTTACGTCTATCAGCCGGGGGGCTCTGCGTTTGATAATGATGTGGATTGAAAGACCGTTGACGTTTGCGTTCTTTTGGTTGATTGCGTTTCAAACCAGGCAGGTGGCGATTTGAATATACTGATAACAACTAAGTAGCACTTGCCTTTTGCTTTGAGCAAAGGCGCAGCAGCTTCATCGAAAATGAATAATATTGGGAAAGTTGACGTGGCGTGGCATGTCGGCGGCATGTTTGAGTGGCAAAAAGAAGCAATGGTGCCAGGTACAAAACATTAATAATAATGGAGTATGTCAAGCAGCATGCATCTTCGTGTTATATTACTCATAAAAGTAGCACTCAGAACAGATGACTTGATTTTAACGAAGAGCAATTCTTTCTACAAATCGATGTCGGACCTATTTAACAACACAACACAACACACTTAGCAGCCGCAAATGAATATGTTCTTCCCTCTCTTGCTAAGCAAAGAGTTTAGGAGCTGGTTCCTCAGACTGTTCGACTGCTTTGGTGGAGGCTTACACCAAAACAAGTCTGCCCCACTTCTCAGCAATGCTTCACAGTCCCCAGCCAAGTCAACAGAGACTCCGATCTTCAAGCTGTCCCTTGTATCAGGGCTATTTTTCTCGACAAAGTTAATCACGCTCAACAAATCAGATCCTGACAGTGGACTTGAAGTATCATCTTGATCATCGGAGCTACTTGGTACACTTGAAGGGATTGTCTGTAGATTCTCTTCTACGATAATGATATCATAGTTGGGTACTTTAGTTGAGTCGGAATCCGCCTTCCCCAATAGCTCCAAGGCTTCTTCACCTGATTGGGCTTGCTCGACCTCAGCTGCTGGAAACATTGATAGTACATGTCTCTTGAAAAGATTGAGTGTAGTGGGTGAGTTATCAACGATGAGAATACTCTTCACCTCGTTTGTTATGACCATGAAGAAATCATTGCTACAATCATGCACCACAACGTCATCATCAGCTGCATAGAGAATTGGATCAGAGAATAATGAACGATATTCTCTGTTTGGAGGACGGCTCATCACGGGGTCATCCACGCCAGCCTTGTGGGCAGCAGCAATGGCTTTTGTTAGTGCTGGTAAAGAATAAGTCCTCATGCCGTGCATAGCTGAGGAATGGCAAAGATTGACAGCCTCCGTCAAGAAGGATCGAAGTTCAGTCTCGTCGAACCAGTTCGACTCATCTGCCGAGGTGTCATCTTGTATGACTTCACGAACTGTTATAGTTGGATCAAAGTGAACGCTGGTTCGGCTTGACCTTCTTGGCTCTGATTCTGTTGAAGATCTACTCTCTTGTGAAGTATCCTCCAAGAACGGAGGAGGCTGGGCTGTAACAAACGTGCTTTTAGACCCACCACCATAGCTGTGGTGGCGGTGTAGTATAGACTTAGGACGCAGTCCAGGCGATTGCGGAAGGCTTTTGCTGCTGCTGACTGGACTCAAGGATGATGGCGTCCGGCTGACCACTGGTGTAGTCGGAGAGAAATTATAAACTCCAAGATAACTTGGCTCCAATTTCGGTGAAGATTTAACTTCATGTCGCGCATCAGTTGATCCATCATCTTCTTCTGAATCTTCCTCGATGCGTTGCTCCTTCCATGAGCTTGACGATGTGCTTCTTGACCAAAAAGTATCAAAGATGGAACGGCGCTGAGAGGATGGCAATGCTCGCTTCTCATCTGGTAGAGCAGGTGCTGCATCATCTCCGGCTGCCACCTGATCTTCACGGTGATTCATAACGTTGTGCTAGGATTAGAGGCTATTAAATTTTCTCATTCCTTCTGGTTCATAATAAACCAACCAAAAAAATACCTGCATCCTGCATTGCTCGTGTGCATGCATCTTGTTGCATGCTGCATCGATCAGGCGAACGTTTAAGTATGCGAACAGATGATGATAAGTAGAGTTCTCATTCACGGTCCGGCCAACTCTCGTGTGGACGACGATTTGGAAAAAACCAGGTACTACTGATTCCTATCGTAGAGCGCACATAGCCTCAGCTGAAAAAGTACGGACCCTAAATGGGCAACCCCCAGGACTTCTGTCCTCTCCATGCCTTTGGTGAGTGGGAAACCGTGGGGGTTGCCAGCTTTGGGCCAGTACTTCGACAATAATAGCGTACATATTTTCTAGCGATAGATATTCGGTCTCCTTTGTGTCAAAACAAAAATGTGAGCGAGACCGTTGTGACAGTACAGATTTTTTTCTACGTAGGAATCAGATATCGATGCGAACCCCCAAAAAATCCAAAATGTAAGGCTGGCCGGACCGTGCATTACACGGGATCTAGATAAATGATGCACAGGTATTTGTAATCTTCAATAGATCTATTGTGAACGATCATTACCGGCTACTTATTTACCCTGTTACCAGCCGCGATGCGAGGAAGACTCAGTTCTCATCGCTTCGGCACCTACCGGTACTCGCGGCTGGGTGGAGATGAACCCCCAAGTTCCACGTTTCCATTTCACCGAGAGATATCTATTATTATGTAGATTGATGTGAATCTCTCTATCCCATTCATTCAACCCCCCGGCCTCATTATTTATCAGCCATGCGTTTATTTCTGCTCCTATTGAGCACATTATGTGCCGTGTGTGTATCAGCAGCTGGCACTACAATTATTAGAATAAGAACAATTGATGGTTCGGTGTTGCGTGTACCTTTATCAGATGACGGTTCCAGCTCTACAATCTCATCCATATTAAGCACTGCGGGTATTGATTTAGATGCCGTTGATAAGAATGACAAGGGAAGCGTCAAGTGTCAGGTTGGTCCTCCGGGTCGCCAAACAGATGTGTTGGATTTATCTCCAAATGGCAAAGATAGGGATGCAACTGCAGAGGAGTTGGGCTTGAAGCACGGTTCCATGATAACAATTCTACCTCCACCCATGCCCAAAAAGAAAGAAGCAGAAGCAAGTAGTAATGTGGATGAAAAAGATAACAGCAACAGATTTGATCCCTTCCCTGACTTGGCAAAATCAACTTCATTCTCAGCGGCAAATCGCCGAGCACGTGCCATGTCTCGTGGTGTATCAAGAGGCATGACATATGGAGATATTTCACGTGTGAGAAGTACAATGCATACAGTAGAGGCTCAGCCTACAGGGCCATTGAATAGGGTGTACGTGTGTCAAGTGGGAGCAGCTCGCTTCCAGAATCATTGTGTTGTGCAATCAAAGAAAAAGAAACCAAAAGGCAATACAACCAAGAAAGGACAGGATTTGAACGCTATTGAAAATCGAGTAGCTCTGTTATTTGGTACAATCAACAAGGAAAGGGTAGACCAAAGTCGAAAAGTTGCACGGACATCGTTATCGAGCGCTCGTGATGACCAGAAGATGTGTGAAGTTGCGAAAGTACATGCAATTTGGGAGCCACCGATGCAAAAGCCAATGATCAATGGAAAACATTATGATGAAGGCTGCCTCTTGTCGACCTATACCGGAGATTCACAAGATACACCCACAAAAGAAACAGCCACAGATAGAGCAATTAGAGTTGCAGGTTGGCTGGGCCTACAGCCAGTTGGATGGATTTTTTCCTATGCCGACGAGGATCGTCACGAGGATGGCGATGCATTACCAGTACATGGTCGAGATGCCGTAGTTGGGGCCAAGCTACAAATTGAAACAATGAAGCTCAGAGGACGAGATGAAGGACGTAAGTTCATCACTTTGTCATTAGACGGAAGAATAGGTGCTGCAGAAGCATTCCAATTGAGTGATGTGTGCGTGCAAATGGTAGCAGAGAATGTGTTGTCACCTCCAATCGTCGATGAGAGATTGCAAAGCACAAGATTCATTACATTAAAGGATCCAGTCGTTGTTTCAGGGGAAGAAACAAAGCGTTTAGATTCAGTTTTACTACTTGTCAACACTGCCATGTTGAGCCATGTAGGATTGTATTCGGGGGGTATGAATGCACCAATTGGTGGGAATGTGAAAAAGACTTCTGGTGCACTGCTGGGAAAGACGAGGAAGCGAATATTGGCAGCTCTGGAAAAGAAGGGCGGAAGCGAAGTGCTTGCAGAGCTCTGTGATTTTGATATCCTCTTGGCACTTGATACATTGATTGGGAAAGAAGAAAGTGAAAAATTGTGTCTTCTTGTGAGGAAATATGCTCGTGGACAGAAGAAGGGTACTATGCTTGGAGAGCAGCTGAAGCTAACGTTGAGGAGTGTTCTTGGAGAGTGAGCACATCACATGCTTAGTTTGATACATCTCAAATAAGTATGATAAAATTATGAGAGGATGTTATTTTCATGCACAACGTTTTTACCATAAAAGCGAACTCACACCGATGAACGTTTACACTCCTCCTGAAAAATGTCACATTGATTAGGAAAACACGTTGGAATGAGTACTGGTACAGTTGGATGAAATTTCGCGTTGCCAAAAATTTATGAGTTCCTGCTGCCAACGCTCAAAAGAGAGAAAGGGCATAAGTAAATTGCCTCAAAATTGGCCAAGCTGAAGCCGAGCGACGATAGCTGCGCGCCCAGACACGTCTCTTGACAGAACAAAAAAGGAAGAGTGTGAGAGGGGAGAGGACTTATCGTCAACGCAACCACTCCAGTCATAGTACCAACACTGCCGCCCAAAAGTTGATAGTAATAATAATCCACCATTTGGTTGGTCTTGGCTGTGCTCTGTTCCCTTCAGAGAGCATTTAAATATCACGTGAATAAAATTCGGAAGTTATTGACACAGTGTTCTGGTGATTGGATCATCACACTCTCATTGACACGACAGTGAAATTGATACTTTGTGAGGCCCAACATTTTATAAATCAACGATGGCACCTCGGATAGCAAACGATTCTTTTCCCGATCACTACCTTACTGTCGATTATGAGCACGGTGGTGCACCGATTGGGATAGGCGGCCACCCAGGTGATGCGGGTGTCGATCTCGCCGCAGCAGACCTTGGGGGTGATCTGGGCGTTGCAGCCGCAGCAAATGCAGCCGCTGCTGGAGGTCTCATGGCAGCAGTAGCGGGGAATGATGGTGCTGATGCTATGGGTGCTAATGCAGCCGCTGGAGCACAAGCACAGGAAAATGGTAATGGCGCGGACGAGTTGGAAGCAGCTCCTTCGATTGAGAACGATCCTCTCTCGGTGATGGATCAATCCTCGACTCATGCATCGACACATCTACAGGCTAGTCAATCTTCAGATTCTGAAAGTTTATTAAGTGAGGGACATGAGACATTTGAACATCGTCTTCGTCAGAACCGGGGGGGAGTGAATCAATTCTCCCCAGCTTCCATATCACAAACTGCTACAGCGTCTACAGCGGTCGGGTTGCAGGGAGCGCCATCCATACCATCCACTAGAGCCAACAGCATCTCGCAAATTCTACTGCGTCAACGTAATCAAGAGCAAAGTGCTAATGTGTCTTCGAATGCGTCTACAGCATCTGCTCCAGCTATCCCGATTCAACTTTCAGGGAACTCTTCGTGGAGATCATCCAACTCTGAATCTCCTGTGAACAACTTATCGCCAAGGCCAAGAGTTGGCAGGTCTGTGGCACGGGCATCTTCTTTTGGAGGGTTTCCGTCTCCAGGAGCTTCGCAGCAACAACAACATGCGCAAGGTCATGCGTTAGAAACTTTGAACGAAGAAGTTCTACCATCGACGACAAATCGAATGAACAGCACTACCTCGTCACTTACTGCATCTTCCGTGATGTCATCGTCGTATCGTCGTTTTAACTCGGCATGGGAAGGAGTAGGCTCCTGCTGTAGCTTCTTTGGACAATTCTCCCAACGAAAGCAGCTATGCCACGGCACAACAAGAGAGTTTTGCCGCAGCAAGTCCAAACTCGGGTGGTTCCGCCACACCACCGATGGTGGCATCAGTAGGAGGTTCGACAGCATCACCAAATAATTCTCCCGGAAAATCTATTCAGTATTCTCCTTCGGTTTTGGATAATACATCATTCCCCGAAGACGATGATGACCTTCACCGACGATGGCGTCGACAAGTATACTCCCATTTTCAAGATGGATTTCAGTGGCAAGTTAGAGGAAGAGGACAAGACGATGGATACAACTGCAGATGTATCTCTAGAAGATGAGACAGCATCACCCCTCATGGTCGCACAGGGGTCACCAGGATCTTTGATGTCAGCTTTAAGCCCAGGAATTCTCAATGTTGCTGCCTCGCCGGGTAGTATCAACGCAGCTGGGGCCTTCGATGTATCTCCGGGTGCGCCGATGGAAACTAATAGACACCAGATGTCTGATTTCAATAATGTATCCCAACCACCGTTGATGTTTGGAACAGACACAACCATCTCGGATCTCACCTACTACGCTGAAAAGGGATGTATTGTCGATGTCCTCGAGTCCTTAACTACTCCGCACCTCAAGACTTTGGGATCACGTATGCTTGCCGACTATGCTAAAATGCCCAATCGACGAGTTGCCGTCGCCTCGAACACTCGTATTTTGGAATTCGTTCAAAGCACTGCATTAGAAATTGGTAGTGGCTGTGATGCTTCATTAGAGTTTGTTCAGACGTACAACAGTAGCTCATGGTTAGGACGAGAGTACGCCGTCGAGACAATCAGAAGCTTGACTGCAGCCGAAGAAAATGATAGATATTTAATGACTGCTCCAGGCCTATTGGAAATGCTCGCACTGATTGCAAGGGGAGGTCCTTTCCTCCAACACATTCCATGCGATGACAAACTGTCTGTCGTACCCGCTCCCCCTCCAACGTTCGAAGCCTGTGGTGGCATCCCGGGATCACGTGTCTCAATTGATAACACCATCTGTGTCGCCTCTGATAAAGCACGCCTCCATGCTTGTATTGCCATCATGAACTTGAGTTGTGGCAAATCTAACAAAGTTGAAATCACTGGTGTTCCTGAAATCCTGGAAGGCATGCGAGATGTCATGTTAGGAAGGCACTTCACCAAGGCACCGAAGACATCGTCATCGAATCCCTCTGTTCCAAAATCTGTTGTGGATGAAGCTCGTCTTAAGGCAACTACTTGTATCAAGAATTTGAGCAACGCCGATGCAAACGATGCTGCATTGCTTGGAACACCCGGTCTTGTAGATACACTTGGATTTGTAGCCGAGGCGACGTGCCATCCAGAGACTGGCGCAACAACCTGCACCACCCACGCTTGCCTTGCCCTAATGAACTTGAGTATCTCCAAGGCGAACAAGAATCGTGTTTTCCGTACTCCCGGTGTGATGGATGCGCTCATGGCAGTAATTACACGAACGGCCAACAAGAAAATCGATGCAGACGTGAATCCTAAAGATCCGAGTTTCGAAGCACGTGTGAAGGCATGCTCTGCACTGTCAAATCTGGCTATTGGCTACGATAATAAGATCCCTATGTTCAACTATCCTGGCTTCGTCGAGTCTATCCTCACTGTCATCCGAACAGACACGGCCGAGGCAAGAACGAAGGCTTGTTCTATTTTGTGGAGTTTTGCTGCCGAGATGAAGAATCAAGTGCCAGTTGTTCGACGCGGTGATATTCTTCCCGCTCTTGTTTCAGTAGCCAAGGAAGATACCAAGACAGAAGCTCGTTTCAAGTGTGTTGCTGCGTTGACGTTGCTTGCGGAGTCTCCCGAGAATGCGGTTCCGTTACTGCAAGCTGGTTCATTGGAGCCTTTGATGCATGTCTTGCAAGAGGCTGGTCCCGATCCTACCCAATGGAGGGGTCAGACTGCCTCGTGGTGTGTGGGCTTCCTAATGAATATGGCACAGTGCGATGATGTAGTCCCAGCTTTGCTACAGGAAGGAATAGTAGATCTCCTTGCCCCATTGTTATCACTCGATCACTACCAGAGCCTCAAGGCAGCTATGGCAGTAACATTTGTTTGTCAATACGAAACAGGGGACAAAACCTACAACCTGCTCCGTCAAACTGAAAACGTCATTCCAAAAATTGTCGGCCTCCTCCATAACACTCTTTCTGGTCGCGGCGGAAGTGGGTACAAGTACGGAGTTTTCACTCTTCGATCATCTGTTGGCTGCATTGCATCGTTAGCTGCTGGACCAGACTTCATGAAGGAGAGAATTGCAACTGATCCTGTCTTCGAGAGCCTGCTTCGTGTTGTCACTGATTATTGCGTCGACGGAGGAACGCCAGGAGCTATTGTTGGAGGCGGTCGAGACGACACTCGTAGTGCTGTACTTGCTGTCAGAGCTTTGAGCAACCTCATTGGTCATTTGATTCCTGAACCAGGTTGTGCTGCGATGCCATTTGGACCAGTAATGGATGATCAACTGATCAAGGCGCTTCGGTCGTTTGAGTTGAGTACCCATCCCGATATTGATAACAATACTCTCAACATGGCTCATTCTGCTCGTATTCGAGTGGAGGGTGGGAAAAACATGGGCACAGGAAACGGTAGCGCTTGCAGTGATTCCTCTCCCGAAGATGACATGAGCAACGACATAGGTGGCATTGGGCTTTCTCTTGCAAGGAGGTTCTTATCTCCATTCCCTTGCGGAATGGATCTTCACGTGCCTTCTGACCAAGGGAACAATACCGAAAATGACACTCGCCCACAAACCCCGAAAGAGGAAGACGCTATGTCCATTTCAGATGCATCTGCTGGCAGCAATGCGTCTGTGAGGACATTCCTGTTGACTGATGGCAGAACTGGCAGAAGATATGTTGTTCCCTGCGATCCTTTCGGTGGCCGACAGTTTCATGACAGTCGTGCGTGGTGCTTCAGACGAGGGCGGTGGTGCAATGAAGGGGAGGAACCCGATTCCAACTTTCAGTGGTCAGACGAGCTCCAAGTCGCCTACACTGCAGCTCTCAATGACTCATCTCAACACTGAGATATTTTGCGTGCACAAAATAGAGACATATCATGATAAAAATCAAGCTTCATTATTACTATGAACACTATGTGAATTCTAGTTTATGATAATCTATGTATTTCTATTGCAATCGGAATCAGCCCATCTTTTTCATGTGCGTCCTGAATCCATGTGCATATTTATAAATATTCCATTAAGGTAAAGTTACATGTCATATCAAGTCAAAAGCGTACGCAACAATGTTTTCTTTTTATGCAAGCTGATAGACAAAGTATCACCAACAACACCGAACATTCTTTGCACTCCTTCTGTAGTTATCTTCATGTGGCCAAAACATTTCCTCAACACCTGCGTTCTGGTGGGGCAGGTCTGCAGCCCGCCCTGCCCGGGCAGAACGCTTGCGCTCGCTCGCTTGGCAATCCATCGAGAACAAAAAAGGAAATAGGAAAAGAGAAGAGCTGTCGGGTGCAAGAAAAAATAGCCATGTCCGAAGTTGATGGAGGCAATGGCGTGCTTTTGAAAGAATACGCAAACAGATGTGATCTGTCGAAAGAGACTGAAGGAGTGGGTATTCGTCGTCGTTTCCAGGTTTAAAGTTCGTGAGATGCATGGTCAGATTCTTGTCCATGGCCATGACTAGATTGTGAGGACGAGAGCTTATAATTAAGAAATATTTATGTGACTTAAATTGTCGGCCTCCTCCATAACACTCTTTCTGGTCGCGGCGGAAGTGGGTACAAGTACGGAGTTTTCACTCTTCGATCATCTGTTGGCAACATTGCATCGTTAGCTGCTGGACCAGACTTCATGAAGGAGAGTATTGCAACTGATCCTGTCTCCGAGAGCCTGCTTCGTGTTGTCACTGATTATTGCGTCGACGGAGGAACGCCAGGAGCTATTGTTGGAGGCGGTCGAGACAACACACGTAGTGCTGTACTTGCTGTCAGAGCTTTGAGCAACCTCATTGGTCATTTGATTCCTGAACCAATGTTTTCTCTTCCTGCAAGCTGCTAGACAAAAATTACCATCTGCAGCTTGGGCGAACGCTTGCAATCCATCCGAATGTGCGCCTATTCCACCCTAATCGAACTACGAGTCCAGCCACGACCATATCTCTTCAATTAAATAAAGTAGTTGTTGTGTCATTGTTTTCGGATAGTAATGTTGATTTGAATAACGAAACCATTGGAATTTGTTCGAGGAATGGCCATGTTTCGGGCGATGTTGATACCAAGGCTGAGTTCGCCGATGGTAGTGTAGGCAGTGAAATCATCTCTATTGTCAACTTCACGGTACAAAGATGATCCTTAAATGCTATATTGAGAGCTCTTCTGCCGTGTTTAGTTGTCTCGTCATGATTAGAGGTCGGAATAGAACAACGAAATTGGTGACATTTGTATGTAATCGATGATGTGGTGTGTAGCAGCAATGTTGGTGCCCGACGGAGTGCTATGGCCTTATGAAGTCACTATGTAACAATGAACCACACCGACACAAAATGTCTATATGTATAAGCGGCGGCGAGGGTTGGTGGAGAGAGGACGATCTCTTGGTGTTACGGGCGTGGTATCGGACGACACATCGGGAGATTTGCGCTCCTTCTGGTTGACTTTTTCTCATGTGACTTGTGACTTTTTGATGGGGAATCTAAAAGGCATCCCGGCCTATTCATTAAGTTGCCTCATAACTTCAGCTGCAGGCAGTTATACAGCGCGAAATGCAAATCTGTGTACTTAAAAAAAGGGGATGCGATGTTTACCGCTATGCCATCAACATGGTGTTTTGGTTCATTTCCTCATGTTCGTGTTTGTGATGATGTTGTCTGTGCTGCGAAATCGTGCATGGAGCAAATAAAAGAGGCGGGATTTTTTGTAATATGAAATAAGAAAGTCCGATTCAGGTGCAAACTAGAGAGAGATACGTAGGAATCAATATGATGTCGTTTCTGGGCTGGGGCTGTACCAAGTACCAAGGGGGAGACAGCATCATGTCCGAGGTGTCACCTTGGGAACTTGTCCACAAGAAAATCTACATAAAATCAAGCAGTTCCGCGCACGCGACTAAATAATAAGATATGTTCTTCACACAACGGTTCAGCCTTGCGTCAAGACCGTTACATCTCTCGTCATTTTAGGAGTACAATACACACATAAAGAAACAGAATAAAATAGCAATTTCGTGATATGTTATGTAACATTCTTGGACTTTTCCAAAAAAGTCCAAGAGACGCTAACCGTCGCCGTGAACCGCCGAGTTCAACTTCAACGTGAACTTGGTGAGTGGTGAAAGCAAAAAGATCTGCAAGGAAGAGTATGTATGAATTCCTACGTTATGAATTTCAGCCTTCTCTTCTCCTGTCCATGTCAAGCTACCTCTCTCATACTTCTTCAGTAGCCCCGTCGCAGCCGCGACGGCATCTACCTGCCGGCCGTCCTCTGAATTTTGTCTGCACAAAAATCTTTAATCATCTGGAAGGGAACAACAGTCATAAGTATCTCTACATTACTACCATCATAAACACCATAACGCATCTCTCTCTAGACGTTCTGCACCTGCACCGCGATGCATAAGTCTCCTACCATAGCCTCAGCCTCAGCCCCTGCCGATCCTAGCGTTGGAGTTGGGGAGAAAAATCCTGTGTCCGCCTCTTTCGACATGGCATTAGACGACAGCAAATGCCCGAATCTTGAAGGCCAACCTGAAGGTCAACCTTTGCCAGCGTCAGCTCCCGATCTGTTCCTCGTCGAAGCATTTCGTAAAGCCGACAATGATGGAGATGGCAAACTATCTTATGAAGAACTCAAGGACCTCCTTCAGAGTTTAGGACTCGAAGAAGACGAAGAAAAGTTGAACAAGATTGTCTTGACAGTAGATACGGACAAGAATGGCACAATCGATTTGGCCGAGTTTCAATCCATCATTGATTCGATGAAGACAAAAACTACCATGAGCTTCGAGCAACAACTTCGACAGATGTTTGACCTCTATGATGCAGACGGAAGTGGAACTATCGATCAGGATGAGCTAGCGCAGTTGATGGCTACGCTTGGATATGATCTGACTGATGAAGAACTGTCAGCCATGATTGCAGAGGTGGATGCGGACGGAAACGGTGATATTGATTATGAAGAGTTCGAGATGATGTTCAAAGGTGTGCAAGTAGGTGGGAATGAGAAGCAGCAGCAGAAGGAAAAGGATGTGAACGTGGCCCCTCAAAGGCAAAGATTTCAAAGGAGGAATTCGATTTTGGGAGGATCAATCTTCGAAGATGCTAAGAAGTTCATGTCGTTCGGCCGCGTCTTTCGTTTTGTCACTTGGTTGTACAGCGAGAGGAAAATGATTCTGCTCTGCTGCTCTCATTTCGTAGCTACTATGGTGATTTGGGGTGAGTGCACATTCTTATCTATCGTCTTGCCCATTCAAGGTAGGAGTGTGTCTTATTACCTCGTGCTAACTTAATCACTTGAAACTGTTCCGTCATTATTTTAGCTCACTTTGCTCTGATCAAGTTCCAGCAACAAGAGGATGCCGTCCCCGAAGGAGCACCAAGATACTGGGCGAAACGACTCGTTCCACCTATTGAATTCGGTTCGATGCATGCCAGTACGTTGCTGTCTTCTTACTATTGTTCTCAGATGCTTTGAAATAGACTCGCTCATTCATGTCGAATACTTTTATCTCTTCTGTTTAGTTCTCTTCCAGATGGCCCTCATTCCCTTCACAATGAGCAGATACACAATTGCCACTTTCTCCAAAAGCAAGTTGAACAAGTATTTGCCTCTTGATAAATCTCTTCGCATCCACATCCACCTTGGATACACCATGGTCTCAATCGTCTTCTCGGCTACGATCGTATTCTTCATCTTCTTCGGTTTGTCTTGTTCTGAGGGAGAACAGGCGTTCTGTGACAAATTTACCTCCGAAATCATGATTACCGGGTATTGTATTCTTGGACTCCTTGTAACTTTCAGTATACATGTTTCTACCCCACTCACAGGAAAGATACGAGAGTATCCTGCATATCCAACTCTAACTTTCATCTTCACCTCTTTCTCCCTTCTATCTAGCTGCTCATGGCAGGAACGGCGTTCTTTCGACACTCAATTCCATATGAATTGTTTTATGGAGTTCACTTCCTCTTCCTTGCTATGTATGCACTCGCAGTTGGTGAGTATATTCTGCATGATGTTTGGACCCTGCTTTGCCATTCGTCCTAGGCGTCTCATCATTTTCTTTCCCGGCTCCCGACAGCACACACATTTGACATTGCGCAGAGAAGCGGGAAGAAAGACAGAAGCCAAACGTTCAAGTGGTTCGCTGCACCCCTCATATATTATCTTTGCGATTATGCAATGATGTGGTTCAACCAGAGGTGAGAGCACATGATGTCCCATTTTTAACTGCTGCAAGCCAAGTTCAACTGACTGATGAATACTTATACTATCTTTTCTGCATATTCTATGTGACTTCTTTGTACAGGTTCAAGACACGAGTAACTTCATTTACCACAGTCGAGGGGCGTGAAGGATCCAAGATGCTCATTTTGAAGGTGAAACGACCACCTCTCTTTATGTTTCAACCTGGACAGTAGTAAGTTCTTGTAAGGTGTATCACGAATTTATTTTGCTTTTGTGTTTGTGGGCTAAACGTGCTTACTCTTTATTGCGTACTTCACAAACAATCTTTTCTATTATTCCTCAAGTGCCTTCCTACAAGTTGATTCCATCGATAGGACTTGGCATCCCTTTTCGATTGCATCTGACCCGGACTCGAACGCTGTTGAGTTCTACATCGAGGTTTTCGGCGAGCAGAGTTGGACTGATCGTCTCTGGACTGAACTTCAGAACAAGGACAAACACCAAAAGATGTTCATCAATCTCCTTGGGCCGTATGGCACAGCACTTGTCAAGGACTCATCTTACACGAACGTTGTTGCAATCGGAACGGGTACAGGTGAGTCTTATACCGTTACTGTGCCTCATCACCCCAGCTTACTACTCTTCTCTCACACACTGTCAACATAATATTAAATTATATCAGGAATTGTCCCCTGCACCAGTCTCCTCAAGCAGCATGTTCGTAGGATGGTGATGATTGAGCCTGAACACTATTTTTCTGAGCTTTCTGAGGAAAAGAAACGAAAGATCAACATCATAGGTGCACAGGAAGACAAACATGGTTCTATTGTTAGTCATCTTGTTTCGGCATTGAAAGGATTCATGACTTCAAATGGTCAAGATTTGGACGAGGCTCTGAAGGCAAAGTCGGCTAATTCTCTCAAATCCTTCGCGAGGCGGCAATCGATTCAGTCAAGGTAAATGATTGAAAGAGTAAGGTGCCTTCTGTTACAAATCTGCACATCTTGATTACTCACTACATGTCTGCCACTTCTCTTGCAGTATGACTGCCGTGCATCTTGATGTAGAATCCGAGCGCTTTTCCCTCCGCAACAAGGCAGCGCTGAAAATTGCAACATTCAATGCAACGAAGTCAATGTGTAAGTTTAATGTGCTTCACACTTTGTGATTACCCGGCTTGAATATTCCTGTCTAATAATATTCGTATCAACAAACAACGTTGTAGATGGGAAGACGATTCTCACTTTTTTTACTCTGTCAGTGTGACTGTCTTCAGTCTCAACTTGAGTTGGAACTTGACCACTGCTGATGTTAGTATCGGCATGCTCCACGTCATTGAGATAATGACTTTGCTGCTTCACGCCATCTTCTTTCTATGTTCGTTCTTTATGTGAGTAAAATTCATCAAGTTTTTGAGACTTACTTTTTGCGATAGTGGACGGCATTGTGACTCACTATTTCTCTGTCGTAAATAACACACATTCACAGCTGGGACGGAGTTAGTTTCCAATCATACATCGATGCGGCAATCTCTATCATCGTCCCATTCGCCGACTGGCACTATAGTTTGCAAAGCTCTCTCAGTATTGGTCAAGTTATCACTTTGTCGCTTTTGAATGGATACATCACCTTTCGCTTCTACCAGAAGACATTGGATACCGAGGCTCAGCACACCTTGAAGGAGTCTGTCGAACGTAAGTGCTTGAGAAGGGTTGTCTCTGTGCTAATTGTGCTGAACTTATCCTGTTCTAACTTCACCTATTGCTTGTAGACCTACGCTTCATTTGGTCAGTGAAAACTGTCAAAATTGCTCGCCAAATCCTACCCGAGATCAACGAGACATATGAGTTGTTAGTGAAGCAATGGGGAGAAGACTATGCGCGAGAAGTACTGGATATCACAATTTACATAACCGATAAGAACAGAAGCGAAGCGGCATCATTCAGGGCCCAGATTCGTGACTATGCATTGTTCAAGAACAGGAAAGTCGTATTCATCAGGCCCAAACTCGGCAAGATCGTTGAAGATTATGTCTTGGACCTTAGTAAGTATTTTTCAATATGATTTCTTATGCATACAAGTTAAAATGTTTTATTAACTTCAACCTCCACCTCTCTTTCTATAGCTGAACGTCATTCCGCTTACAGCTCGACATTGCTTGTCTTCTGTGGCGGTCCAAAAGTTAGTGCCGTAGTTGCTAAAGCACGTTCCACTGTAGAACTCCGTAAGTTAGTTACAGATTGCACTTCTAAATAATATGAACCAAGCTTGATCTTTCTCACATTTGTTTGGAAATGTCCGCTTTCGTAGTCGCTGCTGCCACAGGTTACTCGTCACATAAGCTTGACTTTGTGAGTGAAAGCTACGGAGGAGCTAAGCCCAAGAATATGCCTGAAGAAGTAAACAAGAAGAAGGATTCTAGCGAGAGTCTGTGGGATGCAGTCCGACGGGAAAATATTCAGATTGTGAACACAAAGAGGGTTAAGTCTGTGTTCGAGGATGTGGACGAAGTTGATGGAGGCAATGGCGTGCTTTTGAAAGAATACGCAAACAGACGTGATATGTTGAAAGATTTTAGGAGTGAAGGAGTGGGTATTCGTCGTCGTTTCCAGGTTTAAAGTTCGTGAGATGCATGGTCAGATTATTCTTGTCCATGGCCATGACTAGATTGTGAGGACGAGAGCTTATAATTAGGAAATATTTATGTGACTTAATTTGCCAGGCACAAAATGGATTATGTTCCATGTGCATTAGGCTGTTCAGGTTATTCATCAACACCGTTTATACTTAACATGCGGCTCAGTTGGTTGGGAGACTAGAGGAGAACAATGTCTAACTTTGACATAACTTTACTATCTTTCCTGTCCCACCACCACCGAGGTCGAGGTAATCCACGACATACACCCAAAACGATGCATTTGCTATATATAATACTGACTGGGCTGGAGGGAGGAGCTTTTTACCTACCCCGCTCGACACCACACTGACCAAAATGCAAGAAGAACTTGAATCTCAAGAATGGCGCTGGCTGATACAATAAAACCTATCGCGTGGTATCTTTTTCCGCAAAAATGGTTTAGATTTTCCGGAGAAAAGGAAAAACCTTCTTGAAACCGGACAGGAGCGTCCCGATCCCACCTCCCGCACAATTCTTTTCACTTAACAGATACAGCTGTTTTCACGGATTTTCGGATAGCCGTTCAAGTTTCGAATTCCTACGTATGTTAGGTACAAATGACGTAGTGAGTCTTATAAAAACCCATTGGGCCGATTTCTCCCAACTCACCCCTCAACAAGAGCCACTCCGCGCAAAAAGATGCCAACCATGGCCAAATGCCGGAGCGTACTACGCACAACAAGTTGAATATTTACTCAACCAAAAGGATAAATTAACCTCTCTTGCATGTCTAGATCCAAAATAGCCAATTAGGTTGACTAAAGATTGTAATCATGAACGATGGTAATACACTTTTTGAATACCTTTTCACACGGCTCATCAGTAAAAGTGACACTTATCGCGGCAGGTGGATTTGCGACCAGTCGTTGGTAGAGATATTGCACAGACACTATACGAATGTAGATAAAGACAATACCTTACGGAACAAACTCGTGCAGCGTCTGAACAAGGCAGCCGGACCTTTCAACAGCAGCAATGTACACAAGATATACCACAAAAATTTCACAACATCATGTCCATTCAATTCGTCATTACGCCGGATGGTGCACTATTACTACTTTGGAAAGGGAGAGAAAGTGCCCAACGAACCAATACGCGCAGCAGAGTTATTGTGCACAGAAATAGAACATATACAGAGTTACAGTGCAACTAATAATCGGCAGCGATCTTGCAACAAGCCGGAGCAAGTATCATTTCCCGACGATGGATGCGCTGGTAAGAAGAAGAACAAAAATAATGAGAACAAACGTAAAGAAGCAACAAAATCATCAGCGGCTGCACCAATTACTCCTACTCCACAAAAAAGAACAAGGCGCTCGCAACGACTAGTTGAGCAGCAGCAGAGCCCTCTCGTGCCATTCGTCACCAACGTGGGTAGATTAGAGGATGAGAATAATCAAGTTGACGACGAAGATGAAGACGAAGACGACGACAATAACAACAGCAGTGGCGATATAGACGGCGATAACAGCAGCAACAACCAGACTCCGAATATTATATGGCAGTCACCTGAAGCAGCAGCTCTCTTCGGATTTGAAGAAGGTGCCGATGTGTACAACGGACTAGTGCAATTGGTTGAATCACTTACACTGGTGGGGCAATCAGCAAATGGATACGAAGAAGCAGGCGTCATTGACTTGCACGAAGATAGTAAATTGACAAAGCATGCCTTATTTGACTTACGCAATAAATGTTTATACCTCAGGGTTGCGTATTCAATAGCACTTGCCGAGTATCGAGTTGGGTTTCCATTCCAAGCTTGTTGCGACAAAGCGGCAAGGCTGCTCAATGATTTAACACTGTTCAATGCAGCAACTGGTAGGACAATCAAGAAAACGACTGCTGATTTCCTTGCATTGGTCGACAAGTGTATTTCAAGAGAGGTTCTCACTGTGGATCTCATTCGTAAGTTCAGTGCCAGGGCAAGAGGTTACATGGAGACATATAAGATGTTGGAGATTGAGGCAAAGAATACCAAGGAGACAGAAGGTAATTCAAGTGAGGATGCACCCATTCCGCACAAGAGAATTGAAACGCTGAAGAAGGTTTTGAAATGTCATCGTGCTGCTATTGACTTTGACAAATCTTTCATTATGAAAACTGTCTACGCAAAAGACTTTGATTTCAAGAATGATTTGCTCAAGAAGGAAGAGAAGCTCAACTTTAGTCTCAGAGTAAAACGAGAGAATACGAAGGTGGAAGCGACGGCAAAGAAGAAATAAACATAGGACAATGTTCATTTATGTCTCTTGGTGGAATATGGCATACGAGGCATTATTTACCATGGTCCGGTTGTTGTTCGCAATTGAGAAAGACGGAGGTAGAGTAGCTCCCCAGTTAAGGGGCTTTCAGTACGTTTGTACGTAGGAATAAAAATTCTGCGATTATCCGCCAAGATTTGCTAACAGCTGTAGAATCACGGACAGAAATAGAATGCTCACAATAATTTCACTTCACTCGCGATGAACGAACAGAAAATGTCTTCACGAATCTCTCTCACTCTTGCATCATTGGCTCTCCTTGCCTTGGCCGACGTCCCAAGTGTGCTTGCTCGAGTTGGAACTGAAACCGTCTCAAAAAGTCATCCGATGCTTCGAAGAGAGCTCTCCAGTGTCAAGATACCTGACGTCGTGGACAAAGAATTAGTAAACAGTGTTGATCTCGACGTCATTCAGATTCCTAAGTGGAGTGAAGTTGATATTCCTGGTTTATTGCAACCAAGTAATACATCAAAGGATGAAAACTAGGAACGAGAGAACAAAAGAGTGGGTTGGTTTGCTGCAGCGATTTTGATTGACCTGTCACAGGAATGAACGTTCTTTATGCACGACAATAATCTTCTATCTAAGTCGCAAATTTTACTCGTCACTTTCGCTTCCTTTGCTTTTTTCCTTTCTTTGGATTGCCATCACTGATTGTCATTGGACGTCGATTCTTTCCATTAGACTTCAACTCTCTTAAATGCTTGTTCCTCACAGTTTCAATCAATTTTGTAGTCACAGGAATGACACCACTGAACAATTTTGTAACGTCCTGATCAAAGTCGACCTCTACGTTGTTTGGGATTGTTGATTGAGCAGACTTTCTACGGAAGCCAAACACATAAACACAAGCATCGTGGCACGGAAAGGACTTTTTATCCAACGCCTTACGAGGAACATATGGAGGAAGGTTGCATTTGTCAAATACCAATCTTCCCTTGTATTCAAACTCCATTTCGTTGCCATTGTCGTTGATTTCCTCCATTGCCACCTTTTCCATGTCCCACTGGTTATAGGGCGGTTTTGTCTTGTGTGTGATGTGTATCTCTCCACATTCCTCATCAAGCAATTGTAGTGCATTGGCCATGAACTTTCTCACCAAATCCTTATTCTCTTCCATTGCTGAATTTTGACCATCCTGCCCTCTTCCTATTGCTGTGCATGGAAAGTTCCAACATATTCTATGAAATTTCACATTGGATTTTGTGACAGTTGATGGAAGCGTCGATTTCAATTGTGTCGCATCAACCTTGTATCCAATCATGTTTTTTGTGCTGTAATTCTTCACTGCATTCAGGGTATCATCAAAGGCAGGATATACACGCTGCAATGTTGGCAAGTCTTCATAACTTGTTGCTACAACCATACCCGAATAAGAATCATTGGATACTACAAGTTTGGTAACTGCAAGAGAAAACGAAAAGTCTCCATCTCCAACTGTCAATACATTCATGCCTCGTTTATATCCCATCATTCCATCTTTGACACAAGTAGTAGGTGCAGAATTATCATTTTTTGTTGATGTAGACGTATTCTTTGTTGATCTGGGACACTGCTCCGGCCGTTGATTGGGCACAAGCTTGGTAAACTCATGGTCTAGTGCAATATCAAAATTTGATAATTTATAGGCACATGGGATGCATGGCCGTGGAGATGACGATTGTCCCTCTTGTAGTGGATTTGCACCAATGGCACAGAGATAGGTGGTGGCAGGACAATACAGTCGGTCAAGATTGCGATGCGGAAATGATGTCGTTTGACCTGCTGCTGCATCTGAAGATGATGTGTTGTCACTCCCACTGTTAATTTTCGTGGATTTTGAGCTCATGATGGATGATTTGAAAAATGAGATGTCGGACGCGATGATGTATCAAGTAGCAAGATTACAGAGCCGAGGCAGTGTTGGAGGCAGGTTGAGGTTGTTGTGGACGCTGTTGCTTTGATCGAAAGATGTGAGAGATTATTGGTGGCTGGAGAGGTCAATTTTCATTTTTCAAGGAGGTCAAATTCCTTGGCACGTATCTACGTACGGAAGGAATCAGTACTCGAAAAACACTCGACATCGGCGGGATTCTCAGAGCTTCTCCTACCTAGAGCATGCATGGTGCAATCATCACGCACGCAGTATCTTCTTGACCTCATTGCATTGACGACGCCGTTATTCATCATCGTCCCCACCAACTTCTTCCTCTCTCTCACTACCCATGGATTTCGACAGCGACGCAGAGAGCATCAGCAGCTCCGCCGCCTCCTCTGCGTCTGGCTACTCCGACGCCGACGATGAGTTCATTCTCGAAAACATTTCGCCGCAAAAAAAGGGAGGCCGCAACAACAACATTGCCTCTGCCTCCTCCTCCAAGACTGCGTCATCCAAAGCAGCGGCAGCAAAACAATCCTCCTCCAAAACGAAGACAATTGAACAAACCTACCAAAAGAAGACTCAACTCGAACACATCCTCCTCCGTCCCGACACGTACATTGGGAGCACGGAGCAAATCACCCAGCCAATGTTCGTTCTCAACGCAGAGACGCAGCGCATTGAGCGTCGTGAGGTGACGTACACTCCAGGATTTTACAAGATTTTTGATGAAATCATTGTCAATGCTGCGGATAACAAGCAGCGTGATCCAAACATGGACAAGATGGAGGTGGTGGTCGATCCCGAGAGCAATACTATCTCAGTGATGAATAATGGAAAGGGCATTCCTGTCGTTATGCACAAGGAACACGATTGCTACGTGCCGACATTGATTTTTGGGCATCTGCTCACGGGATCCAATTTCGATGACGATGAAAAGAAAACTACTGGCGGCCGTAATGGATATGGTGCCAAGCTAGCAAACATCTTCTCGTCCAAGTTCATCGTTGAGTGCTGTGACTCGAAGCAGGGGCTGAAATTTACCCAAGTCTTTCGGAACAATATGCACAAGGCCGAAGAGCCAAAGATTACAAAGTGCACCTCATTGGAAAAGAAGAAGGGTGACTATACCAAGATTACATTCAAGCCGGACCTTGACAAGTTCAATATGAAGAGTCTTGATGAAGATGCCGTGGCACTCATCTCCAAACGTGCGTATGATATTGCTGGATCCATGGGGAACAATAAGGGAGGGAAGAAGCTCTCTGTGTACCTCAACGACGAAAAGATCCCTGTGAAAGACTTCAAGTCCTATCTTGCTGTATTTGATGGGATAGAAATGCCCTCGGCTCATTTTAGTACGGATAACTTTGAGGTGGGCGTGACCGTGTCTCAGGACGGGTGCTTCCAGCAGATCTCCTTTGTGAATGGTATTGCGACCACAAAGGGTGGTGGACATGTCAACTTTATCGCCGACAAGGTTGCAAAGCACATCCAACCGGTTGTCAACAAGAAAAACGCGGGTGGGAGCAACATTACACCAGCGCAGATCAAGAATCATCTTTCGGTGTTTGTGAATTGCCTAGTAGAGAATCCAACATTTGATTCACAGACGAAGGAGAATCTCACGACGAAGTCTTCTGTGATTGGAAAGACAGTGACTCTTCCTGATAAGTTCTTGAAGGATGTTGAAAAGAAATCGGGTATTGTTGATTCGGTGATGCGCTACACCGAGTTCAAGCAGAAGCAAGCACTCAAGCGCAAGGGTGGCACGAAGAAGACAAAGTTGACAGGCATTGAGAAGCTGGATGACGCCAATCATGCTGGAACTGCCAAGAGCAAGGATTGTACTTTGATCATTACCGAGGGAGACTCTGCCAAGTCATTGGCAATGAGTGGATTGTCTGTAGTAGGTAGAGACTATTACGGCGGTAAGTTTGATTTAGTGCTCCTTTGTGTGTCATCTGGATGGAACAAGGCTCTAACAAATCGTTCTATTATTCACTCATTCTTCATACAGTGTTTCCCTTGAAGGGCAAACCTCTGAATGTACGTGACGCAAATCATGCCCAAATCATCAAGAACCAAGAAATCAAGAATCTGGTAGACATTATGGGGCTCAAATTTGGTACAACTTACGACAAGTCGAATATCAAGCAGCTCCGATATGGGCATTTGATGATCATGGCCGATCAAGATCACGATGGGTCTCACATCAAGGGATTAGTCATCAACTTCATTCATCATTTCTGGCCTTCATTGCTGGATATTCCTGGATTCTTACAGCAATTTATCACTCCCATTGTCAAGTGCACAAATCGGAAAAAGATTGAAACATTCTTCACGCTCCCAGAGTATGAAGAGTGGAAGGAGTCGACTGGAAACGATGCCAAAGGCTGGACTACCAAGTACTACAAAGGCCTTGGTACTTCGACTAGCGCTGAAGCGAAAGAGTACTTCTCAAATCTAAACATCCATGAGATTCATTTCAACCCCATCAGCGATGATATCATCTCTGTTGATGATGACATGGAAGACATACCAGATGCGGATGCCACAACAACTGGTTCTGAACTCATCGACTTGGCATTCAGCAAGAAGAAGGTGGCCGAGAGAAAGCAATGGTTGAACAGTGTTGAGAAGGACGCGTTCTTGAATTACAGCGAAGCGCAGAAGCATGGAGTCAATTACTCCGACTTTATCAACAGAGAGCTATCTCTTTACTCCAATTACGACAACGCTCGGTCAATTGCTCACGTCATGGATGGACTGAAGCCATCTCAGCGGAAGATACTTTTCTCCTGCTTCAAAAAGAAGCTCAACAAAGAGATTAAAGTGGCGCAGCTGGCCGGGTACATCGGAGAGCATTCTGCGTACCACCATGGCGAAGCTTCCCTTGCAGGAGCTATCATCGCAATGGCTCAGACATACGTCGGAAGCAACAATGTGAATCTTCTCTATCCCAGTGGACAGGTATGTTCTTGATATGTTCTAAGTATCCTATTTTTCTCACGACGCTTCACGCTAAAGAGACTGACATGCATTTTTCTTTTTGGCCTCACACCTCTTATCATCACACAGTTTGGAACAAGACGAATGGGAGGCAAAGATCATGCTTCTGCTCGTTACATCTTTACAAGGCTTGAGAAGATTGCCCGGGCTATCTTCCATCCTGATGACGATGCTCTTTTGAATTACCTCAGTGATGATGGCCTCTCAATCGAGCCAGAGTATTACATGCCTGTTATCCCACTCGTCTTGGTGAATGGTACAGATGGAATAGGAACTGGTTGGTCAACAACAGTACTCAATCATGATCCACGCGATTTGATTGCCAATTTGAAGAAGATGATCAACGGGGAGGAGCCAGAATCGATCCATCCTTGTTACTATGGATTTACGGGCGAAATTGTCATTGGGACTGGAGCTAGTGAAGGAAAATATACCATCACCGGCAAGATAGAACGCAAAGATGATACAACTCTTCTAATCAGCGAGTTGCCGATCAAAAGTTCGACGCATGATTACAAATCATTCTTGGAGGGGATGATGACTGGCACAGACAAGGTTCCCGCTGAAATCATTGATTTTAAGGAGCATCACACAGATACTAGTGTTTCCTTTTCTGTCACAGCGAGTAAGGAAAACATTGATGAGTTTGAGAAGAGCAAGAATGGCCTTGTAGGCAAGTTCAAACTATCAAAGGCACTTTCATCCACAAACATGACACTTTTTGATGTGGATGGCAAGATTCACAAGTACAAGTCTACTGTGGATATTCTTCGCGCATTCTTCACTCATCGCCTTGGCTTTTATGTCAAACGCAAGGATATGCTTCTCGAGAAAATGAGGAAAGAGCTCAAGATTCTGTCCAATAAAGAACGATTCATTGGAGAGGTCTGTGAAGGCGAACTTGTAGTGAGCAACAGAAAAAGAGCTGAGCTGCTCAGTGAGTTGAGCGAAAGGGGGTACGACCTCTACCCAAAGGACGACGCGAAGCCTGATGAAGAAGACGACGAAGAGGATGAGATCATGGAAGAGACTTCATCTGATCAGGAGTTGGCCAAGGGCTATGAGTATTTACTTGGCATGAAGCTGTGGACGCTAACTTTCGAACGCGCTGAGGACATTCGTCACCAGAAGAGCGAGAAGGAAGCTGAGGTTGCAGCTCTCGAGACGACTACACCAGAATCAATCTGGTTATCTGACTTGGATGAGCTCGATACGGCGCTACTTGAAAGAAATGAGTCTATCGAAGTAAAGAAGGCCATCCGAGCTCCCAAGAAACGCACCGCTAAGGAGATGAAGACGAAAACTGTTGCGAAGAAGTCCACCAAGTCGAAGAAAGAGGCAGATGAGTGGAATTCTGATTTGGAAGAGTCAGACTCTGATGGAGCTGGATCCGACTCAGAGGATGATTTCGACGTGGAGCCAAGCCCACCGAAGAAGGCGAAGATCGCTGATAAATCGAAGACATCTTCAGCAAAATCATCTGTTCGATTGAGTGCCAATGGGAAACAGAAAATAGCCGTACTAGGCACCCGTGGTCAACAACGCAAAAGCATCTCTGCGAGCAAGGCAAAAGCAAGCATCACCGACATGTTGATCGATTCTGAGAGTGATGTATCTCCCAAGAAAATGCCTGCTAAAAAGGAAGTTGCGAGAAGAAAGAAGTCAAGCATTATGAAGCAGGCGTTACAAGCTGAAGTTAAGCCGGAAGACAGCAACTCTGAGAGTGATGCATCTCCGAAGAAAAAGCCTGCTAGAAAGAAGTCGTCGAAGAAGTCGTCACTATCCAAGATCAAATACCTAGAAGAATCTGATTCCGAAAGTGTTGAGGCTGGAGCTAGGTCCGACTCAGAAGATGATTTCGACGTTGATGCAAGCCCACAAAAGTCTTCTGTTCGATTGAGTGCCAATGGGAAACAGAAAATTGTAGTACTGGGCACCCGTAGTCAACAACGCAAGAGCATCTCTGCGAGCAAGGCAAAAACAAGTACCAACGATTTGTTTATCGATTCTGAGAGTGATGTATCTCCCAAGAAAATGCCTGCCAAAAAAGAAGTTGCGAGAAGAAAGAAGTCAAGCATTGTGAAGCAGGCGTTACAAGCTGAAGTTGAGCTGGAAGACAGCAACTCTGAGAGTGATGCATCCCCGATGAAAATGCCCGCCAGAAGGAAGTCATCACAGCCCAAGATCAAATACCTCGGAGAAGAATCTGATTCCGAAATTGACGCCACCCCTAAGCCACAGAAGATGTCGAAGAAGAAAGTCACAAAAAGTATCTGTCATTTTAGCAGTGATGAAAGCGATGATGAACACGAATCCACCCACAACGATATGTCCGTCGAAAAGCCCACCTCTTCTCGTAGACGTCAACGCCTATCTAAGCCAAAGTACAGTTTCGCAGATTCTGACGAAGATGAATTTGAATTCTGAGAAGGCAGCCGAATGGGAACGCACTGCTTTGGAAGCATCGCGTGTCCATCAACATTGATTAGAGCGATGATTAGTTGTGTGTTTACGTAGCTAATGATGCTATTTAGAAACCCTTGTTTGCTTCAACCGCTGCCTTTTTCGCACCGCCAATGAACTTCTGAAGCTTTTCTACATCCTTCACTCCGGGTCCTGCCTCAACGCCTCCAGCAACATCGATACCCCATGGCCTGACATTCCCAACAGCTTCACCAATATTGTCTGGAGTTAAGCCACCAGCAATAATGACGGGAAGACCCATGTTTTGTATTGACTCTGCAATTGTCCAGTCAAATGTTTTGCCCGTTCCACCACCACCATGTTTGTCTCCCTTGATGGAAGTATCTAGTAATATGGCGATTGGATCAGATGTTACCTTCGATAAAATAGAAGCAGCAGTATCCATCGATGTTTTGTCCTTCTTCTCTTCTTCCGACCCATCGCTTCCCAACTCAATATCTACCACCCGTAAAGCTGGCACACCAAAGTTATTTGAATTGGCAGCCTCCATCCCTTCAGAGCCATGAAGTTGCACCAAGTCTAAGCCACATTTGTCGACCATTTCCTTGATGAAATCAAAAGATTGGTTTTGAAACACTCCAACAACCAAGGGACGACGCGCTGCTAGTTCCAAGGCACGGCTCTTTGCCACCAATGCCGAGAGAGGAGTGTCCTTGTTACTGTCATTATTTATCTTGACTTCCATCCTGCCAGATCGCTCGCCAAATTTACGAACAGCATCAACAATATTTCTCGCTTGCTCTACAGATACCTTCCTCTTACTCTTTTCCGCAAATATAACCCCCAGTAAATTGGCACCAGCACGACAGGCCACCAATGCATCGTCAGGATTAGTCAATCCACAAATCTTGATCATTTTTGTCCCACCTGTATACGCACCACCCGATACGGATTGAGAGGCAGCATACTCCTTTGGATCGAGACACAATCCTTTAATCGCCACACCTGCATCGGTAGCTCGCATGAGTGACTCACCAATGAGACACATTCCTACACCCACATTACGATACCTGTCAACATCATGAGCAGAAGACATACCCGACAGTGCACATACAGAAAGTTGTGGCTTATCACCATCCTTCAGACAATCATCATGATGAAATGTTAATCCCCTCTTGGTCAACTCCTCCGTCACCTTTTCAGTCTGTACCAAATCCATCTGAAACGTGTGCAAATTACGATTATTCACTCCAATCACCTTGGCTCCGGCAGTTAACGCTACATCCAATTCCACCAATGCATGTACCTCCACCAATGGTTCAATACCGATCGATCGAGCAAAGGTAATAAGTTCTTGCAAGACATTAAACGGAGTAGTCGCAACAATCAGCAATACAGTATCAGCTCCGGATGCAGCTGCTTCGGCAATTTGATATTTCGTTGTGATAAAATCCTTTCTCAAAATAGCAGGCCGTTGTTGTTCCAAATCGTTATTGTTAGCATTAGCAAGCTCCGTAGTAGCCAATCGTACCTCCCTCAAATCGTCCAAACTACCCTTAAACCACCGTTCTTCCGTTAATACACTAATCACACTCGCCCCCGCACCAAAGTATACACATGCCTGCTTCCCCGCATGTAAATGTGAGGCAATGTCACCTTTGGAGGGTGACGCACGTTTGAATTCCGCGGCAAGTGTCATACAGGGAGATTTGGATTGGATGATTGCTTGGAGTGGAAGGATTGGTCCGTGGGACTTGTGGAAGGTGGAGGCTTGTTCGAGTAGTTGTGGGATGGATGGTGCACCGGATTGTCCGTTTAGTTTGGATTCGTAGTCTAGTATGGTAGTGGCAGTGATTCGTTGGAGCATGGACATTTCGTGGTTGGGGTTGCCAAAGCCGAAGATGTGACCGCATGTTTCTGACGTGGCGGAAGAGCCGCCGTAGAAGTTGAGAAGGGCATTGTGTAGCTGTTCGTCGGTGTAGGATGGGGCGGATGAGCCGCTGCTGCTAGTGTTTTGAGGGGCCATTGTCAACGCGTGTAAGTGCAGATTTTGATGAGTGGGACGTGTGTGAGGTGAGAGGTGAGAGGATATGTAGTGATAGGGCGCGCCACATATTGGAGTGGCTACCCTTATTTGACGTGGGCAATACTATTTCTGCTTAATTACATAGCCATCTGAGAGACAATTGATTTATCCTCTCTACTCAAAATGGAGATACTCAGTTGAAGGGGCAGAAAGTTTATCACCTTCGCCGCTTTGCGCAAAATGGCGATACATAGCGACCGACGCAATCGACATGAAATCACTTTCCTACATAACATACCTACTATAATCCCATCTCTATCCCATACATAAGCCACAATCAAAATGAACCAATCATCCGGCAACCACCCTCAACCACCGCGTCCTCCGGGCGATGACAGTAGGCAAAATGGTGGTGGTGGTGGTGGCGGCGGCGGTGAATATTATGAAGGAGGCGGAGGTGGCAGACGACGTCCTTACTCAGCGACCTATAACACATCAGATGAACGTTTCAACAATAATTATGATCCAAGGGGCCCTCCTCCTGATCATTCCACCGATGGTAATAACTGGAGACATGAGCAGGATTATCAAAACAACAACAATATAATCAGCAATATGAATATCAGGGTGCACCACCACCAAATTTTCGTGGCGGTCGAGGAGGAGGCAGAGGTGGTAGTGGCGGTCAGAGAGGAGGACGGCCATCATCATCATCCGATCAATACAATCAGCAGCGCGGAAGATATCATCATCAACAACAAAGAAACAACGACCCACAGCAGCCATTACCACCAGATCAAAGACGAACACTCGTACTAGCCAACGTACCCCCGCACATGAAACACTATCATATCAAATCACACTTTTTACAAAATTGGGGCATCCCCGTGAATTATGCACTCATTGAAAAACATTCTGGATTGGCATATGTGCGATTTGAAACAGTCGATGATGCCAAGCGAGTTTGGGCGATGGGGACGAATGGATTGGATGGGCCGAATTATCATAATGGGGATGATGGAGGCGAGCAGAGCAGTAGCTTGTTGGCAGAGGGAATTGTATTGCAAGAAGTGTATTTTACAAACTTTGTTCCTAATGCTAATGATAGGAATAAGTATGATGATGCACAATCGTCATCGGAAATGATGTCGAGGAAGCATGGTCGAGGTGAAGATGACTACGGTAATAGAGAACGAGGAGGAGGAGGAGGATTCTCTCATGGTCATCCCGACGAACGTGATTCCAAAATGGCTCGTCAGGACTATAGTCAAAACTACCCTACGCAACAACAACAACGTGGTGGCAGCAATGCAAAGCCACCGGCATCTTATCAAACCAATCTATCCAATAATTCATACAAGCGAACAACAACAGAACAAAAACATCCACAACTCACACCAGAAGAAATTGAACTCAAAAAGCAAAAGCAACTAGAATATCAAAAGCAATACGAAGCATTCCAAAAACAAGAACAAGAATGGCGTCAACGCCGCAATGCCGAATACCAAGCATTTGCCACTGCAAAGAATGAACGTACCTCTCAGATATCCACACTGCAACAAAAGAAAGAGTTGCAATCGAAGCAGGAGATCATGCTAGCGAAACAATTGCCCCTACATAAGAAAATGCTATCCATGCTCAAATCGAAGAATGCACCGGCATCGGAACAATCGAAGAAGATGAAGGAAATTCTTGGTGCGCAGACTCAATTGCTTCAATTGAAAAAGGACATGAAGAATACTGTGGAGGAATTGGAAAAGTTGAAGGAAGAAGAACGAGTGAAGGGTGTGTTTGTCCCGAGTGAGAAGAGGCCTGTGTTTGTTGCAAGTGGTGATTCTGCTGCTGCTGGAGTTCAAAAGAGAAGTTTGGATAGAAGGTCTACTGTGTTGAAGGTTGAAGGGTTTGGAGAGGAAGAGTTTGATGAGGAAACGATGAAGGCTGAGCTGAAGGAACACTTTTCAATGTATGGAGCTGTTTCAGATGTAACACTGGAAAGGGAGGACAACAATATTGAGGGTGGTAATGATGTGCCTACCAGATTATTTGCGATTGTTCATTTCACCACACGGTTGGATGCAGAGAAGGCCAAGGACAGTGGTGCTAACTTCAAAGAGACCTCTCTGAAGTGCAGTTGGCATCATGATACATCGTCTTCGACTCCAAATGACGGAAACGATGCTGAAGGTGGTGATACAGTGGATTCTGTTGGTGATGGCCCGGAAGAATCGAATTATCATGATGACATCTATGGCGATGATCAAGTCGAGGAAAGTTATGGCGAATATTTTGCTGAAAGTGGCTTGCCTGCAGGAGAAGAGCATGATATGGTTGATTATGACTATGGTGGAGACGAGGACATGGTTGACTATGATTGAGCTGCCGAAAGAGTTTGCTGGACAAACTCCTTATCCCTCTCTAGCTAGAGAGGAGTCCATCATATTCCGCCTCTTGTGTACGTGGTACTTTTATTACCGCTACGGTATGTAAGGTACCATTGACCATAGATTAGATGCGAACTCCAGCTTGCATCATCATTGCATGCAAACATCGATTCATCTCCATCTCTCTCGATGATGATGAAGCAAAGCTATCATCAACGACAAAGTGATACATTGATAATCTAACATGTTCTATGATACGTATTCATCAGGTGGATTTTCTGCTGATGGGAGCAGACGCAGAGCTGACGAAAATAGAAGCACAAAAGACCCTTACGAAGTCCTCGGGGTGCAAAGAAATGCAACTCAGTCACAAATAAAAGCTGCTTATCGCAAACTTGCCCTAAGGTATCATCCAGATAGAGTTAATGGTGACGGCGCTGCTGGTGAAGAAGCCAAAAGATTAGCTACTGCCAAGTTTACCGAGATCTCTGCGGCCTACGAGTTACTGAGCAGTGGCGAAGGCACGAGAAGTGGCACTGCATCTCATCCTTCTTTTGCAAATACTGCCGACCATCAGAATGTTGTCAATGACTACTCGAGATACTTTCCTTCAGCAACTGTTCAAGGATTCGATCCATTTGGTTTCGGAGCGTTTGGCTTCCATTTCTCTGATCCATTCGAAGTTTTCGAGCAAGCCTTCAACCACCCATTCATGCAGGAAGTACAAGCAACGTCTATACCCGCATTTGGAGGATTGTCATTTGCTCAAATGCCTGCTTTCCCAACCAATGCTACATCCACAACATACAGTAGCACGTCATTCTCTCAATCTGGTGGAACTGGTGCCTCTTCGAAGATGGTGTCCATTTCAACATCTTCAGTTAATGGCAAGGTAGTAACAAGGCGTGAGGAGGTGACTGTAAACCCTGATGGAACCAAAACTACAAAAGTAACGTTGTCTGGAGATGGGATTACACAAGAAGAGCACAACACGCAACATCGTCCAGCAATCACACATGATGGCCACGCAGCAATCAAAGATGATGCAAAGCCTGCGAAAAGAGATGTACCCTGTGTAGTAGAAGACGAAATGACCGAGGATGACGATCTGGCTAAGGCAATCGCCTTGAGCTTATCAGAGTCAGATTGTGGTGCGGACGGCAGCAGTGACACATCACCATCTCAGCATAGGCATTACAAAATTGAGACCAAGCAACACGCAGATAGAAGTGGGCCTGAGAAAGTTCATCCTTTGATTGCAAAAGAAGAGACGTATATCGACTTGAAAGAAGAAGATACGACAAACGAACAAATTTCTTTAGAAATTCCAGCACATCGTCACAAGAGAAAGTTCTGTGAAATAATGTCGCGTTGCTTGAGTTGTTGCTTTCCAAGACCAAAACGAAGGAGGACAGAGGAAAGTCCGAAGAGGGCACGTCCTGGCGCTGCTGATCAAGATCGCGTCGACTATTCATCGTTGACTGTAGTGCAATTGAAGGATATCCTTCGTAGAAAAGGTTTGAAAGTGAGTGGGAAGAAGGCTGAGTTGATTAAGAGATTAGAGGCATCTTGAATTACTGACTCGTGTTTGTAGAGCCTTGGACCTCTTCTCTCTTGAAGAACCGCTTGAATGAGTTTAATTTAATCATGATTGGGGTGTAATTAAATTAGCTAATTGTTACATTATACTGTATAACGTCTATGCCACTACACGAGAACATGAACATACAATAGATCACATCACATGAAGCTGGCAAGAACCAGCAGCACTCCGAGTAGGCTATCACGTACAGCTTTCTCTGCCAAGAGAACATCGTCGCCTTTTGTTTTCAACACGTCATACGTCTTTTGAGCGAACAATCCGCCGCCGACAATGGATAGAACCAATTTTCTAGTTGCCGCAACAGTCAAGGGCATGGTGTCTGCTGCACTTGAGATGCTCATTAGTCGCGAAATACCCATTGGAACCCATTTGACCAAAGATTCGCCACATGCTGATGCACATGAGACAATGGACCACCCCATTGCAACTCTCGATGCCATTTGCTTGCCATATTTCACTGGCAACGTTTGGATACCGGCCTTTGCATCTCCTTCACAATCTGTGATATCCATCAAAATCTCTCGACACATGATTCCAGCAAACAATGATAAAACAAGAAAACTCAATGGGCTTTTGAAGATCAAAGCATATGGAATTGATGATGACGCGTTTGTAACAGCAGTGGTAGTAGCAACGCCAGCGCCATCACTTAGTACCTTCCAAGCAGCCAACCCACTTGTAATGGGACTGATAGCCACCAATGCAGCACAACTAATATTCTTTATCCACGTTTTGGGTTTCAAATGTACTGTGTAGAGGTACGTCGTGATAGCCCCTCCAATCACCATCAGTCGTGGAATTGTTCCAGGAACAAAAGCCGACGATAGCAGTAAGATTGCATATAGATACTTTGGTAAAGAAACAAGATTGATATGTCAGCAAATTTGGATTTTCTTCATCGACGAAACTGTGCATGCCAGTGCTTACCGAATCAAATGTCTTTGTTACTGTGAATGGAACCTCGCCTTGGGCAAGTGGATGATAATGACCATTCTCATCATCCTCATCATTAACCTTTGCGTCCACTCCATTCCTTGCATCATAATAATCATTTGTAATCATAGATGTAGAAGTGACTAGCATGAGTGACAGCAATACCATTATCATGGATGGCTCTTTCAACAGAGATAATAACGTCGGCGACGAAGTTGCTGATAGTGGCTGCATTGTCACCTTCCAAAACTCTACAGCGCGATGAACTCCCAATACATGAAAAAGGAACACGATAGGGAAGTTTACTGGTCTACATAGAAGAAGCAATTGCTTTAGATATGGACGAATGTAGTGTCTCTTTTCCTCTCCATCGCCGACATCGGCAGATGATGACGAAGACGAATATATTGCAGTAGGGCAGCGGTATATTATATCAGAGCGCAGCTTTTTACTGTCACTAGTAGCGACAGAGGTGAAAATATCAATTGCCTCAAAGGTGCTCAGCGGGATAGATGCTCGCGACAGAGAAGATGTGGATCTGCTACGGAAGGGTGAGGGTGGAAATGCCTCACATGTGTCGGCACTGAGGAGGATGGAAGACCCAGCGACGAGAAGTAGCTTCGCTAGCTTTGGCATCGGAGAGCATTGGTGATAACAGTACATGCTGTTGGTATGTTTGCAGGAGTGTTGCGAGTGGATACTATGAGAATGAGAACATGGGCGTCGTCATTGTGGATGCATATGGCCGAACAAAAGAAAAAAGAAAGATGCCGCAGATGTCACCGCCCCGCCAAAAAAGCATTCTCACTTTTCTTTCATCTCTTTCCCTACTTGCCTCGCTATCTGCTCGCCCATGCAACCCGAAAGCTCATTCCGATGGCGTGAGCTTGTTGCTGTCGCTTGTTGCTGAGCACAAATAATAGGTGGGTGCTGGGTATTGATTGATAAGCTGAAATAAATACATAAGGGAAATGGCATCATCATTTGGAGCTGCTCTTTTTGCTCTCAAGAGGTGCGGTATGAAAAACTCATCTCACTATCAACATGCAAATAATATTGTGGCTTCGTTGATGTGTGTCGGAATAATGTCTGTAGCCGCCAAATCAAAATCTTATCATTGCATGGCAGAAGCCAGACCAGCACAAAATAATTCTCGAAGACGGAAACGACCACCAACGTTTGGTTCTACTGTACCAACTATCACAAAAAGAGGCAGCATCACCACTGGTACAGGTCTTATTGGTGAAGATGTTGCATCGGTGGCTGTGAATGATCGAGAAGATTGTCCAATGTGTAAAAAGTTTGGATCTGGTCCATGTGGGGATACATTTAAACGATGGCTAAACTGCACCGACAAGCATCCCGGTAAGGATACAAATGGAGAACCTTTGCATCTTACCCACTGCATGGATCTTGCAGAAAAGCTTGGGGAATGCTTGGACACTCATGCCGATCATTACACTAGCAAGGATAATGAAGAAGACACCAAACAACAAGAAAAAGCTCGGTCAAAGGAAACAGACGACAAATTGAAAACGGCATGGAGTGAATTCGTGTCTGAAATGGAAGAAGGTATAAGAACAAATACATACACAACGCTGCCCTTCCCAGAGAAATACAGTCCATCGATGCAATTCAAGCCAAGCAGCAAGACTGGTGCAGCCATTTTTGCTCCAGATATGGAATGGCGCCTCGATCATTACTGCCTACATAATTGATGATGATGATAACGTTCTTGCTGCTGGATCAAAAGAGGATATGGACATGGGAAGTTTTGGATGTGTGTTGCAATTTGACTTGTTGGATGAAACTACCAAGTCAACCACTTGTCGAGCTATTTATGATAGTGACGACGATGTGGATGTGACAATCTTTACTAGAACAATACGTGTTCTTCAGTCATGACGTTTTGAGTAGTTCGATCAGGTGTAATATCATGCTAAAGGCTTTCATTCTTTTTCATATACCAGTTCAATTTAATTTACACAAGTGATAAATATCCCTCCCATCAGCTGTGCTGCGGATGAGCTATTACATGCTCTCTGGCGCCCTCTGGGGGCACTTCGAAGCTTTGTGTCCCAGCGCCCCACAGATATAACATCGTGCAGGAATGGTTGCCCTACGTCTGACTCTTTTGCCAGGCACCGCTGGAAGAGTCTGTGAAAGTCTCGCACTAACTTTCCTATAATTTAAGTCACAGTAATGTCCCAAGAATTTTGTGAGTGACTCTACATCACCCACGTGATAATCTCTTGGACTACAAAAATAGGAGCCTCTGACATTATTCACACCAAACTCCAACATGCACTCGGCAGTAACTTTGCTCTCCAGCCCCAACAAGAACTTCGAAGGAATTCTTCTATGCTCTTTCAGCACACGGATGGGTTTGTGCAATCTGGTCCACTGAGAACCACGTCCACGTTGGTGTTGCTTAAATCGTTGTTTGCGATTCTGTGTAGAGCCTACATAGTATTTCCCATCTTCACATTCCAATACGTACACTGTACACTTTTCAATTTTCATGCGGACTGCTTCTTTGAACATGTACCACGCGCTTAATATTTTGGTGAAGAATCTTCTGCCAACCCCTTTGTATCGATGTGCTTTGTTGAATTTTGTTATGGCCGTCGAATTACTCCCGCTGCCGCCTGTCTTGAAGGAAAGATTTACGTCGGCATCCACCCACTCGTCTGCGTAATTTAGACGTACACATTGGCGTTTATTGTGAAATCTATAGTCTGCTTTGACCCTTCGAGAATGAAGGCATTGAGCCTGTTTATTGAGGTGAGGTTGGGGATGCCTAATAGCAAACAAGGCATATGCGGAATACCGTTGAGTTGAAGTTGAAGCCAATGATAGAATAATGAACACAAGAGATGTCCGTAAGGCTGGCACACCACGTAAAATCATCTTCGTTGTGTCAATCTTCTCAACTTCACTGTGCAATAAAATTATGTAGAAGTACTACTCTGGTCAATGCCAATGCTACTCGCACTCTTCTGCACTGCTTCTTTTGATGCACCGCGTTGAAGTCAACAACCAAACCAAACGCGCAGCTGTCATTTACGTGCAACCTGCAGCCTGCAGCGGCATGGCAGAATTTTAAAGAACATACCGTAAATAATTCACCCTAAATGTGTATAAGTTGTTATCTCTTCGAATCGATTTATTTATAACGAAATTTATCCTGATGAATTTGAGAAAAAATATTTCCTCTCACACTTAAGTCTGTTACAATAAAGTAGCCACCCCAGACATGATGTCGATGAGAACAAAGCGCCAAATCTAAGAACAAAAATGCGCCTCAACCATGGCGCCCACAGCTGGAGAGCTGACTATGCTGCTTCTGAGTTCTATATAAAGTTGCACCAACACCAACCAAACGATAGAAAGACTCTCTCTTTTTCAGATATCATGCACCGCCTAACTCCAACAGTTCGCCGCCTTGCTGTGGCAAAGTATACCAAGACCAAGAATTCCAAAAGATGCTTTGCATCAGCTTCACCCACCAGCTGGGATGCTGACACCAATGAGAATACCAGCTCACTCACCAAACTCTTCAACCCGACCGATGATCATGCAGCGCTGCGTGAAATGGTCCGCTCCTTCACCGAACGAGAAGTGGAACCACAAGCACTGGAGTATAATCGAAGCGAGACATTCAATTCTTCGCTCTTTCGCAAGTTTGGCTCTGAGAATGGTGGATTGGGTATATTGGGCTTGACTGCTCCAGACGAGTTTGGTGGGACGGGTTTACCCGATGCTACGGCAGTATCGATCGTTCATGAGGAGTTGTCCTACTCGGATCCAGCACTTTGTCTCAGTTATTTGGCACATTCGATACTATTGGTGAATAATTTGGCGGTGAATGCAAATGAGGATCAGCTTGCACGATTCATGCCTGGAATTTGTGATGGGAGCAAGATTGGAGGTATGTGCATGTCCGAGCCAAATGCAGGAACGGATGTACTTGGGATGAAATCGAATGCGGTTTATGATAGTGATAGAGATGGATTCATTTTGAATGGTACTAAAATGTGGATTACCAATGGCACACTGACAGGCAAGGAGACTGGAGATCTGTTCCTTGTGTATGCTCGTACTGGGACCTGAAAAGAGGTCAGATATTACTCAGTTTGTTGTGGAGGGTGGTATGGAGGGGTTCAACGTGGGACAAAAGATTACGGACAAGCTTGGAATGAGAGCATCACCCACTGCAGAACTTGTGTTTGAGAACGTATTCCTACCAGCCAAGACTCATGTGGTAGGTGATGTGAATGGTGCCACTCTTTGCATGATGCGAAATCTTGAGATTGAGCGTGTGGCATTGGCTGCAATGGCGGTAGGGATTGCCCGTCGTTCTCTTGATGAGATGATTGCATATGCATCTGATCGACCAGCCTTTGGTAAGAGTTCACTCTTTGGCTTTGGTCAGATTCAGAAACATATATCCGAGTCCTATGCCTGAATACATGGCCGGCAAGTGTTACCTCTATGCCATGGCCAATGGATTGGATCTATCAACGTATGGAAATGGACTCGATGCCGATGGAGTCAAGCTGTACTGCGCCACGATGGCGAAAAATGTTGCAGATAGAGCCATTCAAGTAATGGGCGGATATGGATACTTGCGGCGAGTACACTGTCGAAAGATTGTGGAGAGATGCCAAGCTGCTAGAGATTGGAGGTGGAACCAATGAGAGCCACCACAAAAATATGGCAAGGGATTTGCACAAGTTGGATGGCGACAAGTTGGAGTAGAGATAGAAAATAGAAACATGATGGTCCACTACTTTGGATGTAAAATTATAAATCAAAATCAATAATATTCCTCCCCAGTCAATACTTGGCTCCTCTTGCATTTCATCGTCATCAGGGTCCAACCCTCTCATTATCTTTTCCAGTCCGCTCAAGACCTTGGACTGCAAGCCCATTATGTGGATTCATTGATATTGCCGTGTGGATAGCATTCAAGAGCAGAGTCATACCTTTCGTCCAAAGTATAAATCTCAGCTAGCTTCGCTTGGATGATGTCACCGTGCTCCTTGACCCAGGTGTTGGTATGGCTGCTTGCCGTAGATGATGTCCGAGAGCTCTCTTTTGTCGCTCCTGTACCATTCATGCCATCTTGCAGTAACTTGACGCACGTTTCAAAGTTTCCTTCGGAAGCATAAATATCAACCAATGCAAATAGTGGACGAGGAGCACCTGGATCAATCTCCATTGCTTTTTTCAATGCTCGCTTCGCACGATCTTTCCCTTCACCAGCACCTTGCTGATTCGGAGGTGCTTGTGCCAACGCCAGTCCCACCAGAGTCGTCGCACGTGCATCACGGGGTGCTTGTGAGATAGCCTCCTTGGCAGTACAAATCGCCTCCTTGAATTTCTTCGCCGCAAGATACGATTCCACCAACCCCTCATACGAAGGGATGTCACGCTGAAGATCATTGGCACGGAAGAAGCTTACAACCGCATGTTCCGGTCTATGCGACGATAACAAAATCGATCCACGCAAATAATGTGCAAATGCATGCTGCTGATCCAATGATATAGGCCTTATCCACAAACGCAATTGACTTTTCATGATCTTCCCTTGCCAAGTGGTACAAACTCAAACACACCCACGGTTCCTGGACGCTTATCCTCCGCATCTAGCAAATCAGCACAAAGTTGTCCCAATTCCAATTCCACATCGCACGTTCCGATGTTGTTGCTGTCCATGCTAGTATTACTGTTCTCTCTACCACCATGACAACTGTACTGATACTGCAAGAACCCACCCTGCTGTAACAAAAATGCATTCTTTCGACTCATGCGTAGTTGGAACAGCAAGTGAGCATACTTGTCCATCCCCTCGACCCATGTTGGATCAATGGCACGGACACGTTTGTAACTTTGTTCCGATCCCAAAATTTGTACCCAGTTCTTGTTGAATGTGCGCCAATTGAATCAGTATGTAGGGATGGTCTGGAAATAGATCATTCAACTTGGAGAAGTGTTGATGGGATGCATGAAGTTGATTCCGATGAAGGCTCGTTACGGCAAGTACATACTCTTTTACGGGAATGAGCAATTCATTGTTGTTTTCTTCTGCATCAGCTTCTTCCTGATTCTCATCTCCTTCTTCATTATTATCATCAATGCAAGTTTGCATTATCGCATCATGACTCTTCTTATTACTCTGCTGTTTCTTCTTCTTCTTCTTCTTCTCCACTTTCACCTCAGTAATCCGTCTCCCTAGCAAAATTCGTCATGCCCTCTTCCACCAACTCCAAAATCACATTATCCGCACACCCCAGCACAGCCAACTGTTCCACCGCCTCAATCGCATACGGATTCTTTTTCAATGCAAACCTATACTGAACCACAGCATCACTTGCCCGATTACTCAGCATGTAAAGGATGACCATGCAGCATTACCGATTGTAATGTCGCAAATTCATTGGTGGTGGTAGTTCCATTTCGTAATCGTTGGCGGGGAAAGCACCGTTCCAAGATGGAGGCAGGCCTCGATGATTGATCCGGTTTGGGATAATGCTTGACATTCCTTGACACGTAATGCCGCCTCCCATGCAGATGTCACGCCATGCTCTTCGGACCGTGTAGTTCGTCGTGGTGACATGTTAGTAAGTGATAATCATGGACCAATGTGACAGCCTGTCGATAGTATTCTACCGCACATGTAAATCGTTCGGCACGGTTGGCACAATCACCCAATAGTTCGTAGGTAGTTGCCATGGATACTGCCTCTTCAATACTAGTTGCGGACGCAGCATTGGTAGCATCAAGTCCACCAAGATAACTCTTCTTACGTGAGGGTGTAGTTTTGGTATTTTTTGGTTGGGCCAATTGTCGTTTCATTTGGGATAATTCAAACAAGCATAGTTTTTCACAGCTTAGGAATTGATGGGATTGGAAGAGGGTTATGGCTTGTTGTTGCAGGGGTGTTCGGGCTGGACGATCGTTGGAGTTGTATTGGACCATCATGTTGGAGGGGATGATGGAGTTGTTGGTTGTGTTGGGATGGACTTTGAAGCTGGACATAATGATTTTGTTTTTAGCATGAAAAATGTGGAGTGAAATATGGTGATCTGATCTGAGGTCTGATGATACGTCTCTTGCTGTTGTGTTGTCTATATCTCTGCCGGCTCAATTCTTTGCCAATATTATTGATAGGATTACACTGCACTACTAGTCGTCACTATGGTGCTGCCTTGCTATCCACTCAGTGATGAAACTCTGCTGTATGCCTGTGGAACATATCTAAGTAGGTACATACCACGCTTGATGCGAATAGTGAAGTGAATGAGTTGACGGTTTTTGTCATTGTCGCTAAAATCGCTGTTTTCATTTTTGACATCATTGTTTGCCAGTCCACTGCTCGTATGCTAAGTAGCCATGTAGGTGTTGACCATGGCGTTCCATCCACCACCACCCTCCTTCGAGCTACACACCCCCTCCGAACCCCAATGGTTCCCCCGTCCAATCACCGACACCATCGAATCCTCCCTCGACCTCCTCGAGCGTGTCGAAGAAGATCGTCGTCGACGTTTACGGTCCATCGCCAACGTTTCGGCACGTGTTCCCATTGGGTTGGGCGGCACCGAAGACAGAGGGAACGCCGGTGCCACCAATAGTGGAGCAAATGTATCGCCCAAACCTCCGGGTAATTTGAGTAATCGACCGGGACATTATGGACGGTATCGATATTATCCTCCGCCGGAGGAGACTCCACAGGATGAATCGATATCACTTCATAGATCGTATCAGTTGGAGGCGTCATTTTCATCGTCGTTGGTGACTGGGAGGAGTCCTGAGAGGCGAAGGAATATTTCCAATACTACTACTGCTGCTGCTGGTCGGTATAATCGTGCTGGAGGAGGAGGAGGAACTGCTGGCAGTAGCAGCAGCGTGAGAAATAGATCGAGATCTACATCACATTCACCACATTCCCAACGTCGAAATCGTAGATTTACACACTCCTACAGATGGGATTGGGACAACAACAACAACTACTACTACTGGTGGTGCTCCTCCAACGTTTCACATGGATCAGGATAGTACATCCAACAATAGTGATTCCGGATCGTCCATTGAGGGAGGACGATTCCTAGATTCATTCAATGTCTCAACCTCGGCGGTGTTATTTTTATCACCACCATTTGATCCACGTGCCGGTGGTGGTGGTGGAGGAGGAAGAAGACAAACAACACCTCGTAATGGTGGTGGTGGTGGTGGACGAAGTAGCATTGGTTCTTCGTCTACTTCCTTTTCTTCTTCTCATTTGTATCAGCAAGCAATCTTCTTCTTCTATGGTGGATTGGAGTATGTCGACTCCACATAATGCTGCTACTTCATCACTTCAACAACAGCAAGCAGCAGCAGCAAGCTTCAAGTGGATACGGCTATACAACCAGCATCAATCAACATCAGTAGTGGATGCATCAGCCATGGTGGATGATACAGATTTAATTACCCCACCTGCAAACATGACAACAACAACAACTGATGCTGCATCAGCTCAACATGGTCATGGAGCGGATGTCTATACTCAACGAAGTGTGAGGCGTAGTCAGAGACAACGTAGGAGGAGACGGGATTGGGAGTGAAATATTATAATAGAGAGAGCATTGTGTAGGATGAGGTTGATGATGCTTTCGACTTTTTAATTTACTATACCCATACCACTATAATATATTTTAAGGATTGAAATGAACACAGCTTTAACGGAGGTTGGATATTATCATACGATCATCCTCTTTTCTGTAGTGAAGTGTGCGCGCGCTGTTGGATATAGTACCAATCAAGGCTTTTCCTCGTGACTAGCCGCATTGTACAATTCAACGTCTTCAGCTATCCATTCATCATTTTTGAAGAAACTTTCAACTTGGGATACATTCAAAGGTTATAACATCGCTACTAATGTATCCATACCATTCGTCGTCAAACGTGACGAAGAGCTGCATTGGAGGGTACGGGAACTCACACTGAGATGGCGTAAGTGCATTGTTTGTACCATTAAAGGATAGACACATGTTGGAACGGCTCTCGATCATTACCACGTATCCGTAACGGACGCTTCTGTATCAATGTACTTGCGTTGTGACCCTTTTTGAAGATGATTGATTGGAATAAGAGTAAGAACAACATTGGCCAGTATTCGTAAGACTGATTTGCACAAATCAAATAACATTGTTCGACCCAATTTCACCTCTTGCCTTTCTCACCTTTTTGATCATTCTATCCGCCATGAGACAGCTGATCATAGGAACATGACTATTAGGAATCCGAGCAAAACTACTGATGAACCTTGTCGCAGCACATAGACATTCTGGAACCGATGGAGGGCGAAGAATCACAGCAGATGCGTGAATGAATCGAACGTTAGCGCCTGATTTGGTTATTTTTCTGCGTAAGATTGTCTCCGACCAGCCGGTCAACTCATTTTTACACCACATGTCTTGCTCAACTCTTATATCTTTCTTGATCAAGACCTGTTCAACAACCGATTGATTCAAAGATGGCCCACCTAGGCAAGCAACTTCTTCACGTACAAGATTGTGCAACGAAAAATATAATTTCGCAGAGGCAAGGCTTGGAAGAAAAGCAAATGTATCAGCAGCATCATTGTAGTAAATTGCATGCACAAAGACATCTGTTGCCTTGTTGAGACTAATGTCATCGAAGAAAGATTTTGTGGGTGCAGGCAGAAGCCAGAGCATATCTGGTCGACAGAACACATAGAAATCAAAATCTATTTGAAGGCTCTCGCAGAACCTCCACGCCCACGCCCTTGCAAACCACATGCTATATCTACGTGGATCTCCGAATCGAAGGACACGCAAACGATGCACTACCTCGGGATCACCTATTTCAGATTCCATCACATCCATGGCCCGCTGTTCTTCTGCTGATCCAATTTCATATCCGTCTACTTTGTGCACTATCAAGAACCCATCTGGAAATAAATCATCTGTCGAAGCAAAGAAGTCGTCAGCCTCATCATTGCTGTCAGCTGCTAGAACCTTTCCACCTGGATCTTCCCCTTTGGTACCTGGGCGGTTATCTGCTCTTGAAAAATGAATCACCAGATGAGCTATGCAGGTTGGTGGTGAGCACATGGGGTAGATTAAGTTTTGCAGGATGGATTGTTGCGTCTGACGCAATGTTCGAACACCACCCACAAGGATGAAGACGCGATGTACGTTTTCATGGTTGAGATTGATGTCTTCATTCCATCTACGATAAATCTGCGGATTAGAGAAGTGATTGTCATCAAAATAGTCTTCTTCATTGATACTCAATGAAGTATCAAATGCCTGATATGAGAGCCAAGGATAGCGATATGACCAATCTTTTGCAGCCAAATCTGCCGGTGACGGATGCACTGGTCTACCTCGTGTCGGCGTAATCCCTTTCCAAATCACTCGACCGTGATGTCCCATAACATCTCTTGCAGAGCGAAGGATACTACCCAAATTTAGTGCAATCCCTTCATGCGGCCAAAGTCCTGCATTGAAAACCATCAGTGTTGGGGTCACTTCAAATTTTGCAACATACTCTTTGATGAGATTATCCCAGTCTTGTCCCATATAGCCCCACTTGTAGCCACTCGTATCATCTTCGGTCGATATTGTAACATTCCCAATGTCGTCAGGTGCATATCTTCCATGAGCCTGATTACCGCCATAACCTTGAATGTAGGTAGCTGCCAATGCCGATCCCCCGCGCCCGTGTCCACCACCACGAAAGTAATATCGATTCTCAACCTCACTCCCAAGATTCCAGGTTTGTGACCGCCGGCAATCACACTTCATATGCCCTTGGAAGTGTGCGGTAGAGCTTTGGAAATAGGAATACCACGACTCCGAAAGTTTTTCGTTGATCAGACTTTCAGGAGCTGGCGAATGATAGTGTTGATGATGCAACCACTCAAGATAGGAATACCTTAGTATAGAGTCGCCGATGAATACAACATGTTGTGGGGAAGATGTTGACAGGGAGGAAGTGGGTGATTCCAGATGCTGGTTTGTACCAGTCGACTCATTTTGCACGTTCAAGACTTCCTTTTGATCTGTGGGACGCACGTTTAAGCTACTACCCTTTTGATGTTTTCTTTCATGTATCATTTCCTTCAGAACATGTACTTGCCCAATGATGTCTTCTCTTAATTTTGTTTGCTCATTTTTTATCGTTTCTATTTCTTTTGCCAGAAATCTCAGCCGTTGATTATCTGAGACAGAGGGTGGCCCGGAATCATCCTGTGTTGTCTTCGACGTACTGATATTGTACCAGCTAGAAAACAAGATGAAATTGAAAAATGAAGAGAAGCAGATCAAACCAAATATGCCAAGTAAGCCAACATTCATCGGGGAGATTCGTCCCACCGTTCGAGCCATGTTATTTTACTACACCACTGGGGCACCGGTCGCCGGCTAAATCACTTTGTGTTGATATTACGCACTGAATCCGCACTGACTCTCCAGTAATGGAGTTTCTATATTGCTCTCTCTCTCTCTCTCTCTCTCTCTACATGGCTCTCTCTCTCTCTCTCTACATGGCTCTCTCTCTCTCAGGCAATGCGTGTTTTATGTACGATAATAGTTCAGATTTGCCATCACGCGTCCCCTTGCACTTGCGAAATTCTGTAAGCAAGAAAACTGGACATCTACTGGACAATCATGGACAAAAGGAGATCCCGTTACCATCTCGTCAGCAAGTAGAGCAAGTCGTCGGTACTCAAATTAAGCGATAATGAACATATTCCGACGTATCGCTCATAAATTTTTCCGCATCTTCAAATTTCCACGACTACAAACCTGAATCATTGAGTCTTGGATACCCTTCGTAATATGGGATTGGTGGCTGATCGTCACTTATATACTATGGATTATATAATGTTTATTTGTCATGTTTGAATCCACCATACTTGACGTTCATTAAGCACTGAACAGTGTCCGGCGAGGCGCTCGCAGGACGTTACCGTCTAATATTGCCTCCATGCTGCCTTCCCTTGAGGGATTAGGCAGCGGCGAGGGCTTCGGCACGTGCATAATAATCCATAGTAACGATCAGCCACCGCTAGGTCCATAGTTCGGCTGTTAACTTGGTCTATTTCAGCTGCGGCAACGGCGACCATGATTGCCTTGTATTGCCTCGATCGATCGAGAGGGCTGTGTTGCGTGTTGGTGCTGATCATCCTGTTCGGACCGGCACTGACATTCTCAATTGAACTTGCTGACGATACTGTAACAGTACCCGGCTTTTTTCATACTAGGTAAAATTTTAGTGGGAACCGTCATCGCCAACCCTGCTTATTTACCCTTGACGGATATTCATATGCAAGTAAAAAGTTCGTCATTTGAGAGAGCAGCGTGAGCATTGTGTGATAATTGGAACCGTGTGGTGTGTGTGTGTGTGTAACTTGGCCTTCGGGCATTACACGTCTTTCCCAACGAATAGACTAACAAGTCCGCGGACTGTGCTCATGCAACCCTGGGCGCTTGCTGTTATAGAAATAAAAGATTATACTAAACCGCTCTAGCCAACCCCTTTATACTATCTTCGACACATAGCAGCGATTCCAGCTCAGAAGCGGCTCCAGATACAATAGAATAGGCATCCTCTTCCCTCTCCGGGTCCGCCTCAAACGGATGCTCCCACCACCATCGGTGGTTCTGGTACCACGTGTCTCTCACCATCCCTATAAAGATCAAGAATCGAGCGGTCCCTGATGTATGCCCCAATAGTCTCCCTCCGTTTTTCCATGTAATCCGTCAAAGTATACAACCCAACCTCCTCAAATAACTCATTCTTATCCGGATACGTCAACTCTCCAGTTTGGTCGTTCTTCTTAGGTCGATTCTTCCTTGCCATAATAGAAGCCTTCCAGACACCGCAAAGCCGAATCCGTCAATACCCAAGTCTCACTCCCATACAACAGCACTGCCTGCACGACTGCCTTGAAGAGCAAATCGCAAACCCTGGGTTTCATGTTTTCGCTACGCAAGAGACGAGATATTTTCCACGCCTTTCGGGCCTTGGTCAGATTACTCCAAATCGCCTGTGTATCAGTATCATCCATCGCCACGAGCCGACCAAGATACTTCAGCACCTCCATAAAAACCTCCACCCGTTCGAGGTCCTCTCCGTATGCCGTGAAGCCAACTTCGAGAGCCCGCTAGTTTGCAATGGCCAATGGCCGCATTAGATATTATCATACGATCATCATCTTTTCTGTAGTGAAGTTTGTATGGTATTTCGTTGTGTACTTTATCGAACTTGCCGCGCGCTGTTGCCCTACGAGACTACTAAGGCCTTTCCTCGTGACTAGCCGCATTGTACAATTCAACGTCTTCAGCTATCCATTCATCATTGTTTAAGAAACTTTCAACTTGGGGTACATTCAAAGGTATAACATCGCTACTAATGTATCCATACCATTCGTCGTCAAACGTGACGAAGAGCTGCATTGGAGGGTAGGGGGACTCACACTGAGATGGCATAAGTGCATTGTTTGCATCATTAAAGGATAGACACATGTTGGAACGGTCTCGATCATTACCACGTATCCGTAACGGGCGCTTCTGCATCAATGTACTTGCGTTGTGGCCCTTTTTAATATGATTGGCGTGAGAGTAAGAACAACATTGGTCAGTGATTGTAAGGCTGTTTGGACGAATCAAATAACAGTGTTCGACCCAATTTCACCTCTTTCTTTCCTCACCTTTTTGATCATTTTATCCGCTATATTATCCGCCATGAGACAAGATGAGACAGCTGATCATAAGTAGGAACATGACTATTAGGGAACATGACTACAGTCGCAGCACCAGTATTGTCCTGTTCGCAAATTGTCCGATCACAGTTATTGTCCGAGTGAAATTGGGTAAACACCTATTTACCAGTACATAGGTAACTACGTAGTAGGCGGCAAAGTGATGAGTGAACCTTAAAAATTCACTTGCATGACAATATCATTTGTAATACATTGCATAACGAGTAATTGACATTGATCCAACACTACATAATTAATGATGAGGGAGATTCTTTCAACTTCGTTATTTATGAATGTGTTTACCCCATAACATCTATCATTTGACATGACATTAGATCTTCTTGAATGAACTTCTTCTTCGTCTTTCCCCCAAAACCAGACCTGTTAAATATCCATAGTCTGCTGAAACTGATTGTGATCCTTATCATTCTGCTGCTGTTGATTCATAGCAGCAATCTGAGCCAATTGCGAACTTCCAAATCCAGTACCAAAATGCCTCCCAGGAACAGCTCCAGCTGCCATTGCCGACGCGAAATTAAAGTTGGCAGCAGCACCGGTACCAATGCCCATTCCAGCCATGCCTCCCATGGCCATATTGCGTTGTTGCTGCAATAGTAGCTGTTGTTGGAGAGCGTTGACTGGGTTCATTGCATCGGCGGGAGTCATTCCTGCGGCCATTCCAGCAGAAATTTGGGTGCTGAGTCGAGGGAGGGAAGGTACGGGTGCGGTGGTACCTGCGGGTGCCTGTGCTGGTCCTGGACCTTTGGACTCGACTTTTCCAACGGGAACGGCGTCGGCGGTAGGAGTTGCTGCTGTTACAGCTGCTGCCGCTGCTGCTGCTACTGTTGTAACAGGGGACTTTTTGGCTGCGGTGGTCTTTTCCGCTGCATCTTGGAGGATTGCTTCGTCCGTCTTCGCTGCTGCGGTCTTGGCGGCTGCTGCGGCTACAGGAGGAGGCTTGCTAATTGTCATGGGAGCATTCAAGTCTCTCTTATTCCGTCCCTTGATTTGCCACGTGAAGTTGATGGACTTCAGCAAGTCGATACGTTCTTCGGTAAGGAAGGAGTGACGACCCTCACGGAAGAAACGGTATTGCTCACGTTGCTTGGCGACCCATTTCCCAAGGGCACGGTTGCGAGAATAGTGTTGGGGGACAATGCAGTGCCCATTCTCCTTTTTGAACTCCAACAACTGTTCGTACCGGTCATTCCAATCCGCCCTGTCCCTTACCTTCCAAATGAAACCAAGCTCATCCAACTGCGCCTTCCTCTCATCCGTCAACATCGTGGGCTTTCCCTCTGACTTGGCCTTGAACTGACGACGCTGATCAGTCACCCACTCACCCAGTTTGGAGTTTTTGGAGTAGTGACGAGGCACACGTGCATCCCCATACTCACGCTTGTAGGCCACAAGTGCATCGAAGTGCTTTTGCCAGAAGGACTCTCCACGAATGTTCCACTGGAAATCAATTGCGTCCAATACAGCAATACGATCAGCATTCAAGAAGGTGGACGAGGTCTTATTGTCCATGTAGAGCTCATAATGCCTCCTCTGCGTCTGGATCCAATTGAATAAAGCGCGATTGCTAGGATCGTCGGCGGAGATGTTCAAATCCCCATTTTTGGTTTTGAAGAGGATCAATTGATACAACATGGCATTCCAGGACTCTTGCCCGCCACGGAAATCTTTTCCACTGGAGGTGAGTGGATCAACAAGGGAGCTCCCCTCTCCCGACTTATCCGCACCGGCAGTACCTTCCTCTCCATCAGCAGTCGGCTTGGCGACGTCTTCGCCGTCGTTCATGGTTTCCTCCACGGGCGGGAGTGCGGGAGGGATTGCAGGAGGGACATCGTCTACAACTCCGTCCACTGCCTTATTGGGGGAGGGAGCACCATCACCGCCCCCTTGATTATTGTCAACCGCTGCTGCTGCTACCACAGCATCTTCTTTCGCCCCCCTCTTCGCTCCACGTGCAGGCGTTTTCCTAGTAGGAGTTGCCTCGATTTTGGCCCTCTTTGTTACAGCTGCACATAAAACAAAAGATTGGTATGGCATGACATGGGCGGGGAATAATTAAAATAAAATCTTTGGTGAGTGGCAACGGAGACAATCATGTTTCAAATGTCGGACATGTCGTCAATTATCTAGCATGGGTTAAAGATGAGCACAACGAATAACTCACGAGGCATTGGCAAAGTAGGAAGTTATTGGTTCGCCGTCAGGTTAATCGAGGTTATTGTTTGTATGAGTGAAGAGTACTTAGCGGACTTTGAGGATAACCATTGAAGGAAGGCTTTTTATTTCTGAGCGGTTGCTTTGTCGGTGAAGAAGAAGAAGGCAGGAAGAAGGTTGAGTGAAAGTGCGTACGATAGCGTGTGCGTTGACCGTCGAATCGAAGTTGAGAGCGATGTAAAGCGGGTCTTCATGGCGACAATTTGCCCGGCCTCAACAATATCGCGGGAACTTCCCATTTCCCTTCTCCAGCCGAAGACGCAAGCACCATAACCACGGGCACCAACACAAACATCATCATCCATCTTTATTGATGTGCCTGGCTGATACTGATACTTATTTAGCTCCTGATAGTAGGTAGCTTCCCCTGCGCCTCTCACTCCCACGCACCGGAGGCGTATGCAAGGTGCAAGTACATCTTATGTAACTCGCGGCGGCGTTGAAAATGACTAAAAGGAAAGGCAATAGGAAGAGATCAAGGGGAGGTATTGGCTGTTTGATTGCTGATGAAGAATCAAACGATAACGAATCTTCTAGATCTATATCTCTGCTTCGCGTAGAAGATGTGCCACTCTCGAAAGCTTTCAGCTTGATTGACGCAAGTGCAACGAAATCGTCCAAAGCAGACACCAGCACACAACACAACAATCTCCACTGTTGTGGCAAAGATCAAAGGCGTGTGCGTATTGTGCATCCATATCCATACACCTTTGCTACATTTGCTAAATCGCGATGGGTGGGCCGACCGCTGATAGATGTGTATCATGATGAGTTTGGAAGCTATCCAAGAAGTTATTATGAAGCTGCCATCAATGCAGGAAGGATTTTAGTTTCGGGGAAAAGAGTTGCTTGCGATTATTCAATAAAACAAGGCGATGAATTGACTCACACTGTTCACAGGCATGAGCCTGCTGTTAGTTTATCTGATCTATCATCATGTACAGCATCTCCTGCTGCTGCTGATGAAGAAGAAGTTGAAGCGCCTCCTATTGATATTGTTTATGAAGATGACACTATACTGGTCGTTGACAAACCAGCTAGTATGCCAATTCATGCATGCGGAGCATACAACTACAACACACTTCTTGAAGTATTAGCTCATTGGAAACCAAATAGTTTTGGAGCTGGAAAACTGTTTACGGTACATAGATTGGACAAGCTGACATCGGGTCTCGTACTGATTGCCAAGAGTTCATCATTGGCTAGTTCGCTGGGCAAATGCATATTAGAGAGAGATGGATGCGAGAAAGTTTATCTGGCAAGAGTCAAAGGAAGATTTGGTGAAATACTGCAAAATGCTGATCATCCTTGGAGGATGAAGTATTGGACCTCTCATAAGATAGAACAAGGTTTCGGAACTGAAGGTAATGTCGAAAGGCAGTCAAAACAACAGAAAATTGCAACTGTTCCTCCAATATCCCATGGTGAGGTTGCTGAGCATGATGAATGTAATATATCTGGAGGCGTTAAGGTTAGATTACCGGTCTTGAAGAAGAAAGGCAAGAAAAAGGAAGTTGGTGCTAGTGAAAGTCAGACAGCTTGCATCTCTGCGCTTGGATTTTGGGTCACTGATTACCTTGGTAATATTGTCGAGAATGCTTATGTCCAAGATTGTACGACACAATGTGAAGACATGACAACATCAGAGATTATAGAGTTTGCAGTTGGCTCATCAGCCCATGCAGAATCAGAAAAACATTCCATTAACTGGCTACATTTTGCTTGCCCTTGTCGAATCTCATCACATAAAAATGGTGTTTGTGAAGCTGGAGATTTCTCAAGCAAGAGTGAAAGCGAGCTTGAAGGCATAAAACCGGCCCAGACAGCATTCACATTATTATCCTACGACAAAGCATCTGACACATCTCTATTGCTAGTAAAGCCAGACACTGGTCGAATGCATCAGATCCGCCTTCATTTACAAGCGTTAGGACACCCCATTGCAAACGATCATTGTTACGGTGGAGACTTGTGGTTTGGAGATGACAAAGGTCAACAAGTATGTCGAAAGTCAAGAGAGTGGCTGAACAGGCTAGATAAAGGATCAAGCGATACTGAGCTTACACTTTCCAATGTACCCGCTACCGATGAAGAAATATATCACGTTGTTGCCAACAAATCTAGAGAGGATGGTGAATCTATGGACGACTTCATAGTTAAGACTTGTGTGTGGTGTGCAAGATGTCGTGGTGCAGATAACATCCATTCTCTCGATGGATCTGCTCAAGCAAGACGCAATAATGAGGAGGCTGTATTCAGAAGAACCCTGATGGAGTACTTGGTGCGATCGCAAGGTATCTGGCTACATGCACTTCAATACAGTTTGCATGTAAATGATGACAAAGGTTCAAGAATTGTAAAGTACAGGACGAAACTTCCGTCATGGGTTCATGATATTGATGGAAAAATAAATAGTCGTTAACCATTATTTACTGCTTCAAATGAGTTGAATGTTCCTGAACATCTCTACCTAGTATTCCATGATATGTCTACATTCGAGTCAGAACAAAAATGTTGCCTTTATCTCCTCTCGTCAATCTAACGTCTTCATCAAGATATGTTATATCCAATGAGCCACGAAACGAATCTGGTGCATCAAACCCAATCGGACCCAGCTGAAATCGTTTGAACTTGACATCAGTGAACTTTCCATTAACTGGTGATAATTCGGCAGAGACGCTGCGTGGAATTGGGAATAGAAGATATTGGACAACTTCCGAGTTTTTGGCAGAGAGAGTTGTTGTATCAATATTCTGAATGATTGGACCTACCCTTGGAAATCCGCCCTTTCCAAGTATAGAATCGGAAGTTGTGTAGTCAAGTGACCAATCTCCATTCACACTTGCCTTCTTGTCATTGGCAATGAGTGGATTAGGAGTTGGATTGAGAGCTTCCAGCTCTGCAAAGAGTGTTTGCATTTGTTCCTTCTGTTCATCGGTTGCAGTCAAACCACGTTTTGTTTCAGACGCAAGAGTGAGGATCTGTTCCTTCAATTCGGATCGACGAACATCTTTGGACTGGAATAGATTTGGAAATGAGAGCTCTGGGAGCTGCACCGCATTTCTTGCTGTTGTCGACTTCGATGCGTCGTGAGATGTACGTGTATGTTGTGTTGCTGGCAGAGTTGAGAATGCTACTGCTTGTTGCTGCAGACAGAGGCAGCTGATTGAGACTGCAAGAGTAATGAATGAAAGCATGGTAAATGTTGTCGATCGTTTGGATGGATGTTATGAGGAGTATGCTACCTATGTTGTAGAGGCGTGGCGACGTCCTCCATGGTTGAATGAGCAATGTATGGTATGAGCAATGAGCAAGCAAGATGAGTCACTAAATTTTGTATCCACCGAATACTTACAAATACCCATGGATACCGTTCTGGCGCGAAGAATCCTGCCATCAAAAATGAGAACCTCCTCGCCATCGATCACTTCCGCATCCGATCCATCTGATCGAATCATCACTGACACCAATTAGCATTCTGGGCAGCTTGGGGCTCTTCCAACCCAATCAAGAATACGGCTCATAAATCCAACGCAGCGTGAAACGATACGAAGTACGAAGTTGAATTGCCACAATGTTACTGAGCTCTGCCGTCAGAAAATCGCTAGCCTCGCCGCTAAGCCGTCAATCATCTTCCCTTCTTGGAAGAACAATTATCTCCCGTGCAGCATCAGTTCGACTACTTGATGCCAATCCAACATTGCATCATTTTCAGCAGCAAGAAGTTAAAGCCACGAAGCACTTCTCCAGTGCTGCTGCGGCAATCCGAGAAGAGCCTGCTTCGAAACCTTCACCACCACCACCAGCTGCGGCGGCCAAGGAAGAAACGCCATTTGTTCCAACCCCCGAACGCAAATACAAACACTTCCAAAATGTCGAACTCACCCCCTCCGGTGTCGCAATCATTCGATTTGACAACCCCGACAAGAAAGTCAACACACTCAGCTTCGCCCTAATGAGGGAAGCACAGACCATGTGGGAAGCCGACATTCAATCCAACTCGGACATCCAATCCATCGTCTTTACTTCTGCCAAGGAATCTGGCTTTATTGCCGGTGCGGACATTTTTGATATTAGTAGTGTGCAAGACAAGTCGACGTTGGTTCCTGTGATTGAAGAGGCGTTGAACTTCTTTTTGCATATGAAGTCCAAGAAGGTTCCAATGGTGGCGGCGATTCATGGTCCTGCGTTGGGGGGTGGATTGGAGTGGGCGTTGTGGTGTGATTATCGTATCTGTACTGATTCGAAAGCTACCAAGCTGGCATTGCCTGAAGTAAAGCTTGGGTTGCTCCCTGGCTTTGGTGGGACGCAGAACTTACCTGCACTTGTTGGTATTCAGGGCGCGATGGATATGATGCTAACTGGTAAGAATATTCTCCCAGCAAAGGCCAAGAAGATGGGTCTTGTAGATTTGGTTGTTGCACCTCAGTCATTGGAATCGGTCGCGATTGAGACTGCAGAGGGACTTGCCAATGGGTCGGTGAAGAAGAGTAAACCGAAGAAGAAGTCTCTGATCAACCGCTTGATTGAGGATACTCCACCTGGGCAGAATTTGATGTGGTCCAAGGTCAAGGAAACTGTTGATAAGAACACAGGTGGTAAATACCCCGCTCCATACGAGATCATTGACTGCGTGAAATATGGTCTTGCTCATCCTGGGATGGAAAAATTCAAGCATGAACGTGAAGGATTTGCAAAACTTGCTGCTACCAAAGAAAGTGAAGCTCTTATCGGCCTCTTTGATGGTACTACTCAGATGAAGAAATTGTCGTCTGGTGCGGAGCCAATCAAAGTCAAAAAGGTTGCAGTGATGGGAGCTGGTCTCATGGGAGCCGGAATTGCTCAGGTGACTGCAGAGAAGGGATACGACGTACTTTTGAAAGATCGTGATGATGCAGCTGTTGGTAGGGGGGTCTCCTACATGACTGACAACTGGGAGAAGAAGTGTAAGCGAAAGAGAATGACCAATTATGAATTCAATACTAATTCATCGCGTGTGACGCCCCTTTCAGACAATACTGAGTCATGGAAACGTCACTTTGCCGGTGCCGACTTGGTCATTGAGGCTGTGTTTGAGGATCTCGCTCTCAAGAGAAAGATTATTCAGCAAGTTGAAGAAGTCACACCTGATCATTGTGTTTTTGCGACAAATACAAGTGCTATCCCTATTGCAGATATTGCTGCACCCGGAGAAGAAGTGAAGCGATCTGAGAATGTTGTTGGTATGCATTACTTTTCACCAGTGGTAAGTTGCTCAAACCTAAATCGCTCGCAATTTTGCATCGCTCAAACACTCACAATGCTCTTCTTTCCAGCCACAAATGCCTTTGTTGGAAATCATTCCACATGCAGGAACTTCCGAAGAAGCTTTGGCTACAGCGTTTGCTGTTGGGAACAAACAGGGCAAGACGTGCGTCGTTGTCAAAGACGTCCCTGGATTCTATGTGAATCGTTGTTTGGGCCCAATTCTTTCTGAGGTAACAGCTTTGGTTAAGGAAGGTGTCCCTCTCGATAGACTTGATAAGGCAATGAAGAATTTTGGTATGCCAGTCGGACCAATTACTTTGATCGACAATGTCGGTGTAGATGTCGCATCCAAAGTGTCCAACTATCTCGCTTCTGCTGACCTTGGCGTGAGAATGGGCGGTGGCGATCTCTCTTTGCTATCGAACATGGTTGAGAAGGGATGGCTTGGAAAGAAATCTAATCAGGGATTCTTCACCTACTCCGGAAAGAAGGGCAAGCCGACGGTAGGACCTGAGGTGACTGCCTACTTGAAAGAATTTACAGCTGGAAATAGTTCAGATCTTAGCGAGACTGACATTCAGAATCGTGTCGTGGCACGCTTGGTCAACGAGGCAGCCATGTGTTTGCAAGATGAAATCATTGAGAACCCAGTATGTGGGGACATTGGTCTCGTATTCGGCATTGGATTTGCACCATTCAGAGGTGGTGTATTCAGGTATCTCGACAGCGTTGGCACTTCCTCATTTGTCGATATGATGCATGGCTACGCAGAAACAAAGGGGGAGCAATTTGAGCCTGTCCAGTTATTGAAAGATTATGCAGCATCGGGAAAGAAATTTCATGGTAATTGATTTGTTGTTTTAGGATAAAGGCTAGCTATTTTGTACAGGTAAAAGCTAACAAAAGTAATTATGAAGGAATGACGACACAGTCGACTCGCGACTATGGTACGATAATTTGTTCTTGTGGAAGATCTTTTCATTGGATTAAGAAGAGATTGACTCGGGTATGTAGATACTTATTTTTGGATCGTAGATGATTCGCGAGGTACGATACCGTACATACCGAAACAGCACCACGATCGAAATGCATCAATGCCAACGAGAACACAATCACCAAAATAAATCATGGCGATGATTAGGAGTACCACCGTTGCCTGCCTTCTTCTAGGCGGCGCATCTCCATTGTTGGTCTGGAGAGTAGATCGCAGCAAACTGTCACGTTCACGACGTGTGCGTCGTAATCTCTTGCCATCTCCTCCGCATCTCGTTTCTCATATCGGTCCACCCCGTCCACATCATCTCAGTCATGCCATTTCTGGTAAATACACGGGATGTTTAGGATTATCGGCTGAAGAACTAGAGGAAGCAAGCCGATTCAAGGAGGACATGCCTAAGTGTGAAATCGTTGTCAATGGTACCACCGTCATGGCGAACACTCTATCATCAAGTGCGTCTGCCGAAAGTGACTCCTCGAACTCGAATGTTATTGATGTCACCACAACCACCACTTCGACAGTTACTACTACTAGCGTCTATGAAGATATCAATACTAACCAGACGGGTGCGTCGGGTGGATCAGATGACAACATTGAAGACCAGGATGATGAGGTAAATGTGAGTGACGATTACGATTACAAGGGCGATCAATCAAGCGCGTCAGGCGGTGAAGAGGATAATGAAGATGACGCGATCAATGATATCGAAGACAGCGGTAACGAAGATGACACGATCAATAACAACGAAGGCAGCGGGAACACATCTGAAAGTGTTGCGTATACTGAATATGAAGCTGCATTGGATGAAACTTTCACCAATGACCAAGTGTCGAGTAGTACCACTACTGTTGACGAAAGTAGTGCTCTAGTTGACGAAAGTAGTGCTCTTGCTGCCAAAGAAGTTGACGAAAGTAGTGCTCTTGCTGCCGAAGAAGTTGACGAAACTCCCAATCCTCTTCACTTGTTCGATATGAAAGAGTGCAGCTCATTCTCGGCGTTGTGGATGTGGGATTTGGCACTAACTTGCTCCAACTCAACCTCGCTTGACAGTTGTTCCTGTACAGCTGCCAAGATTCTGATTCAGTATGGAGATATCGATTGTGCGAACGACGAGTGCCCTGATGATTGTCCAGTATGCGACACGTGCATGAAACTGTCTGGTTGCGTCCCGACCAAGGAGTTGCAGAGAGGTGCTAACATTGAAGGAGACACGGCCGAAGCAGTTCCAGTCGCTTTCATTGGATTGACAGCAGCAATGTTTGGTGTACAGCTTGTCCTTTTCAAGATGTATTGGAGTCGCAGGAGTCAGCCAGGTGGTGATCTTGGTTCCAATTTGATTTGATGGAATAAACGATGTGTGAATACGTTGATATGTATATTTGTTTGATGCGAAAAGCAAGAAGGACGCAATTCTATGAAGCTATAAAATAGGCATTTGTTTGTTTGAACTTGTGCTTAAGAGCTCTTAGCGGTATCCTCTTCACTCCTCCTTAAACATTACATATTTAGTCACTCTTCTTTGCTGCCTTGACAATGAAGAGAGGATCACTGCGTCCAGGGTTGGGTGATATATCGTCACAAGTAGCTGGATCGAACTTTCCAGAGAAGTGGAAGAAGCTTCCAACAATGAATATGTGTTCCAGATCGTTAGTCTGGAGCCATATACGAAATGCTTTCGTGGGGAAACAACGATTACTCATACTAATGATAGCTTCACCGCCAGGTCTCAATACGCGAGCAATCTCATCAAACACCTTTCTAGGTTGATTCAAGTAATCAACACTGACGACGCATGTTACCTTATCAAATGATTCATCATCATATGGAAATACACAGTCTGCATTCAAGTCTTTCACATCATACGAAGTCAATTGTTTATTCTGACTCAGCTCATATTCATTCATTCCCAGCCCAACAACCTTTCCACCCTTGAAGTCTTTGGGGTAGTGACTAACCCACGAGGAGCAAATGTCCAATACATCATCACCCTCCTTTAAATTTTCAGCATAGTATTTTGTTAATGCATCAACCGCGTAGTCATCAATATGGTACACAAGACGTGGTTGATCATAAAATATCGTATCATCAGATTCATCTTGACGCATAAAGTCTTCTGGAGTGAATGGCCATTCAGGAGGGAATTTGGGATTGACAAGAACTTTTTCAGCGAGTTCTTTCATTGTGTTGGCCTTGAGGTTGGTGCCACTGCTGCTGATGGTACGAGCACCGCTGAAGCTTCTTGATGTAGGAGATACGAAGCCGGCTGCAAGTGATGCAGACCTCATAGCCATGAGTAGGGCGACTGATCGAGACTGCATGGTGTTGTTGTGTTCTTGACTGCTGTTAAGTTTGTATGCTAATGAAGATGAAATTCATCTCATCATGATCTGTTGCTGTTGCGTCAGCGCTTGGCGCTTGGCTCAAGATACGAAGATGAACGGCGCCAAAAATGAGACACGTATCGCAAACCAAACTCTGAAATATCTCTTTGTGATCGACTTCTTGCAGACTTCTTGCTCTCTAGTGCCTTGTGCAGTGCCTTTGCCTTTGCTACCATACCAATAACCAATAAAGCCACAAAGCTAAAAAGAACACCAGCAGCCTGCAATAACAACGACGAATCACTGTGAATAATGGTAGCAATCAGCCGTTCCAACGTCCGCCGCGTCCGTCGTGGCAATGGACGCGGAATCCTCGACATGCTAGACAACATTCCGTACATCTCTCAACTCTCCTCCGCCGACCGTCTCCTACTTCTCATAGGTGCAGCGCTCCTTGGCACGGTCACATTTGCCTCCTTCTTTTTAGTGTCTGGTATTCTCACGGGAAGTGATAGTAGCACAACCACGGATCCTCGACTATCACCTGAGCTACGCAGGATGGGTCTCTCCGACCAAGAGTTACTCCGTCGTGGCGGTGGCAAGCGCATCAGTCGTTGGGCCACATAAATTGGATTCTGAAGAAAATGCAGTAGCGTTAGACATCATTAAAATATTAGATTGTGATGGATTGCAAGAGGAGATGGAACGAGAGTGGAATACGGTATTGGATGCGAAACGAGTGGCGAAGGAAGATAGTGAACGGTGGCAGAAAGAGGAGGAGCAATGGAGTAATAGTGTTAATAATAGGAGGAGGCTTCAGATGGAGTTGGATAGTGTTCAAGATGCTATGGAATTTGATATGGAACAACAAGAAGAAGAGGTTGATGGAGACATCATGGATGATTTCATTGGTGAACCTGGAGGCTTTGGAGCTGGAGACTTCGGAGGAGGAGGGAGTGGTTATTTTGAAGACAACACTCAGCTCACGCTCACAGCGCATCATTTATTCTGTCTAGCTGCAGAGGGAATCACGCTTCCCAAGTCAACAACAGTAGAAGAATCTGATCCATCGATTCATTGTGACATTGACAATTTTCAAACACGTGAGTCATTGCTGGATTTGTGGTCATCCGCACGTGCACAAATCTCGGAAGATATTATCAAAAAGACGCTTGGTCTTGTCACCGAGCACAAAGAGACATTGCGTGGACATGACGTGCACATGTGGTACCCCAAAGGCGATCAAGGATCAGAGGGTATGTTGCGTGTATTGAACTCAGCATTCGATGGAAGTTTGATTTACAACTTCGATTCAGAGCCAGCGGAAGATGGTCAACATGATGATCTCTACCGATTTTGGGACCTCCCATCACAATTTATGGGGGAGAATAAACTCTTTGTCGATGTTGGATCGGCATTGGGATTTACATCGATGCTAATGGCATACATGTACCCACACACAACTATCGTGAGTATTGAGCCGGCTTCACCTTCTTGGCTGATTCAAAATATCAACTTTCGTTGCAATCTATCAGAAGAGCAAAGATCATATGTGCATCCAATATTGGCTGGTGTGGGAACGAAGCACCATGATGATAATGATAGCATGATGAAGATGGTGTGGAAGCCTAGTATGACCACTGCCACTCGAAATTGGAACATTGAGAGGGATTTTGATTTTGCCAACGATATTGAATTGACTGTCCATTTGCGAACACTAAGGGCTATTCTTGCAGAGGCAACGCCGGAAGACTTGCCGCTGGGCACTCCCATATCTGTGTTGAATTTGGACTGTGAGGGATGTGAGTATAACTTGATCCCATCGATGCATGAGACTTCATTCAAATCAATTCGTTTGATTCTTGGACGAACAAACTGGGGCTTCATTCCCTTGAGCAAGAAACCAAGTTCAGAACGAGCCGAAGATACACACAAACGCCTTTGTACACACTATAATTTTGCAAAAAGATGCAAAGAATGCTGTGACTTTCCAACGTTGCCTGTTCGTCCTCGTCTGCAGAGTACTCCTGAGGAGAGTATTACTGAGGAAGAAGATTTTGGATTTGGAGACGCGGGCGTTGAAGATGAGACTAATAAGTCCTCCATAACATCAGAGAGTACTGTCGCTGACGTTGCGGGCTCACTGTGTGATGGTTTTGATGCATGGGCAGAAGAAAATAATCTCCATGATGTCCCTGATGATTATGGGTGGAATGAAATGTCAGCTTATGTCAGAGTGGACTCTAGATAATATAAAACCAAAAACTTTGTTCGCTCAAGATATACGAAGGGACTTTAATTTAACGACGTTCATCGAAACATACATATTAATTTAACATAACAAACAAAATGGCCCGGGGTATGTGGTTCTTCCTGGAAGCGATTTCGTCAGTCGCTCAAACGTTTAGTCCAGCTTCTCAAGATATTTGACCCTCTCCAAAATCTCTCTTTTACTAGTCTCCTCTATCTCCCCCGCAAGCATATACTCATCTAAAATCATGTAAACCTTGTTGAAGTTAAACACGATATCCAACTCACAAACATTGGCAAAGTAGGAATCCAACAACTCCACAAATAAATGTATCGACTCCAAGTAACTCAATTCATTATCTTGCACGTCCACTGCAATAGTAAAAAATAATCCAGCGTACCGACGATAAATTAATTTGTAGTTGTTGTATTCGATAAAGTTGGTGTATTTCTTATCACGAGATGTCACCAGGCGATGAACCTCTGCTTCGATACGTGCTTTCTCGGCCTCGGTTTGGTTGTTGGCGGAGTAGTCTGCTGATGAAAAGCCGTTGGCTGTGGCACCGGCGTTAGAGCTAGGGGGAGGGACATACCATTTGGATAGGCGTGTCTTTCCCTGCCGATTTTGTAATAAAAAGAACCGAATCATTTGTTATTATGTGTCGCCGTTTTGTGTATTTTTGATTTTTTAGCTTGTGTTGGCTGTGCGCATGTACTTGCTGCGGTCGTCAATGCAAATGAGAACAAACGATCGATGTGGGTTCGCAGAAGCTGACAAGGGCTGCAATGATAAATACTGCGTTTTCGTAGGATAGCTGAGCTTCTGCGTCTACTACTGTCTACAGCGTTGAGCTTGGCGATGTCATTGTCGTTGTCGTGATTTCCATTTTGATTTTGAGTTACATAGTTACGTAGGTGATACAGTTATGTAAACTTACAGAAAGATTAGTCATATGTACATATGATTTCCACATTTATCGCATCTTTCTACAACCTCCTACTTCCTCATCCTCACCAAGATCTGATTCCATTCTTGCTCATCAATTTGACCATCGGAGTTGGTATCTATAGCTTCGATCATTGAATTCACTAGCTCCATGGTTGCCTCTTCCTCTCCCAAAATCAGCTGGACAGCTGCACGGATTTCATCTGAACTCAACACTCCATCACCATTCAGATCCAGATCTTCAAATGAAAGTTGGTTGCATATCGTGGACCATCTATCTTTGCAACAGAATCTTACAATAATATCGACTGCTTTGATGTAGTCATCTTCGTTTGGAAGTGCATTCTTCTCTTCCAACTCTTTGTTGAGATCCATCAGAGGCTGAATCTGGCAGAACCCTTTTAACAAGTTCCGAGGAAGTGCAACAGATATGACTTCATTGTCGTCAAGTTCTTTTGATTCACATGTCAAGCTTTGTCTCCAATATTCAAAGTCAGTATGCAGATATCCACGACGCTCTATTCTTCCATCATCCAGTACTCGTGCTGATTTGCCTTCTTCAACATTCTCTCTTGAGTACTCTATAGCATCGCGTAGTTGTTTTCTTGTCATGTCCACAACAACTATCTTTAATGGATATGGTAGCTCGCTCGTTAACTGTTGATAACTCATAACGCCATTTTCGTAGGTCTTTGAAGCAAGCATGGGTGCACCATTGATGACGCAGACATCTGCATCTAGCTCCTGCTTGACGGCACTGCAAAAGAAGCCTCCAACTGTTGTCTGCTGAAATCGACTGTGTTCCGATGATAATGGAAGATCTTTTCCAGTAAAAGAGTCTACAAAATGTTCTGCTAGCATAGTACTTGTATCAATGACTGTAAAGTCTTTCATATTGTCCAGCGCAGCCAATCTCTTGTCAACTATTGTTTGCACGATTGGACAGGGCTGGTGACTGACTATCCTGTAATTCCTCGAACAGTGACATTTATACTTTCAAGTGTGTTGTTTTGAAATTGTAGATCGACAACTGCAGCACTCTGTGCATTCATGCCACTCTTGACCACTTGGACTGATTGTTCATTGTTGTCCACCATCTGTAACACGCTCGTGTATTTTTACGTGTTCAGTGTCCACCAAGTACCACACCTCCAATCGGCTTTCCGTTATTTCTTTGTGATTGAAACTCCAACATCCACTTTGCTAAATCCAAATCTCCTTGCAGCGATTGGTGCGTCAATGGCACAATGCACGAAACATTGTTTGTTGGCATTTTGTTCAGCTTGTCCGATATCTCTGCATACGTCTCCTTGACATTTGCAATGTTCAATCCACGAAATGTACCGTCTCTAAACATATCACTCTCATCGCTCATCAATCCAATCAAGGCTACAGAGACTGATTTGCACTCGGAAGAGACAATGTCCATTTCTCTCGATTGGCGACTCAAGCCGCTGACATTGGAGTTCAGAACTGTCACGCTCCCCCTTCTACCCAATTCGTTTAACCTATCTTTCAGACTACTTATTTGCAAATCGGCTTCATGATTTCCAAGAGAAACGTGCGTTATTCCTGCAGCAGCGTGATGGCAGCTACGTGTCCTCTCCCATTGTCGATTGAACTCAAAGCAGATGGTGAGAGAAAGTCGCCATTGAGTGTTACAGCAGATGCTTTTGGGTTTAATGATCTAATGAATGTTGCTAGTTTTGGAAGGTTAGAGAGGTCGTAGACGTCGTTTATTGATACCAAGCGCACTGTCACCTGACTATTATCTGCAGCGCTTGCAGATGAAGTTGTGTGGAAGGATTGCGTGAAAGAATAGCGCTGAATCCCTTAGCTTCGAGAATTGGTCGAGAGAACAGTATCTCACCCATCGTGTAGGGCGCAACAGAAGACTGATTGGTCGCTTCATCATCGAAGATGCAAGGCAGTGGAAAGTGCGGCCACTAACTGACTGTTAGCTAGTATAGTACTACTGACTGCCAACAACACTGGAACTATTTCCTCTTCCTCCTGCAACCGCCCGCAACCCGCAACAGACAACAGAACTTTTTTCATAGCGAGCGGCGCAACCACCCCGAGGAGGCTACTGTATGAATTCCTACAGTTATTAGCTATCCCTTAAAATAAACTTCAAAGATCGTCGGCGATGGCACGAGCACACTTGCAAGAGAAGATGATAACGAATAATATCGACGTATTGATCTCTGCTACTCCACACCATACTCGCAGCTTCGACTTCTAGTTGCTTATTAGCTGAAAGCATCACTGTCGAAAAACGAAGCGATATATAAGATGCGTCCATCTAAGGCGCTACAAAATCGAAAATCAGTACCATCAATAGAGAAAATAACACAAGCGCATGCAACTTCAAGAGATTTTCAATTGAAATTGTGCCTACAACAACATAGGATCATGGCGTTCCCTTTGAGGATATCAACAAGAGTAACAACTGTCTCCGCTACCAGTAGGTTTACGAAATGGAGAATAATTCGAATCCTATCAGTTGCAATCATATTCACGGCTGCGGTTCTCATTAACATACGCAGGGCTCCAATATATGATATTGATGAGCTCAAACAAAGTCTCATTGAATCACTCTCATCTCTATCAAATGAAACAACAACGTCAATAAGTACAACGCAAAAGAAGCGCCCTCTTTACTGTCATCTCACAGAACGTCAGAGAAATGAAAAAATTAAACATTTCCTATGCAACGGGTGGAATGAATCAGAGAGACTGATTCAAGTTGGCGAATCACAAATGCACGATCCAGATGTGATATGGGTCAGTTCCGAGTTCAAAGCTATTGCTCCACTGGTCAACACTAGTATGCAGATTCGACTAGATAGACTTGGGAAGACATTTGCAGACAACCTTTCTCAGCACGAACTCGATGATATTGATCCAGAATGGAAGATATTCATCTACGACGTGTCAGACAATGGCATTGGGAACGGCTGGCTTTGGAACGTGAATAACACAATATCTCCAATGGTTGGCTGCAAGCGTATCAACTTTATCACACGCACTGCTCAGAAAGGTCGACATATGATGTACTGGGTGAATGAGATGAAAAGTGGAAAGAGTATCAGCATGGCGTCGTCTTTGGCAAAACCGCTGAACTTTACGAACATCTTTGACGAAGAAAAGCTGAATCCGGCTTGTGCATCAGTTCAGAGACTGTCGTTTCATGTGAGGGAGGATATTAACAGTGCAATCGACGATTACATGGAAGAACGAAATTTGTCAAGTAGTCTAGGGGTTGGCTTGAGCTTGAGTTATACCGTAGCTCATTTGCCAAGAAACACTGATGTACGAACATTTTGGAACGAAGATGCATGCAATACACGTTGCTCTTTACGCAACTATGTGACCGAGTCGGTTGTGCAAATAGCAGCCAAGCACCCCGAGATCACAGTTAATACGGACATTGCTGGCTACATCAGAGGAATGGGAAGGAGGAGAGTTCACAAGGCTTACATTCGAGGCATGTTGGAGACAAAAATAATAGTTCTCGCTCAACGAGGTATGTAGTCCAGAAGATTTAGTGAAGGTTGCTGCATCGCATGTCGCATATCTTTTCGTCGTTGTGTCTGACAAACCAAGCATTTGCTCATCTCTTTTTCCAGACAAATGGGAAGATCATCTTAGACTTGACGAAGCTCTGCTCTCGGGAGCGCTTGTATTGCATGATCCACAGACCTATTGGCCGCATATGATGGTAGACGGAGTAAATTTTGTGGTTTATCACAACATATCGGACTTGGAGTCCAAGATTTTATACTACTTGAAGCCGGCAAATGAGCTAGAGAGGATGACAATAGGACAGCGAGGAAGAGAACTCGCTTTGGAACACCATCGACTTTGGCATCAGGCAGAACGCATTCTACTAAATGATATGTCTTACCACAATGAATACGGTTTATACAACAAGCCGTGGATCAATGGAGAGTACTCGCCGTCGGTTTACCAATAGATTGCTATGAAAGTATTAGCATTAATCCAAGTCGTCAAAGGGTGAAGTGAATTTTCCGGAGCCCGGGTCTGACTCCTCAGTTTCACAATTCGATGCTTCCGCAGTACTATTTTGTTGCATTACTCTCGCTCTCTCTTCTGCTTCTTGTCTTGCTCTCTCTTCTTCCTCCTTCATTTTACGTTTGGCCTCCTTCTTCATCCTTCGCCTCTCCTCCTTCTCTTTAGCTCGCTCTTCTTTTCTAGCATCTTTCCGTTGTCTTTGAAAAGCACTAGACATCGCCTTTCCAATCATTCCCTCGACGCGATTATTGAGAAACCGAAATAGTCCAGATATGATCATAGGTCCAACATTGATGCCATATTGACCTAATGCACCTGCATCACCACCTACGCCTCCTGCAAGCAATTGTGCTGGCTTGATGGGTATGTTGGGAACTGGAAAGAAATACTTTGACCTCATGACCCAAGATAAGAGCACCGAAACAGATAGCCAAGTTGATAAACCGTCAATAATGAACAAGAGAAACATTCCAAAGTATCCCTTTTTACTTTTGAACTCTCGACATCTCGATAACTCATGCCTCCGTTTGTCTGTATACACGACGAAATTGACATGTGCAACTTCAAATGCGTGTGTCAGCAATGGCCAAAACATCACAACTAGCACTGCAGCACATGTATAAATGATGGAAGATTTGATTTTTCTCCACTTTCGTTTATCAACTTCCTGTTGATATACCTTGTGCTCTTCATAAGATAATGTGTTGATGAGTTCCTTCTTGTCAAGCATTCTTGATAGCTCATCTGCACCATATCCGTGCTCTCGAGCAAGGCGACGTTTGATGTCCCTTGCCCTCATATCGGAAATTTGTATAATGTTCAAGCTCTTGCTTTCCAAATCGATTCCAGCATTGATGTAATCTTCCGCTGGAAATAACAGGTCATTCAGTTTATATGCAAGATTAGTGAGCAATCCATCTGCAGCTACAGGAGTTACTCCGAAATGTAAATTGTTCGGTAAGACGTGGTACTGAGGAACCAATTGTATAATTAATAGGAGGAATGGCAGCTTAGATAGCAATCGCAGCAGAGCATTCCCGTGGCAGCTGCGCCTGCTGCTTTGTCGTTTCATGATAAACATAAAAAGAAGGCGGCAATCGTCTACTATCTATTGCTCATGCATTCAGCGGCGGTAGATGGTATTGATATCGTGACTCTGTTGTCACTTTACAGGCGTCTGCACAGTCTGCACCAATACATGCATAAGTAGCATAATGGCAACGCATCATGGTTGCGTCGCTAAAGCTCGCAAAAGAGGAAAAAGCGGTCGAAGACAGCCAGACCCAATTTTTTACCCTTGGCCAGACCACGAGTCCTTGGTTGCAACTTGTAACTTTCATTGCCTTGTTCTTGTTCGAAGGGTAGGGTGCAAACATACGATGCTTGTGAAGGATTACTAATTCTTACTTAGTTTGTTCATTGGTGAAGACATCCTGATCGTGAAACATCGTTGCTTTTAAATAGCAACTCTTGTTTCCTCTATTGAATAGCACTCGATCACGTCTCCCTCCTCCAACTCGTTGAAACCATCAAGCTGAAGTCCACACTCCTCTCCTCTTTTCACACTTTCGACGTCTTCCTTGACTTTACGCAAGCTGCTAGACTTCAATTTATCTGAGCCTTCAACAACATCGCCATTACGCAACACTCTGTAAAAACATGGTAGAGGCTTGTCTCCGCTTGACTTTGCTTTAAAAAGGTTTCCATCGAGGACCCTCAGCCCAGCAACGCTTACAGTTGACTTGTTCTTATCAGTGACGTCAAATACAGCCTGAACGTTTGCTTTACCGTGAATCTTGGTGGTGTATTCAACAGGTAGATGAGCAGCAAATACATCTTTTGCGTCCTCCAACAACCGATAAATAATAAGATGATTCCGAATAGATACTTCTTCCGTCTCAGCAAGGGTCTTCGTTTCCTTGTCAGCAATGCCTACCTTACCAAAACAGAAAATGGCAGCATCACTTTCTCTTGCCATTCTCACGTCAGATGTTGTCACAACTCCTGTGCTCATCTCCACTGGGTCGATAATAATATCAAGCTTGGAATCTGTCCCAATGCTGACCAATGCATCACGAACAGCCTCTAATGCTCCATGTGAGTCAGCCTTGATGACCACTGGAATCCTTATTGTTCCTACGCAACTTCTCTCTATTCTTTATTGGCGGCGCTTTCCCGTCAAATACGTAGCAGGGTATTACTCCTGCATCAATCACCAGCTCGTGAAACTCTTGCACGTAGTCTAATATATCCGGAGATGCATAAGTTGGTTCGTTTGTTGAAGTCAGTTTCGTCAGCTCCTTGCCGTTTACCTTGTTCAATATGATTGCAGCATCGAAGGCAACTCTTTTCCCTTTCAAAATAGATAATGCTTGGTGTGGTTTGCTGCTAAAGCCACCCAAAGCATGCACCCAGAGGTGACGGACTGTCATCGGCGTGGAATAAATTAATTATCACGCACCGTCAGCTTTATGACGATACGTAAATAAAACCGCTGCAAACGTAACAAATCGGCGGCCACCGTTGAATTCTACGGAAAATTCTGTAGGGGACAGTATGTTATCAAGTTATTATGCGTTGTGTGTGCCCTATGGTATGGTTGGTAGTATGATACTACGGGAGGGCGGATCTTTTGTGGCTACGGTGGTGGAGAGCAAAAAGTTGAGATCGTCGGAACCAAAAAAAAACGGGGGACAGGCTTTACGTAGGGATTCTCACGGTTCATGCATAAGTAGCATAATGGCAACGCATCATGGTTGCGTCGCTAAAGCTCGCAAAAGAGGAAAAAGCGGTCGAAGACAGCCAGTTTAATACTTCTTCCTATTTCTGACACATCTCTCCCCCCACTTTAACAACTCCTAGAAGTTACGTCCGCATTATAATGAAGGGTTGACTGCAGCCGCATGGCCGCAGGCGCAGCCCCCCCCAACCCCCCAAGCAGGGGGGAGCTCATTTTTACTCGCTTCGCGGTGAGGCGGGCTCCATGAAGGGTTGATTGCAAGTGACTTTCCTCTGGTAGTTACGTCCAAATCAATGAAGGATAGATCTCGGCACTGCAAGCAAAAGCACGTAATCAAAAACGACGAAGCTATTGCACAAAAAGCTGTCGCAAAAATCTACCTTCTTGGACGAAGATGAAGTGGAAGAGGTGGACATAAATTTTTTTTCACGCTGCAAAACTGACACTACTCTTCTCCTCTTTTGCTCTTTAAGTACTTCAGACCCACCAACTACACCTTCGCACAGCTGAAATAGCTCGATAAGTGATACAACGTAGTCCGAACCTGAAGACCAAACGATGTCGTAACATACCCACCTCCCCAGAGCAGAGGCCCAGCGGTTTGGGTTCCGCACGAGAGCACGTAGTCAAAGGATGAAGCTCTCAAAACAAAGCTGTTACATACATCAGCCTGCAAAGCAATCGAATCAAGAGTATGGTTGTCCTCTGTAACTACACGGCAACTCATTGCTTACTTTACTGATTTGCAAAGGCATAGAAGACAGAGACTCCTAGAAGTTACGTCCGCATTAATGAAGGGTTGACTGCAGCCGCATGGCCGCAGGCGCAGCCCCCCCCAACCCCCCAAGGGGGGAGCTCATTTTTACTCGCTTCGCGGTGAGGCGGGCTCCATGAAGGGTTGATTGCAAGTGACTTTCCTCTGGTAGTTACGTCCAAATCAATGATTGGTTGACCACAGCCGCTTGCAAGCAAAAGCATGTAATCAAAAACGACGAAGCTATTGCACAAAAAGCTGTCGCAAACGTCAACCTTCTAACCTATGCGATCAGGGCTGAGAGAGCCGGTTGTCCTGACTTAGGATGATCTTGACTCTGACGCCCTTTTTATTTCTTGGAGACGCATCGAAGCTTGACTTCGTCAGCTTCTCTGCTTGTCTCCAAGAAATAAAGTGTCCTTTCAGACACAATCGTAAACTCAACAAATTGAAGAAACAAACAATTTAAGAAATGTAAATCAAATCTGTGAAAGGGAAATTCACTTGACAACATTGGGATTGTCACAAATGCTTCTGCGAACCGTGGAATCGTGGAACTGCTTAGCAACCTCCGACGATGGCGGCCTTGAGACCGCTGAAATTATAAGCTCCATAATTAGGCTCTGCAAGCACACTAGTGTATCAAACTACTGGATAATTTATCGATTAGTAGACGTAAGTTTAATACTTCTTCCTACTTCTGACACATCTCTCCCCCCACTTTAACAACTACGATGAACGACAAGAGAATGGATAACGCCTCCAGGTCTGCGAAGATCAACCGCCGTAAGAGTAAGAAGACTCATCCTCCGGCCGGACCCAAATCCACTAAGTCTGACAAGGCTACCAACAATGAGGAGAAGCTAATCTACAAAAAAGCCCTCGGTAAAGCCAAGTCATTGATCAACGCTGTACCCACGGAGCTCCAGCAAGCGATACTCAAAAAACAAGTTCAACATCCGCCCAAACTGCTGTTTTCAACGCAGAAACGCAGTTTTGTGGTATGCCACACTCTGGCATAAAGGATAAATCGAACACCCAACCCGGCTCTACGCCCGCTAATTTCCTACACTCCAAGAAGAGTGGTGCGGAGCATGTTAGACTATGGAGTCTTTAGGTCTTTCGCCCAATCGGGGCCGTGTTCAAACAATGAAAAAAGAAATTTCAAGAAGCGAAGTAAGAGTGTTGTCGCCTCAAGTGCGGCAGTGATGCTCCTTCGTCAAACAAACTAATCTCCAAAAAGCATATGAAACCGCATTCCTCCCACAAAAGCAGCCGCCAGCACCAATAAGTATGCTGATGAATGGAAGAAGAATGCACAACGAAGACGATAGCTGCACAACTGGAAAATAAGTCCGATGGAAAACCCGACGACCCCCCAGCAAAATAATACAGGAAGCCAATCTTCAAATGACTGCAACGATGACGAACCCTCCATTAGCGACGAAGATGTAAGAGAAAAAATCCATCTACGACGACAGTGTAAGAGTTGCTCCGGTAAAGCACCCCATGTTGGATCTCCCCACTGATGACGGATGATGGAATGGTGGTATTATTTTCAAGAGACCGCTCCATTGACCGACGACGGTGGTACGAGCACTTCATGACGAAACTACTGATCAAATCATCAGAAAATTTGGAGAATAGAATTTGGAGAAAAAATAAAGAATGCATGAGGAGACGACAGTGGTACAGCTGAAAAATAAGTCCGATGGAAAACCCGACGACCCCGCAGCATTGAAATACCACAGTCAATCCTCAAATGACTCAGACGATGATGAACCCTCCATTGGCGACGACGATGTAAGAGAAAAACTCCATTTACGACGACGGTGTAAGAGTGGCCCAAGCGCCCCATGCCGGATCCCCCACTGATGACGGATGATGGAATGGTGGTATTATTTTCAAGAGACCGCTCCATCGACCGACGACGGTGGTAGAGCACTTCATGGCGAAGCGCTGATCAAAAATCATTTGAAGATTCACTAGAGCTGCACCATATTCGGTACCTCCCGCTCCCCACCACCTCGGCTGATGACACAAACTGTCTATTTTCACCCTCCCCTCTGAGCTGGTTAAGTGTTTGGCCTTGGTAACCTGACTAACTCCGAGATGAGGATGATGACGATGGTATGTGACATCGGACGACGGTGTGTGAGAGAGGTGCAGGACGAAGATGAAGTGAAACAGGTAGGCATACGTTTGCTTTCACAGTGCAGAACTAACACTACTTCTTCTCCTCTTTTGCTCTCTAAGTACTTCAGACCCACCAACTACACCTTCGCACAGCTGAAATAGCTAGATAAGTGATACAACGTAGTCCGAACCTGAAGACCAAACGATGTCGTAACATACCCACCTCCCCAGAGCAGAGGCCCAGCGGTTTGGGCTCCGCACGAGAGCACGTAGTCAAAGGATGAAGCTCTCAAAACAAAGCTGTTACATACATCAGCCTGCAAAGCAATCGAATCAAGAGCATGGTTGTCCTCTGTAACTACACGGCAACTCATTGCTTACTTTACTGCTTTGCAAAGGCATAGAAGACAGAGACTCCTAGAAGTTACGTCCGCATCAATGAAGGGTTGACCGCAGCCGCATGGCCGCAGGCGCAGCCCCCCCCAACCCCCCAAGGGGGGAGCTCATTTTTACTCGTTTCGCGGTGAGGCGGGCTCCATGAAGGGTTGATTGCAAGTGACTTTCCTCTGGTAGTTACGTCCAAATCAATGAAGGATAGATCTCGGCACTGCAAGCAAGAGCACGTAGTCACAAACGACGAAGCTCTTGCAAAAAGCTGTCACAAACATCTACATCTACCTTCTTGGACGAAGATGAAGTGAAACAGGTGGGCATAAATTTATTTTCACGCTGCAAAACTGACACTACTTCTTCTCCTCTTTTGCTCTTGAAGTACTTCAGATCCACCAACTACACCTTCGCACAGCTGAAATAGCTAGATAAGTGATACAACGTAGTCCGAACCTGAAGACCAAACGATGTCGTAACATACCCACCTCCCCAGAGCAGAGGCCCAGCGGTTTGGGTTCCGCACGAGAGCACGTAGTCAAAGGATGAAGCTCTCAAAACAAAGCTGTTACATACATCAGCCTGCAAAGCAATCGAATCAAGAGTATGGTTGTCCTCTGTAACTACACGGCAACTCATTGCTTACTTTACTGATTTGCAAAGGCATAGAAGACAGAGACTCCTAGAAGTTACGCCGAATCATTTGTTATTATGTGTCGCCGTTTTGTGTATTTTTGATTTTTTAGCTTGTGTTGGCTGTGCGCATGTACTTGCTGCGGTCGTCAATGCAAATGAGAACAAACGATCGATGTGGGTTCGCAGAAGCTGACAAGGGCTGCAATGATAAATACTGCGTTTTCGTAGGATAGCTGAGCTTCTGCGTCTACTACTGTCTACAGCGTTGAGCTTGGCGATGTCATTGTCGTTGTCGTGATTTCCATTTTGATTTTGAGTTACATAGTTACGTAGGTGATACAGTTATGTAAACTTACAGAAAGATTAGTCATATGTACATATGATTTCCACATTTATCGCATCTTTCTACAACCTCCTACTTCCTCATCCTCACCAAGATCTGATTCCATTCTTGCTCATCAATTTGACCATCGGAGTTGGTATCTATAGCTTCGATCATTGAATTCACTAGCTCCATGGTTGCCTCTTCCTCTCCCAAAATCAGCTGGACAGCTGCACGGATTTCATCTGAACTCAACACTCCATCACCATTCAGATCCAGATCTTCAAATGAAAGTTGGTTGCATATCGTGGACCATCTATCTTTGCAACAGAATCTTACAATAATATCGACTGCTTTGATGTAGTCATCTTCGTTTGGAAGTGCATTCTTCTCTTCCAACTCTTTGTTGAGATCCATCAGAGGCTGAATCTGGCAGAACCCTTTTAACAAGTTCCGAGGAAGTGCAACAGATATGACTTCATTGTCGTCAAGTTCTTTTGATTCACATGTCAAGCTTTGTCTCCAATATTCAAAGTCAGTATGCAGATATCCACGACGCTCTATTCTTCCATCATCCAGTACTCGTGCTGATTTGCCTTCTTCGACATTCTCTCTTGAGTACTCTATAGCATCGCGTAGTTGTTTTCTTGTCATGTCCACAACAACTATCTTTAATGGATATGGTAGCTCGCTCGTTAACTGTTGATAACTCATAACGCCATTTTCGTAGGTCTTTGAAGCAAGCATGGGTGCACCATTGATGACGCAGACATCTGCATCTAGCTCCTGCTTGACGGCACTGCAAAAGAAGCCTCCAACTGTTGTCTGCTGAAATCGACTGTGTTCCGATGATAATGGAAGATCTTTTCCAGTAAAAGAGTCTACAAAATGTTCTGCTAGCATAGTACTTGTATCAATGACTGTAAAGTCTTTCATGTTGTCCAGCGCAGCCAATCTCTTGTCAACTATTGTTTGCACGATTGGACAGGGCTGGTGATGACTATCCTGTAATTCCTCGAACATGACATTTATATTTTCAAGTGTGTTGTTTTGAAATTGTAGATCGACAACTGCAGCACGCTGCGCATTCATGCCACTCTTGACCACTTGGACTGATTGTTCATTGTTGCCACCATCTGTAACACGCTCGTGTATTTTTACGTGTTCGTGTCCACCAAGTACCACACCTCCAATCGGCTTTCCGTTATTTCTTTGTGATTGAAACTCCAACATCCACTTTGCTAAATCCAAATCTCCTTGCAGCGATTGGTGCGTCAATGGCACAATGCACGAAACATTGTTTGTTGGCATTTTGTTCAGCTTGTCCGATATCTCTGCATACGTCTCCTTGACATTTGCAATGTTCAATCCACGAAATGTACCGTCTCTAAACATATCACTCTCATCGCTCATCAATCCAATCAAGGCTACAGAGACTGATTTGCACTCGGAAGAGACAATGTCCATTTCTCTCGATTGGCGACTCAAGCCGCTGACATTGGAGTTCAGAACTGTCACGCTCCCCCTTCTACCCAATTCGTTTAACCTATCTTTCAGACTACTTATTTGCAAATCGGCTTCATGATTTCCAAGAGAAACGTGCGTTATTCCTGCAGCGCGTGTGGCAGCTACGTGTCCTCTCCCATTGTCGATTGAACTCAAAGCAGATGGTGAGAGAAAGTCGCCATTGAGTGTTACAGCAGATGCTTTTGGGTTTAATGATCTAATGAATGTTGCTAGTTTTGGAAGGTTAGAGAGGTCGTAGACGTCGTTTATTGATACCAAGCGCACTGTCACCTGACTATTATCTGCAGCGCTTGCAGATGAAGTTGTGTGGAAGGATTGCGTGAAAGAATAGCGCTGAATCCCTAGCTTCGAGAATTGGTCGAGAGAACAGTATCTCACCCATCGTGTAGGGCGCAACAGAAGACTGATTGGTCGCTTCATCATCGAAGATGCAAGGCAGTGGAAAGTGCGGCCAACTGACTGTTAGCTAGTATAGTACTACTGACTGCCAACGCAACACTGGAACTATTTCCTCTTCCTCCTGCAACCGCCCGCAACCCGCACAGACAACAGAACTGTTTTTCATGAGCGAGCGGCGCAACCACCCCGAGGAGGCTACTGTATGAATTCCTACAGTTATTAGCTATCCCTTAAAATAAACTTCAAAGATCGTCGGCGATGGCACGAGCACAGCCTGAAGAGAAGATGATAACGAATAATATCGACGTATTGATCTCTGCTACTCCACACCATACTCGCAGCTTCGACTTCTAGTTGCTTATTAGCTGAAAGCATCACTGTCGAAAAACGAAGCGATATATAAGATGCGTCCATCTAAGGCGCTACAAAATCGAAAATCAGTACCATCAATAGAGAAAATAACACAAGCGCATGCAACTTCAAGAGTTTTCAATTGAAATTGTGCCTACAACAACATAGGATCATGGCGTTCCCTTTGAGGATATCAACAAGAGTAACAACTGTCTCCGCTACCAGTAGGTTTACGAAATGGAGAATAATTCGAATCCTATCAGTTGCAATCATATTCACGGCTGCGGTTCTCATTAACATACGCAGGGCTCCAATATATGATATTGATGAGCTCAAACAAAGTCTCATTGAATCACTCTCATCTCTATCAAATGAAACAACAACGTCAATAAGTACAACGCAAAAGAAGCGCCCTCTTTACTGTCATCTCACAGAACGTCAGAGAAATGAAAAAATTAAACATTTCCTATGCAACGGGTGGAATGAATCAGAGAGACTGATTCAAGTTGGCGAATCACAAATGCACGATCCAGATGTGATATGGGTCAGTTCCGAGTTCAAAGCTATTGCTCCACTGGTCAACACTAGTATGCAGATTCGACTAGATAGACTTGGGAAGACATTTGCAGACAACCTTTCTCAGCACGAACTCGATGATATTGATCCAGAATGGAAGATATTCATCTACGACGTGTCAGACAATGGCATTGGGAACGCCGACTCGTGCAAATTGGTTGCTTGGTGTTTTGGGGATCGGATCAATAATTGCAAATCAAAACCTCCGCATCTTTTAAAGCGACCAAAATTGAATGGGGATGGCATGAAGAGACAGTTGTAAACATCGCATCAAGAATTACTGGCGATCGCCCTCTCTGTGAGACGACAACTAAGATGCACGAGTGGTCTGCCAAAGCAGCAGAGAATATGGCGAAGAAGATTATAGATATGGTTAGCAATCTTGAAGCACTTCTCATGCCAACAGTAGAAAAATGTGCTACTTTGAAGAGTTACCAGAAGGATGAAGTTGTCCAACAGAAGCGACAACTTGCAGAGACGTCAATTATTTTTCCACTCGGTTTTTTTTCACACTATCTATGTCCATTGAGTTCCGGTTTTTCAGAGCTAGGAGCGGAATTACTTCAGTCTGCTACCATCAAGCCAGTTACCATGAATAACAAGTGGTACTATGTCTTCCAATGCAGTTGTTGTGAGAATGCAATGAATACACCTGTTGACTTTATCACATTGATACAGCTGGGACGCTCAATTCTCATTCTACATAACTTTGGTGATGTGGATGACATAAATCTATCTCATGCGCTAGGTCCGGTTCAAGAAGAGGAGAATATTTGGTGGTATGATCCAAGCAACAAACATAATCTTTGATCGAGTTTATGGGCCGAGACATGAGAAAATACTGTGCTGAAGGTTAGAGACCTGCAATGGATCATGATATTTTTGAGTATATCTGAATGCCGGCAACTCGACGGGATACGATGCGGAGGCAGGTTTTCCATATTATTGAGAGCCCCCAAGCAATCAGAATAGATCTGGGCAGAACCAGACAGCGTTCGTTTCAGTTTGTTCACAGCTAATAGGATGAGATGAATAGCGAGTAATCCCAAAAGCTCCCCACGATATGCACAAGCAGCAAGTGTCTTCTCAGAGAATTTACCAACGAGTCGGCCTCTCCCCTTGGAACACTCCATAATGAATGCAGCTGAGCAGATATCTGGGTACATCTCCTTGATAAAGGATCCGTCCGCCACACATACTAGTGATCCATCTATAATAGCCGCCACGAGGAACTCATAGCTCCCCGTCAGTTCAAGATCTTCCCACATCCACATGCTACCCCACTGGTCGAGGACTTCCCACAAAGTGCTAGGAGGTAGAGACTGACCTGGGATTGGTGCATGACTTACCAAACGATATACCGCAGTATCTACCTCTTCTATCGTACACGCAACATTGTGCTGAACCTGGGCATGATCACTACCATCTTTCACATATCTCCGAGGGTTATTTTCATGCGGAGGGTATACCTCCATAAGGTCATTACCTATATAGCGGAACAGTCTATTCGATGCGGCACAGTACCGCCACGGTTGAAGTTTGTGGCCGATGTGCACCCAATTTCCCAACCGGACGCTAAGTAAACCTCCTGGGGCTAATTGAGAGAGTGCCGACTTCCACACCTTAAAATCTTTTGACGATGGTTCCTCAGCGGGGAAGTCAAGCCTAGACCACTTTTCATCCTCCCGCCGCAGCCTCTTCTTGTACCGTGGATCAATCTTCGAACCCCTCACACACAGTATATCCGATAAAAACAGAACTTGTTGGTGCAAGCGGACTCTGTTCAATTGCCGTAGTTCTTTTGGAGAGTACTGGAGATCTTCAAATACACACATGAGCCACTTGTCACCCACTCTTGGGAAGGGGTTGTCGATGTTATTCAATACCACCTTATACCCGAAGGTATCTACTTTTTCCCAGATCGATTTCACCCAGCTGGGAGTAACCCAAGAGTGATATTGTTGAAATGATTCATCAAAGGGCTGATGCGCTCGACCGAGTTCAATAATGAAGAGGTCTACCGAGACCTGAGCTGTAATTCCATTACTAGACGGGCATCCATAGTGCATCATCAGTTTGTTCAACTGCTGAATGCCGCATTCTATCGGCACATTCGGGAATCCACCGCCGTAGAAGCCAATGTCTAGATCACGAATTTCCTTAGGTGCTGTTCGTATCATACCACCCACAGGCATCAACTGATAATACGTCTTTTGTAGACATGTCTGAAGGTCTTTGATGGGTGCCGTCTGGCAGCACAGACCGTATGAAACTTTGGGCCAAAAACAAGCTGATAGCCATGTCCAGAATTGACGCCGATTCAATCTACTCCCTAGAACTTTTTGCGCACAATCAGATGCTTTCTCGATTAAAACGTCCAGAGGACCTTTGCACTCCTCAGAACAATTGCACTTGCTGCGGCACGAACCAGACGGGCTTGTTGCCACACCTAGCATAGTCTCCGGATGCTCCACAGAGTGATGCTTCATCAAAAATGGGGTCCCATCTGGAAGAGATAATTCAATGTCGTAATAGCAATCCTTGGAGTGATCTTCATACTGCCAACACTGCTTCCTCTCGTCGTAATAGTAAGACATCAAATAATAGAAGCACTTATCAGGATGTAGGGTGCCCCCTGTTGCCATCAAAAGATTATTCCAACTGCGGACGCTCGCTGTCAGAGCTGCATGAACCTCATTTATTGTCTCCCTCTTCTTCATATTGATATGAATGATATCCGTATCATCGACAAAGAGAATAGCCGCCAAGTCAATTTGTTTGGATGGTGTGAAAGGGCAAACGAAGGTCGCTCCATGTCCATCGGCTTTGTGAGCCATCAAGATGGTGACACTAATTGCTGCCCACCCGGCAGGTGCAGCACCATTTCCTTGACACAGACCTTGATACTTAACTTCGACAGTGCTGTTTGCGCACCGTGTTGAGTCCCCATACGCAGTTCGCAAGAAGTACCGCATCTCCTGGATTGTAGTAAGCATAGACTCTGTTGCCGACTGCTCAACTCCAAAGGCTTGAAACACCAAAGAAGCAATGGCATGTGCTATTCTGTCATAGCAGTTGCTTGCATCAACCGAAGCAATAGCAGCCGGAGTACGAAGTTGCCGTCCTATATCAAAGAATAGTATTTTTGCCAAGGCCCCATCATCTGCCGTCCTATTTTTCTCACTGAATATCTCTTCTGGCATGAGTTGGTATTTGCGAATATTATTCATCATCCTATCACCGTATATGATCTTGTTTGCTTTGTTCCAAGTCAGCCTCCAACAATAGGATGCTGCGCAATTTGGTGACTAGTCGACTGCCTGCTTTCTTTTCGAGCATGCAGGCCAAACCGCGTTGCCACCTCGACAAACTGATACCCCTCATGAGAGCGAGAGATATTTTAACCGCGTGATAGTTGGAGATATACTCCGACTCTGCGCCAGCAATGTAATGGCCAAAATGGAAGCCAGAAATAGACGATGATGTTGCCTCCTTCGACCGTCTCCAGCTCTTAGCCCAAGTCACCTCATCAATCAAGGTCTCGACGGAGTCCATCGGAACAAGAGATCGAATCTTTGCAATCTGCTCAAATAACTGTTTCGTTGCCTCATGATAATCGTCAGAGAATTCATAAGTGCCATCCAGCACTGCCCTGGCAGCAACTGTGTCGGCGTTGTATCCAAATTGACCTCTAAGACGCCCTTTGCAGATAGGTCTTCTTCCGCCTGATAGAATCGTTTGCCCTCACCATGAACATGAATGTTTTCCAAAATGGCTTTTTCCACTGAATCTTTTGTGTCATATTCTACCACATTACCACCATCAGTTTCCACCTGTACTGTTCGAATGCTACCGCTAAACCGTTTACCGAGATTGTAATTCAACTTCCTCCAGAAACGTCTATCTCTCTTGACACCAGAGGAGAAAGATGAATTCAGGAAGAGAGAATCGGCCATTAGGAGGACCAATTTTCGAAACGCTAAGTATCGTGACACAATGAGGTACCTTGAGGGTGACCTTAATGCTGCTACTGGGTTCTCAATTTCTTTTGGTAATGTGAAGGTACCTGGAATTGTCGGTGGACGTGTGAGTGTTTCTGTGCTGTATTGTTGTCCCTTCTTTTGCTGCTAGCATCACACTCACTGTTCTTCCCTTAAAATATCTAGGTGGTTCACAAGATTCATCTGCCGGCTCATGTTGCAGCTGTTTACAACTCCATCGGGGCTCCCCGTATCCCAGGTGGAAGCGTTGGTTGCTATGGTGAGACCCAACGTGGCTCAAACCAAATTCTTCTCAAAGCTTGTTGAGCTTGGATTAGTAATCCCTGGGACAACAACCATGATTGAACTCGGCTCAGGAATGGGAAAGCCTTCTCTACATTGGGCAGCTTTGTTCAATAGCCTTTGTATTGGCATTGAGTTGCAACATGAATTATTCCTGTGTAGCTTATTGAATACGAAGAAGGTATATGAGAACGCCGAGAAGAACAAGTACCCTTATCCTCCTGTTTCATTTGTCAACGAGTCAATCTTTGATATTCAGACACTGAATGGCTTTAATGTTGCTTATTCGTTTGACAGTTTATTTGAAGGAAATTTGATTGAGAGAATTGCGTCTTTATTGAGCAAGTCAACGGTACAGATTCTTATCTCTTATCGAAGCGAGTTGGAGTGGTTAGGGTATGGACTCTCAGTACACCAGCTTGAAACTATCTCAATGACAATGACCGGCAGCAACGAAAAACGCACTTGTTCGATTTTCCGATTGAGGCCAAATCTTGGTAGCAAAGGTAATGAGCTTGATCACATTGATCCTCTTTTTCGAGGTGTTTTTCAGTCTCACAAGCAGGGTCTTTTGGTTCGTCAAAATCAAAAAATTGACTTATCACTCTCCTGTGGTGGCATGAAGACACGAAGTAGCAAGTGAACACATGAAGTAAGTGAACACACGAAGCAGGTGATAGGTAAATGGTAGATAAATAGATAGATATATAGTTTATGTGTGCCATATTATTATCCTATACCTATGGTTAGAGCTGAGCATTAGGGTCCACAATGCGGTCAATTCTGAGCGGTGCTTAGTTATTAAGTAATACAAATATATGATGTTTGAATTTGCTTATGTTTGATGTTATGAAGTATCTGACGTGTTATGTACTGTATTATATGTTTATACCCTTTTCTTTGTTCAACTCTGTCTCACACATCTCTCTAAGGCCTGCCATAAGTGTTGATTTGGGTTGAAAGTCACGTATACTTGCAATATTGAAGCTCTCTTTTGCCCTTTCACCTGTATTCCAGTTCTTTGCTACGTCGTCACGGATCTTGTGTCGTTTCTCTACAATCGTTAGCTTCTCGTGTTCTTGTTTGTTAGTTTGATCTGCCGCTTTTCCAACTCCTGGTGAACAGCAGCCAGACAGCATCCTTGCTGTGTGCACTTAATGCACTTTCTTTTCTTCCATTTCTTGTTGCAGCTGTCGCATGACCGACTCATTGTAAGGTACTTGAATACGATGCCTCCTGTCATTAATACCGGTTGATCCACAACTCCAGTTGACTTCTCTGCTGCAGTCTTCTTCCTCGCCTTCTCAAGACCTTTAGAAAGCAGACATCGATGCTATTGCTTGGATTGTTTTTCCGACTCCCATCTCATATGACAAAAGCAAGAAAAAAAAGGAATGTTAGTTAGCTCCTCGGCATCAGATAGTTAGCAACCCCCATCAATAAATGTAATAACTTACTTCATCTGCGAGGAAGCACCTGCCTTTTCTACCGATGATGAAATCAACACCTTCTCTTTGAAATGATGTGAGCTTATTGCGAAGCCGAGTCGGCACTGCCTTCAGTGAATCAGCGTCTGTTGGTGGACCCGCAAACTTGTATAGAGCATTCCTCTTCCTCTCTTCTAGAGCAGAGTCACGATTATGTTTCGAGATCTTACGATTCAAACTTCCAATTCCCTCCAACCACCGTTCGATGGCTTCGTATGCTTCAATAGGAATGATCCACACCGAGCAATTTGATTGTCCACCACCACTTTGCGAATCCGCTCTCCCCCATCCCTCGTCCATTGCCCTCTGGAGAATTGGCTCGTCTATTGATTCTGTTGCACTTTGTTGAAAGATTGCTCCTTTCTCTCCATTCCTTCGATAGAATTGCTCAGAAATGCTTTGAATCTCTTGGATAGCTCACGAACCAGAGCAGCTTGTGGCTGGGGTTCGTTGAACCTGTTGTATGACTCTACCGTCAGCGCAAATTCATAAAGGTTTGTCAAGTACATATTGAATATTTTTGTGTATCTCTGTCTCTCCTTAGCCTGGAGGTGAGTTAGAACATCCCCAAAAAGCTCTGTTTCAAACGTGTTCTTATCGATGCTATCATATGGACAAGTAACGAAACGATGAAGCAAGCGAGACTCAACCATAGGTAATCAAACGTCGTATCGGCACTGTTACTTAGGGAAATTGTGTGTGTTCGGTGACAACGGTGGACAGTATTAGGTACAACGTAGGAATACGTAGAAATGGCCTCGTGTCACAGTTTGAGTTTGACCACGAGACGGTAAGCGTCACACTCTATTTGGGGGGGAAATAAACGGTTTTTTTCAGTACCGATTCAACGCATGCTAGAGAGAGTGCTTTGGTTAGGGACTCCAGATAGAAGTGACTGATTCCTACCGTATGTACATGGCTTTTTGAATATGAGAATCACCACAGTACACTTCCTTGCTAACAATCTACTACTTGCTGGACTTCGCTTGCTGGGAGATTGGAATGAACAAAAAATGAACAAACCAACAAACCAACAACGGATATAAGACTTGTATATATTATATACACTTGACAACTGAGAGCAATAGTACCTAATAGATTTAAAGATGGCGGCAAGCTCTAATGGCATTGCATCTCCTAACGGCATCGAGCGACTAATCTACGCATGTCAAAACATTGAAGAAAAAAAGAGATTACCTACTCTGAGTTGGGATGTTAAATACAATATTCTAAAGGCTATGTGTGATTTTATCTACCAGGAAATTCGAAAGCAAGAGGAGAAGACCAACACGGTCATTTACAACCGGGAGATGATGATACAAGATTTTATTGGGCACCCTATTGAATGGTGTCGTCATCTTCCTGACACGCCTTTTCGATCGAAAAAAATTTCTTATTATGATGCAATAAAATTGAGCCATGGCGAAGAAAACATAGAGGATGAGGAGATTTTGAAGCACAAAACTATCCAAATGAAGTACTTTATGAAAAACTTAAAGAGGAGGATGCCTGAGGAGAAGGAACGCCTCATCAGGGACCTACATTTCAATGTAAAATAAACGTTCCTGAACTTTATGTTAATTACCAAGTTACTAATCAGCTAAGTAATAAGACTTACGACTACGAATCATCACACCATATGAAAACAAAAATAATATATACGAACAAAGAGAGATGCCCTCAATGTACGCTGATAACATCCAAAGGAAGGCGGTTGAGTAACTCTAGCCTCTTCTTGCCTAACTCGCCAAGATTATCACCCTCCCTCCTGTAGTATTGCAACAAATTTTTGATCTGCTTTGACATCTCCTTCGAGGCTTCGATGTCCATGCCCTTTGGAACGTGAATAACACAATATCTCCAATGGTTGGCTGCAAGCGTATCAACTTTATCACACGCACTGCTCAGAAAGGTCGACATATGATGTACTGGGTGAATGAGATGAAAAGTGGAAAGAGTATCAGCATGGCGTCGTCTTTGGCAAAACCGCTGAACTTTACGAACATCTTTGACGAAGAAAAGCTGAATCCGGCTTGTGTGCATCAGTTCAGAGACTGTCGTTTCATGTGAGGGAGGATATTAACAGTGCAATCGACGATTACATGGAAGAACGAAATTTGTCAAGTAGTCTAGGGGTTGACTTGAGCTTGAGTTATACCGTAGCTCATTTGCCAAGAAACACTGATGTACGAACATTTTGGAACGAAGATGCATGCAATACACGTTGCTCTTTACGCAACTATGTGACCGAGTCGGTTGTGCAAATAGCAGCCAAGCACCCCGAGATCACAGTTAATACGGACATTGCTGGCTACATCAGAGGAATGGGAAGGAGGAGAGTTCACAAGGCTTACATTCGAGGCATGTTGGAGACAAAAATAATAGTTCTCGCTCAACGAGGTATGTAGTCCAGAAGATTTAGTGAAGGTTGCTGCATCGCATGTCGCATATCTTTTCGTCGTTGTGTCTGACAAACCAAGCATTTGCTCATCTCTTTTTCCAGACAAATGGGAAGATCATCTTAGACTTGACGAAGCTCTGCTCTCGGGAGCGCTTGTATTGCATGATCCGCAGACCTATTGGCCGCATATGATGGTAGACGGAGTAAATTTTGTGGTTTATCACAACATATCGGACTTGGAGTCCAAGATTTTATACTACTTGAAGCCGGCAAATGAGCTAGAGAGGATGACAATAGGACAGCGAGGAAGAGAACTCGCTTTGGAACACCATCGACTTTGGCATCAGGCAGAACGCATTCTACTAAATGATATGTCTTACCACAATGAATACGGTTTATACAACAAGCCGTGGATCAATGGAGAGTACTCGCCGTCGGTTTACAAATAGATTGCTATGAAAGTATTAGCATTAATCCAAGTCGTCAAAGGGTGAAGTGAATTTTCCGGAGCCCGGGTCTGACTCCTCAGTTTCACAATTCGATGCTTCCGCAGTACTATTTTGTTGCATTACTCTCGCTCTCTCTTCTGCTTCTTGTCTTGCTCTCTCTTCTTCCTCCTTCATTTTACGTTTGGCCTCCTTCTTCATCCTTCGCCTCTCCTCCTTCTCTTTAGCTCGCTCTTCTTTTCTAGCATCTTTCCGTTGTCTTTGAAAAGCACTAGACATCGCCTTTCCAATCATTCCCTCGACGCGATTATTGAGAAACCGAAATAGTCCAGATATGATCATAGGTCCAACATTGATGCCATATTGACCTAATGCACCTGCATCACCACCTACGCCTCCTGCAAGCAATTGTGCTGGCTTGATGGGTATGTTGGGAACTGGAAAGAAATACTTCGACCTCATGACCCAAGATAAGAGCACCGAAACAGATAGCCAAGTTGATAAACCGTCAATAATGAACAAGAGAAACATTCCAAAGTATCCCTTTTTACTTTTGAACTCTCGACATCTCGATAACTCATGCCTCCGTTTGTCTGTATACACGACGAAATTGACATGTGCAACTTCAAATGCGTGTGTCAGCAATGGCCAAAACATCACAACTAGCACTGCAGCACATGTATAAATGATGGAAGATTTGATTTTTCTCCACTTTCGTTTATCAACTTCCTGTTGATATACCTTGTGCTCTTCATAAGATAATGTGTTGATGAGTTCCTTCTTGTCAAGCATTCTTGATATCTCATCTGCACCATATCCGTGCTCTCGAGCAAGGCGACGTTTGATGTCCCTTGCCCTCATATCGGAAATTTGTATAATGTTCAAGCTCTTGCTTTCCAAATCGATTCCAGCATTGATGTAATCTTCCGCTGGAAATAACAGGTCATTCAGTTTATATGCAAGATTAGTGAGCAATCCATCTGCAGCTACAGGAGTTACTCCGAAATGTAAATTGTTCGGTAAGACGTGGTACTGAGGAACCAATTGTATAATTAATAGGAGGAATGGCAGCTTAGATAGCAATCGCAGCAGAGCATTCCCGTGGCAGCTGCGCCTGCTGCTTTGTCGTTTCATGATAAACATAAAAAGAAGGCGGCAATCGTCTACTATCTATTGCTCATGCATTCAGCGGCGGTAGATGGTATTGATATCGTGACTCTGTTGTCACTTTACAGGCGTCTGCACAGTCTGCACCAATACATGCATAAGTAGCATAATGGCAACGCATCATGGTTGCGTCGCTAAAGCTCGCAAAAGAGGAAAAAGCGGTCGAAGACAGCCAGACCCAATTTTTTACCCTTGGCCAGACCACGAGTCCTTGGTTGCAACTTGTAACTTTCATTGCCTTGTTCTTGTTCGAAGGGTAGGGTGCAAACATACGATGCTTGTGAAGGATTACTAATTCTTACTTAGTTTGTTCATTGGTGAAGACATCCTGATCGTGAAACATCGTTGCTTTTAAATAGCAACTCTTGTTTCCTCTATTGAATAGCACTCGATCACGTCTCCCTCCTCCAACTCGTTGAAACCATCAAGCTGAAGTCCACACTCCTCTCCTCTTTTCACACTTTCGACGTCTTCCTTGACTTTACGCAAGCTGCTAGACTTCAATTTATCTGAGCCTTCAACAACATCGCCATTACGCAACACTCTGTAAAAACATGGTAGAGGCTTGTCTCCGCTTGACTTTGCTTTAAAAAGGTTTCCATCGAGGACCCTCAGCCCAGCAACGCTTACAGTTGACTTGTTCTTATCAGTGACGTCAAATACAGCCTGAACGTTTGCTTTACCGTGAATCTTGGTGGTGTATTCAACAGGTAGATGAGCAGCAAATACATCTTTTGCGTCCTCCAACAACCGATAAATAATAAGATGATTCCGAATAGATACTTCTTCCGTCTCAGCAAGGGTCTTCGTTTCCTTGTCAGCAATGCCTACCTTACCAAAACAGAAAATGGCAGCATCACTTTCTCTTGCCATTCTCACGTCAGATGTTGTCACAACTCCTGTGCTCATCTCCACTGGGTCGATAATAATATCAAGCTTGGAATCTGTCCCAATGCTGACCAATGCATCACGAACAGCCTCTAATGCTCCATGTGAGTCAGCCTTGATGACCACTGGAATCCTTATTGTTCCATTATCCTCGTCATCCTCATCGCCATCGAATCCATACTTTTCCTGGGCCCTTTGCAACATCAAACCTTGCTTCGCAGCTGTTCCTGTTACCTGAAGCTCGACATCGTTCTCGAAGTTGGCTCTTTCTTCATTGCTCAGTTCCGACTCTCTTAAACGAATGATCTCTTTTGCCTCATCTTCAGAAGATGCACATACAACTGGATCGCCTGCTTTTGGTAATGATTTGAACCCTACAATGCGCACCGGTTGTGATGGTCTGCCCTTCTTTAGAGGACTGTTTGCAACATCATTTAGGAATTTGACACGGCCTCCTGTTGTACCAGACACGACAAAGTCCCCTCTTTCAACTTTGCCCCAACGAATGACGCAATCAGCGACGACACCCAATCCTTTTTCCATTCGAGCGTCAATCACAATTCCTTCTCCTTTTGCTTCATCATCAGCACGCAAATCCATCATTTCACTCTGCAACGCCAAACCTTCAATTAAATCATCCAAGCCTTCACCTGTAATTCCAGATACGGGGAACAATTGGCATGAACCAAACTCTCCCTCATCTCCAATATTTTCCGTAAAGATATCGTGCTCTATCAATTGATTTTCAATCCTCATGACTGCCTCGTCAACATCAATCCCAGGTTTATCAATCTTGGATACAGCAATTACGAGTGAGATTGATTGTGGTTGCGCACGCGCAATGGTTTTGTACATATCAATAATCTCCACAGTCTGAGGCGATATACCATCGTCAGCGGCAACTACAAGGACAATGACATCAGTAGCGCTGGAGCCTGATTGACGCATCTTCCTGAATGCGGCATGACCAGGAGTGTCTAAGAATGTGACAGTAGATACAGGAGAGCTGGAGGAATCGTCACCTCCATCCTCGAATGGGAGGGGAACTTCAAAGGCAGTGATCACTTGCGTTATTCCACCAGCTTCAGTCCCTGCAACGTTACCAGAGGCTGCGTCATCGCCCTTCTTTCCCTTCTTCTTCTTTTTAGCTTTTTTAGATGCTTTGCCAGCTCCCTTTGGAGTATTGGCACCAGTTACTGCTCTCCTACGTAAGCTGTCCATAAGCGTGGTCTTCCCATGATCAACGTGTCCCATAATCGAAACCACTGGACTCCTAGGTGGCAACGCAGCATACCGTTCTTCCTCTTCCGTCTTTGCCTCATCATCCAAAGACGCATCACTTGCCTGTCTCATTGCTCGCCTCTCTGCCTCTTCCAACACGCTAACCTTCTTTTCCGTCTTTGTTGGTTCAATACCCAACTCGATACAGATTAATTCCATCATTTCCACATCAATTTTGAACGAATCTTGATTGGCACTTTTGTAGGACAAAGATTCTCCAAGCGAGCGCAACACACGAACAATTGTTTTCTTGTTCACACGTAGTAATAAAGAGAAATCAACAAGAGTTTGAGGAGTTGAGGGTAAACGAACCGTTTGTGGAATGGAGGATGGCAAATGCTTCCTAATCTTTCGTTGTTGATTCTGCCGGCGTCGATGAAAGTTTGACTGCCTATTTTGACCTCCTCGATGCTGATTGTACCTCTGATTATTCATCCTGAAATTATTATGATTCCTGTGGTTTTGATAGGATTGCTGCTGCTGAGGTCTACTTCTCCAATTCATCGGCCCATTGGAGTTTCGAGCATTACCAAATTCATCCACGTTGAAAGGGACAGCTTCGCCGGCATTAAGAAATCGTTGCTCCATGTCCTTTTTACGTTGCATGGAATTGGCCTTCATGACTTGCTCTATCGACGTTGCGGCGCTACCTGCTGCGACATCGCCTTGGCTGCTGGGCGGAGGGGGGTCTTCTTTCTTTCTGTAAAACGATGGCCTCCATGTGGACCCTACTCTCTCCGAACTGTTGTTACCTACTGGGGATGGCGCAGCTGGAGGAGAAGACGGTGAGTTAGCACCACTACGCCAAGGCTGTCGTTGATTTGTATTTTTCATAAAGGCATTTCTCAATGGTGTAATATCCTTCAAGTCTTCTCCAGCTAATTGTGTTGATTGTTTGCTCACATCTTGGGTATTACTCCTTCTACCATAATTGCTGCTGTTGTTGGAAAACTCATTGTTTGATCGCCTGCTTCCTTGCTGCTGGCTCTTCTTCCAAGGAGCACTACTTTCATTAGTACTTCTATTGGGCGAACGAGATTTCCAATTGCTTCGATTGTTGTCATTATTCTGAGATGGAAATGACGCTGCAGGACGAGACCGCCACGATTGTTGTTGCTGTTTCGGTCCATCAGATTTTCGTTTGACCATATTTGAGAATGCACCCCCTTCATTATTTTTGGTTGGGTTTGTTTCCTTCACCACCTTGACGTTGTCAGCTGCTGCATTGTCGCTATTAGGCGCATTTTGATTCCGTCGATTTGCAAATGCTTTGAATGACATGGAGCGATGGTGCAGCGGCTGGTGCGAAACAACCAAGTTACTGCTCCGCCGACAGACATTTCCTTGAGTGAATATGTGGTAACACGAAGAACGAAGCATGGTTAAATCTTTCAGCAAGGCTTTCTACTGTCAATAGCACGTTATTCACTACCACTACCAATGCTCAGTTGCGTTACCGTCCTCATCGCGTTTGTCTGCGTGGCGTGTCGGCGCGGATGAATGGTGGCGAAATTGAAGATCAAGATGTCTATCTCAGACTCGAGATGAGTATCTTTTCTTGCCTCACCACCAATAACGCTATTATCCGCACCAGCATCCACCATCCACCACCACCAGCAAAGCCAGCAACCAGACAATATATAGCATTCTACAGCTACAGTGAAGTAAAAGCGTAGTAAACACCAACAAACAACAAACATATTCGCTCTGGGCTAACTGGCTGCTGCTTCTATATTGGCTCATGACAATGGGAGAATGCAAAATCAAAACAACATGTGATGATCTAGATAATTTTCTATCCAGCCTATCTCAGCCAAGCATCCCTTCGGTTCAGATATTACATAATGCTTCACCGACAACACAGCATCATGGTGATTCGGATACGCTTGTCTCTTCCACTGGTACCGAAGCATATAGATGCAAGTGTTCCTTCCAAATCATTGCAGATGGCAACGATGACTTGGCATGTGTCGTTAGAGAGAATGGAACGATTTGTCATCTTCCTGATGGTATCTTTGCACCAGCAAATTTCCGCATTCGTCAAGCAATGAAAGTGTCTAATCAATCTACTCAACAATAACAAAAGAAGTGATTACACTTTCAGTAGGCTGAGAGAGAATCTTACATCTGCTACATTTGATACATCTTGGAATGAAAAGGAATGTCTACTTACGTTGCATTATGGACCGCCGGGTATATCACAATCATGTTTGGAAGAGTGGAAGCAAGAAGCGCAAATTGTCTGTGATGAGTGTCAATTTGTCCGTGTGACCGGTAGGTCAAAGGGTATCAAACTATTTGTCTCGGGATCTACTTATGCAGCGCCCGTTGCAGCTGCTGATAACCCTATTCTTGAGGAGGGCATCATTCAAGATACTCTTTGGTTGACTCTCAGGGACATTTCAATTGATGACAGCAGCATTCAGCGAGTCGAAAGTGTGTCAATGGTACAACCAAATCAATCTTTAGATTCGAGGTGTGTAAAAATACGATATCAAAAGCCAGCAACAGCCTTTCAGCACCCGAATGCTGGTGTGATGCTGACGTCTCTCCATTGGATCTTGAATACTCTGACTAAAGTTTCTCAAAATGCCGATAGAACAAAACTCAGACTATTGGAAATGTACAATGGAGCTGGAACACACACAATACCTCTGGCGAAAAGCATGCTACTCTCTGAAATTATCGCTGTCGAACTGGATGAACGGCTCGTGACCTGCTTGTAGGAATAATTGTCGACTCAACAATTGCTTGAAAGGTGAGGCATCGGATCAAGATCAAACCCTTGTAGAAGTATTTAAAGGTGATGCCGCTGAATGGGCTTCAAAAACACTGCGTAGTATTCATAAGAAGAACAAAATATCCAAAGACACGACTCCGACTGAAACATCGAATAATGAAGCGAATAGCTACAATGAATTCGACATTCTGCTGGTAGATCCGCCTAGACAGGGACTCGACGCAACAGTCTGTGAGATGGCAATCAAAGGGACGTTTACACAACTAATCTACATTTCTTGCGGTCGACGTGCATTGATACGTGACTTGACGCTGCTTTGCACAGACTTTGATCTTGAAGATGTGGCTGTCATTGATTTATTTCCCTGGCACTGATGCTGTCGAGACTCTTATTCATTTGAAGCGTAAATAGTTATAAATTCTATAGATTGTTCTAATTAGAGGTAAAGCCTTCATTTACCAACTGTGCAGATACCTTCCAACCTCCTTGCACATCACTTCCACTTCCCATCTCAATCGAATATTGGAATTTCAGCAACCACACAATGTCAAAATCTCTGCCGTGGTATTTTTTGGGACATCCTTGTTCCTCTCCGCATCCTAATGCAGTTGACAGGCTCGGTATCCGAGAATGTTTCCAATTTACTACAGCCATGCCGTTGTTGCATATGTCTCTCGATTCTGCAGCATGTGGCTCTGTTGCAGCCAATGTCTCCTTCATTGTCAGGGCGTTATCCACACTCTTTGCCACACTTTTACTCAAAGTTTGAAAGAAGTCCAATGCAAGATCGCCTTCATCTCTGACTCCAAATCGTTCATCTACATTCAAGTGAAATTTTATCGCTGTAGGTGTCACAGTTTCAATCTCTCTAAAGTTCTTGTGGTGTTTTACTTCGTGTTTGTATCGTGATTCAGAGAGAGCATACAGCTTTAGCGGTGGTGAAAATTGTGGTTTTATTGGAGCTTCAGCTTCATTCTCACTTTCATCTAAAGAAACCTTGTATTGTTCAGGGTCGACAAATAAAGTAGAGATATATTCACTTCTTGCTTGTCCCTTCTTACTGCAGTGTCTATTACCAAACATATCTGTCGTATCTGCTATCTCGACCTCTCCACCATCAACTTTGACTTTCTTTTCTTTTTCACAATGCCTCATGATCATTAGTTGACTTGTACATACAGTCGTTGTATGTTTGCCGGTTGATGATGGTTGTTTCTCCTGCGTTTGCGCCACCAAGTGAATTTTTTTCTTTGAGAATTCATTTAGTTTGGATGTTGTCATGTCATTCAGGATATTTATCTGTTTTATCGGTATGTACGTTTGATCTTTCTTTTGAAAGACGTCCCTGTGTTTCAATTTTGAATAGGCAGTGGAAAGTAGTGTAGCAGCGGTCACGGCAGCTGCAATTGCAACAATCAGCGGTCGAATTTGTGCATGGCGGCTGGTTTTGATGGGATTTACCTTTTTTTCATTAACAGGCTCTGGCTCTAGAAGTTGATCAATCTCAGTGGGTAAAGATATAATGTGGTGATCATTTGCGTCGTGCTGTGGTGCCATGGTTGAGATAAGTAAGTAAGTAGTAACCGCGCTGTTTATGGTAATGGTTATGGTGTAAAAAATGAAGAAATAAATGGTGACTTCTGCTGAGCGAGAAGCGAGAATCTGCGAGAATGACTGAGAATGAGTTAGTGAGAGATTGCATGGTCACAGCGTCACCTTAAACCCTGCATAAGCCGTATGTAAATTTTGTCAAAATATTACAATGCAACTTTAAAGCGGTTCCAATACTAAGAAATAGTACATAACGCAGATGCAGATAGATTGAACTAAACAATTTACATAGTCCTTTGAAACTCCCGAATTGCATTTGTTGAGGATAACCCTCCCGGTGAAAATTAGGAGGGTAAATAAGTTAAAAGTACTCATGTTTTGCTTACGAGTACTAAATAACGTTCTTATGTTGTACAAAAAAATGTCACGGCACTGGAGATGATCAGGCTGGAACTTTTAATCACGACCAGTTTGTGTGTGTTTCATGGTAGATACTGCCGGATGTGGTTCACGAACAACCGTGATTCCATTTTTCTTACCAACACAAATAACAGACACTAAAATGACGAGAGCGAAAACCTGCACGAAAACCCTGCCGGGATTTGAAGGAGCTTCGCAGACCGATAGAAAGACTTTTCCATTACAAGTCACGAACTGATGGAACACAAAACCTGTTTGTAATGTCGATCACGAACAATAATAGGGCCGATGCGCGTCTAATTCTTTCATGTTCCTCGGCAACTGTCACAAGACAGACAAAACAGATTTCGTAAAAATGTTTTGGCCTTCCATTCGCCTCGCCACGCCGGCCGGCACCGGCCGGCACTTCGTTCGTTCTTCACTCAATCAGCATTTCCTTCTTCCTCATCCTTGTGACTTGCGCCTTCTTGTCGGTGACCAGTCAAGAGCCCTGGAAATAAGTAGGTAGACTTGTTCGAAGAAGAAGAAGTCATCTCAGCACATTCTAATAACGCCATCATGACTCTCGCGATCAATAACCTGGGCAGCTACGTTCCAAAGAAGAGGTCAAAGTGCCCTCGCCGACGTGCCAGTGTGGATGGCCCTAGCCCTTATGCTGCCCAGCAACCGTTGGGGAAAATGCCTCGGAGGAGCTCGTGTCCGAATCTCAAGAAGAATGTTGCATTCTCCGAAAATAGCAATATACGGATCGTTCTTCATAGCCATGACGACTCGGCGATAGAAAAGTGGTATTCCACTGACGATCACTTGCGTTTCAAACTTGACAGGACATTAGATGTCCTTTCATTTCGGAAGAAGGCCGAGACTGCTATAAAGCAAGTCGCCACCGCCGCGCTATGTCCTGTTGGCATTGAACAGTTCCTGTCAACCAAAGCCTTGGAAAGCACGAAATTGAATAGAAGATTGGCTATCAAGAAAGTTTTGTTAGAACAGACGAGGCAACGAGCCTTAGGCTTCAGAGATCCAGACCAGCTAGCCTCAGTAGCTGAGCAGGTCTCGACTGAGGCTTTGAAGGGTGCACAAAAGAGAGGAAAGTTTCAAGAGATGTCCAGATTCGTTTAACATTGGCATCATCTCTGACACTTCTAGACGCAACAGTCTTGTATATAGAAGCGTAAAAAGTGAATGATCATATTTCATACAGACCAGTCACTCGTGGAAAAACATTCAATATGCTTCACTTACACTATCTCATGTCAGGCTGAACTGGATCATCATCTCCTCGGCACCGTCTGTAACCTTTTCATAGTGGTATCCTGCCACCTCCCTTTTGAATACTCTCCATCAAACCATCGAGAACAATCTGAGTGTGCAATGAGTAGGACGCGATATCATTCGCAGCCTTTACTTCGTCGCTGTCACCTCCCCACCACTTTTCGTTTTCTACGTCGACCGCTGCCTGAGACGATTCCTCATCAATCTTCTGCGCCCACTTTGCGAAGTCATGCCACATACAGACCTCTTGAACATGGAAATTTCTTGTTTGTAAAACCTTTCCATCATGGCAGCATATCTGATCGTACTCAATCATATGTTGTTTGGCAAGTGATATCTTCAAGTCATCGCCTTTGTGTGGAAGAATCGCGTCCGTGATTGTTGCAGTATACTCTGAACCCGTCCCAAATATATTTACCGTCTGATTGAGTGGATGCTTGAAGCTGCAATGGATACTGAGCACACGTTTATCCGAAAAGTACACCATGCAGTCTGCGTCAATGGGCACACCTTCATCGTTAAGTTCACAATTCACTACTTGCACTTCCTTTACCAAGCCCTGGCGAAGCACATCGGCATTCAAATCTGAAAAAACGAGTAGCCCCATGCGAACGCAGTACCAGCCCAAGTCGCCTATACAACCCATAAAGTCTCCTTCCTTTTTTACCCTTATATCATTCTTGAAAAAGTCTTCGTCTCCCTCAAACGTGAAATTGAAATGTACACGATTTGCATTGGGAATGGCCTTGACAAATTGTTGTGTCCGACTCGCGTGAACAAACATCGTCCCATCCATTAGAAATTTCCCTTCTCGAGAAGCGATTGATAGCATTTCACGATAGGATTGAGCAGACACAGCCACTGGTTTTTCCAACAATACGTGCTTCTTATTGCGCAGAGCAGTTCCAACATACGCGTCGTGCAGCTTGGTTGGCAGGGGGATATACACTGCATCGCAAGATTCTTTGCTTTCAAGGAGTTTGTTGTAGGCGTCTACTCCTGAAAAGATATAAGAGGGACGTTCTTCTTTACCAATAAATACTTCGTTGAAAAAATCTGCCGCTTTGACTCGGTTTCTTGAGGCTATTGCACTTATTCTACATGATGCAAACGGAGCGTTGGCGGCAACACAATTCTTCTTAGCGATGCGAGCACATCCTATGATGCCAACGGCGAGCTTGTGTGTATTATCTGACTCGGATGCCATAACGATGGTGGTGAATTAGAGATAGATGCTGTAGAGGGCAACCAATGGCGGCGTGTGGCGGTTGTTTGTTATGTTGGATTTGATGGATGTGAAAGAAGAAGAGATCTTTGTCTGAAATCATGTTTAGATTGATATGAGATTGTACGTAGGAATTAGTACCAAATCCACATGGAGATTTTTCAGCAGATATCAGCGTTTATCCTCTTCCCTCTTCACTCTTCACTCTTCATCCCTATTGTCAGGCTGTTCTTCCGTCTGCAGGTGGTTGGTATCCTTGGTATCCCATCAATGCCAGAAATCTTCTGCGGTTCAAAGATAGGGAGACTATACCGGTGCTGCTCTGGGAGTTTCTCAGTTGCTGCCACCTACTCATTTATTCTGGTATATAATGCCAACAACTAATAACCAGAGAGGCAGCGGTTCATCACCATCATCAACACCCATCTTCGTCCTCCATGCACACAAAATTGTGGTGTTCTGCTCTGTCGCTATCTTTCTTTGCCTATTTGCAGTCAATCTACACTTGGTCAGCAACCTAGAGACGCAGAGTATTGGTACCAGGGAATCTTGGCAGATGCAAAATTTTGCTATTCAGAACAACAAAAATGAAATTCAAGTAGACGCTGATCATAGACATGACAACAACAATGATAATACAACATCAACCAATCCAGTCATTGATTATTTTCGTAGGGCTGGCGTGGAACTTGACAATGACTCTATAGAACGTCTACCAACATGGCCTCAAATTGAGTCCTTAATTGGGAAGAAACCAGTATTCAGGGGATTAGATACCTGCGAGACATTTCGTCAAAATGTCCCTCCATTGAGTAGAATGTTGGGTAGTGCAGGCATGTTCAATTCTGGTACTAATCTAGTTACCCGACTGATGAAAGAGAACTGTGTCATTCCCGAAAGATTTAACAAATACGGTCCAAATGGAAGCAAAGAAGATTATGGAATAAGATGGCAAGTTCCGTGGGGGAAACACACTCCACCTAACTTCAAAAACAACCACACTGCTCCAAAGAATGAGAATAATAATAAGGATCATTGCCTACCCATTGTGACGGTTAGAAATCCGTTTGATTGGATGGTATCTATGTGCAACATTCCCTACACAGCGAGGTGGCCGCATAATAAGATTTGTCCTCATCTCGTAACGACCCTTCCAAATGGAGAGAAGATACCAGTGGGTGTCAGAGTAAAGCTTGCAGAACAATGGCTGAATTTCGATTCGTTGGCTGATTTATGGAATGAGTTCTACGCTCAATACTACCGTGACTTTAAGTATCCCTACTTGATAGTTCGATTTGAAGACTTGACATTTCGTCAGTATGATACAACAAAAACGATTTGCGAGTGTGCAGGAGGAGTGGTGAAGCCCCATGACATGTTCAAATACATTATCAAGAGTGCAAAACAAGGTCCTGGCCATGGCAAGGTGTCCGATCGCACTGGAATGGTGGATGCCTGGATAAAATATGGACAGCCCAAGCAGGTCAAGGGTGGTTTCAGTGATGAAGATTATGATGCGGCTATCGAGTTTCTGTCGCATGAATTCATGGAGAGTATGGGCTACAAGTATCCTCCACCAGCACCATAACGGAGTAATAATTGAATTCAACACTGGCCTCTCTGGCTCTCGTGCTAGCCGTTACTTATGCGGTTCTCTGAATAAAAGTGAGACAAGAAGAAGGCCTGAACTCAATAGAATTCCTTATCTCTTATCTGCCTTGCTTGATCCAGCTCTTTTGCCCATACTGAATTCAACACTGGCCTCACTGGCTCTCTGCTTGCCGCGAAGCCTTATAACAGTATTCCTTCTTTTCTTGTCCTTGCTCCAGCTCTTTTGCCTTTGGCCTGGGCCGAAGTAAGAAGTGGAAAGGCCCTGGAAAGGCTACGGAAAGGCCTCTCTCAATTGAAATCATCGCTCAAACTATCGCCAAATCCCATCTTCATCTACCTACTTAGCCCAGATTTAGGGGACAACATGGGCAGTTTTCTGGGCGTTTTTACAAATAGGGGGACAAACTGGCCTTTTTTCTCAAAATAAATGTGTTTTAGTTTGGATGATCACGCGCAATTTGTTAGGCTCGCGTTTCTATGCCAGCGCAGTTTTGGTTTTGAGTTCAACTTTGTCCCCTGATTTTCTACGCACTCGTGTACGAGTTCCAAACGTAACGTGCATGCTAAATGCCAAAACACCTCCCCTTCTTCATCCTTCCTCTCCCCCGCCGCAGCGCCGCAGCAGAACAAAAAACAGTGAGAGAATAAGTAGACCAAGCCGTCAACCGCCGCATTAGAAATTACACTCCCCAGCCATCATGCCTACTACTGCTAGTAAAAGGGGGGCGCCACACATTGTGCAACAGGGTGCATTGTGGCACCACCTATTTCCTCAACTTGTCTTCGTGCTAGTTGGACTTTGCCCGGCATGTTGAACCGCTACATCAAGATTGCCGATGCTGGTGATGAACACGTTGGAAAGGTGGTTTGTGGTAGGGATAGACTGGGTGTTGGTTTTGCGGAGTCACAGCCATACTTCGATTTCAGTGACTTTGACGGAGCAGAATATGCCGCCCGGCATGCTGCTGTAAATGCTTGGATTAAGGCTCGTATGCCCGTGGAGGCACGCTCAAATGAGGCTGTATTTTTACTGTTTAAGGCATGCATTGCATCGCTTGTGTATCACAAGAAGAAGGGGAACCTTGACTCAATGCATTCAAATTGTCCACTGCGCACAAGCATTTTCTGGATCGAGGATGTTCCATTCGCTGATTGAGTGACAACAAAGTACCCTTGGAACAAGACAGATGACACGCCAGAGCTTACTGGTATACCTCCAGATGTTGCTTTGTTGGTAAAGGTGCAGAGCTTGAAGGAAGAGCTAGCCAAGATGAAAGAGGATCTCAAGGAATCATTCAAAGACATCTTAGTAAATCAGCTAGATTCAAGAAATGTTGGAGGAACAAACTTTACGCAATCAACCATCATCATGGAGAAGCTGGATGCGCTACTAGAGAAAGCTGGAAACATTTATGAGCGCCCCAGTGGTAGGACCCGCCGTCCCTTCGACGACGACGAGGAGGAAGAAGACAATGATGTTGATGATTTAGTGGTAGAATACGACTTTGCAGCAGAGGAACCTACGTTGGATGGTGTGGATAAGGCTGCGGTCACCCCGTTGGTCAAAGAGGCGCTTGCAAAGAAGCGAAGAGAAAAGATGCTTCAGCAGCGGAAGTGGTCGATGGGGGTGAGTTCTGAAGGCATTTTGACTCCTCTTCCTCCAGATTTTACTTTTCCCCAGATGAACATGAACGGATTGATCACCAAGTGGTTTCTTGGGGATAAAAAGAACAACATACCACCGTATCGACTCCTCCGCGCTAACAATAATTTCATCGAACACGTTAAAAATGGAAAGAGGGACATCTCGAAGATGAGTAAAGTAATGGAGAAGGTAAAGCACTTTGGAATGACAGTGGATGCTTGGCCGTCGGATGGTAAGTGGGATGGTAGCAAGGTGGCGACGCTGTACTCGAAAGTTTGGCCTCTTTTAGATCCGTACCTCGTAACGCAAGGGAAGCACGGAGCAAAGAGCGCGGCAAAAAGTCGTAGGGAGCAGAACAGTTGGAGAACATGCTACAACAAAATGGTGGATAGAGGATTGTTGAAGGGTGGCAAGAAGCGTAAGGCGAAAAAGACAAACAATGCACCGGTAGAACCCCAACAGAAGAAGAGGAAGCAAGAATATTTAGTTTAATATAATATATGTGAATTTGTTCGTTCCGTTTGATATAATATTGATCGATATTGACTTTCATTCCAATCTTTTCCTGCATTATGCGTGTGGGTATTTCAGTAGGGTTATTGGTGGGAGCCCTTTTCCTGCATTATGTTGTGTGGGTTTTTCAGTAGGGTTCGTGGTGGGTTGGGCTCCCTCCTGGTTTTGTCTCCCCTTTTTGAAGATGTCTGTACTTCACCCGTCAAGGTCCCTTTTGTCCCCTTATTCTCATGAAACAATACTTAGCCCAGATTTAGGGGACAACATGGGCAGTTTTCTGGGCGTTTTTACAAATAGGGGGACAAACTGGCCTTTTTTCTCAAAATAAATGTGTTTTAGTTTGGATGATCACGCGCAATTTGTTAGGCTCGCGTTTCTATGCCAGCGCAGTTTTGGTTTTGAGTTCAACTTTGTCCCCTGATTTTCTACGCACTCGTGTACGAGTTCCAAACGTAACGTGCATGCTAAATGCCAAAACACCTCCCCTTCTTCATCCTTCCTCTCCCCCGCCGCAGCGCCGCAGCAGAACAAAAAACAGTGAGAGAATAAGTAGACCAAGCCGTCAACCGCCGCATTAGAAATTACACTCCCCAGCCATCATGCCTACTACTGCTAGTAAAAGGGGGGCGCCACACATTGTGCAACAGGGTGCATTGTGGCACCACCTATTTCCTCAACTTGTCTTCGTGCTAGTTGGACTTTGCCCGGCATGTTGAACCGCTACATCAAGATTGCCGATGCTGGTGATGAACACGTTGGAAAGGTGGTTTGTGGTAGGGATAGACTGGGTGTTGGTTTTGCGGAGTCACAGCCATACTTCGATTTCAGTGACTTTGACGGAGCAGAATATGCCGCCCGGCATGCTGCTGTAAATGCTTGGATTAAGGCTCGTATGCCCGTGGAGGCACGCTCAAATGAGGCTGTATTTTTACTGTTTAAGGCATGCATTGCATCGCTTGTGTATCACAAGAAGAAGGGGAACCTTGACTCAATGCATTCAAATTGTCCACTGCGCACAAGCATTTTCTGGATCGAGGATGTTCCATTCGCTGATTGAGTGACAACAAAGTACCCTTGGAACAAGACAGATGACACGCCAGAGCTTACTGGTATACCTCCAGATGTTGCTTTGTTGGTAAAGGTGCAGAGCTTGAAGGAAGAGCTAGCCAAGATGAAAGAGGATCTCAAGGAATCATTCAAAGACATCTTAGTAAATCAGCTAGATTCAAGAAATGTTGGAGGAACAAACTTTACGCAATCAACCATCATCATGGAGAAGCTGGATGCGCTACTAGAGAAAGCTGGAAACATTTATGAGCGCCCCAGTGGTAGGACCCGCCGTCCCTTCGACGACGACGAGGAGGAAGAAGACAATGATGTTGATGATTTAGTGGTAGAATACGACTTTGCAGCAGAGGAACCTACGTTGGATGGTGTGGATAAGGCTGCGGTCACCCCGTTGGTCAAAGAGGCGCTTGCAAAGAAGCGAAGAGAAAAGATGCTTCAGCAGCGGAAGTGGTCGATGGGGGTGAGTTCTGAAGGCATTTTGACTCCTCTTCCTCCAGATTTTACTTTTCCCCAGATGAACATGAACGGATTGATCACCAAGTGGTTTCTTGGGGATAAAAAGAACAACATACCACCGTATCGACTCCTCCGCGCTAACAATAATTTCATCGAACACGTTAAAAATGGAAAGAGGGACATCTCGAAGATGAGTAAAGTAATGGAGAAGGTAAAGCACTTTGGAATGACAGTGGATGCTTGGCCGTCGGATGGTAAGTGGGATGGTAGCAAGGTGGCGACGCTGTACTCGAAAGTTTGGCCTCTTTTAGATCCGTACCTCGTAACGCAAGGGAAGCACGGAGCAAAGAGCGCGGCAAAAAGTCGTAGGGAGCAGAACAGTTGGAGAACATGCTACAACAAAATGGTGGATAGAGGATTGTTGAAGGGTGGCAAGAAGCGTAAGGCGAAAAAGACAAACAATGCACCGGTAGAACCCCAACAGAAGAAGAGGAAGCAAGAATATTTAGTTTAATATAATATATGTGAATTTGTTCGTTCCGTTTGATATAATATTGATCGATATTGACTTTCATTCCAATCTTTTCCTGCATTATGCGTGTGGGTATTTCAGTAGGGTTATTGGTGGGAGCCCTTTTCCTGCATTATGTTGTGTGGGTTTTTCAGTAGGGTTCGTGGTGGGTTGGGCTCCCTCCTGGTTTTGTCTCCCCTTTTTGAAGATGTCTGTACTTCACCCGTCAAGGTCCCTTTTGTCCCCTTATTCTCATGAAACAATACATATATATATTGCTTTTTTTTTGTTTTTGAGTCCTTTTTGAGGGCACGAAAATAATACACGCCGACCCACCTGAAGGCATGAAATAAACGACCTCGCAATGTCAATGTCTCCAACATCATTCCCCTCCACCTCAAATAATGCCGTCGGTGAAGCTCCATTGGATGCCGAAGGAGCCCCTGTGCCTACAGCGGCATCATTGGAGAACACATCATTCCCCTCCGTGGGAGAAGCCCAATTATTCGATCATCATCCCAACGATGCTGAAGGAGCAGCAGCTCCTTCCGAAAGCTTATTTGGGGCACCTACAGCTGCAACAGCAGCATTTTTACAAATTTACTACTCCGTGTTTGATTGTCGTCTGCTCCACTTTCCCCCCTAAGTGTGTTACCCTCTTACCCTCTTCGCTCGCTTCTTTAAAATTGTGCAGTGCACATTTTTACAAAAATTTGATTGTTGAGTGAATTGTGCAGTGAACGATTTTGCTTTTCCCTCTTGAATAGACTTACTAAGTAGTCTACAGAAAAGAGATTGCCATCCCCGGGGATCGAACCCGGTGCCTCACAAATTCACACGCATGAAAAGAGATTGCCATCCCCGGGAACGAACCCGGTGCCTCACAAACTCACATGCACACTCAAACCAACTACACCAAGGGGTCATCACTGGAACGTTGGCACAAATATAATAAATAATATGAGAATTCTATGCTAGGAATCGAACCCCTCTTTAACCAACTACACCAACACTACCTACATCATTGCAGAGCAACTTTATAGCCGAATTCTGTTGTAAAAAGACTACTAACAAACCAAACTGCAAATGGCCGACTGCAAAATGGCACAATACTCGACAGGCCCCGAGGGCCCGCGCTGAACCCGCCACAGGCACCACCACACCACCACCCTCGCCACATTCTGCGCGCCCCTGTTTATAGCATCGGCATCGGTGATAGCATCGACCATGATTTCAGAATAGATGATAGATGAAGATAATGAGTTGAATTCATCAAAAAAATAATCAAACTCCAATGAACAAGTCTTGTGAACGCACCCAACGGTGTCAAAGGGAGTCTTGTTATGATGTGAGATTGATTTTGTATTTATTTATTTATTTATGATGTGAGATTGGAATCGTTCTGATGAAATCAGAAGTAGCCGCAGAAACGAATTGTTCTTCGTCATGGTTGGCTGTGAGAAAGTGATGACAAAAAATCCCGAAATGCTCCGAGACAGAGGGTGCCGAGACGAGACACCTGTCTCGACCCAAAAAATCCCGTCTCGTCTCGGCCGAGTCGAGACGAGACCAACCTCTACAATCAAGATTGGGCAGCAAAGCAGCATTACAATTACTCGTCACTGAACTCGACCTCTTCATTGACCTCTTTGATAGTCGAGCCCACAAGTTTACCCTTCTTATGCTACCGTTTGAGAATCTCGCGCTTACCAAGCTCATACCTTACGTCTGAATTGAATCACCACTGAGCTCCTCAAGCTTTACACTTGATATCTTAGCATCGCTCTTCTTCTTACGTCGCTTGATCACGGCAACTAAAATCACCGACCAAACTCCAGTAACACTTGATCACACCCCTGTTTTCTCCGAGAACTAACCTGCAACGAAGTGCGGTAGACGCGGCAATATCTCAAACAGTAATGGACCTATGATTGCAGTCACAACATTGAAACTTCTGCGAACACATTGGCCCATTGAGCTAGTTGAGCTGGAGGATTTGGAAGTGGTGATACATAGTTCCTTGATTGTCATTCAAAACAACACAACAGCACCCATGTCATCGAAGGCCATGAGAAGAATAATTCCATCATTACAAACAGGAAGAGACCGATTTCAGAAAAAGGGAGGTTGAAAAGGAATCTCTAGTGAATGACAAAGTAAATAAATGGGATTCTCGTGAATGCTCCATAGAAGACTGATGTGAGGTTGCTTGGGTGATGCAGCTGTCGTAACTCAGACATCCGTGATGACAATTGGCAAGGGAAAGCTGACGCTTTGGAGATGTCGTCTACGACGATGTTGACAATGTTCTAATGAAAGAGTATTGCGTGATTAGTTTACTTGTTCATTATTGCTCATTGAATGCATCTGTGCACGACGATGATGCCGTGATGTGTTCATTCTGCGGCATTGAATATTGTCGAGAGGAGGTTCCACAAATGTCGAGACGTGACTTGTGAGTCCCCGTCTAAGCTTCACTACCTCTGAAACCGTCGGCAGCTGTAATGAGTACATAAGTAGCTCCTAGGCACTTACTTTTAATTGAAAAGAAAGAAGAAAAAACGCTTGACTGCGAGTGCAGTTGCGGGGGACCTAAGGAACCGCATAGTGACCTACGAAACAGAGGAGGATCTTGTGGTCTTTTCTATCATGCTGGTTTCTTGCTCGGAGGACAGTAAAGTACTCCTCAGTAATCTTGGGAGAAGATACTTAACGTAGACGCCGTTGAGAAGGTGGTTCGAAAACTTTGTGGATGTGGAAAAGCTAGCACTGCGGCAAGCCCTGGCCTTGGCCTTAGCCTTAGCTGGCAATTGTGACCCCGATAAGTGTGGGGTCATACTTACTTATCGAGGTGGGTAGAGTAAGTGCCATGGCAAAAGATGACCTCAATCTTTGAAGTCATTCAGGTGGTACTTTGAGCAACCACCATGCCCATGCAACAAAGTGGAAAGCATACTAATAAGTATTATGCATATTATGCAAATGGCCCTAAGCTTCATTCCTTCATCTCCATCCCATATGTCACCATTCACCATGTCTGTCACAAGTCACAACTGTCAATGACCCTGCATGACGTCACAAAAAGAGCCTTGGCTTTCACTTTCAACTCTCATTTGGGAACGCGGGACGGAAAGTATTCATCGTTTCTGCTGACGCGTTGAGATCGAAAACGACACGGCCGACACAAGCCGGCACAGCCACACGCTAATATGCGCGCCACAACGCCAATGCGATGCAACAAGTAATCTTGCAAAAATGCAAAATGCCAGCCTTTCTTCTTCGTTCGTTTTTCATCACAAATCACCGTACTGAACCAAGAGGGACATACTGGCTACTAGGACAGCGTAGTAGAGACCTCCTCCTCTATCTGTCATGCAAGCCTCTTTGAATCGTTGCTCAAGCAATGATCTGCAAAGTGTCGACACCGCTACCACCTCCGGGCGAACAACACCCACAAAAGTAGGACCCGATGAGCAAACACCATTGCCACCACCCATTGAAAAGTTGGTAATTCCCGTGCCCTCATCAAAGCCATGGTATATCCGTGGTGGCATGCACGTAAATGAAATCGGCATGGGGATTAATATCGCAGTCCCTCTTGTCTATCTTTCAATGACTGCAGGATCGCAGAGCTACCTGGCTCAACTCACGCAAATGCCTATCACACAACTGGCTTTATACGTGTTAATTGCCCAGATCATCTTGGCAGCCATTGAAGGGAAACGGACATTATTCTGTCTCGTTGTCGTTCCAGTGTACCTCACGTGTCTGTTCATCATTCCATCAACGCTGACATCTAGCTTCATAGTCCACACTCGGGATTAGCACTGTTCGTTGGTTTGTGGAGGACAGGAATCTGCATGTCGGTGTGTCCTTCATAGATATGCATGCACACGCCGCAGTTCAAGTGTGGTCCCATGATGCAATATTTCTTCAATATAGTTGGATGCCTCGCCAACCAAGGGGGTCCAATATGGTGGGCATCACAGCATCGACTTCATCACAAGCACTGTGACATGCCTCGTGATCCTCATAGTGCGATTTTGGATGGGGTGGAGAAGGCCTTTGCATTCTTCACATTCCACAATACCTGTCGTGGAAGAGTTTGCACCAAAGCATAACGATACCAAAGGACTCAGATTGTTGGACACTTGGTCCTTCTCGTTTGTTTCCATGGAACTGTATGCGTCCTACTTTCTTTTTGGTAGAGAGGGATTGTTCATTACATACACATCTCTGTGGATCTGTCAATGTGGTACACTGTGGTTTAACATTGGAAACCATCCCTCCTAATGCTCATCCGGACAAGGCATGTCAATCTACAAACTATGATTTTGTTACAGGCCACGGTATTCCTTTGGGATTGTACCCAGGATTTTGGGTGATAAATGCGATTTATCCCCTGTTTGCTTCGATTGTAGCAGAATCGAATCATGATGATCACCACAACCATTCAATGTTGGCAAAACGTGAAAAGTATGATTGTATGTATTATGCATTTTTATGGCCCATGGAGAAGTTGGGGCTGATTTGGAATGTCCACAAATACGATGAAGGAAAGAAGAGTGACTAATAATAGATGTATAGATGCCCTTCTGTATAGCTGTTTGATTGTAATAATGTAAAGAAGTCTTTGCACAGAGTGAAAGCTATTATTTTAATGCAATAATGCAATCTAAAATCCTCCTCCCAGCTATTCTATCTACACTACTTCTTGTCTATGTCCATTTTGACATCTTTCTCCGCTTCTTTCGCTCTTGCTTCATCATACGCATCCTGTGCAGCAATAGCCGCAAGGAAACAAGACCGTGTTCTATCTTCGGTTCCCAACGCAGCAGCTTCGGATATACCCACACTTGCATGTGTTGATGATGATGACGATAACGCCTCCTTCGTCCTACGAACATCGACAACTCTATCCGCCATCCAAAATCCTGGATCTAACCCTGCCCTACTACGATATCTATGTACTTCTAACAAGTGTTGAGGTGAAATTGGTTTTTGTGCTATTGTTGTCACTGGCGCTCTTCCCTTGGCTGCTGCTGCTGCTGCTGCTGCTGCTGTTGCTTCTCTTCTCAATGACGGGTCGTTAAGTACTTCCCTGTCCTTCTTCTTCTTCGGCATCCATCACCCTCCTCGCCTGCCGAAACCAATCTCTGTGCATAACATTTCGCCAAGTGTTGACTACCTACATGCGACTATTTCAGATGATGAATTGGGTACAACCAATTGATCCAAGTGGTGGTGGAACACCTCCTCCTCCTCCATTGAGTGCTGGAACTATTTAAACCGCTAGAACGAGCACTACTACTAACCACTATTGTTAATGAAACTTTCCAACAGATACGGTGGAGGCTGATCCATCGCAATACGTCGACGTTTTGATTCCTCTTGTAACATTTGTCTCTTGCTTTGTTTCTTTCTCTTTTTATTATTATTCGAGTGCAGCTGGTCTAAATCGGAACCATCCGTCACTACTGTAGCTGTAGCCTCATCATCTTCCCCATTCATGATGATGTTGTGGTTGTTGTGACCACTACTACCACTCACGAATGATGATTTCCCTCCCCCTAATCCAACCACGGCACTCCTCCGTGCTACAAATCGACGATTGGCTTCATCTACCAACATTTTAGCCACAAACTTTTCAATTGGTTTCGATGCAAATCCACTTCGACGGTAGCATTGAAAGCGATATTGTTCTTGGGGGGATAATGCCGAATAAATTTGGGATGGTTGATTGACTTCGGTAGTAGTATTATCTTGTGCTGTTGTCTCATCATTCATCATCATTGCCACCACCACCACCACCCCTCTTTTTTGAGGCAGCCTTGGCAGCAGCAGCCTTCTTGGACTGCCTCAACCTTGGCGGCACGTTGCTTGGCTGCCTCGGCTTTTGCCTGTGCCTTTTCCGCTGCCTGGATGGAATCGATGATTGCGGCTGGATCACGACCGCTGCGGGCGGCGATGGATTCGAGTGCCTTGCCCTTGCCTCTGCTTTGACCTGCTGCCATGGTGGTGGTGACTCAGTTTAAGTATGCTGGCCGGTCTGCGGGAATCTATTAAGCATCAGCCCGAGCAGAATAAGTAACTTCGATGCTACTTGGAACTTATCGAACAAGCTCGGGCGGTTTGGGTGGGTTACATAAACTGACTACGATACAACTAATGAGAAAAGAATAAGTACCCGTACTAAAAAAGGGCTCCCTCAGATTATTTTGGAATATATTAGCCCTTTAATAAAAATAAGATTAGGAGAAATTCAATGTTTACAGTGAGAAAGGTGCTGTCTTCACTCTTCACCACCCACCACCCAGATGATATGGACAGTTTCAGCAAGATACTGCAAGTGCATGAACACAACGCCTTCGCCCTTCGCCGTCCTTCATCTCTATCATAATATCATTGGAGGACGCAAAAGTAGCTAACCAGCAATCATTACATTACACAATAATGAAAGTGCCAATCTTTATCACAACACTACTTCTTGCTTCGGCAACGCTCTTGGTATCTGCAACTACCAGTCCTTCTTCTTCAACCAAAATATCTTTGAAGCAGCTGCTACTTCTGGATCAGCCTACCAATCTACACAAGCACCTACAAGATTCTCACGGTGTACTACGAATCACCGTCAACGACGACGAGGCCACACAACAGCAACAGCGGTATAATGGGTTAAAGGCTGTTCGAAAACGAGCCTTGTCTCATCTATGTAGCTGTCCTACATTCAATGATGATGATACTACTAGTGACTCAACATCGTTATTTCAACAGGCATTACAATCCTATCCAAAAGATGTCCAACAGATCAATTTACCGGATGGGACAGTACGTCGTACTTTGGCTAGTGCAACTGTCGGATTTGATGACAACCACAATAACAACAACAATGCAGCATCAGTGTTGGAACTCCCTTCTTGGATCAAAGATAAATGTGGGGAGGATGCATATGATTCAATGGAAGAATTGAGAGATGTTGTTGCACGTGTGACTGATGCGTTTGTTGCCAAGTTGGATAGAGAACAACAGGGAGATGATGGATTTGATCAGGTGGGGAGGAGTGTAGTAAAGAATTATGAGAGTTATCGCGGTGTTCTTGCGGATGCTAATCATTTGGAGCACTTTCATGTCTACACTAAAGAAGGGGGAAATGATGCCAACGGTAGAAACAACTGAAAAAACAATGAATGGAATCGATCACTCTGCGCCAACATTTGATTATCATACCGATGCTGGGTTCTTTCTATCCTTCGTTCCAGCGATGGATTGCCACACCTACAAGACGGATGATTCTTCCTTTTACTTGAAAGGTGAAACGAAACCTCTAGCGTTTGAAGAAGATGAAGTAGTTATTCTGATGGGTGCGGGTGCTCAATATTGGCTATCTGATGAAGAGGATGAAAACGAGCAGCATACCTTCTTGGCTGCACCGCATGCTTTACGCTTGAAATCCAATACTCACCGCTCTTGGTATGGAAAGATGCATTTGTTACCTTCGCCAATGCAAGCAAAGGCGTTAACAAATCCCTCATTAACAAACAACGCAGAGTATGGAGATGCAGTGCCCGACCTAAAAGTTGAAAACTACAAGGCGCATGTGCCAACGTCACCTGTCGATGGATGTGGTACTACCATTTTTGGATTCCTCACCCTTCGATGATGAAATAATAGCTCCGTCATCCTACGCAAGAACCAATCGCAGGAGATTACAACATGTCAATTCACCTGCAAACTGCAACAATGTCACAAAATTCTTTTGTTGGTATCAATGCATTGATATTCCCAATCCAGATTACTTGGAAGACTATGTTCGTGAAGGGTATTCCCTCTATTGTCTTGATCCTTCTATTATGGTATCTACTGACCATTCCATCCCTGAAGCCACCGGTCCTTGTAAGGGTGGATATACACACAATGCAAATTGCGTGGGGAGCTGGCAAGGAACTGATGAGAGTGTTCCGGGATATGAGTTCCCATGGTTGAAGCAAAAGCTTGCAACAGAACAACAGGAGATGGAGAAGATGGAGAGCTATCCCGTGCCAGAAGAACTTGAAGAACAATACTGTTACGGAGGGACAAGTATGTACATGGATGGATTCCACTGGCTTGATTCCACGTGTGTCATATTACTGTTCCCTTCGTGGGTGTTGTCGACTCCTGGCAAGTTTGGATTGGCATGCTTTGGTTCTATACTCTTTGGAATCATGCTGGAATTAGTTCTTTATAAGAGAAGGAGTGTCTATGCTCTTCCTGCTGGGTTTCGTCGCTTGACCCTTTCAGCCGTTGTGTATGGAGTTCAATTGACGTTGGGATACTTCATCATGTTAATAATCATGACGTATTCTGGTCCACTCTTGTTGAGTTGCATCATTGGTATGGTCATTGGACATGTGATGTTCAATGCTCAAGACGCTCTTGTCAAAAAGTATTACGGTTTTGTGAAGAAGGAAAAGAGGAATGGATCGGCACTGAGAAACGAATCAACGCTGAGAAACGGATCAACGCTGAGAAGCTCAAGTGAACTAGCGTCCTATCAAAACGGTCGTCGTGCTCCAGATTCCGATTATGAGGCAGGAAATGGAAGCTCGTGTTGTGCTAGGAGCGAAACACCCTTGAGCGAAACAGAGTCACTCACGCCATCGGAAACGACAACATTGAAGCATCAATCATCAGTGAGGCCATCTGGAGCAACTCCGTGCTGTCAGTATACTATGGAGGATTCTGACAGCACCTCGTTCATGGATTAGTATCGAACGAATAGCTGAGGAATGTGGTTTGTCCCAGATAACATTTGAACTTAATAAAATATGTGGGCTTTTAATTTTTACTGTAATCTCTACATCTACAATACACCCTTGCTTTGGAAGAAGCTGATACACTCTTCAAATATCTCCTTGATACTCTTCACCTTTACACCAAGTGAATTCATACGGTCGAGATTGAACTGCGTAGGTCGAATAATATCGTCACCCTCATACTTGTATTGCTCATCTAGCGAAATCTTGGGATACAACTCTTGCAACGTTGACAAAATGTCATTCCAATGCCAACTCTCTACGAGTGAAAAGTACCGTCCTGATGCATTCGTGTTTTCCATAGCTGCAACATGCATAGCTGCACAATCCTGAACATCGATATAGCTCATTGAATCATTGCGAGCTTTTCGTTTGACTCCCTTGAGTGTTTGTCCAATTAGCAATGGACCATCAGTAGGTTTGATTACCCGATAAAGTGATCCCATGGTTCCAGAAGGTGTGTAATTATCATCATCTTCCGCTGCAAGTAGTGGTGGTCCTACAATCATGGTAGGGCAAATGGCACAATATCTAAAAGTGGGTGATAACTTTCCCTCTTGCACGGATTGTTCACTCCATTGTTGACACAACTTTTCTTGTCTTGTCTTTAAGCACCCATAGAAATTGCCACGAGCAAGTTGAGCATCATCATCCGACCAGTGTGATTCATCCTTGACAGGTGGCTCTGGCTGCGGTGCAGCTGCACTCATACTACTCGTCAACACCAAGCATTGAATAGATGAGCATCTTGGACTTTTCAGTATCGTCTGTAACAATTCGTTTGTTCCCTCCATGCCAGGATTGAGCATATGTCGCAATCCATCGAATTCTCCTTGAAATTTAGGTGAGAGAGGCGTTGCCGCATGAAAGACTGCATCGCAATTTGCCATGGGTTCTTCGTACCGTCCGTATAGAGATTTATCTGCCATGTCGCCCGTGGAAAACAGTTGCAATTTTCCAGAAGAAGGAGATGATGTAGATAATTTGAGAAGATGCTTGACCGAATCCGTGTTTGATGCATTGCGAACACATGCGTTGACGTTGTATCCTTTTTCAAGGAGCTGTTTTACTAATGTGTGAGGCAAGATATCCATTGGCGCCTGTGATCATGACAGTGCGGATGGGTGGTGGAGCGCTCATGGCTACAGCTGTGCTAAAGAAGGCGATGATAGGGACTAATAATTGATCGAGAAGCCGCATCTTCAAAGCATCAATGTCATCGTTGACAGAAGCAGATCTAATCAGAGATGAAGCAAGGATTTGTTGTGATGATCAGTGACTGATACGAGTTGATTTCAAGCAAGAAATCAGGGCGTACATGGCTTCAGTCACGAGTTGCGAAGTGCAAAGGTGCAAGAGCAAAGCAAGAGCGAAGATCTAAGATCAAAAATCAAGAGCGCAGCGCGGGTGATAAATCGACCAAGATGAACAGAGGGACCGCCGGCAACCGCTACAGCGACGGCCGTCGTCAAGGAGGAGGCTACCAATCATCCAATAACCGAAATGGTGGATTCAACACTGGAAGAGCAAGAGAGCCGTCCTAATTATCGCAGCAACAACAATAATAGGGCGGCATCCTCCTCGGGCGGACGCACAAATCATTCAAGAAATAACGGCCACGACAATCAACAACAACGAATGCAGCAGCACCCGACACTGAACCAGCACTGCGTGTCCTCTCCTTCTTTGAACAAGGGTCGCGTATCGCATTTGCATGTTACAATGAAGAAGAGAATGAAATTGTCTTTGAGGATGAATGTGCGCACAATGGAGCCGATACGGAACGAATTTGTCGCAGCGTGTTAGTCGCAACGAGGCCCAATTTGATTTTGGTGTCGAACAAGGTGTTGACGAATGCTCCGTTGTTGGAATGTTTGACTACCATGCCTCTGGGAAGTGATGGGGATGATAATGATGGGTCAAATACTACTGATGCTCGTGCCGGAGTGACGGCGGCGGCAGGACAATCCGAAACAGTCGCAGAACAGCCGGCCGCTGGAGCTGGCACTTCGCAAAATGATACTACGCGCACGGCAACAACAGCAACGATTCCATATCAGCTCCTGAAATCATCGGCATTTGAACCTCGAACCTGCCGTAGTGTCATTTTACAAAAGCTACGTGTATTAACATTGATGAAGCGTCCAATGACGGAAGATCATTCATTGCCTGATTACAACGACTACAATGCTACTACTAGCAGCGCACAGCCACCCTCGAACTTTCATTCACTCGCATCGGTTATCAACTTTGATTCTCAAACATTGGTCCGTGCACTAGGTTCCTTGTTGATTTATTTACGAAACACTGCCTTCCGTCTAGAGGAGGGATCGACTGTCACGATCAATTCTATTCGTCGATGTCCTGCGTCAGATTCATTCTTGAGATTGTACGAGACGACACTGAGAACATTGAGGATCTTTGCCACGGAACATCACCCTCTTGTGGCGAACAATAATCTCAAGGGAAGATCGTATCAAAAATCCAAGGAGGGATTCAGTCTCTTCACATTGTTGGATCGGACAAAGTCCAAGGCAGGGAGGGAGCGATTGCGTCAATGGATGACGCAGCCGCTACGAGATGTCGACAAGATTCGACAAAGGCATGTGGGTATTGAATTATTCCTCCATCAAGATAGTCACCCAGCTGCATCATTGTTGCTTCAAAAGTTGTCAGATATTGGGAGGTGTGATGCCATTTTACTAAGAATGCAACGATGCTGTGCCCAGCCCAATGACTTCTTGCAGCTGGGGCGAATGTTGGATGCTGCGTATGCGATTGTGGCTACATTGAGTGGTGAGCTCAGAGAAAAGGCGCATAAGCTAGACCGTGACTCCAATCATCAATCCATGGAGCATAATATGCAACGTGGAACGCAGCAGCAGCAACAATATCCATCGGTGACATTTATAGATGAACTTCTCCAGCAGTGTCATGTTCCAGTGCTTCGTAACCTACGAGAGCGGTTGGCTTCGGTGATTGATGAGGAAGTCACTGCAGAGGTTAAGGATCATTGTGTCATCAATTTCGGCTTTCATGAAGAATTAGACAGCGCAAAGGAGACATTTGAAACTCTTGACGAGACGTTATCTGAAGTTGGAAGGCAGGTCCTGGCGAAACATGAGGAGCTGATTTCGCTCAAGGTTGTCTTTTTACCCCAAGTAGGTTTCCTCGTGTCTATTGACAAGCGTCAGCATGCTCACGACGAAGCAACAAACTCATTCCCGGCGATTCCAGATGATTTTGACTTTGTGTTTGTTCAAGATGATGATGCATTCTTCAAGAACTCCGATATGAACCAACTAGATGAAGAAATTGGAGATTTGGATGCATTCATCAAGGATACGGAGGCATTGATCGTAAGTGATCTAGAGGAAGACATCTTGGAGTGTGAGAGTGAACTTCGCAGCACATTCAGTGCTCTGGCAGACTTGGATTGCATCCTTTCTCTCGCAGGTTGTGCAGCGGATCTAAACTTTGTCAAGCCTGAGATTGTCTCCGATTCCAGTGGAGTGATTGAGATTGAAAACGGCCGCCATCCACTCCAAGAATTGATTGTGAATGATGAGTTCATCCCAAATGACACGAGAATGGATGAGACTAATCGTGTTTTGGTAGTGACTGGCCCAAATTTTAGTGGTAAATCTTGCTATGCTCGGCAAGTAGGAGTGTTGGTATATTTGGCTCATGTTGGTTCGTACCTGCCGTGTGACAGTGCGAGGATTTCCATATTCGATCAAATACTAGTAAACTTTGGAGATGTGGAGACTTGCGCTGTTCCTCAGAGCACCTTCCAGCGAGATCTTACACAGATTGCTGGAATTTTCCATCGAAGTACACCAAACTCTCTCGTTCTCATTGATGAATTTGGGAAAGGCAAGTTCATGACTCAGATAATAAGCTATATTCTTGAATCAAGCTAACCATTGTGACGTCTCTTACTCCACAGGTACCGCTCCAGCATCGGGAATATCTGTCATGGTTTCGGCGTTGCAACGACTTGCTGACACCAAATGCAAGGTAGTATGTACCACACATTTTCTTGAAATGTTTTCGCTTGGTCTACTCCAAGACGGTGTGGCCGGAATCAAAGCTGTTCGAATGTCAATTCATATTCCAGAGTCGGATGAAGATGATGCCGTTCCTCTATTCAAGCTTGAGGATGGAGTCGCGAGTTCTTCTGCCGGCCTTGTCTGCGCAAGAATGGCTGGGTTAAATAAGAAAGTAGTGGATCGATGTAAGGAGATCACTGATTGTCTCCGAGATGGAAAGAAAATACGACCACTGCCCGAGAGCATGAATGCCAACTCTCCGTTTCAAGCAAGTGTCAAGTCGGCTATACGGCTCTTTCTTGCGGTTGACTCTTGGATGGATGCAACCGATGAAGACCTTTTGCTATTGAAAGAGCTTGTTTCTCAAATGTAAATTAACTCTCTCTAATATGCTTCGAGAGAAGTTTAGAAAATTCTTCCTTTGCACAACTCCGTCGTGTTTGGGCGAGTTTGTGAATGAGGGTAGAAAAGGTCTTGATTGACCCAACCACTGTGTCGTCAGGGGGAAAGATCTTTTGAAGGAGCTTGTTTCTTGGGTGCAAATTCGTATAACTGATTATTTGTTTAGATAACTCTCGAGCATGTCAAGATCACTTTTCCACAAATCTTCAGCTGATGTATTCTTCAACTCTTCCATTTTCATATCCAATTTTGCTGCTTCTTTGTTTAGCGCATCGATCTTTTCTGCTGTGAGGGAAGACAAAGGCATGCTCAAAAGATAATCATATTCCTTTGAAGGATCTAATCTACTGGGTTCTTGTTCCGTCTCCTCACTCGATACGATGGCATTAGATGCTCTTCGCTTTGCTACCGTGTTGTTGGACTTGATCACTTCAAGATCAGATTGTTTGGAGAAGTTCATCTCTTCAAGCAGAGCGTTGGTGGCATCTTTTGACTTTTTACCGTTCAGGAGATCGATACTGTTAGTAGAAACCGCCTCGATAAATCGTGATTTGTTTCGCATCAGCGTTGTAGAATACTCCATATTACTCTCCAAGACACTCTTGCGATCTGCATACAAACCCAACCGAATTGGGAAGAAGGCATCTGCAATATCACGAGGTGACTTGTACCGAACAATATCCATGTCAGGGGTAAATGCATGCATGTTTCTTGTAGAGAGAGAATTGCGTAGTTTGAATGTTTTGTGAATGTCTCCCTTTACGAGTCTGGAGAGCTTCGCCATGTTCACCTTAACATCAAATGACACGGCAGATGTTGTATGGTTCTCAGTAAACGACTTGATTTCACCCTTTTTCAGCATTTTTACCAAGTAGTCCTTGTAATCAGAAGTCCAGACACCGACTGGTAGCTCGGATATGGACAACGACGATTTGGATGTAATTGTAAGTGTTCCCTCTGTAGTATACGAAGCGCGTTCTGCATCAATCTTAATGTCGCCGTCGAAGCCTCTCACCCATGGACGTATTGATGGCAATCGCTTCTTTCCTTCTAGCTTGGCACGGATGTACTTCAGTACGTCTAGCGGATCGTGTTGAGGAATGTTCGTGCTCCATCCAGTTCCAATACCTTGACATCCATTCACCAACAGAAGCGGTATGATAGGAACAAAGAACTCCGGCTCGATAAGCTGGCCGTCTTCTTCTTTGTGATCTAACAGAGCATCATCTACATCTGGAAACAGGAGTCTAGCCACAGGAGAAAGATGTGTGAAAATGTATCGCGGGGACGCTGCATCGGCGCCTCCAATGAGACGTGTCCCAAACTGACCCTTTGGCATCAACAAATTCATATTGTTTGATCCGACAAAGTCCTGCGCCATACCAACGACTGAAATAAAGCAAAGATGCAGGTGAGAATATGAGAATGAGAGTCACATTTTGTTTAAACAACTTCTTGGGAAAAAGAGCTTACTTGTTGCATGCAGAGATGCCTCGCCATGATGATATGCTGTATGTTCTGCGCAATAACCGGAAAGTTGGGCACTAGAAAGAAGAGTACAGTGAGTGCTTGACCGAAGCTATGACATGAACTATGCAATGACTTGTAACTTACACCTTGATTTCATCTTTCAGATTTCTCTTGAAACACGCATACAATACTTTGCGTTGACTTGGCTTCAATCCATCCACTACACTCGGCAACGATCGGATATTGTTTGCATTTGAGAAGTGAATGAGTTCACTATCTACGAAATCTCCATATGTAACGCTGTTTCCGTCATCTTCATTTATAGTGAGGGTCGATTTTTCGTCGTATTTGGTTAAGATCCAGTCTTTCCTCTCGTCGGCTTTTTCTTTCTCGAATGCCATGTCAATACGTTCACCATCTTTCTTCTCTGATTGCCATCGGAAAGGGCGGTGGTGCTGGAGAAAGTCAAGGAAATACAACTTTGCTTCGGCTGGAGTAGATGTTCCCAACCCTTTGTAGTATTTGACACTCCATTTTCTAATTTCATCGTCTTCCAAAGATTCGCGCCAGGCATTGTATTCAGACATGGAAAAGAAACTAATTGAGGTTTTGTCCTTCCCCTTTCCCTTCTTGGTTGCCTTCAGTAGTGGAGTTACAAACATTGACATGAATGGGCGGTCTGTATCACTTTTTCTTTTACCTTTTCCTACAGGAGGTTTCAGTAATTCTGGCCAAAAATGCCGAAACAAATTCATGATCAGACCTTTGATATGTGATCCATCTGCGTCCTGGTCCGTCATCAACATTACATGCCCATATCTCAGTTGTTCTCTATCTTCTTCCGTGTGGTATGTCTTGTCAAATTGTAATCCTAGGATCGTACATATAGCCTTAAGCTCTGCGTTCTTGGCCAGCTTATCAACAGATACATTCCTCACATTCAGGAACTTGCCTCGTAAAGGAAACACCCCGTACTTGTCACGACTAATAACTTCCAGTCCGGCCACAGCAAGAGCTTTGGCAGAGTCTCCTTCGGTAAGTATTAATGTGCACTCAGCTCCCTTGGCAGTTCCAGCTAGATTTGCATCTTCTAACTTTGGTATAGATAAAACCTGCCGCTTTGTTTGTTTGCCACCTCCCACTTCTCTCAGTAGTCTGGCCATGTTCACTTGTTGATTTCCAATCGCCGCTCGGAGGACTTCTTCAACTATCCCAGGGCCACCTTGCTTTTTGTTTGCATCTTGTTCACTATCACTACCATCTGATTCTTCATCAGACTCATCTGTGATGATTGCAGGTCGAACTAATTTCCGCAAAAAGCTCTGGGGTATTGTATAATCACTTCCGAATGTAATTGGGTTAGAAGTTAAGCATTCCTTCATCTGTGAATCAAACGATGGATTCTCAATCAGACTATTCATGCAGAGAAACAAATGTCGCCGCACCATCCGAGGTGTCACGTTAAGCGGTGCTTGATTTTGGAAGTGGTCCAACTGCTTTGCCATTTTTGTATTGATATGGTTTGCAATGTGATGTGATATTTGGCGAGCCAGTTCGTCCACGTGAGTTCCGCCTCGTGAAGTGTTCATGCCGTTGACAAACGAAATAGATTCAAATGATTTTGTTTCTGATAGACCCACTGAAAGTTCCCACCGCGCATTCATCTTATGATACAACATTGGATTGAGCTGAGGTTTCCGATACAAGTCAACGTATTCTTGAAAGTCGGAACAAGAAACATCTTCTCCATTCAATGTCACTAACAACTTTCCTCCAGAACATCCTGCAATATCTATCACTCTCCGTCTCATTAATTTGTATTCTTCTTCTGGGATGACTGTCACGCTGGGATCACCAGTCAACAATGCAAGATCAGGATGAAAAGAAATCTTTGTATATTCTTCAAAATCCTTGTCACTGCTCTTGTTCTCAATTTGAACCTCTGCCTCGTGGCATACGTGCATGTTATCTTCCCAAACTTGCTTGTACGTTTTGCATTTTCCTCTAGAACTGTGACCATCTCCAATCTCTACGATGAATTGCTTTGAGAATACATTGGTTAATTTGGCTCCATATCCATGACGTCCTCCAGTCAAGCGCTTCTGATCGTCATTAAAATTTGATCCCGTTAGCAAATGTCCGAATAGTAATTCAGGTATATACATCTTTTCTTTGCGATGTATTTGAATTGGTATCGACTTCCCATTGTTCATTATTGATATAAAAGGATCTGATGAATCGTCTCCGCGATGAATTGTGACGTCTATTCGGTTGCAAGATCCGGGATGACGTAAGCGATTATCAGATGCATTGACAAGTATTTCATCAAAAACTTTAAGAAGTGCAGGAACTGATGACAATTCTTCTCGTTGCATCAACCATTTAGATTGTAAATTGTTAGTTGATGACTTGCTGCTCTTTTTGCTATCGGCGTCAAGGAGCGCAACATCTTGTTGAAGCACCCAACAAGGGACGGCTGGTAAACGCTCAGTTGGGCCAATATACATTGAGGGTCGAAGCAATATGTGCTCGAGTGGTGTTTTGCGGCTGTACGTTTCTTCCAGTGATTTGCTTTCAGTCGAAGTTGGTTGTGAAGACAATGTCCTCCTGAATGATGTGTTCATGTAAATACGAGATGAAGTAAATCTTCCTGCCTTCCATACGAGACTGTTTGTCAATCCAGGCGATGATGCGTAACCAATGCATCTATCAGAGCATCTTACTGCATTGGGCCTGACTGATGACTGTCTACATTGCCGCCGTGTTGCACAAAGCTGTCGAAAAATTGCGTAACGTGGCATCATCGTCATTGTCTATACTCTTGCAGACTGTAGACGCATCTCATCCACACAACAAGAATAATAACCGAACTCTAATTGAAATACTTAGGCGTTAAGATACTATTGCTACCCTGGCTTCTCGACTTCTCTGTAACAAATCACTTACTATGCCGACAACATGATGATGAATCCGCTGCATCATCGGGTTGCGAGCGATGGGCGATGGAGATGGAGGGTTGGAGGTTGGAGGTTTGATGAGATGGATGGATGGGCTGAGCTGAGGGCAAAAAACAACCGTCTTTACCTTAGAAAGTGTCCGGATTTTTCTATTGTCCGGACTGTTTTCTGGTGCCTTGACGGTGTCCGCAGCCTTTTATTAGGAAGTGTCCGCCCAGATTCCGACCAGATTCGGACACTTTCTAGTATTTTTTCGCCCTGGGATAGGGATGAGTAGACTGTCCTCGGACACCAAGACAGGTGTCTTCAATGTTTGCATACATCTTACTAGCAAAACCATTGGAGGTGTCCGGATTTAGTAAGTGTCCGTGCCTTTTTCAAGGAGGGGTAAAAGTGTCCGGGGTGTAATACTGTGGTCGTTGATACGGACACTTTCTAAGATGTTCTAAGGTAAAGACGGAACTTACTCCTACGCGTTTGCTTATGTAGGTATGTAACAAATATGAGAAGGTACCTGCATGATCCGCCGCGCGCTCCGACAATTTTCCGACCATTTGCGCGCAAATCTGGACAAATTTTGGTATCATAAGTCATATCGTACAGTGTTCTCATCGAGCACGCACCAGACACATCACATCAAAATAAGAATTCTTTCATGTGCCTTGTGGTCATTATTATTTTTGCTCGACGAAGATTTGTGGTCATGGAATCCTCCGCTACCGCCGGCAAAATGTTGTTGTCGCCCAAAGCCCCCATCAAGGATGATTGTGTAGATATGGCAGTGACGATTACAGTCCTCAGTTGTGATGGAGTCGTTGCGAAGAGGTATGAGTCCAAGACCAAGAAGTGGAAACGGCAGGTTATGAAGTCGAAGAATACAAGCCTCGCTGCATCCTTCTCTCAAAACTTGTCAGCGGGCGATTCATTTCTGACACACGTGCCCAGCATGCCGATGGAGCACCTCGACACATCATGCATGAAGCCCGGCAAGGCCAAGCCTATCCCTCAACCTCTCGTCCGCTGGCCCGGTATGGATGTCGGCGAAAGTGGTGATGAAACTGTAGGCAAGGAGCTATCGACGATGCAGTTTACACAGAGATTTCGTCAAGAAGTCGACAATGATAACGCGTTATCCACAAGGAGGGTCCTACCCGAGACAATTTCGATCAAGTTATCACTGTCACGCTCTGGGAAACTGATCAGTTTGGGAAGAGCTGACGTCGTCATCACCTCTGGTGAAGAGAAGGAAGGTTCCTTCATCGATGTTCCCATCTCAAGCACTATCAAGAAGGTAGGAGTGAGTAGTCCAATCAAGAAATCTAGCAAGAATCGCATTCCTATGGTGCGAATCAAAGGAGATGATATGCAGTTTGGATTGAAAGGAGATTCTACTTTGCGTGTGCTCGTATCCGTCACAGATGTGCAAGAGCAAGATGGTACCAGTGATGTTCAGGGAAATGAAATTTTGAGAACAGATACTGAAGATGTCACAACTGACGATGATGAGTGTGAGGTGAATGATGTCACTTTTGAGCTTGAGCTTGATGATAAGTATGAGAGCTTTCTAGAGTCCTTGAATGGAGATGGAGAGACAGGAACTCTACAGCTGGACGAAGGTAGGGTTGATGAGGCTGATGTAGATGAAGAGAAGTCGACCGATTCACCTGCGCAATCACTGAACGAGGAAAAAGAAAAGGCGAGTAATGAACTTGCTGTAAATCTGGATGGTGGAAAGGTTGCTGAGGCTGATGTAAATGAGGATGAAGAAACGGCGACTGATGCAGCTGCGATGCCACAGGATGAGGCAGAGGTAGATGATGACTTGGTGGGAGAGCATAAAGAGACAGCGGAGACCACTGATGAGGATGAAAAAGAAAATACTGCGATCGAGGCAGAGACAAACAATGAAGGGATTGGAGCTTGGTTCTCCAATCTATTTGGCAATGGAAACTAGTCTGCCAGGTAAGGAATAGGTTCAATCGCTCCGTTGCGGCCTTGCCGTTTGCCCATGCCTGTACTCGACACAACATGTGTGTATAGTTTCGTTGAGTAATTTTCTACGTTGTTAATTTAGTTAGATGGATTTAATGTACAACGTCGATATTCATATATCATTCAAATGCTCCCGGATGTAGTCAGGGTTCTATATAAACTTCAACAGCTCGTCATTCTTTGATTGTATGACTTTCAACAGATCCAACTGTCTCGTTGTGCTCATCTGTCCCTGAAGTAGCAAGTTCTGATTGATACAAGAACCTGGCAAAGAAGCCAGTTAGTATTTTTTGATGGGAGCCCGATCCTGACTGATTGAGCTCCCCTCCTTGTAAAGCAGCTCGGGAGAGTAAGTACAAGCTTCTCATGTCTGAAAAGACAATGAACCGCGTCTGAAAAGACGTTCACTTTTCCGTTCATTCCATTTTTCTCCGTTCACATATCGGGGAGAACCCACGACCAGATGCTATCGTACCAGATGCCGACATCGCTCGGCCTACTAATCCTGGTACAACCCCAACCAAAGCGAACGCTGCCGTCTACCGAAGATAATTGGTGTACGTGCGCGCGTATTTGGACATAAAATATTTTGTCTCTTTGCAATTCGCAATGCGATCACTGCCGCTCATTCACCGATAATGGCACCCAAAACACCCGCCGCTGTATCAGATGCTATCAAGAAGCTTAGTGCTTCTGAGCAAGGTCAGTAGTGTATGTAGCCCCGTCGGATTTGGTCATTTGGCCTCTGTGGAGGCGGAGTCTCTCCTATATATCTTTCAAGTTATATACATCTAAAGTTCGTAGCATTGCATACTTATTACTTCTATCTAATCTAACAATCATAACTTTGCTCACATACTATATCTGCGCACGCTGCAGTTGCTGTGCAAGCGTACATTGCACAGCTCAAATCCAATATTCCAAACGCTGCCCCATTTGGGAGCTGGGGTGCAGCAGAAGCTTCTGTACATGCCACTGTGGACAAAGAGGATGAAGATTTTCCTCCCATGTATGAGGGTGATGGATCTAACGATGATTTTGACAAAGCTACTGTTGCAAAAATGGCAGGATCTAACCTTAAATCTGCGGGTAATTTTGAAGAGGCGCTGGAGAAATACACCGAGGCGGTGCTTGCTGCGGAACCAAGTGCCCTGTTGCTTGCCAATCGTGCCCATTGTCTATTCAAACTGAAACGCTACACTGCTGCAATTCGTGATTGTGAAGTTGCATTGGAGAAAAATCCTGACTCTGCCAAATCACTTCGCATTCGTGGTGAGTGCTACCTCAAAACGGATCAATGTCACTCTGCGCGAAAGGATTTGTCCCAGGCTCAGGCGATTGACTGGGATTCGGAAGCTGCAATGATGTTGAAGGAAGCGACGGAAAAGTGCAGTGAGTTAGATGCGGAAGTTGTCAAGAAGAAGCTTGAGGAGGAGGAGAAGTTGAGAAAGAGAGCGGCGGCCATCAAAATGTTGTTGTCGCCCAAAGCCCCCATCAAGGATGATTGCTTTAGGGCAGTGACGATTACAGTCCTCAGTTGTGATGGAGTTGTCGCGAAGAGGTGTGAGTCCAAGACCAAGAAGTGGAAGAAGCGGCAGGTTACGAAGTCACAGACAAGCCTTGCTGCGTCATTCTCACAAAATTTATCGTCAGGCGATTCATTTCTGACACACGTGCCCAGCATGCCGATGGAGCACCTCGATACAAAGCCCGGCAAGGCCGATCCTATCCCTCAACCTCTCGTCCGCTGGCCCAGTAGCGAGGGTGGTGATGACACTGTAGGTAAGGAGCTATCAACACTACGGTTTACACAGAGATTTCGTCAAGAAGTCGACAATGATAACGCGTTATCCACAAGGAGGGTCCTACCCGAGACAATTTCGATCAAGTTATCACTGTCACGCTCTGGGAAACTGATCAGTTTGGGAAGAGCTGACGTCGTCATCACCTCTGGTGAAGAGAAGGAAGGTTCCTTCATCGATGTTCCCATCTCAAGCACTATCAAGAAGGTAGGAGTGAGTAGTCCAATCAAGAAATCTAGCAAGAATCGCATTCCTATGGTGCGAATCAAAGGAGATGATATGCAGTTTGGATTGAAAGGAGATTCTACTTTGCGTGTGCTCGTATCCGTCACAGATGTGCAAGAGCAAGATGGTACTAGTACGCAAGATACTGAAGATGTCACAACTGACGATGATGAATGTGAGGTGTCCGTCACAGATGTGCAAGAGCAAGATGGTACCAGTGATGTTCAGGGAAATGATATTTCGAGGACCGATACTGAAGACCTTACAACTGACGATGACGAGTGTGAGGTGAATGATGTCACTTTTGAGCTTGATGATAAGTTTGAGAGCTCTCTAAAGTTCTTAAATGGAGATGGAGAGACAGGAACTCTAAAGCTGGGCGAAGGTGATGAGGCTGATGAAGATGAAAACGAAGATAAGTCGACTGAGGATGAAGATGAAGAAACGGCGACTGATGCAGCTGCGATGCCTAAGAATGAGGCTGAGGTAGATGAGGATTTGGTGGGAGAGCAGAAAGAGACGGTTGATACTACTGATGAGGAGCAAGAAGAAAATACAGGGAATGTCGAGGTAGAGACAAACAATGGAATAGGTGCTTGGTTCGCCAATTTTATTTTTTAAGTTATAATTTTATTACTATTAGGCAATGCAAACTAGTCTATGTGAAACTGCCAGGTAGGGAATAGGCTCATTCGCTCCGTTGCTGCCATGCTGTTGTGTGATTATATGGATTTCATGTATAACGCCGATATTCATACATCATTAAAATGCTCCCAGTTGTAGAAGGGTTCTAAATAAACTTAAGCAGCTCGTCATTCTTTGATTGTATTACTTTCAATAGATCCAATTGTCTCGTTGTGCTCATCTGTCCCTGAAGTAGCAAGTTCTGAACTGATTGGTGAATTGAATTGCATTGTTTACTTGGAAATGGTGGAGACATGTAATCAAGCAGATTCAGGTATGAGTGTAAAAGCAATAGCAGCTCTCCCATTTCTTTCGGTCTAAGGCACGCTTTTAAGCTTAAAGCAGGTCGTTCTTCACACTTCGCATCCAATTGATAGTTTGACAGCACAAGGCATTCCTCTGCTTTCTTCAAGTAGTCTGCCATCTCTGAATGCACATCATATGGCAGACGAAAATTCTTCATTCGAATATTACTCCACAATAGGAGTGCCGCACGAGTACCATACATTACAATAAGCAATGCTGGTATCCCTGCAATCAACTGCACGTTCAATCTATTCGCGTCTACCAAAACGTCAATAGTATCCATCGCTTGCAGCAGATCTGCCTTGAGCTGTTGAATCTGAATCAGCATCAACTGAGCTACCTTTCCTCGCACAATGCCACGAATTGCTCCCCCAGCCACCTCCTCCTCGTACATGCGGCTAGCTGAAGCCAAAGCAAGGGCACGATTTTCCCTCGTTCCATCGCCAACTCCCAAATCTTTGAGCATGTTATCGAGACTAGTTTGCTCATTAGATAACGCAAAAGGGTCCACCATTCTTGGACGCCTGTTTAGTAAGTCCAAAACGATATCTTTAAAAGGTATGTAAAATCGGAACTCAATAACTCCCCATACTGCTGAAAATACTGACTTTGCAAAATCAACAATTTCTTGCTTGCGTTTCTCAACTACTCTGTCATGGAACATATTGGCAGCAAACAAGATTAGCATCGATGAAGGGACCCCAAGAAAGTCGTATCGTTTCACCTGAGAGATAATTGTTGAGAGTTGAAAGTATCTTTGTTCTCCAGGTCGACGAGGGGATCCGGAATACTCTACGATCGATAGAGCAGTAAGCCACGATGATGCATTTTCAGTCGTGGCCTCATATGTGGCCCAATCGTTCAAGAATTGCTGCGACTCTGACCGCTCGGCACCTCCAACATCTTTGGTGATCATCACTTCATTGATTGAATCACTAACAGCCTGCCTTGCGTTTGCGCACCAATCTTCGGTTTCGCGTATCCAGACACGATTCTTTGACTTGAGCATGAGTTCGGCAGACTCATCCAACGATGGCTTGGACTTGTTGCCTCCATTCAGAAGATTGCTCAACCAAGAGGTCTCTTCACCATCATTATTATTCGTTACCGACAGTAATGCACCAACCTCCATCTCCTCTGGTCGGTCCAGTAAAATCTGCTCAATCCTTCCCAAACAAACCAGCTCTCGTTCCCACGAGGCAGTCACTCTCTCATAATCTCGTTGGATTCGCTCTTTTAAATCATTCAGGCCCAACCATGGGAATACTGAATTGACTCTTTGTCGTAGATCTTGCGTGAAAAGTCCAAACCAACCTCCGGATAGGTTTACGCGCCACTTCCAATAGTCTCTAGCACGACGGAGCCTCGAGGCAACCATCAAATGTCGATCACGAAGTGTCCGCAGTAGAGCATCTAGGGTTCTCATCTCAATTAACTTTGACGAGTGATGCAAGAGTAAGTCAATATTTTGCTGCCTGGCTGACGGTGCCGGCGTCTTCTGGTCTCCTTCTTTCGACGTAGTTGGAACAATGTAGTTGGCAAGTTTACTCAGAGCGTTCGCATTCTCCTGCACAAAATATTCTCTTGAACCTTTGGGAGGGCACAGCAGTTGGAGTGCGTTTAATGCCGTTTGAATATCATCTTTGACACTTGAATTGGACTTGTCGTCTTCTACCGACTGTTTATTACCAAACAAGGTAGTACTGCTGCTACTACTACCACTACCATCACCCATGTCCTCTTCCGAAACCACTTCCAATGCAGCCTTCAATCCTTCCTGATACGCTCTGACACGAACTGTCTCAATACCTCCAAAGTTATAATAACTTCGATCAGCCTTATCTAAATCAAAACTCCTGCCCCTTCGAAACTGTCGTTTTCTCTTTCTAGTTTGTTTTTGTCCCAAACCTCGGCTAAGCTTGTAACTGAAGCCTGGAGAGGGCATTTTAGCTCTACTACTACTACCAACCATACTGCCACCACTACCACTAAACCTATTACCAACCAAAGCACTAGGTAGCATCGACTTGATCATCATCGTCCCACTCAATTCATCTTCCGCAGCCTCCAATGCCTCCTCACCCGTCGAGGGAGGTGGAGGATTGTACAATCCCGACATCTTTTGTATAATACGCAGTGAACACCACGCGCCTACAATCCCAACGGGTGGCTTGAACCATAGCAGGGTGTACAATTTCAATCGGACATTGTGAAACGTGGATAGGACTGTTGGAAAGAGTTGTTTCAATTTGGTTGGAAGCTGTGTAGAGAAGTAGGATGGTGCATAGCGGAGATGAGGGGCGTCTTCTGGTCCTATGATTGGTGCAGTGACTGATGCCAAGAGAGGAATATTATTCTGGATGTCATCTTGATTTGGTGTATCTACTGGAGGTGGCACATCTTGATGATTTGGCTGCTGCTGTGCATTGTCAATGACATTGGCGTTATCTGATGGTGAAGGCCTGTTACCAAAAAAGGAATGCTCAATCCAGTTGCAAGGTCTGGTGGAATGGCCATACACAAGAGGACCAGGCTCCAATAGATAAGGCTGCGTTGGTTGGAGACGGTGTTGCCCATCTTGCCAGCTCAATATTTACGTTGATACTTACTTGATACTGCTTGAGATATCATATGCAACCTTATGCAACGCGGGTCTTGATACTGTGCGAACGATGATTTGAAATGCATTTGCTGACTTCATCGCGTTTCATTCTACGCATTCACTGATGGAAAAGATACGTCAAAAACCGGGAATGTCATCAGATAGAATGAACCATCCTGTTTATTCCTACATTTGCAGGGTATGCTTTAACCGCGACTCAATTGAGCTGATGCATGGATATCTCGCGCATGCATTCAACGCCTCAGCTCTCAACGCTCAACGCATTGCTTGGTAAATAATTGATGAGATCATCGAAGATGAAATGTTGGCGAAATACGAAATAGCAAGAGAAACGTTGTAGATGAAGCCAAGTTCAGCATCGTATCGTGGATCGAGGAGTCAACCAATACTGCTGCCGCCTTAGACAACAATAGAAATAGTGGCTCTCTTTTTCTAGGGCTATTTTAATTGCTCCTTGATCACATCTTGTGCATAAAACCTTCGCTGGAATTGAAATAATTTAAATTTCAGAACAGCGTCATCAATCAAATATACGGCGGCTAAAAAATAGAAAATTTATAGGATGCAACACCCCAATCAGCATTACCGAGGACGACCTGGTCCTCCACCGCCGGCGCCGTCGGGGCACTACCCTCCACAGCATCAGGGGTGGGGAGGTCCGCCTCCTCCACAACAGGGAGGGGGACAGCCACCACCACAACAGGGAATATTCCGTGAGAGAAAGGATAGCAGCACCCCCAAGAGTAGCAGCAGTAGTAATGGATATCCTCCTTCGTCTCGTGGGCATCCTCCTCAAGGTGAGTTGCTATGATAGTATGATCATTATGTTCTGCCTATAAAGCGTTCTAAAAATTATTGTTCTAAACACATGTCTGAACCTCTTGTACAGGATATTATCCCTCTTCACAGCAATATTACAACTCTCGAGGACCACCTCCTCCTGGGCATGGACCACCACAACCGAATCATTCGCAATGGGGTCACCATCCAGGATCAAATAATGGCAGCGGCGCATCTCATTGGGATCAGCATCAACAACATCAACAGCAACATTCTGGCTCATATCAGTCTCATGGGCCTCCACCACCTGGTCATGGCCCACCTGATGGATCGTATCAGCACCATCCTCATTATCGGGGACCTCCGCCACCACCGCCACATTCTCAATATGGTACCCCTGCATCACATCGTGGAACGCCATCTTCCTCCTCAGCTAATAGTCGCAAAACTCCCATTAATAAAAGTATGTCTTCCATGAAACCATCCTCTGTAGGAGCAGGAGGACCCATGACTCCAGGATATCCTCCCCATCATCCTGGATTACATCCCACACAATCTTCCATGTCACGAGGGACACCCGGCGGTGCAAGCATTAGTACAACTCCAGGATCTATAGGCACGTCGACCGATGATGACAAGGGACGGGGGAGTTACAAATGTGGACGATGCGGTGTACCCAAAAAGGGACATATATGCCCCTACCAACCGAAAGTGAAGCGAAAGTCAGATGATCCTGCACCCGAAATGAAGTGTGTGAGTACACAAGTGGAAATGGATGAGTTTATGACATTACGGAGGTTGAATATTGAAATTCAGGGATTTCCGGAGTCGTATGCGGCGGAACCTTCGGATAATTGTGGGACGGAAGTACATCCGCCACCGCCACCACCACATCAACAACATCATCATGCTGCCATGACTTCATCGTCACAACAATCACGTGGTCCACCTCCATCGGCGGGTCCTCCTGGTAGTAATATGATTAAGCCGGGTATGGCACCGATAGCTCATCTATCTGGACCTTCTACGAGTCGTCCCCCTTCTGTAGCGGCTGCAATGTCGCAGCAACAGGCGCAGGGCCCAACGTCATTACCTTCACTTGCATCCATGCCATCCCAACCTCATCCATCGTCTTCATCTGCAATTGCTACTGGTGCTGCTGCTGCTGCTGCAACAATCAAGCAGCCGGAGCATATTAATTCTTCTGCTGCTCCTATCAAAAGTGATACAGCAACAACATCCGCTGCTTCTGAAGCTAGTGTGAAAGCTGAAGAGGCAACTAAGACAGAAACAAACGCATCCAATGAGAAGGAGGCAACGAAAGCAGACTCTGCAACAAATGTTGACGAAGAGGAATTGAAACGAGAGAATGCCAATAATAAGGATATAGTCGAAATAGCAGAAGAGACGAGTGAGGATAATACACCCAAATCGGATGATGCCAATAAAAAGAGGAGTGCTTCAGAGGAGGAGAAGGAGGGTGATGAAAACAACAGTGAATCACCAGTGAAGAAGCAAAAAGTCTGATTTTATACAAGTAGTTTCAATGCATGACAAAAATTCATGCTGGCACATCGAAGTCCATTTGGTTCTTCATAATTAATAGATCTCAATTTTATCTCTTTAAATATTATATATAATTTTAGCTGCTGTCATTACTTCTTACTACCAAACTTTGCTTTCAATTGTGAGACTGAAGCTCGTAGTGCAGCCAAGGCTACAACATTCACCTCGTGATCATTCGCAGATGAAGTACGAATCATTCCATTTCCGAATAAAACTCCACAGTCGGTTTTGGATGATTTCATTATAGTTCTTGTGATTCTTTCGCTTAGTTCAATGTGACTGGTAAATGCATCTTGCATTGCTGATGTTGTCCTTTTTGGTATCTGTATTTTTTGAACGGGTTCATTTGTACTGCTGTTCGGCAGTGACGACGTAGTTGTTGCTTCTTTATCCTCCCGGATCGAAAGCGACAAGAGTTTTGATCTTAACCTCACATGCGTATTCCTAACTGAATCTATTGCTTCAGAGTACGAAGATAAATGGTCAACTAATTGATTGTGCTTCATCGCAGTTTCCAGCGTTTTCGGATCAAATTCGAATGTTTGATATAATGGGTCACGATCAGAGGACGAAAGAGATGGTGGGGGTGGCACTGCTAGCGAAGCATTCCCAAGATGAGATTGTTCATTACATAGGTTGGCAATTTGTTCATATTCGTAGAGAGCTTCTTGGATCCACTCGTCCACAGAACATAATGCTTCGCTGTCACCCATGTTTTTGAAAGTGTAAGAGAAACTCTATTGAACTACGATGAGTCGCCAATTGCGTCAAACAATAGCCCGCAGCGTCGTCCGAATATGATACACGACACAAATGTCAATCGTTGTTAGTTCGGTGATATAATACAACATTCAACACAACAGAACACAATAAACATCACCATGCATCGCACAGAGAGGAGGAATTTTTTATTTACCCTTGGAGGATCGAGGACGGAGCGAGGACGCCAGGGCGGGGAGGGGCTTTCTCGAAACAGTCCACTGCTTTCCGACATTGGAGTAAAACGACAGTTACAAGAAAGCGAGAATATATTTCAACAAACTCTTCGACTCCTCCTCATTCACTTCAAACCAAAAGAACATTGTTCACTGAAACAACAAAAACCAACATTATACATTCACCACGACAGCAAGGTCGAAAATGTCAACCCTAATGGAGTCCATTGCCTCATTCGAGACAGATGCAAAACAGAAGATTTGGTGAATGTGGTGCTGCTACTGCTAATGCTAAGCCCGAACTGAACCCCTAAGATCAGCTACGAGACTGTAGCATTGCTAATACATGAACAATTCGTCTGCGCAGTGCTAATGTGCTTGTTTACTATCGAAACAGCGCATTATGGGCCACTAGAAGCTGCACATTGCTATATAGACAACGATAGATAGGATTTAGCGGAATGTAGTGCTGCTGGCCCCTCTCAGATCAGCTACGAGACTGTAGCATCGCTACTACCAGCCGTCTGCGCAGTGCTAATTTTCTCGTACACGATCACCACCGTGTATAATAAACCAAAAGAAGCTGCTCATTGCTATAGTGACGACAATAGATACGATTTGGTGGAATGTAGTGCTGCTGGCCAGCCCACACTGGCACTGGACCTCTCAGATCAGCTACGAGACTGTAGCATCTCTACTACGCACGCCAGCCGTCTGCGCAGTGCTAATTTTCTCGTACACGATCACCACCGTGTATAATGAACCACTAGAAGCTGCTCATTGCTGTAGTGACGACAAAAGATACGATTTGGTGAAACGTAGTGCTGCTGGCCAGCCCACGCTGGACCTCTCAGATCAGCTACGAGACTGTAGCATCGCTACTACGCACGCCAGCCGTCTGCGCAGTGCTAATGTGTTTGTATACTATCCCCGCCTAGCATAATGGATCACTAGAAGCGGCTCATGTTCGTATTGACGATGATAGATACGATTTGGTGGAACGTAGTGCTTCTGGCCAGCCCACACTGGCACTGGACCTCTCAGATCAGCTACGAGCTGTAGCATCGCTTCTATGCACGCCAGCCGTCTGCGCAGTGCTAATGTGCTTGTTTACTATCCCCGCCGAACATAATTGGTCCCTAGAAGCTGCTCTTACTAAAAAGACAAAGATAGATACGATTTGGTGGAATGTAGTGCTGCTGGCCAGCCCACGCTGACCTCTCAGATCAGCTACGAGACTGCAGCATCGCTACGATGCACGCCAGCCGTTTGCGCAGTGCTAATGTGCTTGTTTACTATCCCCGCCTAGCATAATGGACCACAAGAAGCTGCTCATTGCTATATAGACGAAGATAGATACGATTTGGTGGAATGTAGTGCTGCTGGCCAGCCCACGCTGACCTCTCAGATCAGCTACGAGACTGTAGCATCGCTACAAAAACGCCAGCCGTAAGCGAAGTGCTTATGTATTTGTTTACTATCCTCGCCGAGCATAACGGACCCCTAGAAGCGGCTCATGTTCGTATTGACGATGATAGATACGATTTGGTGGAACGTAGTGCTTCTGGCCAGCCCACACTGGCACTGGACCTCTCAGATCAGCTACGAGACTGAGGCATCGCTTCTATGCACGCCAGCCGTCTGCGCAGTGCTAATGTGTTTGTTTACTATCCCTTCCTAGCATAATGGACCACAAGAAGCTGCTCATGCTATATAGACGAAGATAGATACGATTTGGTGGAATGTAGTGCTGCTGGCAAGCCCACACTGGCTTTGGACCTCTCAGATCAGCTACGAGACTGTAGCATCGCTACAAAAACGCCAGCCGTCTGCGCAGTGCTAATGTGCTTGTTTACTATCCCCGCCTAGCATAATGGACCACAAGAAGCTGCTCATTGCTATATAGACGAAGATAGATACGATTTGGTGGAATGTAGTGCTGCTGGCCAGCCCACGCTGACCTCTCAGATCAGCTACGAGACTGTAGCATCGATACGATGCACGCCAGCCGTCTGCGCAGTGCTAATATGTTTGTTTACTATCCTCGCCGAGCATAATGGACCACTAGAAGCGGATCATGTTCGTATTGACGATGATAGATACGATTTGGTGGAATGTAGTGCTGCTGGCTAGCCCACACTGGCTTTGGACCTCTCAGCCGTTTGCGCAGTGCTAATGTGCTTGTTTACTATCCCTTCCTAGCATAATGGACCACTAGAAGCTGCTCATTGCTATATAGACGAAGATAGATACGATTTGGTGGAACGTAGTGCTGCTGGCAAGCCCACGCTGGACCTCTCAGATCAGCTACGAGACTGTAGCATCGCTACTATGCACGCCAGCCGTCTGCGCAGTGCTAATGTGTTTGTATACTATCCTCGCCGAGCATAACGGACCCCTAGAAGCTGCTCATTGCTGTAGTGACGACAATAGATACGATTTGGTGGAATGCAGTGCTGCTGGCCAGCCCACACTGGACCTCTCAGATCAGCTACGAGCAGTAGCATCGCTTCTACGAACGTCAGCCGTCTGCGCAGTGCTTATGTGTTTGTATACTATCCTCGCCGAGCATAACGGATCACTAGAAGCTGCTCATTGCTGTAGTGACGACAATAGATACGATTTGGTGGAATGCAGTGCTGCTGGCCAGCCCACACAGGACCTCTCAGATCAGCTACGAGCAGTAGCATCGCTTCTACGAACGTCAGCCGTCTGCGCAGTGCTAATGTGTTTGTATACTATCCCCGCCAAACATAATTGGCCCCTAGAAGCTGCTCATTACTAACTAGACAAAGATAGATACGATTTGGTGGAATGTAGTGCTGCTGGCCAGCCCACGCTGACCCCTCAGATCAGCTACGAGACTGTAGCATCGCTACGATGCACGCCAGCCGTCTGCGCAGTGCTAATGTGCTTATTTACTATCCCTTGCCGACCATAATGGGCCCCTAGAGATGCCATCTCGTTACAGTGATGAAGATAGATACGATTTGGTGGAATGTAGTGCTGCCGGCCAGCAAAAATTTGTTTAGATAACTTAATTGAATTTCTTCTTATGAAACATATTTTCCTCTGATTTTTTTTCCTTGAGACCAGATGATCTGCTGTTGTCAGAGAAGCTGACAGGATCAAGCCCCATATTGCTTGTCATATGTAAGTCTTTGTTTATTGCTGTTTGTTGTGAAACACTGCTATGTTGTAGTTTTAATAAAAATTGTCAATGCTTATTAAATTATGAGTCAGTTTGGTTGTAATATTGGTGTGATATGAGTAGTAAACAGCTTCGGACATGAGACTCGTCTTGCATGAGCAATATTTTTAGGTTGATAAATTGCTTGTCAAGATCAGCAAAAGCATTGTCTTGTTTCGAGTTTCCATAAGATTTTTGTCTTGTTAGAACGATTCTTGCTTCTTTCGAGCTGCAGCAGCGGCCATTGCAGCGATGCCCATCGGTGGAGAAGAACTGCTATTATTGTCGTCACAATCTTCAGCGTTCTTGTTCTTCTTCTGAGCTGCGGCAGCGGCCATAGCGGCGATGCCCATCGGTGGAGGAGCACTGCTCTTTTTGTCGTCACTTTCTTCAGCATTCTTGTTCTTTTTCTTCTGAGCTGCAGCAGCGGCCATTGCAGCGATGCCCATCGGTGGAGGAGCACTGCTATTATTGTCGTCACTTTCTTCAGCCTTCTTGTTCTTCTTCTTCTGAGCTGCAGCAGCGGCCATTGCAGCGATGCCCATCGGTGGAGAAGCATTGTCACTCTGTTCAGCCTTCTTGTTCTTCTTTTGAGCTGCAGCAGCGGCCATTGCAGCGATGCCCATCGGTGGGAGAGCACTATTATTGTCATCACTTTCTTCAGCCTTCTTGTTCTTCTTCTGAGCTGCAGCAGCGGCCATTAGCAGGCGATGCCCATCGGTGGAGGAGCACTGCTATTATTGTCGTCACTTTCTTCAGCCTTCTTGTTCTTCTTCTGAGCTGCAGGCAGCGGCCATTGCAGCGATGCCCATCGGTGGAGAAGCATTGTCACTCTGTTCAGCCTTCTTGTTCTTCTTTTGAGCTGCAGCAGCGGCCATTGCAGCGATGCCCATCGGTGGGAGAGCACTATTATTGTCATCACTTTCTTCAGCCTTCTTGTTCTTCTTCTGAGCTGCAGCAGCGGCCATTAGCAGGCGATGCCCAATCGGTGGAGGAGCACTGCTATTATTGTACGTCACTTTCTTCAGCCTTCTTGTTCTTCTTTTGAGCTGCAGCAGCGGCCATTGCAGCGATGCCCATCGGTGGAGAAGCATTGTCACTCTGTTCAGCCTTCTTGTTCTTCTTCTGAGCTGCAGCAGCGGCCATTGCAGCGATGCCCATCGGTGGAGAGCACTATTATTGTCATCACTTTCTTCAGCCTTCTTGTTCTTCTTTTGAGCTGCGGCAGCGGCCATAGCGGCGATGCCCATCGGCGGAGGAGCACTGCTCTTTTTGTCGTCACTTTCTTCAGCATTCTTGTTCTTCTTCTGAGCTGCAGCAGCGGCCATTGCAGCGATGCCCATCGGTGGAGGAGCACTGCTCTTTTTGTCGTCACTTTCTTCAGCATTCTTGTTCTTCTTCTGAGCTGCAGCAGCGGCCATTGCAGCGATGCCCATCGGTGGGAGAGCACTATTAATGTCATCACTTTGTTCAGCCTTCTTATTCTTCTTTTGAGCTGCAGCAGCGGCCATTGCAGCGATGCCCATCGGTGGGAGAGCACTATTAATGTCATCACTTTGTTCAGCATTCTTGTTCTTCTCTTGAGCTGCGGCAGCGGCCATTGCAGCGATGCCCATCGGTGAAGAAGAACTGCTATTATTGTCGTCACTCTGTTCAGCCTTCTTGTTCTTCTGAGCTGCGGAAGCGGCCATAGCGGCGATGCCCATCGGTGGGAGAGCACTGCTCTTTTTGTCGTCACTCTGTTCGGCCTTTTTGTTCTTCTTCTGAGCTGCAGCAGCGGCCATTGCAGCGATGCCCATCGGTGGAGGAGCACTGCTCTTTTTGTCGTCACTTTCTTCAGCCTTCTTGTTCTTCTTCTGAGCTGCAGCAGCGGCCATTGCAGCGATGCCCATCGGTGGAGAAGAACTGCTATTATTATCGTCACTTTCTTCAGCCTTCTTGTTCTTCTTCTGAGCTGCACCAGCGGCCATAGAGGCGATGCCCATCGGTGGAGTAGCATTGTCACTCTGTTCAGCCTTCTTGTTCTTCTTCTGAGCTGTAGCAGCGGCAGCGGCCATTGCAGCGATGCCCATCGGTGGAGGAGAACTGCTATTATTGTCGTCACTTTCTTCAGCCTTCTTGTTCTTCTTCTGAGCTGCAGCAGCGGCCATAGAGGCGATGCCCATCGGTGGAGAAGCACTATTGTCCACTCTGTTCAGGCCTTCTTGTTCTTCTTTGAGCTGCAGCAGCGGCCATTGCAGCGATGCCCATCGGTGGAGGAGCTCCATCGCCGCTTGAGGTATCATCATCAAAGACAGGCATTTCAATGTGTTTTAAGTGTTGTTTTTGCTCAGTCAGTTGTTCATGTTTGATGCCATTAGCAAAGGGCGACATATGCGGGGAAGCTAAAGAATCACGACGATAGGTTGTGCTAGTTTCATTTCCGGTCGTGGCAATTTTGTCTAGGGACTCGGTGTCTTTAATGTGGCGAGGGCTTGTTGCTGGAAAAAATCCTTTCTTTGTATTCCTCGAAGGACTTCGCAACTCGCTGTCGGATTTATCTGGCAACTTATTGGGATTAGTAGCTGGAAAGAATCCCAAGTTCCCGTTGCTTTTGGTGCTAGTGGAAGAAGACACTTTTCCGTTGCTTGTTTGAGTCTCCTCTATTTCTCGAGCCTCCTCATCTGGACCTGCAAACGGATCTGCAAACTGCTTTCGCTGTCCAGTCAAATCTAGTTTCCCCTTACTGTCCGACAGCAATTTTGATTTATTCTCCCTTTCCTTCTCTGCGGGAAGGCGATCAATTTTTGCAGTCTCTTTGATCTTGTTCTTTTTCTTGTTCTGGGCCTCTTCCTTCGCGCGTTTGGCAGCTTCTTTCTTTTTTTCTGCGGCGTTCAATGCTTCAATCCTCTTAACTACTACTAGCGCCGCATCGAACGCCGCCACAAACTGGTTCATTGTGCCGAAAAAGTCAGAGCTAGTCATTGTCGGACTTTCACCAAAATATTTCAATACTCCTTTGAAATTTTCTTGAACTTCATCTATTCGAGAGAATGCCTCTTGGGTTTTCTTTTCTGCGTATGCCACAAACTTTTCCATGATCGTTAGAGGAACGGGTTCAGTCTGATTATACATATTGACACCCTCAATATCTTTGATCTGAGTCCTCTGCTGACGCAGTTTATCAAGTCCTGTCATTTCAGTCGGTGATGAAGTGTTATCTCTGATTCGCTTGCCTTCTCCTGTTGCAGTAGTTTTAACTTTTTGTAGTTGGTCATTCAGATCCTTCAGCTCTGACACTAAAGTTTCAACCACGACACTTTCGGCAGGACCAATCGACGGCATCTCCTCATGAACATTTAGCAAATCCGGTTCATTACCTTTTACAAGTTTGACTAAATATTGAAGCACGCTCGTCTTTTTGTCGAACGCTTTGGCCTGCAAAGAAATGTCGATGACGATTGAGATATGATATATAGGAGGTTTGTTATATATAGTGTCATTCCAAGTAGACTTACCTCGTCGAGTTTCAGTAAAGCATCGAGTGTAAAACCATGCGCCATACTTCCACTACCCCCAGTGTTTATTTGATTGCCTAGCATCAAAATCATTGCCATCAGTTTTCGAAGCCGAACAGATTTTTGTACCTCTTCACATGCGCTGATCAAAGTGGTTACGGAATTCATGAGTTCGTTCAATTTGTTGTCGAATTGGTACTTGAAGAGCATACATTCGAACTTTTCATCGGCCATCTCTACTTTCATCATGGCATACATGTATTTTTCACAAGCGCAAAAATCGTTGATAGCAGCGTTCAGTGATTCTTCTGTTGCAGAGGCTTGCTTGATGTATTGATCGATCGCTGCTCTTTCCTCTTTCGTCGGAAGAAATTCTCTCAAAGCCTTCAATTGGGTATCGTCGAATTTTCCCGAGTCCCTGAATGACAAGACAACGAGAATGTCAGCGAATTGCTAGCTGATAAAATATTTTTCACACAATGCTAACACTTACATTTCAGCAACCATAGCAGCAACGGCAGAAAATTCCATCTTCAATCTTGCTAGAATGATACCTCCATTCATACCACGCTTCGCGTCGATTACTTGGACGCTCTTCTTTTGTTTCGCAGCTGCTGGTTTCGCGGTTTCTTTCTTCTTCTCACCAGGTTTCGAAGTGTCAGTGAATAAGCTTTCAAATTCATCTTGATCGACCTTAAGAGAATCAAAATGGTAGGACCCCTTAATCATGGACCAAAGAGAGTTATCATCAACTTTGGATTCTTCAATTGGGCTCCAATAAATTTTCTTTCTCCTAACCTTTGGCTTTTTTGGCTCCTTCGAAGATTTTTTGTTCACTTTCTTCTTCTTGCCCTTTTGCGACGCCATGGCCTTCTGATACTCCACTGACTTGTCATGATCAAGATCCATAATCGTAGGGTCCAAACCGTCACGAGTCATAGCGTTCTTAACAGCGCCCATTGGAAGTCCCTGAAGGAAAGCGTGGAAATATAATTAATGAAAGAAAGTAGAGAAGGCAATGAAAATTGTCAAAAGAGACACGCACCATTTTGAGCATCTTAAAGTACTTCTGATACTTCTCGTCTTCCTTCAGAGGAGGACCCTTGTCAACAAGTTCAACGCTCATTTGGCTTGCCACAGACTTGTCATGATCAAGGTCCATGATACCTGGATCCAAACCGTCACGAGTCATAGCGTTCTTGACAGCACCCATTGGAAGCCCCTATATCGCAAACACACGTAAATTAGAGTTCCGAATGGAACGCAAGTATACTAGATGAACAGAGTTACAAATAATGACACCTACCATTTTGAGCATCTTGAAGTACTTCTGATACTTCTCGTCTTCCTTCAGAGGAGGTCCATCATCCACATCATCGTCGTCTTTCATCTGACTAGCTACTGATTTGTTAGGATCCAGATCCATAATAGCTGGATCGAGACCATCTCGCGTCATAGCGTTCTTGACAGCACCCATTGGCAGACCCTAAAAAACAAAAAGAAACATAAACAAATGATATGAATCAAGCAGTCATCACTTTTGTAACGAAGGAGCAAGATTCTGCATAACTAACCATTTTGAGCATCTTAAAGTACTTCTGATACTTCTCGTCTTCCTTCAGAGGAGGTCCATCATCCACATCATCGTCGTCTTTCATCTGACTAGCTACTGATTTGTCATGATCAAGATCCATGATACCTGGATCCAAACCGTCACGAGTCATAGCGTTCTTAACAGCACCCATTGGAAGCCCCTATATCGCAAACACACGTAAGTTAGAGTCACGAATGGAACGCAAGTGTATTAGTAATAGATGAACAGAGTTACAAATAATCACACCTACCATTTTGAGCATCCTGAAGTACTTCTGATACTTCTCGTCTTCCTTCAGAGGAGGTCCATCATCCACATCATCGTCGTCTTTCATCTGACTAGCTACTGATTTGTTAGGATCCAGATCCATAATAGCTGGATCGAGACCATCTCGCGTCATAGCGTTCTTGACAGCACCCATTGGCAGCCCCTGCTTACAGAAGACGGGTGAAATAGTGAGAATGACGCATACCAAATGTCAACCGAGAAATCATGCATACAAACAATAAACTTACCATTTTGAGCATCCTGAAGTACTTCTGATACTTTTCGTCTTCCTTCAACGGCGGTTCGTCTTCATCCTTTGCCAATCTTTTGAGGACGCTGACTTTCTAGTGACTTGTCATGGTCAAGATCCATGATACTGGGATCCATCCCATCACGTTTCATCGCATGTTTCACAACATCCATGGGAAGACCCATCTTTAACATCTTAAAGAATTTTTCATACGTGGGATCGTTCTTGATACTCAACTCCGTATCGCTTGCTTTCGTTGAACCATCATTATGAGCTATGGACTGGGCTTGAAATTCCGAAGCAGAAGCAGAACTAGCAACATAATTGTTAGAATCACGTTCAGAAACGGGGGAATCACCATCCATTGTCTCTGGTACCATCTTCTGTGCAGCCGCCGCGGCAATAGCGGCTATACTCATTGGGCCTCCAGCCGCAGCCGTATTCTCCTCTATTTGTGAATTCTTCTGCGCAGCTGCCGCAGACATCGCTGCAACACCAGGCGGTCTCTCCGGTACGGAATTAGGTGGCAGCCTCATCTTTCTGTGCCTTCGTCTGCGCAGCCGCTGCAGCCATCGCTGCTATGCTCATTGGTACACCAGATTCAGTCTCGTTCTCAACTTTCTGAGCCTTCTTCTGAGCAGCTGCCGCAGCCATCGCTGCAACACTCATTGGTCCAACAGGTTGAGAATCAAAAGAAGTCTCGTTGTCAGCTTTCTGTGCCTTCTTCTGAGCAGCTGCCGCAGCCATCGCTGCTACACTCATTGGTCCACCAGATTCCTTCTCGTTCTCTGTTTCTTGTGCCTTCTTCTGAGCAGCTGCTGCAGCCATCGCTGCTATGCTCATCGGTCCAGTAGATTCAGAAGTTGTTGAAGTCTCTCCTATTTGTGCCTTCTTCTGAGCAGCTGCCGCAGCCATCGCTGCAACACTCATTGGCTCACTAGTAGCAGGCTCACTTTCCATTTTCTGTGCCTTCTTCTGAGCAGCTGCCGCAGCCATCGCTGCTATGCTCATTGGTCCACAACATTCCTTCTCATTCTCCGCATTCTGAGCCTTCATCTGAGCAGCTGCCGCAGCCATAGCTGCAACACTCATTGGCTCACTAGTAGCAGGCTCACTTTCCATTTTCTGTGCCTTCTTCTGAGCAGCTGCCGCAGCAATCGATGCTATACTCATTGGTCCACCAGATTCAGTCTTGTTCTCCGCATTCTGTGCCTTCTTCTGAGCAGCTGCCGCAGCCATCGCTGCTATGCTCATTGGTCCAACAGATTCAGTCTCGTTCTCCGCTTTCTGAGCCTTCTTCTGAGCAGCTGCCGCAGCCATTGCAGCAATGCTCATCGGTACACCAGATTCAGTCTCGGTCTCCGCTTTCTGCACCTTCTTCTGAGCAGCTGCCGCAGCCATCGCTGCTAATGCTTATTGGTGCACCAGACTCCTTCTCGTTCTCTGCTTCTTGTGCCTTCTTCTGAGCAGCTGCCGCAGCCATCGCTGCAACACTCAATGGCCCACCAGATTCAGTCTCGTTGTCAGCACTTCTGCGCCTTCTTCATGAGCAGCTGCCGCAGGCCATCGCTGCTATACTCATTGGTCCAACAGATTCAGTCTCGTTCTCCGCTTTCTGTAGCCTTCTTCTGAGCAGCATGCCGCAGGCCATTAGCTGCTATACTCATCGGTACACCAGATTCAGTATCGGTCTCCGCTTTCTGCGCCTTCTTCTGAGCAGCCTGCCGCAGCCATCGCTGCTAATGCTCATTGGTGCACCAGATTCCTTCTCATTCTCTGCTTTCTGTGCCTTCTTCTGAGCAGCTGCCGCAGCCATCGCTGCAACACTCATTGGCCCACCAGCATTCAGTCTCGTTCTAGTGCTTTCTGCGCCTTCTTCTGAGCAGCTACCGCAGCCATCGCTGCTAATGCTCATTGGTCCACCAGATTCAGTCTCGTTCTCCGCACTTCTGAGCCTTCTTCTGAGCAGCTGCCGCGGCCATTGCTGCTATGCTCATTGGTCCACCAGATTCAGTCTCGTTCTCCGCATTCTGTGCCTTCTTCTGAGCAGCTGCCGCAGCCATTGCTGCAACACTCATTGGTCCAAAAGGTTGAGAATTAGAAGAAGCCTCGTTACCAGCAATCTGTGCCTTCTTCTGAGCAGCTGCAGCAGCCATCGCTGCTATGCTCATTGGGGCACCAGATTCCTTCTCGTTCTCTGCTTTCTGTGCCTTCTTCTGAGCAGCTGCCGCAGCCATCGCTGCAACACTCATTGATCCACCAGATTCAGTCTCGTTGTCAGCTTTCTGCGCCTTCTTCTGAGCAGCTGCCGCAGCCATCGCTGCAACACTCATTGGTCCAACAGGTTGAGAATTAGAAGAAGTCTCGTTGTCAGCTTTCTGTGCCTTCTTCTGAGCAGCTGCCGCAGCCATTGCTGCTATGCTCATTGGTCCACCAGATTCAGTCTCGTTCTCTGCTTCTTGTGCCTTCTTCTGAGCAGCTGCCGCAGCCATCGCTGCGATGCTCATCTGTCCAGTAGATTCAGAAGTAGTTGAAGTCTCTCCTTGTTGTGCCTTCTTCTGAGCAGCTGCAGCAGCCATCGCTGCAACACTCATTGGTTCACTAGTATCAGGCATACTTTCCATTTTCTGTGCCTTCTTCTGAGCAGCTGCCGCAGCCATTGCTGCAACACTCATTGGTCCACCAGATTTAGTCTCGTTCTCCGCTTTCTGAGCCTTCTTCTGAGCAGCTGCCGCAGCCATCGCTGCAACACTCATTGGCTCACTAGTAGCAGGCTCACTTTCCATTTTCTGTGCCTTCTTCTGAGCAGCTGCCGCAGCCATCGCTGCTATGCTCATTGGTCCACCAGATTCCTTCTCATTCTCCACATTCTGTGCCTTCTTCTGAGCAGCTGCAGCAGCCATCGCTGCTATACTCATTGGCTCACTAGTAGCAGGCTCACTTTCCATTTTCTGTGCCTTCTTCTGAGCAGCTGCCGCAGCCATCGCTGCTATACTCATTGGTCCACCAGATTCAGTCTTGTTCTCCGCTTTCTGAGCCTTCTTCTGAGCAGCTGCCGCAGCCATTGCTTCTATGCTCATCGGTCCAGTAGATTCAGAAGTATATGAAGTCTGTTCTTTCTTTTGTGCCTTCTTCTGAGCAGCTGCTGCGGCCATCGCTGCAACACTCATTGGCTCACTAATAGCAGACTCATTCTCTGCATTCTGTGCCTTCTTCTGAGCAGCTGCTGCAGCCATTGCTGCTATGCTCATCGGTCCAGTAGATTCAGAAGTATATGAAGTCTGTTCTTTCTTTTGTGCCTTCTTCTGAGCAGCTGCTGCGGCCATCGCTGCTATACTCATTGGCTCACTAATAGCAGACTCATTCTCTGCATTCTGTGCCTTCTTCTGAGCAGCTGCCGCAGCCATCTCTGCTATGCTCATCGGTCCAGTAGATTCAGAAGTAGATGAAGTTTCTGCTTTTTGTGCCTTCTTCTGAGCAGCTGCTGCGGCCATCGCTGCAACACTCATTGGCTCACTAGCAGCAGGCTCGATTTCAGTTATCTGTGCCTTCTTCTGAGCAGCCGCTGCAGCCATCTCTGCTATGCTCATCGGTCCAGTAGATTCAGAAGTAGATGAAGTTTCTGCTTTTTGTGCCTTCTTCTGAGCAGCTGCTGCGGCCATCGCTGCAACACTCATTGGCTCACTAGCAGCAGGCTCGATTTCAGTTTTCTGTGCCTTCTTCTGAGCAGCCGCCGCAGCCATCGCTGCTATGCTCATTGGCTCACTTTCCGTAGGCTCAGGTGTGTCTTTTTGTGATTTCTTTTCAACTGTGGGAGGTGTTATTGCTACTCTTTCTTGTTCCTCAGTTGCTTCATCATCGGATTCATTCTCATCATTAACCTCATCTTGCTGGGATTTCTGTTTAGCTGACGAAGCATTGTGATCATTCATCTCAGATCGAGGCTTCGCATCTTCAGCGCTGTTATCCGTCACTGCTTCGCATTCATTACCTGTTAGTAACATTTTTGTTCGCTGATAATGATGTGTCTCGAAATTGTTCTTCATTATCATTATCATCATCATTCTCATTTGATTGTTTCACGAGAGTTTCATCAGTTGGCCTTATTCAATGTTAGAACCATCCCTCCCTCATGATTCATCAAAATCAGACATTACAAATTTGAGAATATCCATAAAGGATGGATCTAATCCGTCTCGTACCATAGCATTCCTCACAGCACCATCTGGCAATCCAACCTTTGACATCGAGAGATATTTTCGTGGGTCCAGTCCATCACGTTGCATTGCATTCCTGACTGCGCCAGTTGGTAACCCCTGAAAGAGAAAATATTGACCACAAAAATCTTAGTTGCTGTTGATTGTACTCATCACGGAGGATACGGGGTCAATCACTTACCATTTTCATCATTTTGCAGTACTTAAGGTAATCTTCTGAAATCGTTGCTGCGTCGGGGGTCGCCTCAGTTAGTTCATTATCATGCACCGAATCAGCCGATTTGATTTGGTCAATGGTATCATTTGAATCTGCGACTTCTCGCTCAATGTTATCATCTACATTCTCCACCACGGCACTGCCAATATTCAAATCATTTTCATCAGTATCAGCACAATCCAATAACTCATTCTTCGAGCCAGTCTTCTCTACTTCACTTGTTGTCAAGTTATCGGATTCGATGGCATGTAATTCACTATCATTTTGATACGATGTGCTTTGATCGGTTTGTGATGTGGCTGCATTGCTAGCTGCGCTCATCTCAGAACTTAAATACGACTTTTGATCGGAGCGACTGTGTTCGGTTTCGTCCAGATTCGCCTGTTGCAACTCACGGTTGAATAAGAACCCAAACAGACCTTCCGACAACTCCGCTCTCGCCAAACCTACATCTCCATTTGTGAGCTTTAGCGCTATGGGACGGAAATCTATCTCAGTCCCCAAGACATTCAGGACAAACGATGAGTCCATCATCAACTCATTTTCTATGCCCGAAGATAATCGTGACAAATGCGCATTTGATAATACTCGCCATCCCTCAAGAATAAGATCTATCCCCTCAAGAACATGGCCATTGAACTTAGACGCGCCTAACATCATTTTCTTTTTGCGGCTGTTCGAATTTGCGCCCTTGTCTTCCTCATCGACAGACTCAAATACCAATGTCAAGAGAAAGTCTTCCTCATCAAATGAGTCCGCATACCGCCTCATCATATCAACATTGACCATACCAAGCTCAAAATTTCCCTCATTCAGAAAGTTCGGCGAGTTTACATACCGAAACAGTACCTTGCTAGGATCTTGATCATCCCCAGCAAATTCACCTCCAAATCGACATACCAACGTGAAATCCTGTCTGAGCAATTGTCCGATTTTGTATATGCCCTCTTCATCATCCCACTCATTCAAGGAAGTATCATCATGAGACGAATAAATTTGTTGTTTCATAACATCTCCATACTCGAAAATATCCACACACGGCATATCATCCACTGGCACACCCTGCAAATGTATCGAGTGCAGCATCAATGGCTTTGAATATGGGTATTGTTTCTTCGTCACCAATTCATCAAAGTTGCTAAAGAATTGCCGTAAGCTTGGCGGTATATGACTCGATATATCATCTACTGAGTTGGACGATGATGACTTTATGCCTCGTCGATGACAAAATAGATCGAATCCAGTTAATGCATTCTTGTACCTCGTTGCAAAATCGGAGATAACATGCTACGATTACTCCGGTCCGAGTCTTACCATTACCGCAATATATACATGCAACTGTGGAAGACTTTTGTGAATGATGATTGTGTTTCCCCTTTTTCTTTTTCTGCTGACTCTTTACCTTGTAAACTAGATTGTTCCTCATGCTGCTCTGGTTGTTGTGATTCCAGTGGCAAATCTTGCGGAGGTATTGACAAATAGGCATGTAACGCATAACAAATATCCATCACTCGTGAAATAGCTGGAGTACCTGACGATGGCGACTTTCCACCCCCACCAGTAGCAGTTGACTCTGCAAATGAATAGGGACTATCTCCTGCCATTGGTATAGTGCCATCGTTAATCTCATCATTTGGATGCGGTATCTTTGGAGATCCCCATGGTAAATGTACCACCTGTTTCCCTAACAATAACAACGATCTATCATCTGCATCCTCATCTGCCACATTGAACAGTAAATGTCTCCGTGCATGACGCTTTTCTAGAAATGTCGAAAGTTCTCCAGGATCATTTCCCTTTTGCCGCTTTTGTTGTCGATTATTATTATTATTATTCGAAGAAGGAGTATTACTCAATTTGGCACGGGGAGGAGCCATACCGATAATTCGAGGAGTGATATAATCTAGATCTAAACAACCAGGTACCCGGCGTTGCAGTTTGTCACGTTGCTTTTGCTTCTTTGCGCTCTTCGGCGAGGCTAACATTATGGAAGATGTAATATTGTTTGGATTATCGTCTTCCTCATGATTGTCATCGCTGCGAGAGTAAGGACTGCCATCATCGCCAGTTGGCAGGGGAGAAGATGGGGGAAGGGGCGGGGTGTCAGTCTCGTCAATATCCGCGGTCTCGACGTCCTCTTGCCGCGTAGGCATTGCAGATGACTGTCCTGTGCCTTCATCCTGTACTTCATTTTGACCTATATCATCATCTACAGAAGAGTCCGCCATATTGGAAACGTTGTCGGTATTGTCTGTTCTATATTAACACAGAAGAACTTCCCCAAGCAGAAAGAAAATGTAAAATGCCCTCAAATTAACGCTCTACGTAATTTACTGCGCGTCTCTGTAGCTCATATCACGGCACCGATTGAGTCCTGTTGCTTTGAAGTAATCAGAGGCGTGTTCTCGTAGTTCCTCTTTCAGGGCTATTGTACTGTCTGACTTGGCGGTGCCATTATTTGCATGCCGGCCATTGGATTGATCTTTGCGCTTTCCTCTTACCTCAAGTTTTTGAGTTCGGTGTGTTTGGAGAAGGACATAGGACGAGGAGTCCATAAGTAGAAGGGACTTGAGACGGAGTTCTTCAAAATCCCTTCTATGTTCGCTAACTGTATGTGGGAACTCGTCAATCATCGCCGTCACTACATCTATCCAAAGAGAGGTCCCAGCCAGCCAGCCACACGTCACCTCACACAATGACCCAACCCCAACCCGCCCCAACGCTCAAGCTATAACCGTATCCTCTCACATCGTTGTCTACGAATGACCCTGTAGCGCAATCGCCCCCAACGCAATACAGTCTTTTCGCTTTCGACGTGTTTGTCTTTGTGACCCTACCACAAGAGCAAGAACAGAATCAAATTATATTAAGAATCTACTGAGCACACAACAAAAAATACGTTCTCTCTCTCCTACAACAACACTCCTATTACACAGAGAGATGGTCTTCGTATACACTGGGAAAGGCAGAAGACAAGCCCAAAAAGACGATTCACCACCAGAACAAAGAAAATGTGCCAAGCAAGCATGTGCAATTCAATGGTGTTTAGCCAAACGCGATCATAAGGAGCATTTGTGTCAGAATTTTATTGACGATTGGCAGGATTGTTGTGAGAAGGCTAGGGCTGCTGCGGCGTTGGAAGCATCAGCATCGTCACCGGTAGCGGCAGCTGATGGTAAAATGACGGGCGGAAAAGATGCAAAGTGACTCACTTTAGGAAAACTGCTGTGAAAGAAATGCTATCTGACTCAATTTTTTGGCACATTGCACGCGACGAGATGAAGCACAATATAAACAAAGCATCCGCCCGATTTTTGCTGTCCAACTGAAATTTCACCTGGTGCACAGATGTATCAACAGTTGAGCGTGACACTCTCCTGTCTAACAGAAAACAAGCATATTAGTTGTCAAAGTGTGAGGTGACTCTAGAGGCAGTGAAGAGAGAGATTAGCAGTCGTTACGATGTAATTCGTATCTTTGGATGCTCCAATGAGCATGTGGCATAGATTTTACAATTGGAAAGGCGTGGTGTTAGTGGAAGTGTTCCAAATGAAGAGGTGTCAGAGGCTGCAACTACAGATTAGCATTCGTGGTTTTGAGTAGAAAGTGTGGTCATTTACGACCAAAGAGCATGCGTTTCCCGAAGAAGTAACAAGCTAATGTTTTGAGATTTGAGAAGCTAACTGCGAAGAACAAAAATCTAAGAGCAACAACTTTATGATGCTTTTATTGTACCTCCCACACACTGTTGGAAAGGCAATAATGAAACTAAATCACCAGTGCCCAGGTAACATCGATTTGCATTTCTTCAAATCCAATGCATTTGCAGAAAGCTTTGATTCCTCCAAAGTAGGTTCTTTCGCCGGCTTGTCGTTCCGTTCTATCACACAAATATGCATTTCACAATGAATTGATTGAATCATACCAACCAATGTTGGAAAGCAGGCTTCGTCTTCCTCAAGCTTCTCCTTATCGCCGCAGTAGTGCAAGTCCTTCATAAGCTGAGGCAAGAATTGTGTTGCAAATGCGTTAGCTTGCTCGGATGGTTGAATATCCTCCACAAATAGAAGGCCCCCCGGTTCAATGCGAGGGAGCCAAAATAACACAGTTTGGGCCATGTGGGCAGCCTCATGTGAGCCGTCGTCAACAACAACTTTCAGAGGAGGTGCACCGGGACGTTTCATTTTCTTTGTCCATACATCCATCAGATAGTTGACATCGTTTCCATCTCCACAGTGCAAGAGATTCTCATCCAGGTATTGCTGGTACCTTGGATTTTCTTCTGCAAAATTTCCCCAAGGCTGTTTTAGAGGAGGAGTGTGGGTTTAGATGATCAGTTCCAGTTCGATGCTCAAACAATAGAGAAGAAAGACAAGGATAGAAAATAATGTTTGCAAAAGAGAACTAGCACTCACCCACTTTCCTTCATTTCTACCACCAGGCGGAAGGCATGAAATTTCAATAGAATGACACTCTCCGCGTGGGAGAAACTCTCTGTATGTATCATACCCACGACCATGGAAAAAACCAACCTCAAGAAACTGAAATGGATCTGCATCTTTGCGTGAGTAGTGACTTCCTAGTTTTTGTTGGTACAAGGTGTGATAGAAGTGGCCATATGGCTGACACTCCTCTCTCACATGCTTCACTTCATCGCGCGCACATTTTACCTTCTTTCATGCACAAAGGAAAATTCTGCTGCCCCGCCACCTTGTCGGTTTCTGTTTTTAGCCCAAGATCTAAGAAACTAAATTCTTTCTCTGCAGTCTCATCCCCAGCCCCAGACACAAGTTCAACGACGGACGCATCTGGCAATGACTTTTGTATTTGTGGCAGTTGGGGACGAAGTGCAGTCGTAGCGGGCGCATTGTTGCTTCCATTTTTGGATTTTGAAATCTCCTTCAAAATAACATCTCCACAGTCTTCTCTATTGACGAGACTATGAATTATCAAACCAGCAGCGAAGGCAAGTGCGTGGGAAAGAAGGAGGATTTTACTTCCATTAGGTTTGGATTCTCTTTTTTGAGGTACCACCATCTTTCAAGTACTTATATGAATAGAAATAATATAGTGTAATAAGAAGTGTAGGTCAGCTGAATTGCGTCTTATGTATCTGACGATGAAGAGCCACCTCAATAAGTCTTGGAGAGGTAGTGCACCAGCAAAGCTGCAACACAGTAGTATTATGTACCTTCATTATCGGCATCATGGAAGATCATGAACCAATTATGCTATGGCCATGGAGGCGGGGCGCGCGCGGCGGGCGGAGGCGAGATCTTGCATTTTGCACTTAGCTATGTACCAGTTTCCTACGTAGGAATCGTCCGTGTTTGATTTTCCCCTCTTTTGGTCCCATGGGACAGGATCTCTTTCCTTTCCTCCCACTTCTTTTTTTGTCTGGTATCTCTCTCACCCAACAACAAAGCCAAGAATGAATGACACCAACCCCCATGCTGGACGCGGAGGCGGTGGACGCCGCCACCGAAGACGAGGAGGAAGAAAGGGAAGAGGTGGGCGAGGTGAACGAGGAGGACGCGGCGGCGGCCAAGAAGGTCGGCGTGGCAACAAGTCCACTTTCTCCAAAAAAGAGGAAGGAGCTGACACTGCGGTATTGATGAAGCAAGCCGACGTTGTTGTTGTGGAGAAAGTTCACAATGAGAATAAGTCCCCGCAGGACCCCAATCCGCCCACCCCGAATGAATCATTTGCTAAAAATGTAGATGAGTTGAAGAAAGTTCTCGGCGTCGGGGTTGATAATGCAACGTTGACCAGCTCCAACTCCAACTCGGGCGATACCAAAAATGCTGCCGGCGCACAGGGTGCACCCCCCTGCGGGACTGTAGCTGATAACGTCCAAAGTGAAAAAGAGAAGATGCAGCAAAAGCTCAAAGAGGTAAGATCATAATCATATGGGGTCGTGTCTATTGAATGCTGTACTTCCCACTCTTCTTTACGGACTTCTTGAAATGTCTATCACACGATATTCTTACAATTATCTCACAACACCTGGCAACATCCCATTGCCTTACTTATTATTCATTATTGCACTCATCACAACACATACTATCATATAGGCACGTGAACAGGCAGCAGCAGCAAAAGAAAAGAAGAAGTCCAAAAAGTCCAAGAAGCACGAGAAGTGGTTGAAAGAGCAGCAGCAACAACAGGAGTATCGTGCCAAGTCATGGACAGATAAGGTGAAGAAAGAAGAGGAAAAATGCCATCTAATCTCTGATTTGATTGGGACCGAGTTCCAGCGTGTCAACGAGGGGGTGGAAATGAATGAGGAGATTCAAAAAGTCATTGTTGACAAGAGTAAGGAGGCACATGATGCCATGTATGGTTCGGACGTTAGGTGTCGCGTGACAGTTGTTGGATTGGATAGGAAAGATCTCAATGGACGCAAGGGGAGCATCCGTCACTGGGACGAGGATAAGGGAAAGTTTTGTGTAGGTTTGGATACAAAGAAATCACGTGATTGTGATGTTCACTTTATCAAGCCAGAGTATCTTGATGCGCTGCCTTCTGCACAGTCGTCGGCCAATAAGAAGGATGGTAAGCTTGCGGCATTTTTTACTGTCTCCATTACGGGTTTGACGACACCGACGCAAGGTGACAATGGCATTGGATGTCAATTTAACCTTGAAAAAAGTGACGTGAGCAAGCTAGAGTCTGCCCACTCTAGAAGCAATGGATTGCAAGAGTTCCGAGATGGAAGAGATGCACGCGCCCATGCATTCGCTCAACGCCTCATGAAGGAACAGGAAGAGCAGCGCAAAGAGGAGGAACGGCTAGAAAAAGAGGAGGAAGAAGATAGGAAGAGGCGTGCCGAGCTTAGAGCTAAGAAGCGAGCAGAGAAGGAGCGCAAGAAGGAAGAGCAGCGTCAAAAGAGGGAGGAGGCGTTCAAGTTGAAGCAGATGCAAGCACAGTTGGAATTAGAGAGAAAACAGGCTGAGGAGATGATTGAGTTGACATCTATGCTTCGTAAGATTTCTTTGATCAAACAACTCGGAAAGATGTATCATTTGTATTTCCATGAGTGGTTTGAGGAGGGCGGAAGGGTGGAAGATTTTGATGACTTCAAGGAAGATTTCAAAGAAGTCATGGCAAAACTTATCCCCGACGGTTTCGAACTAGGAGAGCAAGAACGAGATGAAATTTTTGAGGAGATCTTTGAGGCTACTGATGAGGAGTTCAAGGAGATGCTTATCAAAGACAGGTTGGAAGATGATATGAAGCATGCTGCGATTCTTGGAGTATCTCATGATGTTGACAAGCGTACGCTTCAGAAGACTTACCGCACTTTGGCCCGCCAGTACCACCCTGACAAGTGGAGCATTGATAGTGCTCATGGAATGAGCAAGGAAGAGGCCGAGGAGCATTTCAAGACTATCCGCAACTCCTACGATCATCTCATGGGTAAATTTGATGAATAAATGCAACATATGGCATATGGAATGCTAACAAACTTTGTGTTGACATATTCATGTAACACTATATAAAGTAACATATAAGATTCAATTAGAAGTAATTTTCACATATGTAGGCAGAAATCTGGCAGCTGTCAAATATCAAGCCCAGGACGCAGTCTCTCTCATGGCAATCTCTGGATCAATCTCTTCTAGAGGAATACCCGAAAGTAGAGTATTCCTGAGGCTATGCTCTGGAGAGGACTCAACAACTTGTAGTGATTTGAGTGTACTGCTTCCATCAATTCTTTCCATTTTTGCTATAACTTCAAATCCAGTGCTACATTCTTCTGCTTCCAGTGGGTCTTCTCTGCACTTGAATGCATTCTTCACAGTATTGTCTGCGTTGATCAGTGTGTCTTCCGCTTGTGCTCCAGCCAGTGCAGCATTGCGAAACCAGCTTGGTATATCTTCTTCATTCACTCCTAGCCGCAAGCATGCATCATGCGCAAAGGTGCAACAATTCTTTCTGAGTAGGTCATAATCCACTCCCAGGTAGTCACTTGTCATTTCGTGAACAACAGTGTGTCCGTCAGCAAACGTTTGAATTTCACGATAGGTGTACGCATTTTGCGATGACTCAGATTCAACATGTTTCTCGTCATCACTCAATTCAGTCAACTTGACTAACGCCTTCGACATTCTTTGACTCAATGGGCTCAAATTTGTAGCTTTGGGAATCCGAATCCATGTCCTCTTTGTTGTGTGTAATTTCCCCAAATCAATTGTATCTCTGTAGTCATAACCTGGTGACTCTTTTGGAATGCAAGTGAAAATCCCTGACATACCTTGAATGTTATTTCCACCATAGGCGTACTCAACTCCATTCACCTCAACCCCAACGTGATAGGCTCCGGTACCAAGATAATTGCATCCATCATTTACAGCCTTGAAGCAGCGACCAATGGGGAAATTGCAATTCAAGTAAGGCATCTCGACCATACAATCTTTAGTTAGCAGATCATACACGTGTATTTTCACTTCATTAGTTTGAAGCACTGGGGGGAACTCCTCTCCTGTCATAGGGTCGACAACATCACCTTTGATTGTCGCACTTGTTTTCCGCCGATGTCGTCCAGGGCGAGACTGACGCGCTAACCGTATTAAAAGTGCATCATCGTAGACAATCCCGTCCGCTTGTAATATACCAATGCGTCGGCGCGGCGAGGAGTAAGTATTAGGTCCGAAATCCGAAAGGCATTTACGATAAGAAGAAGTTCGCATGGTTCTGGTGGGAGGAGAATAAGTTGTGGCTACTGCACCCTCTTCATCCTCTAGTCCAAATGAAACATCATCCGGATATCTTTCGGGTGACGATGGGCCACTTTTGTAATTGCACAAAATGTCGGAGTTACTTGACTTCACAATCGTCGTGCGCAATTTGTTGCCACTCTGCTGATGTCTTGGTGACGAATTCTTAGCTCGTCTTTCTTGCTTTCGCTTCCCCCATCGCTTCTTCAGCCTTGCATTTAATTCGCCATCATCTTCTAGTACTTTCTCCTTCATGTAAGTTGCTACATTTGGTCTCTCCACTGCTGCTGCTGCTGGGTTGTTTGCTGCATTTGGTCTCTCCACTGCTGCTACATTGTTTTGCACTTCAATGTTTTGTTTCACATCAGAAGATGATGATGGGCCTGTGATGGTTGTAATGTTGTCTTCCGTCTCTACAACTGTTGACGATTCTACCCTGGACGGTGGAGGTCTGAGTGGAGAATCAGTCTCATTGAGCTCTTCTTGCAATGCTCTGTCCCTAGCAGTGGCCATCGGAACTGAGACACCACGATGGTCAGTTTTATATACGACCTTCACGGTGCTGTAGTCAAACTCGACACTGAACTGTGGATCGACTTGAATTTCATTGCAGGTATTTGGTACTGAAGGAAGATCGAGTTCATTTCCCAATGATGCTCCACCATCAAAATTGTTTTCATCAAAAGAAGGAGAAGACCTGGCTGCGTAGCCAATCAGTGGTGCAGTAGAGGAGTTGCATTTACCACCGCCAACATCGCTTGTGATCGTGCTACCTGTTTCTTCGTCTCTAGAGCTGCTAGTGTTTTCTGTTTTCAAATGCGACAGATCATCGCTTGATCGCGATGTTGATACCGTGTCACCGCAGCGATCATCCGTGTTTAATGTTTTGCAGTTGTTATCATCATCAGCTGCACCATTATCATCAGCTGTACCATCATCATCTTCATCTTCTATTGTACCTAAGTTTGCTCCATCATTGCTGCTCTCGATAACGGACTCTGATTCGCTCAATGGCGCAACTTGAACTTCTTCCTGATCAGCAATTGTAGCATTGACACGTTGATGGCTCAATTCGTCCATGTTTTGATCGGTGCCTGCTTCACACATCGTCGAAAGAAAAATTACAGCAGCACGCCACCTATCTTATGCCAATGTTGATCCAGTTATGGCCACTTCTACTGTGTATCATGCGGGTTTTGGTTATTGGTTTACTGAGAACGATAGATGCGAACTGATGAATTCTAATCAAATATTGAAAGAGTGTCGACCAACAGCGACAGTGCCATGATTATTATTCAATGATATACCGAATTTGTGGCCGCTTTCCTCGGTGGGAGGGTTTGGTGGCCACTCTCCTCGGCGGGGAGGACGGTTTTTGACGCATTTATCGGCATTTTCTCAGTATCTTTCTGGTACTCCATCTTGATCGGTCCCGGGTCGGGTCCCACTGACTTCACACAAAAACTCATCCCAAACGCACATTGCCGTCCAACGTCAACGTCCAACGCCACTGCAACTGCCAACAAGAAAAACAGCAACAGCAACAGCAAAGCTAGAGCAACACAACCATGTCACCAAGCAAACGGCAGGCCAGCAACGGTAAAGATCTCGAGGAGCAACAATAACCACCATGGTACGTACATTCAATCTATTAACTAACCTCGCGCTGCACATCGTATGACATGATCAATGATTCAAAAACAGGGTCCACAATTAAAAAAAGCCCACCAACATTACAATCCATATCTACACCAAGACTTCGGATACGGATACCACCCTCGCGTGTTCAACTTGGCATTGGAAATTGGTCCTTGGATGTCTCTTCCATGTTGGCGTTGATCGGTAGTAACCCTAACTTGGCATTTTAATTTGCAAGTCTATTCCTCCTATAGCGAGTCCATCATATCATTATGATGTGGTGTTGATTTGTTGGGAGTTGATGATTTGTGCTCTCCGGTGAAATTCGTTTTTTGCCGATGACTATACTTTGTTTCATGTACTATTTCGTGCATGAGACAGAGTTTAGTAATATTTTCTTTGGTGGCGAGTCGTTGGTGTAGGCCCGAAATTCATTTTTTGGGTGTGATTTGGCAGTCACATTGAGCAATGCACATGTTCCATCTCTTTGTTGTGCCATAGAATTTCATGATGGGAAAATTTGGTGGGCATTCAATAACCAATGTTTTATGAAGTGATCGACCCCAACTGCATTTTGCGACGTGAGGCAGTCACTTGAGAGCTACGTTGCTCGCCTTTGTTGGTTGAATGCTCATCATTGTGGTGAAGAGATGGATTTGTGTGTGTTGTGTGATTGACAAATGTTGGATTTCTGAGATCACTCTGTCGCACTGTCGGCTGAAGAATTTGACGAAAATTACAATGCTACTTTCTAACTACTCGCTTTTCATTGTTTGAATGACCCAGCTGACTCCAACGATTAATGGAATTGGCAACGTTAGATGAACTATGAGTCAGAGCATTAGCATTGGTGGATCAAAGGGTGACATTGACGAAATTGTAACGGATCCAATCTTTATTACACTCTACAACTTTTTTAGATGGCGTATGATACCAAATTGCACTGGGAGATATACTTGCAAAGATCATAAAAAGGTCAGCCACCTTCCGCCTGTTGAACTTTTACGCAACGCTGGTATTGATTCACTGCTATTGAGACAATACTTTGTACTGATCGAAAACGAACGGAAAGATCCAATCTATGTTATTCCATTTGCAAATGATGATTCAACTGGACTGATTACGTATTTGAAAATGATTGAGGAAAATACGATAAGATACGTCCACACACTCAACTCGGAAAGTGGGTTTCGGCGTAAACTTGATGCAATCAACGTTGTGCTATCTGATGATTGCTTGGTTGACATGGCTCACAAACCATCCCTCTAAGTTGCTGTTGAGAAAGAGTCGGGGTAGGAACCAGCTTTAACAGTCACTTCCAATCGGTGATCATGTGATCCACGTTGCCAATTCTATTCTTCTCGTGAGGAGCACATCTTCTTGCCACATTAAAAGTCGCTCTACCTTTCTCTGACCCTTCTACAGGGATGTCAAAGTCCCAGAATAGATTTGGATTATGACTTTCACCACGATTTGCCAGCTCAATCAAGAAGTTTCGGTTGCTCTTGGACAATTGAAAGCAAACTAATATACTCATACCCCAATCACGTTTGGTTAACACTCCATCTATCCCGCCCATTAACTTTTCTATATCACTATCAAACCCTTCACCACACATCAATGCATCGATCAAGCCTTTGTCAACTATAACATCGTATTGTTCATTGTCAACAGTCTCTTTTAAGCGAGTTGCATCTCCCAACACAAAATCCATGTTAGGGCACAAATCAGAATACATCGATCGTATCATTTCGATACACACAGGACTATAATCTAAACACGTCACCCTTACTGGAGTATCGAATGCGTCATGCAATATCCGTGGAAGGGCCGAATTTCCTGTGCCAACCAAGAGGATTGATGGCATCTCTGGCGCAAGGGTGTTGATCTGCATGTCATAATAGTTTGATGCTGCATCAATGGCTGGAGCTATGACATCCACAATTACCGAGTGAGGTATGTGACTATGCCATTCATATTCCAGATTTTCCAGTGATTGTTCCTCAACTGATTGGTTTCCTTCTTTGTAAAACTTGTCCCATCCAATACGAGACGAGAAGTCAAACGGCTCATGATTCCAGTTGTGAGTGCTGCCCTCCTGCTCTGCTTGCAGATGATGCCGCAGTCTGCGGTTATTATTTACGACGAAAGAATCACAGGAAGTGAAGCCAAAGGCAGAGGGTATGATGATCGCTGCAAGTAATATCCTCATTTTGATGCTATGGGTTATGGGAAGTAGCAGCTGCCGTCGGTAGGCGTCCTTCCGCGTGTGCCATGGTTATGGTTAGCTGGCAGTAGCGCAGCCTGATGGCAGTGGGGATATTCGAGAATGAGGTAGGAGTCATCAATTCTACCAATTCACGAGAAAGTGGATCTTTGACAACAAACAAAAGTTCTTTTGGCTTTTGGCCCATCCAAATCCACTTTGATATGCAAAATGACCGCAGCCATAGGCACTTGATAATCGCGAGGTAGAATGCAACCCATCTAATGTGAAGTAGAAGACAGCTTTCTTCTTTAGTTCAGACCATGGTGATTGTCAATCCTACAAAGTCAAAAAAGACTTGGCGTTACAAATCATCCTTCACAGCAATAGTCGTAGTATCCACGGTCATCTTCGTTGCTTGGTTGATCGCGTTGACACTGATAGGACAGTCAATTGATAAAAACGGCAGCAAGAAAACAACACTCCGGGGCGAAATCCAATCAGTACTAATCGAACATCCCAAGAGCACCATGAATAAAATATCGGCGAAGTCCATGCTGCAATCAAAGCTTCCTTACATCATGTATGGGACCGCTTGGAAAAAAGACGCAACAGCAAGACTCGTTTCAAAGGCTGTAGAATCTGGATTCAGATTTATTGACACTGCATGCCAGCCAAAACATTACAATGAGGCAGGAGTTGGACAGGGGTGGAAAGAGGCAGCGATGAAACTAGGATTGGACAGATCCGATTTATTTCTTCAGACAAAGTTTACATCACTTGATGGGCAAGATCCGAATAATATTCCTTACGATGAGCTGGAAATGTTGGAGGAGCAGGTGAAACAGAGCCTAGCAAAAAGTCTAGAGAATCTACAGACTGAATATATTGATTCGCTGTTGATGCACTCACCCATGAGATCATATGAAGAAACTCTAAGGGTATGGCGTGTATTTGAAAGCTTTGTGAAGGAAGGCAAAGTCCGTCAGCTAGGACTATCAAATTGCTATGACAAAAGAACTTTCCTCCGTCTATACGAAGATTCTATTATCAAACCGAAAGTATTGCAAAATAGGTTTTACAGTCGAAGCGGTTTTGATACTGAACTGCGTAGCCTTTGCGATGAATATGGAATAACGTATCAATCATTTTGGACGCTGAGTGCGAACAGAGAAGCAATAAATAGTCACAAGTGGAAGGCAATAGCCCAAAGCAAACATCTTACTGCTCAGACTCTAATGTATGCTTACATGATGAGTTTAGGACACACGCCATTGTCAGGAACGACAGATGCTACTCATATGGAAGAAGATGTGGATATCATGACGAGGTTGCAAAGTGGCGAAGAAGTCTTAAGCAAAGATGACATTGAGACATTGAGTTCATTGCTTGGGGTGCAAGACGAATAAATACGAATTGTTCTCTTCAGTATAGTTTTATATCTGAAATGAATATCCTAATCACAACTCTCCGCCCCTTAGTTGCACCAAACGTTCTTGTTTGTTACTTTGTTACAGCCTCCAAACGCTCAGATAGCTTCTTCATTTCGGCGGTGATACGTTTAATTCCCTCCATCTTCGCTGCCGACATATCCCTTTCATACAAGGAAGGAATAGGCGTCAAATTGCTCAACGTATCGTCTTCAATATTGATGGCGGCAGGGATTCCGTTGCCTTCCTTCGGCTGCTCCTTCTTCTCTTTCAACCGAGCCGCAAATTCACGTGCCCGAGCGAGAGCCCGATCTTTTGCTTCATCCTTTGGCGTGCGTGTCACAAGAGTGGCACCTGCATGTGTTGGGATTCTGGCTAGCACTCGGCGAGGAGATTCATTGATGAAGCCTTCTTCACTTTCGGAGGCGGTTTTCTTTACTCTTTTAGTCGGAGTCGCACACCTCTGATCACGCCAAGCTCGTGCTCGAGCTAGCGCTTCAAGCTTTCTGTTGCTGCTGCTTGTGGTCATGGTGGGTTAGGTTTATGGCAGAGGGTATTGATGGTGCGGTTGTTGTGCTGAGAGGAGGGCGCTCCTTCGATTTCAGCTCTTTCGCCAAATTCAGTCGCACTCAATTCTCGCCAAGCGAGATTTTTCAGCTCATTATTTTCAGCTCACCAATCTTACCACAACAGAGTTCATACCGAAGCAATTGCATCGATAGGATGAAGATGAGATACTGGTGAGATTATCAATAGCCTTCACCATGCTGTTCCATTAGATGAATCCAACTCACCTCCAACTTCCTCTGCCTATCCTGTTTACGTTACATATTCAGCAACTTCACTACCTTTACCCCCATCCCAAAGGAAGCAAGTCATGGAGATCCTCACGCCGACACTGTCAAAGCTGAGATCGAACGCCGCATTCAGTCTAAAGATTGGCAGGAAAGCGCCCTAAAGAACAACATTTTTAGGGACTGCGCCGAGCCCAGTATCAGCAGTGTCGAAAAACGAAATGTGCCAGTTGTACCACCTATCCGAAAGTTCACGACGCTCAACTTGAACAAGCGTCAACGCAACAGCTGAAGAAACTTTTCGATACATCTACGATAGGAGCTCTATTATAAGCTACAGTAAAATATACCCAGGGACAGAAGCAAATATGAATCTAGCCAATTGCTCTCGTTTTGCATATCTACGATAGGTTGTCTAAAGGAATAATCTAATCCTCAACTTAGAGATTTGATACCTAACAGATCAAGAATTTGCACTTCTGTACCCTGCTGCCTCTGCACATGTAACTTTCTAAATCTTCTCACTAGTTGCAAGCAAGGAGCGTGGTAGAACTATTTCGTCCCAGCCTAGTCAAGGACAAGTCTGCTCTCAATCTGGTCCAAGATATATGAGACTCTATCTTTGGACATATGATGCTCCAGAACAAAATTATATCCTGCTTCTCCAATCTGCCTCGCCTCATCTTCATGTTCAATATAATACTCTAGCAGCGAATTGAATTCACTTTGATTCCTAGTGTCGTAGAAGACAAGATGCTTCTTGTGAACGAATGGGTGAGGCATCCACTGTGGTATTACCATCTTATCCACCATCACAAGTGCCCCCGACAGCAATGCTTCCCACAGCCTGAAATCTCCCTCCCAAGAATAGGGGTTACAAGTCACAATGATCTTTGAATCCGCCAGATGGGCTAAATAACTGCTGTCAAAGTCAGACGCTGAATATCCATTTCCTACATCCCCTACGTTCGTCTTATTCTGTAAACCATGCCGTTCAATAAATGATTTGGTCCAGTTCACAATTCGTGATCTCACCGTATTGTGATCTCCTCCGGTTCGTAACACACTTGTGATCAAGGTTCTCCGCTCTTTATGGATGTCATTATTGACCAATGCTTCAAGTCCCGAGTAGGCAAAAGGGAAAACGCCTCCTTTGACTTGATCTGACGTACAATTCCGTTGATATACTGAGTCTTGGTCCCGTGCAACAAAGCTTCTCTTGAAATAGCCAACCATATGCTTCAGACTTTTTATTTTTTGATGAATAGAACACCCATCTGATAATGAACATGAGCACGTTTGTTGAATGGCAATAAATGAAATTGAATAGCAGCTGTATCAAATTATATATTGGAGTACATACCTGCATAGTCGAGAAGTATCACGTTCGAGTAACTTTTCGGAGGAACCTCTCCCTCCGTGTTGCCTCTCACACTGACCCATGCAATAAGATCAGCATCCTCTGGAGAGTCAACCAATGTGGTTCGGGGATGGGATGAAAAGCCTTCCAAGCTGTATAATTTTTTCTCTCTGTACCCATTTGGCAACGTTGTGTCATCCCAGAGATGCACTTTCAAGACCCCCTTTTGATCTGTTCCTTCATGTATCTTTTCCTCCAGAACATGCACTTGCTCAATGATCTCTTCTCTAAATGTTGTTTGCTCATTTTTCATCGTTTCTATTTCTTTTGCTATAAATCTCAGTCGTTGATTATCTGAGACAGAGGGTGGCCCGGAATCATCCTGTGTTGTCTTCGACGTACTGATATTGTACCATTTAGACAACACGATGAAATTGAAAAATGAAGAGAAGCAGATCAAACCAAATATGCCAAGTAAGCCAACATTCATCGGGGAGATTTGTCCCACCGTTCGAGGCATGTTATTTTTCTAAACCACCTAGGCACCGGACGCCGGCTAAATTTTCTTGCAACTTGATTGCACTTTGTAATATCACGTACGTGAATCCGCACTAACTCTCCCCCAGTGGAGACTGTTGCTCTCTCAGTCAATGGTAACACTTCTGTCAGGCAAGCTCAATCAACGTCAAAGCCCAAAGCCAATGCAAACACACGCACCCGTCACCCAACACCCAACACTCCCTGCACCCTGCACCCCTTTGCCCTTATCAGCCCTTGCACTTCGCGAAATCGTGTAAGCAAGAAAACTGGACATCAACTGGACAATCACTGGACATGCGAGGAGTAGAAAATGTCCCCAAACCCCGGAACTCTTGACCCGCGCGATAGATCTTGACCTTGAACACGCGATCATTCATGAACTCGTCACTCGTCTCATTATCGGCTTGTTGCGTTGCTGAATACAATAATCAATAAAATTGCTTTCGCCGTTGCTTTTGTTCTGCAAGAACTGCATAATCAGTATACTATCCAGATGAAACTGTTTACCACAGCTGCCTTTGCGGCTGCCCTCGTGTCGGAAGTCTCCGGATTTTCTGTTCAGCAGCTGCATGCTTCCAGAGCGGCGACAAGTCAGTTGAAGATGTCGTCAGCAGAAGCATCGCGTCGTGATATTCTTTCGAATGCTGCATCGGCTGCTGCTCTTGGAATTTCAGCTCTCGTGATTGACCCTAACACTGCATCCGCTGCATCGCTTAGAACTGGATCTATCACACCCCAATCGGCTGCAAATAAGGCTGCTGAGTCATATCAAGGGGTTTACAGCGATCCGAATCATCCTGACGGGTATCGTGTTATCATGGCATCTGGCAAAGGTGCAACTATGACCTTGAGTGATGGCGGATCTGGAGACGAGACATACAAGAACATCCCTATTGGCGTCAATGGCAATGAATTGTCATTTGATTTTGGTTTCAGTAAGTGCATCAGCCTATATGTACCAGTTTGAATCTGCGCTCGAACTTATAATTTGTCTCACATTATAATATGAATATGAATCTAACCTACACCTTGTCGGAAAAATACAGAGGGAGGCCCCAAAGGCGTTATCGCTGTATTGTCTGACGACAAGCAGTCCATTACTTTTCCTGACGGCAACACTTGGACTAAGAATAAGAACAAGTATGATGGAATTTACAAAGATCCCAAGTATCCCAACGGTTACCGTGTAATCAGAAAGTACCGCGGAGATACAAAAGCAATCAATTTCATCACAGAAGTCAATGATACTGGGAACGAGAAAGATTCTGTGTTTGTCATAGGCTCGCACGCATCATTGTTTTCAATTCCAACAGCAGCCTTCACCTTTTATGACTTGCCTGGCAGTGTAAAGCCAGAAGAGTCTAAGCCCACGAATGTTGTGAGCTACGCGTTGAATCGACCAAAGGACTATTCGAATGGAATTCCTACAATTGGTCAATTTTCTTTGGAGGAGTCAAACACTGTATTCCCATACGGTACGATCACATTTCCCGACAAAACAGTTTGGACACGTATTTAAACACATTATGGAAAGAGGATGCAGATGCAGTGGTACTATCTAAATCCTGAAGTAAGACTTTGGTTGGATAATGTCGATTTATAACCGTTTCAACTTCTCACTGAACCTGGCACTGACTTGATCTTTGGGTGCCCAACAACTCGATGTTGAACGAGAGGATATTACTTGGTACAGCTTGTGTAAAATCAACTTGCCGAAATCTTCACATCACCATTGCCGTAATAACTCGTCACCTTTTTTTTGTCACAGCTTCACTTGTCTCTTTAGAGCCACACTACAACATCCTCACAATGCAACTTCTCTGACAACAATCTTTTAGCAAGCGCACCCGTTTGTTGCTGAATGGTGTCACAAAAGGCTGTTACACATGTGACAACGTGTGAGTATCTCATTTCCGCGAATAACTCGTGACTCACAAAAACATACTTAAGGTCGCGGCCCCCCTGCCCCCTGCATAATACAGATAGGAGTAATCGGTACTGTACGTTTGCTTTCAAATCCTACATAAAAAAGTTTGAAAACCACTTTTTGTAGCTTCCAGAAGGAATTTTTCGGAAATTCTTTTCGACATTACATCTGTCGGAACTAATTAGTAGAATGCACTGTCGAAGCCCAAAGTTTTCAAAGCCTATTTTACCATATTCGAGAAAGATCAGTTTATTTTGTCTGTGTGACAATAACTGGCACTCATATAATAATTCCTACGTATCTAAGGTAAAACTAAGTCTTTTGCCCTGACTCACATCCGATCATGCATCTAAACGACACAACCATGGTGAAAATTTTTTTCGCCGGGACGCGAAAGCGTCCCATTGGGACGCTCCGTCCCGGCGCCGGAGGCGGCGGGAGGCAATTCTCCCCGTTTTTTGGCCAAATTTTTGTCACCGCCGCCGTTCAGCCCGCTGAAATTGCAAAATCCACCACAAAATCCTCCATCACCATGGCACAAAAGTTCTTCCTACGCTTCCTTCCCGATCGAGATGTCAGCATCGGACAATAATTCATGCGCATGCATTGCCCATCGGTTAACTCAATATGTTATATTTTTGTCCAGCCCTGAAGTGAACGATGGGATGAGTTTGTCATGATACCAAGCAGAATAATTAAATGGATAGAAAGTTACAAAAAAACATGCCGGCCTAGCGATGCGCTGCTGTACCTTGTCCAACATAGCGACGAGGGGAATGAAGAGAGAGCATTAATTGCAATGATTTCCCACGCTGTGTGCCGTGGCGGCGAGATAGAAATGGGAGAAGACAGGAACCATCTCCTTTTGATGGGCGGAAATCAAGAACGGGCAGGTCATGCAAGGCAGACACTCTCCTATTCTTCTCCTGACTCGAAAGAAGAATGCAGCTGCTGCTGGCGGGCACTTGCATGTTGGGCAGACTAGATTGTGGAATCGCATGCTCCCACATTCGAAGCCATTACAATGACAACGCCAGGTGGCATTTGATAAATTTTGCATTTGCAGGGACTTCTTCCGGTACACATCAATCGACCAATTATTATTAGACACCAAGTTGAAGTCCTTTCGCTCACGCAGGTTGCGAGTGTGCTGATGTGCTACTGCAATGGTCTGCAGGAGCTGGGGAGAAAAAGTCTATGAAACTGACGGTGAAGGGAAACATTACATAAGATTACACACTGATAGTGGACCAGCATTTGATAAGCACCATCAGGCGTAGATGGATATGAAAAGATGAACATCGCAACATTGGGAGGAAGCTTGGCATAAGTGATAAGGTAGACTGACATTAATTGGCTTTCATTGGATCCATTCATGCATAAGTCGCAAGAAGTAATCTCTTCTTTATCATCTTCTTGCTTTGTGGGTGTGTATGTACTTCTACTATGATGATGTAACTATGTACGTGTGGTCTATTTGCTACGCACGTGGAGCAAGAGTGTCGTCCCATGGGGACTCCCATTATTAAAGTTGATCGTCCCAGCGATTTGGACCTTTGTAGAAAATTAAATGGGCTTCCTACGACTAGCCATAACTCAGTAACTCAGTAACTACTAGGATGTTGACCCTATTTCAAAGCGTCAATGTTATTTATATTGTCCGTAGAAGCTCATTGATACCTCATTTGTCCACTAACTCCTGTCATTGAAGTCAAAGGTAGGATTTGAGGGCAAACGTACAGTATCACTAATGATGTTACCCGGTTCCACAAGAGCCATAGCCATAGCCTAACCAATCATTAGATTCCGTTGCCAAGCTCCAATTTATGAACAAGTGAGAAATCGGATCCGCATAGAGTGACTCAAGCTAATGACCATAGAGATAATCCTCCTCGTGCACTAGGACAGCACAGTCGGAGGTGGGGCAAGCAACGCAAGTCAACACCCAGCCATCTGCCATCTGCCATCTGGCCTTCTTCAAGGAAGTTTTGATCCTCTTGGTTGACTGTTCCGTAGATCATTCTTCCGGCGCATGTGGAGCAGGCTCCGGCACGGCAACTGTAGGGAAGTTCGAATCCCTGATCATCGAACGCATCTGAGTTATGTTAAAAACGAATTATGCGATGTGTTGTGAGGAACATCAGTGTTCTTTGTAAGTAAAGAACAAATAGCACCATGATCCATGATCGTCTATTTGAACGTAGCCGCAGTGACAACTAATATTATATATTATCGACAGACAACATCAACTGGCGAAAACAACGACTCACCAACAATGCTTTGATATGCACTACAGCTTATGGTTTGATCAATTCCCTCTTTCCCGCTGATAACGCGGACTTCATAGTTGGCGTACAGGGAGGAGGCCCTGGAGATAACAGGGGCCGAAGGGGCGAAGGCGGAGGCAGAGGCGACAAGGATGGCGGAGATAGCAAGCTTCATCATTTTTGTAGTGGTAGTGGTGAGTTGTAGATAATCAATAAAGAGAATTGTGATAGATCGTACGGCAATACTACATACAAGTCAAAAACCATTTTGCGTCCGCCCAAAATTGTCGAATGTCAGCCACTTTGGGGCAATATTAAATATTGCCCTTCATTACCACGGCACCCACCGAAGACGCAATCCCTTAGTAAACTGTCTGAAGGGCTTAAGTTTGCCTATACAGACCATCATACCATAAAGAACCACCTCAACATCATAGATGAACTTTATGCGATTTTATGTGGTGGACGCAAAATGGTCAGTCGGAATTCCTACGTAGGTTGCAGTACAAAAGCCCCCCGTAGACAAAATGTCAGCCGAAATGTCAGCCGAACCATGAGATTTTCGGCACGTACATCTGTAACAGTCTATAACATAGTGATAACCTAAACCTGATACAGAATTTTACTCCTATTACTATGCTAAAGAACTGCGTAATTTATTTCTTTGGGAGACCACCGTTTCGTCAAGGTGGAGATCACCAAAAATGGCGAGTCAAAAATTGGACGCAAAATGGTCGAATGGACGCAAAATGGTTTTTGACTTGTACTTATCATTAGCATCTAAGTACTGTTCTCTCTCATAAACTTTTGTGAGAAAAGATTTTGTCATGACAGTTCAGAGTACCGATACATCGAGCTCTATTTTGTCCCAGTCCCAAGAGTACCGCACTCTTTTACAGAATATATTTTGAACTGGCTAAGGCCGATCCTTTGGTTGACGCAAACGCAAACGCAAATCCACTGGGAATACTTTAAATGGCAGTCCCTTTCATAATGGGAGTATTTTGTACATGGTCTTTTCTCATGAGGAATCGCTGTGACATAGGCTAGGATGTTTCATTCTCACCTCAAAATCTCGGGAGGTGGATTTCTTACTCGCAAGAAAGAGTGAATTCAAAAGGCAACGGCGGCCAACGGCCACTCCAGCAACAATACAACAAAATTCAAACAGCCTCCACCATGACAAGACATGCTAAGAAAGTATTGTAAGCGCTGCCGGCGGCCGCCTAACCACCATGCCCTCTCTCATCTGCAATGAATTTAACACCACTATCAGTGATAGCACCGTTGCTTGCGAAGGTGGAGAAAAACTGACTTGAGACGAAAGGGTTGTCCATTATTGAGAGGAAAGATGAGTCATCAGAAGTGGGTGTTAAAGTTTTGGCGTCTCAACCGATGCGTCGAATAAAACCAACTGCACGGGATTCCTCGCACCGACCTGCAATGGAAACTCTTGATGTTCTCGATGTATTTTTCTGCTGCACGCGAAGAATTTGGGGCGGAAAAGGTAAGAATTCATTATTGCAAAATTAATACACATCGAACAATCACCACACAACATACGTCAATGATTTACTCACGAATTTTCAATCGGTAAATACTTATCACGTCTACGTCATATATCACCATCATCTATTACACCATTAATACGACGTCGCAGCTGCATTTGATTGTTTATGATCCTTCGGCAAAAATTCGTTGCTCCAGTTTGAAATGAAAGGACATCAGCCTCAGCCCAGTGACGTACAGAGAGGGAAGAAGACAATCCGTTCAAAAGGGTCGGTGTTATTAAGCATCCGACAATCAGCCTCGGCAACGTGCGGAATTCGAAGCAGTATAGGTGAGCTGGTCACGTTCTTGTTGCACGTCAATAATATCGTAATGTCTCGTCTCTTCTGTATTGAACGCACATCAACTTCGGCGAGGTTAATCCTCGATGTATCGTTTGTCATCTCATTTAAATTCAAACCTCTCTTGCAAATGTACTCTACAGATGTAAACGGACAACAATGAAGACAGTAACAATATCACGTCAATCACAATCATGTTGCTCCCGATTGAATGCATAATTACTGCTTAAAACACTCTTTATCGGATGACGATGCCTCGACCGCGACGAATTATATCCTTCTTGAAATCATGATTGCTTTTATGATGCAGTCATTATTTCTATGCCATATATTCCGCTGCTATGAATGTCTCTGTTGGCAAATGCGGAAAATCTCTCTGTGTCATGTACCGCATATTCAAAGTGTCATTAGTTTGTCAGGTTGAATGCATTGAGAGCCGGTATTTCATAGTGTGTCAATACTGTAAGTATTGTGCATAAAATAGAATTGTGAAGATTGCTTTGTAATGTTCTATCTGTTATTCCTATCAACAGATATTGGAAGAGAGAAGATTGCATCGTAATGTTTCTCTCCGTTGTCGGATGAGATAGATTGCCTTCGCCGATGGAAGCAATGGGAAGAAGAGGTCTTACTGGAGATCTGTTACGTCTAAAGAGTGCAATGGCAATGGATAGCCTAAGATTTAAGTGCGATAGGAGAAGCAATTTTTCATGATAATCGTTGTACTAACAATTGATTACATCTATTTTGTGCATAGGCGAAGCAAGTGTGTGCATAACATCACACCAGCGCAGTCACTGACGTGCGTGAATTCTGACATGTGCAGTGTGCAGGGAGAACTCTTCGTCTATTTCGTCGTAACAGGCTGCAACCTTCGGAGACGTTTGACAGATGTCGTACCCAGAGAAGACTACGACGTGGATAAGCAAGACCATAACAGAGCGGAATTGCATCCGTTTTCCAGCAGTGTTGTTTCATCTCTTGATGGTACGACCCAATTGCAGCAGCTGATATGTCATGTCAGATTAGTCCGATTACAAGTGTCCGACTCTAGTGGTTTCTACCATTGCACTTGAGACGGCGGCAGATTATCGCCGACCCTTTTGAAAGGGATGTCTCTTCCTCTCTCTACAAAACGTCACCAGACTGAGGCAGACGTACATTAATTTCAAACTGGAGCAATAACTTTTTTCGAAGGATCATCGACACAAATGCAGCTGAAGGGGTCATGTTCTTGATGTAATCGATGATATATGACGAAGACGCTGAAGCATGTGTTGTTATTCGTGAGTACTTAATCATAAACTTGAATTGTGTGGAGAAATGTGTGTTCATGTTTCAAAAATGAACTGTTACCTTTTTCCGATCCGCCCAAATTCTTCGCGTGCAGCGGCACAGAATTACATCAGAGTGTCCATTGCAGGTCGGTACGGTGGTTAGGCGGCCACCGGTAGCATGGTCATGGTCTATTTATTACACTCAAAATGCTGTTCGAATTTTAAGTATTGTATCCTGTATAGAGTGTCCGTTTGCGTGCCGTTTGCCGTTGCCTTTTGAATATTCTCTTTCTTGTGAATAAGAAATCCACTTCCCGAGGCTTTGAAGTGACTTCTTTCTGATAAAGAGAAACATCCTAGCCTATGTCACAGCGATACTTAATGAGAAAGGACCATGTACAAAATACTCCCATTATGAAAGGGACTGTCACAGGTAGACTTGGCCCGCACGAAATCGGATCTCGTCACACCTGTCTTTCTCCTTCTCTTTCTTCCGGCTTCTCGCATCGCTCTGGTCGTTAGGGACAGACAGAAGGGATGTTGAGAGAGAGAGAACAGCCATGGACATTGTTCATCAAGCACCAATATCGTGTAGAACAATCCTATAGCTGTTCATCTTTTTTATTGCTACCATGTCGGTCCGTACCAGCAGTAGTCATTTAAAAGTCAGCATAGTAAATCTGGCCTCTATCAGCCAACCCCTATCGGTCTATACGGCCCCAATATCTCGGCAGTCTGCCAATGGCCTCTATCAGCCAAACCCTATCGGTCTATACGACCCCAATATCTTGGCAGTCTGCCAATGGCCTCTATCAGCCAAACCCTATCGGTCTATACGACCCCAATATCTTGGCAGTCTGCCAATGGCCTCTATCAGCCAAACCCTATCGGTCTATACGGCCACAATATCTCGGCAGTCTGCCACTGGTATCATCGGTCCATGCGGCCCCAAAAAATCGGCACGATACCTGCCATATCTCGATCAGCCTGGTCAGGCTTTCTTCTCGGCATGATATCTGCCAATTCTCTATCGGTCCGTGTGGCCAGCTATTTCTGACCTTTCGGTCCTTTTTTAATTCGTCGGGGGGACCGCAGCGACCTTAGGGGTTGGTGGCGCCCAGAATAAATATCAAGGGAGATTTTTCGGCTTCTAAAATCACGGTCATATGATTCATCTCGAATATTTCTCACCTCTTATTTTCTCTCAACTCTTCATCGGCTAAATTTTATTTCTTCAGCCATTTCTGCTATCGGAACGGGAGGTTCCCTCACGGCCTCCAGAGACACATTGTCAACCCCTGCCTTCAATAAAGCAGTTCTCCGCCCGTTCGGAGGGACGGATAAGGGGCGCCTCGCCACCATGACTGATTATTCATTGATTTGCTTTGTGGCATCTCCTTGATCACTATGTTATCCGACGGTTCGCTCGAATTAACTCATGGCACCCTCCCCTTTTACGATCCGGAGGGCGACCAGTTCGTGGGAAACTTAAGCACACGGGCTAAAAAGGATCAACCAGCGGTGGCACCTGTCAATATTTGCAACCTCTTCTACGTTGGGATGATGATAGCGAGTTTCCATTGGGTTCGCCGTTCTTGGGGAATAAATTTCCTTGTTTGGCTTCTCATCTCGATGGGGGAAAGATGTACGTTATTGTTGTCGCTAATATCGGTTTTATTACTGGTTGGGGAGCGGAGTTTGTCGTCACGGGGAAGTTGTCTGATGATGTTACTGAGTTTCTGCCAACATCGGCCTAAATGGCCCCAATATCTCGGCATCTATATGTCAACATCGGCCTAAACGGCCCCAGTATCTCGGCACTATGGCCCCAGTCTCGGCACGTTCTAATGAACAGTCTGCACTCTCTCGGCCTGGTTTGGCCATCAATCTATCTCGACTACCTGCCAAGAGGGCAATATTACGGGTCGTGATATCGATGATTAAGTTGAGGTGTCTTTTTGGATTTTCGACCATAACAATTATCATGGACGGTGTTTTTCGTTGACAAGTGCTTTTTGCGAGGGCGGCCGAGTTGTGGTTATATCGAACGGAATTGGTGGTCTCATTGTTATGGTTTGTTACCCCCTCTGGAAAAAATTGGATTGGGATTTGGAGCTCGACCCCTAAAAATCATTCATCTGAAAATCAATCGTCAAAAACATCTATCATCTGAAATAAATCAGTGGCCTTATGGCAATACATATCACGGTCGCACGACCAATCGTCCATCGAGTTAATTCTCAGCAATTCATTCGCTCTGCTCAATTTAGTTGACTGGCCTGACGTGGGCTAGTCTTCTATCGTTCTCCCTCTGTGGGACTTTTCTCCGCCCCCTCGGGGGATTTTACTCTATCCATCCTCTTCGGTCTTTTATCTGGTTCTCGATTCATTGCTCGGCAATTAATTCGACATGATTTTAGTGTCTCTATGGGCAATTCTTCTATCTATCCCTCTTCGGACTTCACTCAATGCGGGGCAAGTCATCTATCTGCACCTCTGGAAACATGACCTTATCATCAGGGCATCATTCCTTTGGCTCTCTTCAGCACTTATCCGCACGCTGGAACGGACCAGAGGCCTGGCACTTTTACTTTATCCCATGACTCCCTGGGAGTTATATCTCGCTCTTTGACGGGCCTATCTATTTCTCGGTTGTTCAGCGCTCAGCGTCTCCTCTAGATCTTCAATCCACTCTCATCGAATTCAGACTCTTTATCCTCCCCTCCCGGGGTGGTCTCTCTTTCTCTTGCGATTATCCATACCACAATCGGCCCATGGTGAGGTGCCATTTGCCGCAAACTTCGCAGTAAAATCTTCCTTCCAGACGGCGACGATATTTTACTCTCCCTCATCATCTTCACTCTCATACATTTTCGGGTGTGTGAGGCGTTGAACCAGGGCGTCCCTGCTGGGATCTCTCTCTGAGTCTGTGGTCGTATGTACCTTGCTAGGGCTAGGGCACCTCGGTCTCTCTCAGGATCCCTCCCGGCAGCTCTGCTTCTCACCTTCTGGGCCTCTAACCATATCCCAGTTCAGGGATTGGCTGAACTTTCTGTCGTCTTGTACGACCTCTTTATATCACCTGGTCTCTTTATCAACCACAGACGATAGTCTCGATAATTCCCTCTTGGCTAATGTCAAACTAGGGTTGGGACAGTTCATTGAATTCTTCTGCGGTCAAGTGCTCGTTCAGCACTGCAATCTTGGCTGGGGTGACCCTGTACTTGTATAGCCTCTTGGCCCACCACAGCTTCCGCTTGCACCTGCATATGGGAGTGGAACCGATGATATCGGGGTAAGCGACAGCTGTACCTTGGGCGCATCATTGGCGCTTGCGGATTAAATACAACCCCCGATTGTAGGAAGGATATCTTCATCTCGGCGCCTTTATCGGCACCATCCGACATTGCACACGCAATACTTATTCTCGCATCATTCAGCCAGCAAGCTATGTTTACGTCTACATATGATCGGGCTCCATGATGGCTTTGTTTTTCTCGCATCATTCGGCATTTATTGTCTACTCGCAACTCGATTGCATGGGAAGGAAACTTCTCCCTCTCTTCATCTCGTTCTTCATCGGACCTATCAACTTATTCGCTGTACAATTCACATTGGGTGGAGTACAGTATCGCACTCTCTGCTTCGCTTCGCTCCTGCCTTTCTGGTGGTGGGCTCTTGCCACAATTGTCTCTATTCTTCAATCCCTATCTCGCTCGTTGTCTCGCGTTCCGGCCTTGACATTTGTATTCTCTTCGGAGACTTTCCTCTTCCCTCTGCGTACAGCTCTCTCGCGGCTCTACCGCCTCCTGGCGCATTCAACACAATCCGCTGGATCCTCTCTGCTCGACTTGACCAACTCCAAGTCATTCCCCTAATCAATAGTACTGGGTCATCCGTGCTTGTGATGTTTCTCCGCTATAATTGTCCCGACACTCTCTTGTCATCACAATTCCTCACACCTCTCTCGACTGTCGACTCCAAGTGTTTCAATGTAGTCGTCATTCCCACTCTTAACGCCCTCCACATACTGTGATCGCAGGTGGATCGATTCTCAATCACACATCCCCCTGTTTGTACGAGCCACAACAGCTCCCTTCTTTTTTCGCTCACATTCTCAGTCCCAACTGCCAATCGTTGAAACCGGTTTGGCGTTGTTCGGCATGTCAAAGGTACATATTTCTCTTCCACTTTGACCACTCGATCGCACACAGCGCACGTGTTATCTCTCATCATTTATATTTGCCTCTCCTCCGACGAGTGGGGGCCTTTAGCTACACTATATTCTCTCAGCATTGGGTTCAAATTGGTTGCACTTTTCTGTTCTGGTGTCTCTCCTGCGAATTGGAAGAACTAGTTCAAGGGTTGTTTCAAGATACAACTCTTCGCGACTAGCATCGTAAATATTTGGACCCTTTTCGGTGGGATGTCTCTTTAGAGTCGTCAAACACCACGCGATTCGTCCCGAGTCAGGAATTCCGGTCGGTACTCCACATGGCTGTTCGTATATAGATATAGGTGTACTGTTGGATCCGCATTGAACAGGCCATTGCAGCGTCTATTGAGTTTATGTTCATCCCGTGAGGAAAATCTGACCTTTCTCGACACAGTCTCTTGGGATAAGGTGATACGTTTGATGATTTGATGAGGCCTCTTTATCAGCCGAGGAAGCCCTACTATTGGAATCACACAGCCAAAGAATGGATAGTGGTTTCGGAACCCGCGCAGCTCTTCGGTCATCATCCATCTTCCCCTAGTAGTCTTGATCCAACCTTTCTGGCATGGAGCGACGAAATTTGGGTGTGTTTTCTATCATAATCATCCGGATCCGGATCTCATCCGCATCAATGTTTTAGAGTTTTCAGCCAGGTCAAGAGCGTCTCTCCGTCATTACAGAGACATTATCGACAGGGCAACTATTGAAAGGGAAACTCGTCGATCCACTGCGTCTAAACCGCATCGTACTCGAAAATCCAGGATCATTCACTACCTGAAGTTTTGTGAAATGGTCGATGTTAAGGATCCATGCATGGAATCGGCCCCTCTTGAGGCTCGCCATCTCCTCCTTGCATGTTATACCGTCCATCTTATCCAAGGCAATACCATCAAGTCTATTCGCATCAAGCACGCTACCCTTCGCGGATATCTCTCTGCTGCGATCGGTCTTCACAGTAATAGAAATCTACCTGACCCAACGGACCCAATCTTCGTGAAGGAGGACTTGGTCACTCCTCTTCTGCAAGCTGTCAAGTCATACGAATCTGTCAAGAATCGGAAAGAGACGATTTACGACTCTATGCTAGCCAATATGTTGAAGTTAGTCCGTCTCCAGCAACCTCATTCGTTAGAGTCCTCTATACTGGATTGGATTTTGCTTGGCCGCTTCACGGGGGCACGTCGCAGTGAGTGGTGTCAGGACGGTCCAGGCATCGAAATGACCGAACCCACAATTGCTCAGGACACACCTCAACCAAAGGCATTTATAGGGGAGGATTTTCGATTCTTTGATAAGTCTGGCCATCGCATTTATAATTTGACTCCGGCTCACGTTACTGTGGTGGACGGAGTCAAGATTTGTTGGCGTTTTCAAACGAACAAGGACAATGGCCAAGTTATTCCTTACAAACGAGATTATGAACGTCCTTCAGTTTGTCCGGTTCTAGCAGCATTTCGTATTGCGCTTCGAGCGTCTGCTCTCAACGTCTCTGCTTCTATCCCATTAGCAGTGTACGCAGACCCTTCCTCTCCTACGGGTTATGCCCTTATCAGGGCTTCACAAGTGGCGAAATTCATTCGGGGTTCCGCTCAAACAACCTTCAACCTTAGTCCTACCGACAAATCTCTCCTTAACTGGACGTGTCATTCTATTCGTGTCACGGCAGCGAATATTCTTCACAGGGCCAATATGTCCGATTCCTACATCCAAACCCGCCTTCGCTGGAAAAGCAACACATTCCTGATGTATCTCCGCAATTCATTCTACTCGGCAGATCAACATACTGCTGCAATGCAGATATCTAATATCAATCTCCCTCCTCTGCCTACTACGGACGGCAAACGCTATCGAGATCCCGAACCTCATGAGCTGGCTTATACCAAACACTCTGCTCTAACCCGAGCGGAATGAGGTGCGCTTCTTTTTTTACACCATGTTCCTCTGTGTGGTCATTTCACGCCTATTCCCTACGTTCATTCGTCGTCTTTGTGTTGACACGAAGTATTCGACATTCTTCACACCTCGTGTCATCACATCTCTCATGGTGGCTGACACTGCCGAATTTACTTCGGCTTTCGAGGCTGGGTCCAAACTTAGAGTAATTTGTACCTGATTACTAGAGACATCTTTGCATACACATAACGTAGTCTGCAATAAGCAGCTCTAGTACCTCTTTTTCTAGCGTGACAGACCACACAGGAGGACCAAGGCGCGACGCCGGTTTTCCGCAGGAAAACCATTTAAGATCAGCCCCACATGTACGTAGGAACTATTCGAAACGGGCATCCCCCATAAACAAAAAAACAACAGGTCTCGCATCTATCTAGGAGTAAGTACCGATAGCATTCAGAAGGTTGATTGGGATAAAGAAGTGTTGGTTGGAGGTTGTCAAATGAGTGCGTTTGAAAGTGATTTGTGGTACTCTAGTATGTACATTATGGTACTTTAAGGTATATAGAGGGAATGTCTTCGTCTCAGCACCCTACATACACTAACGTACATAATCATAGATACCACCAACAAAAATTACTTAAATGTTTCTACTCCTCCTATCATCCCAAACGTTCCTGCCTTCCCTGGTGCTGAGCAGAGTTAACCGAGACCTGTAGTGTGACTTCCGCTTTCGTTCCGCTTCTCTAGAAAAATTCACTCACTTTCATTCACGATCATTCAGATTCAGTGATACTCCTAAAAAACAAAAACAACACATATATAGCACAGCCCTTGCGTGCAGGCTGAGCTCCTACCTGCCTGTCTTGACAACTGACAACAAAGAATTGCGCAGAAATTAGCTCACACTATCCCCCGTTCCCAATCAGTGGGGGTTTGTCTTGATCTAAAGCAAGGAAAAATTGTTCAAAAATGATGAAAGCTTCTCGTAGAACATCATCATCAGCTGAGTCTGTTCGATCGGCGACAACTTCAACGTCATCAGCAAGTAGTGTGGGGAATCGATCGAAGCGTTCGGATTATCGGCGGCAATCATCGAAGAGATCATCCACAACAAGTGTTCAGGGCTCCGCCTCTGCAGCCTCTCTCAAATCGGGATCTGCCGCGTCCCGTTATTCCAAGGCAAGTTCACGTGACACCTACTCATTGGGATCTCAAAAATCAAAAGTATCAGCGGCCTCAATAAAATCAAGATCATCTAATTATGATGATTCAGTTACTCCGATGCGATCTTCCAACTCGATCTCTTCGCGGCGGTCTAAGCGCTCAACTCTTTCATTTCAAGAGCAGTTGGAATCTCTTCCAGATATATCACAATGTTCTGGTTCTGAATTCTCAGAATCAGCTGCACGCAATTCGCCCCGCTCCATTGCATCTCATGCTTCTCATATTTCAAACCATTCGCGCAGATCACATCGCTCATCCTCAAGTAGAAAGTCTTCTATGTCAAAGTCTCATCGTTCCACGTCATCTACAACCTCACGTAAATCTGTGAACTCGTCGCGTCACTCATCTACTGTGAGTACGGAGAAATTCAGACGCATATTAGAACAGCACCTGCAGACAGATCAATCTACTAATTCGCATGGGGGGGAGAAAACTTCGTCACTTCAACAAAAGGGCCAAGCACAGCTGGAAAGAAAAAGTTACGCTGAGGCCATCAAGTCTTTTACTTCGGCAATACGAACATGTGTCTCACCAAAGGAATGGAGTGGTTCGGATGGTGATAAAACTATCAAAGGCACGAACTGGACCTTGGCCATGCTACATCGATACCGGTGCGAATCGTTGTATGAAATAGGTTTATACGAGTTAGCCGCGCGGGATGCCAGGAAAGCATTAGAGTTAGGACAATCTGCTACCAACTCGGATCTGAATGATAATGGGTTGGTACTACAAGCTAAAATGTTGTCTTTACTTGGTTACTCTCTTCTAAGGATTGGCAACAGCCACTCCAGTGCAAAGAAAGCATTTGATGGCTCTATCGAGTTGACGAAGGAAGCAATCAACAACACCAAAATCATTGCAGAGAGTGGGAAAGAGTCAACATCTCTTGATGATTCCAAAAGGTTGCTTAAAATTATTTTGGAGGACTCAAAGACTGGCTTGAATGAAATTGTCACCTGCGAAAAATTAGAAGAAGAGCTGAAAGATTCTTCACGGAAGGGCTACGTCACAGATCTGGATAGCATCTTGGACATTACACCAGGTAATATTGACCTACATGTTCAAAAGGTCAAGCACCTTGTCGATCGGAAGAGATGGTTTGAAGTTGCAAATCATTGCGAACAGATGGCAGCAAAGGCTTCAAGGTATTGTGACGTAGGAATATTCCAGGGGGATTTGCAACATGCAAATCCTTTTCCTGCAATGAAGCTAGAGGAGTTGGATCCTGATTATTTTAAAAGGAGTGACATTGTCGTACCGCAGCACTTGCGTGTTTTGTCCACTGCTGCGACACGTGAGGCGGCCTCCCTTATGCCAAAAGAAATATTGCCATACTACGTGACTTCGCTGAGATTAGAAGATCGGTGCGATGCAGCTCTACTCGTCGGCAGGTTTCTTCGGAAGACTGGCGAGAGCGCCGGTACTATTAACCAAGAGTGGGAAAAGGTAAATGAAGCAATCAAGCTAAGAGAGGAAGGAAATATCTTCTTTAGAAGTGGTGATTATGGTCGCGCTGCATCACTATACAAACAATGTCTTGAGGTGTGCAAAAATACAAACACAGGAGGTCAGATAAATGCAGTGCTCCATTATAACTGTGGCAGGTGTTTTTATGCCATGAGACAGGACCAAGATGCGTGTGTTGAGTTTACACACGCTATTTCCATCCACAGCATGTATTCAGATGCAATTCTTGAACGAGCCCGATGTCATATTCGAATGAAAGACGTGAAGAAGGCAGGTGCCAACTTTAATCGGTATTTGACTCTTGTCGAAGGAGCACGAGAGCATCCATATCCACCACCATACAAAGGGAGTGATTGCTTTTTTGACATGCCAAGTGATGTGACATATCGGCAGGTTGAAGCGGTCAAGGCAGAAATGGAGAAGTACAACATTGACTACATCATTAGCAAACAAAGACGCAAAAATGCACACTTTGGTTTGTCATTCTTTCCACAAAAGTTAAATGCTATTTTTACAGAGATGTGCTGCAGGAAAGGCGTGGACAATCAAGTTGTCGTGAATGAGCAACCGCAAGATGGGCAAGATCCACCGCGATATAAGGAAATGGTGCCAATAATAAGTAATGGCAGCAACCTACGTTCATCAATTTCATCAATCAACAGCAGAACGCCAGGAACTAAGCTTGTTCGTTTCACTGGAGACCCGCCGAGTCGTGGCGCATCTATCAGAAGTAGAAGCAGTAATCTCGAGGTTCTCCAGAGTGAGTTTGATACCAAAGATGGGATTGATCCATGAGTATCCTGTTTCAGAAATTGGAACCTTACGAGCGAGGCGGGCGTAAGAGGTAAGAGTGTTCCCCAACAAATGGTCTTGCAACCGCATGAAGAGACGCAATTATCATTGTGATAAAGAGAATCATGATCAAAGGCGTCACTACAGAAAATTGGTAAAGCACAAGGGCTGCAGCGATGAATCCATAAACAGTACCGGATGCGTTTGAAGAAGGAGAACCTGATCTGCTCTTCTTTTTCTCCAATCCTTGGTGGTAATTATCGTTACCTTCCAGTATATAAATGTAAAAATGGACATGTCGAATGAACAATCCGCCTGCTGCAATTGTGGCAGCTGCAGTGAGTATCCTCCAATTCATGAATATTCCATAAGCCATCGATAATGCCAGATAGAGGCAAATATAGTTTCCAGAGAATCGTGACAGATTTTCATGTAGTCTTTTTGTGATCACTCTTTCGTCAGTGGGTAATTTCCACCTACTAAAGTCAAGAAAATCTTCCGTCAACTCATAATTTGGAAACGATTGCTTTGGTTTTGTTGATTGGATTAGGGTCATCTCTCGGAGAATGTAAGGAGAGAGGACTCACCGTTTCTCCCTTTGCTTTTGGTAAATAACAGAAGGCAATTCATACGATACTAATTCCTTCGTCATCGGTAAGTATTTATTTTTTTGGCGCGTTCTCTTTTCTCGCGTCATCAATTCAAAATCAAAAATCCATCATTGGTTTACAATATATGCCACATTCACCTTCCGAACAAACATTCTCGACAATGGCATCCACCGCAGCTGCAGCACCGGCAATCCCTGCCGCGGTGTCCGAAGAATCACCATCTCCGTCAAAGAAGCGGAGCGCTGAGTCTCCGGCGTCACCTCCAATGACCTTGGCGGCCGCCAAAAAGGCATTATCTTCTCTAAAAGTACCATCTTGTCCCAAGAGTGCCTCGGAATACGTCAGATTCAAGGCCGTTCTCCTCAAGGATGCCAAGGCTCGTGATGACAAAGATACGAAGGACAATATCACAAAGATAGCCAAAGAGGCATGGAAAAGAGTCCAGCACCGTTCTGTCCCTTCACCAGATGATGAAGTTGACACCAACACTGATGATGATCTTCAGCATTACCTCCGCCTCAAAGGTGTCATGCAAAGGGAGCAGCAGGAAATTCAGGCAAAATTCAATGCCGAGGCGAAAGCCTACGCTACTTCATATGTCACAGCTGCTAGCTCATTGCTCCAATGGTGTCTAATTGAAGTCACTGAAGAAAATCAGCAGCCCCTTGTGGAGGCCTGCAAGTTAGTCAGTAGTAAATCTGTATCGTCATTTGACTTTCGTGCTCATGGTGTGGATGACTCACCCTTGAACAATGCCCTCCGCGACACTCGAGATCAGTTGGCTGAATTCAAGAAAATGAAAAGTGAAAGAGCTCTTGTTACAAAACTCCAAAATGCCACTGAAGAGGAACTCAAGCTTCATGCCAAAGAGCACATTCGCCTCCTTGCCCAAGCTGCTGAATTGGACAAACTAAAAAAAACGAAAGAGATTGCGGATGAAAGACAACGCCAGGCAGATGAGAGAGCACTTGAAAGAGCTGATGGTATTCAAGATGACATAACAAGAGCGCTGAACAAACAAATGAAATACGGCAGCTTGGCCAACAAGTATTCATCCACACGGATTTCATACACCAAGGGGGGTATCTCGGACAAAGTCTTCGCAAAAGCTTTTGGCGTTCCAGTGGGTACGAAGAAGGCTACTATCGAGGGTTCTGAAGTCGGAGAGAAATGGTTACGTTACGGTGCTAGTTTGAAGTGCAGTACAGTGAATGTGAAGCTGGTGGGAGATGAGTTGGTGGCGCAAACCAGCTTTTACATGCATAAGTAGAGAATGATGTTTCATTATTGTTGTGGTTATGTAATGAGTGTAACGAACAAGATTTATTCGTCGTCTTGATCCACTTCCTCATCTGAGGAATTATTTTCGTCATCATCATCTTCTTCTTCATCATCTGCATTCTCTGCAGTAGCGTCTTCTCCCTCGTCCTCATCATCACTTAATACATGATCGTAGATAACCCCTCCAGACTCGTATGTTTCCGCCTTATTTCCGTCGGCTGTAGAATACAATCCAATACTGTGCATACTATGACTACCAGTCTTTTTCTTCTTCGCTGAATTTCTCTCTGCAAGACTTCCTTTTGTCACACCAGACGACTTCCCTTCTCCAATCTTAATTACAATCGAAGCGGATGGCATCAATCTTAACTCTTTCAGAGTCTTGCTCATTTTCTCCTCATCTGTTGACTTAACGATCAGCCGTTTGGCTGCGCAAGTAAACTGTACGCTTTCCCCATCATCAATTTCTAGCTTCTCGACCAACGCTGCCAGAGTGTCATCCCCATCCATGTCCACAGAATGCAGCTTCTTCTTTCCCTCAATCCGATATTTGATTATGCACAAGTTTGGATCTACCTCTTCTTCTTCTTCTGATTCATCTTCCTCTTCATCTACTTGATTCTTGGCCGCTTCCTCTGCTTCTGCTGCTAGACGAGCACGTTCGACTTCGTCCTTGCGCTTTCTAGCCGATGCAGCAATGTTGTATCGATTTTGGTCCACCCACTTATCAATGCAATCTCTAGCTACATTGATTGGTGAAACATTTACTACGCGTTTGCCCTTTCCGACGACGAGTGCAGATTCACCATCGGCAACAAAGCCCACACTCTTGAGAATCGAGACACATGAAGGATACTTTGCCACCTTCTCAGCAATCACCTTATTTGCCAAGTTTACCTTCCTGAATTTCTCTGCAAATGGATCCCTAATGACATTGGACATGAGCGATCGCAGCACACGCGCCGAGTCATCTGCCACGGCCATTCCAGTTTCACCTCCAATATCAGCAACAAGCTCATCAAGCAACTTGGCAACTCTACCCTGCAATCGCTCACGAGCACTAAAGGAGAAGGAAGAAGCTGCCGCCACCTTGAGGAGCTTGGTACTTAATTGATGGTAGTTCTCCTTCTCTTCTGCAGTCACAGGAGGCTTGAATGGTTCTCCTGGCACCAAGAGGCCCATGAGGAAATTTCGAAGCATTTGTTCATCACGTGGCATGCCTTGGAAGGAGTTCAATATTTTTCCATCTTTCACACCGAAAATAGTTGGAAGTGCTTTCACTTCCAGCGCACCACTAATTTGACGCTGCTGATCAGTGTTCACCTTGACTAAACGCAACGCTCCTCCTGCATTGACGACAATTTGTTCTAATGCAGGTGTGAGCTGCTTACACGGAGCACACCAATCGGCATAGATGTCGAGTAATACTGGCACAGGAGATTCAATCACAAGCTTTTGAAGGTCTTCCACGGTACATTCAAATACAACATCCTCTTTCTTGGCTGGAGGTGGTGGTTTTTGTTCCTGTGGCTTTGGTGCCGGTGCAACTGGATCAAAGTTGGTCGGATAATCTACCGTCACGGTCTTCATTTTGGGTTCTTCCTTTGCTGCTGCTTCAGCTTGTGCAGCAGCAGCAGCAGCCTGCTGTTGGGCTTCAACTTCTGCCTCTTCGTCTTCTGCATCTGCAACTAGAATGGCACGTGCATTATCAATGTCCATACCCGAAAATGCAAGTGATCGTCTTGCAAAGAACATATCAAACCCTTCTGAAACTAATTGTTGCACCTCTTCACAATCCTCTGCAACATTGGCAATTGCAGCTACTTCTGCTTCGACAATAGACCGTGCAGCCTCTTCGTTTATTTGATCGTTGTTAAATGTAGAGTATATGGCTGCAAGAACAATGTCTTTTGGGACGTTCATTTCTGTAGAAATAGTTTCTGCAATTTTGTCAATGTCTTGTTGTGTGACGGCTTCTTCAGTAGCGATGTCTTGTTGTTGTGTGACTGTATCATCAGTACTTTCTGTATTGGCAGCTGGAGCAGCATCCGCTTCAGGCATGGCGCACACTCCACCCTCGCAGTTGGCTGTATTATCGCTTGCCGAGGTGGAATCTTCCGCAGTCAATTCTTCTTCCACTTCGAGACCTAATCGTTTCATAGCAGCACTAACTCTATCATCTAGTGATTCTTCCTCTAAAGATGACACGTCTTGATCTTGTGTGGTTGCTACTTCTTCTTCTTCGGCTACCGCACTTTCGACGTCGCCACCTCTTGGAAAGAGAACTAGTGCAGTGCGCGATTGGCGATATTGTTGTATTGATACATTTGTTTTAGTCCCCCAACCTGCATGATGCTTGCCAGCAGCGAACAATCTACCATCACGACGATGCATGGATGATGATGCAGCGGCGGCTTGAATGGCGCCGCCAAATATAAGAATACTTGTCGACTTCATGGTGACAATGAAATTAACTTTTATGAACAATCACTGCTCCTATCAAATCACTTCTTGATTGCCTACCCCATAAGGCTGACTATTAATAATTGTTGAGAGCAGGCATGATGATCATGAACGACATGACACAGTAGATAGGTAGCACGGTCTCAGTTCCAAGTGGAAGTGGAGATGGAGTGATCAAGACGCAAAAGACACACATCTGAGTCGTTTCTTATTTTACGCCCGACGGGCGGTATTATCACCCGTCCGGTATAGCAAAGCGTCCGACACTCACCAACTCTATCGGACAACTTGAAACAGAGCTTTTCTCTAGAGAGAGAACACCAGAACTGCCAAAGTTACTTTTAGCAAAGCAAACCCGATCTCATCTTCTCGTAGCGCGCTCTCGAATCTCGATCTCATCTCAAAGCCTCACAAACACAAAATAGCAAAACAACAGTACCACGCAGATAGAGGAAGGAGCCTTCACCTACAGCAACAAAGATGGAGGAGGAGGAGGCAGTCGTCGACAACGTCGTCAAGGGAATCGAGGACAAATTTGATGGTAGCCTCGCTGATAACCGTAGCAGCAACGTCAACACCTCCACAAAAAATGACAACATTACATACGAATCTGACTACAGTCTCCGCATCCCAATCTCAAACGTCCGCTTCCGAGGCTCCCAGCTTCACGTGATTGATACGGACTATGACCAAATCATTCTCAAGCAGCAAGTAGGCAGTGATAAAAGTCATAACAAGACGTCATTCGTGAAACGAATCTCTCCCATGACATATGCACAACGATGCCTCCGTATTGGATATTCCCTCATCACCATAATCTTCGTCGGGTTCCTATTCGTATTCTGTTGCCAAGTGTTACTTTTTCTGGGCATTGCCTTACCAATCAACGCAGATCAGGCTTGGCAAATTCCACAAGTAGCATTGGTCTCTACTTTATTGAGTATTCCTGTATTGATGTATGGGTTGACTTCTCTCATGACCATGGGGTGTGCGTTCGTGGTTGATGCACATAGAGGCGGTGCATTGTTCAGATCAACTGCTATGGAGATTACATATCTAATGTGAGTGTAGTGTGATCTCAAACCTGACTTGTTCATGCTTGTCTGTCACCTTCTGACATTCTGTGCACATACCCTCTCTATCCTTCAGAGTATTTTTGATTGCGCCTATCACCACTGCAATGATTTGTTTAATGGCGAAAAATGAAGAACCTTGGCGTATTACGGCGTTGGTATGGGCGGTTCTGATTCTCGTCACGTTTGCAGGTTGGGCACTGGCTCTCACGTACAAAGAAATCAAGTCATGCTTCCTGCTTGTAGAGAAATGCTTTCCATTGGAGGAAGAGGAACCAAATAAATTTAAGCGCTTCATGAAAATAGCCAACAGAGCATTGCTGATCACACAAACTAAGCGCTATTCGGGCACGAAACGTCAACGATACCTTGTTGCGGGAGATGATCTCACCAAAACATACACAACATCACAGCTAGCTCCCGTTGAAACAAGAACGCGGTTTTATAGTCGCCTTGTTTCTCTCAAGTGTTGCTCCAAGATGAAAACTTTTGAAAGCGTGGATCCACCAAGGAAAATACTCGAGGCCGATGAGATTACGGGTTACCAGCCAATCATGACGAAGAGTAATTGGAGTATGCAGAAGTATTGGTGCTCTGGAGACAGTCACCAACGAACTGTGCTTGTTACAGGAGGTCCTTCAGCATTATCTGGAGAGCAAATGAAGTTTTCTGTATTTTGCACTTTTACAAGTGTCATCTTGGCAACGCTATTGTTCATTGGTTTTCTTGTGTGGATGGAGATGGGTGTTGCAATCTACTTGCTTGCCGCGATAATTGCCCTTCTTTGCTGTGTATACCCCCTGTTTACTAATAGCCGCGAAATGCTGAAACTGTACGACGAATTGAAGGAAGGAAATGACGACGAAGAAGATAATGAGCGAGGATCAAACACAATGATGAATGTCTGGGAGGAAGTGGTCATATCAGAGCCGAAGCCTTGGCTTTGTTATGCGTTCGTCTTGTTTGAAGTGTTTTTCTTCTTCCTCTGGCCATTAATCAGCATGCTCGTGATGCAGAATGGCCCAATCGCAACAGTATTCTTCATATTGGGATTCTTTAACTTCTTGTGGAGGTATTTCGATGCTAGCTCCGTGCTATCGAAGTATGGCACAACCGATGTAGCTGAACTCTTCACAGAAGAATCTGGAGGTATATCTCACTCTCGTGGTTTCAGGTTCACCCAAATTGTGGGCGGCATCATCAAAAACAAGGGCAGACGGGTATGGACATGGATCTTCGTCTTTGTCTTCCTTGTCGTTTGGTACATGTTGTCTGCATCTCAAACAACATCTGCGACTTTAACAGCTGAGGATCGTGGTCCGCGTCCACCTATTCTACTTTTGACCGACTTTTACTACCCAGGCGTTAACAATCTGGCCTACCCAACTTGCAAGTTGACGAAAGGATTCGAGTTCCCTGTCCTCGACGGTCAGTCTACCAAGAACGTCTCATCTGATCTTGGAGACTATGCATTTCTGAGTGCCATGGCTTATGAAAAAGAATCCATCAACAAGCACACGCTCCAAGAATGGTTCGGAGGTGGAGTGATCGAAGAAGCGGATTATGTGAACAAATGGCGAAAGGAGTCAGGGTTTCAATCGCATCCAGTCTACTTCAAGCTATTCAGTGCACCGCAAGTTGATACAGCTGTTGTTAGCATTAGAGGGTCAGAAACCATGTTTGACTGGCTGTCCAATCTACATCTTTGGTTTGCATCTGGAGTCGCCCAAATTGTGAAGTGGATGACTCCATTTGGATGGAGTAAGTAGATCTTTTCGTCATCTCATTATCGCATTTAACTTGCTTCACCTCTGATTTGTGCATCTCACACATAACTTCTGGCCTTTCTTCCATTCAGTTTGGACCCCCATCATCCCAGACCTTCTTGCAGTTGTAAACGCCGTCGTTGAGAGCCAGAGACTGAAGGAACAAAGCTACTATGCTGTGACCTCAAAGTTTGTGAACGCAGTCCGATCTGGCTATGGTGGAGCCAACTACACGAACGTCTTCATCACGGGGGCAAGCTTAGGAGGTGGCCTTGCGATGATTAGCGGTGCTCAGACAGGAACTCCTACTGTCGCGATCTCTGGACCAGGACCAATTTTGCCAAGGAAGGTATTTCACCCTCCTTTAACTAAGGAGAGCATTAATTCGAACGTCTACAATTTCATCCCAGCAAGAGACTACATTGCCCGTCTTGGAGGTAGGCCCATGTTCTATCAGAATGCCATATGCATCGCGTCGAACAACAACTTGTTCGGGTGCCATTCTATGTGGAGATCCTTCTGTGAAATTAATTACAGATGTGGTTCAAATGGCAGACCTGTTGCTTGCCGTTGCGCCGAAAGATTTGGCTATCCACAGCCTATTCAGAATGGAACACGCACGTTCGAGGAAGCATGTGCAGAAGCAAATGACACTTGGTACGATATGTTTCCAAACTAGTTTTTTAAGTGTTCCCGATTTACTTAAAAGAAATAATATCAATGCAGTTATTCCCCAATATCCTGCTGCTATGGAGTCGGATTCTTGTCCCCGACATATCTTGTAAAGTTACTTTCCTGTGTAATCCAAAAAAGTCGTCTCAAAAATGTTGCAAACCTGATCTACCCCAGCATCAAAACAGATTGAAGCTGGATCGGAGATATATCCATCCAATCTCACCAATTAGTTGTGATTGACTACCACCTACTGCTATTTAGTATTGTTCACCAGCCACAACCCCAAGCAGTCCATCTAGCTTGCTCAAAGCTTTTGAGAATTTTTCACAACTGTCACTTTCATCCAATACACATTCATCAAGTAGACCAGCAGCGGTTCCTTCCATGTTTCCTTCGATCATTTTGTCAATCCAGACTGTTATGATTTTCGCATTTCAAAAAAATAGATAGAAGTAGCAGTTAGATACAAATCATGAAAAGTCTCTTGCTCTTGATATTACCTGCCACCGACTCAACAATAGGAATGTAGATACTGCGCACTGCATCAAAATATGTACATATCCAAAATCTAGCCATAAATGTTACAAATCAAACATACCATTTGCAAAGTGTGCAGTCTCATCACTGAACTCCGCAGCACATGCTCTAACATCGGCAATTGCAGATTCCAATTCAGCTGTCATCTCCAATTTTGCCATTGACAAGCTGCTAGTTCGTGAAGGGGATGCAACATGTGGAGATGCTGGAACAAACGCCATGGAGGAGGGCGTCAGAGAGAGGCAGATTGCGGCTACGGAGATGATAGATTTCATGTTGGGAAGAAGATACTGTATGAAAGGTGTCAAAATCAATTTTTTATGATACTTCTGCTTTTGCTTGGGTAGTGGAACAAAGATGGGCATGGAAGCTCGATGTCACGAAAGATGCGCAAGCTCGGTAGCAAAGCGACAGCAGATTTTTCCAGGCAGTTGGCTTGAATGACGTGTCCGGCTGGCTGGATACTGATGGACGGTTTCAACGCCCCAAATTGGATATTTTCTGGTACCGTAACCGCTGTTTCTCGTGTTCTTCCTGCTTCCAACGCACGCGCGGCTGACGCTGACACGACACACACTTCGCTTTTGCTCTTCTTGAAGTCACCGTCTCCGCGCGCTCCCTCCATCGTCGCCGAAGAAGGTGTTGCATGCATGCAAGCAAGCAATGAATCTTTCGAACTCTGACAGGGAACACAACACGATAAGTAGAACAACGAAACACAACATACCAAAACCACAGCAAGAACAATGGCTAACCAAATTGAACGCGACGGCGCCCGTAAGATGAGCGGAGAGGACCAAATGATGTTTCAGGATCACGTTCCTTTTGTGGACAAGGTAAGAAATGGTGATTGGCGGTGTCTTCCCATTCTCGAAACAATCGACGAGAACGCAGAACAGTCGAGCTTGCGTCGTGGCGTGTTAGAGATTCAGTCAGCACTACTATTGTGCAGTGGCTGGTCTAATATTCCTTATTCGCCTCTTTCAAGAACCGTCATCTAATAATCATTTACACTCGCTTTACCACAGGACGATTCACCAAGACCCACCCCTGCGTCGTCACCAGCTAAGATAGGCACTCCAGAAAAGAGAGTTTTGAGACCGATTGAGATGCCAAAACCATTCCAAATTTAATATTGTTGAGTTTCATGAGTGATTGTATGTTGCGTATGTATGTGATGAAGTTTTATAAAGAGTGTGACTTTCACGCAAGATGTAGATGACTGAGTAGAATCGAAAGCAATGGGTATGTTGAGTTGAAAATGACAATTCAAGCGGATGGTTTCTTAAATATATCAGAAGTTGAAATGCTGGTTCATAAACATGTAGATTAGGAGAAGTAATGAATTCACTGCAAGAGAATAACATGTAAATAGATTGACGAAAGTTACACGTTTGACCTACTGAACAACACAATTTATTACTACGTATTTTGACCTACGATGCTGTAGCAATCACCACAGCCTCTTGAAACTTGTCTACAAGCAGCACTTTCTACACTGTTTCTTTCTAAACCACCACAGTTGACGTTGCATAATCACAACAAACATCTAAGTCCCGTCCATCTCTACAACAGATTTCATAAAAGCACAACCAATTGAGAAGAGATGATCCGCCTCCACCACCACCTCTTCCAACACAGCAGCATAGTGCGCACAAGCAACTATAAATCCAGCAGAACATGGTGAGAAACACTATCAGTACTATCAAATCGACTGCAGTCCACTCTGTTGGATCTTTGTGTGCCATTTCGTTCAAGATATCTTCTACATCACGTGTTTGCCGCTGTACAGATTGGCGAGGAGCAGAGGGTGTTTGTTGATTGAGCTGATTTGTTTCGAATATTGAAATCCTTATCGTGGAGTGTTCTTCACTGACAGAGTTATCTCGTGTGGAATCGACATCGGTCACTAAAGTTTTGTTGTTATCATAGGTTGAGGTATCATGACCATTCAATTCTTGACCATGATTCAATGGTTCCTGTTGTCTCACACTCGAACTTGCCATATTGTCATCACGGCGATACCCCTTGCTTCTGCGTCTGACATGGAGATTCGCAGCACCATGGTGTGATGCATGATATTGTAGCTGAGATGTTCTTTGATTTGCAAAGGATAAAGGCACGATATGCAACAACTGCACCACAAGAAACGCTGCAGCTGCAAACCAGCTCCTTCTTCCTCTTATCATAGTGAACTATTAATAGATGCGGAGATGAGGTACATATAGCGTGATAGCTGACCTTCCAAGCATGTCAGAATAGGAATAGTTGGCAAATATTGGATATTGGGCGCTGCGTTGAGCGTTGAGTGAGTTGAGAGTTGAGAATCGATGAAGCGCGCCAAATACGATGCCTGTTATCTTCTATGCAAGTAAGTACGACTTATGGAAGACTTATGGAGCAAGCATGAGAACCGAGCATGCTCTGGATAGATTTTTTCTGATAGATTCGAAAGCAATGATCATGTCGAGTTGAATGTATCAGCAATTGGATGGTTTCTTATATAAATCTGATGTTGCAGTGCTGGTTCATAAACAAGTAGATTTGGAAAAGTAATGAAGTTACTGCAGGAGAGAAACATTAGATGCTCGAAAGCTACTCGTTTGTTCTACTACACTACACAATTTATTACTTATTTTGACCTACGATGCTATAGCAAACACAGCAGCACTGTTGACTTTTGAATCTCGTTTACAAGCAGTTCTTCCCACATCGCAGTTGCATAAGGTATAGGAAACTGCCAGTCTCGTCCATCTCTACAACAGATATCATAACAGTATAACACGAACTCTACGACCACAGCAGCATACTGCACAAATGCAACTATAAATCCAGCAGAACATGATGAGAAAAATTATCAGGACGATTATATCGACAGCAGTCCACTCTTGTGGATCTTTGTGTGCCATTTCGTTCAAGATATCTTCCACATCACGTGTTTGCCGATGTACGGATCGATAAGGTGCAGAATGTGTTTGTTGATTGAGCAGTGTTGCCCTTTGCGTTGAGTGTTCTTCACTGACAGATTTATCTCGTGTGGAATCCACCAGTCTAACATCAAAGGTTGTAGTATCATGCCCATTCAATTCCTGTTGCCTCTCAATCGACTTTTTCATATTTTCATCACGGCGATACTCTTTGCTTCTGCGTCTTTGACGAAGATTCGCAGCATCATGGTATGATGCATGATATTGTAGTTGAGATGTTCTTTGATTTGCAAAGCATAAAGGCACAATATACACCAACTGCACCACAAGAAATGCTATAGCTGCAAACCAACTGCTTCCTCTTCTTATCATTGTGAACTATTCATATAGATGTGGGAACTTGCATAGATGTGGAGAGTGATATTGAGTATGATGAGTCATGAGCCCCACAATGCCCATTGCCATTGTGCACTGTGCCAAGCGTTGGGCGGTGACTTGAGAAGTGAAAGAGTGAGAAGGTGAGGCGCGCCATTATCCTGGCTGGAATTATTGCGTTTAAAGTACCAATACCTCCTATCTACGATTTTTACGAGCAAGCAATGCGACGCCCAACCTGGATTTTGTGAACTCCCACACAAACACAACGACCATGAGATGACCTGATCGCTGCTATCAATAACTTGAGTGCCATTAGAATAGAAAGGGAATTAGTCATAACTTTGAAATCTGAGTATCGGGAAATATCAGAGGTTGCAACTGAATCATTTTTGCCACATTACAATCACACTTGAAATTAAATAAAAAAAAAAAACATACAAGATGGCCGATGAAGGTTCCTCTGCAACCAGCCACGCTCCTATAGCTGGCCCACTCGCCTCTGGCACGACGCCATCCCTCACCCTCGCCCGTTCTCTCAACTGCGATTCCAGTGCCCTCCTCTCAATGCCCCCCTTTGACCTCTTTGTGGCGCAACTATCCAGCGATTCCACAGAGGCTCGCGTCGACGCCATGAAAAAACTAAGTATTGTGGGGGATGCCATGGGGACCAAAGATACGATTGAAAAGCTCATCCCATATTTGAATGACACCATTGCCAAAAGTGAGGATAGCGACGAGGATGACGAAATTCTCTTGCTGCTTGCCGGACAATTGGCCGAATTGGTGCCCGGCTTGGTCCCCGGATATGAGGCCTTGCCGTTGGTGCCCACCCTCGAACGGTTGTGCTGCATTGATGAAACGGTAGTACGTGATAAGGCGGTTGAAACACTCAATAAAATTGTGCCCCTGTTGCTTCCGGGGGGAAGATATGAAGATGGCATGCCCTTTGGATTACTTCGTGCCACCGCTCAACGTTTGACTAGTGCCGATTGGTTCACGGCCAAGGTGTCTGCGGCGGGAGTTTTGCCCACAATGTATGCCTTTTGGAATGCCCATGCGTCCCGTGGTGCGGCGGTGGATGAGGTTAGGAGGGAATTCCGAATTTTGTTCAAGGATTTGAGTGAGGATGATACTCCCATGGTGAGAAGGAGTGCGGCGAAGAATTTGGGGAGGTTTGTGGAGGCTGTGGCAGGATTGACGAAGAGTGCGGATGATATGATTAAGAGTGGTGTAGCACAGCCTGCTGTTGCGGATGAGAATAAGCGGTTGGTTACGTTTGAGATTGTGCCAATTTTCCAGGCGTTGAGTGCTGATGAACAAGATTCTGTAAGGTTGTTGGCTGTTAGCTGTGCGGGGAGTGTTGGATGTGGACTGGCGAGGGAGCCGGGTGTTACCGCCGATGTTGTTCTTCCTGTTGTTCGAGGGGCATGTGCTGATTTATCATGGTGAGTAATTTTGATGTGTATGGATATCGAAAGCTTGAATTATTGTTTCTAATTATACCTCCAATTTACCGTCAACCTTCTCTCATCACAGGCGAGTCCGACACAACCTTTCCAAAGTATTTGCTACCGTTACTGGATCACTTGGTTTTGTTGGTTCAAAGCACATAGCTCGTCAGACAGAGGTGTTTAAACTCTTTTCTGGACTTCTTCAGGACAGTGAAGCGGAAGTCCGTGCCGCTGCTGTCGAAAATATTGCACGCATGGCACAGTTGGGTGGAGCCGATCTTTTCCAAGCGCACATTGCGCCGTTGCTCCCCGCATTGTCTGATGATCTCGTTATGGAAGTCCGTTCCAAGTTGGCCCAAACGCTTATGGACTGCTGTGATCCTTCAATCTGCACTACTTTGACAGATGAAATTATTCTTCAAGTTTTCAGGCCTCTATTAGAGAATTTCCTTAATGATGAATTTGCTGAAGTTCAACTCCACATTCTCAGTAAGTTGAGTCGGGTCTCTCATCTCTTGGGACAAATGGATGTTGTTGTCAATTCCATCCTTCAAATGGCGAGGGCACAAAACTGGCGTGTACGCGATGCTGTTGGGCGGCTTCTACCATTTTTGGCGGAGGCAAGGGGGGTATCATTTTTTGAGGACCACCTTCTTGAACCGTGGCTTAAGATCATGTCGGACCAAGTGGCAGATGTGCGAGCAGCGTGCATTGCAGGTATGCCAAAATTGTTGAGCGTATGTGGATCGGAGTGGATCTTGCAAGAGATCCTCCCCAATTACACTCGCATGTATGATGAATCACATTCCTATTTGACAAGAATTACAGTGTTGAGATCATTTGCAGCTTTGTCAGAGCAGGACGGGGACAAAGCTTTGAAAATAAGCGATGCGCTCATGGAACAAATCGTGTCACTCATGCTGAGGGGGTTGACCGATAGTGTTCCCAATGTTCGCTTGATAGCAGCAAGGGGACTGGGACTTGTCACAATATCGGGACAGTGCGACAGTGGCGTTATGAAATCAAAGATTGTCCCAGCATTAAATGATCTTGTTCACCAAGAGCAGGATATAGATTGCAGATACCAATGCCAGTTGGCACTGGAGGCAAAAGTGTAACTTGTTGGTTGGTAAAGGTCTGAATGTTGGTTCACACACTCATGTGGCAACACACTACCACATAGTTTTTAATATAATAGAGATGATGCAATCGCTTCCATGAATTCTGATTATGATACTTAGCTATTGTTACTTATTCCTTTTGATTAGAATATTATTACTTAGGCTGTTTTACTCCGCAGAGTTCTTTTTTCCAGTTCATCCTGATTGGCCTTGAGGAAGGCTTCAAACTTTTCTGGCGAGTTGTGTTCAGCCATACACTCATTTATTTTCTTATTCAACTCCCTACACTTGAACACAACTAACAGCCCACTCTCCTGAGCACACTGACCAAAATTCTTCAAGTGTATGTCACATTTTTTGATTGCTTCCTCTTTGAATTCACGCTTCATTTTGTGCTCTGCGAATTTTCGGAAGGAAAGGCGTGCATCACGACCTTCATCCTTGACTTGTGCACGATCCATTTGACCAGGCTTTCCCTCTCCTGATTGAGACATGTTGTTGCGTAGATGTAATAACCGAGAGCAAGTACACAACGTCAACGTTTAGTGCAGCAGTAGATAGCAATGCAAAATGATTGTGAGTCAACCTGTGCGAAGTGCGAAGAAGGTAGGTAGTAGGCTTTCGGGTATAAGGGGGCGGCCTACCCGATTTCAGGGGGATTCCCCCTCCTTTTCCCCCTCCAAGAAACCGGGGGGACGGCTAGTTAGAGTATTCTCCCGTGATTTCGGTCTAAATCTAGCCGAAATCGGGCTAAAAAGGACTTTTTGCAGCTCAATTTAGACGATTTTGCCACCTGCGAGCAGCCCCGATTTCAGGGGGCACCCCCGGCTCCCCCTTATACCCGAAAGCCTAGTAGCATATATAGAGGTAGCTGGAGCAGCGGCGCCCAGCCAGATTTGTTCCTACAAATCATCCCTCCCCCGCACTCCGCCTGCTAATAAGCCCAGACAGACCTCAAAAACCCGGCCCGGGCCATTTTTTTAGAGATCACCGCCATGGCAGCCGCATGACTAGCCCCATAAATGATTTCCAATAACTTTTACTATGAAGAAGATATATACTTAACCATTGATACTAACCTGTAGAGTATGTTTAGGAGAGCATATGGTATCCAAGAATCGTAGTAATATCTTATTTTCTCGCCGAGATATGCATTTTGGGGTTTACTATGGGCACGCCTGCCAAATTTGTCCATCAATAAAGTTAGACAAGCTCATAGTAAACCCCAAAATGCATATCTCGGCGAGAAAATAAGATATTACTACGATTCTTGGATACTATATAATCTACTGAACATACTCTAAAGTTATTCATCACTGTTTTAGTATATATCTCTGTTATAGTAGAAATAAAAGTTACGGGTTAGTTAGGCGGCTGCCATGGTGGAGGTCTCTAAAAAATGGGCCCGGGCCAGGTTTTGGTGGCGGGAACGGAGACTGTCTGGGCTTATCCTGAACACTGTTGGAGAAGATGATGGCATTGTTGTTGTTGGCTATTGCAAAGGAGTCGGACTAATCTAACAAAAGCAGCATCATGGCAAACGCTCCAGAAAGATCATCGGCATTCATCTTGGAAGATGACGAAGAAAAAATCGAATATCAAGCCGATACCAAAGTATCCAACGCAGGCACATTCACATTCAACAAGGAAGATCACACCGTCGCAAATTTGCTGCGTATGCAGCTCCTACGTGATCCTGCGGTGAAGTTTGCCGGTTACATGCACCCACATCCTCTTATTCATAAAATTAATTTGAAGGTTCAGACGTCGACATCTCAGGTGGCGCCGGCGGAAACGTTGAGTGCGGCTATTGAAGATTTGAGTAATGAAACGGATCACTTGATCACGCAGATGACTGATGCGATGGAGAAGTGGAAGAGGGAGAATGATACAATGGGGATGTTGGGAGAGTAATAGACAGGGGCATAATCTAAATCTAATAAGCTTGACATCGAGGGGGGGGGAGGCACAAAACCACACAACAACCGATGGGAATGTGAGACAAATCTAAAGGGGGAATCTATGATGTGTGCCCTTGATATGATGAGAATAAAACAACATAATTAACAACATAACCAAAAGAATACAATCATGAGACGGTAAGAATGTGCTGGAGAAAGTGCTGTGTGTTACTTCGAATAATTTTACTCCAGTTAAAGTTGCTGTTGCTGATCAGCCAGATTTTAGTTCTTCCATTTCGTGACGAATATTCTCCCTTGCTACATGAGCCACCGATGTAGAATCTGCTTTATCGAGATGTACATATTTTCCAAGTGCTGCAATCGCAATGTCTTTTGCTATACCAGTCCTGGTGAATACATCTTCTGTATCGATAACCACAACATCAAGTTCTTTCACTGCAGCCAGCTTCTTCGCACATGCTAGAGCTTCGTCCTTGAGGAATTTTCGGCTGGGCATTCCGTCTTTTGACTCGGGATCTGTGCTTGGAGTAAATATGTGATCCATCGATAGCTCGAGAGGAATATTTGCTCTTCCATCTGTTATGAGAACGATGACAACCCTTCCAACATCTTGCTTCACTTTCATTGTATTTAATGCAGTTTGTGCTGCCAGCATCAAGGAGTGTGCCAACGGAGACCCACCTCCACACGGCATTGCCTCCAATCGATTCTTCGTCAAAGCCATCGATTTTGTAGGAGGAACCAAGACTTGAGCACTGTCGCCATGAAATGTGATCAAAGCAATCTTGTCTCGGCTCTTGTAAGCATCACTCAGCAACTGTATAGCTGCACCTTTGGCAGCGTTCATTCGATTCAGAGCCATGCTCCCTGACGCGTCTACACAAAATATCACCAAAGTACCTGCTTTCCTCGACATGCGCTTGATGCGGAAGTCATCCTTGACGACGTGAACGAGACGACCTTCCTTCCTCGTACCGATTGCTCGCTTTCGGCGACCCTTCTGATACGGAGCCGCGGCTCGTAGAGTTGCTGCAACGGCAAGCCTCGCTTTCTTTCCTTTGGGGAAGATTGCCTTGACGAATCGACCTCGGAGAAGAGAAAATATTTTTGCTCTCTTGCCGCCTCTCCCCTTTCGAGTCCAACGTGACGCTTTCAATATTGAAGGGTCTACGCGAACATCCTTCGCGACATCAAAGAAGAATTCTTCTGGAATTGCCATCGACTCGGGCTCGGTCTGGTTTTCTTCTGGCTCAGAATCATCTGGTTCTGGATGCTGTTCTTCAACTTCACTCTCATCATCAGTTTCATTCGTGTCTTCTTCGTGATTGTCTTCTGTAACGGGAGGCTGTTCCAATATTGGTTGAAGACCCTGAGGTGGAGGTGGAGGTGGAGGCGAAGCACTTATAGCATCATCACCATCGCCACTTTCGACTATATCTCCAGGATACACAGTGGCACGTGGTAAAATTGCCAAGACAACCGCCTTTTGCAAATCTTCTTTGCTAACAGAACTTCTACCGTCCAAAGCCGCAGATGCCTTACTGATTTCTGTGCCAAATATCTCAGCCCTTTGGCCCTCGCACCCTGCTCTTGTAGCTTCTTCGCATAGATACTGAATCTGAGAGGTGGTGATCAGAACTTTGTCAAGACGCATCCTTGCCATTTCCACTCTGGTGCGTAGAGCTTGTTCCTCGACTTCAACTTTACGTAAGTTTTCCTCGGCAAGTGCAGAATTCTGTTGCCTCCCTCCTTCAAAGCCAATGACATTGTCAACTGCAGCTACGCGTTCTTCGGTCGTCAATCGCGTTGCATCAGCTGAAAGAGTGATAGCAAAGCGATCGTGCAAGTGTTCTCGCAATTCACCCTCTTCGGGATTGTAACTGGCAATGATGAGTGGCCGACATGGGTAAGACACGCTCAGTCCTTCCCTCTCGACATTAACACAGCCATCACTCATCACTTTGATTAATATATCAATCACTTCGTCGTCTAGAAGATTGATGTCATCGATGTACAGTATTCCTCTGTGAGCCTTTGCAAGTAATCCAGGGGAGAAGATTGGCGTTCCAGTTTCAAGACTATTTTCGAGATCAACGGCTCCAACGAGACTATCTTCCATCACCCCAAGAGGAATTTGGACTATGGGAGTAGGAATAAACTCAGTCTCTGTTATATTTTCTCCATTATGCAATCGTTGTAAAAGGAAAGAATCTACGCCATCTTTCAGGTCTGGATGGATATTGTATTCACTTCCTCGAACAATTTGGATATGAGATGGCACAATACGAGACATTGACCGAGCTAATACTGACTTTCCAGTGCCATGTCCTCCACTTATGAGGACGCCAATAGATTTTGGATTGGTTGCTGATAATAGAAGTGCGTGTTTGATCTTTTGATGATCGACGATGAGCCCAAAAGGAAATGCTCTTGTGTCACGAATCTTGGTCTTTGGTTGATGTTGCTGTTGAGTGGTTGGAAGAAGCGAATCCACATCTTTCGCTTCAATCTCTTCTTTTATGAATGCAGTAATGGCATAGTCTGTAGTCGGTGAATAATTGATTGCTGTACAACTACAACACCGGTTCAGCAGTCGAGCTCTTGTTGAAAACGCGGCTGATATTGGGATTGCAGCTGCCAAAATTATTGTAGAAAGCGACACTTCTCTCATGATTTGAATGAGTTGTAGACCTTGATTGTTGGTAGTAATTAATGAACTTGATTGCTATCGGGGTTGGCAGCCTATAACTCCAGTAGCCAGCGTCCAATGCGAAGCGTCTTCCGAGTGAAGATGAGAACACTAATGTCAACTCGCGTAGGTACAAAATCCCAGATACATCTCATTCAAGAGAAAACCTGCGGCATGGTCTTCGCGACCTCAAGCAGTTCTGAGTCCAGTTTGTCATCATCATCCCAAGGATCTTCACACTCCACTTCGGCATAAGAATTTGGACTACCATCATCCTCATTGATTTCACCAACCTTCTTTTCCTCCATATTGAGCTGAAGCATAGCTTTCTCTAGTTCTGGCTCAAATCTTTCTTCCCTAGAACCTGCCTTGTTCTCATTTTTGGTATTGCTTCTTATAACATGTCCCTCGTTAAGCGTTGAAATCTCATGTTCAAGAAAGAATTCGTCAATCTCCATATTTACATCTTCCGGTAAATCAATTGGTTTACCACGAAATTTTGCATCACGACACTCAGGATCATGACAAGTTTGCCAGCAGACTCGATCTATCAAGTGGACATTCCAGATGATATTGTTGCTTTTGTGAGCACGTCCAACATGTTCACAGTATCGATTGTCTCTCATGTTGTAACAGATTAATTGTGGAAGGGGCTGTAACATATACTCGAGTGTCCAGGTACCAATATTTCCAACTAGATTCTCTCTCTTTCCTAGAGTGTTGACAATGAATTGATCTAATGCAGGAAATGGAGACTTGCCGTATTCAGGACTTCCTCGTGGCGTCCTGGCGGGACCACCATAGCGAGGAGTAATGCATAGCTGCGCCTGCTCCTCTTCATCCAACAGCTCGAGAGGATGACGCAACGTAGGAAACTTTATCTTGGCTGAATTCGCAGGTACAACGAGCGTTGCAGCCAACGCCTCTGCGTGAGCTTCCCAACTCATTGAATTGCAAAACTTCTCAAATGAGGCAGTATCACTTCCATTTTCTCGTGGTGATTTGGAAGCTGAGTGAGTCTCCACTGCTCTCATCCTACCTACATTGTCATATTGTTTTGGGAACAAGAACTCGTTTGTTTCTGCAATGCGCAATGTTGCATCGCTTGTTTTACCAAATTTCTTTGAGCCTAGTAGCCTAAACAAGCGGTTGCGAGTGTACACTCCCAAATCAATAATGCAAGACAATTTTGGCTTCACTTTCTCATCGTCCGAAACTTCTTCAGCGTTCACATACAAATGTTCAGCAAGAAGACCTCGCCCTTTTGCTTGCAATATACCTGCTTTGCGTTCTTTGTCCAATCGCGATACCATTGCTTTGACAAATATACCAGCCGCACGAGCTTCCTCGAATAGCAAACCCTCAGGAAGATGCATGATCCAATGGCGTGAAAACTTTTTGTCTGTGGACGAGTCCAAATCAACCATGTCAGAACGCTGTATAGAAATGCTATAGAACAGCTGAAATTGATGCTGAATCTCATGAAACAATTCAGTGAGAAGATCTTCCGTTATAGCTGTTGTCAGGTGTGGACTGTAGTGCTTGTTAAACTCGAGATCAAAGTATAACCTACATGGTGTGTCCTCTCTAATCAATTCATAGTAGTGGCGATTATTCGCATCACATTCTCGCCAATAGTGGTCGATGAAGCGCCCTAAGTGCGCGCTAATGTATCGTCTTTTGCCATGTAGGGCCGTTTCCATTGCAAACATTCTTGGCTCAAACGACCATAGAACTGGTAACTTTGATGTGTTGTGTACATCATCACTAACTTCCTTTTCCTTGTCGTCCTCTTCATCTTCGAAAATAAAGATTGAGCTTATTGCAATGTCCTTGTTAGTTTGTTTGCAATCATCCACTTCTTTAAAAGTAACGCAGCTTTGCTTAGTGTTGTTGTCAAGTATGTTCTCCTTGTCATTTGTTTGCGAGCACGTCTCTGTACTGTTTTCTACAGAGCTACTATCAGTACTAACGGAGTTAGTTTCATTCTCATCACAGTGTCTCTCAATAGCAGCATCTAAGAAAGGTAAAAAATCTGCTATTTCTTGTGTCAATGTTGGCACAGCATCATTTACAGTTGTGGCCCTTGAAGATCGTACCAGTTGATCTGTATTGTTTGTCATGACAACTAAAGGCAATGATTTCTCTTCTAAGAACTCTTTGGTGAATTGTTCTCGCCATGTGTGCTCTTCTGGACATGTTGCCTTTGCCTTTCCTTGCTTTGGTGATATTTTTGTAATTGATGCCGCTGCGGCAGCTGCAGTTACATTTTTCTGTCGTCGATCTCTATCCTCGCTATCATCGGAATCATCTGAATTAGCAGCTACGTCGTCACCACTGGCAGCCGCAGCAAAATAATCCTTTAAATTTTCTTCCGCATCCCTAATGGCCATCTCTTGCAATGGGAATTTTCGAAGTGATGTCATTTCATGATAGACGTGACGTTGTATTGCTAGCTTTTTCGTAAAGGACCGTTTCTTTGTAATCATGTCGGTTGAGGTTGTAGCATTGCTGCCGCTATTATTCGTTTTAGCGTCATTGCCGCCAGATCTGATTTCAAAGGCTTTTATTTGTGGTGACGACGCCATCGTGAGATCAATTTTCTGCACGTCCCTTGCTTTCATCCCTTGCATTTCCACCACGCTCATCCAAATACAGAGTATCAACGCAACAACCTTGACATACAGTTGCCTGAAGCAAATCAATACAGAGCAACAACCAACAACAATGATCACTCATTAGATTTCGTTCTGGCGATTTTTTTTCTCGCCCGCTTCGAGCTAAAACGACAAAGAGATTACCAGAAAAGATTCTTTCAGCTCTTACGTTGCATCGCGTCATCCACCGGCAGCACCGCTCACGACTCACGCACAAAATAAATTCGACCTTCTCACAGAATTGGAAGCAAATTGGAAGTTGTTCGATTGCTTTCGCTCTTGCCTTCAATCTGTATCACTCTCTTTTGGTTTGGGACAACATCAACTCAAATAATCTTGCCTTCGCCCTTCGCCACACTACCATAAAAGATCAGCAATGAAAATGAATCGCCGGCACTCCTACATCCTTCTCTTGATCATAGCCGTCAGCGTTAGGTCGGTCTCATCCTTCTCCTCTCGCCCAAGAAAATCATCCAGGCGTGGCCGACGTTTACCATCTTCGTCTCCGCTCACTACCCGTCGTGTCTTTGGGTCTACTCTTGCCGGTGGTGCTCACAGAATGTTCTCGACTATGAGACGTCCTGCCAATGCGAAAGAGGCGGGCGCATCATCTTCTACTACGGAAGGGACGACACAATCTTCGACTTCATTAAACTATCGAAAATCTGATGAATTTGAAGAGAATTATCAAATAGATGCTTGTTGGCAGACGGCAATGTCTGAAGTCAGTGAGGACGTGGATATGATAACAGAGGTAGAGCGTCGTCAGTTAATGACTGCGTCTTGTTCTTTGCAAGAAGAAGCCTCAGAGTTGGAACTTGTAAAAGAAGAAACGAAGCCAAAAACAAAAGATTCGGAATTAGTGGAGACTGCGAAGGCGTTCATACCAGTCGTCATTGAGATTGGAATGGTTGCTGTTGTAGCAAGTGCTCAGCGCTCTTGATACTCCACAGGAAAGGCATCATGTACATACATAAAAGGCTGTTACAAGTGTAGAAGGTTCGAAAACAACTGTACCAAAAAATAATGTAACAAGAAATTTTGAAGTCGTGAATAAAGGAGGATATGTTGTTGTGATCAATAAATAGGCTAACGTTGAAAGTAAATCGTACGAAACTCATTATATGCTTCTTTTTACTCATGCGGCATCTTGATTACCAAACCCAAACAGCTGTGTTGGTACAAGACGAAGCAATTTGTGCATATTTTGGATTTGAAGCTAAGCAATTAACACGATCAACGTGACCTCTCAACTTCCTTGCTAGCAATCCAGTATCAGCTTGATAGCAGCTCACGGTGCCATCATTATTACCGCATAGAACTGATTTGTCATCTGATGTAAAACATGCTGCCATGGGAAGAGGCGAACTGTCAGCACCTCCCTCCATCTGAAATGAATGCATCACTGATCCTTCATAGCCATCCACCGTGAGAGCCACTCCCCCGTTTGTGCCAATCAAAATTTGTTTTCCAGATTTGTTGAAGTCTATAGATGTCCATTCCGATCGGCTAAGTGCATAGGCACGTTCAGGTGTGCTTCCTGTCGATCGTAGCTTGGCTTCGATGTCCTGTCGTTTTACTTGCATTTCTGAAAATGGTCCAGCACTATAGTTTCTTGCGTCAAATAGGTTTATATGCTATTATGATGAAAAAGTTGTGTAGGTGAAGCGTAATTGAGTGAGATGGTGTGGAATTGCTTTAGCAGTACTTAAATATGATATAGATGGTAGGAAAGACAACAACTCACATTTCCTTCATCGCCAGCCATCTTGGCGGAAACACCAAATACAAGCCCTGTGCTATCAAAGGCAGCTAGAGGAGGACCTTCCACGGTCTGGGGTAATTTCAGTTCGCAGAGACTATTACCTGACTTTCCAACATTCCATAGCCTGCAACGTGAAGGTATGGTGGAGCAAAGATATTTAACTGGTGAGTGAAAGGTGAGTGAAAAGATGTGAAGCTGACCACTCCATGTTAGAATGCAAAATAATGAAGAACGTACCGGACAGTTCCATCTGCGCTCGAACTTAGAAATGAGTCATCCACTGGGCTCATACTTATTGATGATACTACGCCTTGGTGTCCCTCAAACTCCCTCAATATTTTGTTGTCATGTACACTCAAGTAATAAACATTATTCTTCTTCGGTCCATTTTTCGAGCCAGGTGCAAACAAAACACAGCGTTGATGGTGTGTGCATTTAACAGTCTTTATCCCTTCTCTCTGCAACTTGATCATTTGTGGAGTACCTCCTTTGAGACAATCAAATATGCGCAGTACGCTATCCGCTTCTGAAGCCACAAATAGATGCGAGCCCGATTCGTGATAGGAGAGAGATGTTGCTGTTGCTCTGCCGCGTATACATGCGGCCATCTTTGGCCCTGGCTCCGAAGAAAAATCCATGGTTGTTAGCACAACAAAACATAATGATGTACAAGGAGATGATGAGCGAGAGATCTGAGCGAGATTTGATCTCTTATTGACGGGCAGATGTGTTCCTTTACCCCAAGAAATCCCCCAAGACAAGTAGACTGGGTACCAGAGACGGTACTGGTGTTCATTATCGACATTTCGACACCAAATTCGGTGATAATTGGACCGCTAAAAAGGGGTCTAGCCCTTCAATGGAGTATGCATAGCATGTGGCATGTGCGTGTGGCGCAGCATGTGGCTCGGGTCAACAGTAGAGTGCAGCAAAGTGAAGGGTTACCAATGGACAATAAGTAAAGCTCAGAAAGGAGGAGTATGCAGAAGCATGGGGCAAAGGCTAAGCGATGCAGCAAAGTAGGGTGTAGGTACAAATCAAGTCGTCAAAGGAGGAGTGTGCAGTAGACATGGGACAAAGACTACGGAAGTAGAAGTATTATTTCTTTCAAGAGATCAAGACGTAATCTACGTATTTTCAATTGCAATCAATCAAACTAATTGCGCTCGCAGCTACGCCTCTCTGAGAGACGCAGTGTTGATTATTCATGGAGGAGAGAGTGCGTGAGGGGCAACCCGCCCTATCACTGTACGGAGCAAGGCTACTAAAATCAATCAGAACGAAGTAGAAGTGATAATCTCAAGACACGGAGATAATTTGATTTCTGCTTTTTATGTTATTTACACACTTTTATTTCAAGACAATAGCGTTCCACGTATTCTAAATGCTGTGTTGTTAAATCGGAGAAGTACTCTCAAACTTATCAGCACACGTAAAATAGTATCTGAAACTGAACTGGCTTTTCACTCGGCGGAGACAGTGGATGTGACCTTTCCAAGCATCTTCAATCTGTTGGAGTCCATAACGGCAATACGTCCAAGGGCGGCGCACTTCTCGAAGGGCTCAACGAAAAGGGGTTGGGATGGCTGGAACTCAACCTCAGCGTTCTCGTATTGAGAAAGCTCAGGAGGGTTGTCAACCTTAGCTCCACCGGTCTTCTTTCCCATCTTCCACAAGATCTTGGTCATCTTGCACGCAACCTTGGCGGTACGGCAGAAAACAACAGGGGCATATCCAGGCTTGAGGACACCAGGGTGCTCTTGCACGGAAACCATTGCAGTGAAAGACTTGGTGGGCTTGAGCTCTCCATCCTTTTGGACGTAGATGATGTCACCGGGTTGGACCTTCTCATCCTTGGTGATACCCTTGATGGAAAGACCAACGGAGTCTCCGGGTGCGGCCTTGTCAAGAACCTTCTTGTGTTGTTCGATGGAGAAGATCTTCTTGTCCTTAAGTCCAGAGGGGCAGATTCCGATAACATCTCCG